>MU269980.1:38162228-39564728 GCA_021432705.1 Caranx ignobilis
TAGTCTCTATTCTACTCTTTACATATATATCCAGATCACCAGTGGTCACACTGATAAAAATACACAAAATGCTGCAAAATGGTCTTGAACTCTGAGTCACTGAGAAGCAGATCTCATGTAAATAGGTGATTGAATGGCACAGTACACAGTATCACAAACAATAACATATAATCTATCATATTCACTTTATTTATTGTATTGGTGTTATAATGATTAACAACCAACTGCACCTACACAGACAAAGACCCAGTCACAATTCAATGGGGCAAATTACTCTTTCCAGCCAGGGGCTAAGATGCTCCAGTGTGCATGAGAGAGGCTGTAAAGTGTTAGCACTGCAGTAAGACTATGTGACCCTTGATCTTACTCACCATTGAAGATGGGATGATGCATGTGTGAATGCATATGAATTATCTTCAATTTAAGACTGTATTCAATGAAAAAAACTGTTAAAGGTAGAGTCTGTGGAATTTTCCTAAAAAACAAAATATAGACTTATACAAAAGAAATCCTACTTAATCATCACCTATGAGCTTCTATACTCATGTGTGGTGGTGACTGTCTGTGGCTTACCCCTAGTGAGTACTTTGAAAGAGTCTGATCACATGATTAATTTTATTAATGCGGTATGTGAAAAGAGACCCTGCATTTGTTCCTTTGTTTATCTGAAAAAGGTCCTCACATGTTGTTGTCACTGATGTTAAAACCAAGGTTAATTCGATCAAAGTGAAGCCTAAGTTATAGATGACAAAGACAACAACATAGTATATTTGTGATATGTAGCCTGTCTATAAATTGGGATGAAATTATGGAAATTGTCTGGAAATCAGCTCCTTTTGAATCAGAGAAAACAACACTGTCTCTTTGTAACTGTCTGTGTTTTTGGAAACATCTATCTGTTGTCACATTTTCCAGAATTTGTCAGGCCTTGCTTCTTGAGAAAAATGGTTTGGTCTGTGTGTGACTGCAGGGTAACTTCTGCCTGCTGAATTCAATCTTGTGTTTTACAACCCTAAAAATCCAAAATTGTATGCAAAACTGTGACAGAAAAAATACATTCACAGCTACAGGAAGTGTCTTGTCTTTAATGCACCTTTAACTGCACATGTTTGTGCCCTGTGGGAGGAAAGCGGAGCACCTGGTGATAACCCACGCAGACATTGAGACATACAAACTCCACGCAGACACTGTAACAAATCACAGCCTCCAAAATGACTATTAAAATAAATCAACACCTCTCTCAATAAAATATTCAATAAAAACTGAACATTATAACCTTCATAAAAGGAGGATTTATTGCTGGCTTGCTGTATTATACTGCATTAGTATTACCTAGGAGTATCTGTGTAATAATTTGGCATGTGAGTGTAGATTAATTTAATCAAGGTGTGTCATAGCAACCTTTCCCCCAAAGCAACAGAATCTGAATTTTTATTGAGGAACTTGATATGGATTTAATCACTGTACAAGTGTGCAGTTCACAAACTGGACCAAAATATATTTCTGCATCAGCAAACAAAGTATTTAGAGTGATTTCCAGATTGTTAACAGCAGTCATTTAGATTTAAGCATTTTTCCTAATTATACATGGCTGTCAAAAGAATCAGAAATGATGCAACAGATGAATAAAATATTAGATGCAGGCTGTTGCTGTAACAGCCGCAGTGCATTAATTATTTGCTCCACCTGTTAATAATCTTAACATATCAGACTTTGATGAAGATGAAAAGTAAAGCGGATCTAAAAGACTTCACAGTTGACAGTTGCACTTCCTAAGGTCCTCAGCAATTCACCCACGAGACTGTAGTTAGATTACATTTATGTGGCAGATGCTTTTGTTTACAGCAATTTACATTAATCATCAAGGACCTACTCTGCTACCTGAGCTCCAGCTGTCCATATTAATACAAATAATGGCATCCAACAGAGATCAAGGACTTGGCTGAAACACACACAATCACATGTTGTAAAGTCTGATGAAGAAAACTGGATTGAACCTTCCACAACATCCGAATAGTCATTCTCCAATGTAAAGCTGAAACAGGATTAACTTTCAGTTTACTGCAGTGACAAAGTGATTGTGGTGCATTCCTACAGCACAACATAGAGGAAATCCTACCACACATCAGAAATGAGCTGCTGTCTTTGCCAGAGGATTTGGCTCGAGGCCCGAAGCTTCTCAGCTCAATGGAGAGCCGACTGAGACAGAGCTTTATTGCCCCGTACTGGTATGAAATGGAGATGAAGAGAAGTATGCTGTTTGAAGTAAACACTGCTTTGTTTCCTACAGTAATGCTGATTTCAAGGGGAGTTAAGCAACTTAAACAACTCTAAATTATTCATTTGTGGACAAAATATTGGTTCTTTGTACTTTCCTGACTTCACAGGCATCACTGAGGCTTTGCTAGAAGGCCGTCTAAAGAGTCTGAAATAATCTGAGCACAAATCAGCCAATGTTTAGACAGTCAGGATTTCAGTTACATAAAGTAAATAATTAATCCAAGGAAGCAAATGGCCTCTTTGCATTCACCAAGGTAACAGCAACTCATGCCAACAGCATCCCCAATGCTCAGAAAGACGATTATGCAACACCAACTCAACCCTTTATAAATTACAGGAATAATGGTAGCTCTCTTCCCATGTGAAAGCTCAGTAAAACCTTCAACCAAATAAAAGTGGAGCATTTGATGCAAAGAAAAAAGCATTCCTCTCCCGACAGTGAAGCACTTAGTGACACCTGCCAAACAATACTGTCATCAAACAACAATTTGTTGTGTGATTCTTTTTTAATAGTGCACAACCAAGTTCTTCTTGGATGTTTTGCAAAAGGGGATCTGGGTGAGGGTGAAACCCCACTGCGCCACACACTTTGAGGCGTCTTACCATAAAGGTGGGTCAGGACCTTGTGATGGGCTGTGACAGATTGAGGTTGAGCAGTTGGACTCTTTGCATGTTGAATGCCGGCAGTATTGGTTGAGCTAGCTGGGTGGGTGACAAGAGATTTCTAAAGGTTTGGAGAGGGTCGTGACACAGAGGGCTTTGCCCAGTCTTGCAGGCAGAGCGCATTAGAGAGTGCTGTATCTGTGTGCCTGGGACTGGCAGGGGCCCAACAGCCACTATCCACAGCAACAGAATTCAGAGTTCAGCCTATGGACATCTCTATGGATGCTATACAGCATCCATAGAGTAAACTGTGTTCCTATAGACAGCAGCCATTCAAGGTTTTACCAGAGGGGATTTACAACATCCAGTGCAATGGCCCTCTAATCACACCAGCCGCATACTAACCAGTGGCACCTTTTGTTAAGGATGAGACATCAGATGTTGTGAACGTCTCCCTCTAAATCGCCCCCTCTTCACTTTCACAGGCACAGTTGTGTCTTGAGCCAGAAGTCTCTAAAATGCTTCAGTGGACTTCAATGTGAATGTCCATCCGACACATTTTCACGATGTCGTCTGAATGGGACGCATTCTCGGCTCATTGTGAGAGCCAGCGGAGTGACAGAGATCCAAAGGGAGCTAACAGATGAGACTGGCAGACCTACATTAGGGTTCAGCACTAAGCTGTCAATCTGTTGAAGCAGGAGACCAACTGGCCTCGTGATCATCATGACGCAGGAAAGACGGGCCCCTCAAACCCAAACCTCCTCCAGTTCTGAGGTTGGTGGGAAATTGCTTGAAGAAAAAGCATGACAAGTGTGCAACATGTCAAGTCAGCTGCTGTTGTGGTTGTGAGCACAGCACGACAGCTTTTTTGTTTATAATGCCGCCATGCTGCATTATGGGTACGTATATATTCTAAGGTTCAATTAATCAGGTCAGGTTAGGTCCCATGTTAATTGATGTCACAAGCACAAACACATAGACACAAGTTCGGCCACTACTAAGTTGTAAATTAAACCCTGGGTCAATGCAGAAAGTTTTTTTACAGGCTACGACTGACTTTCTTAATAACAGCTAACCTCTGCATCTTTTTTCTGTATTGACAACTGCAGCTGAGTTTTTCTGTATTCTGCTAAGGTGAAAATCTGTCTCCAGATTTCTTTTTAATGATGTTTTACACAGGAAAAGTCTTACATTTGCATATTGGCTACAGCACATAGCACCCCAATGAGGTGTTTCATGCAAATGACAACAGTGGGTCTCACCCTGAAGAGGTAGCTGCAGCTTTTGGTGTGTACTTCATGATTTTCATGATTTGCACTTTGTAGAATATTTACATGGCGGAAAACAGAAAAGCATAATACATCCTCTTTATATGTTATTTGACATTAAAAAAAAGTCTGTTTACTATGGATAAACATAGCTGGAAAGTAACAGAGATTTATATTTCATTGTTCACACTGTCTCACTTCAGAGGGAATGATTTGAGAACGAGGGACGTATGAGTTTTGGAAATGTAACAAGTCTGAGTTACTGACATGTAAATTTCCCCATACAGTTCAGAAGAGCTCAGAGTAGAACGAGTCTGAACTCTGATCAGAGTTTCAATCAGTCCTGAGCAAGCTTTGTCATAATGCCAGCAGTAACCCCACAAAATAAGAGTCTTTGATTTACAGATAGTGCACAACTTACTCTGCTACTATTTTTAACATTTACAGCTTCAGCAGATATGTTCACTGTTGAACTTACTTACCTTTTTTTTTTGGAAAGGCTAAAACTAAGGTTTTAATTATGTGCAATAATTTTCTGCCATTTGACAGAATATTGCTGAACTTAAATTCTAATTACTTTTTATCTTTATTGTGAATAAACACTTTTGGCCAGCAGCATGATGATAAGAAGAAGCAGGGGAATTCATGTTAAAATACAAGATTTTTTAAGAAAAGAGCATTCATGACTTAAGATAGTATCTGTTCTATTAGCCTTGAGAAATGGAGCACAGTGCGTTCTACAGTGAGGGGTTAAACTGCCAGTCTTGTTTCCCCTTATTGGTACCTGACAGGAGAAGGTGATTCCTCTCCTACCCTTTTTCTTTAATCATGTCACACAAAACTATTACCTCTAGAGAGAGAGTGGCAGCGCGAACAGCAGAAAAACAGCTCCAGATGAGTGACAGACAAAGTGGAGAGCTGGGAGAGAAAGAGGATGAAGGCAGAGAAATGAAAGGAAGGTCATTTTATCAACGTCGTGACAATAATACACTGGTGCTATGAAATCTCCTCAGAAAAGCTGTGTTGGAGGCTCCATAATTCCTCTTAATTTGTTGTTTACAAGGAAGAAGGCTGCAGCCGGTGCATCCTGAATAGATGTGTGGTTGAAATTTGAGCTTCTGCTTACACAGAGGCAATTCCCATTAATGAATTGTAAAGACAGGAAAAAAAATACATGTTGCAGCCGTGATGTGGTGCCATAAAAAAAGACGTAAAACCAGCATCCATGAACATTAATCGCACAAGAAATTAAAAATAGGAAAAAAAAAAGTGTGTGTGTGTGTGTGTGTGTGGTGGGGGGTACTGCAGAGGGAGGGAGAGTGAACTGAGCTGAATCAGATATTAACTTCCTGCACATAAACACACAGATAGCCTTTGTGTTGAATGTGCCTGTGTGGTGACTAATCACACTCAAAGCAGCTAATGACTCATGCAGTTCTAGCCTGGGCTTCAGATTGCGAAGGGACTTTGGAGAGCTGCTGGTCCCTCCGATTCAAGATTACACACTCCATCCTCTCACACTGAAACCATTGATCCCACTGGGCACGAGCACAGGGGTTATTTAAACCGGCTTGATAACACGCTTGGGGGCCAAGTTAAAATTTGGCAGGCTGAGTGTGTGCAGTAAAGCACAGAGAGGAGGCAATGTAGATCACTCTGAAGGACCCTTGATTGACAACTATGGCCAGACAGGGACAAAGAGGACTTTATAGATACTGTAAGCGGTTGTTACAACTTTCTTGTTCCTGTTCGGGAAGTATGCTGATGATTCATATATGTATCAGCAATGATTCGTTCATATCTGAGAGAGACCTGACAGCTCCTCTGACATCCATTTCTTTACGACCTTCCTGTAGAGCTGTTAATCCTCTGTGGAGCTCCACTCAAACACACCTGCCGCAGATGATCTCAGATATGCTCATTTTCTCTCTCCACCTCTTCATCCTCAGTCTCTTTCTGCCATTGCCATATGCGCATTCTTGTGTGCACATATGAGAGGTGTTTGACAATGTGGGATACAGCGCATGTTATAGCCAACTGTGAATTTGACAAAAAAAAAAAAATTAATTTAAATGCATTTGAATAACACATGAGGGAGCCCCACAGTCTATGTGTGCACACATTAATGTGTGAGAGCAGAGTATTATAATGTAGCTTTTAGAGGAAACGGAGAGCAGACAGCAGCCTCCGTGGAATCATCCCTCGTTTCTGTGATGCATGATAAAGGATGAAATCACATCAGTCACCATTTCATTTGTGACCAGTGAACCTTTTACTTAAAATGTTCCACTTAACTTAAAGAGACTGTAAATAATGAATAAAAGCTAAAAAAAAAAAAAAAAAAAAGTACACCTACAAAACATTTAGATGTTCAGGGTAAGTAATGAATATGTTTTTCTTTGCCTGGCAGAAATGAAGCTTTGATAGACTGGAAGCCTCATGTGAAGTGTATCTGAACAGCACAAACAAAACACGCTCATAAATCCCTTCTGACAGGGTTTAATTAGTCTTTTTGGCCACATGGAGGCAGTGTGACATGCTCTATACACAACATTGTTATATAAACCTTTAAAAGCTCCATCTTTGGTCTCCATCAACTCCTGAATGAAAAATCTGGTTGTTAGTTGCAAAATGCTTATTTAGCTGCTGAATGTAAAATGGTGAAATGACTTTGGCACATTTAGCTAGACATAATTTTAAAAAGGTGTGAATTCACCTTTTTTACCATATTTGCATGAAAGTTTAAAAGAAATGTTAAATCTAATTGTTAAATGTTTGAACGTGTCGGTAAAACTATATATGTGACTGATAGGCCGACCCAAAGTCATAAAACTAGTCAGTAGACCTATAAAAACTCGATCTGGCACCAACTGTAGTCATCCACACTCGAAGCACTGACAATATTGGCCAAGAGTGTCAAAAGTTTTTTTATTTTTTTGTTTCTAAATGAAAATATGAGCATTTGCATTTAAAATATAGAGACAGTTTATCCAAATAACATCTTTTTGTGACATTTGCTCTATGTTTCCAGCACCATGAGGACTCCTCATCATCCAGCTGGTCACTGTGCAGCATAGTCTTAATAGAAAAAGTATTATCTTTGCAAACCTTTGGCTCACCGCCACTGTTACTGCTAAAATAATTCTTTACACGTCCCCATAACTGATTGCTAACTGCAGCTCTTATTAATTATTTTTTCAGTAAAAGCTTTTCAAAAAGTAAAAATTCATGAAAACCAAAACATTGTGCTGGATGAGGCTAATGGGTGATAATATTGGTGGGTTTCAACACTATTGGTTTCTCCGTAGGCCACAAGCAGTAATCATATTACATGTAATTCATTGTGAATATTGATCAGAGCAGATTTAAAGAATAAGGGTCATTTAAACTATGAGGTGCAGACGTATTAGGTTTGTTGAAGTAAACAGAAATATGGAGGGGGATAAGGATGTTAAAGGGCCACTACACCAGCTGTGTCTAAAAGAAACCAGAGGTCAAAGGTGAAGGTTCAGAGGTTGGCTCTTGGTAACAAAGCCAATAAAGGACCAGGTGCGTGAGATGCTGCTCTCATCCTGAGTATATTAGATCTACCGCTCCACATACACTCATGCTGCTTGTCTTGGATCATAGGAGCTACCATAAGGCCGTGTTTCCATCCAAGAACTCCTCTTCTTTAATGTTGTGCTGACTCTGTGGACTAGGTATACCAGGAGAGAATAAAGAGAGAGAGAGAGAGAGAGAGAGAGAGAAAGAGAGAGAGAGCTCTGTCCTTCAAGTGTTTTATCACCAGTGCCAATGTCCAGAGAGACAGAAGCCATCTCCTCATTGTCACATCAGCAGTTAACAGTAACAGGAGATAAGAGCTGAGAGGACATATTTCAAAAGGGAGAAACATCTGAAAAAAGCAACTAACTATATCTTTGAGAGAGACTAATCATTCAGCTCTTTGCTACATTGCACAGGCTGATCAAACTTTGGTACTGCCTTTAAGAGCGTCTTCTTATCCAACTGTAAAGCCAAACATTTGTCTTGCACCAGTCACAATGTTAGAGGAGAGCCCCCCTGGTCAAAGACAAAGAAAGGGACCTTTCTCCCTTTGTGTGGGTGAGCTGTTCAGCTGTGGTCTCATCTACGCTGGTAGTGATTGGCCTGGTGAGCTGCTTTAGTCCCTCCCAGGCTAAAGACTGAAGTTGATTGATGGATTGGTTTGCCCAATCCCTTTTGGGGTTTGGTGGCTGGGGAATCACTCGACGAGAGGGTTTCAATATTCCAGAGGGAGAGGGAGACAGAGTTCGACATTACGTCCAGAGCTCAAAACACAAACTGTTCAATGCTCTTTTTCTATTTGGCAAAATGTTCTTGGTTGGATCATTCAGCTCTGAGATTTGGGAGCTGTCCAGTGCTGAAAACGTGGACAGTTTTTGCTCCAGTCACTGTGAAGTCATTGTTAGTCTTAAGCTTATTCCCCTTCTGGCTGTAAACACACCACAAAGTTCAAAGAGATCATAAAAGTCCCTCTTTAGTTCACAGTCTAGTTCATGGTTGGATGTGCTCCTCATGAATTACAGCTACTGCAAGAAAGGAGTCTCGACTTGCACACTTAGAGCACTGTACAACACATCATATCTAAACAAAATCAACACATTTCCAGGGCAACATAACCATAAAGAGACAAGCCTGTGGCTCTCAGAGGTGAAGCTTATTTTGATCAAACCAAAGCCTCTGTAAGCAAGTGCTGGTGCTGATTTGCATTTATATAGTGTCGTTCTGTTGCCTATTAACACTCTATAAGGGGGGAATACACCCCATAATTACCTAAGTGACATATTAGAATGGGCAGTTTTATACCATAGAGAATAATATCACACGCTGGGTGAGAGTTACCTTACTACCACTGAAATACACCATCAGCAGCAAGGCTCTACAAATGCATTCATATCAGGAAGCCGGAGGGAGAAAACAGCACATTTATGACCAGCAGGGCTAAACTGTCACCTCTGATTCATTTCATTCTGAAAATCCAGCTATTATATTTTAGGGCTGCCACTAATGGTTATTCTCATGATTGATTAAACTACAAATTAGTCTATAAAATGTCAGAAAATAGTGAAAAATGCTGAGCGCAGTTTCCCAAAGCCGCAGTAATGTCCTAAAACCCCAAATATATTCAACTAACAATGATATGACAGAGAGAGAGAGGCAGAGAGAGAGAGAGAGAAAATCTTAAAGTTTGAGAGGCGGACAGCAAATGATCAGCTTTTTTTTCCTTGAAAAACAACTCTCATGATCGATCGATTATCAAAACAGCTGCTGATTAATTGACTGACAGTGGAACAATTGACTAATCCTTTCTGGTCCAGTCTTAATAATTGATCCTTCTACAGATCATTGTGTATAAAATGTTATAAAATCATTCATAAAAAACTTGATCAAATTTCACATTTTGTCCAACCAGGACTAAAGATATTCAGTTTACGGTTATATCAGACAAACAAACAAAAGCAGCACGTCCTCACGTTTCAGGGGTTGCAACAAGGGCACGTTTGGCATTTCTCTTTGAACTTAAAATAGCTGCCAATCATGTTCTGTCAATTGATTAATTGATTCATTGACCAGTCTTTCCATCTCTACAGTATTCCAATCTGTTTAAAAGGCACCTCAGATGACTCTTTTTCCATCTTCCACTGATGCAAAGTGACTCCTCGAATTGCAGACGGCTCACAGCCAGACATGATAAACAATACTGAGGCTGACTGAGTGCAAAGTGTGCAGCAACAGACAGCGAGGCAGCTGAACTGAGCTTGTACACTATTTTAGAATCAGACTCCCTCTGTTCCTCACAGCACCGCTGTCTGATCCCTCCGCTCGTATAAGTGCAGCCATCTACGTACACAGATGAAGACACACAAACACACACACAAATACACACACACAACCACTGTACATTCATGCCGGGACACATGGATGCCCACAACACGGCCCTTTCAAACCACACACATGCACGCATACAAACACACACACACACACACACACACACACACACACACACATCCGGACAGAATGAAAAATGCATGCTGTAAACTTTCAGCTGGGTCTCTTAGCCTCATTCCTCACCAGTCTCCCCTCTCCTCATCCCACAGGCTCTCCACTCCTCTGTTATCTCTCACACACATACGTTCCCTCTTTCCTCAACTCAAGCTCGTCTATACTGTGGCATTGCCTAGTTAACCTCGTCCTGCTTTATGGCACTGACACACAGCTGGTAGTGGGCGCACTAACAAGGCCAGAGAAGAAAAGACTTGAACTCCTCCAGACTGGAGCAGTGAATAGAAACAGAGTGGGCTTTATTGGGCTGCGGGGGCTCTCATATTCTCAGACAATACAGCTCATTTGTCAAGGTGACCCAAACTGTTCTCCTCCTTCACTGTGATTTGTACATGCCAGTGTTTGTTTACAGAGCAGGCAGTCATCAATATAACACCCTGAAAGATCTGTTCACCGGCTTGGCACCAGGCAATCACTCATTTTACCTTCATTAGGTCACTTTTTCTCTGCCATTTCAAAGTTAGTGCGAAGCAGCCTGCACACACGGCGATCACTGATCATCCAGTCTCTATGCATTACAGTATCTTTACTGTCATTTCCAGGTGACAGCTCTGGAGGTGGACCAGTATAAGATCTTATTCTGGCAGTTGTTCAACACATGTTGTTTGCTCACCAAAGCACTCTGATTTACATAATAGATTTCACTAACACCTGTTCAAGTGTTCAGATCTGCTTCCACAATTGCATCACTCGACAGACGGCACCCTCCCCCCCTTTGATTTCTGTCAATTTTGGCATCTGTGTATGGAAAGGTTTGGGTGAGGTGTACGGATGTGAACCAGAGCACCAAAGTTCCTGTGATATGAAGACAACATCTCCTGAGATGTAAAGGACACACTAACAAGGTTACTTGGCGAGTTGATGATTTATGCATGCCCCTACATGGCTCGTAAATATAGACCAATATTAAAAGCTGCCTTTGACCAGTAAATAATTAAAGATATCCCAAATGGGTGCGATTTGTGTGAAGCTGAGGCGACGGTCATGCGATGGGAGAAGCACTGATTGGTCCACACGAAACACTTATTACTTACACTTACTGCATATGCATGTATTTCGTATTGCATGAACGGGCAACGTGCAAAGCACTCTGCAATACAATGCATTACAGTGCCATTTGACTTGCTCTGTTTGAGCTCCAGTTTAAACAAAAGTGCGTTTTCATATGGAGAGCGAGAAACTGAGACACTTGAAACCGCGTTCCAGCAGCTGAGCGGTCTCAGGAGTCTCCTGCCACCTGGTGACTTAAGATATGACACCCTGACCAAATGACTGGTTCCTTAAAGCATGCATACGAAGCAAGATCCCCCCCTTTGCTTTCACTCTTACCTTGACAAAACGAGGTGCGTCTTAATGGTGCAATCCCCTGGAATGTGGGCGAAAGCCTTGCGCCTCAGTGCAGGTGCTCTCCAAAGCTCCCAGAGGGTGCAGACACGGCGAGCGACGAAACAAGGGTGAAACAGCACTTTGCAGAGGCAGAAGACGGAGAGCGTGAGCACGAGCGCTCCACGTCTTGGAGTTGAGAGTCCGTCTTCAGCGTTATCCACTCCTCACTGAAGCAGCAGCCCTATGCGCCGTTCATCCTCGCACGCTGAAATGTGTCGGGGAGAGGATGCACGCGCACGCACGCGCGCGCAGGCACACATATACACACACACACACGCACGCACGACAAGGTGCTGCCTCCGTCCCCCCTCCTCGCCAGCAGCAACGCTGAGGGGAGAGAAGCAGAATCAGTTTGAACAAAGAGGCAAGCGGTGACAGGCAGACGGCTCCAGCGCCCCTATTCAAAGAGAGAGGGGGAGTGGGTGGGGGAAGGTTTGGGGGGTGAAGAGAGAGAGAGAGAGAGAGAGAGAGGCGGGGGGTGGACTTTATATGACCATAATCCTACATAAACCTCAAAGGTTGATCCGGTGTCTGTGAATTAAATTAGAATTACAGTGACAGTCTGACCATCAGCTAAAACCCCTGATAACCTCATGTCACATCCTCACACCCCCCTGCACATTTACACACACCTATACAGTCCAACCATGACACAACTTGTTCCATCACATACAAACCCTACTAAATCAATCCATCCATCTGTCTAATTAATGTGTGCAGGGGAAACATCTGACTGGTGACAACTGCCTCAGATGCACCTCACAACCAGAGGGCACAGCCAGTGTGTCACCACTGCAGCAGGGTCAATAGAAACCAAACAGAGTCAGTCTTCATTAGTCACATTATATACAAAGGGGAAAGAATTAAAAAAAAAAAAAAAAAAAAAAAAAAGCTTGTTTGTTGCTGATGGCAGCTCCTACCAAGGGTGCCTCCTGACCGCAGGTTCAGCTCCTGCACTGATTTCTCCCAATGATAAAGTGAGTGGAAGAGCAGCAGACTCCTCTTTGTCATTCATCATACTGTAGGTCTGCAGCCTCCGTGCTCAAGATGGTTTTGAATTATGCATCTCCCCCTGTGTAATGGAGGCAGGGGTTGGTTTTGGAATCTTAATAGAGCCACTAATCACGGCGATCACAATGACTAAAATGAACTAAAATCTTTATTTAAGGAAAGTGCCATTATTAATTTCACCCACTCGGGTCTTAGGTTTATTTTTACCGTTGAGGTCTTTCTTGAGGGGATAAAGGTGAAACTTTGGATCCATGCATGCCGACAGAACACCTTCAATAACATGAGTTAAAGTCAAAGAGAACAATTCTTAGTCAGACAATTGATGAGGCTTTGGTTTTAAGATTTTTACTACCTTCATATTAACCCAGCTCGCTTGCCTCTGGGTAAGTCATTAGAAACTCCAGCAGTTCAGGCAAACTTGGTTCAAACCTGTATAACTTCATTCAGATTCTGAAGTTGCCAGGCTTACTTTTGAGTGTGTATGAAGAGACATGTAGAAAAGTCCCAGCCTTGGGTTTAAATAATTCACTCAAGTGTTATATAGATTCAGTGAACAGTTGGAGCAGCCTGGACATGATGCTGCCAGACAAGGGAATAAAACCCTGGAACATTTCTGACCTCAAACCTGTGTAAATCGAATGTTTTTCCTGTTCACTCTTTACCTCCATCTACCTGTGGAGAAATATCTGTCTCTTAAGCTGCTGAACACTCCCCTGTCCTCATTAGGTAGATGCTAACATTGTCTGTCTGCCATTTAATGCTGGAGAGGCATCAGGTACAGTGGGTTTATCTGAGGTGCTCGCCTGAAAACAGCTGCTAGGATTGAAAACCGGGTTGATGAGAGCAGCAAGAGTGAACCAGAGCAGTAAAGCTGTGAGCCACAGAACCAAAACAATGAGCTGAGAGACGGTAAAAAGGTCAGTTGAGTGAAAGAACTGCGGCGTTAGTGGTTCACGGCGGGTTCATCATTTTATTCACTGTTAAACTAAACAGTTAGTCAGAGCTATTGTAGCATCTTCAAGGGTAAATAATGGTAACGTGGTCTTATCTGAAGGCATAAAAGCTGTGAAACACTCACCATTCAGTACAGAGGCTTTAGCTGTTTCTTCTAAATTCACGTAAATGGAGGCACTTTAGAGGGAGTGACGGCACCTACATAAATATGACAGATTTTTATACTGTTGTGTGTTTCTACTCAAATCTCAAATCTAACACTGAGTAACTGGGAGGTGACTGTGGGATAAACAAGGTCGACTGGTGGGAGAAAGACATGTTGTAACTCAGCTGGAAATTGATCCTCTGCAAATGAAGCTGAGGGCAGATCTTCTGTCCTCAAAGCCACCGATCAGTTTCCAGGCCGCAGAGGCACAAGAGTTTCCAATAACAAGTATTGATTCAGTCTGTTATTGTTAGTGAACAGTGTAGACTTACAGTTTGTGGTCTGCTGACATGGATATCACAGAGATTCATGGGCACTGTCTGATTTTCTGTAGTAAACAGGGATCTGCAGCACTGACAGTGATTTAAGTGCAAATAAGGGATAAGTGCACCACTGGCTGACACAAAAGCTGTTTGTTTTTGTCAGCACATAAATCTGCAGAACTGAGTAACAAGGCAAAACACAGAATATGTGGCAAGGCCTGAGCCAGCTGAACATCTTTTAGGCAAATATTCATTCATTCAACCGTCTGCATACCTCGCCCCATGTTGTTTTGTTTTTTAGTTTCATGGTAATTGCACAAAGCATTTTTTAAAAATTCCAAAATGTCTATTTTTAATGCAGGCATTCAGAGGAAACAAAGACGTTTGACGTCTCACTGAACATATTTTGGACGTTTAATCGTATTTAGTGCGTAAACATAGTTGCTTTTGGGTTAGCGTCTAATCCTGTTGCAAACGATAAGTTCTTGGCTCTGTTTTGTTGGCATCTTGTTGACGTCTGTTGTAATACTTCTGTGTGACAAAGAAGAAGGGATATTCAAACTGGAGTCAGTTCCTCATGCACACACACACACACACATGCCTGCACACACAGAAACACTCGCAGCAGTGTAAGGCCTATCACTGATCCTGCTGATCCAGTCACTCTGTTTATTTTACAAGCGGGCACATTTACAGACAAGTTTGTTGACAGGGCCCTCGTCAGTGCTGTGAGAGTGATGGGGAAAGAAGAGACAAACAGAGCAGTGGGAGATTCATCCGGCTCTTATTGCATCTCCGATTCCCTCAGAACACGACAGGAGGAGGAGCGGAAAAGAGATGCGGAGGCACTAACCACAACTGTTAAGAGTTTTACTGCAAAGGCCTCGGGGAGCTGCTCCGGGAAGCTCATTTGAACATGTGAAAATACCCTGAGATCATTGGCACAAGAACTGATGTTGCAGGATAAAGATGTTTGGTCTTTGCCTTTTTTATGTTTGGCTTTATAGCTGCACAGCTGCAGCACAGTAGCAGCTGTATTGACAAAATGGTGTAAATAATAGATATTGAACATATATTTCACCACAGGAAGCGAAAGTGAATATCTGAGCCTGTTTGTGCTCAAAGTTCAGGAGATTAAATATTCGATCACTGTTTTACAACACGTGCTGCACACAGTCACAAGTTCATGCACACACACACACACACACACACACACACAGGCAAGGAGGTTTGGCTCAGCCTTAATGTGAGCTGTGACTTTTAGAAATGTCAGGCACCTCGCCAAACAGAGAAAGAATGTCAATCACTCTCCATCCTCGCACAATGGAGAACACACAATACACAAGGGAGGCCGGATGAAGATGATGACACAAAAATGACTTGTGGAAAGCTATTACAGCATTTTAACGCACCCTGCTCTCAGTAGGAAACAGAGAGCATAATGAGGCTTTCAGTAGTGTCATGATTTCTCAATGCTGGGCGAGATGTGTGGTGCATTTAGGCTCCTGTGTTTGCTTATCATTAGCCGGGCAGACGTATTTCTCTCAGGTCGGTTTTTATGGGGATGCTGTTAATGTGAAGAGATCAAACAAGCCTATAACCACCACCACATAAAAAGAGGGGAAACAGGATATCTCCCGGTGAAGCGAGGTCTAAACTGAGCAGGATTTTTATAAACTCCAGTCTTTGTGCTGCTAAAGCAGTTCAGACTTGTTTTAGCCACCACGCAGTGTTTGTGAGCCAAAGAGGCCCCATCTGGGCGGCAGCGGAGCCTTCATGGAGGAAGTCAGGGAGACGTGGTGGCCAAAGATGTTAACCACATGGATTACCTCCATACTGCCGAAACAGAGGCCTGCTGGTTTTTGTTTGCTTTGGCCTTATATTCCCTTCGCCCTTTTCTAAAATGTCAGTGCTGGTCTGTCTGTCTGTCTGTTGGCTGCTTGCGCCATCACTTTGGTCCAGACTGAAATACGCATGCAATTACCGAATGGATTGCTATGAAATTTGGTGGAGATATTCATTTTGCCCAGTGGATGTACTGGAACGACTTTGGTGAGTTTACACCACCATGAGGCTGAGCTTAGAGTGAAACGTCTCCATAACGTCTGGGTGGGTTATTACAGACACTCATGTCCCCCTCAGGGCGAGCTGTAATAACGCTGGTGAAATTTTCATTTTCGTCTGTTTTTTAAATTTATGACCAAATCCCTGCAAAACTAATGACATTCACACCAGTCTCAGTTGTAGTTTGTGTTTAGTGCTGCTTAGTTAACTTCACACCTCTCACTTCGCTCAGACATCTTGCTGTCGAAACTTTAAAATCTCTTCCTTTATTTGCCTCTGTCAGCTGTCATGTCTGTCATGTCTGTCATTCTTCCAGTTTTCATCCGAACCAGCTGTCCAGTGAGCTCACCAGGGATCCTGCTCCACATCTCACCCATGCAGATTTTCAGCTACACTTGCTCCTGACTTGTGGTGTCGGGGGGATATTACTGTAAGGCTTACATAGTAATGCTATTTCCTTCCCTCCTTCCCTTGAAACAGCATTTTTTAACAGCATCTCACGGTCCTCCTCTGCGGATAGCATTCACTCGGTTGTCAAGAAAATGGATGAGCTGTCATCACAAGATCAAGGAGGCCATTCACATCCAATGCCAGGCACCATCTTTGATTAAAAATGTGTTGTCATCTCTGCACACATGTGTGACCACAATTCAGTGACCATGTATCCAAAGTATTAACTTTTCATGAGCTAAAAAAACACTGGCCACACTTCAGCTTTTTGACAATACATGTTTCAGAGAGTCCAAAGATAGTTTGTTTTGTTTACTAAGTAGGAGAACCTTTCTCGGCCCAGAGAGGAGCTCCTGTCTTTTTAAGTTTATCTGAAGAATTCAAAATCAAAGATTTTGGCAGGTTTCAGAAGATTTCGTGAGATACATGCAGGAACTTAGGTCACATGATGACAATCCGTCTCTGTGACAACCGAGCAAACTCCATCTGCTGATGAAAACAGTGAGATGTGGCTGAAAGCACCTGAAAAGACACGCGTTTCTTTTGTCAAACCGTGTGTTTTGTTGTATGTGTCAGAGATTTTAAGATAGTATAGAGCATGTCACAGGGTTTAAAGCATAAATGATCTCAGTATTGATGTAGAGAAGGAAGATATAAGTCAGAGCTGAGAAAGCAGGTCTTGGCAGCCTGAAATAGAGATGAGAAATGTGAAGAAAGAAAAGATCACAGTAACAGCAGTGAAGGGACTATTAGCAAACAGAGGAACTGGGAGTTTGGGGGAAGAGAGAAAAACAAGCAGCTACAAATTCCCAAATCAAAAATGGTTTTAAGGTGGTAATAATATTTGAGCTCCGCGCTTCCAGGACAGGACAAGACTTTTTTGGCAAAGCTTTCCTTTGTAGTGTTCAGCTCACATCTCTGCTGTTGTCTCAGATGATGGGTGCGGGCTTTTAATTCAGACTTGATGACAGTTTTAATACCCCCAACCCCCCAGCTACACACAGACGCACACTTACACACACTGAAAAAAAAAAAAAAACCTTTTACATGCTCAATTAAGCACTGATCTACCTTGGCAGTTAAAATTCAGGTCATGTGTGGAGGAGCAGCTGTGTGTGTGTGTGTGTGTGTGTCTCAATGATGCTTGTGTGCATGTCTGTGTGTGTAACTGTGCACATTCTCATGCATGACTGGGGTGTGTAGGTATGACTAAATTCATGTAGACTATGTGTGTGTGTCTCTAATGAGCTCTTCTGTGCAGCATCTGTGGTCTGTGCCACACTCAGCCTTCGTCCTTCTCCTCCTCCCTCTTTCATCCAGTATCTGTGGCAGTCGCTCACTCCACAGCAGCAGATAAAACCCACACAGCTCTAAAAGAAGGAAGCTCTGTTGTCAAAGCCTTCGGCCATTACTCCATCCTTCACACAGACGCACACACAGATACAAACACACACACACACAGAGCAGGTGTGTTGGGTTCTTTAGCATTTCCCAAGATAGAAAACATCACAAAACTATTAGGCATATATAAGCATATACTCTGTTACATATGTGACAACACTGTCATCATAACTCATAGGACTAACCAGTAGAGCTTTCCTCTCAGTTTTTCTATACTTCTCTTTTAAAAGAGATGCACCGAACATATTATATTGCATTTTAAGATTTTATAAGAGACAAAAAATACACCAATAAAACTGAAGCAGTAGATGCCTGATATATCTCAACAGACCTCGCACAGTCTCTTCACACTGCCCTGAATCACCACAATCACTGACCAGATCAGCAGCCTATTCATGAGGCTTCACTCATGATGGATGCAGCAGTCTTAAATGAACCATAATATAATACAATACACAATTCTTGCTTTGTTAAAACCTTAATAAAATACTGTCAAAATACAGAGAGAATCATAATGTGATAACTGTTGCACATGAAGTGCCTGTTGAAATATCAAACTTGCAAGCACTGCTTTTACAGGCCTCGGTACAACTGAACCTGAGCCAGCGTTCACTTCTGTGCACATTTAAACAACAAACTGATCGCTTAGCTTGAAAAAAGTGAACAATCTACAAAGTCTGTAAGTGTGAATAAAATACCTCCAAAACCACTGAATCCTACATTGTCCCATAAGGGAACTCTAGCATTTCTCCTAAGACCAGCACATCCTCGTAAATACCCACTCAATTCAGACCACACCTCTAGTTTCAATACAAGTCTGACAACCCTGATGACATCACTATGACATCTTCACGGTTGTGTACAATGTGCAGCATGTTCCTTTAATGCTACTGCTGTAACAGACTCTACTTTCACCTGTTTTATTACAGTCTCTACTTCCTGAACGTACCTGTAGTCTGCACTACTCAGTTCTAATCTGCTGTAGTTTTACTTAAGCTTATAGCCTTTTTAACACTCACTACTCTGCTCCTCTGTCAGGTAACTCAGCTTTTTCCTATTGTAATTCGACATGCTGATGGAAAGTGTAAGATAATGAAAGACCTAAACAAGCAGCTTTTTATTTCATCATTGCTGCAGGTAAGACTTGCCCTAGTTGGTCTGATAGTAGAGTGCGTTTCAGTCTCATTGCCTCACTCTGCCTGTTTGACACTGAAGGGAATCTAACTAAAGATTTGCAGACTCACTCCTTAACCTACTTTATTTCCAATTTTAACCCTGTTTCATCACCCAGGTCTTCTGTGTTTTTTTTTCCAGCCTCATTCAAGTGGTTAAAAAAAAAAAACATGTTCCATTTTCTCTTTGTGTCCACCAATGATGATGTGCTATGTTCAAGGACAATATCTAAAAACACGGTAAACATCTCATCCCTGTCTCTTATCAGCCTTGCTGCTTCCCACTGAATTGAAAAACATGGACCATGACTATTTCCATTCACTTTGCACAGAAATGTGTGTAATTTGTTGTTTATGTAAGGTGGTGTCTACTTGTGCCAAGGAGTGAAAAAGCAAATCAGATCATATTGTAATATAAAGCCATAACAGAGTGCTTCCACAGACTAGTCTGTAATGCACAGCAGACCTACGACATAATGCTGAAATAAATTGGATATAAAGGACAATTTCACAGTATTTTGCAGTGAGAAATAAGGAATCTACTTTAAAAAGTGCTGTGGAATTAAAAAACAGAGCAGCTATTTAACTGTTTTGTTGGTGACGTTGATTTGATTTTTCTCACAAAACCTGTAATGTAACTCTGAAAACGTACATTAACTCCCTCTGCATGTGTTTGCGTGTGCTCCTCTCACATTGTCACACGCACACACACACACACACACACACACACACACACACACACACACACACACACAACGCCTCTAATGAAAATGCCCATCTGTTTGTTTTTCCTAATTACAACACATTTGGCTTGTCAGACCATTAACACAGCCTGCATCCCAAATATTTTTTAGGAACATAACTCCATTGGAATTGTTGTGCATCTTGAAGGCACGCGATTGTAAAGAGAGCCAGTTACTATTACAGAATCCCATACAGGCTCTAGATATGTGGTCAGACAGACATAACTAATAAATGTGTGAGTATCCTTACACCTGCAATAACTGATTTCCTTCAGCCACTTATGGGGAAGCCACAACATCGTCCTAACATAAGCCAAACCTATCACCTTTAAATTGATTTTGCAGCTCTGCACTGACAAAGTTTAAAGAGCACACATACTCAGATCACTCTACATTAAGCTATAAATTTAAGGGGAATAAGGCGTTTACATGAGAAGTTGTATATATATATATTATATATTATATTACAAGCCAGTGATGCACACCAGTATTGGTGGCAGCATTATGACATATGTCCCCATTGCAGTGTTTCCGCCCATCCAAACACTTCATGATATTCATTTTCTTCAAACGTTAACCATAGCTAATGTTGCGCCTTCTCCACAAAATGACACCTCTTCTTTAAAGAAGCCATGTTTATATTTGTTCACACACACGTTGGTTTAAAGGCTGTAAACCAGGCATGCTTTGCCAAATGCTGCAGAAACCCCAGTAGAGAGATTAAGGTATTTACATGTTTCAAAAATGCAAATATTGGAATACTCCACATCTTAATAAGACTATTACTCACTATCACTCTGACTATGGCCTGTGCATGTAAATGTAGTCATTTACTCTGCTTTAGCTGTTCTTTGGTTTCTATACTGACTCCTGGAGCAACTATCTGGCTCTAGCAACTGGCTGCTCCACCACCTTAGTGCCAACTTTGTCTGGCTGCTGTTTGGGGCATGGTTGTGTAGAGAGTTTCAGAGTTTTTGAAACAACAATGACTGAATGAGTGACAATGACACAAAACTGTGTAAAGAAGCTGCACACTCAGGTGACCATTCACTGTTTGCACACTGTCATCTGATGCCTTCCTATCACAAATATATTGATTATAGCCACTTTAAAAGTAATAGTCAGACATCTGCAGAATGCACTTACTTGCTTTTTGGCTGAGAGTGAGATGAGAGGCTTGATGCCACTCTCACGTCTGTGTGTAAATAAACATGAAGCTACTGCCAACAGACAGTTAGCTTAGGTTAGCACAAGGACTGGGAACAGGGGGAAACAGCTGCTGTGGTTCTCTGCCTGGCAACAAGCAAAGACACCACGAATTAACATGTAACACATCGGCTACATCCATCAACACCACCAAGTCTTCAATTACTATAGCGTTTCCAAACGAAAATGCTTTCAAACGAGCGCGTTGGCTCACACACCTGAAAACGCGTACACACCTGAGCGATGACGTACAATGGCCACGCGCGCGCCGGTGTAAACAGGAAGTAAATTGTCCACTGCAGTTTAGTAGGTTAGTTGTAAAAATGGCAAACGACGCACAACAACGACAGCTGCAGTGTTAAAATGAAGAATCTAAGAGCTGCGAGCGAAGACCACAAGGTCAGTAACTCCTTTATGTCATCAATAGTTTTTCAGGTTTTAACATTTGTTACCTTTGGACAAAGCCAGACTTTCCCCAACCCAACTGGCTGTAAGCAGCAGTTTCATGTTTATATAGAAAATAAGAGTGGTATCAATCTTGTCATCTAAGTCTCTTTTTTCCAGAAGGTAAATTAAACATGTTTCCCAGAATGTCTAACAATTCATTTAAAAACTAGCCCTTCATGCCTCATTGTTATTCTGAGCAAACAGGTTTGTCCTTCATTTGTCCACCAAACACTTAACATTTTCTCCTCTGTCTCTGTATTGTGTGTGTGTGTGTGTGTGTGTGTGTGCGCGTGTGTGCGTGTCTGTCTGTCTGTCTGTCTGTCTGTCTGCTGACGTGTTGTGTGAGGATTACACAGACAGGCCTGTAAATC
Source organism: Caranx ignobilis (assembly GCA_021432705.1). Taxonomy (NCBI): domain Eukaryota; kingdom Metazoa; phylum Chordata; class Actinopteri; order Carangiformes; family Carangidae; genus Caranx; species Caranx ignobilis. The sequence goes on from MU269980.1 coordinate 38,184,161, forward strand.
CATCAGCAGCAGAAATATCCCTGCAGCACTGCTGTTTTCTCTTAAAGCGGAGGAACAGTGTGCACATTATTCTTTCCTATATTTTATTGTTTTTTTTTTTTGTTGTTTTTTGTTTTTTTTTAGGTTTAAGGGAAGCACACACACACACACATACACACACACCTGGCCAGCTGGATAACAATCCCATTGATCACAGTGCGCGGCTGGTCTTTAACCCCCTGGGTAAAAAGGTCAGTCTAATTGAAACCTCAGCAGCCTCAGGAGAGCTTAACTGTACTGAACTGTGACATTCACTGAGTCCTGATATCAGGTCGGCTCCTTTTGCCCTCTGTCTCCTCTCTCCACAGCACTGTGCCGCTAATGGTCTCATCACTGCAATGCAACTGCAACTGTTTCCCACATCCACAGCTCCCTTTCTTGTTCCCTGCTGTCATTTCTGTGCTAATAAATGTTTGGAGGAACTTTCTTGAAGGGCATCAAGTTGCTGCTGCTCGTCCTCGGTGTGCCAGTAAAGTACACCTCAGAGTCAGTTTGACAGGACTGACAGTCAGAAAGTGAAGAGCAAGGCTTCTCAAACTTTTCCAACACCCAATGCGAAGAAGACTGCTTGAATGAAATAAATATGTGAAACAAACCTTGAGAACCTTCTCCAGTGCCCTGCTCCTGTGTAGCATAAGTGTTTTAATCCATTCAATCTTTCACATGAGCCATATTCACATCGAGGGTTAAGAGGATGGGAGAAAATTCTGGATGATGTGGGAGTGAGTCAGATAGTAATGTTTTAGGGCCATCTAGTGGATGTGATTGGTGTCACATGAAGCTTAATATCCCAAGCAAGCATGCAAGGTTTTATACTGCGCATGTCAAAACAGAAACTGCCAAGTAAGCTACTTTACAGGAGGAAGATGGGGGAAGGTATGTGCATGAAAATATGTAAATAATGTACACTCCCAAGCTAATGCATTTTTCATTCTCCCAGGTCACACTAGATCAGTTTATGCATATAATGAGTAAAAACAGAATATGACATAATTAATGATGGTTGTTGCTTTATATCTTGAGTCGTAGCAGTGAACACATGTGTTACTTTTGTTTTGAGTTTTTCAACCTACTGCATTCACACAAGATTATGTTTATCACTATGCACGTGGGCTTTTTAGTTGTGATTTTATATTTTATAGGTGCAATATATTATGGTTTAAAACATTCAGATTTTTTTTTTCAAATGATCACATATGACCTAATGTGGGGAAATAATGGTTTTGATGAAAAACATGTGCATTTTGTTGCAGATAGCCAGACTGCCCCAGCTCATGACACCACTTTGTATCTCAAGAGGTGAGAGTGAATCACTGAAGCATCCCGTCCACCCTCAGTCCAACAAGAGAGGATGAAGAAGTCATAACTGTGAGTAGACCACAAACCTGTGCTGTAGTCACCCTCTCTCTGTCAAGCTGCTCTCTCTCTCTCTCTTTCAACCTCTCATGGCTCATCATGTACTCCAGCCAACACCTCATCCTCCCAGTATCTCTGACAGGGCAGACTGGGTGTGAAATATCCACCGACAGCCTAAACAACCTACCAGTGATGCAGTTATTTACAGTTTACAATTACAAGGTAAATGTATGTGGAAAACATTTGTTCACAATTAATGCAGGTGTGGCAACATGTGAACCATTGTCCTATGTTCACGTTAGATTTATGCAACATAACATTAGCTCGAGGGCGAGGGGTTGAGATTAAATTGTGACTGTGAGTTCTGTCTCACAACATGCACAGAGAGGGCAAGAGAGAAATTTATGGATTTTTTGATGGTCCACCAGCTAAATAGGGATTTGTCCAACACAGGGGAAGGAAAGGAGAGGCCATAGAGTGCATCATCTTGTTTCTCATAAAGCACCCCAACTTTCTATCAATGTACCTTTCACTCTTGGTTTTACTCATGGCCAAATTTAACACATCACCTCTCTGAACTCAAAGTAAAACATCTGAATGTGTCCTCTAGTGTTATAAACTAAACAGTTAACATCAGTCAAACATCTAGAGAAATAAAATACTGTTAACAAATAATAGGATGTTTAATCATGATGTAAATGGGAAAGTTTTTATTTTAATTAAAATAAGGTCCTAACAACATCTTCCACCAGTGCTTTAATATGAATTTTATATTTATGAACACAGCTTTTGTTTCACTCACTTCAACACTGAGAACAATTATTCTCATTATTATGACAGATATGTAAATATCTGCATATACAATGAACAATAATACAATATACCATAAATTAATATCAGTTTATTAGTTCCAGTGATCTGGAGCAGAGGAGTTTTCTGTGCTGTTCACATCTTGTCCAACAGGGGTCACCCACTGACTCTGTAGCTGCCTCCTGCTGTGGCTCTTTCCCCCTCAGATGGAGCTGCAGTCCACCTCCCATTCATCAATCGTCTTTTATTCACAGTGACAAAAGAGACATCAAATAGGGAGGTGTGAGAAAACACAACAATGCATTTCAGAACACAGACACTGGCTAATATATGCAAAGTGGGAATAAAGCGAGTCCAGGCACTCTGTGTGTGTGTGTGTGTGTGTGTGTGTGTGTGGTGGGTCAGTGGTGTTAATTTTAAAATCAGTATTTCTAATTTGCTTTGCATATTAAAATTCAGAGGCAAAATTTTACAAAGCTTACTACTAAAATCTAAAACAAAAGAGAGAGAGAGCGAGAGAGAGAGAGAGAGAGAGAAAAAACCTGTGGTATTTTGAATTTTTTCCCACAAAGACATATGGAACTCGTGAAGCAGGACCTGCACTCATACAGCAATACAGTTTTCTTACACCAAAATCTGAATTTTGGTCACCCTCAGTCTGACGGGATCTGCACCCATGGCCCACAAAATGAACCTGAGACGATCTGTCTCTCTCCTGGCTGGCTGCTCGGTGTTTCCCACCCAAATCAAAAGGGGCGAGTCGTGGGGGGTCATGTCTGGCCACCCCTCAGGAGAATAACGGGGTCTCTGTCTGCCCCCCAAACCACCAACGGTTCTCCATGGTCCCTATGGCAACAGCCAAGGACCCTGGAAGGCCCCCAGTCTGGGGCGTCCAAGCAGATGCCCATAATTAACATTGCTATACGGAGGTGTCAGTCCTGCCAGTCTGCCTTACATGGAGACAGACCCTCTCCCAGACCTGTCAGAGGCCCATAGGGCTGGGTGAAAAATGACTGCCCTGTGGTGTGAGTGAGTGTGTGCGTGTGAATGTGTGGTGGGCTGGGGTGGGTAATGTCTGCCCACCAGTGTCTGCCCAGTCCTGCCTAAGACAGGATTCACTAGTGGCACAATACTAAAAGGATTTTTTTTTTTCGTTACTGCAAGAGCAGCTTCCTGCTGAAGAAACACTTCACAAATCCAGTGAAGAAACACTTTATCATTCACAATGAAATTTAAACAAAACCTAAAACCTTTTAAAGGTTTTATCTTTATATTTTTATTTTCATTTTTTATCCGCGAAGCTCACGTTTAATCATCAGTACACCTGTAATATATGTGTTAAAGTTACCTCTGTGAGCTCATATGTTAGGTTAATGTTCTCACTGACATGCTGACATGATGCTGACTGACTGGCTGTCTGGCTTACATGGTTGGCTGAGGATGAGATTGTGTCTCAAAGATATGGAAAGCCATATATCGGAAATCTCCATAAGCACTGAAACAACCAGACCTTGATAACACCAATCAGACTTTTGGACATAAATCATTTACTAATATTTTTGAAGAGGAGATGGTGAGGAAAAATATGAAAAGGCAAAAAATATGATATTTATAAAACACGATTGCGACCATATAAAATAAGTCTTTGTACATATTAATTTGCTTGGAGGCCATGTGAGGCACCGGAAAGGCAAGGCAAGGCAATTTTATTTTGTATAGCCTGTTTTTACAAAGAGTTTGTTTCAAAGGGCTTTCCACAGCATCATGACAACATCCTCTGCCCTTAGACCCTAAACTTAGAAAGAGTTTAGAAAGTAGACCATGAGACCACAAGGTAAGAGTGTCTGGTAAGATGCTGCCATGTTACTTTTTCAACACATTTATTAACAATTCTACACAACACATCTGCATATACAGATAATAAATGTGTTGTTGTAACACTCTTTGTTTATGTGTATAATCACATCTGTATTATAAAGACATTATACAGCTGTTCTGAAGGCTTCATGGGTCGAATATGATATTAAACCCTAAAAATTGTCCTTACATCTGTCCACAAGTATAGTGTGTTATAAACCAGTGAGGGTTTGATTTTCTTTCCCCCCACACATCCCTATCATGTTTTTTTTTTCGATATCGCAGGCTCAACTAGTCTCAACTGATCAGAGCTGACTGGGCTGAAGACACGTCCGTCTCCTGTCCAGCAAGTGACACCAAAGGTCACCAAATGCACTGTCCACGAGTCCATGAGTTCATCAACTGCCCCGTGGTCACCGCCACACTCTGCAGCTCAGGGGGTCGGTGGGGTCAAGATCTCACGTCACCTCTGACCTGGCCAGCCCTTTTTGTGGTCATTACATAATAAGATGTTTCCTTCCTCACTGATGAATCTGTTTCTCTTAGCAGGAGCACAGAGAGTTGTAAGTGAAATGTCTTTATGAGGTTGTTCAGCCTTAAGCCACGTTGAAGAGGTTTGTGAGAGAAAGGAGGCCACTGAACCAGTATATGGGCTTGTAAAAGTGGAACAATGGTTAAAGTTACGAGCAGGTTCATTGGGTCAGTCATTCGTTTAATTTGATTTTTGATTTTTTTTTTTTTTTTTTAGCTATATATATATTTTTTGCTATGTTGACCACAATTGGAACTATTCCTCATGATACAACAACTAGAACAAATTACATTTCACAAATTACAGTTCTGTAACAGAGGACAGCAAATAAAATTACACAACATGCATTTTAATATCTGACATAAAATAGGTTTTAAAATAGGTGGAATAAAAATGTCAGTAAAATAATTTCCAGATTTGTAAAACTCTTAACTCCATGATCACAGACAGAGCTAGAGAATCCAAATCATGAGTGAGGGACTTATTCCCTCGGGGGTCGTGGATCAGCAAGCCAGACACTGTTTTGTGGGCCCACGAATGCAAGAGCATGGGGAGGTGGGACAGGGCTGTCTGGGACAGAGCCGGCCAATTATACCCTGACTAGACACATCACACTTACATATACTACACATGTGGGAATCTTCTGGTGCTGATATCAAACTCAGACCGAGGCCCTGCACGTGTGCACAGACACCTGGTGTTGACTGAAATGACAGAATAATAAGAAGCCAAACATGATTTACAACACAATGAATGTTTGAATGCAGTAAAATATTTATACATAACAACTGCAGAAATAAAATGCTTAGAGAGCAAGTTTCAACTACAATGAAAGCACATACTCTTTGTGCAAAAAAAGCATTAGAGACAGATGCTGTGATGTGGTTTACATTTTTTTTTCTGTGTTATTCTTTTTCATTTTTGTTACTGCAAAAGAGTACTCCACAAATATGGATTGTTCCAAAGGTTTAAATGACAGGAACAGGCCGAGTGATTCTAAGTGGATGGCAACACATATTATGTATGCAACTTATGTTGAAGAAAACTGAATCAGCCCAGAGAGGTCCTTAGGATTGTTATCATTGATAATTAACATCATTCTTATAATCATTTATTATCATTATAAGAGCATCCATTTGCCACCAAAATTATTCCAGCTCAGCTCAGATGTTGTTTCTGCCTTTTCTGGCTTTTAACTTTAACTTTGCAACAGTGAAACCACACACACACTTAAATACAAGGTAGCTTGTATGAAACATAATAAGACTATATAAATATATATATATATATATATATAAAATACTGACTAAAACCTGCCACATTTGCTTCATAAAATGCAAAGTTGGACGTTTCAGATTAATGTGCTTCTTTCTTTCTCTTATCACTGGAGGCCAAAGCAGATGTCCTTGCAGATCCTGAGACATGATCCGCAGCCCGTTCACACACATTATAAACACAAACATATTACAACTCTTATTTGTCCAGATACACGCCTGCAGTAATGAGCTGTCCTAATGGAGCTCTTTCTGTGCTTTAAAAGCGCTCAGACATTTGTTAACACTGATAAATCCTGCAGTTTACGTACAACATTAACAAAACAGTTTTTTCTTTTTCTTAACATTTTCGTAGTGTTTTCCATGAAAGATTTTTGCTGTGATTATTATAATTATTTTTAAATCAGAGACGTTCAGTTTAATTCCAGTAAACATCCCTTGTGTTCATTGTTGTTGTGCTGCAGGAGCTGCCATTTAAAGAAGGAAAATTATATGTGGGAGACAATAGTTGACAATAATTAATAGGCATTATGTGAGCAAGCCAGACTGTTTCTGCTTTCTGTTCTTACTTGGGCCTGCTATGATGAGTAAGACTACTTAAAGAAAGGCAAAGTATCTACAGACAAAGGTTTGTTTGTGCTGAAAGATGTGTTAAAAGTCAACATGATAAACGTTCAACTGGAGATGCAAAAGAAAAAAACTACTATTGTGTCATTTTTCGTTTGATGAAATAATTTGAAAATCAAATTCAATATGGATTTTTATCTATTAATAACATTATATAAAGTGGCTGCATGTAAAGTGAACAGAACAAACTAAATCCTCTTCAGTCTGTTGTTTTCTATACAGTGTTAATATCTATCTATCTATCTATCTATCTATCTATCTATCTATCTATCTATCTATCTATCCATCCATCCATCCATCCATCCATCCATCCATCCTTACATTTGAATTGGAGGTGACGAACTCTCCCACGGCAGGGAGCGCGCGCCTTTTTGGAATTAGCCACGCGGCACGCCTTGCATAGTAATGGTGGCTCGCGCTTTGAGCTTGAACTTGACCGCAGGAATGCGGCTCGTGGGAACGCAGGCTCGAGGGTGCCCTCCTCTATTCACGGCGCACAGGTCGGTGTCAGCTCTGATTATCATAAAACCCAGCCTGCCTCAAATTAAGGCACGAGGGCTCGGGCTCGCTCTCCCTCTTTCACACCAGGCCGAGGAGGAATTACCAGGTCTCTGCGGGAGCCTGCTGTGGTAAGACGTTTATTCTGAATTTGTACACAACACTCACACAACTTTTACTAACCTTTTATTTTGCAACGGTTCTCTATAATGCTGCTGAAAACACTTGTGTTTAACTCTGTGGCTGTTAACAAGGAAGTTGTTTGTGAGTTTGTTGAATGGAGGTGTTCAGAGTGTTTCATGTCCCCTGACACCTGGCTTCTGGAAAAGGATTCTGTCTCAGCTTTTCAGCCTTCCTGCGTTTTTCTTTTTAAATTTTTACCACAACAGCTTTTTAGCATCCATTTTTATTCCAATATGTAAAACTTGCAGAGTTTAGACCTTCAGCTGAAAGTTGTGTGACCACCCTGAGAATGAAGAAGCTTTTAGTGTCCCCACACTTCATTTTGTTCAGCAGGCTGATGGTCACCACATGGGTTATTAACATTCACAGACTTGCTGAACATGCTCTGAGTATGAAGCAGTTTTTTTTTCTTTTCTTTTTGTGGCCTTTTTTTTTTTTTTTTGTTAGAAAATGAGTGTAAATGTGACCATACTGACTTTATATCAACTTTATTTTTATATTTCATTTTGGAAAAAAGTGCAGTATTGTGTATATATTAATTTCCTTTTGGGCGTGTTACTGGTCATTGTAAACAGTGTGGGCAATCTTTGGGAATCTTTAGTTGATTTATTTTTAATCTCCTGTTCACTAAGTTTCTCTCTCAACATTTAAAAAACACAGTTTTACTGGTTGTAAATTGTTAGGCTCTGTGTCTTTGATAAACTGATGTATTATCTTACAAACCAGGCGACATTAAATGTTCGAATAAACAACTCTTGAAATAATAGGAAAATACCATTAATTTTAAAAGAACAGATCAAAAAGATTTTCTTCTAATGTCACTGTAATACATTTGTATTTCTTAGACAACTTCACATCTAAATTCTTCTTGCGCAGAATAACTTGAGTCTGGTGATGCATCTTGATTCTACTGTGGGTTGAGTATCTAACAGGGTGCAGGGTTCAGAGTAATGGAGGCCTATGAGCTTTAATATGATAAATTAACACAGTACAGTACAGACGAGATGAGGCCAGCGTTTCTGGTCCTGATCGGTCACCTTATTCCTTTTAGAGCCAGACACAATGTGATACACAGGCTGTATATACAAAATTCACAACAATGCTTAGAGAAAATGAATCTAGCCTAGTTGTTAATGTTTTCTTTATTAAAATTGCATTGACCAAAATATCATTTAACAACAAGGTTTTAAAAACAGGCGTCATGTAAAAGTTAAACACAGATAAATTCTGCTTCATTTTTCATGAGTGACAAAGTAAATCATAAGGAAAATATAACAAACATAACAAGGGACAATACTTTTCCATAGCTCTGTACAAATGTGACATAAACAGGGAACTTAAGGTGTTTTCAGGGAGTGTATGTGTCACAGTCTGTCAGGTGTTGTTTTACTCTGTGTTGTGCATTCAGTAAAATATACAGTTGGAGAACTTTTCAGATCCAGTATCAGGGATAAAGTGCACAAACATTCATCTACACACACAAAAAGATAAATAAATCCAAATGTGTAGTCGGTTAATAAACAGACATTCAAAACAAGCACAACATAAAATCTCAGTTTATTGTCAAAATATTTATTTTCAGAAATCAAAAGGTGAAGTTGAATGTGTATGTGTTAGCTGATTAATCATCTAGATGATTTAGGAAAATGTGTTCATTTCTAGGCAACAGGCAGAGTGTTGAATGAGCATCTTATCATGAAGGCAAAATGTAACATTCTTTAAATCTTATAAATTATACTACAGAACATGTCGTCCAGTATTATTCCTAATGATGGAAACTGTGTAAAATTACAAATATGGAATATGACATATCAAAAAAAAAAGAAAGAAAGAAAGAAAGAAAAAAAGAAGAAGCTTTATTTACATGAAAAAAATCTATTCATTTTCAATTAATGGCACTGAGCTTTTATTGTGACAAGAAAAAACTACACAGTGTGAATGAAACATCATCTTCACTTATCACCTTGGTTTAGTTACTGCTGCTATCAGGAATAATACTAATAATTGTATTGATGATTATAATCATAATAAGGATAATGATAATAAATATTACAATACACTTTTACAATTAGTAGGCTATAAGCCTGTATTTTTGTTCATTTTTCAATTATTTCAGGCACAGTTTCAACAGGTGAACTTGTGCCATTGAAAATGAATGTGTCTGTGATGTAATGTGCAATGTTACTCATTGTAAACCTATTCAACACCATCCATCCACATTTATAGCACAGTCAGGGCCTGCAGTGGAGGTGGCTGCTAATGGCTTCAGTTTCTTAACACTCCTGTTTTCATAACGGTCTAAACTCTCCAATAACATTTTACTATAATTAAATTATGATCATTATGTTATAAAGGAGATGACTGACCGTTCGTTTTCTATAGGTTTCTTTATGTTTTCAGTGTATAAATAGAGATGAACTGTTCCAGAGTATATCTTAGGGTTTTCACTAACTGTTCTCTTATTTATCTACTTTTTATCTGTAAGCAAACAAACACAAGTTTTATGCAATTAATGCTTAACCTAAAATATATATATATATATAGTGTCACTGTACATTAACAGCAGCGACGAGCTGATCTGGTTTATTCTCACCAACGTGTGTCGCTGTTTCGTCCTTTAGTGGATGCATTTTTACTGTAAACTGTATTTCTTTGGGTTAGTTCACACACACACACACACACACACACACACACACGCACACACGCACACACACACACACACACACACACACGGCCTTTAAAACGAGGCAGCAGCCTGCAGCGTGTCGTTTGGTTTTAAGATCTAACTCGTTAAAATTCATTTCTCCTCCCGTGGAAACAGACACAATCTGTTGGTCCACAGCCAAACAGCCAGTAATATATGTAATGCATTTATTATTCCAATGTAAAACTGCTTGTGTGTTACAGGTCGATCATAAACAGTAAACCCTGCGTTCATGCAAAGGAGTTACATACATCACACACACACACACCTTTGGATTATCTCCTGTATTTTTACATAGACCAGCACCTGCAGCCCAGACAACAAGACAACAGTCGTCAGTGTTATTTGCTGTGGCTGTGCATGCTTTGTCATACCCACTGTATCGATCTGTGAGCCCAGGAATAAGGAGATGCAGAAGAAATTGCTTCTGGAAAATGAAGGACAGCTCCAGTCCTGTGAATGGGTTCTCCTGTTGGGGCGTAGCCTATAAAAATCATTCATTTGAATGACAAATCCCACTGTACATTATGTTAATGAGGCAGTGACAGGCGGATTGAAGTTCTTTAAAATGACACGTTTGGGCGGGAGGAAAGTCACACAGATGAGAGAAATGTTTCCCAAAGAAAAAAAAATGCTGTTAAGTCGGTGGTTTTGTGTATAATTGTGACCTGAGGGCTGGAGAGGAGCCACAGCTACACTGAGGAGGCAGTCTGATCCGTGCAGGGGCAGCTTTTAGTCGATGCGATTCAGATTCTTATTTCAAAATAAAAGCAGCAACCACCGACTCTCACGCTGTTTTATATGCTCGTTTATTCCCCCCCAAATATTATAAGGCCTGTTTGACAAATTTGATAGGCCCTGAGCTGGCTCTATTGCCTCCTCCTCCTCCACCTCCTCCTCCTCCTCCTCCTCCTCCCTTCGCCTCTCTCGCTGGCTGCAGCCGCAGCTCTCCCACTCCTCCTGTCTGACCCGCTTCATCCGGTAAGAGAGGATTTTTCCTCATAATACGGTAACCGGTTATTCGTTTTTTGCAGCAAGCTAAAATATATTTAAGATTAGAGGGAAAATATCCTTTAATGCGGTGCACCTCTGGGACGCAGGATATAGGCTGCAGACGCCTCTGTGCCTTGCTTTAAATATCGAGTCCAGTTTATTTGGATGGAGTGAAAAAAGCAAAGGGGGCATTTACATGGAGCATAATTATAACTCAGCAAATGGTGCAGGCTTGTTTTCTAAAACCAGAGGATCTGTGTGGAGCAAATCATTGGACTTAACTTGGGAAATTTGTAAGTAGCTTTTAATGTTTTGACTCCATAGGTGCAACATGGTGCACGTTAATCTGGGCTTCATCTCTATTTATTTTAAATCATTTGTTTTTAAGTTTCAGCTTTACATGTTATCTTTGATCAAGGGGGCAGTAGCCCTGTGTGTTAACTGATCAGTGAAGTTATGACACATTGACAATTTTAGGAAACAGCATGGCTCCATGTTCAATTTAGAATCTGACCTTTCCTTATAGTTTTATGTTACATTTTGCTGCTAACATCAGATCTGGATGTAGACTGTATTAAGTTGAGTTACAGACTCGAGTAATACAGTCTACAAATACAGTAGCTGTTACAGACTAGAAATAACAGGTTGTGGATACAACAAAGTGCCACGAGGCCTCTGGAGCGTCACTGGCTGCCTTTAAGTCACCAGCAAAACCTCCAGTGTTCAGGCTCATTTTTCTCGTTGTGTGAAGCAGGTTGTTAGTTAGAAGTTTTTGGGGGAATATTTAATGAGGCTCTCCGCTGCCATGTGCTCATGTGAGAAGTATTCATGTAGTGGAGGAGGAGGAGGAGGAGGAGGAGCAGGAGGAGGAGGAGGCCCCAGGCAGCGCTGCAGTGCAGAGTTCAGCAGGGAGATATTGTTGTGAGCCTGGGAAAGTGTAGCGGGGCTGACGCCAGACTCTGTTGTGCAGGGTGGGGGGACCTCGAGGATCCCAGACCTGATTGTTATGTAAATTTCTCCCCGGCACGTTGTTGAACTTGATGTTGACTTCTTCTTCTCTCTTCTCCCCCCACTTCTTTTTTTTTTTTTCTTTGTGTGTGTGTGTGTGTGTGTGTGTGTGTGTGGGAGGGTGGGGGTGTAAGGGGGTGGGGGGCTTACATTTTCCCTGTCACTTGTTTGTGGGAAAATCCATCTGACACACACACACACACACACACACACACACACACACACACACACACACACACCTTGTTTAAAAGATTTTAAAGTGTATTAAACTGAATTCACTTTCTTTTTTTAACAGACAAATTCTATTTTAGTAGTTTTGTTGAATTAATTCAAACTTATATAGTCTTTTATTTAATACACACACACACACTACACTATAACATATATAGAATATACGTTATAGTCTACAGACTGTGGGTTTATCTGGCTTAAAATTGAAATGTAACATTTTTCAGTGACAAAACAAAGCATCTATTGCAGGAAACACACAGTGGGCTATTTTCAACAGATTCTTCATTTGCAGTCATTCTTGTTGGTGTAGATGTGAGGTCTGTGGGAACACTCATAGCTGTGTCCTCTCATTTAGGAATAAATGAATTAGAAAGACAAGAGTTTTCAAGCAAATCTAATATAATGCACGGATGCACGTGTTTTCCAACACCTGGGTCGCGCATGCTCAGCAGCAGCGAGGACTGGGCATCCAATGGAAACGAACAGCGCTCTCATGCTAATGTTGAACACATGTGCAGGACTTCCCGCTTTTCTCAAGCCGCGCCAACAACAACAACAACAACTCTGTGGTGTTAGTTCAATTGCGGGATGACAGCAGCAGGGGCCACAGCTGATTAGATCTACTTATCAATGATGCAGAGTAGAATGGGATTCATACAGTAGAGCCGGACCTGTGCTGCAGCAGCCTGACAGGAGAGCTGCACCTCCATGATCCAAACAGATTGCCCATGCGCAATAATCAGATATGTAACCGCTATCAGATGCAAGCTTGGTTTGGAAACCAGGACTGTGGCTCCCTGCTCTTTTATTGGTTTACCTACTCTCTCTCTCTCTCTCTCTCTCTCTCTCTCTCTCTTTAAATATCCTTTCAAACTTTGGGGAGATATTGCAAGTTGCTATTCGGGTCCTGGCTCTGCCACTGGCTTCTTATATCAAAGGCTGTGATTGTAATCGTGCTCACTATCTCATCTCCTCAGCCCAGATATCACTCATATCATAATATCGCTCTCGATAAGGCTGAATATAGCCTGAATATGCTATCAGGATTTGGCTAGGCGTGGGCCTTTTCTGCACCAAGGACAGAAACCCTGAATTCCTCTGCTTGGCGCCTGCACAGCGAGTTTTTATCTGTTAGAATAAAAAACCAGGAGCTCCTGCAACATTTCCTCCTCCTGCATATGAAGCCCCTGCAAAATGTGAAGAAACGCTGATCAGAGAACAGCCTTTGATGATTTTTTTTTTTAATGCTGCTGTTGGGGCTGTTGTAGGTACTCTATTAATGGCTGTGGTAATGTAACAATCATGGGGAGGGGGGCATAAAGCAGCCATAATCAGGTCAAATGATAAAGTAATGAGGATGCAGCGAGTCTAATTATTTCAGTAGACTGCTGTCATTTTATACAGTGCACATTAGAGAGGAGCTAAAATATCACATAACTTTGTCTCATTCAGGCTGTGCTCTTTAAATGATCAGAAAAGGGCCTTTTGTAAATTAAAATAAATTACAGCTACATTGACTTGTGATTTATATCCAATAATAATCCAACTCTGAGCTTCAAGATTATGTGCTGCTCAGTGTTTCCCTGCAGAAATCTGCACAATGTTGTTAAGGATTAAAAGGATTTTTATAAAGTTCCTGCTCCCATTACTCTGTCTGAGCAAGATTATAGCTGCAGCTTTAAAAAAAAAAAAATGAAGGAGCCCCAAAGACACAAGGGGGACGTCGTTTTTCTAAATTGTATAAAAAAATAAATAAAAATAGAGTGAAGTGAAAATAATGTCTTTTGGTTGTTGTTTCAGTGGATCAGGTTTCATCCAGCTCCGTTTACATCAGCCTCAGTAACACGTCTGTGTCTGTGCAGCCTGTTTTATTAGAGCCCCGCTAATGAGGATAATTGGGGGGGAATCAGCTCCTGATTGACACACACACTCACAATCACACACACACACACACACACACACCTGCATCATTCAGTTTTCAAATTGGCTTTAATATTTTCAGATTCCCGCCTCCCTCCCTCTCTCTCTCTCTCTCTCTCTCTCTCTCTCTCTCTCTCTGTGAGGCGGAGTTTATCCCCTCTGCTCACCGCGAGGACTCTGTGCACTTGACAGTCGCAGCTCGCGCGCGTGAGGGAGAGGACACCCGTGTCGTTCCCACAGAGCTCCACCAAAAGCAAGCGACGTATAGGGACACTATATACGCAGCATCTCTGCCTCCTTCACTTTCTCGCATTGTTGTTTTTTTTTTTCCTCTCACGACCGGTGCGATCAGACCTGACGCCTCACATCGGAGAGATCCGTGGCGAGGACTGACAGTGTTGGAGGATATTGACCGTGTAGTGGAGTGGAGTTAGCCTGGTGTGCAAGTAAGTGGGGTGCATATATATAGCCTGTGGTAGTTGTCGTGGGAGTGTTGTTTTAATCCCAGTGAAGGTGGCTGCTGTGTGCAGCTTCATCACGTTGATTGTTTGCACGGGCCTATAAACTGGACATGACAACAGCCACACACAACTGAAGGCTGTGTGAGGCAACTTTGACTGTCAGACCTGATTGTTTAAATGTATCAGTGTTTTTTTTTTTTTAAAGGCAACAGCATTTCCGTATGAATATTGATGAATGGTTCTGATATGGGATGTCATATTTGCAGTAGGAAGAGGGTCAGGTTGTCTGACCTGGAGCTGATGCACTAGTGATGCTGTGCAAAGCAAAACACAGAAAATCCACTCCTGGTGATACTTCACTTAACACACTTGACACTGCATGTTTCTTTACACTAATTATTGTGTTAAAAGTTGAATTTGGTGGTGACAGTCTGGGTCACCTATGGGGCCTTGTATGATGACCTAAGTGTGTGTGACAAACTAGTCATGGAAGCCATGAGTCTGCAACCTGAGTGTTATAACTTCACTGCACCTCCAGTCTGTAGATAAATGTAAAAGATTGTTTCATGCTGAGCAGCTACACTGCTGCTCTCTCTTTCTTTCTCTCTCTGCGCGTGTGTGTGTGTGTTAGGGGGCTCTCAGTGCAATGTGACCACAGGCAGGCTCTCTCTCTCCCTCTCTCCCTCTCTCTATCCTGTCTATTCTCTCTGTGTTTGTATCGGAGAGGCGGCCCCTTTAAGAGACGACGGGTTAGTTTGTGTCTTTGGTTATCTAGCTGTATGAGTTTTAATTTCATAAAGCTAGAGAACCGAAAGTACGAACTGACGCCTAGCACTTCGGAGACCCGGGGGTCCTTCTCTGGAGGAGGAGGAGGAGGAGGAGGAGGAGGAGGAGATGATGCCGGGCGGCAGCAGCAGCAGCAGCAGCAGCAGCAGGAGGAAGCAGGAGGGACGGATGCTGAGGGAGGCTGAGCTCCGCTGCCGCCGCCGATGAGGAGAAGTGGTGGTGGTGGTGGAGGGGGAGTTGGGGGAGCTATAAGGGGGTCCGCTGGGCATGAACGCAGCACCGGCTTGATCTCAGCTCTCTCCTCTCATTGAATAGGTGTTGGCACGTTCACAGGAGCCACCTGCGTGTCTGTGAGGGCGTGAATGTTGCTGCCTTTATTTTGTATTTCCTTCCCTGGGCTCGTGGTTCGTGCATCGCCGTGATGCTGCTGGGCCCTATCGAGGATCAATAAATCGGCTTTTCGTTCAACTTTAGGACACAGGGGAGCGGTGCATGTTGGGATAACACACTGAAAAAAAAAATCCACAACGCATGGCTGTTGTGTAGTTGCCATAACTGTGTGGGTGTTATAACAGCAATATCTTGAGGGGTGAGACAGAAATAGTTAAAGGATTCAGGCGATTGGTCGATTCAGGAGTCACGTGACGGTGTTGGCAGCAGCAGCACCACCACCAACACCACATCGCTTTCTAAGATCTCACATGTAGGTTATGGCGATTTTCGTGGGCCTAGAAGTTGGTGTGGCGTTCACTGAAGCCAGTTGTTACACTGCGTGAATTTATCGTGCAGAACTGCATTCACTGCACGTTCAGACAGCCTGACTCCTCTCATATACTCTGAGTGTGTTTCCTTTATGAGTGCTGAAGGCTAAGTGATGTCCCCTGACTGTAATTAACATGACATTAGGAGTGTAATGTATAATTGGATGCACGTGTATATTGCTTGGTGCAGGGTGAAGCCTTAGTGGAGCACAGAGAGACAGCACAGGACTGAGCTACTGCATGCTAACATCCCCGATAACAACCACAGACACTGTTTCTCAATCATCTGACTGTCACATAGTGTGGGCTGTTCGCCTCTTTGCTACCCAACCAGAACCTTTAGGGTACAGCACATCAACAACATGGTGCACCAGTCATTCAAAGCAAAAAGAGGCTCCGGCTGCACATGACTCTACAGCCCTATTTCCAACATGCTTTCATCACTGAAGATGAATCCGAGTCAGACATGGCAGATATGTTCAAATTTGTGTTACGCTGGGTGGATTATTTTCATGTTCGCCTGCTAGATCAGAATAAAATAGGACATCGGCTCAGAGTTTGATCTATTCTTAGAGCAGAATCAGCAAGCCTTGGAGATGACTGAATATCCCTGAAGTCCCAGCATGCTCTATTTAGACCATGACTGACAATATTTGATGTGCGCCGTTAAACAAGAGAGCTCAGATGGTGTGTGACTGCTGCATGTGTCTGCATGTGTTGACGTGTTGACGTTTGCATAGGGTAGCCGCTGGACAGTTTGAGCCAGTGTACGTATACAGTTTGACCTCCATGTCCTCCATTTTAGAGTGATGCAAAAAGAAAAAAAGCAGGGATTAAAATATTATGGGATTATATAATCTTTCTATCTTTCTGTTCAATCCCACAGATCTCTGTGATGTGTTTGATACCCTGTTTTTATCCGTATACAACATTTTTCACATTCAATATTATATCATAGTAGCTTAGCAACTGGGATGCTGCCCAGATGAAGCATGCTCTTTATCTTCACTTTCTGGTATAGGTTTTCTCTAAACCTACTTAGTGCAGCTTTTCAATGGCATTTTACATTTTGGGTCACCACAAATACTTTGTTAAGCATCTCTTACCATTTGCCCAACAGAAAATACATGTAACCTTGAAACATAGCAAAATAATGAGAAGTGCATGAGAGAAAACAGCACTTGTGACGGCAGTAAAACAAGTGCTGTTAGCTGCAAGGTCGACAAAAATGCATTTATTTCTCATTTGGTCTTGCATCATCTTGCAAGCTGCTAATTTACATCTCAAATATGTGATGT
Organism: Caranx ignobilis; assembly: GCA_021432705.1. Taxonomy (NCBI): domain Eukaryota; kingdom Metazoa; phylum Chordata; class Actinopteri; order Carangiformes; family Carangidae; genus Caranx; species Caranx ignobilis. The sequence continues at coordinate 38,201,499 of MU269980.1, forward strand.
CCTATTAAAATTAGAGCTTCGGCTGATTCTTCTTTTTGTTTTGTCTTTAAAGGAAAATGCTGACTATGCTGACCCTAGAGTTTGCATCAACTCAGAGAGCAGACAAACTGCCACCAGACAGGACGCGGAGCTGCAGCCATCCTGCAGGTAAATATTTAAAACAAGGACACATGCATGATGAACAACAGATGTGGTTCACTTTCACATGAGCAGCAACCCGAGATTTTGCCAAGTGCACCAGCAGTTTGTTCATTCTGCCTAATATATCCTATTTTGGGCACGGCAGTAAGTCCACGGAGTTAAGAGAGAGGTTCAGGTCAAACTTGAAGATGCTGGAGGCTTGCAGATAGTTTTGTTTCGACAGTGTCATGACCAGAGATGTTACAGCAATGCTGGTGGTTGATTGTTGTCCATGTTTCTGTGGAGCTGAGGATGGAGTTGGTTGTGTGGGTGTGGAATAAAAAAGAAAGACAGACTAAGCCTGAATTTTGAAATATTGAGGATTTTGTATTTTGCATCAGGAATGATTTTTAAAGTGAGCAGCACTGCAGTAATCCCCACCGTCTTATTCAAACCAAAAGGGGCATTAAGAGGGACATTTACTGTCGTTTTTATTTGCGCACAGTGTAAATGTCAGTTTTATTCCACTCATGTATATATCAGAATATATACATAGGGGTTGAAGGAGCAATAGACTGTAGCCTACAGCAACAGAGAGAATGTAAACGGTTGTGAATTGAACGAGTGAAGTAAGACCTCTATGTGGAATTCCATCATTCCTTTCTCCTTTGAAGTATTAACATTTTTTTTTTTACATTGTACATCATCCCCATCCTCCTCACACACACACACACACACACACACACACACACACAGTGACACGCACACACCTCTCTTTCATTCTCATACATTCAGCGTTTTATCCCTTTAAACACTATGATCCTATTTGTCAGGTAGAGTGTGTGGTAGGTGCAGGGGAGGTGGCCGTGTAATCTTTGCTGCGGTTCTTTATCCCGTTAGGAGAGCGCAGGCGTAGGGCTCACCCAAGGTTTGGACCTGCTCATGTGGAAAGAGTGTTTGGGTGGCTCTGTCCTTTTTGCCCCTAATGCCTTGACGAACCACCCTCCCCTTGTCCGAAGTCTCCTGATTGTTGTGCGCCAAGTATCGATTTGCATAAAGGTATAGCACATGCATTATTCAGCATTAGGTTGAATAGCTTGAAAATACTGTAGTGTAAATGGCAGAAAGGGAAGATTACAGTGAGATGATCAGTTCGATGAGATGATTTTGGTTTCGCCCTGACATTTGAATTACTCTCCTGAGAAATAAAAACCCTCGCCAAAAATATATGAATTGACTTAATTCGACAGGATCGAAACAGAAACGTTCCCAGCGTTAAGGCTGTCAGTGCGTTCCCTCCAATGCCCCCTTAAATAGCTGAGCATTAGGAATTAAACAATAAGTACATATTGTAAGAAAGGTCAAATCTTCATGGTTCCACAACCTTGAAGCTCAATAGAAAGCTCAGTTATTCAAATTTAGTATAGAGTTCTTTGAGTCGCCCAGATTTTCCCAAGCTTTATATTAGCATATGCAAGGACCGGCCTGTGCTGCTGTTTTCTAGAGTGGATGTAAATTATAACCTCAGTATTATACAGGCTGATAGGAGATAAATCTCTGCAGTAATGCATTGCAGCGAATGGGGGTGGGGTGGGGTGTGTTGTAGAGGGGTTGAAGAGTGTGTGTGTGTGTGTGTGTGAGGAACTGTACAATAGCCAGTGGCAGATGGGAGTACAGACTAATAGCACTTGCTAATGGTCATGCTAAACTCTCTTTTCAGTAGTTTTAGTTTCTCCGGATTTTCTGCCACATCCCCTAAAGTAAAAAAAAAAAAGTATAAAAAAAATTTAGCGGAAGATGCACCAGAATATAAGTGTTCAGATATTTGCAGTCCTGGTGAACTAGTTTTGCAAGCGTGCACACATCGTTTTAAAACAAATATTAACACAGAGAGATTATTAAGTCGAAATTTGCACTTGTGCGGTCCAAAAGGCTGAGGGGCTTCAGGCCTCACGAGCAGAGTGGAGATCTCTTTGGAATCCCTATGCAAACTAGGGCTTGAATAATGAGATGTATTTATGAAGGGCTGGGAAGGGGGTCCTGCTTTTGAAAGCCAGTAGGCCGGAGCCTGAATGGGATAGAGGGAGGAGGAAGGGGAGGTGGGGAGTGGCGGGGGAGTCGGACAAGGGGGAACGGGTGTGTGTGTGGAGGGGGTACAGGGGCCCCCCAGCAGTCCCGGCCTCGGCTGAGGCAGCTGTGAAAAGGGGTCCCGTCTTTTTCCCACGCCCAGCAAGACGCGAAACACTGCCGCAGCTCGCTAGGGTCAAGTCCCATCGCTAATATATACACACATACATATACACCAACACACGCATGCACACACACATGGAGGGAGCGATGTGTGTGTAAAAGTTGTGCAAATTAACAAGCTGTCTGTGAAGCTCGGTGACATGTGGACACCTGCTATTCTCCCAGAATGCTTTGCACTCTCATCAGGGGCCACTGGGTTTGATGGGACAACAATTAGGTCATAACTTCAACTTGAACTTAAAATTCTGTGAGGGACTGAAAAGAAAAAAGAGGGTGTATTATTCTTTTTTACTCATTTCTCTTTTTGTATTTTGAATTTAAAAATAGTTCAAGGTTTACATCCTGCCCTCTCTTTTCTTTTTTTTTTTTCTTTTTTTACATTTATTAAAAATCACATTTGAAATAATTCCATTTGTTCTAATTTGAAGTGCACTTATTTCATGTTTTTTGTCATGATAATGTTAATTTTGGAGAAACAGGGATATTTTACTTCTGCCACTGTTGATGTGTCCATTCACTCAAACTGTGGAGACAAACTTGGCCTTGTGCTTGATCCAAGACCCTAACTGTCAACTTGGCATTGTCTGCATCCAAGCTCACACACGCACACACACATGCACGCAGGCACACTAACTCACACACAGCTCGCTTCAGGGACACACACACACACACACACAAAAGAAAAATTTAAACATGAAACGGAGGAGGGTTGGAGGAAGATATGGCAACTATAGAGGAATGTTTTGCAGCTGAACCCTCAGTGTGACCTTCTGTCTTTGTCTAAATACAAAACATGAGCAGCTTAAAGAGAGTAACGTTTTAGGCACTGAATACTGATCACTTTTTTCTTTCTTTTTTCGGATGAGAAAAATTGAGTGCAACAATACTTAGGAAAAGAAAGCCAAAGAAAGGCAAAAGCGTCACACGTTTGTTGAGTTTCTTTGCTTCAAGCCTGTAGCTTGAATGCATGTCCAGGCTCTTTATTTGCTGTTTGTGTTCGTGCTGAGCAGCCTCGTGCAGTTTTCTGAGATGTCGTCCATGTCAGCAGCTGCTCTTTCACCACCTTCCCCAAGAAGCTGGTGTCACACCCATTCCTTCCCTCTATCTCCCTCTAGATACTGGCACACCAATCAAAAAACGGTGCAGCGCTCAGTTCCCTCCCCGCTCCCCTCCGTCGCTGTGTCCGAGCTACACAGAGCGGTGTCACACTAATTCAGTTCCCCCTGCCTGCTTGAGCTCCCAGCTTTAATTCCACACTGAGAAAGACGATGCCTACTATCCTCCTGAGTATATTAACAGGCATCTCTCTCTCTCTCTCTCTCTCTCTCTGTCTCTCTCTCTTGCTTTTGCTCCAACCTCCCTCTCCCTTCTTTCTCCTGCCTGTCCCACCTTCTCTATCTCTTTCTCCCTTCCTTGTTATCATGTTCCCTCCTATTCAGATGAGTTTCAAATAGAGAGGGGGACCCTTCTAATTAGCTCTGTAAAGATGCTTTGTCGTGGTCAGTGTGGCCACCAGTGTGTGCATTGAGAGGGGATGTGTGACAGCTAGTGTTAGCATTGAGAAAGTGTGTATGGGCCCTTAATGAGGTTTGTTAGCTGAGTGTGTATCCTGCTGTTTGAATACACCCTCAGCAGCCTTTGAAGGAACAGAGATGAAGAGAGCGAAGGAGGAGAGAGGAGTCTTTGAGCGAGGCAGGTTGCAGAATGCAGATGATGCATTATGCTCAGTGTGGTTTCCATTTGAACAGCAGATGAGAGGAGAATAATGCTTTACTTGCATGTTGTTTGTGAAAACTGTGGGAAATATACGGGGGTCATCATGCTCATCAGACATGAGGGAGCGGGGTGGCGGAGGGGGTCTCCACATCTCAGACATCTGTAGCGACTCCGAAAAATCCTCAGTGGGTTTATTCTCGACAGATGCTAAAGCAAGTTGAGAAACTGAAGGGAGGAAATATTAGCTTAGACTTCATCTACTCTACTGGTTTAGCATCAAAGTTGGGGATTGTTGCTGGAAGACACTTTTGGAAACAGTTTTCTGATGAATGGGGGGCCAGGTGCAGAGAAAGACTGGCTCAGTTCATCATTCGCGGTTACGATTAAAGGGGCAAGAAAAGGAGTAGGAGCTGGCGTACTGAAGAGAGGAGCGCCTGCCAGAAATCATTACCGTGCAGCTTAAGTATTAGGAAACTAAATATCTGTTAGAGTTTCATTTTCCCTTTATGGGCTAAAAAAAATAAGGGTTTGTGTCGTTCACGGTTAAAATAACAGCGAGAGTCAGAAATAATTTTAAAAAAGATATAGACAAAAGTCAGAGAAGAGGTGACGATGGTGCAAGAAAGAGGGAGATTAGAGATGCCTCTAAACAGATGAGAGCTGGAGGTGGAAGGTAGATGGAGAGAGAGAGAGAGAGAGAAGGAGAGGGAGAGGGAGGGGAAAAAATTGGTTGGGAAATGAGGGATTGTATGGCGCCAAAGAGCCAACCTGCTGGGCCTGCCTGCTGCCTCAGAGATTGTAAACTGTCACTCAGGATGCAGACAGACAAGCAAGACAGACATCATTTGTCCATATTACCCTCCACTATTGAAACTGTCATCCCTGCAGCCCCCATCCCCCCGTCCCCATACTCCCTTTACTTTTTCTATCTTTCACTCTATGTCCTGGCGATTTTTTTTTTGGGGGGGGGGGGGGGCGGCTTGTGCACATGCATGTATATGAACTCTCTAATCTATTTCCTCTATCTTCCTCCTCTCACTACTTTCTGCCTGCTTTGACGAAATGAGTCAGCTCACAGTATATACTCTCCCCTCTCATTGTTCGATGGTTCGTTGCCTCTCCATAGGAGGTAGAGAAGTGTTTGGGCTCTTTCCCCTGTTTTACCAGTTTACCAGTGTAATCCTTTACGCCGCCACAATGAGCTCTCACGCCAGCCACAGGATTCTATTAGGCTCCTAGAGAGACACAGGATCTCCATAAACATCTCCCAGCTACCCCAGCACCCCTCACACCCCAACCCCCTGCCAGCTCTGCCACCTCCAACACAACCAACCTGATAGTTACCTTTATACATTTTAAGCAGAAACTCCTTTTGTTTTACTTGTCTGGAAAGGGGAGGTAGAATAAAAGCTTATAGACTTACATTACCGATAGCTTGTTAGCGCTGTCAGCTTCACTCCCAAACTGACTCCCAAAACAGTGTTCCTTTACAACCGCAGTGTATATAACAAGCAACTGTGAACAAGAAAAAGCTTGTTATATGGTCTTTGGAGGTACGTTAAAGATGTTTTAAAAAATGCTGAATTCACTGGAGGATGTGATTCCTGCTTTTCCTGCTGCAAACATGAGGCCATTAAAGTCTGCAGGAACTGTACATATAACTCTCACAACCTGCCTCTGCACGTGTGTTTCACCGAAACCTTTGAAATGTGCACAAGCAGTGGTGCATTTTTGGCGTCTCATTTCCACTACTTCATCTTCAAAAGGAGAAGTTGAACATGATTATCAGGCAGTGACAGTGAGAAAATCCGGCTGCTCTTACAGACTGTTGCTAATATGTCACCTCTTTCGTCCATACATGTCAAGCCTTTTTTTCTTCTTGTTAGTACATTGCATTCAATGGTTGGGACGCTGCGAGAGACAGACGGGAAGCTGTGGGGGGGGGGGTGGAGAGGGGTATAGGGGTAAAAAGTTCACCAGTTGGACTCACAGGGACACTGCAGTTCTATATGTTCAGTAACAGGTAACAGGGGTTTACATGGGTCAGTGTCTCATTCAAGGAGTATTTGCAACAATTTAATACTTTTTATACATAAACATGGCTCAGTCTATTTCTAAGGAAGAAACAGTAATTGAAAGCCAGAAAAAAAAACAGTTTTCTGTCCAGGCTCTCCAAGCACAGACAGCTTGCTCCACATATTAACCAACCAGAGATGTGAGCTGAATTACTGGCCTTTATTAAGTAATCTACTGTAACACTGAAAACCTAATGTAAAAATGATAAAATATCAATCATTTATAAATATTTAATTTTGTGTGAATGGTTCTAGTGCGATTAGAGATTGAAAAGATTTAAGTTTTGATGCAGGGACATTTTGATGAACCATCTGTATTTTTGTTTTTATTTATTCAATACATCAGTGTAATTACTACAGTAGCAGCGAATTGGCTCACTTTAAACTGTTGATCAGTGACCAAATGTTAAATGAGTCATTAAGAATAACAACATGTAAAACCAAGCCAGGAGAAAGCAGACGATACAGTAAGATCTAGATGAACCATCTGCTGTGCTGCGCAGACCGATGCTGAGGAACTCGTTAAAAGGTCGGAGACGTCTCCGCTGAACATTATTTAACCTTTTGTAAATATTGAAGGCCACGGCATGTCTCACACTGCTGCAATGTGTTTGTATGAATCTCTGTTTTGTCCCTCAAGTCCAAAGCCATGGGTCACAGCCCCCTCGTCCCCCCACATCCACCCACCCATACACAAACATATCCCTCTACCTCCTGTCCGTCTCTCTCCTCCTCCCATCTTGATAATGCAGCTCTTTTCTTTCTCTCTGGGTCGAGGGCCGCTCTGAACCAACATTGTCCCCTATGCCAGCTCTAGTGGGGGGCCCTATTGTCTGTGAAGGAATGGCGAGTTAACACCCATGTCTGAACCCTCTCAATGGGGGCATTGTGTCTGAATCTTCCTCCGGCTCACCCAGTCTCACCCCACGTTTAGTCCTCTGCACAGGCCAAGCTAGGGGCTACTCCGGGTGCTCCCCTATTATATGCTGAAAAACATGCACATAACAGCAAACTCAGATTCACCCACAGACCATCCCATAACTGACCTCAGCCATTTTAACTCTCCATTGTCTGTGTCTTGTTAATTTTCCAGCAGACCACATAGAGCTGAACACATATTTGCTGCTGCTTTTGACACAAACAGGGGCCAGGGGGGTGTGTTGGTCACTGAATGAGGCCACTGCAATTCATTTTTCGTATAGAAAAGAACAAAGCCACACATAAAGAACCATATTGTATTAACATGATAACAGGACTCAGGGTGTTTTCACACTATTTGGAGATGCAATGAAGTGAAAGAATTCCTGCAGACAAATGACGAGTTTAGGATCAAAAGAGATATAATGCTCATTGTTTTATTTAGGTCAGTCATTAGGATTGATAAAAAAAAAAATAATTACGTAACATAATGATGTGAAATAGATATTATGACTATATGTCTTATGTGTAATGACTTGAATGTGAATGGTTTATATTACTGGCATTTTAAAATATGAACAGAGACAGGTTTGTCTGTGTTTCACACAGTATGCTGAGCGTTTTTATTTGTGCCTGTATAGCAGCGAGCGCCTTCGGGCAGGTTGCAAAAGAGCAAGTTGGCGTTTTCTTCCCACATATTTTTAATCAAAGTGCGAGTGTTTACATTTGCATTTGCATTGAGCAGAGGGATGCTGAATGCCAAAGGTGAGATTTTGAAAAACACTTTCTGTTTTTCCTTTTTCAGATAGAAACAAGGGTGGGTGGTTGGAAGGCTGGATAAAGGCTGGTAGATGACTGAACTCAGAGACCCGGCGCTGCTCATCATCATTGCCATGGGCTCTCGTCTTCCTCTTCTCCTCCTGTGGCCCGTACCTCCATCCAAGGGTCCAGCAGAGCCAGTGAAGCCCAGGTGGGGGGCTAGTGAGTGGGCTGGGAAGGATGGAGAAGGTCCCTGAAGGCTAGAAGCACCTCTGGAGCTACCGTCATGTAGGAAAAATCAATATGAAACACAGAGCCTGCCCAGCTCTGAGTGGGGTTTCCTGTGTTAGTCTGTGGCCTAGGGGCCCGCAGACCTCCAAAGGACAGGCCCTGCGTGGCCCTCAGCTGCAGCCCTGGCTCCTAAGACTGGACCTCAAGTCCCGATCTCTACTGGCTGTGTGTGGTTCTGCTGAAGGGGATCTCTCCCCAAATAATACCCAATACCCAGAATGCTGAAAGACCGCTGAGAGGGATATTCCTTTCTCTTGATTTTTTTTCCTTCATGAGATTGACATATCCCCCACCTTCTGCCTCTGGCTGTTTAAAAACCAGTATGGGAGTTCTGCTTTTGACTCACTCTCCATCTTCAACTCACCCGTTGTTTATTCCCCAACCAGTTTTTACATTTGACAAAGAGACAGTGCTATCTTTATTTTCTCCTCCTCTCCTGGTTTGCTGTTACTATGGTGAGCCATAGACATGTGTCTGTTTAAACCAGGAACACTGGCACATGAACATCTTTTTTTTCCCTCCATGATGTCTATTATTCAATCCCAGACTGATTTGGAAAAAAAAAAAAAAAAAGCTGGATGAGGAGTGCAGAGGGCTGAAGATGACAGAGCACCAAGACCTTCCCAGCTCATAGTGGAAATGGTAAAATGGCAAGTATCTCTCTTCAGCACTCCACTTTTTCTGCTCTATGAACAACTCTCACTGTGCTCTCATTACCTCATGCATTGCCTAAAGAGTGAAAGTGTGTGTGTGTGTGTGTGTGTGTGTGTGTGTGTGTGTTTGGTCAGAGGGGATGATTTTAGGTTGATGATTACTGCTGTTTTTTATTTTTCTACTTAAAGAAATGTTTGGAACTTAAAAAGTTAATTTAGTTATTTTAAGTCAACTGATTCATATCTGAATCATATGAGACAGGCGCCCTTTATATTGTCTACCACAGAGAGCTCTGCTCTTGTGTATGAATGGACTGTATACGCTTGGCCTTGAGAGTGTTTGCCAGCGAGCAGCAGCAGTGTGCACCCACAGCTCCCAAAGTGCTGCCGTCGTCACAGTAATGCAGTGTGGTTGTTTCAATCCAGATGGGCACAGCTTCAGACAAAATGGCCGCCAGTCTTATCCTCTGCCAAAGATGGCGGGCGTACTTCTGTCTTCTGCCATCTGTGCATCCGTTAGCTGTTGTCGAATGCAAATCGAGGCTAATTGCATTTGCATAACCTACAACTGTCATGTCGTTGGCATGTGCTGATAATTGCTCCTATGAACGCGGCGTAGCGGCGGGCAAGCAGCACTGAAGTCATGTTTTAAAGGCACATTCGGTGCCGTTTGTTTTTCTTTTGAGGTGCGAGGATTCGCACCCTGAAATGTGTTTGATAGGTGTTCGGTGCGTGCGAGATCAAGAGTCTGGACCCACTGTGCCATATGGTGTGTGCATGTTCGCATGTGATTCCCTCGCATGCAAATGTGATACTGTACAAAAGACTAAGCCGAGGCTTTCTTTAATCAGATAGCGCTCTGTCACGCATGCACACTCACAGCTTTTTACACACAGACATACATAATGCACCGATGAAAGCATTAAGCAAACAGAGGAGCTCAGACACGCACACAGACTCTAATTAAGAAGGGGTCCATAGGCCCAACAAACTCCAGACAGACAGACCATAATAGTCTCATTTTCATGCACATGGGTGTCTGGTTGCCATGGCAGTGAACAAATCGTTGGGGTGGGGTGGTGGGGGGGGGCTGATTTTGGCAGAAAAGGGCTGCACATGAAACATAGAAATAGGCGGTATCACAAAAATTGCAGACTGGAGAACACTGGACTGTAGCTTTGAAGTGTCACATATTGCTGCTTCCCAAGAACACACCGGTTAAACTAACCAGCTTCTCATCTATTTGCCACCTTGGAAAAGCATTGAATGAAAAAAAAAATCACCCCTCCAACCCCGATCTCATAACTTGTCATAATGACAGCGTTCTGAGGTGTTTATGTAGCCAGCAGGATCGAGGCGGTGTAGAAATGAACATCTCACGTTTCTGCATTTCGGCAGTGCGTCGTTTTGTGGTCACGTTTGATTGAACAGGTCTTGTTTTTTTTCTCTTTCTTCTTTTTTTTTTGGTGGGGCGGCGTTAATTCATGCGACGAGAGTCGTCTGAGCAGCTGAGTAACAATGCAGCGTTCGTATTTGCATTCGCCCATCAAGGCAGCTGCTGTGCTGTACAGTTAGGTATACTGTGGGCAGCAAAATGGCGGTCACGCGAATCATAGGGTCTGTCTGCTGGTCGTGGGAGCTGAGGAGAGGGGAGATGAGGAGGGGGGAGGGTGGAGGGGAGGTGAGGAGAGAGGGAGGGTTAGGATTTTGGGCGTCTGGTTCGAGAGAGCGAGAGAGGGTTGCAGGGTCTAGACTGTGGGGTGGGGGGTCGTTCAGGAGGGGAAGATGGAGTGAAGGGGTGTTAGTGGAGAGGTTATTATTTGCGAAGGGGGGGGTGTCTGGTTTTAGGAGGAACCATTAATGAGAGGCTGGAGGGGAGGGGGGGGTTAGTTTGTCTGCATTTGTGAACATGTGTCTGTGTCTCGGCCATTTGCATAGAGCGATCAGGGCGTCCATATGCTGTGCAGCGAGGCAAATTCAGTCACAGCCTCTTGCACGCCTCCCCAGGTTCCCCCCTCCTCCCACCACCACCACAACCACCACCACCACCTCACATGATCTGAACGAAAAGCTGCCGAGTGCTGCATCCGTCCACATCTGACAGTCACATTATCTCTCGGAGAGCGGGATGCGCTCTCTACCCCATTCCTCGCAATAACACATAAATGCCCCGACTATACTGAAGCCTCGTGTTCGCAGCATCACTGGTTCTTCTCCCCTCGCCAGCCAATGAGGAGCCGCCGAGCTGCTTTTGGCCAGTGACAAATGGTAAAGAATCAGGAAGAGGAAGGAAAGGCGAGGGGAGTCATGAGTTTACCCTTGATGTGCCGGGGAGGGAATCAACAACACAGCTTCAGCGTGAGCAGGAAAGCAAAGGATATCTGGGAGAGGAGGAATGACATGAGAGCATGGTTTCATGACAAAGATGTGGTTTTCCACACATAGCACAATAGGAATGCACAAAATTAGCAAATAAAGCAGTTTATCTGAAACAAATTTGACCGTGTTGTATTTTCTTTGTGTGCCGGTGACCTAGGGTTCGTAGGATATTTACAGATTCATTTGAGGAGGAGGACGGAAAAGAAAAAGCCAGCACTCCACTAAAAAGGGGGTAAAGTCATGATGTCAGTGGTGGTCAATGTGACGTTAGCACCCCCCAAAAAAAGTCTCAGACAGCCAGACACAATGCAAATCTCCATAATGTCTCGTATGAATACTGCTCAGATGAAAGTGTGATGGTCTCTGCACTGGAGGTCTGCGCTTGGAGCGTGGGAATGTGAGGAGAATATATGCAGAGCAGTCGGGCACCGGCGAGACGGCCCTGCTAGTATGAATGCGGGCGTAGCAGGTGAAAGAGGACCCTAGAGTTCATGGGTCAAGGCCAGTGGAGGGGGTTGTCTGGCTCATGAGTGTGTGTGTGTGTGTGTGTGTGTGAGGGCCACTTTAGTTGTCGTCTGGGTCTTGCTGGATGCTAATGAAGTTGCCAGGCTGTTTGATAAGCACTGCTATCTATTGTTAGCTCAGTCTGGTTGCCCAGAGAGGGACTAGACTGGGTGTAGACTTGGACAAGAGCTCCTTCATCATGTTGTAGTCGCAGCAGAGTGGAAGACAGGCAGGCAGACAGGCGGCCTAAAGTCAGACCTCCCCTGCTGAAAGTGTGATTGTGTTGTCTGGAAGCCTTTTCTCCCCACATCTCTGCTTTCTGTGACATTTCTTCTCTGAGTGACACATTGGTCTCAGGCTCTCCAGTGTGGTGCCTGTCTTTGTTTCTTTTTAGATTGATGGCAGCTTTGTACGAGAGCTCCACATTTCCATGCTGGAGTTTTAGCCACTGTGATTTCTGTCAAATCAAACTGGGAAACCTTATTAATGGTTTTGTCAAAACTTTTAAGATCTCTGTCATCTCAAAGGATTAATCTGCTGATATTCTGTCTTTTACTTATTGTCATCAAATCCCATAAAAGACCAAAACCAACACTGAATTGATTATTTACATTGACAAAACTCTATATGATGAAACATCTGTGGGCAAAACTTAATTTAAAAGTCTTATATCCTTCTGATGGAAGATTATCCAGGCCACAAGTCTCATTAGTTTATAGATCTTTCAGCTCTTCTTAATTTCTTTAATCAAGCACTCAGCTGTCAGACTTATATTGGCAGTAACTTTTTGGGGAAGAAAAGTACTCATCACACATTTTCTGATATATGTTAATATCATGAGCAAATCTACTAAAAAGATCTTATAATTTATGGATCTCTCTTTTATTTTCATCTTTCAGTTTTGATATGGCACGCCTACGTGTTTTAAATAATTAATTGCATCAGATAAATAGTATCAGGATGTTATTAATTTGATCTATTAGCATATTCACCTTTCTGATGTTTCTATGGTTTCTGGGGATTGTTCCCAGCCTTTCTGAGTCATGATACAAATAAGTCTGTCTAATCTGATTCGGCCTTGTCTGTCTTATCTTCTTCTTCTGTGCCATAAAGCTCGATCTAACTCAAACTACTGAAAAACACTCAATGAGCTGCACTGTTGCAGTGATGCTCCGTAACTACAATGAACATGGGCTCTATGTTTTATTATGTTCGCCATACATGCTCATTGCTCTGCTGTTGTTGTGACACATAACAGAGCACCAGAGGTGTGTTAATCCACAACTGAAAATAATCCCCAACAAAATACTGTGTTTACAGCTGTTCTAGTATCATTTGATAGAAACTATAATGTCCAGGTGTTTTATGAAATGACTGTGTCTTCCTAGAAAATAGCATATACAGTAAATCATAGTTAAGGATTTGCATTGTTGGGCCTTCAGACCACACAGATATGGACTACCATAGTGCCAGTGACAATGACAATGTGACAATATAGAATTGTATAGAATAATGCCAGTGATGTTTTTTCTATATAAAGCATTTCAACATCATATTTCATAAAAGTGTATCCATTTATATCCATCAATCAAACATTTCTTCTGCATGCGTAAAGGTGCATTACTTATGGTATCCCTTTAAGAGAGAGAGCATTACCTCATCAGGAGCCGTGTAAAGGAAGGAAGTGAGTGAATGGGTGAAGGAGCGCAGTGCTAACTCTCTCCACTCCTTTATGCTTGTGGGTGCAGGCTTCATTAGCTCCACAGAAAGGGACAGCTCCCTCCAAGTCCCCTCAATAGACCCATAGACCTGTCTCACTGGCACAGGCTCTGGCTCAGTAGGGAGGGTGTGTGTGTGTGTGTGTGTGTGTGTGTGTGTGTGTGTGTGTTTGCGCCTGTGGTATGTGTTTGTATGTGTGTTCCCAAACCATTCACACACCACCAGGCCTCAGTTTCTCACTCATGCCTAAAGGAAGCCTGGCATTGACACTTTTTTGAGACTCACATCTTTCTCGCACCCTCTTTGTTCCTCATTCTCTCGTTTTCTCTCACATGCTCTCCATTATTCTCCATTTCACAATTTTTACACAAGGTGTTTTGTCTTTCGGTCGCTTTATTCCCTCTCAGTGTCTCTGATTTCTCACAGAAATCGGAGCCTTTCAGTGAACGGCCATATGTTGTACATGACTCTGACTTTTGTACACTTAACAGATTTTAGTTTTTGTCATACTTGTGCTCTTGTTGGCTCTGCCTTGAGGTTACTTCACCTGAACTTGTCTTCCTCTAAATTACTGACTCTGCATAAACACCATCCTTTGGGAAAAATAACTAATAGCCATTCTCCAGATTTAATACCTGCTCTAAGAATAACAACTAAAAATGATCTTTCCCATTATTTAGAGCACACTGCAATTTTTGCACAATGAATAACTGACACTGACATTTGCATTTTCAACAATTACTCAGCAAATGTTCGACAGCCGACTCACGTTTCATGTTTTCACGCACGTAAGGGTTATTTTTAGATTCATCTACTTGTTGTATAAATGTGAAAATGTATTTTTGACTAAAACTGATTCCTCTATTATCAAACAAATTTGAGCAATCTTCTTGTTTCTTCTTGCTTCTCGTAAGGCTGAGACTGACTATGCAGTGAAACATTTATTAATACCCATTCTGACATCCATCTATAGACGCAGAGATGTTGGAAGGCGCCTGTCCCTCATAAACCCTCCTACTGTTTCCCATCAGGCAGTGTGCACAGGCAGCTACTCTGGGTCCTCGTCTAGCGAGAGGGAGGAGACATATATATATATATATATAGGCAAAGGTGCAGGAAGGTGGCGGGCTAGCAGAGATGATTAGCATGTGCAACTGCCGCCTCTTCCTCTGCTCATTGTTGCAGAGCTGCATTAATGAGCCCAGTGTGCATCAGACACTTGCTAATCAGCACTTGTCGCTGGCTTGTACAATGAAATTAGGGAACGAGGCTTCCTCTTATATCATACAATTATTTTGTCAACTCAAGGTTAAAGCAGAAAAAGAGGCCTTGTTTTTGTGGATAGGCGGCATATAGCTACCTGCTGGTGATTAGCTGTTTTGTTAATTACCGATTTTTCCAGTTGAGTCCAGGTCACATCTCAGTGGGTTCAAAACTGCAGTGAAAGTAGAGTGAGGAAAACTTTGTTCTACCCTGGGAGAAAAGCGAGCTCAGACTCAGAAATAGAAGCCTTGATGGTGACAAAGAGAGAGAGAGAGAGAGAGAGAGGAGAGAGAAAAAGAGAGAGAGAGAGAAAGAAGAGAGAGGAGAGAGAAAAAGAGAGAGAGAGAGAGAGAGAGAGAGAGAGAAGAGAGGAGAGAGAGAAAAGAGAGAGAGAGAGAGAGAGAGAGAGAGAGAGAGAGAAAGTGTCCTGGTTTGTGGTTCCAGAGGGATAGCGACACTTTCGCATTTCCCCTGCAAAATGAAATAGGATGAGCTCTTTTAACACACACACAAATACACACACACACACGCACACACACACGGACACCTTGTTCCCTCCTTCTAAGTGAGCCAGGACTAGATTCGTGCAGCTTTGTTGTTGAGGCAGCAGGAAACTTATTGCCCCAGATTTAAAGCAAACCTGCTTCCCACATGCAGCAGTTAACCATTAACACTCTTCACCTGAATTTAGCTCCAAACCATTTTAATCATAATTTCATCCCTGTGTTTTTGTCCTGCTCTGCATCACTGTATCATATGTCCAGTAAATTGCATGTATACGTGTGTGCATGTGTGTGTAACAGACAGCCTGACCTCTGACCTCGGCCCACTGTGAAGCTTTCATTCCCATAGGCTGGGGGGGGGGGGTTGCCATACACACACACACACCCACACACTGTTGGCTCTATTGGTATAGCTGTCGCTCGGCCACCCATTCAGGGCTCAGTCACGGCCACTTAGAGCGCAGCAGACTCAGGGATTCAGACGAGCTGTGATCCAATGACATGTATTTATAATGAGGGGGCTGCGGGGACGTCTTTGTTGGACGGACACAATGTCAGTATAAGAGTGTAAGTGTGTGTGTGTGCGTGTTGTGTGGGGGGGGGGGGGGGGGGGGGGGGGGGGGGGGGGGTTAAATACTCAAAGAGGAGAAATGGAGGGAGAGTCCGGTACTCCCTCACACCCTCCTCCTGGTTACAAATTCAGGCTTTTTCTGTATTATTTATTCCTCTTACGTTGGCAACTGTTTCACACACACTCAAACACACACACACACACACTTACACACTTTCTCTGTTGTGCCTTCTTGATCCGGGGGATAACCTCGTTACCATGAGAATATCATCTTAAGACTGACTTTGTCCAGTGGAGGAGAGGCAGAATATTTATTGGATGGTTTAAGTGAACGAAGTTAAAAATCAGAGCAGTTTTTAAGCCCTCTGAGGGGCACCTATCACAGATCTGATAGATCAAGATGGTTTTCTTTCCGGTCTTTCCCTGTCCAACCTGCTGACCTGGTAGTGTTTCACACACAGCAGAGATCCAGCCTTTGTGAACAGACCTAATACTGACATGTGAAACCTGTGTGACTTACTTTATTTTACCGGGTCAAAACTTGAGACTTGACTCCATTTGCATTAATGTCTGAAGTCGAGATTAATCTCCAGTAAATCAGAATCTACAGCTGTGATAATAAATACATTTATTATAGATAAATCGAGAACATCAAAATTAAAAAATGTCACACAACTCCATCCAATCCAGTGCTTCATTCAGCCTACATTTCAGCGCCCTCATTAAGGTGCTGTCTGTGGTTGTTTCCTGTTTGGAGCGGGTTGAGAGCAGTCAGCTGCGTGTGTGTTCTCAAAGTTAGAAACCCACAAATCAAGGATGATATAGATTTATTTATGTGCAAGGGAAGAAGATCTGAGAGAGTCTGCTTTTCGCAAAGATATTAAAAATCCTACAGTTATTTTAGGATTATGAGACAGAGTGCAGAGGAGGGAAGCAGGAAGGAAAGAAAGAAGGCAGAGAGGGAACGATCTGCTAAAAGAAGTAATGGTTGACCTCTGACCTCCTGTATCCGCGGGTCGTTCTCCACCTCCAATTGTCACACTGCTGTATCATTTTAAGGGGTTGCAGTAATCTTGTTAAGAGTCCCACCCTCACTCTTGCTCGGAATCCAAATACATACATTTAAAGTACTGAACTGTGTAAGTTGCTCTCTCTGTGTGCAGTCTGGAGACAGGACCGTGGGCTCCCCGCTGCATACATTAGCCAGTTGATGGGACAGCGTGGGCAGCAGAGGAGCCCTGGAGAGCCCTACAGGCTCAGGAAGGCCCCTAATAATTGCCCAGTGTCTGAAACACTGCACCTACCCGGGGACTGTAGTCTAGCTGTGATCTCCTCAATCATAACTCACCCTCCTCCTCCTCTTCCTCCTCCTCCTCCTCCTCTGCCTCCTCCTCCTCCTTCACACAACCCACACTCACCTTGATTTTCACTATAATCAGTCTGCACCGTTGAAGAATTAATAGAAGTGAGAAAGTGGCATGAACCCAGAGTGAGTTTAGTTTTTTTTACAAAAGGTTCAGCAGAATAATTACAATATAAAATAGTGGGTCTGTTTCATTTATGACCATGATTAAAGTCTGGACAAATTAGGATTAAATCCCTTATCTCTGCTAGTCAGATCCTAATCTTATTCAGTCATGACGGTGCAAAACCAGACACCAGAAACGTGTGAGTGTGTGTGTGTCCTGTGTGTGTTGTGTGTGTGCGTGTCTTTTCCCTCAGGCACAATTGAGGGGGTCCCTTTCTGACTCTGTGTCCTCTTGATGCTCCAGACTTTAGAGGTCAGAGGTGGGCGAGCGTAGACTCAAACACAGACAGTTATTGGTAGTCATGAGGAGGGAGTCCCGCCTCTATTTCCCCGTCTCCACTGCCTTGTCAACACCCCAACATTTTTTTTTCTTGTCGAAAATTGCTGTGTCAGTGCTGTGACATTACACACAGACAGGATCATCCCCCCTGAACGCTCAGGTGTAGTTACACCTCAGGCAGTGTTGCTGTGCTTTATGATCATGGCTGTAAAAGGAAAAAAAAAAAAAAAAAAAACAGGACAATTTTGACAATTTTATTATTATTATTGTTCTTATTACTATGATCCTGTGTCCTAGTTCTGTCACTAATTTCTTGTCTTCTCTCCTCCTTGCAGATTGATGGTGCACTGGAAAATTACTGATTGGAGGACGTAAAGAACTTGAAGGAAAGGATCTCCGGCCTGATTGTACTTTTTGCTGATTT
Organism: Caranx ignobilis; assembly: GCA_021432705.1. NCBI lineage: Eukaryota > Metazoa > Chordata > Actinopteri > Carangiformes > Carangidae > Caranx > Caranx ignobilis. The sequence goes on from MU269980.1 coordinate 38,219,452, forward strand.
TTCTGCTGTACAATGAAGAGCTATAGAGGTGAAACTCTGAACCTGAGCCGAGTCCAAGAAGAAGACACTGACAAACAGACAGACAGAGACATTATTATTATTTCTTTTTTTTATTGTACCATCTGTGCCTTGGGGTTTTATAGTTAAACATCACTTGTATTGGTTAAGATTTAATAAATGAACATTATAACTGATGTGAATGTTGTGTTTTTATTTTTCCAGATGTGCTCATGGTGATGTTACCTGGTGTAAAATGATATATGATCCTCTGTCAAATACAGTCAGGTTTAATCCACAGTTACTGGAGGTGCACGTTTGTTATTTATTTGTTTGTGTCCTGTTGTTTTTTTGTTTGTTTATTTTTATTTTTGTTTTTGTCTCCAAGATAAAAGAGCTGTCATACATCCATACAATAGATGTCAGAAGTCGAGTCAGCTGGAAAATACCCCACAGTATTTTTGAACTGTCATTCACATAACTTGAGTTGTTGTAAAACCTTGTCTGTTTTGTTGAACTTCATATGTGATCAATAAAGTGAATCTTAAATGTGATGCTGAGCTCCTGTGAATTTGTCCTGTCGTTCACTGTATTTTCAGTAAATGCTGTGTGTGACACAGTTGTGATCAAAGCGGTTTGGATGATTTACTGCGGTTTCCTGCTCTGATACAAGTTGTATCCAGGTGTGGTAGAGTCAGTCATTCATGGTGGAAACTGTAAAAACCAACAGCCTCCATTGTTACACAAGAAATCAGCCTTTTACAACAATGAATTTATTTCAGTGGATTTTTTTTTTTTTTTTTTTTTTTTGTAGATTTGAAGCTTTTATTTTGTTGGTTTTATTGTATTTCTTTATTCAATTCTTGCAGAGAAATATTTGATGCAAATCAGAAATATTATGAAATTTCAAAATAATTGTCTTTTAGTCCAAAGGCCCAACAGCAGCCAACTAATCTGCTGCAGGCCAGACTCCTCAGAGAAGCTTAATTAGTGCGTTATAAATGAAGTCTTGCACATTTCATTTTGAATGGGCGATCAGAGCAGAACTGCAGTCAAGTGTTTTTTTAAATACTTGAGATTTATTATTATTATCATTTTTAATCTAAAATAAACGCTGCATTTTCTTTTTGAGCTGAACCCAAGGATCAAATCTAGGCCTACACCAAACTGTGGACAGGCCTACACAGGTCAATAATGTAGGACAGTATTTTTTTTTTTTTTTTTTGTATTTAAAAAGATTGAAGTGGTCAGGTACAATTCAAATGACATGAAATAAAATCAGAAGAAGAAGAAGAAGAAGCAGTGGTGTGGATGCTTTCAGCATCACAAACAAATAAACTCCAGTATGGGTAAAAGAAAAGAAAAGAAAGGAAAAGAAAAAGAAAAAGAAAAAATAGGTTTTCAGTGCCATCAGCTAAAATCAGGCAAATGCTCCAAGTGTTAACAGAGAGCACGTGTGTGTTTTTTCTTCAGTAGGTCAGTGTTTTGTATTTTTGAATCAGTATTCTTTGGGTATTTAAAAATAAATAAATGCTTCACAAGGAAATTGAATTGTTAAGGATGAATTTGAGGTGGAAGAAATTAAAATGGAAGAAAGGCTGTTTGGTTGCTTTGATTTCAGAGAGAGGGAGAGAGTGGGTGGTGGGGGGAGAAGGTGGGAGAGAGAGAAAGAGAGAGAGAACAGCCATCATCTGAATAAATGCAAATTGGTTCTGCCTCCACCTGGCATCATGCCAAGTATCTATAGCAACCACATCCTCTGACAGCCTCTGTCCATCCCTCCCTCCTTCAGTCTCTAATTAGTCCTCTATCTTCCCTATAGTTCCTTTCTTCCAGCGCTTTTCCCTCCCACGTTCCCAGAAATCTTTGCACAAAGAGCCTGGTCCAAGCTTCCTGTCCGGTGACGGCACAAAACCCGGACTAAAACACATATTTGGCCTGACTGAGACAGCTGCTTAGATCACCCTTTGATCAGTTACTCAAATACTGATTCATTATCTTCCACCTCTGTTGATTCATCAAAATCCAAACCCAGATGTGCATTCAGTCACCACTTATAAGTTTTAGCTGCGTATGAATGATTTGGTTCGTTTGTTTCTTGAATCAGTCTCTTCATCAGGTTCATGTGTTGCTGTGCTGCGTTCACGGTCAAGTTCAAAGCGCCAGCACTGCAGCGCGGCTCTTCGAGCTGAGGAAGCGAGGTGAGCAGGGTCAGACCGTGCAGCTTCTCAGCCTCGCTCCCTCAGCTCGAAAAGCAGCGCTGCACCGCCACCTACAGGAGAGAAGTGGAACTACAGCCGGAGGATGTCACTCATTCACGAAGACGGAGCCCCCTCCAGTGGTCACTGGATGACACTACAAATCACTTGTCTTCAATATCAAACATGACATGAGAAATTGGTCACTTAAGAGAAATGTAAGATATAATATAATATAATATAATATAATATATAGCATAACATAATTATATGTAATAATAATATTAATTTGAGTTGTAAGTTAATTTACTTATGCTATTTTATATTTATATTTTTCTCATGTTCTTGAATCCTACTTTTGGTATTTTACCTAATTTTCCATAATTGACAATTCGAGCACAATAGTATAGCATGTTCTATCATCTATGTTCTATGTGTAACAAAAAAGGTGAAAGTAAAACGTGACAAAACAACCACATGACTTCATCATCAGTCACCTGCTATTTTAAAAATGATAAAGGTCAAGGATCCTTGAAGATCACGCTGAACATTTATTTTTCACAGACATCATCCAGGAGCATGAAAACCAATGAAATAATGAACAGGCATCAGTCTCTCTTCAACATCCAGGTTTATTTGAGAATTTGATATTTCAAAACTTTCCCACAGATACACCATCAACACTACAGACTGGACACGGGGTGTGGTATTAGTAGGTATGTTTACATTCAGTTGGCACAAATCATTAGGATTTACGAAACAGCCATTGTGTCACTGCTGCACTGAAACAAAGACAGACAAGATGATCTGCTCTAACATGCACGTACAGTACAGTAGCACTGCATGTGCACGTCTCTGAAGGGTTACCCACAAACAGGGTTAAAACTGTTCAATTTGCTTCCATTAGAGCAAATAAAATCATTGTTTTTTACCAGATTATTGTTGTAGTGTCAGTTTTCCTTGTCAGGTTCTCAACAACACTCATATTTTGAAACAAGTACAAAAATTTTTTGGCATTTAATGATTGTCAAGGAGTTTGTCGATGTTTGTTAGATTTTCCCTATTATGGCATATTTCATCGCATCTACCAATCTCTTTTGATCTATAGGTACTTCACCACTGAAATAATAACCTGAACGCTCTTTGCGTTCCCTCAATTGATACAAAGGGTACAAACAGCCATTAAATGTACTATTAAATCATCCTACCCTCAAATCAGTCTCATAGATATTGGAATGGATTGATCGAGTCTGCTAGGGAGCCAAGAGTCGTGTTATCTCGCCCTAGATGGCAATACCCTGCAAGGCAGTGTGTAAGTGTTACAAAATTCACATACAAAAACATCACCTGAAGTAATACATTCAGTCACAGAGGTCTAACAGTCCCCGAACTTCAAACCACCCCCAAACCACCTGCTGCTCCTTAAAGATTTGTAACTTCAAGACCGAAGCAAGGCTAGAAAATGGAAGCAACCTTCAAAAAGGTTAGTAGAAGTAGCTCTGTCATAGTAAAAACATTACTATTTCTTGCTAGGCACTTAAGAGTCAGTAACCGACCTTGACTCAGCTTTCAGTTACTGTATACTTTCAAACCAGAAGCACTCTCGCTAACATCAGCTCAGAACATGTGCACGATTCAAGCCGTCATTGATCCAAACTTAGTTAAACGCACTTGCCTCCTGCTACCTAAGGTAAGGGGTGGAGATAACTTATTGACTAAACCTGTATCTACTGCTCCGCTGTAAACGCAAGCACATCACAGTTCTCTACTGTTTGGAAACGTGAATGCAGTCTGGTTCGGTCCAGGTGTGTCACCTGAACGCTACATTTCTCCTGATTCAGTGGACAGTGAGGAAAGCAGCCGCATCATCTACGAACAGACAGATGAAGAGAGGCAGATGAAAGGATGATGGTCAGACAGATGCGGGTTAAGGGAGGGTTGTTAGTTTAATGAATGGGGGGTGAAGGTGGAGTTAGCTACTGAATAGAGATGGGTATCAAATTAAAAAAAAAAAAAAAAAAAAAAAAAAAATCTGCTACTGACCAAAACATGAACCTCGCAGCAAGGATCAAAAAAATGTCAGATAAGAACTAAGTACTAAACACCAAACAACAAAACAAAGAGTCATCAGTGCTGAGATTCTTGTTTCGATTTTAGTCTCGAAAAATACGCCATGCTCAATCAATAAGTGACAAAATCAACGCAAATTTTTATAAAGGATTTAACTTTTTTTCCACGAAGTGTCCCTTTTCTCTTTCAAACCTTTGAAGAAAGAAATCAAATTTATGGGCGTTTGTATGCTTGTCAGAAAACTTACTCTGGACACCAGTAACTGTTATGGGCATTCTTCTGCTGACCATTCAAATCATTTAAAGATTAATTAATGATAAAATTTTAATCAATTGCCCCAGTTAAGTGTTTACCAACCGTGAATGAATCATGCATTAAAAAGTACAAAACTATATTTTTCTTAAGGTAACTATTGAGTTCCAATTGAAAATCCTCACAGTTGTTTGTTTCCTGCTTTATTTTGGTAAAACAGTCACTTCCTGCCCTCTGATCCACTTGGCTCTGCATCCAAGGTAAGTATGGTCTAAGTATAGAAACAGTATGTATGGTATGTATGGTCTAAGTATACAAACTATTGACACTCCTGAATGGCTGCGAGTCTGCGTCAGCACTGTCGAAACCATGTCACAAAGGCGCATTTTTGACACTATTCCACAAAACACACTGATATGTGAGAATTTCATGAATTACTGATTACATGCTGAGGTAAAGTACAATACTGAGCACTCTGAAATAAACCAAATTCAGTCTGCTACAGAGAATTCAAATAATCACTTCACTAGGTGTTTGCACATTTCCAGTCAAGTTAGTCCATTAGTAAATACTGATACAGATCTACATTGTGAGTCCAAGTCAACCGGTAGTTTGTAAGTTAAATCTGAACTAGTGTCTTGCCAAGTTTTCAACAAAACAGGCAGCAAAAGCATCAAGAGAGAGATCCTGCAGCTGTCGCACTGACAGCAAATGGAAGACTGTATATGGGTCCGTGCGTGTCCATTACAACTGACACATGCATGAGAGCAACAGCATTAGAAACACCTGTCCATCTGGTGCAATCCAAAATAATCTGATTAAAAATGCTATAGATTTAAAGCAACACCTCCCACACAGTGTCCATGACAATGGGATATTGTAAACTTTACAAAGGTAATACTAACGGCTGGGCTGTTGATTTGTTATATTGGGTTGCATTAGACCGTACAGGTGTTTCAACTCGAATAATGAAGCAGTGTATATGACCGTCTATGAAAATCAGCTATCAAAGTGTTTCATGTGCATTACAATGCATGTCAATATGTGAGGTTAAATTAGAGCTGTTTTTTAAATATCAACTGCACTGATACATCTGACGACAGATCTATTGAAATTTACAATATTTTAAAAAGCCCATGATATGATAACAGTGACAACAAACATAATAACAAACATTGTACTTATATCTGTTGGCACTGGCATAAAACATAGATCATCTCTCTGCTGTCAGCACATTCATTCTGTGTAAAACAGTCTGTGAATTCCATGTTCAGGAGCTCGTCTAAAAAATACTGGACTCATAGAGATTTCAAGAATTTCAACTTTAAACAAAAACCATTAATTGGCAGGAGAGATGCTGTTAAGTCTGTGCTGGGCAAGATTGTTACTACCACCACTAACATCATATAATCTGCAGCTAGCTAACATCCTAACCTTTGGTATAATTTCTTAAACAAACTCACTCACATCAAAACAAATCTCAAGGGGGCATACTTTTCTCTTGCCAAACCAAATGAATCTTCAAAGTCAATGACACACGAGTGGCAACCTGCATTGCATTGGAAGGTGTCAGTTTGAAGCAGACACACAAGGCAGTTGATAGATGTCAGTGTCTGTGTGAACCTCTGAAATCCTCGACTGATAAATACACTCATGGGCCTGGTCCACAAGGGCAGGAGTATAATAATCTGTGTACACACATAGGCTACACACATAAAATCACTGAGCATATTGCACTTAGATGTACATGACAACAATGTGTACAGGTACACAGTACCATCCCTACACCCTACGTTGCACCAACAGGGACCGTATATCCCTTGTTGCACACAGTTAAAAGCGAGAGAATACATTATTACCCACGCATCTAGAACCAGTGTGTTTGCTTCTGTCCAGCAACACACACACACACACACACACACACACACACACCCTCTCACTTTCCCCTCTTTGTTTCTCCTAAGAGGGTTTACTCGGATCTTGTGCTTTTCCTGTTTCCCACTGTGAATCTCTACTATCGAGCCGTATAGCCATATAGCTTCCTCAGGAGGATCTGAGTGAGGTCAAAGGTGGTGAAGCTGATCCCCACCGCAATGGGCCCTTTAACCCAGTTCATGCTGAGACCTTTGTAGAGTCCACGGATGACCCCCTCCTCAGACACAATCTCCCTCATGGTGCCGAGGATGGTGCCGTACGTGTGACCTGTCACTCCTGCAGTCTGCATACGCCGTCGTACCACATCCAGAGGATAAGATGCTGACTGGCCAATGAGACCCGCACAGGCTCCAAACGCCAGACGCTCATATGAGTAGGGCTGTGGGCGCCCACTGCGCTCTACATGGGAGAGGAGGATGTAAAGAAGTAAAAGTCAGTGATTTCACATATTCAACATAAACATTAGGTGTAAAAGAAATCAGTTACAGATCAGTACTTTTGGAACTGGAAGTGATAGTGCATTACCGGCATGTAATTTCTTCAGTGTCTCGTAGGTAAAGAAGCTGAGACCAGCATAGGGAATGACACCCAGCATGGTGGGAGTAAAACCTCGATACAATGTCTTCAGGCCTTCTTCTCGAGAAATCCGCACAAACACATGCAGAATGTTACTATACCTACAACAGAGAAGTGAAACACAAAATATAAAAACTGGATAAAACTGGATGAGAAGTACAAAGAGGCAGATGTGTTCTGGTATTGGAGTTACAATGTGAATATAGACCTGTTTTTATTTCCTGAACTGGTGCTCACACACACACACACACACACACACACACACACACAGGGTCAAACACAATCAGTATTTCTCATATAACGCAAAGTACAAGGACACAGCTCCTGAGCAAAACTACTCTTAGAGCTTTCTTCCTGGAGATGAAAACTACAGTGTTGGTGCCCATATCTAAAAAAAAAAAAGAGCTCCCATTAAGACCAAATAGTAATAATAGTTACATCTCTTTTGGGAGAGTTGACCATAAGGGACAACATATCTGAAGTTCTTAGAATAAAAGCTTGGTTGTTAAATATTCACTTGATTATGTATTTAGCAGTTTGATGTTCTTACATTTCCTTTGGTGTAACAGCCATCCTAGCTCGCACCATGTCCAGTGGATATGTCAGCATAGCTGCTGTGGTACCTGCCATAGATCCAGCCAGTAACCTTGGGAATGGAGGCAGGGCTCTGAAACAGCAGAGTAAAACCAATGTAGATCAACACTGAAGTTTTTAATGATTTCATCACAGATGTATAAAATCTTACGGTTGAACATCAAAATAAAAGTTCATAAATATTTACCACTTTAAACAAGCACTTACTTCCCTTGAAAGCCATAGTAACCACCCAGCAGCCTCTTGTACTGCTCATGTGCACAGAACTGGATGGCTGCATATGGGATGACTCGCACCATGGTGGCAGAGTTCCCCCTCCACAGGCTGAAGAAGCCATCCTTCAGGTAGGTGCGGTATATCAACCTATAGGCCTCCTGTATTATGAGGTGTACACATAAGCAGATTGAGAACATACTCATACTTAGAGGACAAAGGGCAAAAATCTAAATAAAAATGGATTATCATCAGTTCATATTGACATTTTCTGGAGGTCAGACTGAGATCCAACATTTACAGAAAATTGCATGATTCATATGTATGTTTGTTTTCTCAGTTAATTTTACTTAGAATAAAAAATTATTTCGTATGTTTTTTCAAGCATCTGGCATAAAATGGAAAATACTTCTAGAGACAAACCCACCTTGGCAGAGAATCGTGCTGAAGACACTGAAAAACAGAACAGATGGACAGTTTAAATGACATGCCTTGTGTTGAACAATCCACTCATTCCCATCTCAGAAAAACCAAAAAACGACCAACTTGCCTTGGAAGATGATTTTAGTCCTGTCCAATGGGGCGACAGCTGTCTTGGCCACAGCTCCTGCTAAAGCACCCGAGAAGAGCGAGTTGAGGACAGACCGAGTGTGCTTCAGGCCCTGCACAGAGAAGGAGAAGTGCATTTAACACCACCAGAATGAGTCCTGTAAAAACTGTGTCTTTACATGAACAATATTGTGTTTGAGGTGCTGTTGATCATTAAGCCAGACTTGCGTAATGATAATAGATGACAACTCACTAACTAGGTCACAAAACCTTACACATGGGAGCACATGTCCTTAAATGACCCAAAGCCAAAGAGGAGGTCATGAGGCTAGTTAGCTCAGTTCATCTCTTTCATACATTTAACAGCACAGCTGAATTCCCTTCAAAAACTCATAGATAAAACACAAACACTGAACAGACACAAACTGGACCATCACATGACCGCTCTGATGACAGTTCAACACGTGGACTTTAATGTCAGCTGGACTTTTCCTTGAAGGTGAAGTAAGGCTGATGTCTATGAAATGTCACCTCATAGCTCACTTCTGACTGACTGGAGGAAGGCAGTGGCAGCACTTCTCCCTGTGTGAGTGATGCCCGTTGTTCCTGGACTCCACTCCCCATCCCCAAGGACTATGTACAACTGTCACTGAGTGCGTTCATGAATTCAGCCACTGGAGGGGCAGCAACACCAGGCACCGAGAGCTACAGAGGAGAGAGGAAGAGGGCAGACAGAGAAACAAAATGTCACTTATAGGAAAAAAAATTCGCTTACGAAGACATTTAAAATGGCTGTGTTACAACCATGTTTACTTTGAGGGAACTAAGAATATAATTTTAACTTTATTCTGGGGTAATGTTTATCAAGACTTTGTTGATGTTTAGTAAAGTTTTTGTAAATGCTGGTTTAACCAGTGTAATAAGACACAGAGTGGTTTGCTTTTAAACAACAAATTGTGCAAGTACAATACGCAACTCTAGGAAATAGCCGCAGGGTGATGCAGTTACCTTTAACACACCTCCACACCTATGAGGGCGATAAAAACACAAAGCCAAGCAGAGACAAGCTGAAGTTATGTAAGTTACACCCAATCTTTTGCAGGACAAGAATACCACTTAGGTCCCTAAAGATCCAGATTACTGTGACACCACATTTTGTACAGTCAGAACATTCTTTCACATCTAGTCAATGAAAACTATCATGAGATAAACTTTGATCTGGGCTGATCTCACTACACCGTACACACACAATCATTGTACAAACCAGCTTCACTGTAAAACACAGTCACAGATAACACAAGTTAAAATGTAAAGAAATGTATGTGAATAATAGGAAATGTGCATAAAGTTTATTTGTGTAGATCTATGATAATGACTTTTTACAAGGTGATCTGATTTCTATGTTCTTACATGTTTTTAGTCTTCAGCCAGCGTTACCAAGAAGATTATCAATGTTTTCATTTGTTCTCTGTAGGATATTTAGTTCATAAAGTTGCTGTTGCTGCTCCAGAAACAATATGTTGGTAAATGAAACCTAAAAATAAATCATAATCCTGATGAGCCATGATCATTATGAGACTATGTATGACATCTGAATATACCATATCTTAACTAGTAGGTAAAAATACATCTGATATGCTGTGAAAATGTGACAAACTAAAAAGTGACATTGTTAGGGGTTTTGCCATGAGATGATGCCATGTTTAATTTGGAACCTCACAAAATATAGGATTGATCCAGCTTCAAAACTAGTAACTAGTCATTTATGAACATTTGTTAAACCATAACATATTACTGGGAAACAATCCACTAGAAACGACATGAAATGAGGAGAATCAAACAAAAGAAGACAGAGAGAGAGCCAGAGGACAAGAGAGCAAACTCAGTTTGCTACAAAGCTGGGTAGTCATGGGCAACTAATATTGGAATCTGTACAACAGGATTTCAAGCCAAATCATCAAACGATGTGTCCCCTTTCACCTCTCCCTACTGTCACCTCTCTCACCCACAGGCCGTCCTTCACCCCTCCCTACAGAGTCTCCTTCCCAGTGCATATCATTTTACAGTTCCTTGTTGTTGCTATGTCTGTCTCGTCACCTCACTTATTCATCACCTTCTTTCTATGCTGCACACACAGGAATGGAGAGATAGAGCTGTCCCTGGAGGTTAACAGTGTTTAGTACACAATGGTGCCTTCTTCTGTGCTGAACTGGCTTTGTGAGAAACCTTCGTGACCAATTTGTCCTTTCAGCTGGGTTGTCTCATAAGTTACTGAAACAAATAGTAACTGTGTGAAGCATGCACAGTGGAAGACATCGTGTAAACAACTCATCCCAATTGAACATCCACAGAAAACAATGATGTTGCTTGTGAAGAATTTAGAGCTGCAACCCACACTAATTTCAATCATAAAGTAAAGTAAACATTACTTCTTAAGATAGGTTTCAGTGTACATATTTCAGAAATAATTCTCAGAGTGACATCTTCAAATTGCTGCTTTTGCTGGAGGCACCAAAACCTAAATTTGCCATTTATGCTTTATAAATTGCTTACTGAATTAATCGATTAACACAACTGGTAACAACTCATTTTCTAACACTTGACTGAAACAAAATCGAATAACTATTTCAGATTAGTCAGTTTCAGAGGGAACTGAGTGTCTGAAGTTTTCATGGTATGATGTGCACCCTTAGCATTTTGCCTGTTTTTGTTAGCGGATAGTTTTGTAACAGCTTTGTATCCCATATGCCACGACTCTCCGTGCCGCGTTTAACACTGTTAGTTCAATTATCTGTGTTACACTCAGAGCTTGCATAGCCGCAAACAGGTTGAGGGAAACAAGTGAACGGCATTTACCAGATTTAACAAATTCACCATTGATAAAACAGTCACCACGGTTCTATGTGAGTGGCTGATCCAGCCACCAGGCTTCATAAAACTTGGCCACCAACAGAGCACAGCCACCCTTTGCAGCCAGCTTTCTGTCACTGGTTACAAACTGATATTTCTTACCTTGTAAAATTTGACACCAGCACGAAGATTTCTGCTTTTCTGAAGCCGTATCCGTTAACTCTTGAATGTTATTTCAGGTCGTTAGCAGCTCCTCTGAAGCTCTTTCTAAGTTAGCCAAATACCAGGTTAAGTAACGTTAGCTAGCTGTTAGCTTACTGCTGCACTAACGTTATCGTTACTCTCGTTATTGGAAACGTTTATGTTTAGTTTGCGTCTTCATAAAAATGTCTCCTGGTGTTAAAGGCACTCTCTTCCAAACATGTCTCAGTTTCATTAGCCCACCAATGGCTTCAAGTGACTGGCACCGTCCATGCTGCTGTGTTTCTGTCGTTACTACTCCTGACAGCGACCTGAGGCGGTTAACGTTAGCTTGACCACAGTGCGGTTTGACAAGGACGAGCGCGGTAGCTTTATGGGAAATGTAGTCGGAGTGAGGCGTGCTTGGATAGGTCGGTTAGAGGGGCGTGAACAAGGGACAGGTTTGGCAACAAGCTGGCTCCTTACTGTTTCCCTTGAGGTCTGTAGTGATGTGGTGGTCAGCTTGTTTGGTTTGTTGTGAACCAGAAATAGTAGTCAAGTACGTGGGGTTAAAAGATTGTTGTTTAATGTTTACTCACATGTTTCTATGTCTTGTCTATGGCTGTATTTGTCTTTTACATCTTAGGGGGTATGTTTCAGTTTTTGTATATCCAGAAATAACTCAAGAGATACAGTGGAAGTTTAAAAAAAAAAATTAAAAAAAAGTGGGGAGGTTTCCGGTTCAACAAATACAGTGTAAACCTGGTCGCACAGCAAGACTCACCAGTGGCTGGTCTATACCAGAGAATTCAGTTTTACACTGCCATGATGCATAAACAAACTAAAAACAAAAAAGTAAACATATAAGGCATTCAATACATATTAAGAAGAAACTGCATAAAACAGCACAGTTAAACTGCAAAGCAGCAAATACATTTGTAATTACGCATGGCACAAAACTTACATTTAACATCTCATGATCAAATATAAAATTGGATGACAAAATATTAATAGAAAATAAACCATATACAACAAGACTACAATGACTTGTATCTTTGTCCAGAACAGAAAAAGGACTGGAAAATACATGTATATTGAACCTCTTATAGGCATTGTGTGGGACTGGTGGCTTGTTTGTTTGCACCACTCACAAGTCATCTCTACAATAACTACTCTGTACGAATGTCTAGCTACTAAGTAGGTGTGGCTGTTTCAACTTCTGTCAATACCAATATCCTTAAAGTTTCATCCTCCCTAAAGTTTAATTTCACATGACTCATTGTGAGAGTGTCTGGTCATCAGTGACGTTCTTCTGTATTTTCAGTGGGTCAGGCTGCCATGTTTGCCAGTCCATAGCTCTCGAAGCTCCACCTGGCACCCCAGATCTCTGAGGGCAGCTTTACCCACATCACCGCAGTCTAGATGCGTCTTTAGTGCCTGGGTTATCAGGGCCTCTGCTCCCATCTCCAGGATTGGCTGGCTGTAGCTGTGTGTACGTGAAACCAAGTTTCTCAGCAACATGCATGCCTGTTTCTATTCATCAGGAAAGAAAACAGAGGCAAAGAGTTGGCACTCCACCACAGGGCCTGATTTTCCAAGTGAGCACATGAATGATTAATGGCCTCATATTACCTGCACATTGACTGCATCAGTATGCGCCTTCATTGCCTGTACAGCAGCCAAAGCACCTCCATTCTCCATGATGACTTTGCAGTTGTTGGGTTTACGCAAAGCAAGGACAGAGAGGCACGCACAGCCTTGTTCACACACCTAAAGCAGATCATAGACACAATCTTAAGCATTGTCAGGATTTATCAACAACTTCAATTTAGTTTTACACAAAACAACACTTCACTAAATCAGTGGAAAAGTCTCAATAAAATCCATATGTAAAACATTTCACTCACAGCAGAGTTGCTCATGTGTCTGTTCATGGCGATGACAATGAGCTGGACTCCACCAGCATTAACAACTGCATCTTTCACATCATCATTTCCTGCTATGGCTCGAATTGCGCTGAAGACCTGCCGAACCAACTCCTGGAGGAAAACCAGGTCAGTGAGCAGAACAGACATGTAAAGTGATTCCTGAATATGCTTGCTACACAATATCTTGTTGTTTTATACAATACCGCTGTCTCATAACAGTCAGCAAGCAACGTCATGATGAGTTTTAATCCGCCCAGATCACAGATGTCTTGACAGAACTCGTTTCTCACAGCCAGGCGAGATAAAGTTGCACAGACCTCACTCAGAACAGAAGTATTATCAAGGTGAGCTGTGAGGGCACGAACATGAGAAATAAACACATTACATTACTGAGATGAGAATCTGATTTAGAAATACATGGTCACTGAAGTCAGCTGTACAGTTGTGCCTTACCTTTTGCAGCCTCAATTAAGACCTTCAGTCCACTGTGCTCGAGAACAATCATCTTGGCATGTTCATGAGCGTGCCCAAATGTAACTCGGACATCATCATCAAAGGTCATGACCCTGAGAGCTGCACAAGCCTCCCTCACCAGCTCTGCACATCCACTGTGTCGTGTAATGGAAGTGGTCAACAGGGGCAGGACTCCGGCTTTTATCAAATCCTGCCTGTTCTGTTCGTGTTTCAAACAACAGTGACGTATTGTGCAGATGGCTACGCATGTCACAGAAGAATCTGCCTGGTACTTGTTGAGGACATCCAAAAGGAACTGTTGGCCCTCTGCATCCAACAAGTCTGGCTGTCCATCCGTCAGCGCAGCCAGAGCAGACAGAGCAGCCAACACAGCCTCCTGCTCCTCCACACTCTTTTTGCAGTAGGAGAGGATGACAGGATAGGCATCTTTTTGGGCAGCCAGGTACCTCTGGGCAAATCCAAGTGAGCACTGCTCAGTGAAGCATTTCATGTCTTCTGACACTTCCATAACACCCGCAGAGTCTTTGCCAAGTCGGAGAGAATCCAAAGCCTGACAATGAAAAATGAGGTGAACACTGAGCAAGACTTTGACAACAGATTCTTTGGGGGTAAGCAGTTCCTTTTCTCGAGACAGGCCAGGACTTACCTGTAAGACCTCGTGTGTTTGCTCATCTTGTTGCTCATCAGATGAAGAAGCTGGTACAGCTTTTACTATACAACTGAGGTCGACACCTGTTTCAACAAATAGGCTTGGAGTTAATGCTTTACATTCATGAGGCTAAAAATGCACAGAAAATACACAAAACTAAGATTGAAGGCAACCAGGTAGAAATGTGTTCTATTCTTCAAGAGGTCCCTAGCTCTAGACTCTAACTTTGTGTGTAAGTTACTGGACCATTATTCAAAAGACACCTCTCATTTATCAGGAAATGGAGGAGAAGCTGTTATTCAATATGTTGTCCTTTTAAATTTCCCCATAAAAGGTACACAGATGTGAGGATGTCTCAAATGATCCAAGTATCCACAACATTGTCATTTTGTGTCATTTTGAAAAAAATAACTTTTTTTTTTAATGGCCAGGTATTCACTGATTATTATTCCAATTTAGAAACATTAATCAGATCTCATGGCTCCTCTGTAATCAATTACAAGAGACTGTTTTTTCTGGTGTAATAAATATGTTAACAGCTGGTGCATCTGCATTGTGGCCACTAGTGACTTAACCTCTAGTGCAAAGCATATTTCGATACACTGATTCTCTAATGTACATAGATCATAACTTAGTTGGCTTGACCCAGTAAAGTAATTTCTGTGACATTTACCTTGAGACTCAAATTGCTCCACAGCATCCCTCAAAGCCTCGTCAGGGTCCATCTCAAATTCCTCCATGTTTTCCCTGACAGCAGCATCAAAAGTTTCCTGTGTGATCCTCCGTTTCGACATTTTGCCTCGTTATTGTCCACTCTGAAATGAATCGTGATAAAGGTGTTGTCAAAGGATGCTAAACGTTTACCCAAGACACAGCTAACAGTAGCTATTGTAGCTAATAACAAACGTATTTATTCTCCTGTTCCAGATTATGGCTGTTTAAATAGACAAATATTCCGTTAAGTAAAACTGTTATAAAGTAGGATTACTCCCACATAAGAACATGTCGTCGTAAAAGTCAAATCACCTAACAGGTACCACCGCCCAGTGACAGACCGCCTGCTCCGATGTTATGAATGAACCGACCACCACTGTTCATTTACGAACTTTACGTACAGAGACACGTTCTCAACGGGCTCGGCGCAGCGGACCATTTTAAATGAATAGCAGATTCCACAAACGGTCCCACTCATACATTTGCTCCATCAAAACATAGACTGCAAAACATTAGTTCCACTAGTTGGCCGTTTTACCTGAAAGCAACGACTGTATATTAAGTAGCGAATACACGTAGTGTAGCGAATACGTTCCATGTCAAGAAAAGGGCACCGCTTCGTCGTTTGAAGATATACGTGCACTTTGTGTGAACATTTTATTTTTCTACTTTCCCTTCAAAGTAAATGCGGTATTTTGTTTACGTATGATAATTCAGTGGTGAATTCCCAAGTCAGGAGGATTTTAGACGTGAAGTTGTCCTTTTTGTAGTATAGGTAGCCAGATAGATAAATATTTCATTGCTGTTGCTACTGGAATTACACAAATGTGGGCTTTGTTAAATTCGCACAAATGTTACACATGTGATTTTATTTTGAAAACAAGGACCGGAAGTTATTCTTCTCCGAGCTATGTCGGCGCTAGTAGTCAGGTTCATGCAAATGACTGGGGTAGAAAACACAGGGGAGGCTAACTGTAGCTGAGGACCAGATTCGGCGGACGTCGGTCCTGCGGTGAACTACAACCTTTTGTTGTTGTTTTGTCTTCGGACAACTCGACATGGCAGCGAGCACCGAGGCCCCGGAGCCCTGGTACCTGGCCTTGCTGGGCTTTGCAGAACATTTCCGCACGTCGAGTCCGCCGAAGATCCGTCTGTGCGTCCACTGTCTGCAGGCGGTGTTTCAGTTCAAACCGCCCCGAGGGTCGAGGCCCGGACTCACCTGCAGCTGGGCTCGGTCCTGTACCGCCACACGAAGAACAGCGAGCTGGCCCAGACTCACCTGGAGAAAGCGGTGAGCAGCAGCCACAGCGTCTGACACCGGGCTGTGGTACAGTGAATCTCTGAAAAGGATAATCATTCACACGTCCAGTGTGTGCTCTTTTTCATTCATTACACTCGCTCACTGTCAAAATCGACCGGTGCTCAATGTGATGCTGACCCTAATGTCTGTTTGTCCTATTTTCTCCACAGTGGTTCATATCACAACAGGTATCCTTTTTTCTGAATGATGCGAGCTTGCATATTAATGTAAACTGTGTTACTTCTGACTCCTCAGAAGTCCACAAAATCATGTTCTGGGCCAAATTTATGTCGACGTTAACCTTGCTGGTAATTGGGTAATAAATAAATAAATAAACTCCTTAATGGTTTATGGCAGATTTCTCAATTTGAAGATGTCAAGTTTGAAGCAGCGAGTATTCTGTCAGAGTTCTACTGTCAACAGGTAGGAGCATCTAGTAAACTGTCATGATAATGTAATGTAAAACTAGTGATTGGGAAACCTCATCAGCTTAATGAACAACATAAATGGGAGAGTAAAATAATGCATCTTCTGTAGCAGAGGCTGTTTAGTTGTTTTGCTCTGTCTCTCAAACTCACCCACTGGCTTGTTTTCAAGAACCTGGTGGACTCAGCCAAGCCGGTGTTGCGGAAGGCCATCCAGATTTCTCAGCAAACTCCCTACTGGCACTGCAGGCTCCTGTTCCAGCTGGCGGTAAGAAACTGCATCATGCGTCACAAACCTATTCATATTTGGTTAATTGATTTGAAAGCATCAATGTGTGAGATGTTTCTCCTTTCTTAGCAATTACATGCACTAGAGAAGGACCTGGTGTCTGCTTGTGACCTCCTTGGAGTTGGAGCAGAGTATGCAAGAGTCATGGGATCAGAGTACACACGGTAAAACAATCACACTGCGGGTGTTTTACATTGATCTGTGTTTTAATGCTCACTGTTTCACACTGACTTCAGTCTTGTCTTCTTTTTCTTCAGAGCCCTATTCTTGTTAAGCAAAGGAATGGTAAGCTTAAACAATTCCTCTACTAATTAAAAGCACACTTCAAATTTGTTTTGTGTAGTTTTCTAACAATGCTACAACTGTAAATTGCATTTTTATCTGTGACTCTGCAGCTGCTGCTAATGGAGCGGAAGCTGAGCGAAGTGCACCCTCTGCTGACGCTGTGTGGGACCATTGTGGAGAACTGGCAGGGAACCCCATTCAGAAGGAGTCCCTCAGAGTTTTCTTCCTTGTGCTGCAGGTTACACACTACCTGGATGCTGGACAGGTACAGCTGCATCCCCATGTCTCATTACTGGCAGCTAATATTATGACAAGTCCAGGCACATATTTACCCATATGTTGGGCTTAGGTGAAGAGTGTGAAGCCGTGCCTGAAGCAGCTTCAGCAGTGCATCCAGACCATCTCCACTCTCCATGATGATGAGATACTTCCCACTAATCCAGCAGCTCTCTTCCATTGGCTGCCCAAAGAGCACATGTGTGTGCTGGTGTATCTGGTGAGATGTTGTCTCATGCATGTTTTCTGAAAAGAAGATATTGTCCTTTTTGTGCGAATGCAATAAGATAACTCTTTGTTTTTAATATGAAAAGGTGACAGTGATGCACTCCATGCAGGCAGGATACTTGGAGAAAGCACAGAAGTACACAGACAAAGCTCTCATGCAGCTGGAGAAGCTGAAGAGTAAGTTTGTTGGAACAATCTCGCTGATTTTTTTCCCTGCTTGATCTCGGTGATGTTGACTCAACCCTGGTCGATCTGTATGTGTTCAAAGTGCTTGACAGCAGTCCCATCCTGTCCACATTCCAAGTCATCCTGCTGGAGCATATCATCATGTGCCGACTCGTCACTGGACACAAGGCCACAGCTTTACAAGAGGTGAGTCATCGGCTGTGAAGGAAATTCTGTTTATTTCCAGACAGTTGTTGATTGTGAACAGAAGCGGATTCTGTTAAAGCAGCATCTTTCGCTGCAGGTTGTCTGTCTTGTGTCAGCGTGTGATGGTCTTTGTCTGTCTTTCAGATTTCTCAGGTTTGTCAGCTTTGCCAGCAGTCGCCCAGGTTATTTACAAATCATGCTGCTCAGCTTCATACGCTGCTGGTAAGTCAACAAGGAAAGATAACACACACTGCAACAGAGAAGGAAACAGAAACAAAAGTTACAGCTGGCAACAACTTATTTTTCTGTTGTAGCCTGTCGGACAATGATCATGTATCCATTGAAGGACGTAGCAGAATTTTGCCCAGTTCTCCTGTATGGTTTTGTTTAAGTGCCTTGGTTGCAGAGTAAAGAGCACCTGTTTACTGCTAATGAGATGCACCTGACCAAAATAATGTAAAGCATTCACATCTGTCTCTTCTTACTCTGCATCAGGGTCTCTACTGTATCTCTGTGAACTGCATGGATAACGCTGAGGCTCAGTTCACTGCTGCTCTACAGGTGAGTTTCATTTCATCGCTTTTACCTCTGACTGCTACTACTAGATCTTTGTTTGCCATGACAGAGGCAAGCCTCAGTGTATTGGAAGCACTCATCCACTTCCCTGGAGTGGGAAAATAAAGAGTGGCTTGATACTGCGGTTTAGCACTCTGCTAAGCACCGCTAGAAGTACCATCACTCAGTCAATCAGGCAGTCTGTCAGAGACAGTGGTGATTACAGGGCCCTGTTGTTGCTGTCTAACCAAAAAGGAATATTTTTGTTTAAATATGTGTTGTGTGAGGTTTCCATGACTCAGTGTTGTGTCTCTTCTGATAGATGACAACACACCAGGAGCTGTGGACATTTATTGTGACCAACCTGGCCAGCGTCTACATCAGGGAAGGCAACAGACATCAAGAGGTCAGAAAGCCATTTCGCTCCCCCCAGCAATTAATGTTAATATTCATATGTGTATATATTTTCTTTTGTTAAATCTTATTTACCTTTTTTGAATCAACAGCTGTACAGCCTTCTAGAGAGGATTAACCCTGATCACAACTTCCCTGTCAGGTAACAACAGAGACAATATTACATTATACAAGTTTGTTGCATGTGTTTTTGTTTTTTTTTTGCAGAAATTTAAAGTAGTGTAACTTTGACTTCTTCAGCTCTCACTGTCTACGGGCTGCAGCGTTTTACATCAGAGGGCTCCTGTCTTTCTTCCAGGGACGTTACAATGAGGCCAAGTAAGAAAAACTTCTGCCTATGAGCAATTTAAACTTTTACATGAAGTAATGGTGCTGCATGCCTAAGTATATGTAAACTTGCATCAACAGAAGATTTCTAAGGGAGACCCTGAAGATGTCGAATGCTGAGGATCTAAATAGGCTGACTGCTTGTTCGCTTGTCCTTCTGGGCCACATCTTTTTCGTGCTGGGCAACCACAGGGTGAGTCACACATAATTTTCATGGGACCACACACAGGTGTCTTAGGACAAAAGATGTAATCTTGACTGTCTGGTTCCATGTTTTCTCCAGGAAAGTAACAACATGGTGGTTCCTGCCATGCAGCTTGCCAGTAAGATCCCAGACATGTCTGTGCAGCTGTGGTCCTCTGCACTTCTCAAAGGTACAGCTGTCACGCAGCCTTAACCCACACTGAGGGTAATGGTATGTTTTATTAAGTTATGTGAAATATTTACCCCAAACCTTACTGGCAGCTCATGCCAGCTGAGCTGTTAATTACATCATAATTGATAGATCCCAGGGGTGAAATTCTTGACTTTCATTGCTGTCTGCCAGCTAGGCTGCATTGATATTTTTGGCCTGGTGGGGGCGCAAGAGGGAAGCTAATTGAGTGTTCCAAAATGCCATGGCTTTAAACTGAGTGATGTGAATGGATCATGCAGTAAATTCCAATGCAGTCATTTTGGTATAAGTTGTTATATTTGTACAGTTCAACAGAAACTATATTTAGCAAACATGTTGAGGAGCTCTAGCACAGATTTCTTATCCACTTGTGATATAATTTATATCACAGAGTAATGAAGATACAACTAAACTGGAAGTTGTGGCTACGCACATCAGACAGATTTCATAGATTTAATCATTTTTAAGGGTGGGAATGTTGAAAGGATCCAGAGTCATTGAAGATAAAATCTTCCTCACAACGCTCTTTTCTCCAGCAGATCTGAACAAGGCTTGTGGGAACACCATGGACGCCCATGAGGCAGCTCAGATGCACCAGAACTTTTCGCAGCAGCTCCTGCAGGACCACATAGCAGCCTGTAGCCTACCTGAACACAACCTCATCAGCGTAAGTAAAGTATCAGTCAGCCTGTAAACAATGAGTCAATTCAGCCTGCTGGGATTTTCACGGAGAGTAATGCCATAATATGCTGTGTTGCAGTGGACAGACGGCCTCCCTCCTGTGCAGTTTCAGCCTCAAAATGGACCGACGACCAGCCTGGCCAGTCTGCTCTGAGAACAACAGGCCACACTGACGGGGAAGAGGAGACATAGAAGAAAATGGGAAAATGACCAAAAAAAAACACCAACTGAAAAAACAGAGCTATCCAATAGAAGGGTAAGAAGAAACAGAGGTAGGAATACCAAACTAGAAGCTAAAGACATGCTGCACTGTGTCATTTGGCTGGCTTCCCTTCACTGCATTCTTCTTTTGGGGCACTGAGGCATCATGACAGGATTTTAAGTAACTGAATTGTTTTGGAAAATATAAAGTAAATTCGTATTACACTGGCACAATTTTGAGTGGAGTTTAACATTTTGGGAAATGTACCTATCCACTTTCATGCAGAGACTAAGATGAGAGGACAGATACAACTCTACGATAAATATGAAGCTAATGTCAGCTAGAGTTGTTCTGATTCCAGTGCAAGCATCGTTCATGCCATTGCTGTTGGATCAGTACTGTTGTAGGCCGATACACAAGTTCAGGTATCAGAATCTATGTTGTCAGAACATCTCTACTGTGAGCAGACAGCAAACTTGCCTTAGCAGAATTGAAAAGGAGAAACAGATGTAGAGTGGGATTCAACTCAAACTCCTGGAAAGAGATGAAATGTATAGTATTTCTCAAACAGCCAGACTTTTCCTTTAAATTGATCTGCTTATTCTCAGGCATTCAGTTCACCTCTTAGCTCTTAACACACAGATTTTGAATTATGAAATTATCAAATTTAAACCATCAATTGCCAGTGGGACTCATCCATTGTTGTGCATGACCTCAGTATTTCTCTATTCTATTTTCTCTGCACTGTTTGGCCAATTCTGGTGCACAGTATTAGGTGGGACACATTTGGATGTACACTCTACTATGTATCTGTAATTATCTTAATGTAGTCTAGTAGTATGTTTGCATTTGGTGCTTGAGCTGCACTTGTAGTTTATTCACTGAAGAAGAACAAATGTGAGGATTCACATTGAGCTGAGATCAAAGACAATGTAAAAATGAGACTATCTTGTGATGGGATCACACCAGTCGCACAGTCAACATTCACATTACACTCTGTCCCATGAGTACTCATTAGTTATTACTACATTACTACATGAGTACTCAGCACTAATGGGTCAGATCACACCCTTATTGAAACTCTGCCTTTACTTTGATCTCAGCTGCACACCTGTAAAGTTTCGTGACTGCATCTTACACAGTTGTGACATGTCAACAAATTCTGTTCACAGACAAAAAAAAAACACCTGCCAAAGTACTCAAAGCCTCTGTTTGTGTCTCCAGGACCACATTTGGTCACGATGACACACAAAGATTCACAATACCAGCCACACGGTGTCACGGCTGGTAACTGTCTTACACGTAGTAGACCTTGCAACAATCGTTTCATATAAATGCAGCCATGTAGTGTGTTTTAATATTCTGACGGTAAGAAAAGTGAACATGTTCTGAGACTGTGGTGCATTGTAAAAGAATATTTGGGTTGTTTGTTGACTTTGCGATTCCACTGACTTGCTGCCTGATTGTATTTCCCTTTAGATTTCCACGCTCTCATGTTGGTGTATGTTTATATGCTGTGCACATATTTCTACTGAATAAGGCCGACTGTTACCTTTTTGCACATATGTTGTTTCATGATGAAACCTGCATTTTTGTCTTTTCCTTGTAAGGATTTTGGAATAGTTTTTTTTCTTTGCCATACTTTTCCTGTTTTTACACATTTCTTCCAGATGATGGTGATATAAATCTGCATTAAATCACTTATTTATTTAATGTTACTTTTCATTATAGTAATTCCACTTGTTCTATGCTATTGTTTTATGACTGGTATAACTGTCAGGTTAGTAACTCTAATGTAGGAAAGGTACACTTTGGTTTTATCTAGTAAAACCATTCCTGTACAGGTTTCTGTACTCATGGGTTTCCTTATTTCAAAATAAACTACTAAGTTTGGTCATTTGCCAAGTATTTGCTGCAATAACAACTATAGTATGGATGCCATTCATTTTATTGCCAAGTTACAATATGTTACAAAGGTGAATGTTTGATTTGTTATTTCCCCACTGTCATTTTAACATCGACACGTGAGTTTTTATGAATAAAAACGCGAAAGCAGAATGACTGGATTATTCATATTGAATTTGTCTTTTCTTGTTATTCTTTTTAAAGCAAGTTCTTCCCACATAGCTTTCTTAGGAATTTGTCTCTTTGCCCACGACAGCACAGCAAACAATGCCAACATATCACACAATAAGAAAACCCATTACACATGACCCCAAGTCTGACTCACTGGAGCTATGAGATGCCTCATGCAAAGAGAAGGAACTCTGACAATGAATACAAAGAGGTTCAGATGCTGCATTTCACCACTCCACACCTGATTTGAAATGAAACTATGACTAAAAAGATGCTGACAGGAAAGAGTCATACCAGAATACAGTGCATTTTAAATGTATCTCTCCCTTTCTCTTTTCATTTATGTCCCATACATAATGAAAAATAGATTCCCTGAGCAGTTTCGTCAGATTTGCCTAAGATGTCACTGTGAAGTTTGTATCGGTTTGTGTCAAAGTTGTGTTACTGTGTTGGAATGATGCAGGGTAGAGTTTTAAGATCAGTCTGCACTTACACTGCATCACCACACAGGGATCTGAACTTAATCAAGTGAGCATTTTATTTTATGGCACAGAAAAGAATGGAATTCAGTGGGTGCCTGACACAGTAGGTAAAACGCATGCATTAAAAACATCTGAACCTGCTAGCATTCATTTAAGATGGTTAACAGTGTCCATGATATACAGTTAAAGGGCACAACAAACAAGTACGACAATCGCATCGAAACATGAAACATTATTTTGAGTATGATTTTAATCCAGTTTGACAAAAATGCAATTCCATCATGAATGCTGAGGTTTAAATTACAGCTTGTCCTGTTATAAAGTTGAAGGGGTTAAAGCTTAGTCAGCAGTCACCAATAACAGCCTGAGATGATAACTAGGTTGGAAGTTTAATCATCTACTGCTAATTAACACCCAGAAATGTTCCAGAGAGAAACTCTTTGGTTTATTATGCAGTCCGCATGGTGGTGCCTGTCTTATTTGTGCTTGACTGAATAGTTTTTCCTCAAGATACGACACAGAATATTGTAATTAGCAATATTGAGTGTGATGAATTTGAATAGTCAATGTTTCATCTCATATCCAACAAACTTGAGTAGATAATTAACATAATAGGAAAAGTGTGTCCCTGCAAATAATCACACAAAAACCTGAATCAGCTGTGGAGGAGATCACAAAGCTTGAGTTCAATCCAAAATCCATGAAGCTCTTGAGAGAGGTGAAGATCAGGTCATCGAGAGGCCTCATGATTCACTTGATAAGTGCTGACATCAGCTGAGGGAGCTGCCTCATAAAAGTGGAAGGAATCACTGTCATATGAGTAAATGGGATACACAGGAAAAGCAACTGTTGTGATGGGAAATATCTCAGGGAAGGGCGTGGTGTGTGTAATATCACATTCAAAATTTAACATATGCGTTAGAAACCAGTTGACTGCTGCCTGAACACTGAAAAATCCATCAGGTCACACACTAATCTTTCATTACATTACATTTCATTACATTTGCCTGTGCTTCTCAGTTTCACTCATCACATGTACCTGCATCAATGTAATAGTTCTTGCAATTGCAAGTAGTAGTTTTCTGACCCAGTCTGTGTAACTTCATCAGCAGTCATTTGGAGGTTTGTCAATCTAGTTCAAATCAGAAATCACTTGAAAACTAATATGATCAACCAAATTTAATATTCTTAAAATAATAATTATAAAATAAAAATGTGATCGTATTTTGATTATATTTGCAGTAATATGAAAGTAAACTCACGGCAGGATAATAACTGGACAATGAGCTGGGCTCATTCTCATTCATCTTATTGTGAAAGTTCAGACGAAAGCCAATCGTCGTTGTTCATTCAAGCACGAACACGAGGCAGTGCTGCCGATCATATTCATAGGTATTCAAAGGAGACCCCTCCATTGTTTCTGTTTATATTACATTGTATAAAAAAAAACAACACATTGTAATCTCATTTTTGTATTTCCTCAGCCCCTCCTTTCTTCTCTCTTGCCCACCGGTGTCGGGAAACTATCGACACCAAGGGGAGAGGACCATTGAGAATAAAGTGAAAAGTTTTGGGACGCTCTAGGTGTCTTGGCCGCAGCTGAGAGGAGCCATTTCCTGCCAAATAGTGAGCCCGTCTAATCGTGACTGCAACAGCCACTTCCTGCATTGTTACAGTACTTAATGAGGATTAAGTTGAAGCTGTCATGTTGTAACGCGGCGGCCATTGGGCCTGCTCCACACGGGGAGGGGGGGAGAGAGAGACAGAGAGAGAGACAGAGAGAGAGAGAGAGAGAGAGAGAGAGAGACTGCAGACTGGCTTCATACCTCAGTCTGATTTCACAGCTGATCCCTTCACATGGACAGGACCAACTGACTGACTGTGTCCTGTCAACCTGCACTCACATGTGCATTTAAACCGTCTGCTCTATGGATAGGATCTCCTCAGTTCACATCGACGACCCTGACATATCAGTATAATTCAAAAATAATAAAAACTGTATTTAAACAACAACAACAAAAAATCCCATGTGCCATATTTCAGTAGGCCTATCATCATAAACTACTGGACTGTTAGGGTTAGGGTTACTCAAAGAAACAGTCCCACCTGACAATATAATATCATCCAGTTAAACATCCTTTAGTCCAACCAAAGGAAATCCACATTCTTTTAAAGGGAGACTATGATCCCATTTAATGACATGACCTTTACTGCTTTGCATGCTGTAGGCGGCCATTATGGTCATTATAAGGCTGTTTTACTTTATTATAGTGCCAGGTGTCCTTGTTAGTTATTCTATACCACTAAACATTCATTAAAAGCCAATTAGGCTTTCCATTACCTGTCCTTAAATAAACCCCTTATGTAAATTAAGTATTGTTTGCAGGGCATTATAGAAATATTAAAGTCATGAATCCAAGTCACCTCGATGCACTCTCAGCCACAAATAAAACCCGTTCAAACACAAACATGGATGTCCCTATGTATGTTTCAAATATAGGAACTGTACTATTTTACTCATGTATCTGTTTAAATATGATATTCATAAATATTTATAAACAATAGAATGTTAATGTGATGTTAATTAGCCAAGTAAATACCAATCATGGACATTTTAGCTGCTCTTGCACCATTGCTCTTTGCATGGCAGTGTCAGTCAGCTGTTCAGCTGTTCCACCACTTTGGTCCAAATTCAATATTTCAATAACTGTAAAAGACGGATTGGCATGAAATGTTGGACAGACATGCATGGTTCCCAGAGAACAGTTGATCTCAGTCAAATGTCAGTAAAATTTTGTGCCAGCATTCACCTAATGACTTAAAATGTCTTGACCATTAGATGAATTACCGTGACAGATATCCGTGGTCTTTGTAAAATTTGGTGATCTCATGACTTTTGCCTTTGACAGCAGCAGGACATCAAACCAACACACAAATAAAGAACCAGATGACCTTGGTGTTGGCCACAAGCTGAAATACATCAGTCTGACAATACAGCTGCACTTAATACAAGAACTTCTCCCACTGCTTTGCTAAAGAAATTCCCAGAAGGAAAAAGAAAACTGGGCACATGACCTCGGTGTTTTCAGATCAAAATGGTAGTGAATGGTGAGCAGCAGGTCCACAGGGACACGAACAGCATTTCTAGAAAGATTCATTGTAACCCATAAACTCCAGAGTGTTTTCTCAGCTTCATTGAAGTTTTGCTTTGGGCTGGGTGATTATGAGACGATATCTGTCTCTGTTAATGTGAGACAATCTGTGGCCTGAGGAGATGGAGTGGAGGGATGAGAGGATGGAAACAATCAGATTTGATGACGCAGCATCATCTAGAGAGAGCTTTTTCTTTGTCATTTAAAGAACAGCAGGGAGGGGCTGACAAAGCACTCAAATGTGACCCCCCCACCATCCCCCCACCTGTTAGTGAACAGTAACCTCTGCCCACTTTAGTCTTTATGGGCAACTACTTCTCTTACTTAGATCACAGTCTTTCAAACACACATGTGCATGTGCGTGGTTGTTTGTGGATGAGAGAGGATTAGTTCAGTTCACAGGGATGCTTTGAAGGGATGCGGGTCTCGCCATGAAAGGGGGGCAGCCAGCTGGAGCCTTCATGGAGCCGATTCTGCAACTTCTGACATAGTAACCATGCTGTGTGTGCTCTTGACTCACATGTGTGGATCTGGCTGTCACCTCAGGCCTGGCTCACTGGTCATAAATGCAACCCCCATCTTAATCCCTGCAGCTAAGTGCAAGATTGTTTTTTTCCTCAGTTAGCCTAATACAGAAAAATGATTGGGGTTGATATTTGACTCTTAATGTGGTGTCAGGGAGTTGAAGAGCTAGCTATATAGGCCATGGAGGTGATTATATGATGCTGAGGCAGGGATAATGATATAGGTGTGATGTTCCCATTGACCAGCTGGGGGTAAATATGAAGCTGGGTTTGTAAGTGTGAGAGCAGAGTACTTAGACTTTGTGAGGAGAAACAAATAAAACACAATGCATATCAGTATATTACAACGACCATATGTATTCATGTGTCCAATTAGGGGGCCCTGTGGCACAAGATTGCCATTGAGCCTCTATTAACCTCCAGACCTCCACCCCCCACACGCTCCGTCACCTCAAAGTTTCCAGCCCATCCAGCACAATGCACAAAGAAGTCTGGTCTGTGTGCGAACTTCAGGTCTACAGTGTCAGTTTTCAGTGGCAAAATGAAACTTCGGACTTGACTTTGATACAGTACAAATTCATAAGAATAGATGCCATGAGGAAAAAAACTAAGTATGGGTAAAGACACTGGACTCATCTAGAGTCAGACAAGGTTGCATCACGAAAAACAAGACTAGGTCATCGCTTAGTATATGACTGGACCACACCGTAGGCGATTTGCATTCAGTGTCAGCCACTTTCAGGCCTCTATCTGTTTGCCTACCTTCTACTCCGTGCTCACATATTCTCTTCTCATTTACATGTTTTTTTTCTGTTTCTGTTGTTATACAATGTCAGTTTTCCTTATGGTCTACTTCAGCTCTATTAAAACCTCTGTCCACAGCTCCTCTGGAGCTCTCAGTCCAGCTGGACATAAAATTAGTACAGTAATACAATATAGTATGTTGTTGTTGTTGTTGTGTGTGTGTGTGTGTGTGTGTGTGTACATTTATAACTTAAAACTTGCAATATAAGATATTAACTGGCATTTAAGACAAAGTGTGTGTGAGTGTGTGCGCGCATGCATGAGAGAGAGAGGAGGGGTGTCTTTACGTATTGTATTCTGTGAGTTGCGTTACAAGTTTGCATTTGGTCAATTTACCTTCATCTTCACCTGCAGTGAATGTGGGACGTGTGTGGATGGAGTGTTAGCTCTCATCCACATTATGCAGTATTAGCGCTGCATGCTCTTACCCACAGTTTGCCATGTAAGATGATAGTATGCTATGTGTATCATCTTTCTTAATTGTCATGTTTCATATCTTTGCCATAACCAGACCCTGTTCTCAGCGCACGACTGGCCTTTAAAGTAAGTTGAAAGTCTTGACTCTGCCAGGCTTGATCCACATAATGACCTTTGGATGCCAATGTGATGCTGGTGTTGAGTGTTGGAGGAAATGTGTGATGCTTTATATCATCTATAGGTTCTTAGTGTCACATGATGTGTGTGTGTGTGTGTGTGTGTGTGTGTGTGTGTGTGTGTGTGTGTGTTTGAGGAGATGTCTGTAGTTGCTGGTACAGTCATAGGTCACCCCGAGGAGCCTGGGGCCCCTGACGTGGTCGTCCTGCTTTGGCCCTTGGTGGTCACTGGCTTACATGATGTGATCCTGTCGCCCTGGTATGCCGAGGTGCGCATGCCCACTAAGAGGACGCAGCGGCTCCATGTGTGTTGAGGCGCATTATTTGGCAACAGACGCGGCAGTGGGGAGGGCCGAAAAAAAGAGGATATCCCCTGGATTTCAAAAAAGCAACGATTTATCGAGGTTAACTGCAGATTAAACATTCCTTGGTCGACCATCGGCGAAGAGGAGGCGACAAAGCGACCGAGTAAGTTGACTGAGGTAAAGCCGAAGTTTTTTAGTAAGTGGATCGAGGGGAGCCTTTTATTCGGACTCGTCGAGAGGAGCCAGGTTTTCCTCCACCTATCTGTGACGATAAAGAAGCTGATGGGCTGTTGAAAAGTAACACTTCTCCGCAGAGCCAAAGGTTGAGCACCGGGGAGGAGAGGGAGGGAGGGGAGGGGGGCTTACTGAGCCAAAATGTATTTTATTTTACGTTTTCTGACGCGTGCCAGCTTGTAAATATGATCCCCGGACCGGGTTGTGTGCGATAGAAGTCGTTAAATGAGGTAAGGATTATAACGTGACATCGCCAGCGGCTCGTCGGCGGCAAGCTCAGCTCAGCTCAGCTCAGTCCCTGGGCCGGTCGATGAAATTTATGAGTTCCGACCCGAAGGTTTTTCCTCGGGAGGGGACACCCAGGTAAACAGTCCCGGTGAGCCGTAGATAGTCTCACTTTTATCGCAGGAGGGTGAAAGTTTGTTCCCCCCCTCCTCCTCCGTTTGAGCTGGTGGTTGTCCCGCATCGGGGTGCAGCCAGGTCGCCGATTCGGGCTCGGTTCTGGTTGTGAGGGGCATGTTGACGAGCAGCTGCCCGGCTGGAGGACTTTTACTACTTTGACTTAAAGTCCCCTTTCAGCCGCTGGTGATCGGACACGAACCGCTTTCATCGAGCAGAAGTGGCTTCGTGTTTTTGTTTGTGCGATGTAGCTAATGTTAGCTCGCTAACTAATAACACGCTCACCTCCTCTGAGGCGGTGTCAATAATAAAAAAGCCGGCTGCTTGCACATGTAGTGTGGGCTGGGTTTAGTTTTAAAGGGCTGACTTTGGTTTTGGATGGTGTACTGGGTGGTGTTACGGCAATGGTGGACGCTGCTGCCCGCTTTAAGCCCCGTGGCACCAGTGTTGGTTCTGCTATCTGGTAGCTAATCTTCCTACTTCTCGCTGTGACAACCGTAGTCTTCCTCCTCTTAAAGCTGAACACACACACACTCTGACACACACCGCACACACTCCCTCCCTGTCTCTTCCTCTCACCCAGACAGGCACACACACATGCACACACACACACTCACTCACTCACTCACCACACACATACACACACATTTCCAGCCACCACAGTTTGCAGCGCTTCGGGACAAAGCTGAGACTGAGGACCCGTGCAGAATAACCTGTTTATACACATTTCTGTATCCTCTGTTCATCTGCACGCGCTCAGATGGATTTAAAGGCTTTTATCATTTAATAACTGAGTGTGACGGAAGCCGATGTTGCTCATGGTATGTTGACAAAATCACATGCATGCACCGACTGATGCTGTTAATGGCCCAAAATGATTGAATTGATCTTATTTGAATACTGGTTTGGAAATAGATTCACTTAATGTGGCCTGTTATTAAAGTTTATATTTGCTGTTTTCTCAGTAGCAACAATTAGGAAGATGTTGTCTATAACATGAACATGCTCATAATTGGTCTAACATAACAGGAGATATATGGCTTTAAATGCTTTTACATGTTATTATCAAAGAATATTCTCTTGATTTCTTGATATTATTATATTATATTATTATTATCATTATTTTATCGTTGGTTTGGTAGAAATTCTTGATTTCCTGAAAGGCAGCCTGTGATTGGATCAAAACCCAGAAATATTCAGCTCTTAGTTACAGATCAGCAAGATGTCCTTAAAATATTGTAACTTTCATAATTGTGGCAGATCTGATTTTTGTTACATATATTTGTATATTTAACATTTTAAAGAGTGGTTATTGTGTAATTAGTCCTCCAGCCAGAGAAGGGCACCGGGACAGGGGCACTTGAAAGTCCTCAGTCGACTGGGGAGGGTATGCTGGTGAAGTGGTCTGCTTTTAGGAGACTTTATTGCCCCTTTGTGGAGATCTAGAATGGACACTCAGTTGTTCATGAGAACAAAGGCCCTGTAAAGTGTTATTTGTGTGTTAACAAACCAGTGCATGGTTGTATTGTTTATAAACTGTCACTGTGAACACTACACAGGAGAAGTCCCTGTGTTGACTGTGGGATTCCTGAACTACCTGTACTGACAGACAGCACAGAGGCTGGACATCCACAGCATGATGGAAGCACTGGTTGTGCTCTCCACCCTTGAGTGACTGGATTCATGGCATTACAAATGAAAAATAAAAGTGTGAGTCAGAAGGTTCAGCCTCATTTTCCAGAAATCACTGTTACACTGATCACACACAAGACTGATCCAGAGTAGTTGTGTAATCAGCCACTGTTCTGGAAAGGGTCGTCTGCTGGCCACATTTTAAGCTGCTTCACATGACTGTTGGGGTCACAGGGCAGCTGTTTGGTCAATCCTCCATGACTTTATCAGATACATACACAGCAATTTGCTCTCTAATTGCCCTTTTCTGTCTGTTTTGTGTTATCTGCTGGACGGAGCTTGAACTTATTAGGACCTGAAGTTATTTAATTGAGCAAGTCAGTCACCCACAAACATTATCTTTGGCCATAACCACTTCCAAAGCTGAAAAGTTCAATTACACAGAGTCAGATTGAATTGTTTTAGTGTAATCATGCAGCAGTGGTTGTGTTTCAAGTTAGCGCTTGGAGACATTATTGTTATCATTTACTAGTCAGTCCCTTGCAGCCAGATGATTGATGATTGATAAGAATATTTTGCTGGTGCAGCAGTTTTACACGGTGACGTTGCACAGTTTCCTGTGCTGTGTAGGAATATGTTTTCACAGGGTAAAGGTCTGTCAGTGGGTAAATAAAATGCTGAACACATACTGGTATGTACAGCCAGACATCGATGATGGTTGAGAGTGAGCCTGCCAGCCCGAGTGAAGGATGACTGAGTGACTGATGGTTGACATGATCCACGAGTGACGAGATGAATAAGCACCTGGGGGCAGAAAAGAAGGCACTCAGCAGAAAACAGCACAGGTGTAGATGAGGTGTAGATCCTAGTGACAGCGCCCTGATAGATGTAGAAACCTGATGCCAGATTGAAGTACATGTATTCTGGGACAGTGAAAGCAATACTTGCCAAGAGTCAAGTACCTGCACGGTGCAATTTGATAATGTGTGTGGTGTAATTACACTGCCAGTGTTAATGGGAGGATTAAGTTTGATTAAACAAATACTTTGAAAACCCTTTAAAAAAGTCTCCAAACACAAACAGTACGTTCATACGTGAAGAAACGTGTCAGAGACGGCACAGATTTCACTCTCATAAAGTAAACTCAGTGTGTTAAGATCATGGAGAAGTAAATAATCATTGTAAATAATATCAACATTGATATTCTCTACAGAATATGTCCTGCATCTCTGCGATGCATGTAAACTGATGCTTGCATACCAGTCGAAACACTTTGTTGCAAGCACTCATTAGCTTGAGGTGAGGCCGTGCTACATTTAATAAGACACCTTCAAACAGTGTAACGTTCCATCACTGCAGAGATTCCTTTTGTATAAATCCTTTGTTTGTTCTTGTTGGGCTGCTCTTCATTCAACTTGGGCCGTGTAAGGTTTATCCTGTTATGTCCCAAAGCTATCAGATGTCATCTTAATTTGTTTAGTTTTTATTAGATAATCTCTAAATATTAATGTAAGTAGATTTAGAAATTCATTTATAGTGCATAATACAATCATTCACAGGGGATTCCCCCTCATGTACAACACACTAGTGTTTTGCTGCTGGTGTTTTTCCTTTGACTTCATAGCTCTATGTAAAAATGTGACAGTTACGCTTTATTTTAACATCTGCAAACTTAATTAACTTATTGTTAAGTTGCAGTTAAAAACAAACACTACAAAGAGTAAAGAAGATTTAATATCACAGCCCATTTCTCTGTTCTGTTTGGAGGCCTTGTACAGAATTGCTGCTTACACCTACTATGAAAAGACCCAAAAGCATTCTGGGAAATGCACAGATACTGTAAACAAAGACGGTGTGAGGACAATGTAACTTTTTTGGTTCAAGGGATATGGTTCAAATGTTCAGAAGAATTGCACATGAAAGATTGTAGCTCTGATGAAGACGTATTAGAAGAGTGAGAGACATCAAACTTAAGGACACATCACCATGACCACCACCACACACAGCATAATGAAGTCTTTACAGTGCTGTTAAATGCTGTTGGAGGATTTCCATCTTATTTGAATATTTATCAGGATAACATTGTTGACGAGATAATGCTGATAATTGCACCATGAAACATCCATAATCACACAGGCCTGCTATTATAAATAGTTTAATATTACAAGTGACAGTGTACAGTACCCTGACGATACACACAAGTTCATTTGAATGTCAGCTGCATGTGTGTGTAGCATGAGTTTGTTTGTAAGATCAGCAAAGTTAAGTTTTAGTTGAGTGGGTGGGGTTAGATGGACCAAATGTGTGTGTGTGTGTGTGTATATATATATTTGTGTGTGGGTGGTGGGGGGCCTTAAAGAAATGTGTGTTAACTGCCATGGAGATGAAATGTGAGACCTGTCAGCCATTCAGATCCCCTGTTACAAAGACAGGGTCAGTGTCTGAGTGAGCTTGGTTGGTGCTCCTCACGTACACCCCCCCCCCCCCCCAAGCATGGTTTTACAGCCATATGCATCAGAATTGATACACCAATGCCATAGCACCCACCCACCCATGCCTGACCCCTGCCATGTTCCACCTCAGCAGAACACACACTCATGCATGTACGCATACACACACACAGACACACACACACTGTATAATGGCCGTCACTGTGGAAGCCCTGCGTCTGCTCCAGCACCTGAAGGGTTAAAACTAGCTTCAGCTTCTCTCTCAGTCACACACACACATACACACACACACACACACACACACACACACACACAAGCTAACCGGTTAAAACCGGTTCTCTGGAAAAGTGCTTTGTGTGTCCCAGTGAATCCTGGGAAGGGTCATGTCATGTGTGTCTCAGAGTGATGTCAGAGTATTAAAAAAGAAAAAAAAACTTAGTCAGCTCTGCTATCAGGCGACGGCTCTGCACGCTGCTCTATGTATGTTATGTAGGTACATCATTGGATACACTGTGTGCTTTAATGCTCGTCACCATAACCATTCTGAGAACAGGAAGGGGAGGGGCAGGAGCACGTACGGTGTGTGTGTGTGTGTTCTGTCTTTGAGAAGTAGCCCAGGTTGCAAGTGTTAATTGTAACCCTCCCACCCCACCACACCCCAGCCCCACAAAAGAAAACATGACTTCCTGTTGTGCGTCGCTGGGCAGGCCCAGGGCCTCAGCAGAGTTGGCAGGACTGGGCCTGGATTCTGTAACATGTGTACATGAGTATGATTATGGATGTTACTCTGCTGTGTTTCTTCTTTGTGGTTGGTTTTCAGTGTCTGCCGCCTGAGTGGACGTCTCTGAATTTTCACTTTCTGCTTTGTGTTCGAGATCGTGTGAACTTTGACCACATGTCATGCCCTGCGCACCACGCCAAATGAGTCAGCACATGTTTACCGTTTGCCAAAATCATTTCAATGAGTGTGTGCGTGTGTGTGCGTGTGTGTGTGTGTGTGTGTGTGTGTGTGTGTACATACATGTGTTACAGTATCCCAGATTTGAGTCTTATCCTGGTTTTTGGAAGTTCACACTGAACTTGAAAAACCTGGTTATTGATAACCCCATAGACATGATCACAACTGTATCTAGGTTTCTGACCACAAGGTGTGTTTTGATCCCTCACTATCTGAACCACACTCTCATGTCTGCACCAGAGGCACCTCAGGGGTTTGGGATAATCAACGACTCTGTCTGGAAACTAGTGATGAAAAACAAGTCCAAGTATACTTCAAACTCTGCATTTCATGCTTTATGTCAGCCTGTCAATGTTCAGCTCACAATGTATTGTATGTTTATTGTTGTTCTTTATGCCACGCTGCTTAGAGTTCCCCCGCTGGTGAGGTTTTATGATGTGACGTTTACATCCCCAGCACATTACAGTTGCTTGTGGACGAGGTTGGAGTGTTTTTGTTGACACAGTCATTATATTGAATATCAATAGAATTCATAGTGGCACTCCAGGGAGGCAGAGAAGCTGTCCCAGAGAGGGCAGATGTGCTTTGAATGTCATATATAACAGGATATTGGGTGTTGTTACATGTCATACACACCTCTCTGTTGTTGTTGTTTCTCGTCTCTCTCAGAGTCTCAACAGTCCCAGACAAAAAAACAAAACAAAAAACACAAACATGAAAAAGGAGGGGAGGGGAGAGGAGGGGAGGGGAGGGGAGGGGGTTGAATACAAAAAGAAAGCGCCAGAAGTAGCTGTGTAAAGAGAGCTTTAGAGTTCAAACCCTCCTTCTTTCCTCGACTCTGCACACCTGTTCAAATGCAGTGTGAAATGTGAGGGCTTATCTGATTGTCGGTTTTTAGTTAGGAAACTGAAAGGGGAAAAAAGAGCTCAGAGTCCCTTCAATTTTGACGCGGTCTGGTGTCTATCATATGTAAATGGTTGCGGATGTGGAAAGTGCATGAGGGGTGTACACACAGCAATGTAGTAGGTCGTTATCAAAGCCCTAATGGTAAACACGTACAGCGGCTGTGGCGTACCATCTCCCTGTGTATCAGCTCTCTTCGCTGACCTGTCACTGAGGAGCCACTACAGGGGTGGGGGGGGGGGGGGTATCTGCATGCACCACATACTGGTGCACAGGTTCACTGTGTCAGGCGCAGTGAGCTGCTGTGTGTGTCTGTATCCACCGCTGCCGGCATGTCAGCATCTGGACGGGTTGGATGTGTTGTACAGGTGATGTCAGACAGAGATGGTGACACACTTGGGGAAGAAAGGTTTAACATGAGCTCGAGTCTTTTCAATGAATGAAAAAATGTAGAGCTGCTAGTCATCTGTTGTTATCAATATTTTAACAGAAATCATGCTGCAGTTAATTTTAGCTCCCCTAGTCCTCTTTAATCTGATTTTTTTTTTTTTTTGAATGTCATTTTATTTCAGAATGATTCAGCAAAACCATCCTCCCTAACACAGCATCAGTGACAGTGGACCTGATTACAGTATTCTCATGTTCTTGCAGCTGTTTGTAACATTTTTCTCCGTTTTTGGTTTAGATTCTCAATTTTTAATACATTTCTATACTCGAGTCAACATCTTGGTCATATGACCTTACTAATTCGACGTGTTTTGTCTGGTCACCATATCACTGTGTGTCCCATTCAGCTGATTCAAGGTCAGTTTTGTCTATTGAAGTTCAAATGAAAGGCGTACCCTCAGCCTAAATCTGCACTTAACAGGAAAACGGATAACGCAATTTGTTGTTAGGTAATAGCTCCTTCATGTAGTTTTGTTGTGCACAATATCAACATCACAGCAATAAAATGTGACACCCAAACATATCCTAAATTGTCTTTGTAAAAAATAAGCAGTACAGCTGTGAAGCTAAAACGGCTCCAATCAGCCTTAATTTTGAATTTCAAGAGTTTCCTTCAGCTTCATCAGGTGTAACTTACACAGTAACTCCCATAACACATTTTAGATGTAAGGGATGCATTTAACCTATATCCAGCATTTACATATATGCAGTTCAATGTAAATGTTAAGCGCTTTAATAATCATAAACTGGCCCATGTCAATCAGTTCTTTGTAATCTGGGTTGAGCTGTTGTGATGAAATGTGACAAGGCTCTTGTCTGAGCTTTGATCCGTGAACAGACTGAAATACTGATTTTCTACAGCTTTTTGATCCTGTTTGTATAAATGACAGTTCAGATTAAACAATTATTTCTTCCGTTCTGTGCAGGGGATGTCTGAGGAGGCTGTCCGCCAGACACGCAGCCAGAAGAGGGCGCTGGAGAGGGAGGCTACTCCGCAGTCTGCAGAAAACCCAGATGCTGAAAATGAAAACAAAAAGCCCAAATTGGACCCATCTGAACCCACAGCAGAGGCACAGACAAAACCAAAACCCAATCCTGCTCTGGCCCAGGATGATCAGAGCCGGATAAGCACCAGACCAGAGCACGAGAAGGAACAGGATCAGAACCGGTTGCCGTTGTCTTTAGTGTTACCTCTGGCCTCCCAGCCGGTGAAGGATGATCAGGAGATGACGGTTAAACCCAACTCAGACAATCAGACTGAGTGCAACGATAAAGGCAGCAAGGTGAAGACGGAGCAGGCCATGGATACGAGGAGCCGGACCCGGCTGACGGAGCCGAAGGCGTCCAGCGGGATGCTGGCTGCAGGCGAGGTGAAGGCCACCATTAAAGTGGAAGTTCAGACGGGGGAGCAGCCTGTGGACATGAGCACCTCCAGAGGGTAAGGAACAGTTCATTGTCAACTATGTGACAACCACATGAAGTGAATGTGCAGGAAATCAGCGGGCTAGAAGCTGTCTGCTTCCTCTAGAAGCTTCTAGACTAGTTTTGTTTTTCTTCTATGAAACCAACTTATGTGGATTTACAAGAGGACAAATGATTGAAATGAGAATCTAAAAAGACTAAAAATACTTAAAATGACTTTTATGACCATCTTTAAACTTACTGTGTATGGGAGAAGGGGGAGGTGGGTTGGGGGTGGGGGGGTGGGGGGTTGTTGTGCTCAGAGGTGATGTTTAACTTTCTCTTGTGGTCTTACCTCCATTTTCCCCCACTCACCACCTGAACCCTAAAAACTCCCCTCACACACACAAAATGAAGCCGTGTGTCACAAACCGGTTCCAGCCGGTTGTTGCCATGGTTTCAACCGTGGAAGGAACAGTGAGGGGAGGGAGGGAGGGGTGGGGTGGGGTGGGGGGTTAGTGAGTGTGTCACGTGATGATGACTTTGAGGTCATGTGACTTCTTTGGAAGAGTAGTGATTAATCCACAGGAAGTGATGATGGCGCTAAGCCCTGAGGAGAGACTAACACACACACACAGACACACAAACGCACACACAAGGAGGAGAGACAGGCCTCACATTGTCATGCGTCGACTTTAACGACTTCTTATGCATCATAGAAATGCATAATCTGTGTGATCACAGGCCCTCCTTCTCTTTTATGGGAACATTACTCATGTTCTTCAGTGTGCGAGTGTCACTAGTCAAAGAATTTAGGTCATCTGCTCTCACATATTGGCCTGCAGTTGAACTAGTTGCGTTGCAGTGGAGGCTTTACAGTATGTGTTGGGAGGGGTTAAGTGTAAAATGTGCATAATCTCGTGATCTTTGAAAACAGAGGTGATGGTTTATCCAAACTGCCTCCAAGGATCCCACTTTCCTCAGCAGGCCTTGTATGTAGTTAACCCTGTACGCCTCAGACGTGCATTATATCCTGCCACAATATCCTGTTTCAACAGCTTGTGCTCTCAAACAGCCTTTTCATTGTGACTTAAAGACCTTTAGTGGAGCTTTAATTCCCACCTTGCCCCCCCCCACCCCACCCCTTGGCATTTGGGGCTGCTCTGTTGTTGATGGAGGAGAATCAACATGAAGAGAAGCTTTGTGAGATGTCTGGACTTGTTAGATTTTAGCATAGTGAATCAACCCACGGTCATAAATTCTGGTTGTGGTTGAGGAGCAGACTTCGGTGAATACCGATGTCACTTGATGGGTTCTGATACTTAAGCCAGCTGAGACCAGCTTCTTCTCGTTGCCTTAAAATGCTCCCCACTGGATCAGCTGCTGCCAACTCATGCTGCTCAAACGCTGAAATAACATTTTTCTAGTGGAGATCTCCAGATTTTCATGTGTATCAAATATGTTAAAATGATGCACAAAACGTCTAATGTCTTAATATGATGGTGTGGGGCAGCTATAAAAACATGAAGTCTTAGATTTGAATGTTTTGCATCACAAAGCTTCACTAAAAACCTCCTTAAACCACCTTTAAATGTACTTAATGTACTTTTCATGCAGTAGAAAATTTTGCATAATAACCCTGTTTCACTCTCATGACATACATATTTATGAAATACTGAAATCTAAGTTTGACTGTCATTGATCCTCTTATGTCCTGCAGTATAAAAAGGGAGAAGCGCCCTCCGTCCCCTGAAGATGATGATGTGATCATCTTGTCAGATAATGACTCCCCGAGTCCTCCGAT
Organism: Caranx ignobilis; assembly: GCA_021432705.1. Classification (NCBI taxonomy): domain Eukaryota; kingdom Metazoa; phylum Chordata; class Actinopteri; order Carangiformes; family Carangidae; genus Caranx; species Caranx ignobilis. Next base: position 38,258,543 of record MU269980.1, read on the forward strand.
GAATGGCCTGAGCCACTTTAAGGAACTGGACACCGACCTGCTCATGGTGAGACCAAAAAACATAAACCTACAGGACATGCATGAGAGGGATACGTAGATTTAAGTGTAAATTGTAACCCATACTTTAAGAACTTAATATGTGGACACAGGAAGGCTGTACGTGATGAGGCCACTTTTTAATCTGTAAAATTTTAGTTCCACTGTAGTTTCATCTCATTGAATGTGTAAACTCAGAGTGACTGAAAAGATTGCACAGGATGCACAGCATGTCACATCTCAGTGCCCGGGAAGTGATTTGTCCTTTTTCTAAAGTGGGTGGTGAATGTGATGTTGTGATCTGTTGGGTGCAGAAGAGCAGCCCAGCGGAGAGGGAGCGCATCATTAAGCAGCTGAAGGAGGAGCTGAGACTGGAGGAGGCCAAACTGGTCCTGCTGAAGAAACTCCGACAGAGCCAGATACAGAGGGACACTCTCCAGAAGGTAAAACAAACAGCAGCACAAGGTCACACAAAGTCGCACAGCCCTCCGCTTTAAGCTTCCTGTTGATGTGTGTGTATATATATGTGTGTATTATCTTTTCCAGCCCCCAGGTTTGTCTGGCTCCTCAGCTCCTCCCCCTCTCATTCGTGGAACAATTACAAGCAATAAAGGCTCTCAGCAGGTTAGTGCTCCAACATGTGTCTGTCAGCATGAAGCCCTCATACTGTCGTTCACAGTGTTTCTGATGGTGTTGTTCTCTGACCAGATTTTGACAGGCCGGAGCTCAGGTACAGTCATCCCTCCACCACTGGTGAGAGGAGGGCAGCAGGTGTCGTCCAAACATGGCTCCCAGATCATCATGCCGCCTCTGGTCAGAGGGGCACAGGTGAGTCATGGGGGGTACTAATATGCGTATTATTAATAATAAGATAAAGATATTAAAATGCCACATTTTAGATTTAAAAACCACATCACACATTTGTCTGGGCCACGATAGCCTGAGATATTGAAACATAATGCTGTTTTTCACTCTTCACTCAAGACAAACTGCTGGGAAATAATTACATTTAAACCTAGCACTGATCTGTCTTTGCGCCTCTCTCTCTTTATGTGTGCCCTTTGCTTTGGTGCTTTTGATGCCCCCCCCCCCCCCCCCCCCCCCCCCCGACCTCCATGACCTTCGTCTGTGACATCCCCCATGTCATCCCTCTCATCGTCCTGGTTAGCCCATCTCTGTATCTCCACAGCAGATCCAGGCTCTCCGCCAGCAGCAGCAGCAGCAGTTGGCAGCCTCTGGAGGCACGGGCTCAGGACCACCTCCTCTGCTGCTGGGCCCCAGGACCTCGGCCCCTACAGCCCAGGGCCAGAGAGGCATGGTACAGCCAGGCCTCATCAGAGTCGGCAGCAGCGCGAACATGCCGGTCAGTACCTCACAGGTTAATTAAGTTGAATAGTCAAAGAAGGAATGTGCAGTGATTTTACCATCTGATGTGGGAGATATAAGCCCCCTCCCTCCCCCGGATAGGACAAATGTGGACATGTCTGGGCAAAAGAGGATGTCTGGTCGCCCTAGACAACATTGCCTATAGGATTCCTACAGACATGGATCTTTTTGGTTTAACCATAAACTGCAGTTTTACATCTCTTTTCAAAACCACCAGACTGGTGTTATTTTAGATAAAGTTAGGTTTTTTTGTCAGAAGAGTCTGGTGGCTTTGATCAGAGCAATATAAAGGGCAACTCTGGTTAAAAACATCTTACTCTTCTGCTAACTAAGAAGCTCTACTTACCTGCTGATCAAACCACCTACAGAGGGTGCAGCATGTTTTGCAGGAATCCAGCTGCAGTGGCTGCAGTTAGCTGCACGTAGCTGTATACAGCCACTTCCTTAGCAGTTCTCCTCATCAAACATGGCTAGATCTGTACTTACAATGTATGATAAGAAAAACGAAAGTGGCTCTCTTGTTGTTGTATTGACATTTGAAGAAAAGACATCTACGAGAGCAGGTGCCTGGATGCACATGTCCCTGTGTCCAGGTTCATGAAGATATACATGGTTCATCATTTAAGTCATGGAAATATTTTTACACTGTGTAGTTGCACTTAAAGAAGGGGGTGATTTAATGAGAGATGTATAACAATAAACCCGTCAAAGTCAAAGTCAGCTTTAACTAGCTAACATTAGCCTATCCAGATATGTGCTTCCTCATTGAGAGTGTCTCTCATCGGTCCGTAATGAGTTGTCGGGGCGTCTGTCCTCGTTCAAGATCAAATGTCTGTCTAGAGCTGCTCTGCACAGTTGTCATTTTACCTTATGTTACAATATTTGGGTAATTTTGTTTACATTCATCAAGTGGCATGTATCAACTAGTACTATGTCTGCTGCCAGACTGGAAACTGTTAACATTTGATTAGACTCAGATAAACTAAGTACTTAGATTTTACTATCTAGCTAACACAGAAGAAAATTTGGATACACATTAAGATAATTATAATTGCATGTTGAATGAGTTTACAACATTAACTTGTGGGTTAACTAAATGACCCGGGAGCAAATGGTTTTCCAAAACTGTATGTGGCCATAGTAAAACATTTTTTTCCCCATTTAAATAAATGTCCACCTCTGACTCACCATATGAGTGTAACATAAAGGTAACATGACCCGGTGAGTAATAAAGTAACACGTTACATTTGCAGTTTTTAGATTTGACTGCTAGGTTTTGACTGGCAGCAGCATGTGTGTGCATCAGCAAAACTGATCCAAATGAGTCTGAGCTATAATAATCATAGTGACCACTATAGACCTGTATACCACTAACTGGACTGTCACAGAAGCTTTGAACAAGGCTTCAGATGTCTGAGCTCTAGACATCATTTTCATCACTGTAAATGCAATTAAGAATACACTGATAAAGATTCTGCTACATCATGTTTGTCTATAATACAATCTGTACATTAGCTCAGAAATAATGGGAACAACCATAAATAGCTGCTGAGCACAGAAAATGTGAAGCCATGTTTTAAACAGTCATTTCAATTGGTTTGCTGCCAGGCCCCTTGAACTCTGCAGCTGTGCAGAATATTCCTTTTTCTGCTGCTGGTGAACATCCTTTTGTTTGTTTCACTTGCTGCATCTTTGTTAGCACCCAACATGGAGGAACGTGATGTAGTACAGGTACAGCGATATGGCTTAGACAAACCATACACAAATCATTTTCTTTGGTATCAGAATTTAGCAAAAAAATGAAGCAGTGAGTAACAAGAGGATCATTAGAAATGTAGTGAAGTAAAAAGTACAATATGTGTCCTTCAAATCTAGTGGAGTGAAAGTTATCAGTTAAGTACAGATGCTTAAAAAATGTACTTAAGTACAGTACTCAAGTCAATTTACTACTGATGAACATCAAGACCATTGTGTTCATTTTGTCGACTGGATGCTCAAACCTCTTATTTCTTCCTATTTCTGCTTGTCATCAAAGGCCTCGCCTTCCAGTTTGAAGGGCTCCTCCTCAGGAAGCAGCGGTGTGTCAGTGGTAAGCATGAATGACTCTCCAGCCAGTCGCCAAGCTGCAGCTAAACTCGCCCTGCGAAAACAACTGGAGAAGACCCTTCTGGAGATCCCCCCACCAAAACCCCCTGCCCCAGAGTTCAACTTCCTGCCCTCAGCAGCCAATAATGAGTTTATTTACCTGGTGGGGCTGGAAGAAGTGGTACAGAATCTGATGGACACCATCCACAGAGGTGCGTTGGTCTTCTGTTTTGTCAGCAGAAACACAAATGAAATGATAAGTACGTGTCAGATAATCTGTTGCCATCTCTCTCCTTACAGGGAAGACAGGTGTATCGCTGTCCAAGCCCGTTATCAGAGACCCTTTTATCTGCACTCAATGCAATACTGACTTCACCTGCCGCTGGAGGCAAGACAAGACTAAAGGAGGAGTAGTGCTCTGTGAAGACTGCATGTCATCCAATCAGAAAAAGGCTCTGAAGGCAGAGCACACCAATAGGCTGAAAGCTGCATTTGTCAAAGCACTGCAACAAGAGCAGGAAATAGAGCAGCGAATCATTCAGCAGACATCCTCAGCGATCTCACACAGTAGCTCCTCATCCTCCTCATCTGCCTCTTCATCGCTGAAGGCAGAGCAGCTGGTGTCTCAGCAGCTGAAGCAGGCTCAGGCCAGGGCGTCGTCCCTCCACCACCACCAGGCCAGCCGAGGAGGAAACATCATTCACCATCACTCCATCAAGCAGGTTGGAAACAGTTTTTTTAAGGAGTAACGCTTGTGCAATCAGTGCCAGTCTAAGTCAAAACGCATCTGTGTGTGTGTGTCTCTGAACTCCACTCAGAGCTCCCAGGGCCAGCTGTCCCACGGTGTCTCATCAGTGGGGGTGAGGGGTGTCCCCCATTCCTTCTCCTCCTCCTCCCAGCTGCAGAGTGCAGTGGCGGCCGCAGCTTTGGTCAGCCGGCCAGGTAAGCATGCCCATGTTTCTCACCACTCTGTCCAGAGTTCAAAGGTGAGCAGCAGTGGACTCGGCGGCCACAGGAATGTCAGCGGAGGTAGTGCCTCATCCACTGCATGGAAGAAGCAGAGCAACACCAATACAGGTAGACTCACATTAATACCAGCCCGACTCTGGCGCCTGACATCTACTCTCCTTTCAAATTCCTGTCTGGTCCAAAAGCAATCCTTACAACATCCAAAATTCAAAGGTTTTCTAATCTGAAGGAATCATTTACCAAGGTGCATATATGCAGAATAATCACACACATTAGAGAAAAAAAATAAAGGCAGGAGGAAATGTTTTCGGACAAGGCAATCTCACTCTCCAGTTCCCCATCTACAAATGATCTCCATCTTCCTGTACTCCCTCAGTGGTGGATTATGTTTTCCTCGGTGTCACTGCTGTACCTTAGAGTAGCAATTCTGTCATTTTCCTTTTGTCTGTCTGTTTTGTTGTTGGGGTATGTGTGACTAAATATCCAGTTTCACACAAAATCACACTGCTATCTTTTTCTTGTTGAACTCTAAGAAAAAGAGCTACAGGTTTGCTCCACACCCTTACCTGCTGCTCTGTTGCATGTTCACAGGAGTGACTATGGCCTATGTGAACCCCAGCCTGACAGGTCACAAGACGCCAGCTGCCGTGGACGCTCGTCAGAGGGAATACCTGCTGGACATGATCCCCTCTCGCTCATCGATCTCGCAGGCTGCAAACACATGGAAATAACTTAAATGCTCTTTTGTTCACTATTAGTTTCCGTTGCGGTTCCTCAGCTCCAATAATAAGGTCAACAGCACCCCCTGGAGGACTGTTAAGCAAATACAATCTCTCAAAGTGGAAAAAAAAAGTTCCTTCCTAACCTATCTTTGATTGTTATTTTAGTTTTCCTATGTTCTGTTGTTTATCTTGAGGTTCACTGTTCTTTGGTAATTGTGCAGAAATTATTTTGATTTGAGGCAAAGAGAAAGCAAATACTTGAAGGGCTTCCCCCCCGGTTACTTCTGTCCTCCAGACTGGGTAGATGAATAATGGTGCAGTTAGAGGCTATGTCAACAGCGAGTACTTGAATAAAAGAGTGCTCTGTTCTGGGCTTGTAAGCCCTTTCTGCCATGATGTGGGTCAAACTGATCCAACCTTTTGACACTTGAATGCTTATAGTCATACCCATGGGTTCACCTTCAAAGTACATTTATCATAAGCAAAAACAAAGTAACTGAGTTGTAAACTTTTCAATACATCACCCCTGTAGTCAAAGGTTTGAATTTTGAATATTTTGTATTTACAGTAAGTTATTTTGTTTTGTTTTTTTTCTTTTTGACCGATGTTAAAAATCAGTCAGTATATTGTGGTTTCCACAAATGAAGAGTTTATTCTAGCTTTGTATTTTTTTTTCCTGTTTAACAGCATGCCTACCCTTAACCCCTCTGTTCATTTTGCACCTTAGCTGAAGAAGCATGGTGTCATTGCTTAAGTCATCTGTAATTACCATCTGTAATTTGCTTATTTTATATTAATGTCAACATTGTAAGATTATTTTTGAGTGTTATGTCATTGCTGAGATAATGCAAACTCTGAAGGAGCTGACTTTGCCACACTGGAGCCAGACATCTTGCCTCCGATTAATACAACCATAATCCATGCAATATCCAGCATATACATAGTCCTGAATCAGTCGTTAAAGGGAACATCTCCCAGCTACCAAGACCCTGGAATACAGTTTTATCTTGTACCTCTCACCATATTGCATAATTTCTCTGCTTCCTGATATTAATTGCATTGTACAAACTTATGTTAAAATTTATTTGGTTTACTTTTTTCCTAGCTCCTAAAGAAATAATAAAATTATAAATTTTAGACTCTTGTTTTCATTCATGGTTGGATAATATAACACTAACATTTCATATGATATTGACATGAATTGTTTATTGGGGTTAACTAGTGAAGTAATGTCACAGGGAAGTCTTTAGATCAGTATAACCAGAGGGCAAGAAACACCGTAGTTGGAAATAACAGTAAAGAATTAAATTACGTGGAAGGCAGGCAACAAGTCAGAAGAGGGTTACATACATTTTAGTTGGCATAGATTAAGTAAAAAGGCAGATGTATAAATAAAGCAACTGGCAAATGAGTTGAAAACAGGGAAGGGATATTAACATACACCAGATGCGTAACAGCTCTTTGTGACAACCTCACAGGCAGCCATGCCCTTTGTTCAACAGCTGTAGTGGAAGGGAACTTGTACTACATTTACAAATATAGCACAATAAATAAATATACATTGACATTTTGATTTTAAATGTATTTCTAATGTTCTTTGCTGCACTGGTTCTGTATTGTATTATTTCATGATTTTTCTGTCAACAAGTCAGAGATATATAAACTTGTACTTACATATTTCGTAGTTACTCAGTGAGCTAAGAATTATGTGTACAATAGACATGATCATCACAATAAATATGCTGCAGTGATATAGGTTTAACTGTGCAACAGTATGTATGTAGTTAAAGTAGAACATTTCAGATGCAGGATTTTTTTTCTTGTAAAAGTCCAGACTAACTAATGACACACAATAATATTAATGTAACAAAATCTAAGCAAAATGCCAATTAAATATAAAGAAATATATAACTATACTTACTACGATAAGTAGAAACTGTACATAAACCAATATGACACAATACACCATGTTTACATACTGACTATGAAGTCTGTTAACTGGTGCTGTGTGGGTAAAGCATGTGAGACGTAGCTTTCGTGTTGACCACTGGGGGCGGTAGAGTGATGGTGCAGCTTGTCCGCAAGAGCGAAAGAGACTCCTTCGACCTACGTCAGCAGCGTGTTTTGGTGAAGGCTGGAGCAAGATGGCGGGGTCCAAGGTGAAGCAGGACATGCCTCCTCCGGGAGGCTATGCTGCGTTTGATTACAAGAGAAATCTACCGAAACGAGGACTTTCGGGTACATGCATCACTCACGCTGTTTGCTAAATATTACATGTACATAAACGACTTCTCACAAAGGCACAGACTGCGTGACATTTTCTACAGACTAAACACTGGCTAATGCTAATGGGTTAGCGCCGGTGGGGTAGAAACAGAAGCTAATCTGCTGAAATTATGATGTTTAAATTGTTGGTGGCAATTGAATTGATTCTGTTATCTTTCGACTGTATAATATGACTGTCTATAACGTGTTTAAGTGTCAAAATAATGTTTTTCGCGAATTATTGTAGACTGTTAATAGTTACCCGCTAACTAGCTAACGCTGACACTTGATTCATTGTAGGTCCACTTGCACTGTTCTACATGGAGATTCCTTCTAAAGTTTATTAAAGGCCACTTTTCCAGATCCCGTAGTTTAACATGGACAGCTCTGATACTGTGTGAAAGATGTAAGACAAACAAATTTACCCACATTTCTGACCCTTTCTTGGTCACATATTTATTCAGCTACTGTCACTAACGTTTTTGTGAAGTTGTTAGAGTACAGTGCGATCGTGGTATAAATGTTTGTAAAGGCACTGTAGCAGATATTTCAGTCTATTAAAAGAATACAACTAATCACAGCATACGATGTAACACTACCAGCTCGGTCCAGCTGTGATTATTTGTGGTACAAAACACACATGTCAGTTCTGTCACACACAGTCATGAATTAGGTTAGACTGAATTTCATTTTGGCCAGTTATTCGAAACACTGACAAACCTGAAGCAGAAAGGAATATGCAGCACAATTACCTCAGCTATACCTTGCAATATTTACAGCTGCAAAAGATGTAAGGAAAGTAGTAGGCAGATTTGTCACTCATCTGTAGGTTTAATCTGATGCAGCTGGTGGCACTTTTGAGAACTGCTCTGACAATAATATGACAGACCATACAAGTGTGTTTACCTGACTTATATGTCAGGTCAACAACAGCATGTGACTGGTTGCAAGTCAGTTTTATCAGGTAAAAAAAAACAAACAAAAAACCCAGCAAATCCTCACATAGGAGACACTGTAATCAGATCAGAGCAAATTTCCCTCTCACCACCACCTTCTGGGGGTGGTGTATGTCTTCCTCAAGTTCCACTTTTCCATGAGAGCACTGTAAGTTTTGGGGGTTTTGCACAGTATCTCAGCTGTTCCTAGGGCTGCACTCATCATGACAGGGACCTCAGACATTGGCTTAATTCCATTCCACCCCCCAAAGACTCGAGCCCTGAACCCTCACTGAGTGTGAGAGTCTGAAAGGGCTCCAGATGCTGTAATAGGAATAGGACAGCACTTGTCCCCCTTTCATGTTACCTTGACTACACAATATTGTTGACACTGGCTGGTCTGGGGCTGATAATGTTCTTGGATCAGATCTGACCAAATCATCAGACCACAGCAATTACAAACACACACACAGTTGTTACAAGCAACATTAATTAATTTCCTTATGCTAAGTCAGCATCAATACCGACATTCAGTAAGGGGCCAGAAAGGGCTTAGTCACTGACTTGACGATTTGACAATGGGACAGCCCTCACACACACACACACACACACACACACACACACACACACTTCACATGAACGCGCCTCTAAATCAGTGAGTCTGTGAGGGGACTGATCAGAATTGAGCCATTGTAATCTGGAATCTATTAGAGCCACCTCCCAGTTTGGGGTCACGGCTCCTGATTCTCCTGATCCTCTGTGCAACATGCAGCTAGTTTGCCAAATACCAGAGACCTTACAGACAGCCCAGTGCATATTAATTCATTCTGTCGCTGTAACATCAGTGACAACAGCTGGTGAATGCACAAATTGAGGAACTTGCTAGTCTTGTCGCTCTGTCAATAACTGTGATGTATGTCCAAACATGAAACAGTCCCATTAATAATGTAGACATTTTTTTTGATAGCGATGCTTAAACCGGCCTCATAATGTGGGTGAGATGTTACTTAAAACCCAACTGTGAATCCTTTGAGGTAAAATACTATGCAGTTCTACATTGTGACTAACAAGTTCTTTGGCCAACAGGATATAGCATGTTCGGCATTGGCATCGGCATCATGGTGTTTGGATACTGGAGGCTATTTAAGTGGAATAGAGAGAGGAGGTAGGAAGTTTTTTGCGTTTTGAATTTTGTTCATGGTTGAACTCTGACTAATGTTCACAGATGAGCTAAGACTGATGGTGATGTGTTTGTGTATCTCAGACGCCTGCAGATTGAGGAGATGGAGGCCCGGATAGCTATGATGCCCCTGCTGCAGGCAGAGCACGACCGAAGGTAACAATGGAAAAATAACACATACAAACAGACACAGTCAGTTACAGTCTGGTGGTAACAAACACAGACAAGTTATTTATGTAAGAGCTGAATTTTCCCTCTGACCAGGACCTTACGAATGCTGAGGGAGAATTTAGAAGAGGAGGCGGTTATCATGAAGGACGTTCCAGGCTGGAAGGTAAAGAAAAGAAATGTTCTCTTTGAGTTTTTGATTTTTGGTTGGTGTGAAAAGAAAAGTAAAACTTGGAAAAGAAAAAATGTAGGATTTTGAAAATGTTTGACAATTACCTGTTTTTGTTGAGTGATGAATGTTATATAAAATCAGTTCATATATACTGTGGCTGCCTGGTAGTTTGAAACACCAAGAGCTGTTATAGTCTTATGGATTTGTGGAGGCCAGTAAGAGGAGCAGCTGTCGTCGGATCTAGATGCAGGTCAACCTCAGTGCTTCTGTAATGTTGCAAACCTTGTGTCTCATGCAGGTCGGTGAGAGCGTCTTCCACACAGACCGCTGGGTTGCTCCCGTCTCAGAGGAGCTGTTCAACCTCCGGCCCCGTGAGGAGCTTTTGCAAAAGCGTTTCGGCTTCTTGTGGTACGTGTAAGCGCCACCAAGATGAACGGTGTCCTGACCTCCACCACCTTCCACAGTCAGTGCTGTGTGGACCTGAGTCCTCGCTCAATCCAGCTTGTAAATGTTCATATTAAACTTATCTTTTTTTCTGTACCTCACCCTCGTTTACCTGTCATTATTCTCTCAGTTGGAAGTTCATAAGCCTGCTAGAGGAGATCATGTCCCAAGGCAGGCATGGGCAATTCATTCAACAAAGGGCCGGTGTGGCTGCAGGTTTTTGTTCCAACCTATCAAGAGCACACAGTTTGACCAATCAACTGTCTGGATTAGTTGATTACATCAATCAGGTCTGATGTGCTGCAGCTTGGTTGAAACAAAAACCTGCAGCCACAGCAGCCCTTTGTAGAATAAGTTGCCCATACATGTCCTATGGTAAAAATGAAGTCTGTACATAGTGGTGTGCCTGAGCTGTTTTAGGGTATACATAAGATTTGCCAGTGTGCCTCATTTCACACAAGTCTAATGTTATTTAAAATGTGTATGAACCTCCCAACTTGAGCAGCAAAATTCAAAATGTTCATTGCACATAAATGCATCAGGGATATTGAAGCACTATGATCTATTACAATGAAAGGAGGAAATCTGTCTACCATGGGTGTCCCTCACTCGTGTATGCAAACTTCTATGTACAGATGACTTCAGTGGCAACAGTGAACTGGAATGTGGAGATTTTGTGTATCAACTAATGTGAAGGGGAAACAAAAAGATGACTTGTGACAGTGAACAGTTAAATTTGATCAACATTAAAGTGATTTGACACAAGGGTTGCAATAGTTGAAGTCAATCTGATCATGTCAAGGCATTAGTTTTTGGGTGCACCCCTCCAAATGACTCCAACCTCATGAGCTAGCTAGGCCCTTCACCCATTTTGTAATTTCAAGGTGTTGTGTAAAATAAAATATCCAGTTAATCCACTTCAAGCTTTATTATAAAAATCACATTACAACAAGTTTGAACAGCAGAATAGTGATTAAGAGTCTCATGGCTGTAATTAGCTTTACAGTGTCATGTTACTCCCAACTTTCATGACTGGAGGGTTTTTTCAATTGTTAGATTCAAACAAGAGTTCATTCAAATTACATTCAGCCCCTAGTGGAGCAGTTCCATCATCCTGCCTGTTTCTCAGGCATTTGGACATCTTCGACTTTGAACAGGAGCCACAACATTTGACAACTGTTTGTCTGGCCAGCCAACTGTTGATATTCAGAGGCATCAACCTTTGAGTTGGCAGGATCCTCCTGTGTAGCCACTGCTTACAGCCGCCCCACTGCTGCTGCACAATGGGCCTGCAAACAAAGACAGATAACTGGTTGAGATCAGCCTGGAAAAACTGGAAAGCACCAAAATAACACGCATTAAAAACAAGAATTTACCTGAGCTGCATCTGCATCATCAGTCACTGCCATCTAAAGCTGCACACGCTTCAGCTGTGAGGAGATCCAGTGAAGCCTCCAATGGTCCGTTCATTCTAGAGAACGAGATAAAGAGATGGATTAAGCCTGGAAACTGATGTTGGACACAAGTCACAATAAAATGCATGCAACACTATTCATGAGTCTGAAAACTCACCACTTATTCAAATGTAAGGGTACAAAGAGAAACAACTGAATACAGTCTAGACAACTTACACATCAAATAGGACTGTTGTGGGACATTACTGGAGCAAATTTGTGGACTAATGCAGTGAAGAAGTGGACTGAGCACAATACTACCCAAGACTTAAGAGGCCAATGCTTTTCTTTGGGTGGACTCAGGTGGAGTATTAAAATCCAGAGGAGCTTCATAGAAACATTTTTCTCCCTCAATGGACATTTGTTTAAGAATCAGAATCGGGGAAGAGGCCATGGCATGATTGTAGGCGACATCTGAAGCAGAGGACTAAACACAGCGACTAACTTGAAGGTATTCATGGAAACAATGAGAACTGAGTTTGAAGGATGTGAGCAAAGCAAAAGGAGATTTTTACCTCACGTGCATTGGCCTACTTTCTCCACATATGACCTAGGCAAGAGAGCAGCTTTCATCTCTGATGAGCACTTGTTGGTAGGCGCAACACTTCGCTCTCCAAGGACTTGTAGGATTTTGAAGTAGCTGACCTCTTGAATGTAATGAAGCATTAACATGACCAGACACCAGCTGATGTTTTTTTCCCAGCATTTCCATGCGCCACTTATGGGCCTAATTAATCAAACCCCACTAGAGGTATGATCTCTATGAAGTTGTCTGTCAACATCTCTTTAAAATGGTTTTGAAACATGTTCAGGATTCACTGGGCCAAACACCCATCTTTAGTGTTTAGATCTTTAGGAAACCAGGCAGGCAGCTTGTCAAAGCAAGTGGACTTTTTAAAAAGAGAATGGAGAAAAAAAAAGAGAAGACCGAATTAAAGCTCATCCTGCCTTACCATCTTATCCAGACAACTTCACTTGGACTAAGCTGCCAATTTGCAGTTGCCCTCCAGAGACATCCAAGTGTAATTTCAGAGCTTTGAGCAGTTGACTTATTTTCACGCAGCATTACAGTAACACATCAACCTACAGCTCTAAGCTTTACTTCCCCCATGCGGTAGTTTTGAAAGGCAAAAGAATCAAGATTATTTTCCACAGTCTGTTTAATAGGCTCCATGAAGCCAAACTGACAAAGAAAAAAAATGTTGATCATACAAAGAACATAAAGTACAAAACTGTTCCCGGTTGAGATATTACTTTGGGGAAACGAAGTTACATTTTCGATCACTTAAACAAGATTAGTCCATTTTACAGCACATTTAAAATGCAGATGTTGAGCAGAGCACAGAAGATACCTTGGACAGACTGTAGCATGCTGCAATTTGCAACTTCATGAACAGCCGGCCACTTCGGATGTGTAGTTCACCAGTCTGAAAGGAATTCACTCTTTTGGGAAATTGAACACACAGGAGCCTCAGCTAAACTAAGTTTTTGATAGTAAAAAGGAATTTAGCATAAAATCCCCCAAAAGTCTTTTCTAGAGTAAATGGATCTTTCCTCACTCAGTTTAAAACCTGACAGGAGGTAGGCGAGTCACAGAGACTGAGAGGGGAAATAAGAAAAACAAAAGAAAACCAAACAAGCCCCATCGGATATTTCAATATAAAAAACAAACTCAAAAACTAAGGAATTAAATGAGGAAACACTTTAACGTGCTGGACAAAAAGTCTACAGCGATGGTGATGGCTGTTCAACGAAAAGCCAAGTGGAGAGTCGTTGAGCCCCCAAAGAGGGACTTGTGGATTTAGTCAGATTATAGATGTCTTGTAATTAAAGATCTTTCGGAGCAATAAAGATGCCCAATTGAGCAATGCAAGAGTCCTGAACTGTAATTTGTAACATGGTCTGTTAAGGAATGACCCTAACTCATGGCTACATTTTTTAAGATGCTTGAGCTACTACAACAGAACTACAAAACTAAGGTCAGCAATAACACGTGGACATTTTTCTTGAGGAGCGCATCTTTGAAATACAGCCAGCCAAGTGATGATCTTGAATCAGGGAGATGTTTACTCGTGTGTAGCTGAGGATAAGAAGTGGGCACACAGGTAAAGACACTGAAAGTTCCAACACTGGAGTTTCACAACATCCCCGTCAACCCACCAGACAGTCCAAAAACCCTCCCTCTTTTTTTTTTTCTCCTTGTTTTGCCTAAAGGACGCCATCAACTGATACGAGCAATATTAGAATAGCAAACGCTGAATGTTACCTAAAGTGTTTAAAATCATTTGCAACCTCTATCAGAGTGGGGCGGAGGGGGGGTGGGGCTAGCAAAATTTTTCCAACGGTATACAGGGAGGCATCGATTTTGGGCACAAGTACAAAACTGAGGGGCATATGTGATACAAGTCTTCATATGTTGGGGCTGCGAAATTGTCTTAATTCAGTGTTTGACGACATCTTGTGTGATGAGGCGTTTAATTCCCATCTTACCACCGCCAAATATGCATGTAAATTGTTTTCTTATTCTTTTAAGTATGACAGTGTTTAATAAATAGATTCAGATCATTTAACTGGCTTAAGTAAATTTTAGGTTTAACATAATCTAAAATGTAAGTTTGTTTAGTGTCAAGTTTGAAACTTACAGCCCCAACATAAGTCTAAACACACAATGCAAATGCATTTTATTCATGCTTACCATAACTGTCATATCCATCGCGGTAGGATCCAGAGCGGTCACCGTATCCACCCTGTCCCCTGGAGGTTATATAAATACAATTAACATCAGTACGTAACAAATAGTTTCTGGAAGTCTAAACTGTAGGTTTACAAGTTAACTCACCTATTTTCTCTGTAGCCACCTGAGGAGTATCCCCCACTCCTGTATCCGCCGCCGCCACCACCAAAGCTCCTCTCTCCACCTCCGAAGTTTCTGTCACCGTAGCTCCTGTCCCCGTAGCCCCGGTCTCCGTTGTATCCCCCACCTCCAAAGTCAATAAAAGTATATAGACCAAAGCAAAATAAATACGACAGATTCAACAGTAAACAAAAAAACACACAACAATCTACTTAGACCACCGAGTCTCACCTCGGGAGTAGCCGCGGCCTCCTCTCCCCCGGGAACCACTGAATCTACCACCCCGTGGGCCTGAACCAAAACCTCCTCTGGAGCGCCCGCCCTTTCCTGCTTCATCTACACGAATAGCCCTGCCGTCGAGAGTCTGCAACAAAAGACATGAATTAAATAACTTTCCATACTTCAGTTCATGATTATTATGGCAATTAAGTTGGCACATGTGTGAAGGACAAATGAGTTTAAATGATTAATGTGAATTAGCAATTAAAGTTTCAACACAATAATATTTCAAAAAATTATGGTTGGCCATGTTCTTCACCTTGCCGTTCATGGCGTCCAATGCATCCTTTGCATCTTCTGCGTTATCGTATTTCACAAAGCCGAAACCGCGAGATCTCCCCGTCTCTTTGTCTCTGATCACATCCACTAATGGAGGGAAAACAAGAAAAACGTCAATAAAGCCACAGACTGCAAAAAAAAGACTCAAAATCATTAGGATTTATTTGCTATTTCGGGGAAAAATAAGAGTGCAGTGCTGAAAATGGGGTGGGGGGGTACCTTTTTCGATGGTTCCGTATTTGCCGAAGGCCGCAGCCAGAGACTCCTCGTTGGTCTCGAAGCTCAGTCCCCCGATGAACAATTTACCCTCGTCCGACATCTTCAGGGTGACAAACAAAAAGACAAGAATATTTTAATCCACTAAAACCAGCACAGGCATTTACACGACGCCATTAAAACTGCTCCCCTCCCGGCTTTGATAAACATGGACCACCCCCATTGCGAACAAAAGTAGGTCAGTGGTCCCGTTCTGATCGCGACCATCATTACCCGCGAATTTGTGCCAATTGCCTTTTAGAAGAGCATTACTGTGATTTAAAATGATACTTGGGTCAAATTGCACAAGTTTGATTACATTGATTGGCGTGGTTATCACATGAGGGATTTGCCTGGTCTTAGGCCCGTAAACGTGGTTTCGTTTAGCTAGCAGATTAGCTACATAGCGTTTTTCCTTTCGGCGCCATTTTGTAGCAGCGAGCTGCTGCTCCTCACTTTTGTTTCACTGACCGACCGAGGAGCACGCTCCCACCGCATTATACCCCGGGTTACATAAGTGCTCTGGTTAACGAATAAAACCGTAGTTTACGAGTCAGTTCGTCCGCTTTTACACGTATGGTTTTCGATAGCAGCACTGCTGTTAAAACAAATGCCATCCGACTGATTTACGTCTACTATTATTTTTTCCAGGCCAGTGTGTAGCTGAATGCGTTTCTAGAACGAAGCATTTTTCATACAATCAAATATAAAATTCACGCATAGCGAATGCACACAAATGTGAATATGTGTAATTAAACAAAGATGTGCTGTGAAATTTCGTCGGTACAAGTCATGAGGCGTGCATTACCTTGTCACTCGTGGATCTCAGAGAGCCGATGAGCTGAGCTGCAGGTCGAATGAGAGAAAAGAAAGGAAGCTCCGCTTTTCACCGCGCTACACACTGACGTCTTCTTCTGCCGCTGTGCATGCAGGTCACCCGCTCCACAGCGCCACCTATTGTAGTGGAAGCTGTAACACTACCATGTCCTATAAACATAAATGCCCAGCTACGTTGTTAATAATTCCTAACATTTAAATTGATGAAAACGAGAAAAAAAAAAAAAAAAAAATGTCCCTCACTGAAAAATCTATATTTGAATTTAAGGCTGCAAACAATGCCAATACTGTTTTTTCTCGAAAGCAGCTAGTGTACATGAAGAGGTATGTCATGATGAGTTATATTAATTCTTTCTGGCTATAATTTTTATTTCTACCAAATAATTTGCCAAACAGGGGATCTTTATTTATTTTTTACTATTCTCTGTTCACTATTTAATCGCATGCATTTGAACTCAAGACATGTTACTACTACTAATACAACAATGAGTACTTTAGTTAAGTAGAATTTATTACCTAATACTACAAAAGTAATCATGTGCTCAGGGTGTGATTTAACATGGGATGTTTTGAGTTTCAGTCCTTTTGATACTCACTTAAAAAAAAATTCTTGTGCACAAGTGTGATTGAAGACCACATCTGAGATCTTGTTAAAGCCCCCCCCCAACAGTGTTTAAGTCTATACATATGTGTAAGTCCTGTTTATAACATAGTAAATTACCAAAGTGTAAACCCACAATTTGTCCCAAGTTCCAGAGCTATGATGTCTATAGATCAAAAAATAAATCTCTAATAGTTTGGTAAGAAATCCATAAATTCGATTATCACATAACATTATTCTTTTGAGACTTTGAACAAAGCTGTTTCAGTGCAATCAGACTAATCTTAAAAGGAATAAGCATCACGTAGACCACATGCTACATTCACATGCGTCACTGACCATCAGGCTGTCTGATCAGGAATATATAATTGAGTATTTAAGGATCATTATTTTGCATGTTTCAAGTACTTTGTTTGTATGTACCAGTTCGCATGAGTCATAATGGTAATTTACTGGTCAAATTAGGCCAATGTCCAACTTGGCTGTGTGGGAGGTAGATGTGTCTGTACATGCATCTGTAAGCACTGAAGTGTGTTTGAATGCCATGTGTAGGAAGTGAAGAGGGAGGCACATCTGTGTAGGAGGTCTCAAGTCCGACCAGATGTCATTTGCCACATCCTCTTTGCACTATTACATAAGGCATGCTTTGAGTGTTTTGGATATAAGCTTATTTGTTTTTTGTAGCTCATATGTATATGCTAAATATGAAGCTACGGCCAGCAGCTAATGAGCGTAGCATAAAAACTGAAAACAGTGGGCAACCCAGCCTGGCAGGCAAGAGACATATAGCCGGCTGGACCATCATGATCTTGATGGGATCCACAGCAGTCATTTGAATGGGGTCATATGAGTGGAGGTGGGATCATATGAAAATTCCTGATTAAAGATTATGACTATGTTCAGCTCTCTGGCCTTTCACATGGTGCTGCTGCTCTCCACGCATCTCCATCTGAGAGCATGTACGTATAGTATCAATATACAGTAGGGACCTAATAGGCAGTCAGGTTTCCAGAGGAGGCTGGTGGGTGTTTATGTGAATTTCTTGTTTTTATCTTCCTCAGTTTTTCAACAGTGAAGACAGGCGCGATGGTTCCTCTCAACTCTCAACAACATGTCAAAAACCTCCCACACTTGTTTTTTTTTTTTTGTTTTCTTTTTTAAAGGATCTTCATGAATCATCAGCCTCAGAGAGCAAAAGTTCAGCTAAGGAAGTGGAGGTATTCAGGTTGGCTGCACATCACTGCAGCTCACGTTCTGCTTCGTGGGATTAAATGTACATCAAGCAGAAACAGTGTTGTTGCTTTGTGTCTTAGAATAAAATTGACATGGCAAATTACACAATGTTTAGTTTTCTGGAACTGTATGAAATTTAAATTAAGTTAAAGCTAAAGTTTGTCCCCTACATTACAGTCAGATGTTGATTTTCTGAAATCAATGGCCTTGTGATGGCACCATCCAAATAATACACCAGTTATAGTTTGTGGATTTTTTCCAAGCATATTAGGAAACAAATAGACAAACAAAATACTTCACAACTGTTATGAAATCAGCTGCTTGGGATCCTTTTTTACCCACCAGTGCTCCTAAACTGTGTGTGATGAGGACTGAAGGCCAAAATATGATAAAAGACCCTGAACACTGTGCAGGTTTTTCCTTTTTTTGCATATATTCTCCTTTGTGTTTACATCTTTTGATTGCAGTGCAGGTGAATCATTCTCTGTACAGACCAAAACATACACTTTACATTCAAGACATGTATAGTTAAGGCATTGAATACACAAACAAACATACAGTAAGAGGACTTTGTACAAAACACCAAGATGTATAACGTGAAAACAGACACTGGGGTCTTTTGTGACATATGCTACATAGCAATGAGAACCAATGCTACAGAGAGAAGGACTTAGATGAAACAACACGCCCAGTGCAATGAGAACCACAGGAATTAGAGTCCTTAGATATTTCAGGCTTACATTCTTCAGAAATACTCATAGTATAAATATGGCAACAAATCCCTTGAGCTGCCCAGAGTGCACTCCACTGTTGTTTCACCTGCTTCACAGAGGTGGTTGATTCTGGTTTCTGTGATGGTTCCATCTGTTCATCGGGGAGAAGCTGCCACTGCCGTCACAGTGAGTGGATCGTCTCCGATCAGGAGGCTAGGGACGATGGTGACGACGATGGTACGGGTGAGGTGTTTGTGAGAGGTGTGAGCTCCTGCGAGCTCTCCTGCGAAGGCGCCGCTGATGCATCAAGAACTGGAGGCGCTCTAGCTTACACTGCAAGGTTTGATCCTCCTCTGTGGATGAACGGAGGGGGGGGCTCTCCTCGCCTACAGGAGAGAGGAAATAACAAGTTTGACATTGTACACAAAAATAACATGTCTTCTTGTTGTGTTCTGTTGTGAATACTTTTATCATAGGAAATATATGAACAGATTGTTGAGTGTCTTTGAAATTACATATGGGACAGTTCTGTTCTTGTAGGTCCAGGAGTCTGAATACACAAGACACTCCAGGAAAACTAAATAAAAATAAACTGATGTAAAAGTACTGAGAAATCCAAAATAACTGCAATACATAACAGATGTGATAAAGGGAAGAGGAGAGTAGACATGTGTATTTTGAATTACAATACTCAAACATAGATATAAAATTGCAAATTAAGTGTGTGTGCAAACTTGTAAACTCTCACACACAACACACTGGGATTTCTAACTTAAAACCTATTAAAAATCGTTCAGCACATGGCTGAAAGTTTGGTTGGTGTGAATAAAACCTCTCAGACGTCTAATATGAGCATGTGTACATGTTTGATTTGAGGAGAGCAGTTTATACCCGCTCTTATTTTGTTGTGACCAACTGAACAACTGTATGTTGGCACATAATAAAACACATAAACAATAAATAATAAAATCTGGTAAAGCTGACCTGAAGCTTTACTGACGTGCTCCACCCTCTGGGACATAGGTGGTTTGTTTCTTTCTTTGCTGGGCTCCTCTGTTGCAAGAGCTGGACTGACTGGAGGGTCAAAAGAAGGACAGTGTTGGGGGAGGGAGGGTGGTGCCCCCTGGTGGTTACAGGCAGCTCTGAGGAGGTCATTGAGAATCTGAAGAATGATGGCAATGCCACGTCGAGGGTGACAGACGCTGGTCTGACTGTGAGGAGCCAAAGTGCCTGATAAGACAAGAAGATAGCAAGTGAAAATGAGAGAGAGAGAGAGAGAGAGAGAGGGACTGGTATGAAGTGAGGCTGTAGTTTATCATCAGGCCACTTCTCTTCACACATAGAGGACTTACCAGAGAAAGTCCCGGAGAAGACGCCCGGAGAGTGGCTCACAAAACTTTCTATGACCGCTCCTGGCTGTTTGCACAGCTCTGCAGTGGATGTAGCATGAGCTTTGCCCTGTCAAAGAAAAAAAGACATATTTGTCTTTTCACTGGCTTGTTATGTTGCTTATATATTCTGACAAAACACGATGGTGAAACCGTGATGGTGCCTTGAGATTTGTCAGAAGAATATGTAAGACAAACCTTTTTGAAGGTTGAGGCTGGTACTGGGCTCGAGGGTCCAGGACTGGAGCAGGAGGGAGTGGGAGAACAGTCTGGTGTGGCAGCTGGTAAGGGAGAGCTGGGATGTGGGCAACTGGGGGGCATAGAATGGGTTGAAAGAACCGGGGGAGAGGTGTGTATACAGTGACAGCTTTGAGATAGAGATGAGTGGTGATGGCAGTTTCCAGGGGGGGCAGCGGTGGGTAATTGGTGGCCTGGAATTGTTGAGTCAAAAGATGGTCCAGGTGTTTCGAGGGTTAAGTTGGATTGGGGATGTAGAGTCAGTGGTGTCTGGGGCTGGGATGGATGTTTGGGAAGCAGGTAGTGAGGTAGCGGAGCCGAGGCTGTTGTTGGTGGAGGACCAGGCTGAGGCGAAGCCGGGGTTGGTCACACTGCTGCTTGTCTGCAGGCCAGGTTCAAGCTCGCTGCTGCTGCTCTGGACTCTCACATCCCCGTCCTGCCGCAGCTCCTTCACATCCTGAGCAGACAGCTGCAGCTGCACGTACATCGTGTGAGCACCGACTCCCAGGTTGATGGTCAGAGGCGAGCGCCCAGACAGGAAGTCACTGATCTGCAGGAGAGTGAGGAAAGAAACACTTAAGGCTTGTAGTGATAATGCTAATACTGGGTAACGGCAAATATGGTTTAATACTGCAGCAGACACTTTGTCATAAAGAATGACAGAGCATAATATATTACATGCATACACTGGATGATTGAATTTAAGTGGATTATTTTCCTAATACCAACAACTACTACATAAAGAGAGATAATTGATGAACGCCTATTGAAAATCTACAGACACAGTCTACTGTGTGAGGATCATAAAGCTTAGGCCACAGCACTCTGCTTTCATTTTTCTTCTTCATGCTTTAACTGAAGTGGGTGTGCATGTGTATGTACACGGTGCAATATTATGAGATCAGGTTTGTATAATGCAGTAAGGTGGGGGTTCCTTCTACAATCATACATCTGTCTCTATTACACCAACTTTGATCATTTAGGTAAAATGAAAAAGTATTCAGGAAATGTCCCATAACAAATGTGAAAACACACACTGGTGCATAGTTTGAATCCTTCAAGGATAAAAAAAAAAAGATCTAATGCTCATTCATGCATTCAGCAGCAGTTCATAAAGCTCTCACCTCAACTTCTGTTAAACTTTCCAACACGTCCATTACAGTCCTCTCAGCCTTGGTACTGGAGCACTGTGACAGGAAAAACAGTACAAAGAGTGACACCTGATTCCATCTGAAACAGGACATCTCAACAGGTAAAGGTGTGCATTGATTTACTTACTATTAAACCAGCTTCAATGACAGGCACCAGGGTCAGTTTGCTGCCATCTGCTACACCCAGGTCCAACAGTCTTCCTGCAGTCAGCTGCCTAGTTCATAAATCATATCAAAGTTACTCAGTGCAATAAAAACACATCATATGGGCAAGTCGACCTGACTTAATGATTTACCAAAGTGTGCATGCAGGCTCTATAAAGCAGCTCACTTGTCTCGATGCAGGAGGAGGATTCTGTCTGTTTGCAGCCTGAGTCTTTGGGAGATCCGTGTCCTCAGTCCCTCCACAGTCTCTCCCCGGGGGACAGTGAGCTCCACCGGACTACCGGTGGTCGAGGTGATGGATAAACTCATCGTGGACTGAGCTGTGGAGACTCCAACCCCGCAGGCTGCAGACCGGGCCGAGGCGAAGCTCAGGAGATTCCGCTGCTGCTGCTGCTGCTGCTCCATTGAGCTGCCTTTGAAATGTCCGAGTTAAAATCAGGCTCCGGTCGCAGAAATCAGTTATGGCGAGATGCGACAGTGTTTTTTCTTCTTAGTGTTGTTCCTCATTCCTCAGGGGAAAGTGTGCAGCGTGAAGATAACAGCACCGCTTCCCACGGCTGGCTGTTACGGGTTACAGTTCCTCTTTCTGGCCGTGACAGACGTAGGTCTACTCCACCGAACGTAAAACACCGAACGAGCTCAGCCTAAGCCCCGCCCATCAACGCCCCCAGCCAACCAGAGAAGACCGCAAGCGCAGTCATCACGTACTGTCAAATCAAAACGCTTATCTCCTCGCGCGGCTCCACCCAGTTTAGTATCTCACTCACCATTCATAAATGATGCAATCTGCACAGCACCACAACATTTTGTACAGGATGTCACAATGTCAAAACTTCTGTCTCATGTCTCAATCAAACAGGCTGGACTGAAGTTCAACATTTCTAATGCCTGTTGATTATTGTCATTATCCAAAGCTTCCCTCTAGATAAACAACAATATTTCTACACTAATGACTTTGACCTAGTGACTCATACTCTCCAACAGAGACACATCTACTTAGACTGTAGGCTTCCTCCTGTGATCATAACGTTCATCAGCACAGGGGTTTTTCTACCATGACACACAGGTACCGCTGAAACGAAAAATCCGGGCTGTGTCATTATAATATTAGTGACTAACTCATCTGTGGGCCTGTTCGTGTGGCATAAGAGTGCAGCATCGCCTACTTCAAATTGTGAAACATGAGTCTTGATAAAACCAGTAAGGCTAACATGAGCTGCCTGTCATCCAGGACACAAGGTGGACAACGGATACAATACAATACAAAGCTATTTACACATTATAAAGCCATCGGAGACCAATGTATGATTTTGTGCCATGTGAATAAGAAATCACTGAGATGCAGAGCATTTCAAATGTCCCCAGAAATGTACAGTGATTACATATTGACTTCCAGCTGCACATGTATGCACTGGAGATGCAGGGATGTGTAATGAATAGTAATGCTCAGTGTATTTTATTGTTACATGATACTTTTTCTTTTCATGATATAATAGGAGGATCAGGATAAAATCTAGTTAAAAATAAATATATAATTTAAAAAAATCTGTGTATTTAAAGATAAAGCTCATTCCTTTTCAAGGTCACATGACCTATGCTATTGGTATGCACTGGGCTGAAGACAGGGAAACACCCTGACCAGTCCCTCACATGTGCACATCTATTGATGCTGTAAAACCTCAGCAAATAGGAGGAGATGCTCACAGCACAGAGAGAGTCTGCAGTCCCCCCTTTGCGTTCTGCAGTCTTTCACATCCTCTGCTGTTTAGTATTCAAGTCCCACCTTGGGTCTACAGCAGGGTCTGCACCAGCTGCAACCGTCACATGATGTGTGGAGGAGAGGACCAGCTTGGAGTAAAGTGACGTAGGAAGCAGGAGAGGGCAGAGAAATGCAGCTAATATGTGTCTCCTCACGCCGGCTAAAAATAGCTGCACCCACAACACCCCCGCTTTATCCAGCCTGCGTCACTCCACTCCCATATCACCTTCCTCTCTTCACCTCACCCCCACACTCAGTCCGCTCCACATTCTCCTAAATGAGACAAACATAAGCTGTAGTGTTTGTCTCATTTCTGTATGAAAACAATCAGTCTGTGCAGAGGAAACATCTCTTCACTTCCTTCTTCTTCTTCTTTCATTTCTGCTTGTATCGACGTGTTTCATGATTATATGCTTTACAAAGACATCCCTGAGGATACTGTCACATATAGACACAGAAAATGTCATTTAAACCCTTGACTTCACTGGAATTTAAAAAGGAGTCCCACGCTGATCCCATTTTGGTCTTTTCTCCTTTTAAGTGTCTGGGGGAACTGAATGTCCCAGTGAGAATTTGATGGCGATTCTTCCCTCCCAGAGCCCCCTCACGCCCACTCTCCCTCATCCCCGACAATTTCCATGGCAGCGTGTCACTCCGACATTTCACTGAGACCGGCGAGAAGGGAGAGGTTGCTGCTTTACATTCTTCAGGCCTTGCCGAGAACAATTCCACAGGATGTCCTGCTCTCCAGAGCATGCACAGACGCAGCTCTGACGTCAGCCACCCAGCAACACACACACACACATACGCTCACACATATACACACTGTGTTCATACTCCCCTCCACATTCCTCCCACCCCTACACGGCCTCTCCTGGCATCATTTCCCAGATGTTTGAATCCCCTGGTATGTTGCACCTTGGAGTAACAGGAATTCTTCGAGGATAAAAACAATTGCAAAAAAAAATCTGTCATGAATATTTCAGCAAGAATCTCACTGAGAAAACATCAAATGATTCTCTGCTTGTCTGAAGATACAGACACACAGATGGAGGAGAGTATTTATGGCTTCACAATGATCTTAAATGATCCAGTTTGCATCCACAATTAAGGCTAAAATCTGAAATAATCACTGAATCTAATGTGTTTCTAATCACTGTCTTTAACTCATTCATCTGTTTTATCCATCCACTGTGAAGAACAGCAAGTCCCCAAATATTATTTAATTATTTAATGTTTATTTTTACCAGGACAAGTATGCAGCCTGGAGCAGTGCCACATACCACAGTATAATGGACTAATGGTCGTCAGTTGGGCCTTTGCACTCACACAAAGTCAACTCAGTGATACACAAAAAAAAATGGTCTGCTAAAACATTCAAGCACCGGGTCAGAGCTGTCATGTCTACATCACTTAAACCTGACTTTAAAGTGATCTCAGTTAAGATCAGGGGGTGAGATACTGGACATACCGATCCTCTGAACAGAGAAAGTTATGCGTCACAAGGAGGATTAACAAAAGTGTACCACACTCTTCCCCACATATAGACACAGAGCTGCTACAGTGGAAACCCTTTATTCAAGATGAATTATACTTTTATAAATGAGTTTAATATTAGGACATTTTATATAATGATCCACCTTCACTTGTTTTCTCTCAGGAACATGAAAGTGGTGAAATCTCAACTTCCAGACCAAAAGGTTAGTTCCACTTCGCTCTCATCTTAAAGTGGCTTCATCACTGTGACCAATAAGTTCCTTCAACACTTAAATTAAGACCATGTGACTTTTAACCTGCTAGAACTTGCTTCTATTTTGGAATTCTGCTGGAAAATGACATGCCCATAACGAACAGAGTATATCTCTGCAACCACAGGGTCTATATGAATAATCCTGTTATCATAATAAAGAGAACACTTGTAAGATTTGTTTAGATGTGTTAGTCTCAGTATACATGTTACTGGGTCAGAGTAAATGAGGTTGGCACACAGCATAAATCACAGATTTCCTTTCTGCCTAAAAAAAACAAAACAAAAAAAAAACACTTTTAGAATGAGTGTCCCCTTGGAATGAAGCAGTTGCAGCTCAAAGTCTGTAGCAAACCCTAGTAAAACATCTGAACATTACCTGTTCCAGAATGTATGCTAATAAAGTGAAGCAGAGCAGAATGACAGAGGTTTTATTACAGAGTGCAGTACTCAGGTGGAATCTCCAAATGTACCATTTTGGCACTGTGGCGCTGTGTTTGGTGAATGTAAAATGACTTGTATGATCTTGTAGCTGAGTTTCTTCTGTTTAATTTGATGTGCAGCATGAATATGTTTCTACATGATTAGTGTGCTGTTGGACACTGTTTATTTCACGACTCTTTGGTAGAGCCCAGCTGGGCTCTGCTTGTTAAAAGAAGTAACCCACTCCTCCTCTGACAAGTTAAAAGTTGTATTCACAAGTTATGAACATGCACCTTTGCTTGATTCCTCATTTTTACTGTTACAGTTTTCCAAATGATGTCTGCTGCAGAATGTAGTTGGATGACGTCTAAGTGAGTGAGTTGGCTGACTTTATTATTTATCTGTGTTTAACCCTGTCTCGGCTTTTACAATCTAATATCACATCCTGGGTGGGACACTAACACCTCTGATGTGTGACGTGCAAAGCAGGGCAAATGTCTCTGATGTTGCAGAGTTGTAGAAGCTCATGAAAAGACAACTTCACCTTTGCCTTTATACATTAGGCCTACAACAATTATACATGATAAACATATTCATACAATCTTATGCATGAGTTTGCACATGAAGAGCACTCAGATGTAAAGTCTGTGGAGAGCAGCGACATTATTTCCTGTAAACTGTCCTTTAAAAGCCACATGATGTTTCAGATGTCTGAAGGGAAAAGAACCTCAGAATGTAATTGTAAAGAGTTTACATGGTCACATTCCTGAGTCAACAGCATCACCACTGAAACTGTGCCACCAGACTTAACAATGCTGCTTAACTCCACTGAGTGAATACATGTAAGTTATTTTAGTGTGTCTCTGAAATGAGTGGAATCATACATGTGCTGCTAATCTGTCACTCACACAGCT
Organism: Caranx ignobilis; assembly: GCA_021432705.1. Taxonomy (NCBI): domain Eukaryota; kingdom Metazoa; phylum Chordata; class Actinopteri; order Carangiformes; family Carangidae; genus Caranx; species Caranx ignobilis. The sequence continues at coordinate 38,285,194 of MU269980.1, forward strand.
CCTCTGTGAGCCAGGTCGCTGAAGATTTTCTGGGGGGGGGGGGGTTCTTCTTCAGTCTAACTAAGTTTGCTGCCTCACACTCACCATCCTCCTGCTCGCTGTTATCATGCAGGCACAGATTAAACCTCCTGCCACTTCGTTGCTGAGGCATTTTCTGTTTGTGCAAAGCCTTCACTTTCTACATCATAGATGAACGCACACTGCAGAGGAGCCTTTTAGATTAGCGTGCGTGGGCAAAGACTTCAACTCTGGACCAACTCTCCTAGAAAGGTACAGTAGGTCATGTCAGCCAAGTTGAGCATCGTGCAATCTGCAGTTTGATTGAGGCATCTTGAGACCACACACCAACACAAGCCACTAACTTGAAAGTAGGCTAGAGTATTATGATTTAGGCTCAAATCTGGACCATGTGGGCTACTATGTGTGCTGATAGAGGTCTGTGCTCTCTGACTGTCCCTCTTGATAGAAAACACATTGTGATTTCTTGGATTTTGAATTAGAGAGAAGTGAAACATGGCGTCATTTAGCTGGAGGGTCCTCTGTGGGCCACAGGCCCCAGAAAGTCTGGACTGAAAACAACAACATGGCATGATGAAGTGAACTTCCATCTAAGACTGAAAACTACAATGCAACGCTGCCCCCAGGTGGAGAAACAAGGGATTACAAAAACGTCCACAACACCCAGCTGTCTTCGTGCATCTTCCCTGGCACTGAGGACAGACTGGCGGAGCGGAGATGTTAGAAAACATTCAGATGCAGGTTTAGTATCCGTCCACTTCGATTTTAACAGTAACAGTCTGTCAACCAATCAATCGCTCCGTCTGCGGCTGCCATTCATGAGCAGCTATACTGTGAATGAGGACGGGGTTTCTCCTCCATTTCACATCACCACCATCATCGTCGTCATCGTCATCAGTGGTGTGTCACGTGGTGCGTCGGGAGCGGGCGGTGGGTGTGTCTATTCGCGTGTGGTTTCATTCATAACTACAGTCTTTATTTGAGGCTGGGATTAAAGTATGCAGACGGGGCAGGCTGCCTGTGCACCGATACCACCGGAGTCTACAGCCGCGGGTGAGTCCGACCTCTGTCCGGCGCGCATCAGGACCAGCTGACAGAGCTACAGGCGAGCTCACGGTCTAATGTGGTAGACTATTTCTTTATGTAAGATGTGTGGATAGGTGACAGAGCCGGCTTTAAAAAAAGAAAGAAAGAAAAGAAGAGGGGAAAATCGCAGCAGCTGATTTAGTGAGACATGTTTGATGCGCAGGGGCCACGGCGGAGTCCTCATCCGTGTCACGGCACCATGAGGGGCTCGGGCTCCTGCGTGACTTTATGGTGATTTATTCCCCCTCCAGGCTGAGAGCAGACGACGCAGAGATGTGGGACAGCCCTGATCCGCGGGTTTTCGTGAGAGAAGAGAAGAAGAAGATGATGATGATGCTGATGATGCTGATGCTGATGCTGAGGCTGCTGCCGCTGAGCTCCGCCGGCTGCTGCGGGTCGCTGTAGTCAAGTCTTCACAGAGCGGAGGGAAGCTGCTTCAACACCGCCTACATATATACCGTAAGATACAGCACATCTGGAGCACATCAGGATCCAGTCATACAGCAGGCTTTAGCTATATACCTTTATAAACCCCTATTAGCGGCAGTATAGTGATGGGCATGAAGTCGCCCATAGCTGGATGTTCATATGTGTGTCCGCCTGATGTGTGTGGTGGAAGTGGGAGATGACGTGAGGATGTTAACATGTCATCAGACCCTGGAAACTAAAGCGTGCACACACGCGCGCGCGCGCGCGCGCGCGCACACACACACATACACACACACACGCTTTGGATTGATATCTTCTCCACCAGTCGGCGTCAGTGTTTTCAGGTCTTACTCTCAGTATTTACTCATAAATGAAAGAGCCTGGTGGTGATGCTGAGAGGTCACTACTGTTAACAGCAGCTTACAATGAGATACATATAATAATAAAAATACAATAACAGGACTACATCAATAATGTACAAATTAAAATGTGAATCAGTGAGGAGGCTGCTATAAATTCATCTTTATGTTATTATATAAAATGTAATAAAATAACATGTATTTTTTTCATGAAGACACACACACACACACACACACACACACACTTGTGTAATGATTTTAAAAACAGAATATGACCCTTTATGGGGCCCTTGTTTTCAAAATCAGCATCACGACGAATTAACCTTTTTATCTAGTCTACACCTTTCTGTTTTTTTTATCCCACTTTCTATTAACATACATAATAATGGTGGAAAATCATCCATGCTGTCTGACAATATAACATATTGTGTATTATATGTGAAACATTCAAACACGAGTGTGTGTTTTTATGGCAGCACCAGTTCATCAAATGGAGGATCATTTCTGACACAAGTCGCCCAGGTGTCTCACTGTAATGCTCCGTTCTATGAACCACATTTGGCTCAGCAGCATGAGTTTACCGTGAGTGACCCACCGTGGGTTAGGATATTATCTTGTGCATGTTGGCTACATGAAATTTATAAAGGAAGCCAGTGTTGCTGAGTTTGACCTGACCTTATCAACTGCAGTTTCATTGTTGAAACACAAATGCAGCAGATGAGCAGAGAATTAGTTTGATTGACACAGTGTGCAGCAGTGGAGATTTACTGTCTGTCAGATTAGAAAAAAAAAAAAAAATCAGGCCCAGCACAAGTTGCTCAGTATGTCAATAAATTGATGTTTTTTTTTTTTGGTTTTTTTTTAATCTCCTGCATCATTCGTAACCAGTGAAATGCAGAGACTCCTGTTTTAGGACCTTGTGAACCTGCTTCTACTACAGGTCTGACTCTGTCAGGCTGTAACCAATAAGAAATCAAAATATAACAGACATTGCTTCAAAAACTTGTAACGTATGCTGTAATTTCATCTGTATGTGAGGTAGCTTACAACCATTTTAACTGTTATCTAATCAGAGCTTAGAAGACAGACAACAAACAAAACAAGGACATGCTGATACAGATCAAGTGTGAAGATTCACTTAAGATAATTGAGCACAACAAGGATTTAGCATGTGCAGTGTGTGTGTGTGTGTGTGTGGCTCTCCATTGTCAGAACATCCTCGCTGTTCAGAGCTTCGTCCTGAACCGAGCTACCTTGAGCTGTTAAGATATTACATAATGTATGACTCTCACATGGTGAGGGAATGTGTGGCAGCGTTAGCAGCATGTGTAAGGAATGCAATCATGGGCTGATGTTACACAACGCACTCAGTGTAAATAACCATGTAGTGCCAGCTCTTATGTTTTTCTCCATCTCGACTGTCTCCGTCTCAGGCACACACAGAGTAACACGAAAATGATGATTTCACAGAGACTGGAGTCTGCAGGCAGAGACGAGACTTCATTGAAAAGGGATTTTTCGTCATTGTGCAGCGAGAGTCCATCTTTATGAGGTGTCAGTAAATCTCATTGGAGTTTAACGCACAGCGTTGAGTCCACACAGCAGTTAGGTTCACATCACGTTAGCATGTTGAAGGGGTATTACTCCAGTTTTATGCAAGAAGATCAATTCATTCACTGAGAGGAGTGATGCTCAGGCTGTGAAAACAGATGTGTGTGATGTCTTCTGTGAATTTGAAGGTAGCTTTCAGAAGTAATCCCTATGATGTCATCAGGTTTTTCTTTTTGGGGGCTTTTGTGTCTTCAATATAGGATGGCTGTATAGAGACAAGAAATGGGGAGACAGAGAGAGGGGGAATGACATGCAGCAAAGGACCACCAGTGGAATCGAACTGGAGCCACTGCGACGAGTACTATAGCCTCTGTATATGGGGTACCTTCCCAATCCACTGAGCTTAATGATGCCCCATCGGGTTATCTTTACCTCAGACTGGACAATTGTTAGGAATATCTAAGCCACAGCATAGATCAGCTGTGGTGACTCCGCCTTATTTGTGAAGTGGGCAACTGATCATATATATGAAGACATTATGTCACTAACCAGTGGTGGTCACATGATATCCATGTGAATATCACACTGGTATAGAATTATATGCACACACACACACACACACACACACACACACACACACACACACACACAGGAAATTTAAAGGAGAAGGTCTGGGATTTCCCCAATTTTCGTTTTTGTCAACAAACCTCTTTGTCCCTTGATACTTGTGCTTCAGCCCAGATATGATTCTGTGGCCTACATGATTCGCTAAAGCATTTGTCCACTGTAGGTTTTAACTCAAACTGGGGTGAACAGAGCATTTGTTGAGGACTGTCTCATGAGTGATGAAAGTCAATGAGCCACTGTGTAGCTCCCTGATGTGTTCTCTGTCTTCACTGTCTTCATCCTCTGCAGGGTTCACTCACGCTGACCTGGACCATGAGCAATGATTTGCCTGTTCTGACAAGTCTGACTGAGAACTCCACTGTGAGTATACTGCTGCGTCCACCCCTCCCACTCCGCCACACACCATCAACACATATACTGTCCACGCCTTCACAGTGGCTCGAGTGACCGTCATCTGGTAAACGACAATTCGAGTTGGACCTCAACCAAATCAACAAGCAATGTGGCATCCAGATAGATGAGAGAGAGAGAGATCGAGAGAGAGAGAGAGAGAGAGAGAGAGAGAGATACAAACTGAGTTAACGGCATGCTGCTCCAGTGGATGGTATTATATCCCAGTGGTGGAGTCTGATCTGTATCCAAAGAGGATCTGACTCCAAACCAGGACTGTGTGTGCTGCTGGAGGACAGGGTGGGATATGTGAGCCAGCAGCAGTGATTATCTGATGGTTAAAGCTGTCTGTGCGTGGGGAGAATTGACTGTTGTTCACGTCTACTGAGTGTGTTAGAAACATGGCCTGAAGACTGGAGAGAGGCTTCGGCTGATTGATTGTGTTGTTCTTCCTGTTTGGCTGAGCTTGTAAAAACAGCAGATTTCATTAAGCTACAGATACTCTGACAAATTCTGCGCGCATGCATGTTTGCACACGAGCACACGTGCGTGCGACCCTGGGTGTATCGAGGTGTGTGTGTGTGTGTGTGTGTGTGCGTGCGTGCGTGTTGCTGTGATGCTGCTGTTCACAGACACATAATATACACACACACTCAAATATTCACATTATTATAATACATCATATCCACCCATAGGCTCCAACTGAATCGACCACTCCTGCATCTCATGAATGTAAAGGTTTTCTATAAGTGACGTGCAGTGCTCTCAGCAGCTCTGTCTCTCTCTTTCTTTCCTCTGTGCTGTGAGATTGAGCCTGGGATTGAAGTTGAAACAGACTGATCGATGCTTTGTCTTATGGAAGTACCTTTAGTGTGAAAGCAGAGTCATCATAAAATCAGCTGCTTTTGCTCTTTCTCACGCATGCACACGCACACGCACACGCACACACGCACACGCACACACACACACACACACACACACACACACACACACTTTTCTAATGTACCTTTCCCTCTGCTATTTTCTCTCTCTCCATCTCCTATACCTGTTTGACACAGCTGGAAGGTGTTGTATTCATAGCTGAAGTAATTTTTCAATCTAAATGTCAAACACTTGTCTGGTTGTTGCTTTTCTTTGTCTTATGTCATAGACTTAAACTCTATATCTTTGGGTTTTCAACTGTTTGGACAAAACAAGGAATTTAAACTTTTTAAAATTATTTTAGACTCAGAAACATGCATGTTACAGACAAAATGATTAACTGGAAAAATAATAGGCAGATTAACTGATAATAAGTCAAAGTCAAAGTCAACTTTATTGTCAAATTTCCATTTGTGCGAGACATACAGAAACTTGAAATTACGTTCCCTCCATCCCCACGGTGTAAAAATACAAGCTATACAATACAAGCTATAGGGCACAATATATACATCTATAGGCCACAACATATACATCACACAATGTACAGGACTATATGTACAATATAAACAGTTATAATATAATAATCACAGTTTGGGCGTTTTTATATCCAGTCAGGCTTCAGGTGTTTTGCTGCTGCTGCTGTTCATCATCTAAAGGTCGGTCTGTGCTCCTTGAGGATCTCCATGGTTTCCTCCAAAGCAGCAACCTCTCACATTTTTATAAATTGCATGACGCTAAATGGTGTAATAGATGAATTTCCCTTTTGCGACAGTGAAAAGAGCCCAATTATTTTTCTCCCTCTTTTGATATGAACATCGGAAGAAGAGCTAGGAAAGTCTGGTGTGGGGATTGCTCATGTGCGTCTGCATCCTCCTCCTCCTCCTCCCATTTCCATTTTTAGTCTGCGGAGGCCTCATTTCCCCTCATTGAGAAGAGCTGGGAAATTGAATTAAGGGTCTCGCTGACGTTTCGATTAGCATCCCCAGGCTCACTCAGCCAAGACTGAGAGTATTAATCAGAGAGAGTGGAGAAGACAGCAGTTGTGTTGTCTCTATGTGTGTGTGTGAGAGCAGGCAGGATGTATGATGCATGTGTGTTAGTGTGGATAAGAATCACTGTGAGGAGGGAAGGACTTAAAAGAGTCTTTCAGTGTTAATTCCACTCTTTATTAAATATTACAGTGCTTAGCTGACAGCGTAATGCGACAAAGAGATTCTTCATTGCTGCAAAGCTTAAAGGGAAAAGAAACAATTACTGTCTAAGAAAACATGACAGAGACATGTACACTTCCACCTTATTGTACTGTTGGTGACTTATGGGCTCCAGCTATGGCCTCCGAATATAAATGATGGGAATGAGTTTGAAGTGGTGCAACTCAAACAATAACAGTGAACTGTGAGGAGTGGGCTGATATTTGTAGTGACTCAGCCAAAATGTATTGTGAATATGTGAATTTGAAATTCTGTTCTTCTCAGCGAGGAAAACGATTTTTCCTTTTTATGTTGTGCCTCATGATGCCAGGGTGGATCATCACATATAAGACCATCATACAGATGATACATACAGATACAGATTTCCTCCATATTTTTTTTTTTTTTTTTTTGAAGGGGTTATAATACACACACACACAAAAAGTTAATAACATTTCCAAACCAGAGGACAGCCCTGTGCCCTTCACACCTGGCAACGGGAGAAATACACATGTAAACATTGACTTTATTGCATACTGTCACATTTTTACTCCAAGTTCTGAGATCTGTCACTATTTTATGACAATATAATATTTGGGTTATATTTTTAGAAATAAGATCAGACTTTGCACCAAAAGTCATGTGATTCACAAAATATTTTCTATGGCATACTACTGGGTGTGGTAAATGTTACATGTTAACGCTATGATATTTAATCAAACTTCGGAGGTCATTAAAAGATGAGACTGACCTCAACTCCAGTGTCTCCAGTTCAGTGTCTCTTTGCTATCTTGTGTGTAGTACAGGTGGGATATAAAGGGGAGAAAAGACATGTCAGTGTTGTGTGTCATACATTGTTGTGCTGCCTCCATACTTGACTAAATAGGTCCTCACCTCTGTTTCTGGTTGCACCCGTCAGGATGTGCCGGTGTCGGCGGGCCAGGTGGAGAACTATGTGCTGTTGTTGGTGCTGCTGAGTGTTTTTGCCGGGGGGATGCTGGTCCTGCTCTCCCTGCTGCTCCTCTTCTGTCACCGCTGCTGCATGGGTGGACGCCGCTACTCCAGGTGGGTGCTGCCTGTAGGGAGACACACCGCGTGGCACTGCAGACCTGGTTCGTCTGCAAACACACGGGGATTACAGGAGTCAATGGGATTATAACAGCAGAGGATTAAAGCTCTTATGAATATGAAACTGAAAGCTGGGTTGTGACGAGGCACTTCTTGTGTCTTTGAAAGAGCACAAAGGGTAAAACTAATTTCCCTCTTTCAGAGCAAGCGATGACCCAGAGAAGACAAACACCACTTATGCTGAGGATTCTCAGCCCACCCAAGGTTAGAGCTGTGTTATTCTTTAAGTTCAGATACTATATATATGTATTCTGGTCCACTGTCGTCACGGACTCCATTATTTCTCTCCTTGGGTTTGTCCTTGTCCTCTCTGTCACTCAGAGATCACCATTCGTCTGGATGAATCAGATGCTCTCTCAGCTTCAAGCTGTCATGATGGAGAGTCAGAACGATTTGTCTCCACTGGGTCTACTGGCCGCAGAGTCTCCTTCAATGAATCTGCACTTTATGAACAGGAGAAGACAACTCAGAACAAGGGACGAAGGTACAGTTTATCTGGGCTAAAGGGAAATCATTACAGTTTATTTAGTGGAGCTGTTTGATGATGGATGATTTATCCTCCTCCTCAGGTACACCCTGACAGAAGGAGACTTCCACCACCTGAAAAAGGCCAGATTGACCCACCTCCACCTGCCACCAGCCCCGTGCGACCTTAAGATCCTTACCATCATGGAGTGTGACTCAGCAGACAGCAGCACCATCAACATCAGTGAGACCACAGCACCGAAGCTGCCCCTCTCCATTTACCAGGTAACATGTAAATGGAGTGGTCGAGTCACTGCTGCAAATTTTAATTTAAACATACAAAATCTGGCTTGTTTTCTCATCTCTAACATGTGTTGATGTCTCTCTCCAGCCCTCTGAGAGGGTTCCTGACTGGATGGGTCAGAGCCTCAGTGGAGGTCTGCCAGGAGACCCTCACCACTCCATCATCCTGGACCAGGGACCCAGACCAGCCTCATCCACCATGAAAACACAGCACACACGATCCCAGACTGTGAGTTTCAACTTTTTCCACATGGTATAGAGAATAAAAAAATGTTTAGGTGGTCAATGAATTTTTAGCCAAGCCACTGGCACAGCTCCATGAAAGGAAAAATGTCAGTCTGTTGGTTGCCTCATTGACCACATCCAGAGCTAAATATCTGAAAATCTGCTGGAGCCATGACATATTTTTTTTTTCAGATATTCATGGATCCTGGATGATGAATCCTGATTCCCCTAGAGACACAACAACATTTATTATAGACAATTATGACTAGATAATTAGAGTTTGGCTTTTCTGGTTTTAATAACTAGAGAATTAATTTCATTGACATTTGTAACAGACATTTGTCTTCCCCTTGGGATGAAATGTAATAACCTTTCCTCTAGAGTAACTATCAGGGTAACATTTTAATTTGACATTAGCTTTTTTTAAAAAAAAGTATCTTTGCACCTTTAATTGAGAGGATAGTCAGAGGGAGACAGGAAATGGGGAGACAGAGAGGGAAAATGACACGCAGCAAAGGGCCACTGGGGGAATCGAACCGGGGCCGCTGCGGCGAGGACTGTGGCCTCTGGATATGGGGCGCCTGCTCAACCCAGTGAGATACACGATGCCCCGGACATTAGCTTTTTCATTAAATACATGCAAAACTAATGATGATGTTCCCATCAGTCTGTTGCTTGCATGTAATGCTGATGAGTAAATGTTAGCATTAAACTAACACAGTGAGCATGGTGAGCTTACTAAACAACAGCATGTTAACATGCTATCATTAGCATTTAACTCAAAGTACAGCCTCACAGAGCTGCTGACATGGCTGCAGACTGTTTTTTTGTAATATTCCTCTACATGGGCCAAGATGCTCACTGTATGTTAACTCATATTTGTCATCATGCTTTTAGTTGATGCATGAAACAATGTTTTGCTTAAAAAAACAGAAAACATTCTCTAAATGACTGCTTCTGATTGTTTTAAATGGCGAATCGAAAGCTTTGCAAGGCTACGTTCATACTGGGAAAAAACATTAGCACAGATCGGCTCTTGAGTCCACACTGACTTACACATATCACTCATAAACAGAGCTGTGAAAAGCAGTCGCCACAGGCTCAGCCCCACTGATGCACTGTGACATTGGTCATCACTGCATTTGAGTGACAATATGACAAACCACGGTCCCCTGAGGTCTTTGCCTCTGCCCATCACGATTCATCTCAGCTCGTATGCCTCAGTCCTTTCTAAATGTCTCATCACCTCCCTCCATCCTCTCGCTTCATCTCTTCTGTCAGATGGAGGCTATCGGGGATAGGGGAGAGACTGAGAGCGAAATGGGGATGAGAGGAGAACTGACTCAAGGTCCGGGCCAGACTTCAGTTCTACATTTCTTCTCTAAACTGCGACGCCATGCCAGTCTGGAGGGGGCAGGCCCTTACTTCAGGAGGTGGAAGTTTGACAGCAGTCACCGGGCTGCCAGTCTGGATGCCAAAGGTTTGGATAAATATCACAAATGAATGAGCATGGTTTTATTTGTGGGTAATATCTAAATGAATAAAAAAGTGCATGTGACAAGGTGAATCGAGTAGACAGCTATCTTTTCATGTGAATTGCTACCAGGATCACCCAAGAGACGGCCCTTCCAGAGACAGAGAGCCGCGAGTGAAACAACTGATCACACTGATGATGACTCCTTAACTCTTCAAGATGAATCTTTTCCACACTCTCCCATCCTGACAAGTGGCCTCCAGTCCCTCTCTGCAGAGTCACTGTCTCATCATGCGACAACACCCACATCCTCAGTCTTCCTCAGCAGGTAAATCCCCTTACCTCATGATTTGCAGTATTCAGCTACCAGAAATACCGATTGGTTGACTGTTCACCATCTATGCAGGCTCGAACTAGGGGACATGGTGGAGGTAGGTGGTGGGAGCAGCAGCAGGAGAGAGGAGCCCTGTTTACCACCAGATGATTGCCGTGCCAAGAAGCCAGAGGAGGCCACAACCAATGGAATAGGAGTAGAAAAGGAGACAAAGTTTGGTGCAGGTGTAAGATCAGGAGCACCAGGGCTCGAGCTAGAATCAGCAGAGGAAGATGACTTGTTTGGGCCACAACAAGAAGCTGCCATTCAGGAAAGGTTCGAAGACATGTTAAGGACAACTAAGAACACAAAGACAGAGGGTATGGCGGCAGATGTGAGGAAAAAGAGTGAGGCAGAGGTAGATGATGGAGAAGACGTAATGTTGGGAGCTGAAGCCAGGCGAAGGGCTGACTCAGGCTCCTCTCTTTCCTTCATGATTCGCCAGGAGAGCTCTGAGGCCCCTCCCTCCCTGTACAGAGACATCTGGAGCTTGCGAGCCTCTCTGGAGCAATATGCCTCCTCAGATCAAAGCAGCACAGATCGGGAGTCGATCCGCAGTGATGCCGACAGCGTTTCATCCTTAGGTGGTGCAGGAGCTCGCTCTGGTCTGGACAGCTGCTTATCCCAAGACCTAGACGATGAGCCTGAAGGAGAAGGGGAGGTAGAGGGGTTGGAGGGAGGAGTCCGAGGGGCGTCAGGTGGGCACACTGAGATGGGAAGTGGTGCTGGAGGAGAGAATGAGGCAGGGAATCGGAAGCTCCTTCAAATGGACAGTGGCTATGCCTCCATTGAAGCGCCATCCAGAGCTCCTGAAGAGATGCGGCTTTTTGGAACTCCTGGAGCCCCAAGAGGGAAGACAGCATCTGAGAGAAGGTTGTTCTTCACCAGTTCTGGAAGAAAAGGTTCAGTATGTGAGAGCATCGAGGCCAAGCTCTTCCAGGAGGAGCTGGAGGACGAGATGGCAGACAACACTGAGACAGAGGAGAAAATCAAGGAGAGGTCTCAAACTGGCAGCCAGTCTCTTACCCTTCAAGAACCATATCAACTTCTGAAGTCCCTTCATCCTCAGAAACCTCCAGATTCACAATCTCAGTTGATGTCTCCACTGATAAAGCCAACCCCCCAACCCGCTAGTCCTCACCGACCTCGCCTCCGCCGCCGTGACTACAGCATCGACGAGAAGACAGATGCTCTTTTCAACGAGTTCCTCCGTCATGACCCACGGTTTGACCAGCAGGACTCTCCACTGCGCTCCAGGCACCGCTCCAGAGTTCACCTCCGGAAGCAGTGGCAGAGACACAAGCAATACAGCGACCCAGGGTCAGGCACCGGGGGGAGGTACTCCCCATCTTTAGAGAGGCAGAGGTTCACTCCACTGAGAAGGGGAGACAGTGCTGGATACCCTCTGGACACCAGATATCACAGCACACTCTCACGGATTGCGAGTGCTGCTGATGAAGAAGCCAGTGAGGTTGCAGCTGGCGAGGAGGCAGCCAAAGAGAACACGGAAAACAAAGACCCGTCAAGTGAAGGAGCTGCTGGGGACACCATGGAAAGCGCAGCCAACAAAACTTGCGAAGGCACAGATGCAAAAAAGAGCAGCTCTGGTTGTGCCGGATTGGGTGGAGAGGGCAACGGCTGCCAAGTCTCTAAAAACAATGACACCGAAAGCACAACTAGCCAGTCTTTGAGCACTGTGACTGCTCAAATCAGCCACATGGACCCAAGAGTTGACAACAGAAACAACAACAGCAGTCAAGCGATCTTATCAGAGGTTTCCCTGCAGGCAGAGGACAGCCTGTCAGACAAGCTGGTGGTGTCAGTGGAGGAGAGGCTCTATGGTGGCCTGCGCAGTGCAGAGAAACTCGGCCAGGGAGGACCGGAGCATGTGCTTACCGTGACTCATGCAGCCTCACCCGGCTTCAGTCCCATATAACCTGTTAACAACAGCATCTTCACCATCAACTTTGTTACAGATCCACTGCGTGTAGAGCAAAGACTTGATCGGGAATGTCTACAACAATCCAAGCATCATCATGTGTTCAATACTCACTCAGTTTTGCATTTGGACAAGGCTTCAAAATAAATTTGGTCTGACAACTGCTGCATCAAACATATATCCTATAGGACAGCAGTACCTTCTTGATGCCCAGTCTCTTACAGTGTTTCCATTAAGACCTTAATTTTCCACTGTGACACCAGTGTGACATGTGATGCCCCTTTTTATTGGTGACCATTCTTCGAATCAAAAACATTCATCACATAGCTTTGAAAATATAGACCCATCTTTAGAAAAAAGTTTGATATTTTCAGACTTAACTGTGAATTTTCAGCATGCTACTGTATGTCCAAACGATGTGTATGTGAATACTGTACATTTCTAACCTTAAAACAAAAAGCACTTTGATGGGAAGAAAGATAATGATGGAGTTTCTGTCGCCCATTGCTCTCATTTTAAACCATATCCTCCTCAAGTGTCCTTCTTGTCTCAATCACCATGAGGGTAAATGAGTATGAGAGCTGCTGTGTCTGTATTTGATGACAGGAAGAACAATGCTGATCATGTTAAAAAAAAAAAAACTATGATGGTTTTGTGCTTGCAACCTTCTCCGTCATTAACACATATCAGCAGATTTAGGGATGGCACGCTGTCCTTAAAGTAAAAACAGACAGGTTATCCAGAAAATGCAGCTAACAGAGTGGTTGAAAGCACGTGCATTATACTCATGTTTCATATGTTTGTATTGCACCTTTGTTATCAGTCATCTGTCCCTGTTACGCATCATAATTAAGGAGCTGGGATCCAGCAGCTCCTGCAGGCTCTAGTGGAGTGTTGTATCGCTGCTGTGGGGGAGATTGACAGATGATACTTAAAAAGACTGACACAGGAGCCTCTCAGGCTTTTAGACAGATGGTTCAGTGACAGAGAGTTTGAGGCTGTGAAAGAGGAAGTTTAAATTGAACAGCAGTGGCATTTTGCCCGTTCCCAAATCCCAGCAGAATGGAATATACTCACCCTGTACGACTAAATAAAAGATATGTCTGGTGATATTTTTATCACTGTCAACAGATCCTATAAAAAGACCAAAACCAAACATGAATTGACCAAAACTAAGACTATGCTGCCAATGTCTAATATAGCTTATAGCTTTGTGCTTTAGAGGCTTTAGAGCTCATTCGTTGTGTAAAAACACGAGCAATGAGCCACAATGATACGCTTTACTGAATTATGAACAGGGCCACTTAAATCTGAGTGAATCCAACAGACATCACCCTGCTGGTCTAAATATGCACTTTAACACAACAACACTTATCTGACACACTGTTGGTTTCTGTCTTTTCACAGAATTTGTGGGCATTACAAATAATGTCAAAAATATGAAGTTATCTCCTTCAGGGTTAAATCTCGGTCAGAGCTACAGCTTTGTTTACTTGAAAAGCTGCTGATTATTTTATTGATAATTTGTCTAAAATTTCATAAATGGGCTTAAAATGACTATCACATTGGTGAAGTCCAGAGATTTCCAGAAGTTAATAAATTAAAATCTTGTCCACTTGCTTTTTGGAGAGATTTCAGCTGCACCTCAGTCTTCGTTGGTTTGAGCAAACAACATGCTCCCAGCAGGACTGTGACCTCTTTTTTTGTGTGTGAAACTACTGTTTTGAAGAAGAAATTTCAGGTTCTATTTCAAGTGTCTTCTCTTGTTCAACAAACTACTGCGAAATCCAATATCATCATAATAATGCAGAGAGAAGCAGCAAATGCTTGCACTCAAGAACCTAAAGCCAAAAAATTGGATTTTTGATTGGTAAAATGATTAATGTTTAATCCATTATGAAAGCTGCTGCAGACTAATAGATTAATTTATCGTTGCAGCTAATCCAATCTGGAGATTATTTTAGGATTTTGAGTGTCATGAGAACTCAGACTGAAAAGACTTCTTCCTCTCTTTCACTCTGGTTTTCAAGTGCTGTTTCCCGTTCACATCGAACAACCTTGGTTTAATGTGTGATGAAGAATGGCACCTGCAAGACTGCGATTTCCACACAGACTGTGGTTTGAGCTGCACCACATCCAGTATGTGTGTAGTTTATGAAACTCATGTCTTTGACTTTGTCCCCATTTCATGGTAAACCATCTGCTTTATTATAAAACAGTGCAGAAATGTCTTGCAGCCTCAACAAAGGCCAGACCTTGTGGGACCAATTGAGGCACACCTTTGGATTGAACATTTTTCTAAATAAAAGAAAGGGGAGGGGGTAAAAAAAAAAAAAAAAAAAAAAAAAAGACTGACTCCCCCACCCATGATATGATACTGTTGTGATGTGATTCATGTAACCTGATGTGTGAAAGTGTCAAAACAGCAGAATCAATTCCATGACAGCCTGAAGTGTGTCCTCACATACTAATCACACTGCTGGCTCTGCAGCCTGTTAAACATGAGGTGTCTCTATATCTTGGCCACGTTACTCCTCTTGCGTGTTGTCGAATAGAGAACCTCTCTGTCGACCTTGCTGATGTGGGAAGTCCTGCTCCCTCCCTCCCTCCCTCCGAGCTGTGACTCACCTGATAGATCTCTGATTTATTCCCTGCGACGCGCTGATGATGGGACTGACTGCGTAAGAGGGGGCAGGGCTCCCACTGACGTGATCGGCACAACAAAGAGCATCGCTGGAAAACAGGCGACTGGGCAGATGTGACGGCACACACAGCCTGCGGTCGAACAGCAGGCCCCAGAGCAAAATGAATCTAGACTTTGTATCAGAAATTTTTTGTAAAGGGCACGTAAAATAATAATTATAATAGTAATAATAATAAGTAACCAAAAAAAAAACATAAACCACTGAGTTGTACCGCATAATAAAAACACGCTCAACTCAAACTTAAACAGAAAGGATGATTCAACAAAACAGCCTGTTTGGGACATATTTTATATAAATAATAATTAAAAAATATTCATTGGAAAAAAGAAAAAGAAAAAAAAAGGAAAAGAAAACAAAACAACCCTAAATGGAAATCAAAAATCCCCAACAGGACAAGGTGGATCTCAATGCTTCAGTCTGTCAAGTGTGTCAACAAACCAAGCACTTTCCCTTTCTTCCAGCTCTGTACAGCATGCGGTTTTTTTTTTCTTTTTTTATGTTGGTGGTAGTAGAGTACTATCATAATTATTCTCATCATAGATTTAAATATAGAATTATTCATAAGTTTTGTTATCTTTTTTTTTCTCTTTAATTTTTTACACATCACAATGTGTCTTAAAAACTGCCATTAGGGTTCTGTAAAAACAAAGGTAGTCAAAGAAACAAAAGGTGGGGTGTGGGGGGGGGTGTTGGATGGGTGGGGTACAGGGGTGATGGTGTTTGTAACGTCCGGTGCAACACTTGGCCCTCCGAGAGAGGATGACAGGATGGAGGGGAGAGGGGAGAGGGGGATAACCAGATGACAGAAGTGGATGACAGTTGAAAGGAGCCAAAATATGGGAGGGAAAAAAACACCATCTTCACAGCCAGTGCCTCAGTCTCAGAGCAAAAAGAACATTTCATGCTGTCCTCCTCCTCCCGGTCACTCGTACCCCATCTTCAAAAGACTCTGCAGGTCAGTGGTCCGAGGAGGTACGGGGGCATTAACGTCAGCAGGTTTCTCTCACAATAGTGAGGACTCCAGACACAGAAGGATGGGGACGAGTAAACCTGTGAGGGACAGAGTGGGAGCATGAGAAGACGCACGAAATGGTAAGACGGAATTATTACAAGACAAGTAGTGACTGGTGCCATTAACACAGAGAGACTCATCCGCTGGGTGAAAAAGAGAGAGACAAACATCCCACAGCCCACTTTATCTCATACGGGGTGAGTCATCGCCTGAACAAATTAATACACAGCATCTCCTCTGAACTGCAGCCATGACAAACAGCCTCATGCCGTGAGTGGCTTTGTATGTGCGAGAGACTGAAAGAGCAAACTGTGGGTGGCGACTTGAAAGAGAGGAGGACAACCTGTTAAATTAGTGCAGCATATATCTGCCCCACTTTTCCATCTGAATGAGTTTCATTGATGAACACCTGGAAGGCTCTGATCTAGACTGATGCTTTACAGGGAACGGGGAAAACTGGACTGGACCAGTTCTAGTCTTCATGACTGTATAGGAAAGCGCCCATGTGTTTGCCTGGGGAGCAGTGGTGAGTCAGAGCGCCGCTCGCTGAATATCAACACAGATTCTCTCCCCACTCCCTGATTTCCTCTTCCACTCCTCCTCCTCCTCCTCCTCCTCCTGCCTGATACTCATCTCTATGTCTCTGTCTGTTCTAACACATTCTCATTTCATCTCTGCAATCTTTTCATCTGGACCTGCCGTACCTGTCCTCCCTTGCTGTTTATCTTAATTTCCCCACGCTCCTTCTACTGTATAAAACGGTGTCCCTCAGAAGCACCGGCTCACCAGGTGGGATGTTGCTGAGGGAGGAAGGGGAGGGCGTCATTGCTGTTTGCAGGTGGAGAGCTTGCGGATCTTGCTGGCTGTGGAGACTCCTTTGCGTGAGGGGTTGGAGGAGGATGAGGATCGGCGTTCGGCTTTGGCCTTGCTGTTCAGAGACCCCCCCTCTGTCCCGTTCACACAAACTGGCTTGGCTACAGCTGGACTGTGGTCTGCGTTCCCCTGATCCCGGTGCTCCTCGGCCACTTGTCCTAAAAGCACAAACACACACATGGGGCAAAAGACAAATCCGTCATACTTCCACGTTGGTGATAACATGGATGGAAATCACCACAGACCTGCTGCTGTAAAAACCGTAAACATGTTTATTGACAAGAACCTTTAAAAAACGGATTTGTCAGCAGCACCAGCGAAATGTCAGGTCAGATAACCGCGAGAAATATAGTAACCAACAACGACAGGAAATCCGGTGGGTGAAAAACAGGCTCTAATCTTAGTGTGAAACATTCATCTCAAGTGCAGAGGTGTATGTGTGTGTGTTTGTGCCTGCATGCCAGGCTGCAGCCATGTGAAGGTTCAAGTGAGTGCCCACACAGCAAAAAACTGTACCACGATGAACAGAAAGTTAATTGCTATAGAGAAAACACTGGTCAAGCAATTGCTTAATTTACCATGTACACTATTATTTCATAAGAAGCATCCTGTGAGCCACAGCGCTCAGCATGTGTAGGAGTGAACCCTGGAAAACCATTCATACTCCCACACCAGAACCACTTCAACCAGACTATTTATAGTTCGCTTCATTCACATTCTGCAGCTCCATTTGGTTTTTATGTGGGGCACCACTTCTAGATCCCCGACACCGACTACTGCATTTATTATTGCTGACTGTTGCCTAGCAACAGATAAAGGCTCTGAATTCTAGGGGGGGGAAAAGATAAAAGGAGCTGGGAAACAAATTAAATCAAACATAAAGATGCTGTCATTATCTATTCATCCAAAAGTGAGTCAACACTCAAGTTTGTACACACACTTCTCTAGTGGAAACACTGCAGTGTTTTCTAAAACTGTAACGGTAAACAGGATTTACTTGCTTTGAGGGAGACAGGAAGACAAAACATCGCCCGTTTCAGACGTCTGAATTGGCGCCCACAGCTCTGTTTAGTGATTCTCACAGTTCAAGCAGTCAACCAATCAGAGAGGCTGGTGGGCTGGTCTAAGAACAGAGACGTTCTCTTCCCACATTGCTACATAGCTACCTCCAAACATACTGAGACAGAACAGCACTGTGTGGATGATATCCCTGCAGCCTTACAGGTTGTTGTTCACTCCATGTACAGAACAAGTAAATCATTGTTTACTCACTGTGTGTAAAATGCTACAGCAGCTTCTGTGTTGACTAAAAATGATACTGGCAGGTTAAATGTATGTCACATTGGTTGTTGATTGCAGTGATTAACAAAGCAACCAAAACCTTTCCAACAGAAAAGTGTCTGACATGAACACACAAAGTCAGGAGGAAGACAGTTAGTGAAAGTAAATGGTAATCTGGTTATCTGTTTAACATAAAGAGATGAGTGACAGTGAGAGCACTGTCGCCCACTGCTAATAGAACCTAAACTACTCCTGCTGCTGTTTTTAACTTATGTAGCTTTAAGTCACAGGCCACAGCTTAGAGCGGGTTATTTAGAGGTGGATGTCAGTTCACATTTATAAGAACATTTCTGACATGAGGAAGTGCTTTAATGTCACTGTTTGGCCATGTGAAACTATACAGCAGTGCTTTTACTGTAACCTATCTAAAAGAGGGATGGATCAGTGTCGTCACACGAGGAAGCAGCCACTGATGAGACAATAGGCATCTACTCATCTCGTGTTAAAAAAAAAAAAAAAAAGGACTAAACACTACACAGAGGACATGAACTAATCACTGATTAATGTCGCACAAATGCTACATTAAAACAAAAACAACAACAATCATATTTATCTGGAACTGTAACTCACACTTACCTGGCACTGTGAAGTCCTGAGTGTATATGATCTCATCCTCTCCATCATATAGCTCGTCATCGTCCTCCTCTGTGTAGCCATGCAGGTCCTCCAGGTAGGGCACCACCGTCATACTCCGCCACGGGTCCCTGCTCTCTGCGCTGGCTGGGATGGGCACCGGTGGCTCTGACGGAGGATGTTTCTTACGCACCCAGCTGACAGAGACGAGGGTGGAGGATGGGCAATAATAGATCAGCTTTTAACCACGTTTGTCACGGGTCACACATCTTAATTTCATTTTAATACATTTGGTCATTCCAATATTTAGTGGTTTGTCCTTTCCTATTATATATGATAGATGTTATATATTTAATATATAAAAAAACACTCACTTGTGTTGCCTTATGTTCTGTATGGAAAACCTCTTCGCCGGGTCGTACTCAAGCATTCCTGAAAAAGCCACGCACAGTAAAAGGTCGACTTAATCACAACAATCCTGACCAGTTTCCCCACTCATGTCTTTTTCTGTGGAGTGTTTAACCTTAACTAGTGGGAGGCCACAGCACCGAGTGGAGGGCTGACAGCAGAGAGCCGATGAACTCATTCGAAGAGCATTAATTAATGTGAATAATAATTCATTCGTCGCTGTGTGAGGTATCCTGCGAAGCTTAAGGAGTCAATGGGGTACAGTAAGAAACATCAATATGAGTAACATAACAGCTGTACCAATGTAATAAAGATTTTGTGTCTTAATTATCATAATGTGGGCTGAATCTGTGGGAAAAGCAGAATGTCAGTGTGATAAGGCAGCAGTGATGTAGTGCCTATCCAGACCTAATAATGTAATTGTCTCCCAGTAGGCAGAGAAGGGCAGCATGCAGAGTGCTGATAGTAGTGCTGTGCCTGCTGAAGGACACCTTTTGTGGCACTGAGCTTATTTTAGACCATGTAATTATGGACTGACTATCTCTCAGGTGCTGCGTCATCACACACAGACGTCACACACTCCCACAAAATGGAGAATGGAGGACCGTTCAGTTATAACAGCGCCAGCTTTATTTCCCCGTCTTTATGGTTAAACACTGGATTAACTGCGGCCGGGGCATCGTAGCACCTCAATTTGACGCTAAGTCATTTCAAATGTCTCGTGAGTTTAGGCCTGAGTAGCGGGTGTTCATTCCCATAAAAGGACAAAGTCAGCAAAGCTGGATAATAGGCTAGAATACTACTTAGGAATTCAGCCTTCGTTGAATGGGTTCTTTAGCTGGTACAAACATAATCCTCCCAGCATTGTTTTTGGATTTTACAGCCGGTTAGTTTGCTACCATACAGCCGATTACATATTCCACTATAAAAGACTCTTTACCCTTTTTTACGCTTTGTATCTTGTTGTTACAAGGGGCAGAGGCATTGCAGCATTTCACTCAGGAAAAAGCAATGCCTCACTATGAAGTGTTTAGTATTCTGCTGCTGGCTCCAAATCAATGGAAAGTACGTCAGCAGCTGGAGGGATTTCTACAGTTTGGAGGAAGCCTTGTCTGCTGAGAAGTCACTGTTACTCTCAATGTCATGGCACCACCTACTGGACATGCACAGAAAAGATCACAGAGCAACTGGCAAGAACTTTGTGGTAGATGCCTCTTTCATCCTATTTTCCTCTTGTATGTAATGCAACACAAAACTGAATTTGTAATACAGAAAAAACACACACAAAGAGATAAGTAGGAGTGTGACATTCAGTGGATTAATCCTGCACTGAGCTGTCAGTCAGCCACTACACTCTAGGTACGCAACCACAAAAACACCTTGACAGTGAAGGTGAATTTCTCTGTGATTTAGCTGTGAACAACACAAACCTCGCAGCAGGTCCGATAGGAGGGGTCCACACTCCTCAGGAATAGTGTAGTCTCCTTTTCCAATGTTCTCAAATAGCTTATAGATGTTGTCCCCCTCAAATGGATACAGACTCGTTGTAATGTTGTATCTGAACAGAAAGAAGCAGGTGTTAACAAATATTACAACATATATACAAGTATTTTGGAAAATGGGGCACGATTAATAGTCATCAACATGGCAATCTATCCATCTGTATATGAATTCAGATTCGGTTTTCTGGTGTTGTTTTGGGCCATTCTTTAAAATCCACACACAAAATAACATGCATACTGTAAATACAGCACTGAGAGTAAATTGCCACTGTTTCTTTCAGCCTGTTTGTCTTTTCATCTCTTTAAACACTTGAATGAGCTCCTCATAAAGGGTGATAGCATTTTGCTATGGCCATCAACGTATTAACATAAACAGCCATAAGATATCTAAATTTCTCTGATATTGAAACTGTCTGTAAGTGTGTTTCAAAGTGCTATGCAGTGTAAAGCATCTCCTGACTTGTGAGAACTTGCTGACAACTCACAGTGTTACACCAGCAGACCAAATGTCTACTTTAAACCCTGAAAAGGTGTCCAGTCCATTGGCGATCTCTGGAGGCTGGAAGGCCGGAGAGCCCTGACTGGTGCGACATGTGTCATCCTCTGCAAATGGGTGAAGGGCCTGAAAAACACAGGTTATATATTAATTAGCATGAATTTGAGTTATCCATCATGAAACAACTTGGCAGTGGGGAAGGAAATTTCATTTTCCAGATTAATTAAAGTACCGCATTATTTGTTTATCCCCTGAGCCAACAGGGGACAGCCTGGACACAAATTTTAAGTATGATATACCAAGAAGCCAAAAAATGAATTTCAGTGCACTAAGGCTCAAAAGCACACCCTTCATTGACAGAATTTACTGTCATTTATTAAAGTATTTACATACAAAGTGAAATGAAATACTGTCTGCAGGTGCATAAAAAGGACAGTAATAAATATTTAGAAATGAAGTAGAGAATAAAAAGTCAAGTTTCACATATTTCAAACTATCAAAACCAACTTTAGGAGGAATGTATGGAAATGAAAAACAAGGTGTTATTAATTGTTTCCTTTGCTAAAATTTGGTCACTAAGATTCATAAGGATCTGGATGGTAAGCACCATTATATTGAGCTCACCTCTGCTACTCCCAGGTCGGAGATTTTAAGTGCCCCGTCTGTGGTCAGCAGCAGATTCCCTGGTTTAATGTCTTTGTGAACTATTCCCTGGCTGTGCAAATATTCAAGGCCATCTAAGAGTTGGCAAAAGTACCTGCAAGGAGAGAACGACAGAGAGATGGACAAAAAGATTCACAAAAACAATTAGCGCATCAAACTATTTATCACTGTGGTCTCACGAGCCGTCATCACTTGGTACTTTAGCTTCAGTGGCTTTCCAGCAGCAACCAGACATTCACACAATCTATGGTCAGTTATTTTAACAGTGGAGGCCCTGCAGTCTAGGACCTAAACTTAGGCGCAGAGCAAAGGCTGCAGAGAGGTGCAGACTAAATATAGCAGGGAGAGTGAAGAGAGAGAGAGAGAGAGAGAGAAGAGCACGAGAGAAAAAGAGAGACTTACCCGTGAGCTTGAAATACTGGAAACCTTTTCTCTGGGACACTATCCAGCATTTCTTGCATCCCACAAACGCAATACTCCATCACCATATACGTAAGTCAGGAGTTAAGGGAATTTGCCACTTCAAATAAACAGATCCTGTTTAATAAAGCAGGCTCCTAAAATAATAAACATTTAACTATGAAATAACATTTAGAAGAGGAAATATTTGCCATCTGAAATGATTAAGGATAAAAAAAACAAACACGTCAATTGACTTAATAGCATGTGGATATATTTTCTGCTTCTCTTCATTGTAGAGGACATCCACCAACTGAATCACATTCTTGTGTTGGAGTCTTCTTAGCAGCTGAATCTCCCTATAGACAGACAAAAGAACAAAAACATGGAAAATATTAAAATAGAGAAATAGACATGAGAGGGAATGCTTCATCATTTTTTAAGGGTCAGTCTGCTGTGAATGTAGGCTTAAAGCCGGGGTTCATACATTGGCACTATCACAGATTTGACAGCATGAGCTCAAGTGTATTACTGGTTTCATTAGTGGTATTTTTATGAAGCTTGTTGGCTTAATGACAACTCCAATCATTTCTCAGAACTGATGCCATGAAACTAAACTTGGTTTTGTCTAGTGGTTGTTCACAGATAATTATACACCGAGGTAATGTGTCACAAACATCGCTTGATTCTGTCAGTACGGCCCAACTTCAACCACCAAAAAATAAAATAATAAAAAAATAACACAGCCTGGTGAACAAGTGCTGCAGCAGTCATTTACACCAGTCTCATTATAAAGACAGATAACCTGACAGTTCACTTAGCTACCCGAGGAGGAGAGGTTTAAATCAGCAGCATGGCGTAGCCCCCAGGAGACTCAACATTCATCAGAGAGCTGTGAGCGGGGACACTAATGAATTTGGATCTGGATGAGAGCAGCACAAAGTACGAACCACCAGACTTCCCCAGATATACTACCCACATCCACACTCAGAGGAAATACTAAGGGTTTATCTGACGGTTACTGATGGGAACTTTGTGATAAAACTCAAAAATCTATTCTTGAGACAGTTCCTGCAAGTTTTTGATTGCATGTGGCAATGTGACCATTTACTATGTGTCTCACTGTTGCATTGAACATTACTGCAAAAACTTACTAGCAATGTCTTTAAATTAGCAGCCTGACTTTTACAATGAATACTGCATGCTTACATACACTAAATGTTTTGGTTTCATAATTTTGTCTGGAGAAAATATGAGTATTGATGAGGTAGGACCCTGAAGACTGTATCCTGCAGCTTTGCCTAAACTGTGGTTGATGTTGGGGATGATAAAAGTCAAAATGTGTGTATGTATGGCATTGTAGAAGATAGAAATCCTATTTTATGGGTAGGTTTCCCCCCACCCCTCCTGGAGACACGTGATTAAATGTATCACGCAATAACAGGTCAAAGCTCTTACAGGAGTGCGCCTGTGTCAAAAATAAATAAAATTCCCATGGTCCCTGCAGTGCTGAGGTATATCATCCATCTTCTTCTATCTACACCTTCACACAATGTTGCCAGAGGAAAAAAAAAAAAAAAAAAAAAAGGGAAAACACTTCAAATTCTCTGTCCCACCCACCCCCGCAGTCTATGAGCTGTGTCTCTGTCTTATACACAACCTTCCTACTGACAAATGGATATTCTGGGCCTAGTCAGCGACTCACTTGTACAGACACACACAGAAGCAGTTACTGCTGCATCACTGCACTGGTAAAAAGATGCTGCTGCCTCCTGCACATGTGAGAACACAGCCCTAATAAAAATATGGTGGGACTTAATGAATAACCTCATTTCAAGCTATATGTCGCCTCTGCTGCTCAGTAAGTACAGATGACATGTCTGAAATGTAGCACAGCACTTCTGCATCTGCATCACTGCTTGTTTTCATACAACAAATCAGAAAACAGAAGCAGCGCTGCCACTGGAAGCGCGGCGACTGCTGCAGTCCATCTGCAGTCTGAGTTCAAATGTGTGCCGATGGTCGTTGCCTGTTGAAGGCCTGCAGACTGCAGCGCTGAAAGGATTTCAGCACTCAGCGATACAGCAGCTACAATGGCTCACAGCGGGAACATAAACAACTGGGCAAAATCTGCATCTATACTGCGCTGGTCCACAGTCTGTGTCAAGTTTAGGACATGAGTGTCTGTCCATGTGCGAGCCTGTCATTCCAAACAAGGGCACGGCTTTCTTGGAGTGTTGCTGTGGAAACGGGAGTGGCATTACTCAATCAATGCCAGTATGAGCATGCCGGTCCCCAAGGCAACCCTGTATAAGCAGGAAGTGTTTGGCAGACAGGAATGCTGAACAGGGGTTGAATAAGGAGGCTGGGGGCTACTATGGCATCCACACACAGACAGGCCTTTACAGGCTCCGGGATCCAGCCTCCTCAGGCTGGAAACATACAACCTCCACCAAGTCAGAGAGGTGTAGGAAAAGAAAAAGGACCGAGAAACATGAGCAAACCAATTTCACACATCGAGGAACACTACTGTGGTCTTATTAACCAAGTGACACAACCATGAATCTGTCACTGCAGCTTTGCCCTAAAAAATACAAGTATAGCCATATATATATATATATATATATATATATATATATATATGAAAAAAAAAAGTTGTGTAAAAGGCTTGAGACCAACCACCCTATCACCTGGGGGGCAAGTCAGAGAAAAATATTTGGAAAAACATCAAGATAGTGCAAACATGGTATCAGGTCTGACAAAGGAGAGAGAGGGACCTCCAGTCATTAAACTGTACCTGCCTATCTGTTGTACACTGTCTTGCATTACCACCTTAAACTGTTTTGCTTTATAGACAAATCTTTAAAGTTACTGACCCCAATCAACATGAGTCAGTCTGTACCTCTAGTTCAACCATAATTTTGAATAGCAAACATAAAATAATGACCTGCAAATGTATTAATCCCTTTAAGTGAGGAGCGAGTAAAGGCACATTTGTCTGCTACAGCATTGAGTCTATGTTGATAACTCTGTATCAGCCTTGGAAATCTGGATATGGTGGTTTTTCACCATTCTTTAGAAATCTGTTCAATCAGTGTCAAACCAAACAAGAACTGTGACTCAACAGTAATATTTAAGCTCAGCAACAAATTCAGGATTTGACTTCAAAAACAAAAATCAACACAATCCTGAGAAACTTTTGACTTGTGGCTCTGGGCGCTGGTAAAGAAAACTCTCTCCCTTGTCAGGTTTTTCCTCATATGAAGAACTAGGTTTTTCTCCAGGGTTTTCTCTTTGTTTCACCACTTTCACTTTAGCCCCTCTACCTTCACATCCAGCAAGCACTAACCAAGCTGCCTTGTGAGTTTTTGTTCAACCACAGCAACAGTTGCTGCAGTGCCTACCGCCTCAGCTGTGGAACCCTGCAGCCCTGTTCAGAGCTGTCACAGGCTTCTTGGTGGCCACCGTCTCTTCCTTTATGTCTGCACTCAGTGACACACTGAATCGTCAAAACATTTTTCTTTCCTCCTATTTGTTCAGTCCTCACTTAAGAAGTCATCATAGTGACAATTTTCAACAATGGATTCATGAAGCAGCATATTCTACAGACTGGTTGGTCAGAATTATATACTGTTCAACATATAGCTGCAAATGATCTATTAGCTTTTTTGAGGTGGACACTGTATTGTCAAACTTTTAGGTAATAAGTATCATTAACTTCTGATATCAGTCCTGTGAAAGAAGACCTGCCTTTCTTGACACACACTGTGAGTTACCTTACATATCATTCTTGCATCAAGTTAATTTTGTTTTCAATTTCCACACATGAAGACGCTTCTGAGTGCAGAGCACAGTGACTGAGGGGATACAGCACAGACTTGACAGGGGGCTGTGGCTGCTGTTGAGCTGCTGATCTGCTGCTTTCAGTACCAACTAACTGTAAAAGGGCACAGGAGACATGGCACTTCATATTTAACAGGTTTCTGTCTTGGGATTATTGGCCTTATGTGGGTTTATTTTATCTCTGATTGGACGAATATGTTCTTCATCATTAGACCTGACTTTTGTCAACCTGATGTAAAGTATCAACTAAGAAATAAATCTGCAAGCAATTAAAAAAAAAAAACTACTTGTGTTATCAATTTATCATCAAACTGTAAACAATATTTGACACAGATTTCAGTGAAATCTAGACATCTGATAAATACAAGGTCCAACACAACGCTTCTCCCTGAGCTATGTCTGTGGGTTTTTCATCGTTCTTCTTCTGCTGATTTGACTGTGGCCTAAAAAACACGCCATCTTGCAGCTCTTCTCTCTCTGTGAACTCGTTTTGACAGTTTTCTAAAGCTTCTTCTATAATTAGCACAGGCCCGCAGCGAAAGGCTGGAGTAATATTTAATAAACTACTGTGTGATTAAAACTTCTGATACTCATCAGGAAACGGAGGGTGCAGGAGAAAGTTTGAATACATTAAACATCACAGCCAAACCACAGAGGCATTATGACAAGAGAGGAGGGAGACAGGAGGATACGGAAAGACAAATCAAGAATATGACAAATAACATCCGACTCCTACACTGCTGGTTGAATGTCAACAACTTCTGAGTACCTCTGAAATGTGGCTGATGCGGTGAGAACTGACAGCTGGCTGCACTAAAACTTTTCTTCACTTGTTTTATCAGATATTTCCCAATTTAAAACACAGACTGCACTTAGTATTTCCATGAGTGGTGGGAAGGTTTTGTTGTGGGCGTCCAGCAGTTGAAGTCAATGCAGTGATGCGTAAGTGAATTTGGGGTGTGTTGAGAGCAGTTTCACATGACTGTTGGGTGTGGACAAAGGTGCAAAACAAAGCACTTCAGACTAAACCCAACAATGATGCTGATCAGAGTAGCACGGTCTGAGACAAAAATGATTTTAAAAAACATGATGTGCTGGACTGATTTTGTGAAACAAGAAAAATAATCAGAATTAGGGCAACAAACATCCAATCAATAATCATTAATACTGATGCGAAAAAGTGAAAAATTATTCAAGGCTAGCCAATGGAGTGATGGGTAAAAATATAGCTGGCCAGAACTGAAGGGCCATTCTCATTGCGGCAAAGTCTTAAGGACTAGTGTACGATTTGTTAAATTTCCAATGGTGTGATTTTTATTTGTTTACATCATGATGGATAACTCCTGGCTGCATTAAGGGTCACTTGTGCCATTGATATGACTTGAACTATCAGATACATAGACAGAGGGAGATGAGGTGTCAAACGAAGCAGGTTGAAAACAGAAAACTCACTTTTTCACATTGGCTTCTCCGTTAGGAATCCTCCTCAGCTTCTTCTTCTTCAGTATCTTGACAGCCCTGCGACAAAGTGTCTCTGAGTCCAGCATCTCTTTCACTTTGCCATAAGATCCCTCCCCCAGCAGATCCCCCATCAAGTACTTTCCTATCAGCTTTGCCCTCTTCCTCCGTGGCTGGTAGATCACCTCTGTAGAGTCAATGCGGTGAATGAAAGTATCCATCTCCATCAGTTCATTTTCATTTAGATAGTCAAGATGATGCAGCTCCCCCGTACTCATGACTGACAGTTCAGCAGCCACAGCTTAACCCTCCTGTGCAAAAAAATGTTTGCAAAATGCTATGACTGCTGCTGGAGAGTAATCCACTGGTATAACCTTTCAGATTTGAGCCGAGTATTTTAATTCCACAAGATGGAATACAGACAAATTACAAAACGCTGAACTTGGGAGAGAGAGAGTAATCACGCCTGAGAGTGGAGGGAGGAGGTGGGGGATCAATCCCAATTTGTAAACATTAGGTCTCTTTAACAGGAGGTGCAGACAGAGGTGAAGAACCTGTTGGGTCCCGTGCTGAGTTAGTGCTTTATATGGTGCATTATGTTCTACATGGGTGACAAGTGCAGTTGAACAGTTGGGAAAAAAACTGTGATTCTAAAATGTTATTCTTCTCCGCTTGATTTCAATCAGCCTTATATAGATTTAATACCATACAGGTGTATGTAGACACAACCAGTCGTGCTTCAAGGCCATGCAACACAGCATTTCTGTCGAAGCTTCATGCTGCATTGCATAGTTTTTCTCGGGACACATAAGTGTGCACAGCTGGACGAGATCCAAGGCCAGATCTACAGCCAAACGAATGCAGCAGGATCAGTCAATCTCTGGTATCAGCCCGGCTCCTGGAGGTCGACTGAGCCATCCAATGTGTCCAACCGTCTTCAGGTGTCCTCCATGCCACCTCAGTTCCTAGTGCCTACAACCCAAAATAATTAAACATTAATGAAAATACACACATGTCCTTCGTTTGCTTCTGAACTAAGTTAGCGCTCTTTGATAAACAATCTATCCAGACATCAACATTGACCGGTTAACCTTACTGGGTTTAGTTTCTGCTGTGAAGTCCACATCACACACCGAAATAATCATTTTATTTGGACACCAATTGAATGCTCTGCCTTATTCAAAACAGAGCACATCGATCGACAAATTAATTGCCCGTCTGAAATTGATGTTGATCAACTGTTAGTCGTTAGCTAGCTAGTAAGCTAACATAGCGCATCTGCTTGAATGAACTAGCTTGCAAACATAAACTTTCACTTCGTGGCCCCTCTATATAAACACCCTAGGCGTCCACTGCAGGTGCTAGTTCGAAAGCCGAACAGCTCAAAACAGCGCCAACTATTTTAATGTAGATGATGACTGGGGATCACTGGGGAGGATAACCCAAACGTCGTCACACAACTATGGCTAACAGTGGATATGCAACGCTAGCTAGCCAACTTTGCCTAGCGTTAAGATTAGCGTTAGCAAAGTTAACCTCATTTGCCGGTGGAGCAGCAGATATCTAACGGGCCGATACTATTCTGTGACCGTACCGCATCAGGCTCATCCAACAGCAAAGGCATTATTAGCTCCAATAAACAAACTAGCCCCAGAGACCGGCAGATATATCCATCCTGCTAGCACAAGCTAACCGGAGTTGCGCTGGCTAGCAAGCCGCTCAGATTCCAATGTAAATTGCTAGCTAGCCCGTTAACCTAACCAACTCCTGCTACCGTGTCTTACCTACATCCACATGAACCCCGCTTCTGCTGCAGGTTTAACTGTCCCCCTGTGTGGCCGTCAGCAGTGAAATTAATGTTTGACTTGGGTCCGGTAAGAAATCCGCTAAATTTTCTGACTCTTCGTGTTACTCTTGCCACTCAGGTTGTCGCCATCTTGTTTATCTCCCCCCCAACTAGCACTGACAGCCCATACGTTACTGCGTCAAATCAAAGTTTTTTTTCTTTCTCTCCACACACTCACAGTGAAGCCACGAGAAGACTGACAATAAAGAGTTTAGAGGTTTTATTATTCAGACTTTTCTTTTTCATCAAGTAATCTGATATCACTGGCATCTTTCATTTACACCGGATATTCCCTGGGGTAGGTACACCAGCTCTTCTACAGGGTGTTTCATTAAAAAAAAAAACACAAGTATGAATACTCTTCATAAACAGAGAGAAAATACATTTTTTACTGTTCTTCATGATCTCCCAGGAACTCCCAACTACACCCAAGTGGGCTTCAATAAATTTATCAAATTATGATAAAATAAAGGTAACTAATTTGTAAATAGATTGATCAGTCTTTAAAAGAAAAATGTCCAAATGTGAGACTTTCTTCTGTCTTATTAGATAGCTTGTCATTTGTTTTTGTATTCTGTCTTGGGTTTCAGACAAAACAAGCCACAACATCACCTTGGGCTCTAGGGACATGTGATATACAGTCCAAACAAATAATAGATAATGATAATATTAATTGCCTACCTTCACCTAATAACCTTGCAATACCACTAACTAACCAATGCATTGGTTTACTATGGCTTAAGACTGACTTATGCTGTGGCCAACACCAGAGTGGCTCTTGCTTAGCTAGGATTTTGGAGTTATATTTATCCCACGTAAACCACCCTGGGAATGGCAAACTGAAGGTCTGATTTCACTGATCTGTCACCCTCCTCACCTCTGACTGCTTGAGCATGATCAACTCTATGCAATGACTCACTTCTGTCCAGAGTCTCACAGAGGTGTATGTTGATGGCAACATTGAACATGATTGGATGAATACCTGCACTTAGCACACAAGTGTGGCGTAAACTGAAAAGAGTTTATCTTAGCTTATTTTATTGGCTTATGTCTTACGTATTTCCTTATGAACGAATAACTACAGTAGTTATAGTTTGCCACATTTGTCAACACATATCTGTGAAAACACATTTCAGTAACTGTCCATTTTTAATTGTGAACTCTGAAGCATAAAATAAAAGGAAGCAAAACTGACGTTAAAGCATAGTAAGGAAACTTAGTCAATGTTATACATGAGGTCACATACTTTTACACAGCTGGGTTAATTAGTCGGAATGCAAAGTCATGTCGAGCCAACAAAGGGAACAAGATGCTTGTACAAAAGAATAAAATTCTTGTGGAAATCAGGAGATGCAAGTCTTGACATTTGAAATGATAACAGAACAGGTGATCGGATATTCAAAGAGAACATTCAATTGTAATGGATTTATATTTCTACTATTCTCGAACTGAATTAGCCTCCCACACACATTTCAAAATGTCTACTGTGCAATAGTGTCCATTTCACAAATAAGCAGAGCTGTGGCAACTGGAGAAACCAGCTTTTAAATTATGATGAGCAAGTGTTAAAAAAACAGTTCTCTACATCAGTAATATGGTCTCCGAGGATTATTCTGTGGAAAGAAAGAGAAACACTTGATTAAATTCAAATATCATAGCAGGGACACAACAATACTGAATAGATCAGCAGCATGGAAATGGAAGTGTCATGTTTCTATAATCAGTAAGTACAAAACTAAACATGTATGGATATCTACAACTTTCACACATTCGCTAGCAATAGTGCATTAAATTGATGCAAATGCTGCTATTTGTTTTTACAATAAACAACATGATGTTACCAGTGGGTTTGGCCTGAAGCGGTAAGCAAGCATCATCCTCTTTCTAAAAGCGTCATACTCATCGTCAGTTTTTGTGAGCTCAGCTGGACGGTCGATTCCTAAACCTGCTCCATTCACAGGTGTTATTCCCCTAGAGTGGGACAGAGAGACACCCAAAATTAGTTCCTACTTTCACGTCTGTGCAGTAATTTGATATCAAAACATTACTGTCTATCTATCTGGTCATGCAAAACACTTAAAATAAGTCTTTTTCCCTGATGACATACTGACATGTTTCACTAAGAAGCATGGATGTAAATAAGAAATCAATTGATAGCTGAACTCCATTTAGCTGTTTCAGTTTTGGGGTCATGGTAATGTTCATGCTGACTCATTGTTATGGTTGACAGGGACATAAAAATAGAACAGAACCACCACTAATGTTATTAGTGCCACCTGTGATTTTCTGTCTATGATAAGTCTACTGTGAAAAAAAGTCCATTAAAAGTGTAAAGAGGTACAATGTAATACAGTAATCTAGTACCAGAGGTAGACTGGTGTGATAGCCCAGTGTGTACTGTTCACTATCAGTGAGTCAGTGAGATAATTCCAAGAGATACTTGTCATGCAGGCCATGCATATTGACATTTATAAGGGTCAAAGCCATATTCTGATTGTCCAGTTATTAGCCACATTATGAGTTGGTTTGTTGCTGTGTTCTTATTGGTTCTATTTTACTTTGCTATTTTTACTTACTTCCATTCACTAAAATATTGAGTTCACTTGGGCAAAACTGTGTTTTGTGAGGTCACTTTGAACAATCTTTGATCAAATTCCCTTGGTGCTGCTGCTATATCACATCTATGAGAGTGGGACATACAACTGGAAAACATGCACCTAGCTGACATGGTGGTTTTAATGGTTGTAATTTTTGCACATGGTGAAATAAACCTCTAAAACTATACATCATGATAACAAGCTTATATATGAAAATTGAAAACAATCCAACATGGTGAAAGTTGTGTTATTGCTAGAATATATGAAATGTAATGAGGATGGATGCTCACTTGTTGACGGGAGCCTTGATTCCCTGTCCTTCACTGCCAAGGCCTTCACCTTCCTTCCAGCCCATCTTCATGAGCATTCGGAAACCAAGATTTTCTACAGTCAACTTGAACTCTTTGTATTCTGAGTAGTCTGGGTCCCGGCCCTCCTGCAAATCAAGACGATTTCTTGCATCATTAAGTTTTATTCATGCCACAGACAGTGGGATTAATTTCACCATCTCACTGTCAAATATATTACTTCATCTTTAAAAAATCTTTGTTTCAAACTTCAACTTCTGCTCTTCTCTGTGTCTAATTCATAGGCACAAATACAACAGTAAATAAACAAATAAATGATGGTGAGCAAAGTTTGTTGTATTGTTCAGTTGTTTTAACAGGTAAGGAATAAACTCTGCTTGTCATCTGAGTCTGTTGAATGCAACAGGAATGTCTGTAAACATAATTCAACACTGCTGGTCTTCACCAAATACCACCAACAGAAACTTGTGTAGTAACAAGACATTTTTGTGACTTGTTCTTTGCCCGGGAAGTTTTCTCTGTGGCCTTAAACATTTACTTCCATGTCCTTATGTAACTGTTGATTTCCCAGTAACTGTACATTACTGTGCTGTTGTCTTATATTAACTGTTTTTGAAATTCTAAAAATAAGTGTGGTTTCTACAATATTGCCAAATCAAGTTAAACTGGGTTTCAAATAAACAGATAGCAGTTATAGCCTGCTCCTGAGGGTCCCTAAGGCAGAGCTAGAGGAATTTTCTGGGAAATGAGACATCTGTGTTGCTCTAGTGGCTGTTGCCACAGAGCCCCTGTCCCAGACAAGCAGCTTGAAAATAGAAGCATGGGTGGATGATAATAATCATGTTTCTAAATTCTGCGTGGGTGACTCTTAATGTCTAATAGCTCACACGAATTACACCAAAAATATATGAAAATTTTACAGCAGTGCTCTCCAGTAGTTTCTGTGAAGAAATCATAGTGTTGTGTGGTTATCCCTTCTATTCCATACCTGATAATCTGATTAAACAGATAAAACCTCAATACACCCCTTAAGGTGTTTAATAAGTAATTGTAAAAAAATATATATTAGAATATTATCATTAATGGACAGAGATAACCATAGATGGAAAACAGCTGGTCAGCCTGGAGAGCAAATAAATCCAGATGAATTCTGACCTTGAGTGCCTTGAAGGTCTCCATGAACTTCTCCAGCTCCTCAGGAGGCAGGAAATCTCCAATAAAGTGTTTCCCTTTACCCATTTCTGTCAGAGATTCGGCCCACTCTGGAAAAGTTCAGGCATGTTTTACAACAAGTAACTATTTAATCACCTTGATAAAAATCTGAGCATCAGCTGCTGCTGCTAGAATCAAATCTCCACAGTGATGGTCAGCCTTACCACGTGTCTTCTCCATTTCCATCTTTCGGAGACGATGCTCCCACGTGCCCACCTGCTGGTCCACTTCTTCATCACTGTCGTATTCGTGTTGATGATCTCTTATAGCTTTTTCCCACATTACCTGCACCTCTGCCATGACACGCTTGTGCTTCATGATGAGGTCATACATCTCCTGCATCTATGCGAGAAAACATCAGACAGACACAGTAAGCAACATATATACGTACAGTAGATTAAACAGACTAATACTGTTCTAAAAGACACGGTTAAATTAATAATAGATACAGGGTCAAAGGGTGGGTGGAATTTTTACTGTTGGCCTTTTCCTACCTCTTGTTGTTCTTTTAGTTGTCTCTTCTGGTCCTCAGACAATTCTGTCACTCCAACCAGACCAAGAGGCTTTCCCTTCTTATAACCAAGACCTCTCAGCTCCTGGGCTACACACCAAAACATTGATAGAGTTATGTATTCACTAATTAACTATGAACTCAATCAGCTGATCGTGTGACAAAATGGCAAATTAGTATGTCATCACCAACCAACTTTGGCTGGTGCCATTTTATCAGTATAATACAGTATATAAAACAGACTTTAAAAGTATGAGTCTGTACACATTTGTACAATCTATTAAACACAAGTTCATGTACCAGAAAGAGACGGTGTGTTAGGGTCTGGAACACCAACATCCTGAGGAACAACGACAGAAGGAACAGGCAATTCGACTTTGTCATCTTCAGAGCCCCATCTGCTCTTCCTTTTCCGTTTGACAGGTGGGGTGCTTGACTCCTGACTAGGTGATAAAGATGCTGGGGTTAGTGCTGGGGGATTCCTGGTAAAGGTGCAGCAGTGGCTTCTTCAACATCTGTCCTCGACTCTTCTGCAGGAGGTGTAGAGCTTTGGGAGGCTGTGGCACGATACTCCTGTAATTTCTCTTTGTAGAAGCGATGGGCTGGACTTTGGTGATCATACAAGAAACTGCATGAGGGAAAGGAAGCACAACCAGGTTATAATTAAAAACAGAAAGGGCAAAAGAAATTAAAAAAGAAACTTTTCTGTCAAATAAGGAGATAAAGTCACAAAAGCAGAGACTGACCTGAAGGCAGGGTTATCTCGGTTGCGCTCAGCAGCGATGGCTTCCACCTCAGGGCCACCCTCCGCCACAAACCTGGCCAGCTTCTCAGCCACCTGCTGGGTTTCCGCGTCCACTGGGGGGGAGACTTTAAGCAGCCTATCAGTACTGGGACTCAATTCACACTCTACTACTGTACCGTACTCAACTGGCCCTCACACACCACCAGTCTAGAGCCAATAGGGAATAAGAAGAGGAAGGAGGAGCAAGGGGGACATGGGTGGTGAATGGGGAACTGTATGGATGTGAGGCTTATATTGTAGTAAATGAACATCAGGTAAAGCCTAGAGTGAGTGGCAGCGATGCATACAATGTGGTTACACATTACAACTCGAGCTGCATGTGCAGTGTAATGTCTACAATTAAAGACTAAATTCTTTAAAATCTTAAACATAACAACATAAGAACATAATAACATAAAGTATTTCCTAATATGAGATAAGAAAGAAGACTATGATCTGTATGAGCACAGTCTAGAATAAAACTTCATCATGAACCACACTAGTATCTTGGCTGGGGATTATTTTTGTAAGATGCTGTGGTTTTGAAAGCCAAGATGAAGGCTGCATTTTAAACAGAGGTGTTTCTCTTTTTAAAATGCAACTGAATACTTCTATGAATACCAGTTTCACTCAAAGCAGAGACCTCAAAAAAGAGTTGCATATACAGATCATTACATTTTAACACTTCTTCATATATTATCAATTGAGAAATGGCAGATTCCCCCTGTCCAGGTTACCTCTACAAAGCAGTTAAAAACAATTAACATACACATGAATTATGAAGGCTATTAAAATTGTTTAAATATCTATCATCTTAATGTCCACAGATGTGTGTATGAGGTCCTATTCTGTTGACTCAAAAGTATGTTTACAATATATTGTTCAGACAAACGCAATTACATTTTTGCAACTGGAAAGGTGTGAGGGAGAAAACAGAGACAAGGGTGAGAAGAGCTAATAATTACCAGTATCTGATGTATTCTCAGGTGTTAGAATATCCTTCCTCATTTCTGCAACTCTTTTTTTGTAGTAGAGATACTCCACACTGCCCTTATCAAATAAAAATCTGAAAGATAACAGTTGAAAATAAACACATTTGTAAATACTCTACAGGTAAAAATAAATCTAAATAAGCTAAAATGTCCTTAGGACTTACGAGAAAACAGGATTGTCCTTGTAGTCTTCCCTGGCCTTTCTCTCCAGTTCAGGTCCCCCCTCTGCCACAAAAGAGGCCATCTTGTCGATAATGAGTCTGGTGTCTGAATCCTCTGGGGGAGAGACTTTAAGCACGCTATGAGTATATTTACTGTAAGGGCACCTATGACAACATGCCAGTCACAAGGCAACTGTACCACTGGAGTACGAAGATGATGCACTCAAATGTCCCAAGCCATGGAGTTGTCCAGAGAAACACTGAATTACCTTTCATTTCTAAGAATCTGGAGTAATCAGCATCTTCTTCCTCATCCTCACCATCTGGAGAACAAAACACACTTGGCCTCTGGCTGAGAATGGGATTCTTCTTAGTCTGCGAGTAGCTCTTGAACTGACTAAGCATGCTACTGACTCCAAGGCCAGGCCGCTTGCCAACAAGGATGCTCTTTTTCTGAAGTGCATTTCCTCCTGGTGATGAATTTAAAGTTGGAGGAGTTTTGGTATCACTGGTGGAACCTAGAAATGGTCAAGTGCACACATTACAAAAAGCTAGTACTAGCCTTAACCTTAACAGCTAAATGATATTATAATTTATTTTGCTCAAGTATGAGCTCTTCTCCTCAACCAGAACATTAAGTAGGTTACGCAGGTGAGGTAGCTAGATAACGTCAGTGGTCCTGTCATGGTCAACCACCCACATGCTGCACAGCTGTCTAGGATCTCTTTGTCTTTCACACACACACACACACACACACACACACACACACACACACACACACAAAACCTCAGGGTTACATCTATCGTATGTCCAACAGATTCCATATTATATTACTAAGTTGCACTACACAGTATCACAATAATATATTCCAGTGGTAAAGGTGTGACTAAAAACATGATAACAATCCATTGGTTGTGAAAATGGCAGTACTAACCTGGCACATTGGTGGATTTCTCCTTCTGCATCTTCATGAACTGTTGTAAGAAGCTTCCATCATTTGCAAACTTGTTTGAAGAGGCTCCTTGAAGACTAGGAGAACTACTGGAATCAGAATGGGGGAAAATGCATAAAGCCAGTGTTAAAACTGTGTAAACCAATGCAAAACTGTCTTGCATTACAGCACAGGCTGACAGCACTTGAGAAACTGTGGGTGAAAAATATATAAAGGTAAACAGCATGTATTTAATGTTCACATATGTGTGGGATTGTGAATGTATCCTGACCTTGGAGGTAAGGGTTTACTAGTGGTTTCTGCATTCATTTTTGCCTGCTCTGCCATTCTGGCTTCAATCTCTTTCTTCTTCTGAGCTATAAGCTTCTCTTGACGGAGAATATTCATGTTCATCTTGTTTTTCTGTGGCTGGGCAGGCTTGAACTTCCATCCCCCCCGCCCTGAGTAAACATAAATGAAAAGTGCATTAAAACCACAACATCTAATGGACTGTTAAAATATTCTTCTGGATTGAAAAAATGCAAAACCATTTAAATAAAATCATGTGATATAAATGGGTTATAGATTATTCGAGGTAGAAAGTATCAATTCAGTCCTATAATATCAAATATCATAACTTTGCCATGTTCTTAGCCATTACAGACTGTCGAACAAAAAAGCTTCTCTAAATTAAACAACAAAAGAAACAACTCTGAACCGCCATTAAAAAGAGACATCGGTGCGATTACATGTGGGTAATAGAGGTTGTATCCTGGCATAGATAGCTACTTGTTGAATTAAGTAAACATTGTGCAAATTGTGGAGTTATAATGATCTTGTTTAGCTAACAAAACAGCTAAAGCTAGCTGACGCTGCTCATCGGTTACGCCACCAAGCAGCTACACAAGCTAGTTGACGCTTACGGCTAACCTGCCTAACTTCACTACAGGCATATTTAATCGCTCTCAAATTCCCTATTAATTTTACCTGCATCGCCAGACTCCATGGTCGTAGCAGGAGGAAGAATATATTTCGAAAACAACGCTCACAGACTACAACAAGCCTTTCGGTGTTACAGTAGATGACTTGAAATCTGTCTATGGATTTAGCTACCGAGAGCCAAACCATAACTTCCGGTCGTAGTCTTCCAGAATAAACCATTATTTCTACTGCACCCTCTTGTTCTCACTAAGACTAAATTTCCTTTGTTGCGGAAAAAATCCAAATAGTAAACACCTTGTATTAAAAAAAATCCAGTAAAATAAATGTAAAATAATATGACCATTACCTAGATTTCAATTTGTTAAATGCTGATGTGGAAAGCGCTGGCATGCTATAACGGGTGTACAGTTCCCCTGTTGTAACAAATTAAATATCATGTAATCAACAACTGAAAAGGTGAATAGAAAATGATGCATCAAAACAGTTAAAATTGTAAATGATTTTATGGTCACGTCGTGTTAGGTGTTGCTTTTTCTTTTTTGATGGGGTGGCGGTGCTTTTATTCTGAAGGATATATATAACCGGAACTCCTATTCTTAGTAATTTTGTGTAGCTGCCATGGTGATGTTACGTATGGGCACGTACGTTGCCGTTTTCATCGCGTTTTTCCCAAATCGGGTCTTCTTGTTCCTCGTTGCTATCCGTCCGTACTTACGAACTGGTCTCCTGCTCAGAAATGGCTGAAGCTCCCCCACGGCCCTGCCGGTTTTTTTGTCACCGGTGTTCAGCAGAGATTAGTCCGCGTTTACCGGTAGGCTCAAAGAGACATAGTTTATGACTAAAAGAACACGTAATTATAAGTGTTTTGTTGTGGACTCATTTATGTGTGTGTATGTGTGTTGCTCAACGAGTCATGTCGCCTGACTGCTGCTGTTCAGCTACGCTAGTTAGCACCAACGGTCTACAGTGATAGTCAAGTGGTAGCAATTAAGTTGACGGGGACGCTCAGATTGTGATCTTGTGATTTAGAGGTATGATATCAGATATGTCGCAGTATACTGAAAAGCGACCGAACTGGATTCATCCCCAAGGAATGACAGATCTCTCAGTGGTGCCGTTTAACACCAGGGAGCTAGCTAACAGAAAAAAGCGTAGGTTCACATTGCTTTAGTCAGATTTAGAATCTGTCAAGAGCTCAGTCAAATGGTTTTGGGTTTGATTTAATCTCTGTCTGTCATCTGATGTACAAGAGCCGGGGAAATTTATTTCCCCATATGGATTTATTGTTAGCTTCTTGTAGTCATAGCGCAAAGAGATGTAAAACTAAAACCAGTGTTAGTTAACTGTCCCCAGTGTTGTGACATCAGCCTGCCTGCCACCACAGTCTGTTGTCAAGCTAATCATGGGAAGCTTCTTGAACGTTACAGTAACAGTTACCTTACAGACAGGCACCAAGCCAGCTGCTTACTGCCACTGTGACGGAGTATTCTCAGGAGATCACGTTTACTTACAGAGAGAGGTTACAATGTGTTATTCACAGTGTGTAACATTTCACTGAAGTTGGCTGAAAGTACTGGAATTAAGAGATCTCTGATGGATGTTACTGATTGCCTTGTGATTGCCCTACATCATATACTGAGTCGTCAGTTCATTAGGAACATGTTAATCTAGCCAAAATAAACTTACTCAGATACAACAGATAATATTTGTTCACAAGGTTATAATTCTAAGTGTTAACAGTAATGTTTTGAGGTTGTGATTCTTATGGTGTTTTTGTATTGTAACACACTAACAGATGCCTGTACTGTTATATTCACCCAGTTTATGTGAGCCAGGGTCGAATACATATTAAATTCACTGCACAATCCAACAGCAGCTTAAAGCCTCTAGAATAACCATTTGGTTGAATCAACACCTGTTTAAGACACTAAACCCCTAAAATGCCTATAAAGGTGGGTTTTTGTGCCGGCTGTTTAATTGGAGTGCTTTTTTTCATTATTACAACTTCACACATATTATTCATTGTGAATGAACATTTACATTTTCACTGTAGGACTACACTTGTCCACGCTGTGAGTCTGGTTTCATCGAAGAGTTGCCTGAGGAAAGAAGGTATGGATATTTATTGAGTCTTGTGAATTTTATTCATTTGGTATTCTAAGTCTTAGATTTTCACTTTGTTCACCTCTGCGTTCCTGCAGTAATGAAAATGGGTCTGCATCCACATCCTCCTACAGTGATCAGAACCGCTCAGCCTTTGAGGTCAGTCGAGACTTTCAGAATCAGCTCACTGAGGAAAACTTTTTGCACATTGCACCATGATTTGACATTGCCTTTGTATTTTCCCTGTAGAACATGGATCACCAACACTTATTTACATTTCCCTCCGGGTACGGTCCGTTTGCACTTGGGATTTTTGATGAAAACTTTGACCTTCGAACGCGGCTACCCACAGAGGACAACCGAGAGACAGAAAACAGGAGAGAAAGGGAAATGGCGTCACGGCAACGATACAGTGCGCGGCAACCACGGGGTCGACATGTTCCTCGAAGACAGGGTACGCGCCATGAAGGAGTGCCCACATTAGAGGGGTGAGACATTTTCAGCAGTAGAGTGTGTGTGAGTTTGGTGTGGGACCCATGAGACTACAGGTAAAAAGTCTGCTTTGCTGTGTGAATCCTATGTGCTTCTCATGTAACACCAGGTCATACTTCACAATATTATTTCCACTTCTAGAATATAAGATATACAGATATAAGAGATGATGTGTTTAGACAGTAAAAATGCCAAGTGGTCTGTGGTACCACCTACCAAAAAGCCCCTCCATCAAAAAATACACACAGTATCCATTATCACTATTTTGATAGTAAAGGCCTATAAATCCTATAACAACTAAATTGTAGACATCTACTATAATTATCTGTGAACATGAATCTTTAAATACAGAGATGTTTTTCATTTGTTGAGTGTAGGAGACTGGGCAAATTGAAATTATAAGTTTTACTCAGCAAATGCTTGTTGAAAATCTAAATATGTTTTTTTAAATGCTTTTTTTGGTCCTGATTTCCAGAATCATCCAGCAGCTAGTAAATGGAATCATAGCACCTACAGCCATGCCAAACATTGGAATGGGACCATGGTAAGCACAGGAAATTGATGCATGTTTGCTTTGTTATTTGTTTTTGTTCCACTGTTCGGTAACGTATTCTTATTTTTCTGACGTCCCTTTTATTTGGCAGGGGCATGTTACATTCCAATCCAATGGACTATGCTTGGGGTGCCAACGGGCTTGATGCTATCATTACACAGGTATAACAGGTTTTTTCTTTA
This sequence comes from Caranx ignobilis, assembly GCA_021432705.1. Taxonomy (NCBI): domain Eukaryota; kingdom Metazoa; phylum Chordata; class Actinopteri; order Carangiformes; family Carangidae; genus Caranx; species Caranx ignobilis. Next base: position 38,326,559 of record MU269980.1, read on the forward strand.
CGTTACTCTGGAAATAAATCTACACATCAAGTATTTTTGTGGAATTTCTTACACATGGAGAGTACAGTGTTTGCTTTAAAACAAATAGCACTCTTTTTTGTTTGAATGTATGTTTGTGGCTGGTAGATCAAACTCTGTAAACAAGTCTTTAAATCAGACATCTAAAAGACAAAGAATTAAGCTATATATTAGAGCAGAGTGTCATTCACGGAAAAACAAAAACTAGTTTTCATGCAAATGAGCTCAGCCATTTAATTTGATTTTGCTCTTTTTCCCCTGCAGTTATTGAACCAGTTTGAAAACACTGGTCCTCCTCCTGCAGACAGAGAAAGGATAAAGAGTTTACCCACCATCTCCATCACAGAGGAACACGTGGGTAAGTCCCCACATGTCTGCCTTGCTCTCTCACTCGTTGTGTCTTACCCACTCTGCATCAAAAGCATCACTGAGCAATCTATGGGAGCAGAAAACATTTTTTTTGATCAACATTAAGCTTTGGGACTGGCACTCCATATCACTACAACCTCATCATCTAAGCATACTAAATAAAATTAATGCCAAATCTGCACATCTATTTTAACTCCTAGGGTTTTTTCGTGGTAATGAAGTGCAGTTCCTGAATTTGACCTGACACCACATAACATTGCCTTAACCCAAACAAACACGATCAGCACGTGCACAAGCTGATGCATGTGACTGGAGGTCTCTCTCACACAGACACTATGCTGTCGTTATGTTTGTGCAGGTGCTGGGTTAGAGTGTCCTGTGTGCAAAGAAGACTACAGCGTGGAGGAGAGTGTTAGACAACTGCCATGCAATCATTTATTTCACAATGACTGTATAGTACCATGGCTGGAACAGGTATGTATATGAGCTGTGCTGCTTTGGGCTGATTGAAAAAAAGTGAAAGAATATAATAAGAAACATTCAATCGGTGCTCCTCCTAAGTGCTGCTGTAAGTTGTCAAAACACAAGTTAGTGCGTTATTTGTAATTCTAGGAACAGAGAAAATTATAGTGTTTATCATAACATTAGGAAATTAGGAAAGAAAGGCTTGGATGGTGAAATGTTCACACTGATAATTACAGTATGACCTTTTTTTATTTTATTTTATTATTTTTTCACTTAGTCACTCATTGTATTGTTTTGTTTCATTTCTGTTTCTGTTTTAATCCGTAGCAAATGACATAACAGCCCCACTTATGTACTTAACTGTTGACACGTAAACCTGCTGTAATGGTTTGTAGTGGATCATGCCTCTTTCTTTTCACAAGGATAAAAGAAAATAATCTAAGAGCTATTTTTTGTGAACTTACAACGTGTATAGCTGCATCAATCATGACGTCATCCCCATTTTTAACTACCGCTCCTGAAATCTGGTTAATTGCATCTTGGTGAAACATGTTCTGCCAGGACTTATTATTATTATTATTATTTTGAAGATTTCCTGAACAAATCTTAGAAATATGTGACAATTTGAAGGTTTGGAATTAGTCAGCCACATGTATAGTAAGTGTGTAGGGTGTTGTTGTATTGTTTTGGCCCGGCTTTAATGTAGTTCAAATTGAGAGCAGAGAAAAAGTTGTTCAGGTCATCTCTAATATCTGTGCTTCATCTGTAGGAGGCTAGTGATTGTCCAGAACCGAGCAGGCATCTGAATGTGTTGATATATTGATGGTTGACAAGTGAAGGAGTCTTATTCATCATTTTTTTCCCCCTCACAGCACGATACGTGTCCCGTGTGCAGGAAGAGTCTTAGTGGACAGAATACAGCCACAGACCCACCAGGGTTATCAGGAATGAACTTCTCTCCCTCTTCCTCCTCCTCTTCCTCCCCGAGCTCACCTAGTAATGAGAATGCTGCCAGAAACTCATAGATTTTCACCGTCGCCACCACCTCACATCTGAAAACCTCATACCCGGCTGAGACCCAACAACTCTTCTCTACAGCTGAGCCCAGGACAGTCGTCTGTCCCGATTCTAGGGGACAATATGAGTCGAGGTGAACTCTGAATGTGTTGCAAACTATTACTCACCCGCCCCCGCCCCCACTCCCATCCCCCACCCCCCTGCGTGCTGAATGGACGCTGGGTCCAGCTTCTGCTGCTATTCTAATCAAGTGTTTGAGGAGGTGGACTTGGCAGTGTTAAAGGAGGATCCAGAGAGGTTGTGAATAAAGATAACAACAACAACAACAACAAACTAAAATAATAATGAAGTGGGATTGTGACCCGAACTTGAGCAGCGTTTGAGCCAGAGGGGACTGCTTTTTGATGGAGACATGTCTTTGCCACAAGGCTGGGACACATTTTATATTTAAAAGACAAATTTTTTTTTTAAACATTGCCTGTGGTGGTGCAGAGTCCATAGATGTGTAGATAGAAAATTCATTTTGAACTGTAAGCCACTGTACAGCTAATGGATCCAACTAAAACCTTGCAGAAAGGAAACCAAGCGTATGCATCTGATTTTTTTTTTTTTTTTTTGGTATTTATTTGCACTTTTTTTTTTTTTTTTTTTTTTGCAAAAAATCTGTTTAATTTTGAGAATGTGAATTTGGGGAAACTACTGAACAAAAACCCTTTTTTCTTTTTTGCCAAAAAAAAAAAAAAAAATCTAGGACTTGTTTTTGTTCTTCTTGGAGCTTGGTCCGGGGTGTTGAGATTATGTTGACAGGGAGAAGATCCACACAGCTCAACAGCTGACACATTTTTATTCCTCAAGTGAAACATTTCACAAACTTACTTATTTATTAAACCTTTGCCCAATACACAGATTGGGCAATATAAAAGAAAAAAAAGACATTATAAAAGGCATGGGATCATCTTACCTCTGGGCAAATGTGTTTCACAAAACAAGTGTTTATTATTTTATTTACTGATTTTTCGTACAGTCACAATAAAGTGCTAAAACAAACTCACTTAAATGTTTCTGCCATTGATGTGCAGTTTCAAAATGTTATCCCACTGGTAATGTTTCATTTTACATACTTGATGTTGTGAAAATAAGATTGTTCAAACCCCAACTGTTCAAACACAATCAGTCAATCAGACTTCATTTCTATAGCACTTTTCATACAATTAAAATGCAACCCAAAGTGCTAGTCCCTCCCACCCCCCACCCCCAACACCCACGAGAGAAGAATCACAGTTTAACCATTGATCTTTCTGTGCTTGATAAATCTGAAAATGTTTAATAGGAGGTAGCCGTGCCATAACCCAGCCTCTTGTTTGCAGCAGTGGACTTCTGCTAATGCCCCTGAAGGTACTGGAAGTTTACGTTGCATTTAAAGCATTATTTCAAATGGTAGTTTCAGTGTTTAGCATGCATGTCCTTTGAAATATCCAAACTAAGTATTTTGTCCCCTTTAATAGGAAATGCCTAAATCATTAATAATGCAGTTAACTGGTTTAAAAGTTTTGCTGGCACAGTCCACGTTCTTGTGTGTTGAGCTTCAGTATCAAGGTAAACACTAAAATACATAGAGGATAAAAAAAACTCAGGGGGAAGATCCAGTAAATAGTATAAATAACATCTCACCAGTAAAGACAAAAACAGCATGGAAACATCCAAAGAAGGGTCGATCAGTTTTCTTAGCATTTAAATCTGAAGGTATTGAGAATATTTTTTTTTTTTATTTTAACAGGCAGGTAGAAGCTGAGTCACCAGATCAGCAGCCTGAGCTTTTCATAAACATTAAACCATTAATTCAAAGCTGCCAGTACGAATGCATTTGGTGAGCCCACTCACTGTGAGTATGAAAATCTGTTCTGATGGTTTACAGGACCTGGACAAATCAGAGGCTGCCGTGGAGAAATGCTGCCTTCGTTTGTTATAAAACAGTCTGTGGGACTTCTCACTACAGTCTCATTTGTTTTACTGGTTCAGGATAGTTGTGTGTCAGGAGAACCACAGCAGTAAGATCATCACTTGATCCTTCTTATGTGGGTTAACACTCTTCATTTTGATTAATGGATACAGGCTTCTATTGTATAAAATGGTCCTAGGCTATTCAGACAAACAACACTTGCCCTCCTGTGTGTTGTTTGTTCCATTTTAGTGCTTCATTGTCTTTTTTTTTATTATTATTTAATTCTATCAGTTGTCGAAAAGCTTTTTGCAAGTGTCACACTGCTGCATCACCTCACCAGGAAATTACAGTGAACCTTGGTGCGGCTGCGTAGTTTGGATTAATGAAGCAGAAAGACGAAGGCAGAGATACAGAAGAAGGGAGGGCAGGAGAGAGAGAGAGAGAGAGGGGGAGATGATGCTCATGACTTCCCAGCACTCATGTCAAAAGGTAAGAAATCTGTAGCAAGTGGATTTGACACGAAACTGAAGTCGATTTCTTTTATGTTTTGCAGAAAAAGTTGTGGTGGCATGTGTGGCATTTGATTGCCACTAGTTCAGTAGTCTTCTCGCTATTGCTAAGTGGGCCTATGTGCATGTATGTAAACTATCCTTTGCATATGTGACCAAAATTAGACTCAACCAAAACTAGATCAAAGAAAATAGGTTAGCTACTTAATCTCTTCTCCAGCGACGGAGCACTCGATTATCATGGCCCATATCTTCACCGTGCAGGAATGATGCTCTGTAGCTCCATGGACACAGTCATCCACTCTGACAGATCTTAACATATGCTAATTGAAATGCATTCTCTGCTGCTTTATGTGCAACCAGCTGTTTTTTTGAATGTTCACATGCTGTTTTAAGCCAGAGCAGCAAAGAGCCTATTAGTGATGCTGAACCTGCATCTCTCTGTCACTGCTGGCACTGTGTTGACACCTCTGCTGTACTTGTTGACACTTGTTAAAGGTGGTATCTGCAGAGGTGATGCAGAAGATGACTGAACCGACTTTGCTAATGGATGTTAAAGCAGTCTGGTTTGTCAGATGTTAAAAGAGGACATGAACAGTGAACTCAACCCCTGTGTGCCTTTTTATATAGGATATACTTCAGGATAAGGACATATAAATAAGGATCATTATATGTTGCTTGGATTACACAGTATATCAGCACAGTCCCTAAATGTGGCTACTGTCTGGAGTCCATGCTTGTACCCTGTCACCTGCCCCTCTGCATTAACTAAAATAGACTGGAGGACAGAAATCAAAAGGTGTTTTTCTACAAAAAACAAGTGCCCCATGAGAGCTGCATGGTAGCCTACAGTTTGCTCCCTATGGGCCATGAACCCAGATTAGAGCACCCACAGGATCATGAGAATAGTTCACCTTTAGACAAACGGACCTAGACTGTAGACACATTTTGTTTCTGATCAAGTACCTTAGACAAAGTTTGACGTTGTCACAGAATCACAAAATGCTGAACATTGGTCTCCTTCCTTCTGCTCTGCTCTGCATGTGATCCCCCTGCGTGGCCACTAGGGCGCGCTCAATACCAGTCGGGAGTGACACGGATTCAGGGAGGTTGTCATTGAAAACACCTTCTAAAACATATGACATCATTCCGAGTTTTCATTAACACGTGGTAATTAAACTTTTGATGTCAGTGGGCAATATTCTGTGTTTGACGACATGTTAAGTGTTTGTTTCTCTGTGATTTTTTTTTTTTTTTTTGGGAAGGAGCTGCATGAGGTAATTCAGCTTCAGGTCATGACGGAGAGGCCTCAGCTGGAGATGTACTTGAACTGAACTGGGAACAGCACAAGCTAATGGTTTAATGATATTTGACGCAGTCGAGAGGCTTAGGTTTTTAGTTTGATGCTTGAGCGTCTCTGACAGGATGACTAGTGAAAGTATAAATGCAGTAGTTTGCAAAGAAGTCACGTCCACCCCTCCCTCTGTCCCCCTCTCCTTTCTCTCTCCCTCTCCTTCTCTCTCTCTCTTCTTCTTCTCTCTCCTCTACCTCTGATTGGTTTTCTCCAAAGATAATTGGAGGCAAAATTTGAGCCGCTTAATGTCATGGACAGGAATGAGGTGTCACCGGCGTCTGCTGCCACCATGAAGAAGAAGGCGGTGGGCGGCAGTGGATTCGGCCACATCGGCGCATCCAGGGCTGTCGCGTCCAAATGCACAAGAAGCAGCAGCAGCCACAACTGTCTGGACTCCGGTTCCTCTGGTGCACCGAGCGGTAAGCAGTCCGGCGTGGCCAGCAACGTCGTGATGGACGAGACGGAGGACGGAGAAGAGGAGTCTAAGTTTCAGCATCCGCGGTTGCGCCGAGCCGGGGGGAGCGGCAGTGGCGGAGGTGGAGGAGGAGGAAGAGGCAGTATCAGGATGAAGAACTTTACGCCAGGAGGGGGAGCCGCGTCCTCGGCTTCCAGGAGGAACTCCAACAAGGAGCCCTGCCTTACGCACACAGAGGACGCTCCTGCCGCCCCACGGCCCACTCCTGCCTCCAGAACTGCCGAGACCCAGACACCCTGTCCGGGCGATGCTGCCCTGCGCGGCGAGACCAGCAGAGCATCTGGGGTGGAGGCGTCGGTATCAGCGGTCGCGGTAGAGGTTTTAAACGCGGCAGCGGGTGATGTTTGCAACAGCGTCGCTTCAATTTCCAGCATGAAATGCAACAAAAACGGAGAATGCAGGAGGGACTCGGGTACCGGGAGCCTGCGCTCAATCATCTCCAAGCAGGAGAAGCAGACAGGAGTGTCGGGGAGGGCCGAGGACGCAGGCAGCGCCAAGCGAGGAGCCTGTAACTCGACTACCGCCAGCATGGACGGCTCGATCACACCAGGCGGGTCCCTGACCGGGGGGCACGGAGGAGAGAGCGCAACCCCCGTGTCCAGCGGTGTCCCCGAGAAAAAGGACTCCAAGGTGTCCTTCTCTAACGCACCAAGCCGGAAAGCCTCGTCCTCGCTGCACGGCCCGACTCAGACTCAGACCCAGCAGCCTAGGAACTCTGTCACTTTCCAGAAGCCGGAGGATGGACCGCCAATTGTGCCCGCCGAGGATGCGGAACCTCGGGGCAGCCAAGCCAGCTTCATGCAGCGGCAGTTCAGTAGTATGCTGCAGCCTGGAGTTAACAAATTCTCCTTACGCATGTACGGTAGTCAAAAAGCAGTGGAGAGAGAGCAGGAGAGGGTAAAATCAGCTGGGAATTGGATTATCCACCCTTACAGCGATTTCAGGTAAGAGCTGGGGCCGCCATTGGTTGCACGTTGAAAGTCATGAGGGGCCCGTATGGGTCCCCATTGTCATCTGCAACTTAGGCTACTTTATAGTGAGTAACCACTGTGACCCCATGGAAGCACATGCATGACTATTGTCCAAGGCTACTGGCTGCTGATATTTCCACTCCCTCCCTCATGACTGAATCTTTAGAGATTTGAATCGATGCATTGCAACTTGCTGCCGTTAATCCCCAAACAACCTGTTGTCAGGCAAACTGACTGGAGCAAACAAAAAAAGTGTCATTTCAAGGTTGTAAACAAATCCTATCCCAGTCTGTATGTACAGTAGCATGTCTGGGATGCTCAACAAGCCCGGCCTGCTAACACATCTCGACTTTTCGTTGCAGCACACGCTCACATTAAACAGAGAGGACAGCGATCTGACGCTAGACGAGTTCATTTAAAAAGCCATCATCAACAGATCGACTTAATATTCACTGTAGTAGAAGCTGTGCTCTGCGACAAGAGCCGTGCTGATACGATGTAGGCTATCTGCGTGAGTGTGTGTGTATGTGTGTGTATGCGATGCACTCAGTAATGGAATGTCACCTTGAGCCAAGTGTGCGAAAACCTCAAGCATGCTCACTGGAGACATATCCGCCTGTACGACTCCCCGGATCCTGCATTTAAATGACGGATTCACTCTGTTTATCTCGGCTCGGTACTGATAACCCAGCTGGCCCCCCTAGCAGCTATTTGGTCATGCAAATATTTAGGGAAATCCACGCGCCACGAAGGCTCCTCGTGACCTGGGCCATAGGTAAAACGAGCCTGTGGGGCTTGTATTCGACATGTAGGATCAGTCGCTGTATTGCGTCTGTGCCCAGGCAGCTCAGCAGCCCCATGGTTTTCCTCTGTGGCTGCGCGGTTTGGTTTCAGCACCACAAGCAAGCGGACAGCTCCCGTCTCGAATTTGGAGTCGGCTCGCGCGTTTGAGCGCTACCTTTAACCCCCCCCCCCCCTTCCCCTCACACACACGTCCACACATCCTCCCCCACACACCCCCACCCCCTGCACAGAGCCATTCATGTTTGGACCATTTGTATCACATAACGCCGAGTCAGTGGACTACTGAGGGCTAAACTTGAGACACGTCTTCAGCAGCACAGATGTAATTTGACAACAGGCCACTCTGGAGATCACGCACTGCGTGGGGCGCTCTGCCACTCTGTGATTCTCATGCAAATGAATGCACGAGCATAGTTAACGCAATCAAAGTTGCCTCAGACGTGATCATCGCGGCGGTTATTGTTGTTGCCAGTGGAGTGGAGGAGTCAGAGCATGTTGCATAAGTCGCAGTGTAATGACTCAGCGCTGCACCTGTCCTGCAGAGAGGCCTCTGACGGGCTCAGACCTCACCACTTCTTTTTTTTTTTTTTTTTTTTTTTTTACTCCGTCTGTCCCAGTCACTAAACTGCCACATCACTACTGAGAGAGAAGAGCAAGGTAGTCGCCCTGGCTTCCATGTGCAACTGCAAGGTCGACAAGAGCTAAAGAACACGTCCTTAACAATGATTTATCAGCTTGATACTTACTTATTTAATGTGAATTGCTTGGTGGTGAAAAAAATACAGAGGATATGCTCTGTCACCCAAATAAGTCTATTTGGACTTTACCCTTGTTCTATATGACCTAAAGATAAATCACTGTGAAGGGCAACATATACTGTATGATTTTTTTGGCAGCAAAAACCTTTTGACGGACAAAATGCGCATTGCTCATACATAAGGGCATAAGGAAGTTTATTGTCACTGTATAGGTGCAACAAAATTTCAATTTGGTACTCTCAAAAAGCAACGAGTCAAAAGATCAAAAACAAACCAACATTCTCATATCTCATCATATAATCTAAAATATTTCAGCGCTTTATGGTCATTTCAGTCATTTCATTCTGTTTCGTTAGGTCAATCAAACAAACAAAAGAAAGGATAACCACTTCATTATTGTGGTGTATCTGGGTAGAAAACAGAGGGCTGAAGAGAGGAGGATGATTCTTGCCTCCATCTTTCAACTCATTATGTAAACCTTGAAAATACAGCCTGGGGAGAAAATTTAGTTCTGTCAGTCACTGTACAGGAAACAGCCATGCAAATACATTTTCTGTTTTTTACTCCATGACCAGTGACAGTCATTAGATTCATTTTGTTGCCTATGTAAAATGCACAGAGAGACTGCTTATAAGGAATGATTATAGTACACGTCAGTCTTGGAAAAAGGAAGTTCAGCAGCTCTCATTACTCTCTGCATGTTCAAGCAGCTGGAGTGAAGCTCCTGCACTCCGTTTACACTTTTTTCCATCTTGAGCTTGGAAGTCTCTTGTGCCTATCGGCTTTCCACAGCAACTTTTCTGATCTAACTCTATTTTTGTCCCCCCCCCCCGCCTCTTTTTTTCATCTCCTTTACACCACACACACTCATGTAAACACACACATGTGCACACTACAACTCCACACACACACACACACTATAGGTTCTACTGGGATTTCACAATGCTGCTGTTTATGGTGGGCAACCTGATCATCATCCCTGTGGGCATCACCTTCTTCAAGGACGAGACCACCACGCCCTGGATCATCTTCAACGTGGTCTCCGACACCTTCTTCCTCATGGACCTGGTGCTGAACTTTCGCACAGGAATCATCATTGAGGACAACTCGGACATCATTTTGGACCCTAAAACCATTAAGAAGAAGTACCTAAAGACTTGGTTCATTGTGGACTTCATCTCCTCCATCCCAGTGGATTACATATTCCTCATAGTGGAGAAGGGAATCGACTCGGAGGTATACAAGACTGCTCGGGCCCTGAGGATCGTCCGCTTTACCAAAATCCTCAGTCTTTTGAGGCTGTTGAGGCTCTCCAGATTAATACGCTACATTCACCAATGGGAAGAGGTAAGAGCATGCATTTCACGATTGTCCCTGTGTAAATATTATATGAAATCTAATCACACATCTCTTAGCTACAGAGGAAGAAACACCTAATCTAGTCGGTGATAAAAGGTCGCTGATTTGCCTCCAATATGCTGATGTTGGCTCGTGACCAAAGCAACAATCTGCTTGCTCTGAGCTGCCTGCTCTCCTCCGCCTGGAGGCTCAGTGTTCATGTTCTCACCTGCCACCTGGTGAGAAATGTATAATGTCAGCAGGATGTTTGAGCTTTAACAAACTTTGCATCCTAATTACTGTTATTGTCACACAACCCCCCCCCCCACCCTTCTGTCTCCCTGTCTGACCTGGCAGGCCCACAGGCAGCACCAGGCGGTCTAATAAGGAGCCTATTACCAGGGCAAACAGAGTTAATCAATTAAGATGCCAGAGGAAGAGCAGGTGGGGTAGAGGGTGATGATGATATGCAGCACTAGGGGGCTGTTGACTGTGATTATATATGTCACTAACTTCAGAGACAATGGAGAGGTTAGGTAAGCTGGCTTTTCACTAGGGGCCTCACTTGCAGACTTTGGATATGAAGATAGGTGCTGTTGCCAGGTAGAGTCTCCAGGCTGAACTCAAAGACCCAGCCCTGCCCTTCCTGGCCACTCACTTTTTATTTACTCTGTGTGGGATGCACGTTGTCGGGGGCCCTGCTCTAGCCTGTCCACAGACTCCTTCCTCAAATGAAGGCGAGCGGCCTGGGAGACAGGAGGTCCTGGGAAGTCATGAGATCACTCGACTTTTCGTTTGTGCCCGTATCGGCAGCATGGTGTTGGCATTTTGCAGTGGTGAGCAGCGCAGTGGAGCTCGGCTGCTCACTTGACCTTTGGATAATTGGATTTCTGAAGATATGATGTGATGCGCACACATACACTCATACACAGTGGTGCATGATGGGAAGTGATACTTGGCATGCATGGAGAATGAGATGCGGTGGAGAGCGAGACACTGAGAGAGGCGATACCCACTTTCAGATGCCTGTCTCTTTCACGTTATCAGCCATTGTTTTATTTTGAAAACCCAAGTATCTGCACCATGAGCTACTTTCAGTTCCTGAAACCGTCTTGGAGCTGTCCACGTTACTGAACACATCCATTGTGCCTCTGCACACCTGCACAGTACAGTTACTCTCATCAATCTTCTGTAAAAATGATTTGATAAACTGCTATATTGTCAGTGGGTGATTGACAAAACCTGACAGTGAAAACCCCATAAAGGTTAAAGCGGCATTTAGAAAGATCAGCGCATGTGATTCATGTCCAGCCTCATTCTTCATCTCTCCCTTCACAGAGTATCACTTCTGCCTCAGCTGCACTGAGTAAGAAATGACCCATTTCTCATTCCTTGATAGTGAACTTTATTAGACAACGTTGGCTGTTCGTACTATGAACAGCACTGAAACTTCAGCAGCTTTACACATCATGGATATGACTATTACTTTTAAACAGCCATCAGACTATTAAGCAGCAACAGAGAGTGGCTTGTTGACGTCAGTCAGGTGATAGATGATTGGCCGAAGTGACCGTCTGATGACTCAGAATGATTGATGGGTGAGGCAGCATAGACTATCAGTTGTTAAGGATCATGATGGTCCCTGTCCATCATCCTGTGTTGCTGAATGTGTGTATTTGTTCAAGTTGGCATGTCTGTCTGTATTGTTAGTGTATCTTTGTGCCCGCAGGCTTGCGTGAGTGTTTTATGTGTGTGACTGGGCTCTGTGTGCATGTTTGAGCCTCTGATTGATGTCATGTGTCTCTGTGTAACAAATGTCTTGCCTGCTCCTGCTGTGTTTGACTTGGGACTGATGGGAGCCTGTCTCCTCCACTCATTAATCAAATTTGGTGTGATCCAAAAGAGACTGTGGAGTTAAGTGGGTAGTCAGTCGTGCCATGGAGATATGATTTCTACGGTTTAAGCATTTGACAAAGTTCTTACCCAAAAAATATGAATTACACAATTTAGTATGTTTCACAGGTTGAACTCCCCTTCCTGTCTTCTTGTCTCGTTCCAGATCTTCCATATGACCTATGACCTGGCTAGTGCGGTGATGCGGATCTTTAACCTGATTGGTATGATGCTGCTGCTGTGTCACTGGGACGGCTGCCTACAGTTCCTGGTTCCCATGCTGCAGGACTTCCCCTCAGACTGCTGGGTGTCTCTCAACAAGATGGAGGTACATGTCAGGGAATCATGTCTGCGCATACAAAGTCACACATACCACCCCAGAACTGGATTTACATTTTTACTCTGAGCTGATTGGGAAAGAGCTGATCGTGGTCACAGAGTATTGATTGGAGTGTCTGACCGTCATCAGAAAATATTGGCTGAATGTCAATCAATATGTCGTGGCCATGATAAATGCCTTCTTGTCTTTTTCTGAAACATCAACACTCAAATCTTTGTATGTATTTTTGTATCTGAAAGAGAGTTTATTTATTAAGACCAGAAATTCAGTTCAGTTAGTAGGCTATGATAAATAGGTCTGTAGGTCCAAGTCACTGACACAAGACCAGGCGTCAGAAGCCAAATGTTGGTTGTAAATACATGTAAAAACATCAGTATGCTAAAAAGTTCACAGTGACGGCTAATCGTCATTACACAGTATACAATGTTCATCATTTTGGTTTAGTGTGTTGGCATGGTGAAAATGCTCTTTGGCAATAAATATGAAGTAAAGCTGAATTTATTAGATAAATTACAGACAGAAACAGAACCGAGAAACGCTTTACTGTTTGAAAACCACCTCCCAGGATTTACTGCCAATCCATACTGGATGATGTATATATTTGTAGGATTTGTGATGCCAGAAGAAAAAAACATTATATTTCATCCTCTAAGGACCACGGATGTCAGAACACACAACTCTTTGGCAATCTACTCACTAGTGAAGCTATGAGATATTTCGGTTCAGGCCAGCGATATCCCTAAAAACACACTGCAAGCATGGCTCAAAATAAATGGTCCTGTAGGTTGTGATAGTTATATATACTGCACTTTGGTTCAAGAGGGTCCATTACTACTGACATCACTTAAGCTAGCACTACAGTACTACAGTTCTAGCTTAAGCGATGTCAGTTGTTATCATACTAGTGCTGATTCAGGAGCAAAAGTCAGGATATCTTTACAACAAATTAAAAAAATTGCTCATATCCCCATTCTATTCTTGCATTCAGTCATTGTGCCAGACAGAAAACAGCACGAGAACACCAATGAGGCAGAGATATTTAAACACACACCTCTAGATCCCTCCGTGCCTCCTTCTCAGTTTGGTGGGGTGATGACAGGAAAGATAAAAGGGGAAAACAGAGGGATTGAATGAGCGGGGGGTTGGGGGGGTTATGGCCAGGCAGCTGGGCTCTTTGTTGCCACGTCTCTCTCAGAGAGATAAAAGCTGGTTGTTTATAGGTCTGTCTGTCAGCCCCAGCTTTTTACAGGGCAAGGGGAGACCATACTAACCCAGACACCAGGAACAGGTCCAAATGGGGTTTTAAACAGATTGGGTCCCGAGCCCTTACAGCATCAGGGCCAGCCATGACCGCTTGTAAATTTCATTTTTGAAGTATTTCCTGGATGACAGCAGTTTTTTATTGCTGTACAATAGTAATTCCAGTTATAACAAGTTAATGTGATGATGAGAGTAAATAGCTTCTATTTCATGTTGGTGAAAGGGAAGGAAATCCTCTTTTTTTTTAATGTGCCAAATGGGAACAAACTGCAATTTCACTGGTGCTGTGTTCTAAGGCTCCAACAAAATCATATGTTACAATATTGACTCAGATTGTCAGTATCATTTTGGGTCTGATGAGCAGTGCTTTCATAAAGTAGTTGCAAAATGATCATCAAAAAAAGACCAAAAATATTTACTATGGTGGCAAACCAGGTAGAGGCTTTTTTATTATTATTATTATTCCACCATTAAAACAGTCTTTTAAGTTTAGAAAGTAATTTTACATCATACTGCAGTGTAACCTCTGGGATTATCAAAAGATAACGTGTAAACTACATAGACAGTGGTCCAATGTTGCAACCACAATGCAGACACTGAGAGACTTCAATCAGAGCAGGTGTGTCCACTGTCCCTGGGGCTGACTCTCAACCATGTCCTGACCAGGTCTTTGATGTTACAGACTACTGAGGAGTCCGTCATGCAGTTCTTTTACCTGCATCATTCAACTGTTTGCCCTCTGCTGAAATACAAAGTGACTCACAGCTCTCATTGTAACAAAGTAAAGCAAATGCTGAAGCCTTGAATCTAAAAATTCAAATTAAAGTTAATTTACTATTAATAAAAATGGACAGATTTGTGTCTATTCTCAGTCTCTCAATATGTTAAATGTGTATGTATAATGTAAAAATCGCATAGACTCACCATCCTTAAAAAGCTCAACAACCCAAAGCTAACGAAAACTTAAATATTTGCACTGTTAAAAACTAACATGTCACACAAGTGGACAACCTTGCAGTGCATGCAGCGCAGAATTCTGAAGTCTGGGATGATGAAGTTCAGAGCTGACAGGCCACTGACTCCTCTATTGCTCTTTCCCTCTGTATAATCAAAGACAGTCAGTCTCCAGAGAGCCGTCACTCTCAAACTAAAGGGCCAGCCTGGCATGGTACAGCCTGCCTACAGCCACCTGAGACCGCCCCCCTATTGAGTGGCTGACAACTTGTAACATTAGCCAGTGTGTTGCAGCCAGACCATCCATCAAGCCTCGCATCCTGCAGTGGCTCTGGTGAAGTGGGGCCCACGGGCAGGACCCATGGAGGGCGTTGAGAACACTTTGTAACTCAGAATGACATCCACCAACCAGTAATTGGGTTCTGTCTAACTTGTAATACCTCAGGGAACAAAGGTTGTTTTTGCATTACACCCCAACTGCTATCCATTCATTTCATTTAGCTTACATTTAGTGGTACATTTATGTGCCCTTGTCAGCAACGCAGTTAATTTCAGTGTAGGGAGTGGGTTGGTGACGGACCCTGGTTGTGTCAGTGGAGCACATAGGCAACTGGGTAATAATAGTGACAACAGCACTAACAGGCACGGGTGTATAGTTTCGACTCTGTAATTACAACTGTGTGTGTGCCCATCCCTTACTGTATCCACATCACGGAGACGTCTCTTTCCTATTATCCCCCACTGCTATCAGCGGGAGGGGGCTTTGCAGTACAGTGGTCTGCTGGCTTGGGGAAGATAAGCCGGTAATCACTATGTACGGTGTTAAATCACTTGATTTACTTTATTTATTTGTTTGGCCAAACAGTATTACAGGCCTGCTGCTGGACATGGCAAATTTGATTTGAACATACTCACTAGGCCTGTAACAGCATCTACACATGAAAAGTGAAAGCTGCTGTCCAACCTCTGCAAATGGATAAGAAATTAGGTGGTGTTTGTTTCCTGCATGAGGAGGGAAAAGGATGTGATTATGTCCATCCCACAGGAACTCAGGTGGTTTTGTACTCAAAGATCTCATTTTGCTGAGTGCAGGCATTACTGCCATATTCTGCTTAGAAGCACTGTTACTGCACTTTAAACATCAGCCGAGCAGCACTGGCTTGTGTTGAGAGAAGATTTGAAGCCAGAGTGCAAATGTTTTGATGGACAGAGCAACACTCTTCCAGTCAGGCTGTCCATAGTGGTGACTGTGTCATGTTTGGAAGAAAGTTTCTCACAGATTAGCAACCTCACCAGGAAGAAAGTCCAAAGCAAACCAAACAGGGCATCGTCCAATCATAGCTCGAACAGCCTCTCTAAAAGCCTCTACAGAAGCTGAGTTCATCAAAAATCCAAAGATCACATACATGTTTGTCTACGTCATGACTAATAGTCAGCCTGTAAAAGTGACAGTGTAATGTCTGAAAAGTAACCCAGATCATACCATGAGGTGGGTTTACTCCTGATCTTGTTTGCATCTGTAAAGGGACTTGGGGCAGGATTTGTGACAAATTAAAGATGCATTTTAAGTTTTTTAATGCTAATGGGTGATGAAGCGTTCAAAACCAAAAAGAATGAGCCCACCCACGTATCTCTCCATTGCCTTAAACAGGCTGTGTGCTGCATAATGTACTGCAATTCAGAATCTGAATTTCCCGTGCAGGTCTGTGGACGTGACGTCAGATAATGCTGAATGCAGGTTCTCGACGGCTTTTGACATGGACTCTGCAAATGCAAACAACAGATAAAGCAAGGAATGAATGAACCATATGACAAAAGACACAATGATGTCATCTTGCTGCACCCTCTTCCTCTGCCATGGTTTAGTGTCATCTGACTGGAGATTTAACACAATCTGTTGATCTCAACAATCCAGCTCATAATATTCACCCAACAGTTGTAGAGGGAAATGTTAAGCAATTTGGATTTTGATTTACAGATTTTCTCAAAATGCTGTTAATTTGTTTTCTACCTAGTACTGTCACATGGCTTCAACTGAAACATTCAGTCAAGCTGCATTTTGGTAAAAACAGTGCCTTTGGTATTTAACTAAAATTCAGGGGATTGTGGATCCATTAAGTCGATTTTAATCTGTATGTCACAATCCCCCTAACTGAACGTGCAAATATTGGAACTCCTTGTCTTATTGATCTTCAAATAAAGTCAGTAAATGAAAATCCCTGATAGTGAGGAGAGGAAGAATTTATTACACTTGAATATCTGTGCACAAAATGTGAAACTAGAGCCAGGTGGCTGTTAGCTAAGTCTAGCATTAAAACTGAAAGATACAGCAGAATTTCTAAATCTTGCTTACTTGTTATTGCTTCATATGCAGGCTACAGACATTGCAGTGATATCAACTCATTTTAGTGAGTTTATTTCCTACAGTGCTAAACTGTTCCTTTAAACTTATGCAACGGCATAAAAAAAGAGGTTAGCTTAATTAACTCAAATCATGTAGCTACACCAGTTCAGACAACCTTCACATGCTGTTCATGTTGATGGATTAAATACTGCATGACACTTTTCCTTTAACCGTAAAATGAACAGGGGGACAGAGGACGTCTCCACGTCCAGTAAAAACATATTTTACTGTCCACACCACAGATTACAGAGAGAGGCCGCACACTCTCAGTGAGGCAGTGAATTGAAAAAGACAGAGAGAGAGACAGGGAGCAGGAGACTGAGGAGCCTGTACAGTAAACTCAGATAAGACATTGTCATTTAAACTGGGGGGCCAGGCTAGAGGTCTTGTTACATGTGCGTCAGTTATCTTTTGATTTTTGTCGAGCTTATCGTCCATTGGATACACAAAATCATCGGTCATCCAGTGTGTTGTAACTCCATTTTCTGTTATCGGCTTCTTCTTGCCTCATTTCTTCCATAACTGCACCTGTCCAGCCTCAGATGGAGCCCCAGGCCTTTAGCCCACAGCACAGGGAGGTGTGAACTGATGTGAGTGGTAACAGCTAGGGTAAAGGTTCAGGTCTTTGGATGTGCTTTTGGTCATTTTTAGCAATGCTAGTGGTGTGGCTGTAGGTATGGCAATGTCAGTCACTTTTGTCCAGAACTATATTGTTGAGTGACACTCCTATTAGCTTCTGTACTTTTTTTATATATATTATATATTAACAGGCTAACATGCTTAACAATGATCTTAAAGGAGACATGTTATGCATATTTTACTGCTTTCTGTTTACCATTGTGTCAGTTTTAAACACCTACAGAGTAGTTCAGCACAAAAACTCCTCAGTTGTCTCATACAAATGTCAAGAAAAATCCAGTTGTCAACTGTTATGCAGCCACTTCATGAAACGCTTCGTTTTGGCTGCTGCCCCAGCCCCCCAACTGATCAGCTTTGCAAACATGGCCAGCTACAAGGTGCCTCCGTACATATTGGACCCCGAGTCTGACCTGTGGTTTTTATCTTCTTTGGGGAAGGAAAACAGTTGCAATTTTCTGTATAGATGCGGGGCGGGCATCGGGGGCATGTTCTGGGCAGATCCCTTGCAGTTTGGGCATTCGTCCTAATTGGACGGTAAAACCTGATGTCAGGTTTTGCTCCAATCTCCTGGAGATCTTGGTACTGAGCGATCAGAACTGGAAACCATGTGAAATCTCGTTGGTGGATTATGGCATGGAAATATGATATTACATCATTATAAGGATGTTCTAAAATATGGAACAGCATAATATGTCTCTTTAAAATTAGTAAACACTGTTTAAAAAATGCTGATTAGTTTAAATATCCTGTATGCCTGTTCAAGAAACATGAAGATTAGAGGTGCATTTCTTCTGTGTGTGTACTTCACCCAAAACTGGCTATGGTCATAAAATCTCACTGAAGACATGACATGATGACCTCTCCGATTACACCACCTCACACAAGTTATTTTTATTCACCACCACCCTCTTTTGTGCTAGACTTTTTTTTCTATTTATCATTTTGGCTTTCTTTTCAATGACCTCACAGGACTACTGGCCCAGCTACAGACTCATGGTCTAAGTGCATGCACTGAGCTAAATGTTGGTGCATTTTGTCCGCGGTGTGTAAATGTGTCACTCCTTGAAGGCACATCACTTAACTTACACGTGGTTGTTCTGTCATTCTGGCAGAGGAAAAATTCACGCCTGCTGCACAGCAGGGCTGCCACACGGCACATACGAAGACGACACATTCTTAAGACACTGGAAGATAAAATGAAAGCCCCTGGATTATCAGCCAACTTCAGACTATCTGCTGCTAATGGAGACAGTGATTACCAACAAAGTAACGGATAGTTCCCAAATTGAATTCTCTGTGGAGGGCTGTTGAGACTTGTGAGGACATGTAGTCTCTCTCTTCCTCTCTCTTGCCTGTGCTATTTCAGAATCAAAGTGCTCATCGTTCATCTATTATTCAATCTGTTTCACTCCACTGTTTCTCTTTCTGTTTTCACATACACCATTTAGTCTCAGCCCACTTGGTGGAGCTATATTTATTTTTGGAGTCTACATTTTCCTCTGTTCATGACAGAGAAGCGCTTCTAATCACTTTGTGGCCCTTTAATGTTGTTCCTCATGGATCTGAACAGAGACATGTGCCATCATCTTTTACTATGACCTATGATTCTTCCCTTTTATATCTGATTATTATTTTCAAAATTGATTGATCAGATCAGATATTTTTGATGGTGGCCTGGTGGTACCATGGTAAGCACTGACCAAGACTTGACCAATAGGTTGACTGGAGACTATAAAATGCCCTTAGGTGTAAGTGTGACTGTGAGAGGTTGTTTGTCTCTATATGTTAGCCCTGTGATAGCAACCTGTCCCCCACGTTCACCAAATGTCATCTGGGATAGATGATTGATTGGATGTTATATTTGTGATTCTTTAACATCAAAAAACACTGCAAAATTCCTGCCACAATTTCCCACAGCCAAAGATGGTGTCTGCAGTCATTTGTTTTTCCTGAACAATGCAGTAAAACCCAAACGTATCACATTTTCAGTGACATAACAAAGGGAAATGTAGCACATATCCCCACACGAGAAGCTGAAACCAGACTGTTTTAGCTTGATTATAAACAGATAAGCAAAAAGTGCTGAGAAGTGCTGGATGAGTTTTGTCAATTAAATAATTGATTTATTATCTAATCTGCTCTGTGTTGTTTCATAATAATACACAGTTTGTCATCAGCATTTGAACATGAAAACTATGCAACTTAAATTTGGTGGATTATTTCAGATGAATTTAAACGTCACGTGTTTCTACCTCTTAGTGGAAATGAACCCTTTAAAAAGCAATACATTCATTTGCAGTGGTTTTGGCTCAAATAGAAAACAAGTTGTTCTTATAGCTCATAGAAAGTCATTTTAGAGAGACATGGTTTTCACAGCACAGGACACAGGACATTTGTTGGAAAAAAGCCAAGCCAAACAAAACACTATTAAGAAATAAAGCAGCAGATACATTAATAGACTGCTAATGTACTTCTGTAGGTTATGAGAGATGTAGTTGATTGCCTGTGCTAGCACAGTGCAGACTGTAACCGCTGTGCAGCATGCTGCAAATTTAGAGTGTGTGAGTGTCAGGGGCCATGATAGAGAGTTTTTGTGTGTGTGCTTTAAACCAGGCTCTGAGAGGTTTTCAACCTCATTTAATACAGTGTCATTACACTGGACACTAGTTTCTGTGGTTGAATGATTAAAAAAACAAACAAACAAAAAAATCAATCAAAAATTTTGGCTTCAGCTTGAATTAACTGGCATCATCAGTCTGTTCACACCGAGGTCGCCAAACGGGAAACAAAAGGAGCTCAGTGAACAAAAGTGTCAGGTCAGTTGAGCTTGTGGCTCAGCTTTTGTGAGGACGAGAGATTTTGGCTCAAAGCTACGGTGAAACAACAATGAGCAATTATTTGCATCTGAGAAAGTATCAGTGTTGATTGAATGACATGATTAATGGCCCTTGATGTGTTTGTAAGTTACGATCCGAGGTTTGTCCCGCTATGAATCTCCACACAGACGGGCAGGAAGCTAGGTGTCACCTCCTGTAGTAGATTCCTATTCACACAGCTCTGAAAGGGTATATTTAATGACCTCTCATTACCATTCTTCTCGGAGGAAATAATTTCCAAACCGTCTCTACTTTACTGATTAGGCCTCCAAGGATTCCCCTGATGTCGTTTCCACTTTCTCCCTCCTCCCCTCTAATGCAGCTCTGTCCCTCGAGTTCTCATTTGTATAAGTGCTTTTCCGTGACCCCGCTGTCCCCAAAGCTTTTCTTCTGGTTCCCTACTCTCTGCCACCACTCTCCCTCAAAACATGTCTTTTATATAACATTGATGTCTTTAACTTGTTTCTTTATCTCCCCTTTTTCTCTCTCTGCAGAACGATACCTGGTCAGAGCTCTACTCCTTTGCTGTATTCAAAGCAATGAGCCACATGCTGTGCATCGGTTATGGCCGGCAGGCCCCAGAAAGTCTATCAGATATCTGGCTCACCATGCTGAGTATGATTGTAGGAGCTACTTGCTATGCTGTTTTTATTGGCCATGCAACAGCCCTCATCCAGTCCCTGGACTCCTCCAGACGGCAGTATCAGGAAAAGGTGAGGAGTCTCATTAAATCAGCTCTGTCCCATGTTCTTAACACCTTTTTTGTGAATATTTTAGGTGTCTTGTTTATCATTCTTTGCACCTATTCAAAATTCAGCCTGATACATTTTGGTATGTTTCTCCACTCAGAGTTGAATTAAAGTTCTGGCACTAAACTTATTTAGCATTGGATGGATGGATGGATGGATGCATGGATGGATACATGGATGGATGCATGCATGCATGCATGCATGCATTGATGGATGCATGGATGGTGCATTGATGGATGCATGAGTGGATGTGTGGATGCATGGATGGATGGATATTTCCACTTATGATAAAGACCTAGTGTGGTGGTGACACTATCATATAACCTGTACATGTAGAGGATGATCTGAACCTGAATGTTATAAATGTGGGAACAGAAGAGTTTGGTGCTGGAATCAGTATGAGGAGAGAGAGGAGGAGCAAAACTTGGATTGGTTTCACTGTGTGTGGCTTCACAGTGAAGCTCACTGGTGGAGGTCAGGGGGGTTAAAGAGCTCCTTCAATTTTTAATATCCCCACATTAGATTAAAACAATGACACAGCTCATAGAAACATGCATATTTTCTTTTTCTCCTCTGCTCTCTTTGTTCATCAGTTACTGCAGCTGATTTGTTGCCTCATCCGTTCATCTATCTATGATGCAAGATTTTAATACATTGAATAGGAGAAGTGTGCAGTTGTGTCTATAAGAAGCTGTTCTATGGTGCAACAGCATCGGATCACACCAACGCACTTACCCTCAGGTTATGACCTTAATTGCACATCATCAGGTCCTGTTAAAGCACTTGCATATATTATCATTGGGCAGTGTTTTCCTTTGACTATCAGACATCTCTGAAACAGTGATGGGGATCAGAGCATAGCTGAGCTGCGCTGCAGCAGTGGTCTGTGGTGGTAACAGCACAGCCTCTCTGTTTCCAAGCAGAGTCTCGCTGGCTAGGGAGCAGGGGGAGTGTTGCTGGCTTTCAGCAGCCAATCAGAGGCTGCGGGTGTGTTCGGCCAGGTAGAGCCACGTCGCCAGGGGCTGGGCGAGTTTGTGCGTGCGTGTGAGTGTGCGAGGATGAGCTGATGTGGGAGAGAGAGAATGAGAGAGTGAGATAGTGTGCGTGTGTGCGTGCGTGCATGTGTGCGTGTGTGTGTGTGTGTGTGTGTGTGTGATATGATGTCCCCTTGGGCAGCAGTAGAATTGATGAGGCAGCAGACCTGTGTGTCCTGCCAATGTCATCCTGAAGGTGACGTAAGCAACCATGGCTGCCTCTCTCTCTCCGTCTCTTCTCCTGATCACTCACTCACTGGCTCTCACTATACCTGCACTCTCTCTCATCTCGTATGCGTCTTTAAGTGTCCCTCTTTACATTATCCCCCCCCCCTTCCCTTTATTCTTCACCTCCACCCCTCAAATACACCCCACCTGATTTTCCACTCTATCTCATCTTTATCTCTCTCTCTCTCTGTGTTCTCCTCCAGATCTGAATTTCTCTCTCTTTCCTCTCCTCTTCCCCCCCACTCTCTCTCTCCTCTCTGGTGGTGGTGTCCTTGAGAGGTGCAGTGCTACTGCTAACCGGCTGCTACAGGGAGCAAAAGCGAGGGGGAGGGGAAACCTGTGGGAGACAGCAGGGCCTTGTTGTCGACACAAGTCCTGGTGCACCACGAGATATTTGAACACCGCCTGTTTCACATTGTTTAGAGTGTGTTGGAGTTGTGTGGAACTCCCAGTGGAGTTTTTTTCAGCCCGGTGGATGGACGCTCGGGTATAAATCATGTCTAATAAATGGTTTAAAAGACGACGATTCAGCAAATTGATTGCTGACTGATGCTCTGCTCTTCCTGAGTGTCCTGGATGATGGGAGTTAAAAGGCTAGAGTGAATTCCATTGTTTTGTTTTTTTTGTTTTTTTGAAGGAATGTTTTTGTCTACGTAAGAAACCACTCCTCAGCTGTTTTCTCGTTAGTTTTAAAAATCCCGTTGCACCACAAGCAGTCTGAACACTGAGTTGTAGAAGTTTGTACGATCCTCAGCCAGCCTGTATTTTATATCGAGGCTACAGAGGTAAAAACTTTAACATCAGGAGTCTGTTCGTATTACTGTGTTTTATGCCATCCTGGTATATATATTCTTTTTCTGCTGAGGGCAGGAAAGTGCAATTAGCCAGAAACCCTTTTTCTGTCCAGTTTTGAGATTTTCAGTTTTTTTTTCCTTCTGCAAAGTTTTTTTTTCTGCTGCTCTGTGAGGATTAATATTTGAGCTGAAGACTTGTATATTAAAAAAAAAAAAAAAAAAAAAAAAGAAGAAAAAAAAAAAGCACACACATATACACACTGAGCTAAAAATGCCAGCCATACCAGCAAGGCTGATGCTGACGCTGCTGGGTGAATTCACCACGCCTCCAGAAAGGACTGTGAGTGACATTTTTATCATTTGGGGAGCGTTAGCAAAACAAGTCTGCTGGCAGTCTTTTACAGCCCCAGTGAGGCTCGAGCTAGCATTGTGTGTGGAGGTCTCCATTTCAGCCCAGCTGTAATGTCAGACTCTGGATCCATGCAGGTTAAAATTAGGCAGAATTTGGCTTGGTGGCTTTGGTGCAGAGGCCTATGACTTATTCATACTCAGTAATAGTGCTAAGTGACACATGGCAGACAAGGAAGTAGCCTCACTTGTGTCATATTTACTGTGAATGACAAATTTAGGAATGTATTTCTGATGGTCATGAAATTTGGCAGTGAGCTTTTGGAAAGTTGGAGGTCAGATTGAGGTTTTGCTGGTACCTGCCCCACAAAACTGTCACACACATCCTTTCTTTGTCATACACCACCAGCTGAATAAGAGCAGGAAAATCTCCCTTTAGTCCAACCAGGGAGTCAGATGTTTATATGACCCACACCTTTTGTATTAGAGCATCAGTGCTGGATTTTATTCAGATGCAGTGATGGTGTCTGCTGACTCTGCAGGTGTATCTTGATGCCAACACCTTCTCTGACTCAGCAGTTTATAAGTTTGGTCTAATGAAGTGACACAAATGTGGCATGTACAGTCGTTCTGTGCTCAATTGACATCTGTGTCGGTCTCCTGTCTGCCCCATGGCACCAGTTACAGAAGGGGAGGCTACACATTCATACCTGGCTCATGCAATGCAGGTAGCTGTCTGCCTAACGTAAACCTGAGCAGGAATCTAATGAGCGAGTACAAGTGAAAACAGCTGTGTAGGTGTGTAGAGTCATGCTCTGCCCGCTGAGTGACTCTCTGGACTCTGATGTCCCCTTTTACTTTGAAATGTCTTCCTTGTGTGTCGAATGATAGTTTTACTCCCTGGAAATCACTCACACCACTCCATGTCATTTTGGAGGACTGACCAGCTGTATTATATATGTAATAGAGTGGACTTATAGTATCCTATCCCACAATGCAGGTATCAGGCATAGCGCTCCTGCTGACATAAAGAAAAACAGTGCAGTGCAGAGAAATTCACCCAATAAGCTTTTTTTTTTTTTTTTTTTTTTTTTTTTGCTTTCATGTTACTGATGAGCTCATGTCCTCTATATGGAACTCCCTGGATAGAAGGGAGTTGTAATAAATACGTGATGTGATATAAATGAAATAAGTGACAAGGCCCCTCTCTTTGTTTTTTTTTTTTTACACCCACCCTAAGAAGTCTCATCTCCATCACGTTGTCTCTCTGTCACAAACATGTTTAATTCTCTGAATTCTCTTCATTCTTTGTCTGCTTTGTTTCCTGTGTTTGTTCCCTTTGTGCCTGCAACCTGCTTCGAGTTCTGCTGTCTGTTCCAGTTTTTTCTCCCCCCCTCCTCCCTGTCGACTCATCTGCCTTTGAGCCTGTTTATTTTCATCATTAAATGATGATCTCTGCACCTACCTGCCTTCGTGAATGACTGAATTTGGGTCCTGAAATCATAGCCGGGCCTTCACTAGTCGCTTGTTTATCAGGTGTAGGTGGTGAGTGCACTACGCAGTTTTGACAAGCACACTAACTATGTTCAGCTCATAGTGTCTCTCTGTAATCAGCTAATCACTAACATCAAATCTAAGCTATAGTTAATTTTTTATCAACATGATTTTGTTATTGTGACATGTTAAAAAATGCCTTCAGTGAGGAGACCTTTTTATTTGATCAATTTTTTTAACAATATCACGGCGTATTCACATAATTTGCAGGTTTTAGCTATGAATGAAAAATCTGTGTTGTGTGCGTCACAAAACCAAACATAGGCCTATTCTTATACATTATTTACAAATATGACTTATTAAAGAAAGCCTTTTAGCATTAGAGACACTGCAGACTTATATTTAGTTGTTCTTTGGTCTAGGTTCCCATGATGCTGCACAGTTTCCTGATGAGAATTTCCTCCTACTTGTTGAGCTAAAAATAAACCATTTAAAAACACTGCAATATTTGAAAAAATGTATTGCAATGCAATTGCGAATCCGAAAACATATCTGTTTTTGTTTGAGGACATTTTTGAGGTATGTGGTTACAGGAGAATGAGGACCTATTCAAAGACGTGTCAATGCGTTTGAGAAAAAATAAGCTATTACAATTATGTGTTTCGTATTTTAAACGTCCCCTTTAGAGCACAGATTGTGCCTTTAAGACATGCAACAGACAGCGTATTAGTAATGTGACTCTACACCGATACACCTTGTGCATCCATAATCAGCTTCTAATGGCCTCACAGGGGTTTTACACTGAATCAGCTCCCCTCTCTCTCTTTCTCTCTCTCTCTCTTAGAGACTAATCTCAGTCAGCGAGATGCACAGCAGACAGCAGTCTGAGCTCTCTGCCATGATGTGGCACTGCACAGGATACAACATGATGTTTTCTACACCCTCCTCCACACACACCCTCCTCCTCCTCATCCTCTTCTCCGTCTTCGTGCCACTGACACCATCAACAACAGTGATTTGTCCTCTCTTAGCCAGACTGCTTGTCACTGATCGCTCCAATTATCCTGAGCGAGGCTGACTTTGCAAAGATACTGGCCAGAGAGTTTCCTGCTCGCCACCGTCTGCAACAAAAATCAGTGTCCCTCCGGTTGTGCCAAATGATGCTCAGTGCTCTGAAAGTGTGTCTGATGTACAAACCCTTATCTGCGCCTCACTCCCTTTGACTGAATTACAGGATTTTCCTTAGAAGCCTCATTTCATTTAATGAGACTTTGTACTGTGAGGGACCCCACAGTGTGTTGTTCCTCCCTCTGTACACATCTTTGAATTGAAGACAGACAAGACAAGCTGAGTTACTGCTATCTGATTTTCTTCTCTTTGGTGAATGTGCTTCATAATGTAATGAGGCGATTTAGCTGGGAATGAAGTGAATGAATTATACATCCACATGGCCGTTTGGGATGAACCCGAATTAGAATTTCCAATAGAGACAAGTTGTGGGATGAATGAGCTGAGGAGAAGATGGAAAAAGGAGGAAAGGAAAGGAAAGGAAAGGAAAGGAAAGGATAGGGAACAAAAGAATTGGAAAAGGAAAGAGAAGGAAGGGCTGAGTGAACGAGGAGGGAAAAAGGGGGAAAGGAGAGGTCCGTTGTAGACAGGAAAGGAAAGGAAAGGAAAGGAAAGGAGAAGGAATGATAAAAACTGGCAGCTGTGTTGGGTCAGTAGTTCACAAGCTAAAAAGTGGAAGATTTAATCAAAGTTAGAAACAAAACTCTCCATAAATTTTCCCCTGAATGACAAATCACAAAATGCAAAGAGTTCCCAAAACAGCAGTTTAGATGACAAAATGTCAGTGAAGTGTTTTGCTGTCGCACACACACACACACACACACACACACACACACACACACACACACAGAGTCATCAAAGTGACACAGAAAGTGGATGTCATTTTCAATCTCATTTGGGTGTTTGTCAGTCGCCTCTGGGTGCTGAGACGCACCAGACAAACGCGTGCTCCCTCTCCTCCGTGACACTGGAGAGATTTCAGGTTGCCCCAGCGATGATCGATATGGCGCGCTGTGACATGGCTCTCAAAGTCAAGTCATTAAATGCCACCATCTAAGTTCAATCAGATAGGCTTTTGCTGCCTCACTCTTTCAGACGAGCCACAATGGGCTGGAATGAGTTTCATGTCTGACTTCATCTCTGTGGATAGTGTGAGCTCTTTTTTCCTCCCTGCCACAATACACCCCACGCCTTCACTTTGTCCACATTCAGCACTTCTATCCTATGAAAGGCACACCGGCTGCAGCGTTGGCTTTGACATGCCGGGTAAAGAGCTGTGACACTGGGTCATTTCTTCAGGCCACTCTCCATCTGCAGATGTCAGGAAGCAGAGTCACTCTCGCAGGTGAGACTTTGCCTCGCATATCTCCATCACAGGAGCTGTGCAGCTGTCCCCACCCAGGAGACTTCTCCTGACGTAGATGATGTTTACGTCATGTGGCAGACTGAAGCAGAGGGGGATGGCGGTCTCAGTCAGAAACACATCCTGCTTTTTCTAGGCAGAGTGACAACATTTTTTTTGTACCTGCCTGCAGTGCAGAGTGATGAGGTGTGATGGTAGACCCACCTGCAGAAACAGTGTGTGGTGTAACATTAGTGGGATAACACTGAACCTACACACTGTGCAGAAAGTATTTGTTTCCATTGTGTTGGCTCTGTAATCCAACACTGTGAGGCTTTAAGCTCTTACCACCTACTGTTCTGAGATGCTGCAGCCTTTACAGACTGATTGTATTATGAGAATGTCTTGTAGACATTCTCATGTCTTGCGACAAGTCTTTAGACTTTTAGCTTTTCAGTCAGTGCGGTTATATTCAAACACAAGAGTTTACAGCAGCTCTGTGAAGCTGTGAGCTACTCACTAATATCAGATGCTGACCTGTTCACAATGACAACACCAAAATGTCGATGTTTAGCTGGTTTACCATGGTCACCTCTGCTTTGCATGTTTGCATATATGAAGATTTTGTAAGTAGTGTGACACAATGTTTTACCTCTAAGATGAAGAGTCAGGTTGTGTGTCAGTTTTACAGATTATGACACAGGGGAGACAAAGAGAAGCACAAAACAAATAATACAACACCTCAGCATTGTGCTTTATTACACACTCAACACAACTCTAAAACCTTGTTTGTGATGTTTGTGGGAGTTCACACCTGTAAGGGTTGAACAAAGCTCAGTGCAGATCGTGGCCTCAACACCAGACTGAACTTAAAAAGTACCTGAAGTAAGCAAGATCTGAAAATGGCTCCAGTACTAACCTGGCAGAGCAGCACCAGAGACGATGCCAAGTGTCTACTGAGTCCAGACATCCATTGACAGCAAGAGATTCACCACCAAA
Organism: Caranx ignobilis; assembly: GCA_021432705.1. NCBI lineage: Eukaryota > Metazoa > Chordata > Actinopteri > Carangiformes > Carangidae > Caranx > Caranx ignobilis. The sequence goes on from MU269980.1 coordinate 38,355,001, forward strand.
TCTTATTTGAATTTATGTTATTATGTTATGTTATTTGATTATGTCAGTTTCCTGAAACAGAGCGACTGTGTTTGAAAAAGAGAGAGAGAGAAGTAGAGGGGCAACAATGGGACAAAGTCTTATACTGTTTAAATACTTGTGACTGCACTTTATTATACTATAAATAAAACTCTAGTTTGAATAATTTTTTTTAATAATTCTTAATAAACCTGTTTATTTCGAATCATTTGATGAGGTTTAGTCTGTAAGAGCTCAACACTGCAACTTAAAAAAGAAAACATGCAAAAACACAAACCTCAAATTTGACAGCACACGTTGCAGCACATCAGAACTCATGCAAATAAACATGTGTATGTGCCAAATTGATGAAGATGTTTTCTAAATTTGCAGCACAATTGGTCATATGTTCATATGTTTTCATAAAATGATCTGTTTTAGGATAATTAGGATGATTTCCTCTTCAACATGAGTTACAGCTCTATCAGCTGACAGCTCTGATAAAGACAGAATAAGAAAAGGGAGGGTTTTGTTGCCCTGTGTTCCTGGATCTGAGACAAGGATCCTTCTTATGTACATAAACATTCAGTTATGTACAACTTAAAGCCTTTGTTTGCCCAATGTGTCTCCCTGTAAACAAAGAGTGAGTCAGTCTGTTTCCCAGTGTAATATATCAGATAACGGTGAGGATCCAAAGCTTGTAACACTGTGTAAGCAGGTGGGCCTCATTGTTTTGCTCAGGGGCCTGTGACAGGACACATGGATGCCAGGGGGTCATCCAGTTGTGTTGCAGCCTGACGACTCTGAAGTGGACCCACTGAAGCCATTGTCAGGGGATCGTCTCTTGATGCCACCTGACAAGTGTCTGTGTCGTTCATCCACACAGCAGAAAACTTTTAGGACCGATGGGATAGAGGTAGAACAGACAATGACTTCTTCAGTCAATAAGTGCCAGCCCGCTGAGCGTGTCGCACACCACCCCTCCAAATTGTCTTCTGGACAGTTTTATGGGTGCAAGGTTGAGCTTTGGTGTTATCGAGCTTCCTGTTTGAGGCGAAGTGCACACAAAGTACGGACAGAAATCTTTTCCTCTCAACAATTTACTGTCTGTCGTGTTTACGGCCACATCACTCTGCAGCCTGGCCACGCAGTTTTTTGATCTCTCTGTGTTCACGTCAGTATGGATTGTGATTAGCATATTCCAAGACAACAGAAGCTGATTGTTTGTGTTGTTTCCATGTTGGACCCTTCACTTTCTATTGATCTGGCATTGATCAACTTCTGGGCAGCACTGATCAAAGACCCAGTGTGTTCATTTCAGTTGACAGTTGAAGGGCGTGAGCTCACTCTGTTCGGTTTGGTTGTTTGCATTGTCTTTGTTGACTCAGTGGAAGAAATACGAGAGGAATACTGTCGCATCTTTCTCAAATAAGACGTCACATTTCCTGTCGTTGATAAGTTGTATCTGCTGTGGAGATTGTTGTGCTTTTGAATTGTGTTGTGTATGAAATAAAATATTAGAAAAACCTCTAAGGATCATGCAACACAAGTCTACAGCACAATAAATTACAGCCTCCCAAGTGACCATAAAGTTGACCAGTTTCACTATAAACTGAACATTAAAGCCTTCATGAAGGCAGGATCTATTGCAGGGCTTCTGTATTAGATTGGCAACTGAGTCAGGGTATCAGTGTAATTCAAAACACAAATGACTCCCTGCTGGCTGCAAACATCAAAACAAAAGTTATGTGACATTTCTCTGAGGTTTTGAGGTAGTTTCATAAAAAAGAATAACAACCTCTGCTTCATACTGTCTGGGACTGGCAGATTTTACAGTATATTCACAGCAACAACGACTTAAAGCTAAACCAATTACATCATAACTTTACAGCTGTTTTGTATATGTTACCATTGTGTGTGTTTGATTTTCTTTTTATTCATAATTTTGTTTCTTTTTTATCTTAATTTTTTTGTTTATTTATAAGGTAAAGCTCGAAAAACCCACTCCTTTTTTTCTTTTTGTAAATATGACTCAAATGAGAGTAGGTAATGTGTTTCTGGGAACTATTTTCAGATGCAGACAGAGAGTAACAAATGTGGTGTTGTATTGAGTATTTCCCCACAATAGCTCAGTATGTGTGGGACTGACTCAAAAGAGGCCTAATGCTGTGGCTCATTGATGTGTTTTTAATAGTTTCTGGACTTGAACACAGAACTATGGCACAGAGGTGTGAGTTATATGAGGCTTAAGCTACACAGTCAATCCAGAGGATCATTTATATTGCTATTTTTCCTGTGTGTTCTCACTGGATTTGCATATAAAAAAAGAGAATATCATCCCCCCACCACACTCCCCCACTCCCCCACCCCGTCTCTGCTTAGGCTTTTATCATGCACTAGCTAACATGCTGACACTGAGTTAATAAAAAGTTGAGATGATTTTAAAAACATGATATGCACTCCATTAACAGACCATTATCTCTGTCCATCCCACACTCTCTCAGTACAAACAAGTGGAGCAGTATATGTCCTTCCACAAGCTGCCTGCCGACTTCCGACAGAAAATCCATGATTATTATGAGCACAGATACCAGGGCAAGATGTTTGATGAGGAGAGCATTCTGGGAGAACTCAGCGAGCCTCTCAGAGAGGTAAACACACGACAAGACACACAACTTGTGTTTTTATTATGGTAAAATACATTGACAATGTGCATTAAGATGTTTCTGTGTACGATTTGTTGTATTCACTGTGATCTTCTCTCCTCTTTGGTAATGTTTGATTTTGAAAATACAACATTTGTTTTGTAGTTTGTTTATCATCATATATGTACTTTTATTCACAAGGGACACCTCAGTCTATCATTGCACTTGTGCAGTCTGTACCAAACAATGTGTCTTTTCTCAGGAAATTGTCAACTTCAACTGTCGCAAGCTGGTGGCGTCCATGCCGCTGTTTGCCAACGCAGAGCCAAACTTTGTGACGGCCATGTTGACCAAGCTGCGCTTTGAGGTGTTCCAGCCACATGACTACATAATAAGGGAGGGAACAATTGGAAAGAAAATGTACTTCATCCAGCATGGAGTCTGCAGCGTCATCACCAAGGGCACGCTAGCAATGAAACTCTCTGATGGCTCTTATTTTGGCGGTAGGCGACAGTGTGTAGCTTCCAGGTTTGTTTTTCTTTTTATTTGTAACTTTCTCCCTCTCAACTTTTGCACTCTCTCTTTCTTGTTTCAGAGATCTGTTTATTGACGAGGGGTCGGCGAACAGCCAGTGTGCGAGCAGAGACTTACTGTCGACTCTACTCTCTCTCTGTTGACCATTTCAATGAGGTGCTGGAGGAATATCCCATGATGAGACGAGCCTTTGAGACTGTTGCCATCGACCGTCTAGACCGCATAGGTAAAAACAAAAAAAGAGAATAAGAGGAGGGAAGAATACAAATCTACATTTAAATGAAACTTTTTCTGGTGTATGCATACATAAACGTAGATCCTGGCTTATGTGTGTATTTACATTGTCCAACATGTGACTAGCAATATAGGTTTTCTGAAAGGTGTTATGTAAATCTGAGTTTTATTATTATTATTTTATTATATAGGTTCATTCTACATAAGTGAGTCTCTGCATACTACAGTTTGAAGAGGTCCACAAAGCAATCTGAAATGAAGTCCGTTTAGAGCAAACAGAAATGATATTGTGCCCAGGAAATGTTTTCAGAATATTAGTGTTGAAATAGGCAGTAAAATGAGCTGCACTGTTCCCTCAGAAAGATACAGGACACTGTAACAGTAGATGAGAGTACAGGGTGACACGTCCATTTTCCTCCAGGCTTGTTCTGCTAGAGGATGTACCTGGTCTGAAGGACATCACATGCTTTATCTACCTCGTATTGTTCTTCTTCTTTTTTTTTTTTTTTACCCAAATCCTTTTTCCACATATTTATGCTTTGTTCTGCTTTTTGTCCTCTCTGCCCCGTCCTTCCTCCTCGCTTTTTCTTTTTCTTTAATAATCAATCCACTGATTTGTCTCTGCAGGTAAAAAGAACTCCATCCTGATGCACAAGGTTCAACACGATCTCAACTCAGGCGTGTTTAACAACCGAGAAAACGAGATGATCCAGGAGATTGTTAAGTATGATCGTGAGATGGTGAAGCTGGTGGATCTGCAGCGGCCGCGGGCCATGTCTATGACCCCGTCTATAGGTGGTATCTTTGCTCCCCCTGGTCAACCGCAGACGGGCTCTGCTATCGCCACCCTCCAGCAGGCTGTGGCCATGAGCTTCTGCCCTCAGATGGCAAGTCCGTTAGTGGGTCCAGGGACTCTGCAGTCTCCTCGTATGGTGCGAAGGTTCCAGGTGATGCAGAACCTGTCCAGTCCAGTCTCCATGTCTCCTCTTCAGTCTCAACCACCTCAGACTCTTGGAGGGGCGTTTGGATCTGCGATCTCCAGCCCTCCTGTCCAAAGCCCGCTCGCAGCTTCAGGACGGACTTTCCAGTACATGGCGAGCGCAGGACCCTCTGGGTCCCAGTTGTCCCTAGTACAGCACCATGCACCCAGCCCCACACAGACCCAGCAGAGGCCTGCCTCACACAAGAGCACCCACTCCCTTCATGCAGGCACCTTGAGCCAGGATACCCGGGCCCTCTCTGCCTCCCAGCCTTCACTCCCCCAGGAGGGAACACCACAAGCTGCCTCTGCAGCCCCCAGCCCTCCGCCCTCCACCCGCACCTCCAACACCTCCATCGGTCCCCCTCAGCCCCCTCACCCGGGCCTGCCTGGGACGTCAGGGGTGGGGAGATCAGCAGGAGCTCAACAGAGGGTGGCCTTTGCCTCCACACCGCCTCCCGGTGGACCTGCTGGAATGGGGGCAGTAGCAGCAGCTGCTGGATCAGGACCTCCAGACTCTGGAGTTCCCAAGAAAGATTCAATTGTCAGCCTTCCAGAGCTAGACTCTGCCAGATCTCGGCTGTCTTCCAACTTGTGACCCTGGTAGAGTTCAGGAAAGAGGCCTTTTTTGTAGGAGAATCTGTTTGTTTTAGGTCAGTCCAGCTGATCTGTCAGCCTGCTAAATGACCAATCAGCTACCACCCTCGCCACCAGTCAATTGACCTGGATGCACTGTGTGCTGGTGTCAGCAGAAGGAAAAGAGCAACTCAAAGTCTTGAGACACTTTGGCTAGGAGGAGTCTATACAATTAAACTAGTATAACTTAAGGTTGAACTGGTCTAGTCTACTGTGCCAGCACCTTTAGTCTTAGTATCACCCCTTACACTCTGCTTCCAAACACCTACTGTATATCGCTGTCTTTACTGTAAAGATATGAAGAAAAGTATGATTAATGTAACTATTGCATACTGTGTAGAATCCATGCAATGCAATCTAGCAGGAGCTGGACTTAAAAATGAAAATCAGGGACTTGAGGTCAAATGACAATGACATTTTAAGCGTTCAAAAAGTGTTTTGAGTGTAATTTTTCTGTATAAGCTGTCGTAGCAAAAGAACACATTGCTCTTCATATTGTTTCAAATAGTAGTGAAATTAGTGTTTTAGACCGCTGGTCGATCTTACATCGATGTGTAAATAGTTGATGAAAAAAGTACGGAAGGATATTATATTCATTGTATCTACCCAAACCAAAGTTGAGCTTGAACACAAAGTCTGGTTGTGTCTGTATCAACTAAAAAAGAAACATAGAAGAAAATGCCATTTATTTAACTGCCTTGATTCAACGTTAGAAGCCATATATTTGGTTTGTGTGTATGTATATATGTGGGTGTAAGTTTGTGTGCGTGAGTTTGTCGGTACGTTTTGGTTCTATTTTCAGAGAACGGACTCACATACTCTCTACACTGCTTTGTCAAGCGAGATTGGTTTGACATGCTGACAGTGGCACTGACCTGTTTTCATGAAACATCTGGGTGGTGGTCAGCTGCTCGCTCAGCGTACTGATTGTAACCCTGAAGGCAAAGGTGGTTAAATAATCTGAGCTTTATCGAAAGAAAACATTTGTGAACAACCCATACTGTATACTTGCTTGTTTTTGTCTAGGTTTATTGATTAACACATGCAATATAATTCTGCAATACTCTACCCCGCCTATATATAAATATATATGAATATAAATATCTATACATATGCTGTACAGGAAAGTGAACTTCTCTCTTTTTCCTTTTGTTTTCTTTTTAATGTGAAATCTTAAAGAATCCAGCAGCTGTTGTGGCTTCACTTGAGGTATTGTAATCCAGTGACCATGTCGTTACCTTAACCAAAAACGTTTGAAGGAATGAGAGGATGTGCAGTGTCATTTTCGTTACAAAAAAAAAAAAAAAACAAAAACAAAACAAAACAAAAAACAAACAAACAGACGGAACAAACTGCTTAAAACTGGTTTAGAGTCAGAATCCACACTTTGAGTTCAGCAAGTCAGATCCTCAGAAACGTCACTTTAAAGCCCCATTCGAAGATATTCAATTGTAAGATGAACGGAGGAGTTGGGGTGGGCAACATGGGGCAAGAAAGCCTCACTTGCATTAAAAAAAAAATAGTGATATGGAAGTCTCCTTGTGCCCAACATCACCCAAAACTCCCATGAATGTCTCAACATTTAGATCCACAACAGTCCCGCAGTTCAAACTTTGGGATTGTGTTGAGGCTTTAGTTATATTTCGTCTAAATATTCTGATCCTGTTGAGCCTAAAAGCCTTCTCTTGCTGAATGTATGCCATATGAGAAGGAAGACAGCTAATCAGATATAAACTGCCATGTAAATAAAGGGACAGAGATTTAATGAAGCTTTTATGATGCAAGGGGGTTGTGGGCATTGCTGTATGTGTTGCTGAGTGTTTGTGCGATCTTTTTCGGTTCAATGATGCTTCTCTGGGTTGATCGTTGCTGTATCTAACCTGTATGCCACCCCCCGCCCCCCATCACCACACCCCATCCCCAGATATAACATGAGAGGATACTTTTCTGTTTTGTTCATTTCTTAAAGTGAGTTTGAGCGAGAGAGAGAGTCGTAACCACTTAAAATTCCTCGGCCTAATGTGAGCACTGAGGACATCCATTTAAGCACCTTGTGTTGCACTACGACCTTGTAATCAAAATGAAAATCAATGCTCTATTCTCTTAAAACGGTTGCAGTACTTCTCCTGGAACCATTATCTGGTTAAACTGTAAGGATGAAAACTGAATTCAATTGGGATAGAAAATAGATGGCTGATTCAATGTGTTAAACAAACATAGCATCCAACTTTTTTTCTGAGCATCGATCCAGAGCCAAACTGTAAAATCGATGCGATGGACATTTCACTCAGGTTCGCTACCTTTCCAGAGAGATGTATTGATCGCCACAGCGTGGCTTTCCATTGATTTATGTAGACTTGTCCATCCTCCCATAATCAACTTGTTGATTTAACCATGCTGAAAGATTCCCCTTGAATTTTGATTGGCTGAGAAAGACAAGGCAGATCTAGAGGAGTCATAACCCGTAGATTGATATCAGCATAACTCACTGCTGCTGTTTTGTCCCGATCGCTCTTCCTGAGAGCGGTTCGCGTCGTGAAACAAGGTGTAGGTGATTGTTTTTATCCAAGGGCTTCATTATTGTAATCCCTGGCTCATTGTTACTGTAGATCAGACACATTTCCACTTTCTGTTTGATCAATAACATGCACTAAACCTCGTTCTTTGTCATACCTGGGTCACAGTGCTGCGACGCGCTTCATCAGCAACACAGGAACTTTGTATTGCTTTTTTTTTTCCTATGGGAAAGGTACATGCCAAAATGCCAATACGATTGTGAATGAACCGAGTCCATTTGAGTCAGTAGCTGTTGTGTGCTTCAGTACTGTTCCAGTGCAATCAATTGGTCCTCTTCCCTATTCCTTTGTGCTAATACCAGAGTTTGCCCTATTAAGCTGCTATCAGGACTGTGCTGATGTTATTTGAATGAGTCCACAGTCAGTGAGAGCAAGATGGAAGGAGAGTCAAAGAGCTAATGTTTCAGGCAATATCAGGCACCGTCTCTGTTTCGTTGCATCCATCCAATAAAATACTGTAGTGTGTAATTCACTCCCACTCAAAGGATGGCATCCCAGACACTTTGATCAGTACTGCTCTGTTTGAACCCTCAGCTATGAGGCTGATACAGCCCTGGCCAAGCACATACTTCTGCCAGTTCTCTGTTTTGTGTCTGTGTCACAAGTGTGTTCAGTCAGTTGGCCTCCAGCCACCGTCGACTTGTTCGTGTGTGTGTGCGTGTGTGATATAGCGCTGTATTTGCCTGATGACGGAGGGTTCAAAGTGCGATTGTTTAATGGTTCTTCTTCTGGACCTTGCTGTGAAGTGGGACTGAAATCCCTCATACTGTACATGTTTGACACTGACTGACAATTATTGAGAGCATCTAAGTTTCAAACCTCTCATTCTTGCTGTACCAGATATTATGGGTACTGAATGCCTTGGTGTTGATATGTTAGCAAATCAGGGTATTATTTTTGTTTGTGAAAGTGTCTTTGATTTATCGGTATACTTTGTTTGGTTATTGTTTTTACAATGTGCCCCATGCACACGGACTGTATATACCTTGTGCCTAGTACATCTAGTTTCCACATAGTCTATTTTTGTGGTATGTATGTGCCTGTAAAAATGCAAATATGTGTTTTTATTTTCAACTTGCAATATATGTAAAAACATTAGATGAAGATTAGTATCGCTGAATTAAAATGACAATGTCAGTATATATAATTTTCCCTGATTTGGGAAACACAAAATTGCACATTTTTGTTGGTTTGAGCCTTCCAACACCATGCGCGCTGTACTCTGTACTTTCATGTTCTGTACATATGGTATACACAGAGATGTGGGGCACATTGTTGTGTTTCTACCACAACCTGCTGTATAAGAAACATTTTCTACAGTGAGAGGGTGAGCTCTGACAGGCTTCTGGTGGATATCGGCAGTCTAGACGTTAGCTTAGATGACCTGCTTGCTGCACAGAGCCAAAAATGACAAAAGAAAAATAATGACGTAAACTGTGTAGATGCCTGCACAATAACAATAACAATAACAATAACAGAAACAAAGCAAAGCTGTGCTCATGCTGGAAAATCTTTTTCAAACTATATTGTTGCACAGTTCTGTAGACTCTGATGCTGGTTGCACACTGATCTGGTGTTTACCATTAAAAAAAAAAATAAAAAAAATCTCTCTAAAGCTGAATTTGGCTCACAAGCCACAGCAGTCACGAGCTCAGTTCCTGAGGCCTGTACTATGAAGCAAGTTCAACATAACCCAGGATAACTTTTTGTTATCTGGCTTAACTGAACCTAAGATCCTGGATTACCTGTGTTATGAAGCCGTGTCAAGTCAACCCTATCCAGTAACGAGTATGTGTATGTGAAAGAGGCACAGTTTTTAATTATGAGCAACACTGTCAAAACCATTAGATTATTTACGATTATATGAGAATAAACTCTAAAACTCTGCGCTGGAGCAGGTTAGGAGTTCAACATCTGTTACCATGGCAATTTACCCTGGTAACAAATGAATCAGCTTTGCAGGACTGAACTGAAGTTACCCTGATAACCTCACATCCTGCTCTGTGGTACAGGCCTCTGGTTGAGTTACCTTGACAGATAATAGCAGAGTGCATGTTTGTATTTTTCTTATCTAAGCAGAGTTCTATGTACGATTCTTAGTGGGACCTTCAGATCTAGACATTGTCGTGTACCAACTACTGTACAATGATTTTATTTAGTCTAACAGTTTAACCTTTGTGTCGTAGCTACTGTAGCCTGCTTAGCTTACCTAAGCCTTCTCTCTGCTTCAGGACTCTGTGTATTGTGTGCTTGAGTTTGTGTGTGCGTGTGTGTGTTCCTGTGCCTTTCCTTCTATAATGTTGGTCCCACTTCAGAATATGATGCCATTTAGGGGGTTTGAAACCCACATGAGACTAAGAGAGGCGCCAGCACCAGCTGGAAAGTGTTACACGGTCACGACTCCATTTGTTCTAAAAAAGATTAAAAAATAAAAAAAATAAAAAAGAATAAAATAACAAAACACTGTAATGCTCCTAGAAACGACTTTGGCACATCCCTAGACTTAGTAGCATTCCACAGCCTGCACGAGCAGCTCGGTGTGGGCATCCAGACACACTTTACCAGCACCATGTAGACAACAGCACAGATATCTGACACAGCATGTGTTCTCTCTCTCTCTTTCTGGAGGCCAGTCTGCAACCATCTCAGGCTGTGCTTGGCTTCTGCTCTTAACAAAAAAGGTTCAAGTATGTCAGAACTCCAGCTCTGTCTAAGTTGATGTCTACAATCCAGGGACAAATCAGCACCCAGCCCGAGCCGCAGCGCTTCCAAATCGATCTCACGGGATCAGGTGGATACTTGAGATGCTGGTGATATTTTGTCACCGTCCAGTCCTTTTAGGCTGAGATGCACAGCTGGCGGCGAGGGGCATGGGGCTGATTTGAACCTGCATCTAAAAGGCTCTCTTGTCCACCACATCTTCTGGCCGAGAACACAGAGCCACACCCTGGTCTCTCTCAATAAGCTGGTCTGTCAGTCAGTGGCAATGTTGTTTAAGCGTTCGTAAAAAGACATTGTTGTGCAATAAAAAGATGAGCGCATTGGCATACTTATCTCTGTGTGTGGACTGTTATTGACTAAAGTGCCTTTGTTGTTCAGGATGCTGTGATGAATACGTTGTGTTTGTGTGTGTGTGTGTGTGTGTGTGAACATTTAACATACCTCCTGGAGTTACACTTGTAGCTACAAACACATGTGCACACACACACACACACACACACCTAAACCTTGTAAATCAGCCAGCACCCCCTCCACCCTCGTCCTACACCACATCAGATGAGATCTCTCTCTCTCTCTCTCTCTGCAGACAGGGGCTCTGCTGCATCCCTGATGAGATGTCTGAGCTCAGTCTAAGAGCTTTCTGCTTATGTGTGTGTGTGTGTGTGTGCGCATGTGAACGCACAAAGCACAGCAGTAAGTGTGTTTATTCCCGTACCTAACAGCATGTGCATTCACATCCAAGCCCTGGTTTTTGTATTTGTCTGATATGAGAGGAGAGAGTAAATGAACCAGTGGCAGTGTGTGTGTGTGTGTGTGTGTGTGTGTGTGGGGGGGGGGGGGGGGGGGGGGGGGGGGGGTGCATGCGTGCGTGTGTGTATATGTGTGACAGGGTGGGTGGGTGTGTGCGTCAGAGAGGAGGGCAGTCCAAGGACACACTCCTCTGGCAGCCTGGGAGCAGCACCCACCCGTTCCCTCTTCGTCTATTTCCTTTCCTTACACACACACGCACAAACACACACACACACACACACACAAAAACTGCTGTCTGAATCCTCAGTGATTATGCATGGCACACTGAGACAGAAAGATTAAAATTACATGCAAGGTGAGGTTTCGACACAGAGCTTTACGCCGTTCATGTTTCCTCCTCAGATCTACATGCAGCTGGTACAAATGTGGGTGAGGCCATCCGCAGTGCGTGTACGTAGTTTTACCTTGACGTGACATAATGTCCTCTCTCTCTTCCGCTCTATTGACACTCTCTCTCTCTCTCTCTCTCTCTGCTTCTCTCTCACTCTGCCTCTCTCTCAATTCCATTGTAATTCAATGAGGAAGCAATGTACTGATAGTGGCTGCAGGCAGATACTACACCGAGTTGTGAAGCTATATGTAGTCTGAGTATATAGTTTCATCCTGTAGATGGCCGAGGATTGTCCTCTACCTCGTTTCCTCTGCAGTGCTGGTCCTCTGCTGTGTCCCTGGCTGTCCTACTTCAATTAATCATATCAGCATCTCCTGCACTACCCCCCTGGCTGTTTACCTCCAGAGGGCAATTTGCTTATTTAGCTGCTTACTGGTTTCCCCACACCTTCCCATCAATCTCCTTCCTGTTTTCCTCGAACTGCTCGGCACAACTGGTCTTCATCACCTTCCTTTATTGTCCGTTTTGTTTTGTTTGTTTTAGAAGATTTCAGCACATCTGTGTCCCACAGGGTTTTTATTTCCCAGTTATAGCACAATCTGCATTTTCAGCTCCTGCAATTTACAATAGGTTTGTTAGCCAGCTAGCTAACTTTTGTGAATGTGAGTGTAAGCGGAATGGACACATGGACACAAAGGCTGTCCTCCCATCCTTCACATTTCTCTCTTCTCTCTCTGCTGAAGCTTCTTCAGCCATGTCGCTCTGCACTGGGGAGCATCCACAGCTCAGATCTGAATGCCAGGATTAGCATTTGGTCCGAGCTCCAAGTCCATGAATGAGTCAGTGAGCAAAGACAGAGAGAGCGAGAGAAAGAGAGAGATACAGTAAGTCATCTCACAGCCGCAGGCAGCCTCAGTCACATCACAGTTTGCTGGACAGTGGGCCGGGAGGAAGTGAGAAGTACGTCAAGCTGAAATGATGAAGAGAAATACACGCAGTGAGAGGCAGAAGGGAAGGGTCACGTGGTCTCCAACAAGATATGTCATCTTATAAAACACACACAAATTCAATTTGTTGGTCGTCTTATCTGTGGTCCCTGCGGGGGTTTTATTGTTTTACTTGGTTTTATTGTTCTTTTAGACAAGAAGAGATTTCTTTTCCTCCTGAGTGATCAATAATGTCTTGATTCAAGGACACATGGCCAACAAATCACGTGATCCAGGCCAAATTGTATTTCAGTTGGCCATTAAGTGGCATACTTACTGCACATACATCAAAAGACACGAGAAAGCAAAGAGATATTTTCCCCTCACTAACTGGGGTTTTCCACTGATCCAGGAATTTGTGCCATTTGTGAAAATCTGTTAAAATTATAGTTAAAAACTGACTTCATTCCATAATACATTTAAATCAAACTGTATTATTATTATTAATATGTATAGAATTTATAATAATATTCTTATGTTGTGGCAACAACCATCTGCTCTTCATTCGTTATAGTTGAAGGCCTATTATGGCAATGCAATGGTTATATAATGGTCTAGTGAAAATTTAATCCAGACTTGATGCAAAGCCTCAGTAAAATTGACTAATGCTAAAATTTAGCATTTGAGAATATTTTTATCAAGTTGTTTACATCAAAAGCAACAATTATGTAATGAGGAGAATGTCTCTGGGGGGGGGGCAACAGCAGTGACAAGACATCCTGTATGCAGCATGAAGCTCATACATGCAGCGTCTTGTAAATATTATGCACCCGTTTACATGAAGGTCTGTGTCGTGCTTCCTGAGTTAAATAATTCAGCAACTATGTTCACTGAACTTTTTTTTTTTTGTTTGTTTACAATTTTGTCAATACCCAAAGCAAAAATGAAACTTTCCCCTGCTCCGGCCTCCAGGTACTGAAAGCTTTTTTCCTCTCTTGAAAGAAAGAAGATTTTAAAAGAGGAAGAGAGAGAGAAAGAGAGTGAGTGAGTGAGAGAGAGAGAGAGAGAGAGAGAGAGAGAGAGAGAGAGAGATGCTGCTGGGCTCTCTGTGAGCAGCTGGCCTGAGCAGCACTCCATGCATCTGCTCTGCTAAACACTTCCCATTACACACGACCCAGAAATGTCCATGAACCTCCTGGCCAAGAGAACAGGAGATAAATAGACACTGAGATGAAAAAGAAAAAAGAAAAAGAAAATGGAAATGGAGAAAATGAAGAACAGTAAATATGAAGAAATGAAAAAAAATCCACATAAATTTCCATGATGATATTTTATCACATTTTTTTCTCCCTCGAACACTTTGTTTCGTTGGCAAAACATTTAATCTGCTGGAGTCTTTAGACTCTTTCAGCTGCAATTGTTTTATGCGACAGGAAACGAAGGCCCCCGCTCAATAATTTCACTCCATCATCCACTTCCACTGATAATATTTGCTCTGGGCCGCCAGCTGAAGTGATGAGAGCCAGGACAATGCTTTGGCTTCTGAATCATCTCATCTGTTCTGCTCTGTCAAGGTCTGCACTCAGTGACACTGTGGCAATTCATCAGAGCAGACACACTCACACATTCACACACCGTCAACACATATGCATGTGCACACATGCACACACAAAGAGATAGAGAGAAAGACAAAAATATTCATCATCCCAGTGTGTGTGCCCCTCATCAGAGCTGTTATTAACCAGTTAGACAGCACACACTATAGATACCACGCAGCATTAGTGTGTCAGACAGATTGTCTGTTAAACTCGGAGGTGTCCTGTGGACTTCCTGACTTTGGCTCCAGTGTCTCCCCACTTTGTATCATTCACACGTGCACCAGGTGACAGGGTGCACAACGGTTTCACACTTTCACCGATCAAACAGGTGGCAGTAACGTGCTAGGAAAGAAAGGCAGGAAGTCAATATGAATGTAAACAATGCAGTTTTGCCATATGCTCATAGGAAGGTAGTGACACACAAACCACACAGGGAGGCTGTTATTAAGAGTCTTGTCCGTTTTATTCATGTGGCCTAAAATCGCAAATGGCCTGTATGATGTCAACAGTTTATGAGTATATATACTTATATATATATAAGTATATTTCTTGCAGCTTGACGGGAGGCGTGTGACTGCAAGGCAATAACTGTGGTTTCACTTTGACTGGAGATTTTGAGTCAGCAGTTCACATGGGATTCTGTACTTTTTAAGCGGTTCGTGAAAATGTTTAAACTCTTTCTCCAACCTTTTGAAATTTCAATTAGTTTGTGCCTGTTCATTCCGACTGTAGTGTTTACATGGAGTATGTATTCTCTTACATGTAAATGTCCCTTATGAGCTTTAATCATCCTCACATGTATCTTTAATACTGAACACGATCCTTTAGGCAATAAATAAAAAAGCCCTAGAAAAGAAATAAATAAATGAGTTAACATGACCTACACTACACATACCCCAAGCATAAACATGAATTAATTTCTCTAATCTTAACACAGCTGTGCTGTATAGGGACATAAACAACTAACTGCTTTCAGCTACCTCAGCTAGCTGCTGCAGATTCACTGCGTGTGTATGTGTGTGTGTGTGTGGGTGTGTAAAAACTATTCAGCAACAGCTTGGACAATGGGAGAGAAAGTGACACAAAACAGAAAAAACTATAAACAGGACAAACTTTGTTGCTGTGACCCTTTAACAGAGCTATTTAATTCTGATGTTGAGCATTAACCCAGGGGCCAGTCTGTTCTGCTCCGTCATTGTGCCTGGCTATGTGACCACAATCACTAACACACTGCTCTGGGGTCCTGCATTTTCTAGTGGACTCTCGCACTTTATGCAGAAACATAATCTCTAGTTGTGTTTGTAAGTGGCCTTAGGAAAGATTGATGACTTTGTGCTGAGGCATCTCAAGCAGGCCATTGTTTCTGAGCGAGGAGGGGGTAGGAGGGGGGGCCGCAGTGACGATCTAATTGTCAGGAGGGTAGACAAACCCCACAGCATCCATCAACTTCACACAGTGCACCCCTGGGTCCTCACAGCGCCCTCGTCTCTCTCTCTCTCACCCGGGAATAAAAAGACCTCGGGTAAGTCGGGCAAGACAAACAAAGGCAATAAAATGCACTGTGGTCTCTGAGCTGACTGTGGTGTCTAATGAGGCTGTGTGCCATATCACCGAGCTGTGTGTTCTCACCATGACTTGACATATTTATCTTTGTTTATTCAGAGGCAGGCGGCTTTGCTCTGTTTCAGGAGTGTGTGTGGCCACACGTAGGCTACGGCAACAATAGATCTTTGTAAAGTGACCAATACCAACACCTGAAGGAGCTGAAGCGTGAGCCAGCAAGACTGATGAATGTATGACATCACTTCCCACTATGACACTACAACACTATACTCTGTTTTTTCGTGTTGGACATTTCATGTTTAACCATTTCATAACCATTTTCTTTGTTCCAAAATCATATTCTATAGATCATCTGCATCAACAGGGACATTGCACATAACAGCTTTAGTGTTAAGATTGTTTCACAGTGAGTTTCTGAAACATTGCCTTTTACAGTATCAGGGGCTTCACCACATTTATCTGTGTAGTGTAAGTCTACTGCTTGTCTGGTATGACTTACATAATACAGTCTTACTGTCGTGCACAACTCACCATGTATCCAATGATCAGTGTTTCTGCCTGCACACTGGACTACATGAACAACTGTGACCTGCATCATCACAAAGGTGAGTGGAATAACTTGCAACTGAACAACCCGGACTAATTACCAACAGTGTCAGGAGGAGGGGGGGGGGGGTCTTGTAACAAAAGACAGGAACAGGAAGAGATGGGGGGGGGGGATACGCATACATTACAAAGATATGGTCTTTTAACTTCTGCTCATTCCACTGATCAGAATAATTGGCTGAAAGCTGCAGGATGGAAGTGTTTAAGTGTGGAAATGTGCAGCATGCTCATAAAAAACCACTCAGCCAGAGGCAGCACCTGTCAAACTCTCATACATCCTGACACAAGATGTTACATTGGCTTTAGAGTGAGCTACAAAAATAATTTCAGAGAGAAGAGGCATAATCACAAACTACAGTTGGGCATTATTGTGCTCATGAGGAATGACAGTAAAACTGTTCAGAGTTAAATTGGTTTGTTGCCACTGAAAAGGCGTTTTATGACTCCCAAACTTGTCCTTGCTATGCTAAGTACAATATCTGCTGTATTCACCATGGTCTGTAACCCGTGCATCATAGCTGCCCTTCATGTGACAAGTCCAACCAGTATAAATAAGTGGTGAGTAATGGGAAACAGTGGGAGTGAGACCTGGGCACAGCAAGCCTCGAGGAAAAGTCAAACCAGTCACGGTGACCCCTGGTTAGTGTGATGTGGCCGATGTGAGAATCCCACTGACTCCTGATTCAAACAGGTCTGATGCTGAACTCACTGCCGCTGCTGGGGGAAAAAAAAGTTTCTAGGTGTGATTAAGAATTGGGAACAAGAGCTTCCGGAGCGTGAGCCAGATAAACAGTGACAGAAAAATGGCCCCATACGATGAGTGTAGCACACGAAGCTGCTTGCTGCTGTTGTTGACGTGTTGGTATCATGGCTTTTTGTCCACCGCTTTTATCCTGGCCCACTGACAATCCCACATTATGTCAATGTCACAATTGCCAAAACTGCAAAAATTACTATTGTAGTAAAACAGCCGAAAAGTGACCAGACTTGCATAGTTCCCCTTTCCCTCTGATCCCTGTGTCCCAAATCTCAATTCACCTCTGACTTTCTGTTACACAGAGAGTCAATAATAAGTGAATGTGGGAGTGATTTCTGACACTGTCTTGTGACATGTTAAAATCTTTGGTGTGAAAAATGTTACACATAAGGCTAGTTCAACCATTTTAGGCCAATCATCAGGCTGTCCTGGGGTCAGTCCTTAAACCCAAATGTGCTAATAACTAATACAAGTCAGGCAGGAGAGGAGTGTGATCACTGCTGACTTTACATTTTACATCTGTGACACTGTATTTTAGATTTTCTCCTTGTTTTTCAGACTAATCTACCAGATGACATTCATGAGCCAGTTTAACGACATCGAGGATGTTAGAGGTAAGTACATGTTAATACAGGCAAATGTAAAGTTGACATCACCACAAATAACATTTATGGAAATTGTCAGAAATTGCTTTTTCAATTACTGATCGATCAGGAAGCAAGGTAAAAAGAAAATAGTAGACAAAAGTGCAATATTAGGCTTCACGCCCTGAACGTGATGTCAGGGGAAAATGGCCGCCCTGTGAATGGTCTATACAGAGTTGACATGAAAGCTTATTTCCTTTCTCTTCCCCTGTCCTCTGTCAGACCACACTGCTGATTCAACCACCTCATGGCTCAGAAACACGCACACACCAGATCAGTGCGTGACCCAGTGCACACTCATGTCCCCCTTAGTCTCCACCCCACCATGCTGGAGAGATGGTGTTATCTAGGATGGCAGAATACCCAGGGCCTCTCCCTTCTCCTCCTCTCCTCAGATATCCCAGTATGGTCTATTTCTGTCCCTGCATCTCTCTGCTTTCAGCAAAGTGCCTCTGACGTCTCTGTCTCTGCACTAAACAGATGAGGGATGTCAGTGATGGGTATTCAGCTGAAGGTCCCACCGCAAACCAACAGAATTTAAATAATGTCTTTCCCTTTTTTTATTTCACCAGATTATGTTTCCCACCTCAATCCCTTTTCTAGAAAAGGAGCTATAATGGTTGATGGATTTGTGATGATGAGTGCTCAAATTTGCTGTCACTCTTTTCTCTGATTGAGTCATTACAATGATGAGACGTTATTTTTATGTGCAAAAGCAATTAAGTAATGAGACATAAATGATTATTGGGAGTGAGCAGGGAACAGGGGGGCGTTGCAGTGCGAGGAGGACAAAGGGGATAAGGAGCGAGGGGAGCAGGAGTGAGGAGAGGGGATTATTTACAAAAATTCATCTCTGAAATTTGCTGAGTCACTGGAAGGGTAAAGCTGCAGACCAGCTCTCTTCCCCCCCTCTGTCACTTCCTCATCCACAAGCCCCACACCAAGCTTGTCACCCCACCCAACAACACACACTTACACACACCCAGCCAAAGAGGATGAGCCACAGTGTTACTCCACAGCCACACCTGCGCTGTCATTTTCGGCTGTGCTTTCGTCACACGGACTCTTTGAAAACAAACCAGATGACAGGAAACAGGGGAAAAAAACAGCAAGTATTCATTTCAAACAGGAGCAACAGATTGGTGGCCTTGTGGTCAGATGACGTGTGTTTGACATCAGATGTGTTTTTCGTGAAAAGCATCATCACAAATGGTCTCCACATTGCTGCAGTTTGCGGTAACTACACCCCCCCATCCCCCAAAGAAGCAGGTTGAGGATTTAATGCCACTTTAACAGTGACAGCCTCTGGTCACAGATGGCATTTTGTGGATTGGACCACATTTCTGTTGTGCGTATTGTGTTTTTTCATTATGTGCGGCGTGCTGTGGCATTTGCACTTGATCGCCATCTTTCCCGTATGTTGGGCTGTGGTTGTAAAACCTCTGGCTCAGTATAAAAATCGGAGGCACATGCTCCACTTACTGGACATCCGTAGCACTTCTGAGCAGAAATTAGTCCGTGCAAATCGGTGATTGGCAAAGCTTGATAATCCTATCTATTACACTGCTCAGTGAGCAGAAAGCATTTATTTGATTGGTCAGTGACTATAACAGCAGCAAGTTGGGAAGAAAATATACCACAAGGCAGACTGAAGTCAACTGCGAACAAACTAACCAACCATCCACCACAATCTTCACCTGCACCAGCTACACACTTAAGCAGCAAAGTACCAGTGATATGATCCAAGAGATAAATGTATATTGAGATTATTATTGACAGTGGTGGTTTTGCTGCCAAGCAGGTTACTTTTGAAACTTGAAACCTAAATGTTTTTAAAGTGTAATTTTAAATTTCTTATTTTATTTCAGCACAGGATGAGTTCATCTTGACGCCTGTAGTTTTAATGTGATTGTTGTGAATGTTTTTAACAGTTAACATAAGTTTTGTGTTGATATGAATGAATGAATTCCCCAGTCAGCTGCAAAAGTGTTTGCTCCTGCTGTTTGCTCAAGTGTGTGCTGCACCCCCTGCTGTCTGTAAAACAACGGCAGGAAGACCACATCGTGAGGAGAGGAGAGGAGAGGAGAGGAGAGGAGAGGAGAGGAGAGGAGAGGAGAGGAGAGGAGAGGAGAGCAGAGGAGAGCAGAGGAGAGCAGAGGAGAGGAGTCCGATGTGATACAGTATGACTCAGGGCTATAAAGTCAGAGTGGGTTTATGCAGAGATTAAAGGATTGAAGAACAAGGGAGAGAAAGCGTGGGCGGCCAGATAGAGTCCACTAAGAGTCCAGAAGCCTGCTAGAACTACTGCAGAGAGCAATAGCTCTGTTACTCAAAATAAACAGTAATCATCATTACATGAAATAGCTCCTTAAGAGGGTAATCAATATAATCAATATCATTCATTATCTCAGTATGGCAATAAATGAAGCTCAAATATTTTTTTAGCATGTGAGGAGTGAGAGGACAGATGTCTGTTCTTTGAGGTGGCAGGGTGGTGGTCACCGAGGCTCTCCCGTAAGCAGGCAGCATCAGATTACATCTTCACCATTATCATCATCATAAATAGAGGTCCTGCTGATGTGTCCTTGAGCAAGACACTCAACCTCTCACATTTACTTTAGTTGCTTGGGATAAGAATGACAGTGTAATGGACTTTTAACTCAATTTGAAAAGTAAGGTCTCTTCAAATAAATAAATGCAAATTCACCACAGAGAAAGAGAGAAAAAGAGAGAAATCATTGTGTTGCCTCATGCGTGTTTGGTACATCAGATGTATGTCATATAGGGCAGAGTGCACTTGTATCCTGCAGTCATAATCAATATTTTTATATTATCAATGGATCACCTGACTACTTGTAAATGGTAGGGGTCACAGAGAGCTCATTACCTTATTACATTATCACCTTACTCTAGCTCCGTGGAGATTTACATCTTTTAACCCATCGTTTCTCTTATGACCACTCCGTCCAGATGCAGCAGGCTAACCTGAGTCAGCTCTGCCACTTTTATACCAAGTGATGAGAGTACTTGAACACTGATTAGCAAGTGAGCTAAAGAATCTACACAGTTAACCACAAGTAATGGATAAATATCTGATGTATCTGACTCTCTTAGTTGTAGCAGAACAAATGCAAACTTGACCAAATCTACTGAGACACAGAAGAGTCATCAAGTCAACGAGGCCTTAAGACTCACAACCCTCATGCGTATTTTCACTGTGCAGTGAAATTTTACAAAGCAATAACTGTTATTACATAATTTAAAACCAGTACTAAACTTGATACTAAAGCAGCAGATACAGAGCACCTCAGCTAATGTAATTACCTGCAGTGTTATGATGTTGTTTGACATGAATATCCCAATAATAAAAGATGAAATATGAGAGGAGTGAATCTTTAAACACAGTGTTTTAAATTGTACTACATTTATGATTCTCTCTCCATATGGTCTGGCTCAGATGATTGGGGTTAAGAGATCCCATGTTACCCACAAGAGTGAAAGAACACACACACATGCGCCCCTTACTGGTTCTTGTGGTGGTGTTAATTAGAGTTGTGCACAAATGAAGGCAGATGTATTCCACCTCATTCTTGGGGTCAATTAGCTGTGACAGCAAGAGCCACACAATAAGACTCAATTAATGAGAGGATTTACTTATTATCACACTGACTGGATATAATTACATTGAAACATTTAGCGTTATGGTTAAGTGCTAGATGGCAGATGCCACGGCTACCTTTAGCTCTCAGAAAGGACTGCTGTTAGTCATGTAGTTATTTCGGTAGCACTTTGTAGCATCAGTCATTGTCATTGAAGACCGCCTGCTGGCACCTACTGTATGTTTCAGACTCACTCTGTGTACTGGATGAGGAGACATATAGATGCATAGACAGATAGGTACTCCTCTGTCATTGTTACAGATATCGACTCTCTCCAGGAAATGCTAAACTGCTGACAAGGACCTCACTACTGACCGACAATCAGACCAGATAAATCACCGGCATGTGTAATCAAATGTTGCACAGGATGGAAACACCAACAGCTTCTCTTTCCCTGGTGCGTCCGAGGCCCAGTAAATCTAGTCAGCTCACTAGTTCACACTGTAGCTGAGGACAGGATGAAGAATAGATGAGGAGAATACCTCAGGGAGGCCCAGACTGTCAACCTGACTATACAGCACTTCATCATCACATACACCAGACTAAATTATAGATGAAATTATACACATGGCATCCAAAGGTGACTCATTCTCTCTGAAGAAGTTGTGAACTAGGGACCGCGGGGATTTATATTTATTAGACGGAATATATAATAACAGGCAACTTGGGGTGAGTCTCTGTGATCCCCACTCCTCAATGTGAGGATATATACACCTCTATAGGGATGACATTACTGTATGAGACATGTAAAAGAGCCTCTGCACTGAGGGGGAATTAGCTTTCATCTAAACATGAAAGAAAACTCAGGAACAGCCTGCAGCCAGCCAAACGCACACGTGATGTTCTTACCATGTCTGAAAACTCCTTTTAATCTCAGACAACATAGGATTGTCATTTATTTAATGTTTATATACTGGCTACACGCTGAGTGGGAAGGTGTTTTTAATAAAAGACTGAATGCCACAGAAAATGTCAAATGGTGTAGCCACAAAAGAATGATAAATATTACATATTTTATCCACTTACAGTGGATTTAAGTGTGAAGTATACTTTCTTCTGAAAATATTACATTGAAATAGATGTTTTTGCTGTATTTCTATGTTTATATTTTAATGCATTTTGGCAATATTGAGCAGGTCATATCCTAAAAACACCACTTTTTTCCCTTAACACTGTGTGACAAATTATAAACATAGCTGCAACACCCTTACACACACACACACACACACACACACACACACACACACACCACAGTCAACTTTGATTCAGCTCCAGACATGTATGATACACCTATGATATGCCATCCCTTTAAAGCTTCCACAGTTCAGGTTGCATAGGAATGTTGCTAATAATAGAGATAATTAATCAATGGAACCACACAGATACACACACACACATATGCTAACCTTGGGTTGACTTAACGACTCTGCTATGCAATCTCTCTGCAATACCTGACAAAAAAACCCATCAACAGCATTTCCTCCGCAGGGTGCAAATCATTCCTGTGCATGAGTGTGTGAATGATCTGCAAGTGTGTCCTCCATCCAGTAAAGCAAACTGAAGCGACAGAACAGACAGATCTGAAAGAGCAGGATGGAAGGAGAGGAGGAGACCTCTATTTTTGGAGACGGTATTCTCATGGTGTCCCAGGGGAGCAGGCCGCTGTGGGCTCCCCCTCCTCAGATGGCAGTGCAGGAGAAACCTGCAGGAGAGGAGCAGCAGAAGATGTCAGTCATACAGATGAGTAAACCCTGAGATTCATATTCTGGGGCCTTGCAACTGAGAAAGAGCAAAAACACACTCAGTTTGGATTTAAACAAAAAGATTTAACAGCTGGTTTGGGGAACGTGCTGAGATGCAATTTCACTTTGTACTTCTTTTTGCCCTGAAGCCTGAATGACAACTGATTTGTCCAGTGTCAGCTCTGGAGCATCTTGAGACAAATATAGAGAAAAAAATGAAGGAGGGGAAACAGGGCCTTTTCTCAAACATCTCCAACATCCAGGTCATTTTTGTTGCTGTGACAACAACAAGGACAAGAGGAGGCAACCTTGGACACTGGACAGCTTTGTGTCAATAAAATACTAGCTTTCTGAAAAAGGCTGTCAGCCTTGCAGCGCACCAACACTGACTCAGACCATTCTGCATTTGGTGAACTGATCTGAAAACCAGAGTCATGATTTTTGATTATTGAAAGATCTGTGGCTTTAACCACTCAATCCAACATGGCTCTAATGGTCGACAGAAAATGTCTCTGTGGGTAAACTAATTAATGGAGTTGGTGGAGGGAAAACTGTCTATGAAATGCCACCAGCTGGAGACGATTTCAAGGAGTATAAAAGACCTTAACTAAACATGAATAAATAAAACTGCAACTTCTAAGACAGGTGTGTAGGGCATGTTCAGGGCTGTAAACAAGATGTCAATCATGGACATCCTGAAAACAAGTTCCTTCGAGCCAATAAAATACCATGTGTATATGCATGTTTAATTGTAAAAGGTATACTCCCAAATACCCAGAAAACCAAGGACATGACCTCAGTGACCTTACTGGTTGGTGTGGACAAAATCATCACAATCCTGATGACATGAAAATTAACTCACCGCTTTGCGATTTATGCTTATGACTGCTGTTTTCAAACCTATTACAGCTGTTTTTAGATCATAAAGTGTGTAGGCCGACTATGAATGGTTAATGGGTGTTTGTGCATCGACGTACTAGTGTTTTACAGTAAAATGAGAGAGAAACATAAATAAGTCAAAATTAATAACAAGTATGGCACTAAACAAAGTTAGTCATACGTTGACGACAGTTTGTTTTTCCCTGAGCCACAATCATTAATGTAAGAGTACAAACCCTCCTGATGTCTTTGTGATTAACATTGAACAGGAAATGGGGGTTTATGCACTGTTTTTATCTCCACAACACAGGTGAGTCATACACATACAGGTGGTGTGGCAAGAGATAAAACGAAGAGCTTTCACACTGAAAAAGCTGTCAGACAGTCACCAAAGGATACTGCATCATTCACTCTCCATGCTGGTCAGTCCATCATCTGAAGTCTGTTACAAGAGTGTTTAGTATGACATCTTGTGGTAAAAACAAGCACTTCAGGTACAAAGAAGCCCTGTTTTCCTGATTTTTGGCTTGTGTTTGACAAAATACTGCATATATCTAATTATCAGTTAACATGGAAACATAATGGGTTAGCATGCAATGTATTTTTGTAAATACAATAATCCATTTTGTAGAATCTTATATAAGTCAGACAGAAGATATTTTGGCCAAAAACATGTCATGGGCCTATAAACATGTCTTTCTGTCCCATGTCTTTGATTTGTTGGTGCATAGATTATTAAGTAATGAATTAGCCTTGTTTTTGCCTATTCATGTGCAGCTGAGCGGCCGCATTACATGCTACCTATTTTGAAAATGAAAGTGGCCTAGTAAGCTGTGGAAAGTAAAGCCTGCTCTCAACAACAGCAAACTCACAAAGAAATAACAAGCAGATAAGTAAACTGTCTCATCAATAGTTTTTTTTTTTTTTTTTTTTTTTTTATCACGCTCAATGTTTCATCAAATGAACAGTAATGTGAATATGTTGGCAGCAGGCAGCTATAGATAGCTAGGTGTTTTGCAGTGAATAGAGACAGTGAGCATCATATAAATCACTGACTGATTATTGATAAGCTTTCACTGGACTGTATCTCCATCACCTGGGATCACTTGAAACCACTTCATAACTGGCAAAAAACACTCAGTAACTCTGCAGACTGGTTAGGGAGTCATCCCCCTCTTTAAGTCACTGTGCTTTAATAGTCACAGTGCGTTAATGAAGACAAATCTGTCTACGCTTTAACAAAAACAAACAAACAAAAAACAAACAAAACTAAATCAAGAAATGTTCCTAAAACTTGTCACTGTGCAAAAATGTTCAACTCAGA
This sequence comes from Caranx ignobilis, assembly GCA_021432705.1. Taxonomy (NCBI): domain Eukaryota; kingdom Metazoa; phylum Chordata; class Actinopteri; order Carangiformes; family Carangidae; genus Caranx; species Caranx ignobilis. Next base: position 38,380,162 of record MU269980.1, read on the forward strand.
GTTGAATATACCAGAAATGTAGTAAAGTATCTATATATATAAAAAAACATCCAAAAACTTGATTGCTAGCAAAAGACAACCAAAACTATAGCTTTCCCTTCATATTTTTAATCGTATCAGTTTTATTGCTTGAAACTCATTGTATAAAAGCCCAGAAACAAAAATACTGAGGAGCATAATATTTACAAATTGACAAAAAGTCAAATGCTCTCACCTCAAGGTCAAAGGTCAAAGACTATGCAGTGAGCTCTGATCCCAATTCTGCTCATTTCAATACCAGTACTGTGTGACGGCGCCCGAGTGGAAACGTTGTGGGGAAACTGGGACATTTGAGCTTTCGGACATACATTTTCTGACTGGAAAATAAAGGGAGCGTTAAGTGACATACTGAAACAAAAACGTCTAGAAGGAGTCAAAAATGCTGAGACAATAAAGCCTTTTTTTCAACACAGACTGGGCCCACGTTTTGAAATTGGAAGGAAGCAGCGACGACTGACGTCAAGTCCCAGAATGCTTTGAGAGCGGTAAACGGCTGATGGACGTTGTAGTTCTTAGTCAGAGTCGTTTCCGTGTACCTATCCCTGCGTTTGGTGGAATCTGCTCTGCAAAGACAAACACATGTGAAAATTATAGATCAGGTAAGGCGAACAGCTTCTTCTGACGGCTCCAACCAACAGAATTTGTCGACCACATTAATTATAGAAATTGATTTCTAATAGTCAATCTTTATTTTTTTTCGTTTACCTAGTTGCTACTACCAGGGTGCAGAATCAGCGCCTACATGGCGATGCATTTCCTTTTGTTCACCTAGCGTATGTGTAGAAATGCAGGAGGTAAATTCTCTGAAATGTTTCTTATTTGTCTTCAACAGTGAAAGTCTTGATTAATGTCGACTGCTAGCTGTTTCCAATTTTACACACACTGTGGTTAAACATTTCCAGTGATACTCGACACGTCGACATTTATTCCGCTAGCCTCGGTAAAGTTAAACATTTCTTAGCCCTACAGTTAGCTGTATTTAAATGTATGAACTGAAGTATGTCTTAGCATTAATCCACGTTAGTTAGCATTAGCACTGTGCTTGTCGCAGTTACGTTGTTTACATCCGGCTATGCGGGGCTGTTGGCTAATTTGCATGGCTGTGGTTGATTGAGCTGACGGACACGTTGGGTGAGATGAGTCTGTTGAAGGTTTAAAGCCATTTAAAACGAACAGAGGCGTCAGGTTAGTGAGCAATGAGAGCGTCAGCTGCTCTTGTCATATTCACTAACTATCTTGTCTTGTGTCTCACAGGGCCGCGGGAATTTATGGAAACATGTCGAAGAAACGGGGCAGGTAGGCTCAAACTAAACTCCTCCGACTCTGATGTACAGTGCACAACAACATACTTTGAGATACACATAGTGACAGCACTAGTCTACTCTGTAAATGAATCCTCCTCCAATCCAAAGTACTGGCACATTGTACAGATGCTATAAATAGCTTAAGTAGCTCAAGTTTCATTATATTTGTTTACTAATCATCCTATTAGTCTATCTGCTGACTCTGGGGAAGTTAGCATTGACAGACCAACAGACCAATGTGAAATTTCCATATAGTAGAGTTTTTAATGTCAGGAGAAACAACCTGGATGTTTGGTAAAAGACACGGCAACAGTTCATCCATATCTTGCTCATTTAAAATGTATCATTAAAATTATATTTACTGAAAAAGTACCTCAAAAAGTGCATCATAGTTTAGGTCTGTGACTTTTGCTTTAACATTAACACAGACCATCTTTCCCTGTCCCATGTGAACAGGAAGCGTAGCAGTGGAGAGCTGAGTGAAAGCTCGGCATCAACCCTGATCCCAGACCCTGACAACCTCCTTGGCCGCAGGATCCAGCACACCTGGAGGGAGAAGGGTAACGTGACCAAATGGAAAGGCACGGTTCTGGAGCGTCTAAGTGTCAACAGCTCCCTCTACATGGTCAAATATGACGGCTTTGACTGCGTCTATGGCATCGAGCTGTTCAAAGACAACAGGGTGTCAAACCTGCAGGTGTTAGCAGAGAAAGTCGGTAAGTTTCACGACAGGTTTCAAGCCCCTGCGATTTTTTCTTATTTTTCTATGTGCAGCCTTAAGCTCAGTCCTTTCCCTCATCAGTCAACGCTCAATATCCCTGTGGAAGATTTTGCAAACTTTTTAAAGAGCAAAAGCTGAAATGTGTTTATATAAATACACACATCTTTTCTATGACAGCTGAAACTTATTTCAGTTGCCTTCCATTTCTCTAGATCTTCTTTGAGATGTGTCTATGCTGTGTGTCTCATGGCTTACAATGCATATTGAAGCAAAAACTAAGCCATGAGGTGGAAGGAGCTCAGGGAGAGGACTGTGTGAAGGCACAGACCTGAGGAAGGCTACACAAATATTTCTACAGTATTGAAGGTTCCCAAGAGTGTGGTCGCCTCTTTAATTCTTAAATGGAGAAAGTTTGTAACAACCATGTGTTCTCTAGATCTGTCCAATCAGGGAAGAAATGCCTTTGTTAGAGAGGGGTCACTCTGGCTGAGCCCTGTATGAAGACACTTACAAGACACCGATCACTGCAGCACCTCACCAGTCTGTCCAGACAGAAGCCAGTCCTCAATGAAAGACACATTAAAACACATTAAAGCCACTTGTTTCTCACATGACTCTCAGACTGTGAGAAACAAGATTATCTGGTCAGAGGAAACCAAGATTGAAGTGTTTGGCCTGAGTCCCAAGCGTCATGTCTGAAGGGTCCAGGGCACTGCTCGTCATCTGACCAGTACCATCCCAACAGTGAAGCATAGAGTCCAGACAACACAGTTGCGACTTAGGGAAAACTCTGTGAATGTCAGTGAGCTGCACAGCCAGAGCCCTGACGTGTCTGAAGAGACCTTACAAGGGTTCTCCATTGACATCCCCCATCCAACCTGACAGAACTTGCGAGCATCTGCAGAAAAATGTTAAATCCAGACGAGCAAAGCTTGTGGCACTATAACTTATATTTTTCTTCAGCTTTTCCTTTTAACAAACTTCTAAAATTCTTTTTTCACTTTCACAAACTTTGCCATTTTAACCAATTGAGCGCAGATTGATGAAAAGTTTTTTTTTTTTTTAAATCATAACACTGCAACATAACAAACTGAAAAAAATGAAGGGGTCTGAACACTTTCTGAATGCTTTGTATAGATCTGTAAGAGCTTTCAGCTTTCTCTTATGATTTTCTTTAGGTGTTTTTTTCTAGTGTGGGGGTCTATTGTCACTAACTACTCAGTTCTGCTTCTGTTTACTCCAAAAACACTGTTGTTGTTGAATGAAGATTAACCAAACTGATTTTAAACATCTACAGAACAGAAAACATGAAAAATGTGACATCTTACCACTTCATATGAATAATCAATCCCAATTGATGGTTGATTGAATTATTAGAATAATGTTTTCTTTGGTTAAAAAAAATCCTCCATCCAAATCTCCATTGTAATGTTTTAGAGCTAATTTAGCCGCCTATAATCTTTAAGTGTAACTGATTTAGCATATTTTGGTCTTTACTCAGCATTACACTGATATTTTAAAGTCTCAATATACTGAATCACCTGGGTCCTGTCTTCAAGTTATCAGGCTCATCAAAGTGTCTCGTTCTCACTGCAGTGAATAATAAAATAAAGGTGCCTCCTGGGGCAGAGGAGCTGGTGGGCCGAGCTGTGGAGCATCTGTTCGAGAAGGAGGACGGTGAGAAAAACGAGTGGCGAGGCATGGTGCTGTCCCGAGCCCCCATCATGACCCACTGGTATTACATCACCTATGAGAAGGACCCAGTGCTGTACATGTACCAGCTGTGGGACGACTACAAGGACGGAGACCTGCGTGTCCTGCCGGAGTCAGGTACGGTAACAGGAGCTTCATTGACGATGTGCATAGAAATACCAAATGTTTCAGATTCTACTGTAAAGGTGGGAGGAGGAAGAACAGGACAAATTTACATAGTCTGCATTACAAAACGCTCTTGTGTCTTCTTTTTATTCAGAACATTTTGTGCAGTTTCTTCTCAAGTCAGTGTTAAAGTCTGTTGTTACCATGAGCGGATAAGACTGGGATAAAGGTAGACGAGGAGACACGAACAAACAGGGCTAAGCGTGTTTGGTAGAGGTTAAGGTCCAGCTTCAAAGGGTTAGGGGTAGGGTAGATAATTGACTTTCTTAACCTTGCAGTGTCTTGCAGATGTTTAAATTCTGGTCTGGAGTTGTTGACATTGCCTGTTCCTGTTGCATTGGTTTCATTTTTCCCTCTCTAACTTATCTGCCTTTTTTTGTTTATCCATCTATTGTCCAGAGAACAAACACCTGCTGCCAGCAGACAGGAAGCCTGGTGAGGAGCCAGAGAGCCTTGTGGGCAAACAGGTGGAGTATGTTACAGATAACGGTCTGAAGAGGACAGGATTGGTCATCTACCAGGTTCCAGCAAAGCCCACGGTATATTACATCAAATACGATGATGACGTTCACATCCACGTCTACGATCTCGTGAAGACCACCTAGTACTGACTGTCCATTTTCATCTCAAGCTGATGGCTCATCTTCATCCCGACCAGTCGTTACCTGTTAAAGTGTTACAGATTTCACTTCTCCTGCAGTGGGACGCAATGTGCCGAGGTCAAAAGCCCCTTCTTTTTTTTTTTCCCTCCAGAGGCTTCTTTCATTGTTACATTAGACATTGGTTTTTGAATATCAATTTTAAGTTAATACAGTGACAAATCGTCCCTTTTCAGTGTAAATAGCGCTGGTCTGAGACCAGTTGTATAGCCCAGCAGATGACATGGAGCTAGACATTTGATTTGGTTCAACCACACTTGTATAGTGCAACTTTCAAAGTCCAAAGTCATACTTTTTTGTAAGCGACACATCAAACTAAAAGAATCCAGCTTTCTTACCTATACCTCTGTGTTTTGCTCATGTTACATTTCACTTTTATATGCCTGTGCTATTTATTTCACCCGGAACATCTGGCTGTCTTGCTGGTAACCTTTTTGGCAAAACTCATCTGCTGTGCTTTATATGTGTCACTGGGTAGGCCTCAGATTGTTGAATATAGAATATTCATTCGACCCGTGTGCTAATTTTACCATCACAGTGAATTTCAGATTTCATTTGCAGTGTATAAACACTGTTGAGACTTACATCATGGATTAAAAAAACAAAAAACAGATTCATCTAAAACATCATGTATCATATTATTTAGTTTTTTTTACATTATGAAATATGAAATAATACTGATGTTGATGTCACGTTGTTTCTGTGGTGTTTGTGCTACACACTATTTATGAGTTCAAATTGGCCACCAACATTGTTTAGTATTTTAGACTTTAGTCTTTATCATTTGCCAAACTGAATGATGTGATATGATATATTCAGGCCTCAAATATTGTTCTTTGTGACCCTAAATATGTTTTGTTCTGTAAATATAATCTTGAGACATTTTTATGAACGTAAAACAAAGCTGCTTGAAAATAATTTGCTCGTCCAGTTATTTGTTGAAGGCTGTTTGTGTTGCAGTGGAGATCTGCTTTCATTCAGAGGAGTGTGTTCCATCGAGGTGGGAAGACGTGCAACACGCTCATTTAATCAGACGTTATTAGATGAGTAACATGAGTGGCTTCTTGAGGCATGTCAAGAGATTACTGAAATGATTACAACTTGGGTCCAGTGAAACAAAAATGAATGATTTCGTATATTATACTGAGGAGGTTTGTCTCTGTCGTCGGCTTGAGTCACATTTTTTAACTACTGTTGTTTAACAGTATTACGCATACTTGATAGTGTGCTTTTAATTGCTATAGCTCATGTTCTGACTTTGTGTTTTATTTCTGTAGCTACATATTTGTTACTCTTACACGAACATGAGTTAACAATTCAAAATGTGAATAGTTCCATAATATGTCGGCCGTCGTATGTGTTTATTACATGTGTATCTGAATGTAAAATGCCCATTTATAAAACTACACGAGCTGGGAGACGTGTGTCCGTAACCACTCTGAATACAATGAATGGACTCGGATCCAGGCTTCACTCACATTTTGACATTGACCTTAACTCAGGGCCACCCTTATCTTTACGCTGCAGTGGGTAAAAGCTTTCACAAATGTAAAACAAATTTGTTGAGATTGAAAAGGTTCTGCCTCCAACCTACATGAAAGAATGAAGATTTAAATCATTGAGAGCAAAAGGTCACGAACATAAAGAGTTAGAAAGTAGCTGTGGCAAAACGCACAGGGCATGAACCTTGAACCTCTCGTGTCATTCAGTTGACCTCCCTTGAAAAACATGCATAAATACAATTGGAAGAAGTGAGCAGACTTTGACACAAGTTACCTCCTGTAAAAAAAAAAAAAAGAAGAAATGCTGCTATCATCTAGCCGTTAGTGGTTTGTTTGTCTCATAGCTATTTTTTGGGTCTGCTTCTTTGGATGGCAGCTTGGTTGTAGGCTGTAGTTGATGGATTCCTTTGATCTGATTGGGAACCTGCTCAAAAATGTCCACTGTTTTTTTATTTTTCATTTAAGTTGCTGGCTCTGTCACACCTAAACCTCCTATGTTTACCAGACAGAAATACATTACATGAATTACTTTCTTAGTTACTCAACAACAGCAACAGAAAGTACAGGTCAGCAAGGACCTGTGAGCCTTTGGTCCTGCTGGGGTCTGAGGATGTCAGTAGTTTTGCAGGCATTAAACCAAAATCTCGGCCGAATTTTACATATTTAAATTTTGGCCTGATGATGGCACTAGATGAATTCATCCTAACTCTATGGATAAAACCTGAAATGTGAACCTCATGGTGGTGCTAGAGAAAAAGTCATGGACCAATAGAAGTCAGTAGGACTCATCATGAGAGAGCAGAAGATGTCTGTACAAACTTTCAGCACAGCTCACCTTGCAGTTGTTGAACTACAGCAGCCTGGATAGACTTCCAGCAGCAGTGTGTCGTGCTTCAAAAAGTCAAGTGACTCACAGGATAATGTTTCCCTCTGGTTCTCCTACTTCACTTTGTTGCCTATTTTAATCAAATTCCTGATTAGCCTCTGTATTTAAAGGCCAACGAAATCAAGGGAACAGAAGCTGTTAACTTACATAGAGGATCATTTAGCATCAGAGTCATTTAAATGTCTGTTTATCTTACAGCAGTAGAATCTCTATAAGCTGAAGATTATCATAATCCTTATTGATTACTTTATAATTGTCAGTTATGGCTCTTTAAGGGGGCAATGAAAATGATGCATATGCTGTGTGTGTGTGTGTTTTGTAGTGAACAGCTTTCTCCTGTTTTCAGTCAATCAGATGAAACAGCAGCAGTTATTTTGTCCCACTGTCCCCGGTGCATCTTATACAAGGGAAAGCTGTAAAACCTAGATGAGGAGGAGAACACATAATTAGTCACGACTGCTTGTCCTTTTTCACTACAGTTCATTTCATGTTTGTACATCACTCAGCACCAACAAAATGATATTAGAGATGACCCTGCTCAGATATTTGTAATTATTTTATGCCCGTCACAATCTGCCGTGAGGTGGAGCTTCTGTCTGATAACAGGGTTGATCTGTGTCTGTTCGTCAAATGTCAGCCCGGCTTTGATGACGAGCAGACATCTTCTCCCCCGATTCCTGCTTCCCCCTGACCACACATGTAGCCACATGCCGACTGCTGACATCCTCCTCCTCCCCTAGAGTCCCTCCGAGGTGCCAGGGTGCTGGTGGTGATGGGTGCCAGTACAGACATCGGGGAACAGTTGGCATACCATCACGCCAGGCTGGGTGCCCAGATAGTAATAACAACGAGGAGGGAGTGCATGCATTACACAAGGTCTGTGCTCTCGAGAATGTGTCTGGTGCAATTTGTCACCTGTTGTGCACTTCCTTTTACACATCCATCACTGTTTTCTACCATTTTCTTTCTTCTGAAAACCATCTGCCTGGACAGTTGGCAACAGCTTTCATTGTTCAGACATAATACAAACTTCAGTATCTTTTTACTGAAAATCTTGTCACAAGGTCATATTGTATTTCACTTTTAATCCACGCAAAATAAAGGATCGTGTGAGCCTGCATGGCTGTGATGTGTGATCCTGTCTCCATCCAGTGAGAGACACAGCTGCCTGGGGGCCCACAAAGTTGGAGATGGATGTAAAAGAGGTAAACATGTCTTTACTTTGGACTGTGAAAGAGATGAAAACAAACATAATGGATGGATATGTACAATACATACAAAGTGATCATACCAGGAATATAACAAAAGAGCCCTATGGTGTGATCATATTCACTGTTAACCACCTTACTACTGTTTTAATTCATACACACTGTTTCACATAAGAGAGAATGGATTTACCTGTAATTTGTATGTTCTCTATGGGCTGAAACCAACAGTAAATCTGTCACATTTTATACCCACCAGCCTGAAAGCTGATTTATGAGCTGCTTGAGGATGCAGGAGGGAAACTTCTTTATGCATTACACTATTTATACACTCCCTGATATATATGAAAGGTTGTTATTAGAGAATGCTCGCCTCCATTTTTTGCTATGAGTTATGTTATTACAGGACCTTCCTCGAAAACCTTGAAACTTTGTCTGCATTCTTATTGGCCAATAAACAAATGCACTTGACTCTTTTGTGTTGCTTAGCAACACAAGCCAGTCCCTGGTTTTTATATATGAAAAACCAGCATGCCGCCAATCTGGAGACTTACAGGGTGCAGTGTGAATGAGACCATCCATGATGCATTTTTAATTAAAACGTTTCAAGCCTCTGTGAGTGGAGGGAGGCTGTGGGCATTGTCTCTGATCAATATTAACAGGAGATGGTGACATGATTGATTTTTGCCTTTAGTGTCAGTGGAGATAAAGGTGATTTATCCCTCAGATGTAACTTGCATGTTGGTTTATGTCAGCTTTGAATTTCAAAGCTAGTAAATCAGACAATCATTAGTTTGCATTGATCTGTTCGGGTTTATCATAAATAAATAAAATGACTTTGTTTCATTTAAGATATGATTTATTTATTTATTTATTTTTTCTAAGCACTGTGTTAGCCAGGCGTAACAAAAATGGGGATCTTGTCAGGTCACTCATGCAGGTATCCTGGTAACAACAGAAAAAAGACTGAGTACATGTGGTGTGTTATTACCTGCACTGTTTTTGTCCTCAAACCTTCTCGGTCCTTTTTTCCCCCAATAATTTCATAATTTCTTCTTTAATCTGTGCTTCCCTGTTATGCTTTTTATACATCTATGCACAGTTGGTAAAACATAATCTACTGTGTCTCTGTGATTGTTTGTGCGTTCTGTCTTAATATCCTTCATCTCTATGAACATGGCATCAGCTGGTGAACCAGCGGAGAAGCAGAGAACAGGTTCAGACTTGTGCTGTGTGAACACACCTCTCATTGTGACTGTACATATCTTATATTTACTGTCATAATCAAAGCTCTAAAAAAAAAAAAAAAAAAAAAAACACATCCACATCCAGCTCATAAGGAGACCAACTACTGGCAGGGTAATGTAATACAGGGCAAGTTATTTCTGATCCTAATGAACCCCTAACACTGCTACAAGGTTCACACTGAGTGGTTTCTTCAGCACCATGCAGCTCAGCAGTGTTAATCCACATGCAAGTCAGGTCACCCATCTAACACTTTACAAAAAATTATAATACTAATTAGGCCTCCTTGGTTGCTTTAATGATACTGCAATCACTTGATGTGCATTACACACCACCACGATGACCTCTCCTGTTAGTGGCCTTCTGCACACCAAAGCTGAGAAATTGGCTTCTCTTTTTCATTCACATGGTCACATATGCTAAAGCAGCACTACGGACATGACAACAACTGAGGTGAATACAGCTGCTCAGGTCCACAGAGGGATCTAGGTCCTGCATGTGTTTAGTCCAAGTATTGAAACTGTTGCACATGGTAAAATGTTAAGTAGAGCTTTCTGGTCCCATCAAGGAAAACTGATGCGTTTGAGGAGAATAGAGAGTAGTAAGTTGAACATGATGTGAGAGTTGTTTTTTCTCCATTGGGATTTCCTCTGCAGCCAGTGTGTGTGTTGTATGTGAGGATTTCAGATCCAACCCTGCCATGTTGGTGTTGGTGCTGATGTGAGAAAATGCAGAAATACACATGAGGTTTACATCCGAGTTTTATTCCACCTACATAAGAGGATAGAAGCTCTGTAAGCTCAGTAATGAATAAACAATTGACATTTAGGAATGAACTCAAAGCATGCTTATTTAAGTCTGTCATGACCAAGGTGTGCTGCTGTATGTCAGTATCACTGTAATACACAACAGGTTTCATTGCACATGGTTCAGCTCAGTAAACATCCCTGGTTAAATGATGCTTTTTACATTAAGGCCAAGCGAGGAAAGAGGAAACCCCAACACTGAGCCAGTGAACAGATTCTGAATTATAGATAAATGCAGGTTAAAATCTGACAGAGGCAGAAGGACACTGCTTGTGCTGAGAGGCAGACTGGGACTTGTTGTTCTTTGATCAGCATCACAACAAAATCACTAGTCTTCCACTCAGCACTACCAACACTTTCCCTCTGCATCCCCTCCTCTCTGTCCTCGTCCACTGCTTCAATCTGTAATAAAAGAAAAAAAAACCTTGTTACACAACCAAACCTTAAAATACTTAAAGTGTGTATCTTCCCTCCACTGTACCAATGACAAAGAGAAGCTATTGATTTTGCAGCTGTGTGGAACTCAGAGCATTTCAGGGTATACATGTGTCGCCAGGCCACTGGCTGGTGGCACACTGTGAACTTCACATGGCAGAGATGGAGACACTTTGTGTAATTCCCATCTCTGTGTTTCCCTCAACCCGTTTCTCTCTGAAGCCTGTTGACATTCCATCCTTCCTTTGTTGTTGTAATGCCAACCTTTCAGCTCCTCTCAAAAGAGGGGACAGGAGGAGGAGGAGGAGGAAGAGGAGGAGGGGAGAAATACATAGACAGAGAAAGAGGATCACAGCACAGGCACTTAAAGTCAACCCTGTTCAACATATGCAATGGATGGAAAGCTGTGCACAGTTTAGAAAATGGAGAGAATGGAGATGTGAATGAAGAAAATCAACTCAAGTGATTTTTTTTTCTTTCCAATAAGTCACAATTGGTCTGAGAGAGAGAGAAAGAAGGGGAGAGGGAGAGACAAGAGACAGACAGATTGTCCTGCATCTCCAGTATGTTTCTGAGCTGGTAGCTATGCAACAAGACTGGGAGTCAGTGGAAGAGGGGGATGGGAAGCTGGGGACAGTTTAGTGAGAGGGAGGAAGGAAGAAAGCAAGGAAAGAAGGAGGGAATGGGGGAGGGAGGGATGGAGGGAGGATGGGGGGTGCAAATTAGAGAAAAGAGGGGTGCTGATCAAGAGGAGACCTCAACGGTGTCCACTGGAGTCATTTCAATACGGCACTGATGGAGGAAAAAAAAATAAAGACTTGATTTGCTGTTGCTCTTGCACACTGACATCTGGAAAAACCGTCCATTTAGTTTCCAAGCAGCAGCTGGATTGGACTGAACGCTGACCATAAGGTTGTGTTAATATTCAGCAGGAATGTCAACATAGTTTAAACGGGGGGGAAAGGAAAGGCTGTAAAAACCTGTATAAACCTGTTGATCCGTCAAAGATCGCAGCTTAATGGAAGTGAGTCCTGCCCTCGACGTGGGAGCTGTCCACTGTGTGTCGGTGCTGAATGACGCCCTACTTTTCCACCGCCGTCCATCTCCTCCTCCTCCTCCTCCTCTTCAGCATCTCGCCTCGACTCCGGCCCAGGAAGAAAAAAAAAAAAAAACAAAAAAAAAACATGCCACCTGTTGCTGCACCGAAGTTTTCTCTCAGGAGGTTATAAAGCCCCCCAGAACACGCCTGATGCGTGACATTTATGATCTGCAGCCACCCTGGTCCTGACGTAAAGGACGCTCGGTTTATCTTTTTTCCCCTCAAAATCACGGCAACATGACGACATGATAAACATTTCCAACCCCCTCCTCCTCCTCCTCATCCTCCACCTCCTCCTCCTCCTCCCGCACCCTCACCCCCCAACCCCCCACCCGCAGGCGAGGCAGGAAGAGGAGGAAGAGGTTGTCATTTAATTCCCTTCAGACGCAGTCGGGATTTAAACAGCTATTTCTTTCCTTTCTTCCAAACGGCTCGCAGCCCTGTTGCTTCATCAAGTCTGTTCACTGAGTGCTGAAGTGCAAAATAATAAAATAAATCAGATAAAAAACAAGGAAAAGACAGCGAGGTGGCAATGCAAACATACTGATGTGCTGCAAAGATAAACATGACTCCGCTGCATCCCTCCCCATAAATCAAGCAGAACAGGCTGGAAGTCATGGACTCACCGTTCATCGACGGGAACAACAGGTGACGCCGACGTCTCTTTCTGTTGGGTTTTACAGCCACGGTCGGTGCCCGTGCGCCCTCCCATATCTAAGCTCCACGTAATGGTTACATGGTGATGTTACTGGGTAGGCTGGAGGAAGACGGAGCCGTGTGTTTATATACGTCTGCTGCTCGGAGGAAGACAAGGAGGAGGCGGGTAGCTGTGTAGTGACGACCGCCAGAGGAGACCAATGGACGCGGGGTTTTTTCAGACCTTGTTAAGGGTGCGGCCCAAACCGGCGGCTAAATTACATTATATGAAGGTTAAGGATGCATATGAATCAAACGTATGGAGGCTGAGGATGTAGGCTGAAGTACTCGGGTTTCTATTTAAAGAAAGGGGTTTTCGCTCTGCTTTGATTAGTGTTGGAATAAAGCAGGGAAATGTGTATGCAATTTTAATCTGATCGAGGAAACACCTCACACACATACACATACACACGCACGCACGCACGCACGCACACGCACAGACACACACAAATCCTAAATTGAAATCATGAGTCCCAAGAGTAGAGAAGACTTCACCTGAGCTCCTGGCTGCTGTGTGGCGAGGAGCTCCGATGTAATTGAATTAAATGTGAACTGTGAGATCAAGATTAGACATCCAATTAATCTGCACTGGAAACAACGGGAGTAAAATGTGGAAGTGCACAAAATAAATAGCTTTGGAGAAAACAAGTATCCAGTGCAAATATATTCCCACTCTCAGAATTAGTCATGTTTCTACAGCTTTGTTTTCTTCCAGTCACATCAACACAATAGTCCAATAATACATTTATACATAGACTCTGCATTCTACGACAAGAGTGATTTCAATTGGCACCTTTTAGTCAAAAGAGATTCAATATCACTTTCTATTATAGATTGATGTTAAGTGACCTACACAGCAGTGATGAAGGACATTTGCTTGAACTGAGCAGCACAGTCACAGTCAGCAGAGGTGTCCTACTGTTTTTTTTCCCTTTACCGTGAATTAAATGAAATCTGAATCTTTGACTTTTGATATTTGTGAGGAGTGAAAGATTTTTGCCTCAGGGCCATTTGTCACAACAGCAGCGCTTTATGAAAAAGGTCTCCAAAGATCCATACATTTACACTCTCCTACAGGAATATGAGCCCCATCACCAAGCAGCCAGAATTATTGGAGAACCAAAATTTTGTACAAACTCATAAAGACTCAGGCTCATCGTTTAATGTCAGTCTCAAGTTGCCTCAAGGAAGCACTTCTAACTGGAACCTGTATATTTTAAATTGATTAGTGGCATCACTGCAGCAGAGTTGAATTTTCCTCCCCAGAAAAACAATAAATGGCACCGTGACAAAGATGTCATGCTGCATTCAGGGTCCTGTCTGACATTTTACCACAATCTTCCAGGGGGTGACAAGACAATCAGCCACGACAGAGTCTTTACTATCATTCTGTGACCCCCCCCCCCCCCGTTTTTTGTGTTTTGTTCATTGTCCATTGAGCTTTTTAAATCAAATCATTGCATCATGCCTGAAACCTGCTAGTTGGCTTCTCATTATAGTTTACAGGCTGTGGAAAAACACCCTTCCCATCCCCCATGTTGATGAATGCAAAGGTGCTGCTGGGGTGAGTGACTGTAGTGTCCATTTGTGAATAAGGCACATGAGTGACCCTCTCTCTGAGCTCTGTTCCCTCTGACAAAATGACCAAAAAGGAGCCTGGGTGGCTGCAACTATTAGTTACCACAAAGGCCTTGTACCTTTGATATCCCTGCAGGCTGGTTATCAATGCAACTCAAGAGTCAGGGCTTAGCGAGGAACCTGGGGGAAGATCATGCTCGCTGTGTTGTGAGGCTTTAGTTGTATAACGAACATCGCACTCTGTGCCTCTTGATAGAAACATCAGGAGGTAGGATTATGCATATTAGTGATCCCCCTCTGTTCTCCCCTCTGCTTTCAGGGCTTAATGTTAACATGTGCCCACCGAGAGCCACAGATGAATGTCTTCCATTCAAATGATTTATCTGATCACTATAATGGACCATGCATGTCATTTAGATGGCATTATAATGGAGTTTGGAGGGGAGAAAGGCTTGGTGTTGAGTCACATAGGCTTACAGTACCTCATCATCTTCAACCAGAAAAAAAGAGCACCTCACGATAAGGGCCTTTAGTTTCTGAAGTCACAAAATTAATGGCAGTATTTGTCATTATTTTGTCCTTCCCTTGTTCAGTCGAGTCTAAACTCTGGATGATTTCTGCATTCTGTCTGTGAATTTATCACAAACGCAGGCGCAGAATCATTCAAGATCTGCTCTTTGCTTCATGTATTTAGAGCCTCCAGCTGTTGTTTACACTGATAAAAACCCATTTGTTGTTTAAATGTGTAAGAGTGAGTTTGGATAGGCCACAGGGCACAAGCAGAGGTGTGGGAGCTTTTGGAGGCGGCGAACATTTGTTATTTTTCATGCTCTGGGTCAAAACTATGCTTGCGTGGGCAGGACTGATAATATGATAAAAATTTTCAGACTTCCAGGGAACAAGGTGAAGCCACAGGGTGTTTTGCAGCCGTTAAACACTCTCCCTCCAACAAATGTGGACCTAAACTGAAGGCGAAGTGGAACCAGATACCTTGTGGGGATGTTAGCTGCCTGCTGGGATGTTTGACCTTCCTTGTGGCCTGTTCTATACGCAGTCAACATTAGTGATAGGATATTCCTCTGGTGACTTTTAGATCTGATTCTCACCTTTGAGGTAACATGGTTAAAGTTGATTGTATGGGTGTGGTGGCAGCAGTGTAGCACTGAATCACTGGATTGGGAAGTGCTCATAGGATGGCGCCCTCTGGTGTTCACTTTGTATCTGAACAACATAAGAAGATGAAAATCTTTCAAACAGGTGACAAAGGAGAAGCCAAAATTATAAACTGTGAGATTTATATATTACAGCTGGCTCAGATTAAATGGATATGGATACGTGTTGGAGATTGACTAACATGTTAGACATCACTATGAAATACCAAATGAGACAACATACAAATATAAAATCTACTTGTTATTTACTCAGTATGAAAACTACTAGTGTTGTTTGCATGTGTCGACCTTGTGACAGACTGGCAATCTGTCCATTGTTGATCAGCTCCAGCCCCCTTCAGCTCTGCATGGATCAGTATAGACAATGGATTGATGGATGGATGGATGGATGGATGGATGGATGGATGGATGGATGGATGGATGGATGGATGGATGGAAACTACTGAATGAGAAGTCATGACTCCAAGAAGCACTACTTGATGTGCAGAAGTAATATAAGTTATATATACATATATATATATGCATATATGCTGTTGTCATTGGGTTCTGTCCAAAAAACAAAAATGTCTTATGAGGTCACAGTGTCCTTGTGACCTTTGATCACCAAACTCTGATCAGTTCACCCTCAAGTCCAAACATTTGTTCAGAACTTGAAGAAATTCCTTCAAGATGTCACTGAGATATCACAACAGGAGAAAAATGTGTTTCAAGGGGATTTTCTGAATCGCTCCAATTGGTAGTCAATTGGTAGGGGGCTTATTTAGTCTTCATCACAAAAAACATCTTGCATGTTTGTGAGCCATTGTTACAGGTTTTCATCTTTGGTAGAAATAAGCAGAAGAGGAAAAGACATCTTCTCTTTAGTATCTGGATGATAGAACAGCAACGACAGAGTGGTAGAAGATATGGTCATTTAATTGTTGATTATCTCTAAGTACAGAAATATTTTTCTTTTTAACATTCTTTCTGTAATTCAAGTTGGCAGCATTGTTTTGATTCTGAAGTGGCATTAAAAGAAATTTCCACAGAGTTTAACAGTGAAACTGCCCATCAGCTTCCCTCCGATAACATTAGTAAACAAACACGCCACAGGAACCTTTCACAACACAAATAAATAGCATTCATTTCAATGTGGCACGCTAGCTGATTCAAGCATTCAAACTGGGGAAAAGAAGGTAAAAATTAGGAGAGAATGTAGCAGATGATATGACCACAATAGCACGACTGCTCAACACAGAAATGGTCTGAAGAAGCAAAACACAAGTGCCCGAAGCTTGAATATCTTAGCACATGCAGCGCAAAGCAGAAACTCTGCACATAAGAGCAGTTCACTATCTGGTTTGTTCCCAAATGTTTTTACTGTGTTACAGACCCCAAAGATAAATCAAACTGTTTTTTGTTTTCATTGTTGCTCGTCTGATTTTCCATTTAACAAAGTAAATGAAAAGCTTCCACACGATAGTCGCATTCGAATCCTCCCATTTACATGTATGTGTATTATTTCTGTAAGTAACTGATCTAATGCACAGTGACAACATTAGTTCTTCTCTTCTACAATATGTTGAATTTTCTTAAGCAATGTTGAAACGATATTTGCAAATACTGCTTTATATCATTAGAATAAAATGATTTTGTCAAATATAGATAAAATAAAAACAGGAGATCAGGCCCAATCCTTGTTAATCATGAACAGCTGTCAGACGGTCAGAGGATTATGTAATCTTTTATCAGTGTACATGAAACATCATTATCTCTACATAAAATACAAAAAAATGATGAGCTCGGATTTTCCTGCAAATTTTTCTGACCAAAGCCACGCATACTCCACAGATCAGACCAGCAACTGCAGTTACACACAGGTGTTGAAAACTATAAGCCTTCAAAACAAACACACTAAAATGTAAAAAATTAAAAAAAAAAAAACAAATAAAATAAATAGACAATCAAAAAGGACAAAACTCAATATTTGGCAGGTATGCACAACATCAGTCTGTAAACAAAACATAATCATGTGGGGGAAATGACGCCCCAAATTCTGCACCTCATCAGAGATCTCTGGTCTGTCGGAGGAGGCAGTGGCTCCATCATTATTCACAAGGAGGTGGAATACTGTACGTACTGTACGCATGTCCCCTGTCTTCCACACTCAGGCTGTGCACCTCTCCTGCTTCTCGTCTCTCCACCTCCAGCTACAACTTGGCTAAATAAACTAAGGGCGATCGAGGGGTGCCCTCTGCAGATTACTGAGGTGAATACTCAAAGACGGGGCCCCATTTACAGCTTGATACATGCAAAGATAAATTCCCCTCCCGGCTTTATTCCCTCGTAGGACAGCAGGGCGTGGTCACTACCGGATTCTTGTGAAAAGATTCAGTACTGACACTGACTCCTACAAGAAGGAGGGAGACAGAGACGGGTAAGACAGAGATCACTGAATAAAAAGATAACACAGGCAAAAATATAGTGGAAATGTGTACAGAGAGTGTAAATACCTTAGTGGATCTCATTTTGCTAAAGACGTTCCAGAACCTAAGTGTTTCATCTCCAGCCCCCGTCACAATGGCCTCTCCATCAGGTGACATGGCCTACACACAGCTCATTATTAGACACTGAATATACAGTGGTTTCACAGTTTGCGATCACTCTGTTTTTTTAAATCTATTTTTTGAAAATTCACATATAAGATGAAACATCAAAAACATCTTTTAAAGTTTTATGCCTCATTTAGCTTGGTTTTTGGTCTGACATGTAAAGACAAGATTTTTTTTTTTTTATTTTAGCATAGAAATGCAGTGTAACTTAATGCAGAACAATTAAAGGGGCCTGAGGGTTTCTGGATGTGTGTGTATGTGTATTTATGGTTAATTATTTCCCAGTAGATTATATTTTTTCCAGAAATGTTGTAGATGTTGTTACTGTAACTCAGATAAGATTTGTCTAATAACACACAGTGTACTGACCAGGTAGAGTACTCTGTAGGAATGTCCTGTAAGCTTGGCCACTTGAGTTAGAGAGGGATATTTCCACACCAGATCTGGTTCTGGGAATAACCATGTGTGCTGACCTGCAGGAGAAATTACACACATCTTAGCAGAAGAATTGGAAGCATAGTTAATGCAAAATAACAGCTGTCAGAGCAAGTCGAAAGTGAAACAACACTGACTAACTAATTGTGTACACAACCGGAAATTTTTATTTTGAAAAATGCAACACACAGGGTGTAGAGTAGTAAAAGATTTAAATCTTGACGTCTGACTCCAGATACTGTGGTGAACAAGTCATTTCCCATAAATGTACTTTAGCTTTTCCTTTCTCTTTACCACAAAACAACTTGCACTGTTCTACCTCTGTGCCCACTTCACACCAGCACAGTCCAAATCAAAGACTCACCAGTTCGTTAGTGTGCTTGGACCAGGCCAGGTTGCAGACCTGGGAGCCAGTGTCGGTGCACTGCAGCGGCTGCCCCGTCAGAGTGTTCCAGAAGCGGATGCAGCGGTCGGCGGTGCCGCCTCCGGAGGCCAGCAGGCCATGCTGGTGCGGAGACCAGGCGATGGCCTTCACTGCTGCCAAGTGCTCCGTGTACTGCTGCACCGGGAGGACGCTCGAGTGGTTCCACACGAGCAGCTGCAGACAGCGGGTTGCAAGAACAAGGTGAATAGGAAAAAAAAGAAAAGGTGTGAAAAAGCTGTCCTAGTTCAGATGTGTCGCTGACAGAGGTGCAGGTGAGATTCTCTGTCTGCATACCTTGTTATCATTTCCACCAGAGGCCAGCAGCTGGTGGTCCGTGCTCCATTTGAGCCCGCAAACTTCCTGTCTGTGTCCTTGGAGACGGCGCTCAGACTGGAGAGGCGGGGCTCTAATGTCCCGCTGCAGGATCACCCGATCGCGGCTTCCAGACGACAGCTGGTCTGCATTCCATGCCAACGCACCTGGCAGCAGGGAATGAAACACAGACACGAGCGAAGATGATTCACTGACCATGAATGAGAAATGTTGCAAAACAAATGTAAAAAAACAAAGAAAGAAGGTAGTGATATTTCAGTCCCCACCACTGTCTCCACCTCTGTCTTCCATCAACTCACCCACTCTGGCCGTGTGTCCTTCTAATACTGACAGCTTCTTCCCTGCTGCTGCATCCCAAATCTGTACGTAGCCTTTATGAGTCCCCACTGCCACCAGGTTACCCTAAAAATAGTACACTTTATTATTGCTCTGCCATGTTAAATGAGTCAGTGATGACTTCCAAAAAAGCATTTACACTAAAGGCCAGACATTTGGAAGCAACTTCAAGTTTCTGTTCACAATGCTTTTCTTAAAAACCAGCATGAGTTCTATGGATTATGGGACGTATTTACTGCATCAGACCTTGCTTTCATTGAGATGCACAGTTTTCCTCAATTTACCTTCAAGTACACTTTGATGTTAGCAGACCCTTGCTGAATAAATGTTAACAAAAGAGGGTTGAGAAGATTTGCAAGAGTCACAACTTCAGTGCAAAAGTAAAAAAACAAATCACAGTTTGCATTATTCACTTTAGCTCTTTGTCTGTTGAGAGTTTGCATACAAAAATCCCACTAAATCTCAACTGTGTTCATATGTTTGACAAACTACCACAGACTGAGCAAAGAAACAAGAGTACAGATTTGTACTCTGAGGAACAAAGGATACACTGAAAGAGAAACTGCAAAATGCCTAATGGTGTCCAACTAAGAAGTTCACTACATCCTGAAGAGACTAGAAGAAAGTTGAAGTTATGATAATAGAAAAATGTCAGATAAGGAAGAGGAAGGTTGTTCTTCAAAAGATGGTTTGGTCCTCTCAGTCTCCTCAGACCGCTCTCTAATTGAGCTTGTGTGGGACGAATTGGATCGATCGGTCAGAAGAGTGTGTCCCACGAATTAGCAGTCTCTTATTGAAGAACTTGAGAAAGCTTGGAATGCAATTCCAGGCACATACCTTAAAAAACTTGTGAAACAAATGCCTGATATATGCCATGCTGTTGTTAAAGCCAGAGGAGCTTACTTGAGAAAAAACCCAAATACCAGATAATTATAGTGAAAATGTATTCTGATAAGTGACTCTGTGTATAATAACCATGTTTATTTTGTCGCAAACTCTACCAATGGAACTATGATCTTTTTTTGTACAAATTTGATCTTGCGTCCAAACATTTGGCCTGTAGTGTATATATAGAAAAAATGTAAAGGACATTGTCAAAGATTGTAACAAGGTATAAACACCAAAACTCACATTACATCTTGACTAATCTTCAATTGTGTTTATTGTGGGAATATAACCTGACAACAGTTTGTAGAGAAAAAGAAAAACTCACCCTCTCTGACCAGCCAACTGATGTTACTGAATCTCCTCTACAGAAAGGTCACATAGACGTGTCACCTACGGAGATGGAGAGAGTTACAGACATTAGAGAGGCAGTCAAGTTACATTCTAAGACTCGTTTGGTTAATGTGTATGTCACACAACCAGTGATGGGAAACACAGGTTCAGAGAGAAGTTTGTACTATTTATCTTTTTCTGGACTCTTTGACATTTTGTTTTTATGCATACAGATCACACACACACACACACACACACACACACCTGGCTGGTGCAGGCACTCCACAGGTAGACGCAGGTACCCAGTCCAACACTGAGCACATTAAGAGAGGACCAGTCCACTAGGTTGAGGTAGAAGTCATCCTGTAGCTCTGGAGCATCCAGAACTTTGAAAGGAATTTTGGATATTTTGCGCGTAGGTTTCCTTGGTGACCGTAGCAGTTTCTGGCTGCAATGCACAACACGATATAGTGAGAATCGCTTTGCTCTTTTTGTCCTTAATTAAAAAGCTGCCATAGCAGGGAAGGTGTTTTACCTGTTACTACTGACAGGTGATAGAGAATATGGAGATACTGTGTTTCCATCCTCTTCAGGCAGGGCCCTCTTAGTGCTCACAGAGTACTACAAAACACAAAGAGGTGATTACTAATACAGGAAAACCACAGACAATACTAGTGTATTAAAAGTGTGTTAACTGTTTTTACACTAAAAAGGCTCCTCTTGGCAGGAGTGGATGGCTGTAGGCGGCGGTCCTCTGACTGAGGGTCCTGGACTTTCTCAATACCCGCACCTAGCAGCTCGTTCTTCAGCAGGGCCGAGTAAGCCAGACCATCCGCTGAAGGCAGAGGAGGAGACAGAGGGGAAATCAAACCAGGCTGCTGAGATGATTAAGTTCAAACACTGTGCTCCCTCTGCAATTTCTCAGCCCCTCTCTCACATCTCTAAAGATCAGGGAGAATTTTGCACTAAGCTTTGTTTAGTCCTTATCTCCAGTTTCCATGAGCCTACTTGGGCTTAGTAAACAAGAGAAGGTCAAATTATCGAGTTGGACTGCAGCAGACAGGGATGTCTGTAGAAATGAGCTGAAAGGGATTCCCACTAAATGTCCAGCAATGGCAGAGAAAAACATGTGTGTTTGGGGCTGAGAATCATGGGGGCAATCTACACCTTTATCACAGTTGTTTCTGAATTACCTAGCAATCACAATACTGGAGATATGACATTGAAGAGAAAAATCCAGCTTTGAAATGGTTTCCTAAAATTCAGTCCTGAATTAAATCAGACCACTATTAAGAGACTTCTGTCAGAATCTTTTCAGTGACACAAGAAATGTATACATGTGTACCTTCACAGCAATGTCTAACATATTAACTAACAAAGATCAAATGTCTGCAGTAAAAGCAAGGTCGGTCCTGTCTCTCAGTAGCAGAGCAGAGTATTTCATGACAGTGGTGTACTAATAAAATCATCACAACACACTTTGTCATGACACATTTTATGCGCCTGATCTCCTGACTCTTGATATAAAGGTGGATTCATTACCTTTGTTGCTGTCTGTCGTGCCATCTTTGGTTTTCCTATTTTGATTGTGTGACTTTTCAATTTCCTGTGTCAGAATACGAATCAAAGAAAAGATCACTGTCAAACAAATCTGTGAAATAAAACTGTAAAAGCAACAGCAGATACACTGGAGGAAAATGAGAATACATAATGTTTCCTTGCACACTACAATGAAGTGAAGTCCTGGGTGTATTGCAGCACACTCACATTGATGCGGTGGAAGTTGACACTCCAGTTGGCTCCAGCCCGGGAGGGAATGAAGCGATCGCCATGCTTGCTAGGGGAGGACAGGGGGGAGCTGGTGGGTGTTAGAGCTCGCACTGCTCCTACAGCTTTCTACACAGGGAAGGAGAGGACAAAGCATTTATTGACTGGCGACCAAACACAAACAGGCCTTGGCCAGTGATTTGAAAACTTGACAATAAAAGGAAGATAATTTAGGTGGCAGATGGTGCATCTGTTCAAGGTGTTACCAACAGGAGGCAACATTCACAACACCCAGTCATTTGACCAGTAAGGTCTTGTTTTCACTCAGCATTAGTGACACTGTGAAATCAAAGCCTGGCCATTTATTGTGCTAACACATAGAGTAACACCCTCTCCACCCAAATTGATTCCTTTGCTACCTGACAATACCCTCTGGGAGGGGCTATAATCATGTTACATTCAAGATGATGACTTAATCATACTAGTAAAGACCATATGACTTCACATGCTTATGATCATGTCTGGAGAAAATATTGGTGGAAGCAAACTACTTAATGAATGAGGACAGGGACATGATGGACAAAATGTAGAAGCGGCATCCTTTACTTACTATGGGGCTTGCGTTTTCATTTTGTATGTTAATCTGCCTGAGCAGCCTGCACTCATAGTCCTGATCCATGACGCCTGAAAAACAGGGTAACACAAAACCGATTAACACAATCATCACAATATGATCGAAGAGTTTTTTTGACAGGACGTCTCAGAGGAGAAAAGAGGCAAAACATCACAACCTGCTGACCTCTTGTCATATTATTTGCCTTAGCGGTCGTATGTCTAGAAACAGTCCACCAGTAATGAGACATGATTTTCAGCGATTAACAGAAACAACTGTGGTCTACTGACAAAGTAAAGCGCCTAGTTATTTCATAAATGACCAAAGACCAGACTAACATACAAGGCTGCTGGGTAGCACTGCAGGTAACCATTATTCTTAATCAATCAACTTATATACTACTATTTTCTATTATTTCTGTAAGTTGTTCCATCTGTTAAATGCTATCAACTCAAGGGTGAAGTCTTCAAACGGCTTGTAAATCAGCTGAGCAGCAGATGTTCACATTTCAGAGACTGAAATGTAAAATATTTGGTATTTTGCTTAATCAGTTGCTAAAGTGGATTGTGAACTTTTATTTTTCCATCGACCAGCTGATTGGTTAACAAACTCCTTGTTTTAGCGATACCGTCCACTATGTTTTTGACATGGCACAATGACCCAGTGACTACACTGAGGTCTAAGTGACAAACCGTGTAATTCCGTCATGGGGCACCACGAGCACCACAATAATCGAAAACTGCGAATGGTTTTAGGTAAAGAAAAAGAAACAGCTTTCAGCCGATCACCATAAGATTAAACAGGATGACAACGAAACGACAAACTTTATGTTCATCTTCGGGAAACACTTCCACCAATCATCCTGGGGGAATTCTCGTTACTTAATCGCTTTCAGAAGACACAGTAGACAACGGACTGTCTACTACAAACCACAGCATTAAAAACAAAACAAACAATTATCCAATCTTACAACATACTGAACTATGCTAACACTAATGCTAGCTCAGCTGACCTAACGTAAAAAGAGCTAGCCGTACGGCTAATGTATTAGCAACATTGTTTGTTCACCATCAACACACATATTAACACATACTGTGGCCCGATGACCTGTTCCCGCTGGGCACCGTTGAAGCAGTCTTCTTCGCCGAGTTGGCTCCAGTTGAAATATTTTTGTTTTGGGCTTTTTACTCTCTAAAAACAGAGCATATACGATACAAATGTTTTCTTTTGCCGATCGTTCAATTTGGGTTCGCAAAGCACCACGGGAAGGACGTGACGTCACTGTTTTTGAATCGCACATTTTGCGTTGCTAAGGAAACGTGCCACTGTCTTCTCTCTCGCTCACTTACACAAACACGAACGCGCACACTTGTTTTTCTTGTTTAGCGCTACGTCAAAACCCTGTTGCAAGACTATGTGCAATGTGTGTGTGTGCGCGCTTGTGTAATTTGCAAATGCAACACAGTGAAGATGAAAAAGCGACTTTTTCACTAAAGTAGTATATAAGTAGTAGTCATACAGTCTGTGGTAGTATATAACATGTTATGCTATTTTGGTTGGTCCTCACTTCCTGTAACACCTTCATGGAGCTGTTGTTAAACCACAGTAGGGTTTGGGTCGGACTTAAACTTAGGGTAGTGATAGGATAAGACTTTCAGTTGTTATGGTTACAGTTTAGAGGTAAGAGATGGACCTAATGTTGAATGCACATTGTGTCATTGATGAGTCTGCATGAATATAATGAAATGAAGGTGCGTGTTAACACGTCAACTCATATCAAGTGGCAAACCAAAATCCTGCCACACCAGGAAGGATCTAAATGTTACAGCTGAGCATTGACCTTTTATATTACTCACTGATTCATTCTGCAGTTCACTCAGTGTAAAGCTACATGGGCTGTAGACACTTCAAAACAATAACTCACGGCAGGTGTACAGTATCAGTGAACTGGCCATGAGTGAAAAATGATATTTTAATCTTGGTAAATACTTTCTTTCTGGTTAATAGAGGCAGGGATTTATATTTTTCAATTATTTATTAGTAAAAAAAAAAAAAAAAAAGGACAGAGAGAGATACCAGTGAAAAAATGTAATCTGACATGAAATAAAAACAGACTGAAAACATTTCATCTGCAAAATGTTTTAAAACTGGACACACAACCAATAAAATATCCTGTAGACAAGTGACCATTGAAATAAAAGTTTCACCAATCTGCAGGATACAGCGATGCCATTTCATGAAATGTGATAGAGCACAAAATTTTAACTCACTATTACACTATACTGACAAACAAGTTTGTGTGATATTTTAGAAGTCATGTCAAGAGTCTCATTTCCCAACATGGTCCAACAGCTTAGCTAAAGGAATTAGATTCAAAGTGCCACAGAAAGGGTACAGTAGGTTCAAGTAATAATTGAAATTCTAATAATAAAAAAAAAACCCTCAACATCTAGTAAAGTAATATGTGCAAAAGTATATTCTACATTAGCTGGCTGATAAATACATAGATCTCTAAAAATATTCATTCTCATAAGCAAAAATGGAGAAATGTGGCTCAACTGAGCAGATCAAAGGGCTCATGTAGTTTAAAAAAGGACAGTAAATACTGTCAAAGGTTTTCTACTGGTCTTAAGATCCTGTATTTCTTCAACAGTGTACACTTACTTGATTACCATTAATTTTAACAAAATATCCATATGTCCTGAATTGATTCTTGTTAAACACAATCATGCTAATATTACTGATAGAACTGAAAGAAAGTCACAACCAGCGTTAAAGCAAGAGTACAAGTGGAAATGTAGAGTTTGTCCAGTAGAAAACACAGAATAAAAGGTATTTTACACAGAAAACTGATGAACTGAAGCATCTGAGAATGAAATGAATGTAAAATTCCCCAAATTAAAAATAAGACAGTGTTGATTTTTCAAAAGCCCTGCATAACCTGTAACATCTGTCAATGACAATGGGTTATCACTTTGCATGGCCTCATATGCCATGCTTATAACAACTGCACAAGTCTATCAGACAAAACTAAATACATTCAAAGCAGTGAAAATCTAAACGTCTTGAGTGTGAATGGTAACGCCATGGCTTGCAAACCAGTGAGGAGTGAATACTGGAATGGCAGGACACTGGTCTACAGCGAGGAGGTATCCCGAGGCATAAGTTGCAGCCCATTGCTGACCTGGAAGCGAGTTTCATCTGATATACCATACTGCTCCAAGGGGTCCTGTAGAGAAAAACATATCTGTCATTGAAGCAGGAACAGAATTTAGAGCTCAGAGATTTACCAGTTATGATTTGTTTGTAATCATGGACCTAAGATTGGTTTGATCTTCGAGACTTATGCCTCTATCACAATACAGTGTATTGAATAGTAACAGTCCTCTTTACCACAGCCATCTGTGGTGAAGTCATGTTTACACTGAGGGCTGTGGATCATCCTGACTTACCAAATTTCAGAGAAGATTTATTTCTTGTGAGATTTTCTAAAGTCCAACAGTTGAAAAATTCAAGTGTTAATCTGTTATATTGGTGTTGTGCCCTAATTCCTAGCAGCAAAGCCTTACCCAACAAACTCCAATTTAAACCACAGCATTTCATGCTGTAAATCAGTGTATTTCCTACTAAGCATTCCTATGGTGTGATAGTGTTGGATAGAAGTGCCATCCGTGAGGCATGCAGTGCATCGACACCCTGCTGTAAGGTTCCTCACCTTGCCAGTGAGCCTGTGGATTTCAGTTCGATAGAATATCAAGTTTTTCCTCATGAACTCATAACTGCAAGAGATGAGAGGACAAATTAATATGACATCTGATCAAAATATAATATAATAAAGATCAACGATTTATTAGTCTAATGCTGCCTAAATACAGTAGAACTTAGCAATATGGAAAATAAACGAAGCAGAAAACACAAATGAAAGGCAGGAGCTCTAAGATCCCCTTGCGCTATCCTCTGTTTGGGAGCAATACTGTTTTCCCTGTAAGCTTTAACACAGGACAAGGCCAACTAAGTAGTGAAGCTCTACACAAGTCACATTGTTAACATTGCATTTCTGGAAAGCTGCATCATTCATTTGTCACAGATTCACCCATGTGAGTGTACCCACAGAGCTCAAATAGCATCTTGCTGCAGACTCAAACCTGCCAAAGTCACAAACATGGCCAAAACAAAAAATGAATTCTTATAGAGAGAGATACCAGTGTAATTATGTTGGAATGATACAGAGATATTTTTTGTCTTTTAGATGTGAGGATGCCATGGATGGATCAACCAGTGATTTCAACTCTACATCAAACAATAATGACTAACAAACAGTTAGTCAAATGATTATTTTGATGGTCTCATTTATGATTTTATATTTTTGCCTGCCATAACTGACCACCACTGTTCTAATAGCTTATATAGGTCCAAATGCATGTTGATCTTTGTGGAGAAAAAGAATGATCAGTATTACCTGGCCTTGATAATGGAGTCAATCCACTCCCCACATTGTTCTTCAGAGTCACATTCAAACAAATACTTCCTCTCTGCTTCATCCAGGAATGCTAAATACAGATACAACAAAAACAATTGTTTATTTATTTATTGAGCAATGTTACCCATTTGTTTTACACTTGCATTGATTCTTTCCTTTTAACTTATGTACATATGTGTGTGTGAGTATGTATGTGTATTTTTTTTTACTTTATTTTGTTATTTATTCTTGTGTTCATAGTGGTATAGTCACACACTTGGTTTTTTCATTTCACTGCACTGTTTTTAGCCTTGCACATGACAAACAGAATATCTATCTATCTATCTATCTTAGTTAGATAGGAAATCCATAATGAAGCATATAAAGTGTTTAAGCTTGATGCATTTCTCTGTGGCAGCTAAGTGACATATTAATAGTACTGTGTACTGTGTATCAGCACAGCCTTGCAAGCTGAGTCATCTGGTAAGCAGACAGAATGTGAAAGTGTGTGTTGGCTGATGTGAAATGAGGATGTGGGAAACTGAAACTCACCAATGGAAAAACTAAGGTTGTTCTCCTTCTCCACCCGGCACTGCTCCAGCAGCAGCGCGCCAATAGGCTGACAGATAGATGATGGCGTTACACTGATGCATTGTTATCATTTTCAAAAATAGGTGAGGTGTTCAAATATTGATTTAACAACTCACTTCCTCCTCATCTGTGCGGAAATAAAAGAGGAAGTTGACGACGAGTTTCACCAGCCTCTTCTTAACAACTATTGGAAAAGAAATGAGATGGTGCTTTATTACAATTCAGTCTGATGATGGATAACACGAATATCAAACTGATCCTACCACAAACTGGTGCCCACAGTCACATCACATAAAGCTACCCATATCACAGGAAAAGGCAAGTAATAAGAGCTGACTCTGTGTGTATGTAGTGAGTTACCATCTCCTTTCTTGGGTCCTCTCATCCCCAGTTCAGCTGCCATCTCTGAGGGCTGGCGGCTCAGGGAGACCAGCTCCTTCTCGTTAAAACGCATCACGGTCACTGACGCAGATATACCGGCCGAAGACACCACAGCTACACAAACACGGTGGCTACAGTCCACCCATTACCTCGACCGAGTACATTACAACGTAGCTGTTTGACGCTAACAACAGTGCGGAGCAGCTATTTAACTGTACAAACCGTGACGTTCAGGCCGTTACTTCGTTATCTCATGTCTTTGAAATGTGACAGAGGAAGGTTGGTCATTTCTGCGGTCAAGTGGTACACGAGTTGTCCTTCATGTTAAACACACACCGAACACACTTTTTTCGTTTAACAGTGACACCCCTCACTGCTGGTATAGGTACGGTGGCTGGTGAGGGCCAAACTAGAGAAAGTGTACCTCTATGGTAAAAAACTCAAAGTCTCCTTTTTAAAAAAAACAAAACAAAAAAACTACTACTAATAACTATTAAACCGAGACCAGCCACGGTTCCGTGTTTTGTCGTATTATTGATCACTGGAAACCAAAAAACATGTTGTTTTGTCAGAGAAGCAACTCGGCTCTCGCTCCAGCCCAGGTGGGGGCGCTCACACACCTGAAAGCGGCAACCGACAAAAACCCAAGAAGGAGAATAAGTCAATCAGGCAAGCGCATTAGAAGTCTACACTGGCGTGATCGTAACGTTTTGTTGGTAAGTGTTTTGGACAAAGAAAGCTGTTTATCAAGTCTCAGAGTGAATATTTATTATTTTGTCGTGAGCTAACCAATGTATTATAACATATTTTAACCTAGCTGCGATTTACTTGTTTTTTAACCATTCGAAGTAGTGAAAAGCTGCTCATTCCTACCTGGTAACACCACTAGCTTAGCATTAGCCAGCCATGATACCGCAGCTAACTGGCGCTTCATTCATTACAACGCTTTGTGTCGTGGCATGATAAAAAACGATATTTTTATTGTCTAATACAATTGAGAACTATGCGATTAGACAATGTTGCTAACATCCCTTTGCTCATCGGTAGTTATACTGAGCCCACACGAGCGTAAAGAATATGCACTATTATTTCCTGTACCAGCTTCACAAACAGTATAAACAACACGTTAACGTCAACTCATAACATGGTAAAGGAGCAATTAGGTGAATAATATTAGGTTTACAGCAAAGATTGAGTCAGGTACCAGTGAAACTTCAATTCAGGCATACACGATAGAACATACCTGACAGTAATGTGCGTTTTCTGTGTTCCCAGGTAATCAGGAAGGAGTGCTGGTCCAGTTTTGACTAGACACCCAGGTCCGTGTTTGAGTCCATCGCCTTGCAAAGATGGACTTCCAGCATCGAGCTGGAGGAAAGACGGGGAGCGGTGGAGTGGCCTCTGCCTCTGAGAGTAACCGTGACAGACGGGAGCGGTTACGGCAGCTGGCCCTGGAGACCATCGACATCAACAAAGATCCATATTTTATGAAGAATCATTTAGGATCATATGAGTGTAAGCTTTGTCTGACACTCCATAACAATGAGGTGAGGAAGCACATGATGAGACATGATGAGATTTCCTGAAGATTGTGTCTTTTTTTTTTTTTTTTTTTTTTTTTTTGCAACTCAAATATCAAAAAAATACAGAATACTCTTCTCTGCATTACAGGGCAGCTACTTGGCTCACACACAAGGAAAGAAACATCAGACCAACTTGTAAGTTCCACCTTTTATTTTTATCCTATTCTGTAACACAAATAAATGTAGACACTGTTGCATGTTATTGTTTGGTTTAATTTGTGTTTTCAGCTGTGTGCTTAAGTTACAGTTATTGCTGTGTCAAATCTAAATATGCCTTTTTGGGATATTTATGTTGTTTACTGTGCTTTACACTGTGCTTTACACATTTACACATTGCTCACCTGTGACCGAGAACTTGATGTGTTTAGAGTGTTTATAAATGGTGCTTTGTTTTTGTACAGAGCACGGAGAGCAGCCAAGGAGGCCAAAGAAGCTCCTGCTCAGCCAGCTCCAGCGAAAGTCAAAGTTGAGGTCAAGAAGTTTGTCAAAATTGGTCGACCAGGATACAAAGGTAAGCTGGTTATGTACCAGTGCAGTCACTATTTAGATACGCTGCAATTATATACAGTACATGTTCCATCTCTCTCTCTCTCTCTCCTTGATAGTGACCAAACAGAGAGACCCTGAGACTGGACAGCAGTCTTTACTTTTCCAGGTATGTATGTTTGGTGCAATTCTAATTGTAAAAATCAGTTTATTTTGTGTTTTTCTTAAACACTTAAACGCTCACGTGTGTGTATATATACACACATGCATATGTCTATGAAGTAAGCATGGGTATACTGAATTTGTGTCACAGATTTCACAGCATCACAGTCGGTAATATTTCTTTCTCAGTCTGTAATACTCTAACCACTGAGATATGACTCTCAAAAGACAGATCTGTGAACAAACGGTTTTCTTTTTTCTGTACGTCAGATCGACTACCCAGAGATCGCTGAAGGAATTGGACCAAGGCATCGTTTCATGTCGGCTTACGAACAGCGTATTGAGCCTCCTGATCGTCGCTGGCAGTACCTGTTGCTTGCTGCTGAGCCATATGAGACTATTGCCTTCAAGGTAAGTAGAGGCTGCACCTATGTTGCTCTGCCTTTTTATAATATTTTTTCTTCTTGCTTTGATATCAACCTCTTTCGCTCTATTAGGTCCCCAGTAGAGAAATTGATAAAGCTGAAAACCGATTCTGGACCCACTGGAACAAAGAAACTAAACAGGTACTGATAAGCCAGTGGTCATTTACCACCACAAACCATCCTAAGTATTTTATTTTGAAAACACTGGTCATCTCTCATACTGTTCTTTTTTTTCCCCAGTTCTTCCTTCAGTTTCACTTCAAAATGGAGAAGGCTGTTCCCCAGTCCAGTGGTCCAGCACCTCCTGCAGGTGTGAAGCGCCCCCCTCCTCTCATGAGTGGAGTTGGACCTCGCCCAATAAATGATAGTATGCCGCCTCCCCCACCAGGAGGGATGCCAGTCCCTCCTCTCCCACCTGGTGCCCCAGGTGCACCTCAGATGCCCATGCCCCCCATGCCGATGAGGCCACCACCTCCCGAGGGCCTCTCAATATCTAACAACTGATCGTCTACCAGTGGATTATGGTTGCTGTCGTTCATGGGCTGCAGTAACACTGCTCTGCCTGTCTCACTTTTGATATGACAGGTACTTTCAATTTTACTTCCTCAGATTATGTTTAAAATCCACATTTAGTAGATTTTTATACAGTTGTTTGGTTTATGTAAATGTGCAGAACAGTCTGGTATTGCCACAGTGTAATATTTACCACACTTTTGTGTAAATGCTTTGACCCAGATATCTTTTAAGAATCTGTTTTTGTAATTAAATGCTGCGGAGAGAGAGAAAAAAAAAAACATTTGCTCCTCTAACTCTGTTTTTACAAAGACATTGCACACAGAAATATTTATGCGTGTATCAAGTCATTATGCATGCGGATCAAAGCAGAAGAAACACATTTTCTTAAAAGAGAAGGAACACTACAGAAATTTCTCAAATATTTATGCTCGGAATTAATTGTGATTGTAGAAGCATGAATTCACAAAGAAGTCCCTTTAACTAGGCTCTTGAAAGCAGCTCTCAGATGTCAAAGGTGGACGACAAAAATGACACAGGTCCAAATTTTGATTTAAAAAGAAACTTCATCCTTGTTGCAGTCAAACCCCCCCCCTATGAACTGGAGAGGTTTGGCTTCTTACTGTCAGAGGATTCATGTCTTTTAATATCAAAAAGAGGACAATCACTTAATGACACGAACATCTCAAACGAGGTAGCATTTGAATTCCACACAAATTCAAACAACTTCATGAGTAAATCTTTCACAAAAATATTCACATAAAATCATCAATCAAGCAACAAAAGATTTGTTTGTGTTTGGCCATTTAACTGGAAGAAGACATTAATTTTTAGTCTTGGTGGTCATCTACTTCACACAGTACCACATCCCTCCAAGACCAGAAGGTGTCTCTGGGGGAACCCGGGCAAATGTGGTTGGAACAGACTTTTCTTGTGATGGTGTCATGATCCCTCATAAACTCTGTCACATCTGTCCCATAGACAGACATGGCATTTACAATTTCAGTTTCAGTTCCTTAAAACCACCATTGTCCTTGATTTACCTCACACTGGTGAATCTAAAAATCCTTTTCAATATTGGTCAGATTTGACCTGGAACAGCCTCAATGCATGAAAATCTGAAGTATAAGATTCTACTGAGTGAAACGAGATGCACAATAAATTGAAGATCTGTGCCAGAAGACTTTGAGCCTCAGTGGATCTCTCTCGTCTGTGGCCCATGTCTTGCACAACTTGTTTAATTGCAGGTAAGTACTTTTCTCTTTGCACACTCAGCCAGATGTGAACACATCTAATTTCTAAGAAGAAGACGAACTGTTGCTTCTGTGACAGGTTTATCTAAGCTGAGACAGTGGGGATTGCCTGCTCTTCAATTCCAGCCCAGGCCTAAATGTTTACCCCTCATGGTGGCAGCAAAGTCATGTGCTTGGCCTACAAGGCTGCTTTTGTATTCCAGGCCATAGCTTTCCAATATGTGGACTATTACCATGAAGCCGTGCTGCGGCGTCTAACCCTACGACAGAGTCAAAATGAAGAAACCTCTCCTGGATGGCTCCATTATAACCATACCTGAGTACCAGAGAACACTGTTGATGATGCTTAAGACCCCACTGTTTTTCACTTCCTCTGTAGTTTCACATCAAACCATTTCAGCCAAATGACCCAAAACCTCATTCTGAATAATTTTGCTTCTCTACTTTGCATCGTGAGTGGAAGTCGAACTTTTTTAATAGCTTGGTCACTATTAGCAATTTTCTCCAGAATTGCCATGAAGTTTTCCTCTGATTATCTGAGACTCCAGACTCATTGCGTCCTCTTTGAAAACTATTTTGTGTGGCTGTAAAGAAGAGCTCTTCCCCAACAGGTTTTTTGACAGATGAAATGGACTGGGTGAAGTATAATCTATCAAATATAACCATCATGGATGAAATGAAATCATTCTGAGACAGAAAAAAACATATTATCAAGGTAGATGCTATAATCATTTTTGGCAAGCAAAGTGAGTTGTATGAGTTGTATTAGCCCAGCATTTCAATAGGTGAAAGGGACTTGAGTGGTTATGATCTAGGACGCATTATAAATCTTGAGGATAATTTCCAATCATTTCTTTGTTTTATAGCCTGATCAGTAAATCATGTTAATTACAGGCTTGTTTCTAAGAATGAAAATGATTGTAGGAATATCAAACGCACAAACTCAGTGAGAATGGTACTGTGGTGTTACTGTATAACCGTGTATCTTGGCTTAACGTCACGTCAGACATGTAAGGGCATGCTCCCATGGATGGAACTATCATTCTGGCGGGCACTTAATGGTATGACAGCGGATCGATAAAGTCAGGACAAACCATACCCAGTTTGGCTGCAATCTCACTTACAATGTGAATGAAACTACATGTACAACAACGCTTGTTGTTTTAAAATCTATTTTTATTTAAGGTTCAATAAATGCAGTGTGTTTTAAAAGCTAATGAGTGATCATGTCAAACAACTGTAATCTCAATGTTGATAGGAGTAACAGAGGAAATCTAGCCCTGAATCCAATTCTAGCTCCTTTGGTAAATGTCAGTAATCAATATAGGTGAATTAGAAATGAATTGGTGCCTGACACGAAGAAGCAACTCATCCCTTTTGAGATTTTTTCTTCTCCTTCTTGTCCTCCATCTTTATACTCTCCTTGGGTGTTGTGTCCCCGTCACCTTCATCTTCATCTGCCTCCTCTACCAGATCTTTCTTTTTATCTCTCTCTTTCTTGTCTTTGGTTTCGTCAGCCCTTTTTTTCTTGGCTCTCCTGTCCTTTAATTTCCCATCCTTTTGTTTCATGAGGTTTTTTGGCACCGGCTTGTTTCTGAGACCTCTTGACGTTCTTGCCATTGTTCCTTTCTTTGACCTCCCTCTTTTGACTTCTCCGTCGTCCTCATCGTCATCGTCATCCTCTTCATCATCAAAGTCCGGCAGCCACCAAAACATGACTTCCCACAGAGATGTTTCAGGCTAGAGGGGGCGAGAACACATTATGTTGTAAATGATGAGGTCTTCCCATTTAAAGATTAAATTACAAATCAATTAATAACCAATACTAATTCACCTCCAGCGGTTGCCCTCTGTGTCGTAATGTGCCTGATCGTCTCATCACCAGTCCACCATCTTCTTCCTCCTCCTCTATGGTCCCCTGACCACGCAACGTTTCTGTTTTTTTTGTTTTTTTTTTTTTTTTTTTAAGAAAAGCACCCAGTTACATGAAGCCTGCAGTTCCTGTATCTCACACTTCACTTCTAACTAAACTACTTGCCGTGAAGCTTCTGTAAGCCTGAAGTGAGCACAAGGATGGTGATAGCTACAAACAGACATCGGTTCAGAGTGACGTTCTCCCATGGTGTCTCGATCTGCGTCAGGTTTTGGATGGACAGGGCTTTTTGTAAGGATGCTTAAGGGGAATGAGAAAAAGAAGGAATGTGGAAGAATGCAAGAAAAGCTTTGGAAATGAACTCATTTTCTTCCTTGCAAGAAAGATTTAAACCACTTTAAAGTCTTTGTGGTCAATGTGAATTGCAGCCAGCAGCCTGTCAAACAAAAACAAGATCTAATCCAATTAACATACACTGTTTCATTCATTAAAATGAAAGTGTCAATAAGTGGTCTCTCAGCAAGAGAGTAAATCAACATATTTCCCCAACTATTGAACTCTTTCCTAAAAGCTATCAGGGGTTGCAGAGAACGACAGGGGCTACTCACTTGTTCTGGGGAAGCTGGGCTCTCTGGGTAAAGTCTTGAGTTCTGCCCTTGGTTGTCTTGAAACTGATGCCATTTCCTATTGGAAAACAACATGTAGCTTTGAGGGATGGAGATATTAAGGAAATGCGTGCAGTGCAAAATTTTATGTTCGTGTTGGTCGGACTAACCTCTCTAGTTTTTCTTGGAGCGTACATTTCTGAAACAGACGGAGATTTACAGATCATAGAACCATAAACAAACAAAACCCAAACAGCCATTCTCTCAATCTGGAGGTAATTTGTCCTCATCGGTACATTCATTTTGACAAAACATATGTCTCATTTTACTAACCTAATTTACACACAAAACAGGCCACTGTGCCAAAGTCTATACTGCAGATACACCACTCGTTATTTGTCTGTACTGAGAACAAGTGCATAGACTAAAAGACTTAGGCCAATATCAGCATGCTAACATCGACAATGATAACATGTTTATGTTTAACATGTATCATTTTTGCCATGTTCATGTTAGTTTTGCATGTTAACATGCTAACATTTGCTAACAGGCACATAACAAATAGTACAAGTGAGTAAACCCAAAGTAATGGACACACTGAAAATAAGTAGCAGGAAGTAGCCTAGATGACAAGTCATTCATCCTCTTATTATTAAAGTTAAAAAAAATCTTAAAATTAAAATTTGGTAAACTTTATCTCACAGTGTGTGTGTTTAGATGGAATTTCAAACACACTCTACATAGACCGGTGAGATGATCTGACCAACCATCCAACACAGCTGAGGTGCATTATCACTGTGTTGCTTTTGACCAGGAGTCATATTTCAGTACTTCCCCTGGCTGCTGCTCCCAAGTATTTATAGTTGTACAATATATGCACAATGGATGATGGCTTTTATATGCATGCATTTCACATTCTGTGTGTGTGTGCGTGTGTGTGTTGCCACCTGGTCTGTGGATCTGTCGAACAGGCTTCTGTGGAGGAGGATCTGCTCTTGTTGGCCCTAACTCCTCCTCAAATGTCTCATAGCTTTCGTCCATCCCTCCCCCGAGAGAGAAGAAGATTGAGGCAGCTCAAAACATGTTTGTTTTTAAATGATTGAGCATATTTAGACGTACACATTTCACACAAATATGCAGTTAGAGGCCAGTTTAGTTTATGGATTGCTGACATTTGTTTCAGAAATGCGTATCTTGCCAGCTGTTACCCTCCAAAAACAGAACCATTCAGTGGCTCACAATGTTACTGCCATTATGCTTATTAGTGCTCATCAAAAATAAGTTATTTCTGTGGTCTCATCAGTGCTTCTTTTGGCTGTGCAAAACAATACAAGCAAAAGGTCACCTTCTCCAGTTTATGAATAAAACTGAAGCAACTTCTTGACCTTCACATTTGCAGATGAATGCAGCAAGGTCCTTATGTCTTACATGACATTTCTAAATGGACAGTTAATGTCCTAGCCACTATTAATAGATGAGGCAACGCTGTAGAGACAGGTGGATACACACTGCATAGAAATAATACACAAAAAGGAAAATACCTTGTGTTACTATTATCCTGTTGTCTAGCTTCTACTGTAATGAAGCATAACCTTTGGCCTGATTGAAATAAAGACCTACCTGCCTCCACATTTGAAGTCCCTTGGGCAGCGTTGGGAAACCTTTGTTACAGAGGCCCGTTGTTCCTTTTCTGAAATGGCAGGAGAGTCACGCTCTAAACTGTCTGACAGCCAAGCACAGGTGCTGGGGAATGAAAAAACAAAAAGCATTGAGTGTCATTCAGAGGCGTTGACTGAGGCAGAGTTGACATTACCACGCACCATTCAGCTGTCACATCCCAGGAGAGTGTCGAGATCGAGAAAGAAGGCCACACTGTAAGCAGAAAAACCACATTAAAAATTAAATCATATCTTATTTGGTATCGACATAATTACAAAGCATCAGTCCTACAGATTTTAACAAAATGTAACAAACAAAAAGCACACATCTGTTTCAGCATTTAAAATACATAAACAAAAAGTGACAAAAATGTGAAATGTTTATTTGAGATGCTTTGCATTCGCTTCTTCTTGTCTGTCTGTAAATCCTGTTTCATCATTCACCAGCAGAGGGCGCCACTGTACTTTGGAGATGGACTTAATCAGCTCTGTTCTATAGATGAAGTCTCATTCAGTCATTTTCCCTTTTCATAAGCTGACCATCAGGCACATCTTATTTATCAAGCACTTAAGATGCACACAGCCATTTTGTTCATTATTTCTTTATATCAGTCACATAAATGCCCTATAGTGCGTCTTTTGTCCGCCTGTACAGCTCGGTGAATAGGTATATATGGCGACAAGTAGAGTTGGTTTCCTGATGCAGTGTTTGTTTGTGGTGAAGCTTTAAGGCAAATACACCGTTTAACACAACATGGCTGACTAAAAGGGGGGAAGGAAGATGACCAGCTTACATCAGGGTGAGGTGGTTTCAGGCAACTTTTAGTGTCAGTAAACAGACTAGTGGCAATGTTGACTCATACATTTGCTGGGACTTTTCCAGCTGAATCACACACCGCTGTAGCCATCAGTAATCACGCTGAACTGGACATAAGGCCTGTTTCCTTTGCCGTGGGTTGGCTGAGCATGATAAGTGTCAACGTGTGATGCATTGTCTTTCCTCATCATTCTCATATATGAAGACACAGATCATGTTTAATTCGTCAGATATTTTTGAGTATCACACCACCATCAAGGTATCTGTCGACACAAGACAGAGGAGTTTTCAGGCACGCTGGCTCTGTGGTTGTCCTTCTCTTTGTTGTGCTAATTAACAAAACACAGCCAAAATAACATAGTGGATATTATAGCCTAAACGTTATACCTGCTGAACATCAGCATGCTATTTATTGTCTCTTTTCAGTGTGTTAGCTATATTAGCATTTATCTCAGAGCACCACTGTGCCCATGGATGTCAAGCTGCTAGTCTGGCTGCAGAGTCTAAAACTACATTACAGTTTCTAAAACATGGGATGTTGACATTTTTGTCCAGGTGATAAAACTTCAATCTGAAAATCTTGTTTAAAACTTTTAAATTTGAATGTGTGTTGTGTTTGTTACAAATTGTACATGTTTGTTTTGCATGTGTGTGTTTGTGGATTTATGGTCTTCATAGTCCAGTAGAGAGAGCACATACTGAGCATTACAGTGGTGTCATGTGTTCTGTTAGTCTTGCTTATAATGAGTCTGTCTGCAGACTTAATTGACCAAATGCACACTCTCACTCCGCTGATTTGTCACTGCTCATTAGTCCCAAGGATGCAGCCTCGCCACTCGTCGGAGTTCACCATTTGTGTCAACAGTCCTTTCAATTACCACTGATTGAAAAGCATTTGATTTGGATAATTGATTCTTCCAAATTAAGCCTGCCTAACATTATCTAAATGAGTCTGCAGATTGACATAATTCCCCATTAATGTAAATAATAGTTGAAAGCTCACGCTGAGGCAAAAACAGAAAGTATGCCAAGTTTGGCCCAAAGTCTTAAAGAATGTGTCAAGGGCAACGCGAGCCTCCTGTGGGCACATCGAGCCCCATAAAGTGAGCAAACATTGCTCCCGGATATCTACGTTCCAAATTCAGGCACTGGAGAGATCTGAGCTTGGTGAAGCTCTTTGTCCCCTTTTGTCCTTACATAATGGGGACTGTGCTCAGAGGACACACTGACTGTTCAGCACCCAGTGGGAGCTGCTCCATACCCTCCCTTGCTGAAGAATATGGTGGAGCGTGAAACAACATTAACTGTAGTCTGTTTGGAAGTCACAGGCTTCAATGACTATCAGGGACTGAATTAATATTGGATTTAATTACTGTGGTTTACAGTCAGTGTGAAAACGGTGATGCTAACGTCTCACATTTCTGTTTGCAGAGTGGCAGACTTCAGAGTTGGACTTGAGTCTCTCTTAAGGCCTCGGTACGCTTCAAAGCTGGCAAACTGACAGTTTCATCCAATTCACATAACAGCCCGCTGCATGAACGGAGGTAAGAGAGCTCTCCCTTTTCACTCGTCACTTGCACATATAACAAAGTGCAAAAGCCCAGCAGCTTTTGAAAGTGTACACTGTACAACTGTACCCACCATTGTCATCTTCATTGAGTCCTTCTCAGACATGTTGAGATGACTTCTTACAAACAATTTCTTTTAAAGCTACTCAACCTTTTAATCCACTAAAATAAAGACTCGATTCCCTAGGGACCTTGAGCTTGAGGTAACAAAACAAACCAATTTTAGTCTCAAAACAAACAGTCAAATTTCATATCCAAAAAACAATTTGTAAAAGACATCTGAATTGACGAAGAGTAAAGTGGGTTATGGCGTGACAGAGGTACTACCTTTTCTGTTCAGCATGTACCTTGATTCTTTTGACTTTGTAGACTGTTTACATGCACAAAAAACTCATACAATACTACAGGAAAGTGCAAAGTCTGAAAACACAAGAGGTCATGTTTTATGTTGCAGCCAAGCTCTTCTCTTCAGCTCTTTATTGAGAGCTGGGCTTCACTGAATCAAACTTTTATCCAACAACGTCAGCATCTCTGATTATTCATACACAGGCGACAGGCACGGTGTATAAATGAAATGTTAAACTGAACTATATGGAGTAGAGTGTATTTACCCTGCAATATTTCTGCATAATATATGTTGGATTAAAAAATTAGTGTCGCATAAAATATGTTTTTGCCTTATGAGTGAGTGTTGTGAGGCTAAATTATGCACGCACTGACAAGTGGTTTGCTCCTCGCCATGTTGCTGACACAGCAGCACAACTCCCCTCTGAGGCTTTATGGTGTATGTATAGAATAGAGTGAGCCCATAAAATATAAGAGATTTCAAACTGTTTCACTCTCGTTTCTATTTAGTCTGGCATTTTCACTGCTTCATTAACTTTATCTCTACATGCTGCTATAATTAAAGCCATTTAAAAAACTTTGAAAAACATTATCATGCACAAAACAAGCAGCTGCCACCCTGAGAGTGTATCAGTGGGCCTGAACCAACACCCCTCATTTGTCAGACTGGCTCACAGGACAACCTGCCTGCCCTGCAGCACAGTGCTGACACTGTAAAACCGGTGTTTGAGGAGGATCCACAAGGATTCAGTCATATGTCTCAGAGCTGCTCGCCTTTCACTTTGAATCTCAAACCAAAGCCTTCATGTTCTCTCAGAGCCACTGTGGGACTCGTCGTGTGTTTTTCTGCTGCTCTGTATATTTTCAAGCAGCTTGTTTGAGCCTTTGATGTGTCAGACATGTAACTGACCAGAGCGTGTGTGTGTGTGTGAGTCCTTCCAGGTTCACAAGGGAGAGCAGCGCTAATCCAGACTGTGCCCTCAGGCAGATTAATGTTCAAATGTCCAAACAATTTGATAATCTGTCTCTCAATGTCCCACTGTGGGATGGGAAAACAGAGGTGTAACATCCAGAGAGATATTTGTGGGAATGAGACGATGGCCCAGAGGAATGCTGGGACAACTGTACGGGCCGATCAGAGAAGAAGATTAGGCAAAGGATTTTTCATCATGTGCAAGTTATGTGTTTCCTCCCATTGATCTTCTTCCTGAAATATCTTGAAACCTTGTTTCATCATTATGGGATGCACACACAGAAAAGCTAGAGAAGATGAGAAGCAAAAAAGAGAGAAGAGTAATTGTCTAGAGATAGTGGATTTCTTAAAAGCCAATGGAAACCTAATTGGCAGTGTTTGATTGTGAATATTCAATTCAGCTTTATCATCTCCCTGCCACGGAGCCCGTTTCCTTTTTTAATGTGACTTTGATGCCGAGGTGTTCAGATACTGATATCATTTGGTTTCAGGGAGCAACACTGAATCTTTCCTTATCTCTGGACCTTTCCTCCCAAGTTTTTACCCTCTAACACCGGCTCTCACTGGGAGGCAGGACTTTAGTCTTTGCGTCTTTTCCTCAGAATCCAATCACTTTACTTCCACAGTCAAACACCCGGAGTTGCTTGGCCTTACAGATTTCTCGCCCTCCTTCTCATCCTCTCTGTCTCTCATTGTGTCTACACCCCACTTTATTGATGGAGTAATTTGTCCTGAGACTGTACAGCGGTCTCGCGGGCGCTGTGTATATTAATTACCATCTATTCATCTGAGGCTGTTCAGCCTTTCAGCATGCTCCCCGAGCAGCAGTTCCAGCCAGTGCTTCGCAGCTCCTGTCACTGCCCTAATGCTCCGGCGGAAATGTGGGCGCCTGTGGGAGACAAGTAATGTGAAACCTAAAGCACCAAGGAAGAGTGTGATTTATCACCGCTGCACTGACCACATCTTCAACATCTGGAAGATGTACACATGTACACATGAGTCCAAACATGCAAGATTTTGAGCTTTGATCACAGGATTAGCAGACCAAAAGTCCTTTTTCTTTTAATTGCGGTCTTCAACCTCCACCCTCATCTCCAGTCAAACGTGTTCATGCATGTTAGTTGCTTGGGCCTATGATCAATAACTCATTCCAGTATCTTAAACTCATTATGAATTTGTGAACCTGCAAGTCAATTTCAGATGGGGTGCAGGAGGTTGCGTGCACATCAAAGAAAATGCAGAGGAGTTCAGACTGGTTGGTGGTAATTCTGTTATTAGTTGGACTATTTGATGTTAATGCAGACAGAGAAGTAATTTGCACCGTGATTCCCACCACCACGTCTCCCCTGGGTCTGGAAAATAGAAAGCGTGAATGCATAGATAGTGTTCTCTCTCTCTATGATTGTAAGTTCATTATGTGTTTGCTTTCACAGAAACTTGGCTTCTAATCCTCCATTACTGTCTCACTCTTCTACTACAGCTGTTAAGAGCAGTGACTGCTGCATGGCAACATCCTAAAGCCTCCTCTTACTCATCTAACAGCTGCCTTCTCAGCCTAATCAAGGAGCCCAATACATCTACTTTTTTTTTTTTTTTTTTTTTTTTTTAGGTCTGAGGCATCAGTGGCAGTGTTCAGCCTGTGCTCTTAGGAATATATTCCTCTGAGTCTATAGGGACAAGATATGGTAAATTACAGGTGTGAGGTCCTGCACAGGCAGCAGGCTTGTTACACCACTTATGTTTAGATCTTAAGTGGGCGAAATACTGTTTAAGTGTTAGTATTTAAGTATAGAGTGAAAGAAATGGGGCTTTGACCAAACCTTTGAAATGAAATCTTTTTCAATATGTATAAACTTGAGATTCAGCGGAAGCTCAAGTGGGAGTTTTCAGTCACATCACTTATGTCTTATCAGAACCTGCAGTTTTCCCAAATGTTGCGGACTTTTATTTTTCTTCCTTTAAACTGCTGCACGATTACAGCTGGGAAACTCCATCTGCTGCAGAAAATCATGCAATATCACCAAGAGCTCTTTTTATACTTTACCCTCTGGGGAGGTTTGGCTGAGTGATGAATTAACATTAGGCGCTGTGAACTGCATCACAGAGTCTGTGAACAGATCCCAGTTTCACAATTTCTTTATGAGCTAGACAATAAAATGATATATATTGCATATTTACACAGGATATATGTTGCTGATGTACATTTGACATAAGACACAAAAGCCTGGAGTTTTTTTTTTTTTTTTTTTTACTGGAGCTTCAGGCAAACACACACTTTGGTTTTGTCTATTTACATTGATTTCTATGTAATCTATTCTTTTATACCATGTCTCTATGTGTTTATTTTGTCTTAACTAGAGAGCTGCCTTATAAGCAAATAGATAGCTGCAGTGGAGAGAGAAACACAAGGTCTTATAGGAAACCAGAAGCTTTAGAGACGCTGGTCACCATCTACACTGATTATTATTCACATCTGATAAGCTACATTTGAGGTCTCAATTAGGACATGTTTTTTACAGCCTTGCTGCCTCATTTTGGAGCTAACACTGCGGCCATATTTCTTTTCTTTCCCTGAGATGTATTATCCTCTGCGCCCCTCCGAGCCTCGCTGCCTGCACCGTGTTTGTGTGTGCGAGCAGCCTTTCAGCCGCTCCCTGGTTGTCAACTGATTGTAGATAATTACAGCTATTTGACTGCAGCTTTCACAGCCAGTCCTTTCTGGAGGCACTTACAGAGGGAGAACATGCCAAGCGGGGGCCCTTAACTGCCTCTGCAGATAGCTGCAGACACAATGGTACAATGAGTATGATGGAATATAAATCATATATCTGACTAATGCTGGTGCTATCAGGCATTCTTGCATAAAGCTCCCCTATATAGATAAACCTCATATATCTATATAGAAGTTCAGATTATCATTACAGTATTATGATTTATAATCCAGTGCACTAAAATTGAGGAAGAATTGGCAAAAATGTGATATTATTACCTTCCTAAATATTAAGAGATTCTAAAACCATGCCCAAGAATTGACACTGAATGGTGTTTAATGTCTTTGAAACACAACCACACTTGGCCTGAACGTCTTGCTGTTATACTGAAGAGTACATTGAAACAGAACTAGATATAATTTGGTGGCAGTCTCTGGAAATTGAGTTCTTTCTTGGTGTAGTTCTGTAGAGACCGGGCCCCTCTCTCACATATTATGAGTCTAATCCTGGTTTGAAGGAATGTAATTGTTCTCGAGCTGTCGTACATTAGCTACATGCCTCTCAGCTCAGTGCTATATCCAGAACAGTAGGAATGAGTCAGACTCTTTATGATGACAGCTCTTGCCGCCTTTCTCTGTCTCCCTCTCCTTTCTCCCACCGCCTGTCCGACACTTTCTTCTCTTCCCCTTCGTTTTTCGCCTCTCCTCATTGTCTTCATGCGTCTTCCCTCCCTCTCGCCTGCCTCCTTTGTCGTCTTCTGCTTACATAAGCTGCGTTGTGTGCAGTGACAGCGGAGACTTGAGGACTCATCACTGTCTGTCTCCTTGTTTCTTGGGGAGCCATGACAGCTGCACACTTGACCGCAGGCAAAAGTGGATAATAGCAAGAGAGATCAAAGCAGAAAACACAACAGACACATGCACTTTCTCTTTCCATTGGTCTCCCACACACCTCTCTTCTCTCTCAGTCTCACTAGGTGTACTGTACATAAGGTGCATCACTTTGAAAATGAGCCCAAAAGTTCAAAGCCATACATGCACTGTATATACAGCAAAAGATGGATAAGAACACGTGTGTTGGAGTTGTTCAGAAAAAGAAGACTAAGAAACTTCAAAGTAGTTTCCAACTTTCTTAATGCAGTTCTCACAGATTCCACATATTATTTTTATGTCCATACAGGCAGTGTACAGATTATCACTGACACTTCAGAATTGTTCATTTTTTATCAACTTAAGAAACAGAAATGAAATGTAAGTAATCAAAAACATGTTATAGCAATCTGTGAGACATTTAGTTTAGTTTAGCAGCATTATGACAGGCTAACAACAACACAAGGCAGTCAACAGTCTCAGTTTGTACTTATGGGCCGTGAAATGAGGCAGCTAGAGAAAAAGCAGAAGATAGAAGAAGTGTGGAGGGAAGGATGGCAGTAAATGTACAATTATCGAACTGAAATATGCCCCTGGTCTCCTACAGGCTTGTATTGT
Source organism: Caranx ignobilis (assembly GCA_021432705.1). Classification (NCBI taxonomy): domain Eukaryota; kingdom Metazoa; phylum Chordata; class Actinopteri; order Carangiformes; family Carangidae; genus Caranx; species Caranx ignobilis. Next base: position 38,424,994 of record MU269980.1, read on the forward strand.
CCTGGAAGGTGGATATTCAGATGCGCGTGCATAAACACACACACACTGACAAATGGGCAAGGCTTTGCTTTTTGTTTATCTCACCACTGCAGGCACTCAGACAAACCCCCTCTGATTTCACATGCAGGCTCACATATGTGACTGTTACGCCCACTGTGCATTTGCTGGCACCTGACGACAGATTTCTTTCTTGCCCGTTCGTTGGGCGTGTGTGCACATTGTACATGCCTCTGTAGTTTTGCATGCAGCTTTGAGAACACTCTCAAAGAACCAGCAGTCATTTTTGAAAATGCAGGATGCGTTCACTGTTTATTCCCCCGGTTCAGATGAGTGTATTCTTTTTGCATGTGTTGCACATTTGAGAAGGTTTCTGCCGTCACCTCCTTTGATTCATCCTCCCTCTGGCCTATTTGTATGATTGTGACCCTGTAATGCCATCACAGATCATCTAGAAATTTTGGGTGATTTTTCACGTTGTTTTAGTGCTCTAGAGTTGTGTGTATTTGGCAGTAACAGTTATCCAGGCAGCCAGATATACATCCCAGCTCTAAACAGAACGGCAATGAAAAATAACAATCAATATTCAGATCAATACAGGGGCGGTGGGGCCCATGTGCGACAGGCTGCTTGTGCACTGGATGTGTAAGGGAATGTCTGCTTGATTGTGTATTTGTGTTTCTCCCGATGTGCACCTGCAGCTGGTGATAACAGGGTGATCAATGTATGCATCGTAATAATAGTCCAGGACTGTTTCCATTTCAGCGGTGCGTAGGAGTCCCTCGCCAAGTGCCAAAATAAAATAAGATTACCATTTATTTTCTCAGAGCAGTTAGAGTGCAGTAATTAATGCAAACCCAGGCCTCATTTATCAATGTTTTCTCTTCTGTATGCACGAAATGGCACAACACTTGACCAAGTGCTTGTTAATTTGTTAATATATCACAAGATAATTGGTTCCTTCAGCAAATGTAAACAGAGCTCAGAACTACCAGCCTCTCTGCAGATATGATGAATTATAAAACAAAAAACAAACTGTTTTTTTTTTTTTTTTACCTTGCCTTCACTTTGCCAAGACTTGTGCTGAGGCAATAATTCACAGTGTGTGTGTGTGTGTGTGTGTGTGTGTGCCCTCTCTATAACAATAAGGCCTGTATCAGCTGTGGCTTGCTGTGCTGCAGTGCTCCCGGTCTCAGGTGTTAGGTGGTCATGCCAGGCGAAAAGCAGCCCGGCCTGCATCAGCACACATCATCTATCCCCCTCAGTCTCGTCGTCCGCTGGGAGATAGAGCTCTCATCACTCACCCGTCTCCATCAGGCCCCGGTGATTGGCTTATTATCAGATGTCCTGAACGGAGGAAGAATGGGCCATGCATCACTGCACACGTTTCTGCTCCTGCGCATACACACCTTGCGCACACAAGCACACACTTCGCATGTACACATCAAGGAATCTAAAAGGATAACACCTTTTTTTGTTCCTGTCAGTTGTAATGGCCTGGTGAGAGTCAGGCACGCACTTGGATTTGAGTGCACCAACAGTATAGAAGAAGACAGGAGCATCTCAGACCCACTGGTCAATGTTACAATGTTTGCACTGATTCCACACCATAAATACCTACTCGTCACCATAGATACAGAGATTACCTTGATCATAAATTAAGGTAATTCCATTGTAATCCCCTTTATTATAATGTCCGAAGAAATACCCCTGACGATGTTATAAGGATGTCATCAGGTTTACCTTGACTTGGCGTCAAGATGTCAAACTTATAACATCTCACCAGCTAGGATTTTATCATTCTAAATACATGGAGAGGAGGGTTAAATGCTGTTAAGTTGCATTATGGGAAGTGAGTGTGTTATGAGTGCTATTAATGAGCAACAAATCTCCTTATGCTTTCCTTTAGAGACCCTGCATACCCTGGCTGGATACTGCATGGCTGCAGCAGGCTATTTAAAGTACATAGAAACTATAATGTCGCATTACATCACATCAGTGAATTCACAGTACAGTCAGATGCACAGTGTGCCAGCTGTTAGTACCTGTCTCTGTTTATGGAAAGGTATGCTAGCTGTCGGCTTACAGGGTCTTTACCAGGCCATTTAGGATTAGTCCTCTACTCCAAAATCTTTATATAAAACCATTAGCTGAGGGGAAACAACAATGAGACAAGTGTCCAGGGTATGTGCAGAGTATTGGCCGTGCTCTTGCTCTGTAGCTCTGGTGTAATAAACTGCAGTGTGCCAGAATAATCTCTCTGTGTTTCAAGCCTGATTTCACTTCAGCTATAGAGCGAGGACAGAGATAGACAAAGGCAGGGTGAGAAAGTGTGGTGGCAGAAGCTCTGTGTTGGACTTGCAGGGTCCGGGGATCAGGATCCTATATCGTGTGTATAAGAGTGTGTAAGCTAGGTGTGGGTGTGCGGCTTTGAATATAGAGAAGGATATGTTTTTCAGTCTGAGGTGAACGGAGGTAACCATCAAAAGCCTCAGCAGTCTCCCACCTTCCCTCTCCTTTATCCTCTTTGCACAATCCTTTCATTTTCTGGCCTCTCCGCCATCACGTCTCCAAATGCACGCTAATTCTGCAACCAATTTCATACTGTATTTCTGCCAAAGCCTCCATTTTCCCTTCACTTCTACCCACTCACTTGTCAATCCTCCTCTACTTCACGCTTTATATATTCTCATTTAGACCTCCCTCTTTCAGGCCAGTTAATCTCTTCCTCTGCTGCTCCAATTCCCACCTTTCACTTTCCTCCTTTCCAGGATCTTTTCCTCTCTCTCTCTTTTCTTCCATCCCTCCGTGCCCTTCTCCCTGACCTCCTCCAACCTGACTCTAAGCCTTCCTCCCCTAAACCCTGCAAGACGCCCCGAGTGCTTAAACGGCATGGGGCTGCACCACTTTTCTGAGGCCTCTGGGAACTTGAGGGTGTGTGAGGTTCAGTGTCTTTAATGTTTGTGTGTGTCAGAGACTGTCCTGGGAGCAGTAAGTAGTACCAGTGCTGATTAATGTGCCGTCTTTTCTCCCCTCATGCAGATCGGACATCCTGGGAGGGAAAGGCAGAACAAGGACAGGAAGTGGGGCAGCAGGAAAGAGGAAGTTGGTTAATGGAAGAATTTGTTTTTTCCTTATTTTAGAGGAGAAATGTGCCAATAGAGAACAACCTAGTTACATTCAATACTTGTACCTTTTTTTCTATAGCAGAAAAGGTTCAAATCGTGTTCTTAAAGTTAATGCAGGTCAGCAGTGGAGGTTTCAAGGTGAGTAGAGGCCTGGAGAGTGTGGGTGGCAAAGCTCAATAAAGAACTTGCAGTATTTTCTACATACAGCGCAAGTGCCCTGGAGAAGAGTTTTCTATTATGTTATTGTACATAGTTTTCAAACAGACGCTGGCTTACACTCGTTAAACAACAGTCCAAAAATAGGCAACAGGCAGCATTATGTAGTTTGTTGGTTATAACAGCAATTTCATCCCTTCCACATCGTTCCAATATTATATGAAGTTACATCAATAAATATTAACAAATTGTAAATTGACACATAAATTGTAAATACGTGAAGTGGAGAAACTGGACTGGTGGTTCTTATAGATTAAATTATATAAAAAGACAATTAGAAATATTGAAGTAATTAAAAAACAGCAACAAATGTCCAGATACATTTTTAGAAGTAAGCATTAATACAGCTCAACAGTGGGGGGAAAAACTCAATTCTTTCCAAAAGTGCATTCAATATCTAAAAATATAACAACATTTCTTCTTGAGGGACTAATATTGACACCTGCCGCTTAGCACAACCACACCTCCAATAACCAGCCACCTCAGATCCCTTTGCAAAATGAAATACTTATAAATACAAATTGTTATACACACACACACACACACACATACATATATATATAAACATATTTTGTTACCACATGGAAACACACACAATTCATATCACTTAATTCTGTTTGAACCAGTTAAACACTTTTAGCAATTCTACTACTACTACTACTCAGTGATTAGAGTACTGTAAGTGAAGTGCACAGAGAGACTGCAAATATAAACACACCACACATGACCAATGCTGCAGACTGATCTCCATATACCTGCAGCCACCAAAACAGTGTGGGACAAAAGGGAAAATGTTGGCACAATGGACAACGTTGAGGTGTGAATATGTTTATTTGTGGACGTTTAGGCTGTGAGGTTGATGAAAAAGAGTGTCTGTGCTGTGTTTCTCTTCTGGATGAATCCCTTTAAAAGAGAGAGAAAATGGGTGGATGTGGTTATAAGGTATGATTAAGGGCTTTGAGAAATTAATTGCAATCCTCCCATGGAGGTCTGGGCTTGACTGCAGGTTATATTCTGCTGCTTACGACTATAGAGCAGGTGGATGGAGGGGGATAGAGACATGGAAATTAATTAAACTTCTCTCTCTCCTCCTCTTCTCTTTTTATGCATAGAACATCACCACTCACTGCTCATGACCACGGGGTTGAGAGCTGCTAAAGAGGGAGGGGGCAAAGAATAAAAGGTTAGAGTGGTAAAGGAGTGATGGCTGTGAAAGATTCATTACTGCTTTGTCCTTTGCTAAGAGGTTACTACATGTACTTATATCCATCGCCATCACTGTGTGTGTGTGTGTGTGTGCTGGCTAAACTTTATTCATGTGTAGTGAAACTGATTGAACGTTCTCTGCTTCAACTTTACACCTGATTCATCCACCCTTGCCATCAAGCTTTGTTTTCAGTGTCACTTTTTAAGGGAATAAAATTTCCTATACCAAATGCTAATTTTAAAGAGCCTGAAAACACATTTTCTCAGTCAGCCTTTTACCATGAATAATGAGGTGTTATAGTAAATGAGCATGCAAATTTTTTTTTTTTTTTTTTCCAAACTGAACCATTATTCATCTACTACAGCAACTAGTCAGTGTTTCATCATGCATCTAAAAGCACATACTTTACAAGGCTTTAGCTGTTGCTTATTTACAGACATTGATTGAGGCTTATTAATATCAGCATACGCCACAAAAAGCATCTCAGCAGTCATAATAAGTATGATGGGAGCAGGATGGTGTGGCCTACAGAGGATTTCTTTGTTGTTGCATCAATAGCTGTGTCCATCCTCCACATTTTGCCCAAGCAACCTTCATTTTAAGGCCATTTAACAGGGTTTTAACTTCTAAAATGATGTGTGTGATCTAACATAATGTGTTACTGTAAACTGTAAACTGAAATCCAATGTGTACATTTAACAGTTTATCCATGAGCTTCCTGGGGGGCTCCGCTGTCATATTATTTTACCATGCTATTTTGATTACTGGCCTGCTGTGAATCGTGGTATAGGATGCACCACATTTGGCTGCTCAGGAAAAGAAGGCCGCCTTTCTCAGTGTATTTGAAGAGGATTCAAAACATCATGCGTCACACCACTGTGACGCAATCAGTCAAACACAGCCTCAAAAGGACGTCAGAGCCTCTATGAAGAAAACACTGTGCACCTATTTTTCATCCCTGTTTCCCCCGGGTTCTGTTTCTCATATCAATAACCGTTCCTGCACCTGAAAAAGTACTGAAAACCGAGCTTCTCCTGATTCTATCTGTTATTTTAATGCTGTTACGATTCCCTGAACCCACAGTTCATTCGTCTTTGTGCTTAAACCAGTCAAAACCTTAACCACAGCCTTGTCAACTCATAAAGCACATTTATTTTCAACGGTGATTTAAAAAATGGTTTTGGACGGCACAGACAAACATCTGGCAATATTTCTCTCAAAACAGAAAAAGCTCTTATCGGTTGTTCTAGATTTCATGGACATTATCCCAGTAATTTGTGCTCTATTACATACACTAGGCCTTTCCAGCAGTTCCTTATCTAGAGAAATGTGAGCTCTTTACCAGTGTTTTCTTGTTTTCTGGAGCAACAAAGATTTTCCCAGCTTCTTTGGAATTCGCAGCAGCAACATCAAACGGCAGCCACAGCGTGCACTAATGTGTGTCTGTGTTACCCTTCACAGTGTGAGATTGGACCTTATTGTTGATTTTACACAGTGCACGCCATCCCCAGACATGGCTCCTGGTACATGAAATTCACTCTTTTCAAGTAGCTGGAGTCACCCACACATATGCACTCCTGATTACACTTTCATTTGTTTGTTGTATATCAAAGCCTTTTCTGTGAAACTCCAGCATAATGTGCTTTTGTGTCACAAACAAACTCAAGAAAACGTTTGGATTTTGAGTAAGAAAGATTGGGTTTTTCTAATAGTGCGTGTGTGTGTGTGTGTGTGTGTATTCGAGTGCTTTTATTGGGTTTTTAATCAGGACGTCACGCTCTTGGTTCCGATTAGGTACAGAAGGCAGGGTTCTCCAGCCGGCTGCTTCTGAACAACAACACCCTCTAAAAAGCAGATAATGCTTCGGCACTCACAGACTCAAAGAAAATCAACAACTCTCTCTCTCTCTCTCTCTGTCTCACTCTCTTTCTCTCTCTCTCTCTCTCTCTCTTCTCTTCATCTTTCCTCCCAACATATAGTCCAAATCAGATCAATGCTCCAAGAAAATGAAAGTCCATGATAACAGGGAGGTGAGAACGAGATGTGTGTTGTGATGTGAAAAAAAAAGACAAGAGAATCTAATATGAGGAACAACCAATATGATTCAGTGTGGTGTCCTCTGGCCCTGCACATGCCACAAAACATTTTCTTAGATCATTTGATGCCGTGCACAAACACACACAGATGCACACAAACTGTATGTCTGTAACAGTCTTTAAGACACATGATGCACGGCCTCAGTAATTGTGTTTTTGTGTCTGTGCTACTGCAGTGACAATATGTGATCCTCACACTTCATCCCACATGACATAAGACATTATTCTTGTTTCTTCCCATTAATTGACTCATCTTTTTTTCATTTCATCTCCAGCCAGCATGTACAATGACTCCTCCAGGCTCCACTCCCGTCTATCGGAGACATTATGAGGAACAGAAAAAGGAAAGCAATGAAGATGAATATATGCATAAACTATGTCTCTTTATGAATTGAAAAATTAAGTTTAAAGTGTGTAAAAAAGCAAAGATTATGTCTTTGTGCCAGCAGCTTTTCATCCACTGAAGTATGATGAAATATGAGAATAGCTCTTATAGCAGAGGGTGACCGCTTCACAATCACTCCTTTGTCTTCCCACTACAATGATATTCATACATACAGTTCAGACCCAGACACAATAGATGCAAAGCACACCTGGCCACTCACAGAATATCACACGGCACAATCTAACCCATTGTGAAATGAGTGGAAACACAAGAGAGTGACAGGGTAGTGATAACATGAGACTGGTTAAAATGCATGATGCATGAAACATTTGGCTTCTCACTATCAGGCTGTTCTTTTATCTTTGTGTATTATTGGCAAATAGATTTATGTTGGGCAGCCTTTTTTCTAATCTCCCTCTGAGAACATTGTAAAACCACAGCATGTTTTTTAATTCGTGGATTCTGTTATTAAGCACTCTTCAGTCATGCTGGGAGCTGCAGTGAAGCTGTATATTAACCTGAATATGAACTTTCCCTAAACCAAACAAAGTTATTTCTGTGGCCAAACCTTAGCAGACCATGACACTCCACAGCCTCAAAGCAGCTGTTTGTATATTTTGCTGTTGCTAATTTAGCATTAAAAATTGTTCCTCACCAGTTGCCTGGAGCTTTGGATTTGTTGAGCTTACAATGGAACTTGTTATAATACTTTCTCTGAGCAGCATTGCTTTTTCATCACAGACTTGACACTACCATGATGTCAGAAAGTGATGAGATGGTCCCACCAGGCTGGAGGTAACTCATCAGCACGCGAACATCATTCAAAGGAAGAGGTGACAGAAACAGAAGCAAAAGAAGAGGGTTGTTTTTCACCACTGAAGACAGAGCTCATGACCTTTCTCCTAGACTGGTAAGTAAACAGCTGTCAGTGCTAACATAGCAAAGGTTTAGCTCCTTTAACACAACTAAAGTCCTTAAGGTTGATAATATTAGGAGTTGTGCTTATATGATCATTTACATTCAACTAGTAATTCATTGCCCACCATGCTCACTGTATTTGTATTTGTCATCTCTTATTTATGACAGATAAGACTACACAAATATGCACATCGTAGTTATCCACTACTCCGTGGTTTGCATTCTTGTCGGCTTCATTGAAAACAAATGCACATGGCCGGGAGGAGGGTTAGCAAAACAGTGGAGAAGTGACCAGACTTGCATAGTTCCCCTTTAAAATGTGACTTGACGATAGCACTTGTTAAATGTCCTCAGATCAGACCTTTTTCTACCATTCAACATGAGCCATTCATGTCTGAATCACACTGCATGGTGATCCGTCTGATAGTTGTTGAGACATTTCAATCTCAAGATCACAGATGTGAGCCTTACGGTGGCGCTGGAGGAGAAGTCACCAAAGTCATTCGTCTTCATATTTGTTAGGATAATTCATGACATGACAATCCACCCACTACATGTCAGGAAGGATGTAAATGCAGCACAGCCCGACAATAGCATGACTAAGCAAGGTTAAAAACCGGAGTGGGTGTTAGTGTGAATGGCTCCTTGTCTTTGTGCGCTGTGCCAGCCTGAACAAGGTAACAAGGATAGGCAAAGTGTGTATGTAAGTGAAGTTGTGTTTTCGCATACTAACAAATTATGCCTCAATCAAAAATAGTGTTTCAACATGTAAAACTGAACGAATGCTGTGATTCATCTGCAGTGCCATTATTTCTGTTGCAATCCAAGTATAGAAAAGACAACATACTGTAATGAAATGCTTGAACCCAGAATTTGTCTATAACCCATATGGTCCGCAGCAGCTATGTGATGGAGTATTACATGACCAACTGTGACAGATGCCCTGTTACTGGCTCTGAATGGAGACTGTTGCTTCACAGAGAGGATGCCTTCTGCCTTCTGTTTATTCCCACTGCATTTTTTGATAATGATATTATATCAGCAGGTGATGGCGAGAGGGAGGCAATCAACCACTGCCACCGCCACCACCCCGCCAACACACACTCAATTCTATTCATGCCAGAGTTTTTGGAGTCAATGAGGTATTACATTATTTCAAGCTGGAAAACTTAAAATGTGAAAGTTGAGACAGACATTAGATTTATTCTCCTTTGGCTCCACATGTGTTCTTCTGATGAAACACACATCAACACACATCACACACCACTCCACTCTTCTCCTCTCTGCAGTGGCCTCAAGTGGTTCTTAGATTTGATAGTAAAATCTTAATTATCATTAAAAAAAAAAAAAAAAAGGCCCGGTGGGTGAGCTAGCTGACTCCATTTCAAAGATACTATTTCCTTACATCAGTGTGGAGGCCCTCAGGTCCCCACAGGACTCCTGACCATTAGAGGCGACTTGAATATTAAGAAGCAGCCAAGCCTTTCTTCTTTAGTTTGAAACTAACAGAGTCTCTAAATCTCATGCTGTGTTAGAGGCAAAATGACCTCACACAAAGAACAGCTGACCCCAAATAACGGTTAAGAAGGTGGGAAAATGACAACAAAGGCAAATATTAGAATATTTTTGATGATTTACTTCAGTGCTGGTATAGTGTATATAATGAGGCAGTATTTGCTGACTGTTGGAGATTTCAGACATTATTTTGACAAAAAAAAAAAAGATAGTTGGATCAAAAATCCAAATGTTTATCTGTTCTTCTTATTTTACTTCACAGTAATGCAGGCCACGCACACTCATGGAAAATATGCAAAAGCGTTGCAATAATGTTTATAAACGTCACAACAAAATAACCATGACTTTTGTCTCGTAACGTGTCGGTTGGATGTGCTGATATATGGATTGCACTTTCATGGTGGATAAGAGGATAAATATAATCATCTCCTCTGATATTAGTGCGACAACAAGGTTCACATTTGAGACTTTGAGTAAAATGCATTAACAACTATTGGATGGACTGTTATTATATTTGGAACAAGCATTCATATTTGTCCCAAGAAATATTATAAGCAGCCCCAACTGAATAAACTCAGTGTCAGCATATAGGCTTCAGTGTGAGCACACACTAGCATGCTGATGTTACCATTTGGCTTAAAGCACTCTGACGGAGTGGCCAGCGTGACTGTTGATACTTGTAAATCATGTTGTTTTAAAATAAATCAAAATAGACAATAGTAGTAAACTGTGCTTTGGGGGCATCTGCATATACAGTGTGACAAAAGGTAGGAACAACAGGCTCAGAGTGCAACCGCTATTAAATCCCTGAATTAGCCTCTAACCATGATAGTTCTGGATTCCATCTCTGCAGCTGATGAAGGTCGTACACACGAGGCACTGGGCACATTGTACATGCTGTGTTTTATTTCACTGCAGACTCTGTTCAGGATAAACAATCAGATATGGGGCAAATGATCAGTAATCTGGCTAAATGGTCTGAGAGTCTAGTGGTCTGTGGGTCGAAGACTGAGGACAGGTGGGGTACCTGGTATTTAGGCCATCTAAGGCCCAGTTTAGCCCTGCGTGAGGGTGAAACAGATGTAAATGAGCTTTTAAGCTGCAGCGAGCGAAACAGCATTCTCTGGAGCTACCTCATTTATCCCCCCTCATCCTCTCCTAAGCCGGGGATCCAGACAGCAGTTGGAGGCTTGTGCCTGAGTTTTTGGAAGCGAGGGAGTCATTTAGGATGGTGACCCAGATGTCCTGATCTTCTGTCCATCATGCCTCTGTTTCAGGCCTGAAATATGCTCATCTCCCAGAAGCTATATGCCCGTCACTGTCTGGGCTCCAGTCAGGAATTTTCTGACTAAGAGCCCTGTGGTCTGCAGTGGCACGATAACAACAACATCTCTTCCCTGTTAGGCTGCGAGCTCTTCTCTCCTCTCGTGGTAAAAATAACATCAGGCAGGAATTATTACAGACAGATTTTATTTTTTGATATCTGAAGAAAAAAAAACAAACAAAAAGAAACATATTTAGTATCTGTAATTACACTGTCACACCTGATATTGTGTGTTCTCTCTAGGTGAAGCTAGTGGCTGTTGGATTACAGTTGCCATGGTTTCTTCAGTTTTGATCATTCTTATATAATGTTATTGGTGGCTGGTTGCTGTGAAGAATGAACACACACACACACACACAGATACACATACACTCACACACTCACAGTTTGTGTCAGTAAATGTAGCTAACCACCCCCACATCCTTGTCCTTCCTCGAAGAGAGCAGCCCGAGGACAAACAACAGCTCCTCTCACATCATCTTGCTCTCCCTTTAATCACACCCTCCCTCTCTCTTTCTCTCTCTCTCTCTCTCATTCACTCCATCACCCCTTCCCTCTGCCTCCCTTGCCCTTCTTCCAGCTTTATTGTCAGCGGTCTCTCTCCTTCACTGCCCCAATTCTCCCTCAATCCACTTTATCTCTCTCCAGTCATAGCTGTATTGATTTTCGAAAGGCCCCTCCTGTCATATCTCCATATCTCTTAATTCACACGCTCACTCACTCTCTCCACCTTGCAGAGTTGTTACCATTTTGACACACACACACACACACGATCTCTCTCCCTCTTTATCATTTTGTTATCTCCACCTATCTCTGCCAGACACACACTCCATCTTTTCCTTCCAGATATGATTATTTTTAATGTCATTTTTCTACTTTTCTATCAGTGCATTTCTATTTTCTATAGACCCCTTTGCCATATTCTGATCTCTTTTAAAAAAAAGACACTTCTTTTCATCTCCCCTCTCCTCACCCTCCTTTTTTTATGTCCAAGCTTTTGTGATGACTTTCTGTTAGACTTCACACACTCTGGCTCTGGCTTCCTGCTGTGACTTCTGAGCGAGGCGACGTGTGTTTGTAGTGCCTTCAGGGCACTGCATAGCTGTGGAGTGTTTATAGGGCAAAATGCTGATAAAACGCTTTTCTCTCTGATTGTATCACTGAGAAACACACATTGTGTGTCATTGCCATGCTGAATATTTAAATCCAGTTTGGAGAGTTGTTACTTCTTGTGGCTGCTACTGTTCCCAAGGAGCTAAAGGAGAGACATGTTACAGCTGCCAAGTGCTGAAGGTCTAAGAGCTGCAGAGATAGAGCTACATTTTTGCATAGGGACACGGGATAAACCATAGATCAATTTCAACCTGCGGAGGGTTGGTGTGTAAAACCTCAGAGTGAGCAGATAAGGACTGCAGGCAGCACAGAGACTGGGCCAACATGTAACTAAATCAAGTGATCAAATGGCAGAAGCACACAGATAACACACTGTATTTCATTATTATATGCACTGATAACAATTAGAATAATGCACTTTCTATTTCAACAGATGAGAATGAAGGTTCATACATAAAATGGGCATAAAATATCGATGCAGAAAAGGAAAGACAAGAGGAAAAGACTCTTCAGTCATTCACAGTATACTGATAAATCCAACAGCTTAATTACCAATAGACTAAAGTAGAAAAACACATCATGTACATGTGTGAATGGCTGCTTTTCTATGGCAACTTTATCTTCTGATGAGGACAGTGCGATTTGGTTGAAAGCCTAACGACACCTGAATTAATGGACTTTGAGTGGTGGAGACAATGGAAGTCTATGTTGGACATGGTTTTGTCATGTATTATGGGTAGTTCTTATTACAGTAAGTAAGGCATGGATATTATCCACTTGGCTGTAACAAGAACCCTGAGTTGTAGCGATACGCGTCCAAATCTGCATGATGAAGAGCCAGTCTGTTCTCTAAACATTATGTTATCCTTCATGTAAAAGAGGATCTATTTTAATGCAGGCAGCGGTGCCGGGAGATATAAATCACAGCTACACTTTTTTTTTGGGACTCAGCACCTGGACAAGATAGATGAGCACGACGCTTGTTCGGATCAGAACATTTTCTGCACTGAGCACAAAGGAAACAGACGTTTGATGCTTCAGGCTGTTTGTACATTAAGTCACATTTTTTCAGCGCTGTAAAACTGTTACATTTTCAACTTTGCTTTGGATAAAAACAGCACGGCAGGAGACTAATGATGTCTTCCTACACCAGGGACACTTCTTCTCACTAGCATAAGCACGGTTGGCCTAAAGCTTCTCTAATTAATATTCATTTCAATTAACAGACAAAAACTACAAGCTCCAACTTGAACTAAAGATTGTTCGCTCCTACTCCCTGATGTGACCCAGACTTTTCCAACTAGCTTAGGTTTGGGGAAAGCTTATAGCTTGGTATTAATAAGTACTTCATAAAGGTTAGAGGACCTGAATAGCCATGGTTACAATAAAAAATTGAATTAAGGCAAGTATGATGACACTCTGTTTCTACTGGGAAACCAATATCATGTCCTGTGTTTTGTCGGCTCATCCATTCAGCTCAGGATCCTGATTGAGAGCATTCATCAGGTGAATGATTGGAATGATTTGTCCGGGCAAATCCACAATGTGGTTGAAACATAGTTTGGTCTATTGTGTGGATTTGCTGCCAGTTAAATTAAAAAATAATGAAGACAAATATAAAGTGATTTGTGAGTAGTTCCAGACGTAGCTTCACAATCCCAGCCTCAGACCACGTTGATTATAATGATATTACAGGCCTGCAGGCCAGTTTAAAATGGCTGCATTCTGTGCAAGAGCCAGGAGAGAGATGGGGGCATCGGCCCATCCTCGAGGCACCTGCACACAAGATCAGCCCATCGCAAACCTCATTTCTGAGGCCAGTCTCGCTTCACCTGCCCAGTCCTCTGTATCACCTTTTAGGCATCTTCTCCTTCAACAAACTTCTGCCCCCCCCCCCACCACCACCACCACTTTCCACCCGCATCACGTCCCATCTGCTCCCGTTTCCCTTCCACTCCCCTCCTTTTTTTTTTGTCTTTTATCTCGCGCTCTCCTCGTTCACAACACATTATCCTTTTTTTGATATCCTCCATGTGTCTATCGTCCATCTCCCCATCTCTGCCTGTTTCCAGTCTCCCTATTTCTTTTCTTATCCTTCAGCTTCACTCCTGCTTTTCCACCCTATCCCTCCTCCACTCCCCCACCCCACCCCCCACCCCCTCCACATTCTCCTCCTGTTCACCACCCTGCTCACGTCCAGGTCTGTTTCCACTGATAAGACTCTCAATAACACCCACACACCCACATGCACACACGCACGCACGAATGCAGGCATACACACACACACACACACACACACACACACACATACACACACACTCATTCATTCAGAGTAGAGGAGATAACGATGTTGTATTGCCAACACAGTTAGCATCATAGCTAACTGCTATTCCTCTCTTCCCTAATTTCGTTTCTAATGAATGTGTCATCGGTGATATTTCTCTCTGAGCCAAATGGGAGCAGTGAGTAGACAGGAAAGTAAAAGATAGAGAGAGGGAGAAGGCTGAACAAAGGAGGACAAAAAAGTTCTCTCTTTCAGTCTCTTTTATTTATTTATTTATTTTCCAAAATCCATTTTTGTTTGGAGCTACAATGAAAACAAAGTTATTACCTCACGTCATGGCTGGCTCAGGCAGAGCAGTGAATAAGCTGAACTACCGGTGGAGCTACAGGCCACTCACTTTATTATGGCACAGACACAGATGAAGTGTTTCTGCCTGACCCACACAAACACACACTTCTCACAATAACACACCAGAAAAAGTCTCAATTAATGTTGAGTTTATCAGTTTTATAGCAGGAACAATGATTTTATAATAAACTCTGGCTTGATTTCTAGGCACACAAATGAACAATCCAAATGCAACGCTCACTTTGGAATTTGCTTTTTCAAATTAAGGTTCAAACATCCAAATGACTAAGAACTAATTGGTCTGACTAAACTGAACACGGCCCCACAGACGTATCCTAAACTATGAATTAACTCATTTTTTTCTTCCACTGTGTCTTCACTGGAACTTTACTGGACGGCTGTTGCATAATTTCCAACTCAGTTGGCGCTCAGTTTTTCCTGTTTTGACATTTTTGGCCCGCCTGCTTGAGTATGTGGCACAACTTGTACAAGCATTTAAATGTCAAATAGGAAGTGACTTTACTAATTACAGAAGCATAATGCCGCAATGCCAGATAAAGGAGTTTAAAAAAAACTAATCACTTTGTAACATGCAAAGTTCATTGCTCAAACGATGTCTTTTTAATGTTATAACAATATTTATTCATATACAATTATATATTCACAAGATACAAACTACTGTTAGAACAATCTAATGAATTATATTGTAAAAATGAGGCTGTCTCATGTTTTTACAATATAAAACTTTACATTATCATGAAAATTCAGGTTGTTATTGCCAACATTGAAAACATAAGCGACCATAGAACAATACTTGACTTTTCACATTACATTGCGGTTAGCGGTGAGTTTTTAAAAATAAAAAACTGTTAGGGGGAGAGAAAAAAGGGACCAAAACAGCGAAAAAGCAACCGAATTGCATAGTTCCCCTTTAATCAATGTTTGGGACAAAATGAGAAAATGAGCACTCAGTATATTGCATGAGGGCAGTTTTCATATATAACATGAATTACGTTGTGGAGTTTCCGGCTGTGACTTCCCCAGTGTAGAGTTACTTGATGAGAAATAGCTCAGGTCATATGAGAAGCGTGTGGTATTTTTGAGAGCGCGACCACGTCAGCGATGTAATTCCACTTGGCTCTTGACTGTCTGCCTTTTCAACAAGATGAAATGCAGAGAAGTTGCCAAACACAACAGTAATGAACAAAGCTGTGATAAGTTTCACCACACTGCTGCTGCTGTGACATGTAGGCTCGAGACAAAGATAAACTAATGCATGTTTAAATCAAATTTCCTGATTCATTAATTTGCATTAATTTGTAGAAAGTGACAAGAAAAGGTACGAGTGAGCATGAATCAGTCCCACAGGAGTAATGAGGCCTCGTTAGGTTTGTAGATAATTGGAAAATAGCCTCACTGGCTGCATTTATTACATGCACTGTCTTTGATTTGTCTCTGTGGTGAATTAACAAGTTTTGTTTTGATGCAACTGTTCAGGAGTGTCATAGTCAGCTCTTAAACAGCCACAATATGTCTGCAGTCCTTGCTGTATTCCATCCGAGCTTTCTGGTGCATTTATGTCTGACCCGTGTCCCACATACACTCACAACTCAAATGTCATCCTATTCTGTCCTAAATGTCAGTGCAAATGAAAGTCCTCCCAAAAGTGACGCTTTGAGAAAGGAGACTGTCACTTGGCTGCCATGTGTGACCCGTTCTTGGTATCAGTTTCTTACGTTTGCAGCCATAATCTTCGCACTCTGCACCCTGCCGCGAAGACATCTCGTGTTTGCAGTCACTCTGCTCCCACAAGGACGTCTCTGCCTGTAGCTCAAACAAGAGCCACAAAACAAATACCAGAATCGTCAGTGGAGCTGAGCGACAGAAATAATTTGGTGACCTTGAGGCACAAGGTGTTGTTACAGAAAGTCAAGAACAGTTTGTGGGAATAAATAAGTGCAATAGTTTAATTTATGTGACTTTTTTATGATTTGAATGAATGAATATGGTTAACCAAGAGAGTTTTACACATTTATTAATTTGCTCTGGAAAAACATTCATGTGCAAATTTTGCAGAGTGCAAAGGTTGTTAGCAGCATAAAGCACACGTCAGTGGGAAGACGCCATCTGTTTCAGTCAGATGGCGCCATCAGAAACATTAGTGTGAATCTGAAACATTATAAAATAATGGTTCAGCAAACAAATGTTGCAGCAAATTATGTAAATGTTAACATTAAAACTTAAACACCACCCGGTGTCTTAAAATAAAGCACCCATGAGAAAGTTTTCCCTTGAAGCTCTGCAAGAACAAGCGACTCAGCTAGAAACGCAGCAGTCAATTAAAGTCGAACGGCCTCACTGTCATCAGATAAGAGTAACCTTAAACTGACGCGGTCACGGCTGCAGTGGATTTGTCCACAGATAAAACACCTCTAATTGACAGGAGTCTGGTTATGTTCCCATGTGGTTCCCTGTAACGGATGTGTCATGTAGAGAGAGGCTAAACCGAGCGCAGTAATGACGATGGTATCAGACTTCATCAGTTTAAACACAGCTATACTCACCCAGCTGTGCTTATTAAATCAGATCTCATTTTCTGTTCCTGTAAAACACATGTAGAGCGCATGTTCAATTGAAGTCCTCCAACTTAAAAAAGATATGCTGGTAATTTTTTCAATCCTATGATGTCTTTCAAGTATTTTGTGGGTTTTAGGCCTTTAATTTACAGGACAGTTGTGAAGAGACAGGAAATGGGGAGACAGAGAGAGGGGGAATGACATGCAGCAAGGGCCACCAGTGGAATCGAACCAGGGCCACTGTGGCAAGAACTATAGCCTCTGCATATGGGCCGCCTGCTCTACCAGCACAAGGTTCATTACCATGGTTACTTTAATAACAGTCAAAGCTTAACGTAGTTTAGGTAGAAGAACTACTTGGTTGGAGTTGTGACTTGATCCAGGTTTCAGTTCAAAATATGTGTTTCCTCAGCAGTGGATGATCTTTGTTGTCAAGGTTACAATAATCATGGTTTTGTCGAAGGCTCATCAATATGACGAACTAGTTTCATGTGGAAATAAAACCCCTTTCTTCTGCTCTTTCTACCATCTTCAGTGAAGTTTGTCATTCTTTACAGTACCTCTGCCTCACCACACTTAACCCTCTGCACCTGTCATAACGACCATGGCAATTAAATGTTGTCCAACAACAAAAGGTAACTATGATGACTTATGTGCATTTTTTTTTCCAGATGTTCCAGATGTAGATCTTAGATGGTTCTTGTGTGGGTAATTGGAAGCCACATAACCATAAATGTCACCAATTATTTCTGCTTTTGATTAATTAGTAAATCAGTGCAATCACTAAGAGTGATAAATAATCACTTCCTGACTGCATTTTCAACCAACATGTCCAACACTGATAAGAACAGCTGTTCTTTCTCTTCCTAAAGGGGAACTATGCAAGTCTGGTCACTTTTGTGCTGTTTTACTAACCCTCCTCCCGGCCATGTGCATTTGTTGTCAATGAAGCCAGCGAGAAAGAAATCCATGGAGCGATGGATAATGTTATTTATCATATAGGTGTTATGAAGTGTATATTTGTGTAGTCTTATCTGTCATAAACAAGAGACTACGGGTTACGGGGTGCGTTTGGGTTGCGGTGCCGCCAAGTTGAGAGTTGGGACACCAGGTCAGTGGGTCTTGCAAGGTTGGTTTTCAGATGCTAGGTGGAAGGCAGAGAGCCTCCATTCTCCCTGTAACAAGTTACAGTAATTTATTTAACCATCACAATTACTCTGAAGCTGTTTAATGAAGGTAAAAATGTAGCACAGTGAAGGTAAAAATCCTGCATAGTTCCTCTTTAACTGATATAAATGGTGTCAACTATGTGTCACACAGAAAAACAGACATGAATAACAACAATAACATTAACTCACTGATTCGAATTTGGTGTGTTTTTTTTCTAGAGGACAAAACCTGGAGCCAGTCGATGTGTGACAATGAGCTTATTTCACAGGGATGAATTTGGACACATCACAGGGAGAGAGCATGGGTGTAAATAATCAAATCAACGATGGCTGAACTCCATTTAACTGCTGCAGTTTCAGGGTCCTGGTTGGAGCCGGCTCACTGTCACACTGTCAAGGTTCTGCTATAAAACAGGGCCCACGTTCGCCTCATTAGTTATACGTGTGCTTATGAAAATGTGTGCAAACCGCATCACGTACCTGTTTGTGAGCTTGACACAATTGACATATTTTGGCAGTAGTATGAGAGCTCAGGAAAACACTGAACATAGAGATGAGATTTATGCTGCCGTGGGAGAGGAGGAGTATTTGGGTCAGAGTGAGTTGGATTGCAGCATAGGAGAAAATCTTAGAGGTGGGAATCTGAAAATGTTGGAATAAAAATTAAACTAGAGTCACAGCAGTGAAGTGAAGCTACAGGAAATATGGTCACAACCTCCCCCTCTGTTCTTGAGATATGACACTGACTAATGGCCACAAGAGTTTTTTGCAGAACATGACGATGTCGTGGTGGAGTTGACCTTTGACCACTTGGATATAAAATGTCATCACTGCATTGTTTTAGCCTTTAGACATTTGTGTTCTATTGTTTTGATAATTAGGTGCACGGGCTGATATTTGGGTTACCTGACTTTTTAATGTGCTGCTGCTGTAGCAGAAGAATAATGTGATTCTGTATGCGTGTGTGTGGGCAGGTGGTGGGTGGTGGGTCAGAATGGCTCAGAGGTTGGAGTGCTATGTATTTGCTGGACTTGGCCTCCACCAGGCATCATGACATGCTCGACCCCTGGCCTGAGGGGCGTAGGCCAGACTTCTCCTTTCCTGCGATGAGCTGTTAACTGACCTCAGGGGCAGTCAGTCAGGCTAGAGGAGTGTGTTTCTCTCTGTGTGTTTCTGCCTGTGTGTGTGTGTGTGTTTCAACCTCAGTATCCTGTGATCTGATTTATCCTGACAAGGCAACAGGACCAAACAATAAAAATGTCTATTTTTCTCTCTCTCTCTCTCATTCGATCCCTCTATCTGCAAGCTTCAGGCAAAATGGGGGAGGTGATTAAACAGAACAAACCCACTGTGAGAGTGACATTCGCAAAGAGTCATTTTTGAAGCCTAAATCCACTTTATGTACATTGCGATGGTTATAATACTGTTTCAGGGCAGTTTGGTGTGTGGTTCGACACACGGCAGAATAATTACTCACAACACCACCAGTCGAATGCAATGCAAAGATTGTCATGATTATCCTGAAGGTATCTCAGGTCTCAATAGCTGACATGCTGAACTGGACTCATTCAGACTCTGGCAGTCAAGGGTCTTGACTCTCAGGAAATTAAGAAAGCTGGCTCTTTATTTCTGTAGATATCCAAAGGTGTTATTGCAGGAAAACATTTTCTAAGGTTGTAATGCAAGTCTCCTTTAACCACACAGTTCGTTTTACCATTATCTCATTCAAGTCACAGAGCTAAGCTTGTGTATCTCTGTAGGTTAAAACCCTGGTTAACTTTGAAAAGCCCAAAAGGTTTAACATTTAACTTGTACTGCTGTCAAAAACCTGTACAATGGTCTAAATGGAAACTCCACTGCAAGACAGACAAGAAGAAAAGATTTGTACTAAGTGGATAGAAATGACACGTGTCTTATACAGCAAAAGCCTATACAAAAAGTAATTGTTGGAAAGTAAGATTTATATAGAGAAATATAATTTACCACTTCTGATAGGATTAGGAAAGGAGTGTGACCTTGGGGTCTTTTCACTTGAATTGCTTGCAACTTCCAGAATTTGTCCAAAATTGTGCCAGATGCTACATGTCAAAGCAGCCGCTCCCATTGTTTTCTATGTAGAAGCCCACCCTAGATGCATGTCAGCGTCTGTTGCCGTTCTGCACCGCGCATCTTCATGCTACCGCAGTTTTCCCTGTTGCCCCCTGCTGGCCACAAATAACAGCTTCTTCAACAGTCTTTTTAATCATCATATAAAAAACTGTTTTGAAATATCCTCAAAATAAAGATAAATGTGGACCTTCACCTTCCATCCCAGGTGACCTTCTAGTCCGCACTAGTCTGACGCCAGACTAGTGCGGACTAGAAAGCACTAGTCTGATGTCAGACTAGTGCGGACTAGAAAGACCGATGCATAAGAACTGATGAAGCCGCTTGGATAAGAGGCGAAACGTCTTCCACAGACAAATACAAGTCCAGTTGCCTTCAATGCAATTTGAGAGAGAGATAACAATGACCTGGATGAATGAGAACATTCACAGACATCAAAGATTATATGTTTCAGAAAATCAGATATGTCATTTTTTTTCTTTTACTTTATCCATTAATTTATGTATTAAAACAGCTTTTACTCACCTGTAATTTACACAATGATTTAATTGTCTATTATCATGATTATTAGTCCTCTGTTACATGTTAGAAATGCAGTCTCTCCTGTTTCTCCATCCCCTAATCTCAGCGCTCAGTCTCTTCGTTTTTTCCGTGCCTGGCTGTTTAGAGACACTCCCTAAACCTCACGCCCGGCGGCTCACTGAATTGTAAATCCAAACAGCCGGAGCAGCAGCAGATAGACAGTGACTGAGAAAAGAGAGGGAGGGGAGGTAGTGAGAGATAAAGAGAGAGAGGGGGGAGAGGGAGAGAGGAGGAGGAGGAGAGAGTGAAAAGCATCCTAAGCGCGAAAGAGGCGATCACAGTGAAGGAGGCGGCTACAGCAACAGCACGCTCCTTCCCTCCCCACCAGCCTCCCTCTCCTCTCTCTCATAATCCCACATCCACACCAGGGGGGAGATGGAGGGCGCCCCGACCCACTGAGGAGCACTGTCTGAAAGAGAGGAACATCTCCAATGAACCTGCCCCCTCCTCCTCCCGTGAGTGCCTGGATCATTTTTTAAAGAGGGTGGAGGGGGGGGACAGAAACCAACAAGGAGTGAAAGGAGGTGTGTAGGCTACACACGAGCCTACTGGAGGGAGGAGGAGGAGGAGGAGGAAGAGGGTGAGGGAGGAAGAAGAAGAGGAAAAAGGGGGGGCGAGTGGCAGGTTCGGTACAGCTGCTGATGCCAGAGTGTGAGAGTGAAGCAGACTGAGAGAGGGGGGATCCGAGGAGTGCACGTGTGGAGCGGAACTTGTGGAGCCAAGAGGAGGAGGAGGAGGAGGAGGAGGAGGAGGAAAATACATTCACATTCGCGCACAGCTGGACAGATGAGGAGGCATCAAGGACCACGCTTCAGTCCGGGGTATGTCCACCTACACACACCTACACACACACACACACACAGAGACATGTACATTTTGTCCTCCGTCGTTGCTGTGCTTTTACCACTGGGGCGCAGACACACTTGAGACGCAACAGTGCGTGTTTGTTTGCAGATCCTCAGTGTTGACGACTACGCACCCTGACAAGTCTCCCTACTTGCCCTGAGATAGTTGCAGCAAAGGAGGGAGAGATACTGTGTGTGTGTGTGTGTGTGTGGGGGGGGGGGGGGGGGGGGGGGGGGGGGGGGGGGTTATGCTTTCCTACCATCTACATCTTGTTATTATAACATTACTGTGCACCACTAGCGGCGTTTCATAATGGCTTTCGTGAGCTGTCAGAGATGATGCCAGTAAATACGTGTCGTCGGACAAATTAAACAATCCAATCCCACTGGTCTCAGCACACAGCACCGCTCATCACATTAACTTTTGCACAGCTCCTCGTCCTGCACACATAATTTTTGCACAATAAAAAAAAATGGTGACAGGCAAACTTGTGTGTGTGTGTGTGTGTGTGTAGAAAGGCTGAAGTGAAGACTTGTTTGTGAGCTCTTGTGTGAGACATGTTTAGCTCTGCTTACCCATGCTACACTGCAGGATGCCATGAGTGGTAACATGACATGAGGGGCCATGTGTTATGTCACCTTGTGGCAGAGTGCATATGGCTCATGGCAGCAGGTTTGCATGAGGTGTAACAGGCAGCCGGACTGTTTCTCTCTATCCTAACCTCCCCACCTGAACACCCACCCCCTCTCTTTTCTATTCCTCTTTTCCACCATCTTCCCTCTTTCTCCATTTCCAATTATAAGCTGTCACCCCTTCTCCCTTTCCCTCCTGATCCTATCTCCTGTTTCATTCTCTTGCTAAGCAATTACCTTTACCTGGCTCTGCCCCTCTGGACAGCATGGCCGGCTAGTTTCCTGTCTGCCTTTTCAACAATCAAAGTGAAGGATGGGGTGGTGATTTCATGGCCGTTTTCTTATGGATGCCCCCAACCTGAGTGAAGGGAGTGTGACCCTGAGCACAGCAGCGACTGCATGTTATTGCTGCTCCACCTAGATTCAGAAAAGATATGCAAATATGAAATAGCAGTGGGAGCCGTTCAGTGTACAGAAGAATTATGCCTCTAATCATGCAATCAGCTCATTATTTCCTGGTCCTCATTAACTTGTTTGGGTTCCTAACTTTATCGCTGTTCACAGTCTCGTCTTCTTCAAAACAAAACAAGGAGAAAAAAAAACCCAGACAGAGCTGGCGGGCAGATTGTTCTCAGCATATGGGCGGACTTGCTGTTGGCGTCTGAGAGAGGAGAGACTTGCCAGAGTGCCGAAACCCCCCCCTGAATCATAACCTCTCTCTCCTGCTGACTTCTTGAACTACCTTTTGTCTACCTTTTCTTCTTCTTGTTCTACTTTCCTGGCACCTCTGTGGTAATGATCCCAGTTTACAACCTCTTTCCTGCACACATATCTACATAAAACAGGCACATCACACACCTCCAGCACCAGTCCAGTATAATCCTTTTACCGCAGCAGTGTGACAGGTACCTGAAGTGTAGCATCACACTCCATTCTCCTGCCAAACCTGACAGTATGAAAAGACACAGATGGAGCCTGATACTGGAAATGGGACATATAGTAGGACCACTGAGGAAGAGGACGATGAGAGGAACAGGATGTAATGAACAAAAAGAGGAAGATGGGAATAGTGATTTAGTCATGGATTACATAAAAGAGGACTGAGGTGAGTGTGTGTGTGTGTGTGTGGGGGGGGGGGGTCACAGGGGCCGACGGACTTCAGAGGGTGGTGGAAAAATGAGAAAATGTGGGTGAAAATGTTTTGGCCCTGGAGCTGACAGGTGCTGATTGCTGATGTCATTTTCCAGTGAGTGGACACAGTGGCAAAGTGATAGTTTCCAGACACACCCTGGGGACAGAGGGTGAAGATACAGACCGAGAGAGGAAGGTTCACAGATGGAAACACAGAGTTTCATTTATTTATACAAACACCTTCTGCTGCATTTATTTCAATCCGTGTTCTCATTTTGTGTAGTTTTCCCCATCGTCCTATCAGGACATCACACCATTATAAGACACTTTATTTGGAGAAAATAGCAAAACTATGCACATCCAAAATGTTAAATTTCACATTACATGCAAAAACTGTGTGTGTCCACTTAATGTTGCCAAGCATGGATCAGTCAGGACATTTACTATGTTATTTTTTTTATTTTTTTTTTTTTACTGTTTATTGATTCGTGGCGTGTGATGTATTGGCAGTCGACTCCGTAATAAATCGGAACGAGCTCAACACCCACAGCAAACTTGTTTTGGTTCAGTTTCACCACAGGACAACCCTGTCCTCAGCCAAGTTGTGATGTTTAGTCTGGATGATAATTTCACCAGTCATCTTAAGTTTTCTTTTCACTGTGATCAAAACATAAATAACCCTGTGCTCAAGAACAAAACCTTTCACCCTTGTTGTTTTTCTAAGGTATAAATCTTACCTTTCCACTTTTTTTTTGTCCACAGTGTCACACTGTTGCCAGATTTCAGCGATAAACTTGGCGAGTTCAGTGTTATGATAACGGATGGGCACGGCTATGAAATGAGACACAGATTGTGTTTGAGTTGCTATAACAGAGGGTTTAAGCTTCAGGGAGGAAGATGTGAGCACGGTGTTTCTGCTGGAGGAGGCATGTAAAAGGAGAGAAGGAGCTATGATGGGCCACGCATCAGAGGCTTTGATTGGGAAGGTGACTGGGGATACGTAGGCGTGTTGAAGGACCTTTGATCTCAGTGTGTGCACAAGTGTGTGTGTGTCTGTGTGAAGATGATGGTTGACCTTGAGAAATGCACCAAGGGTCTAAAACGATGTCCTGTGTGGAGATTTGCTGCTATTAGATTGCCAGATGGTGATTGAGACACATGCACGGACAAGGGCACAAGCACACTTCTACAACGCCCACAGCTCTCCACACACACACACACACACACACACACACACACACACTAGTCTTCATTATTAAGTGTGGAATTACAGCACAGAGCCTTGAGTTTGCATTAGAGGTCGTTCAAAAAACTGAATTTAATGGTTTTGCTTCCAGTATCGTTCAGCACAACAGCATGAGTGAGGGTGTAATATTACCACTGAGTGTGTGAATGTGTGTGTTCACTGAGGTTATTAGGCTTTTGAAGTGCTGGCTGCTGGTGTTGTCGCACACGAACGTGTAAAATACTGGGTATGAGCCCAGTCAGTAAATGAACAAGTGGGGCTTCAATCTCAGGGCAAATAACCTGCAGATGTGAACTCAGGACTCGTCTACAGGCTCAGCCTTCTTTCATCGTTCTGCTGTGACCCCCCCCCCACTACTACCTTCTTCTTCCACAATCTGCTTCTCCCTCACCGCTCCTCTTTCTCATACTCTCCCATCCCTTTTTGTGATAAATTATTCTCTCTCACACTTCTGCTGTTTTCCTCACGCTGCCCTTTCACTTTCCATTTCGCTTACTTTAATTTACTTTCCCTGCTGCATTTTCTCAGACGTGACCCCAAGGCCTTCAGATTCTGTTGCTCATTCTTCCACTCGGGGACCTGCTTGCTGTCTGTCTGTCTCTCTTTCACTCTCCCTCCTCCACTCCCACTCTCTCTTGACTCTCACACTCAGCTGTGTGTCTCTGATAGGAAAGTTTTAAGGTCACCTGGTATCTCTCGCCCAACACTCGTAATGAATTAGCATTTAGCTTTGCTTCATTTTTCAGTCTGGTACAACCGTCCCTGGGGTCATTCCCAATCTTTGTAAAATAAACTCTCAAATTGAATTTAGTGATGATTGAATCTCGCCTTGAAATTACAAAAATCTTCAAGAAGTCCTTGAGGATATGTCCATCCCATTCTGCTGTGATCACTCAGCTCGATACACATTCATTTAAAAGTCAGATAAAGGGTTTCATTTTACTTTCAAACCCAAATACATGTATTTTTAAAGAGACTTTATTTGATTGTCTAAAGTTATTTTATGGCTTCACCTCTTTCAGAAGAGACCTTCTTACTTTGACTCCTCACTTGATGCCTTCTTAATACATTTCTTTGTTCCATCGCAGGAACCAGTAAAATACACCAGCGGAGACAGACAGCATTACCATAACATCACAGAACTGCAATTGATATTACACCCTACCAACAACCATTTCCATTTGACAGCTTTTACAAAGCAGCGCAAAGAGTCGAGAAAATAAACCGGCCTAGTGCTGGCTATGAAGAATACACAGGTTGGTTCTTACAAAGGACACATTAAAGCAGGTAATTCATTGACTTTCAAGCTTCGAGCCTTGAACAGACACTGCTACATTGTGGCAAGTCAGGGTCCTCTGCGCAGTCAGTAAATGTAATTTCACTGGTATTCAAGCAGCAGCTGATGGTTCAAAAGAAAAAAAAAAAAAATCGATCCCCACTATTTACAATCTTGACAAGGATGTGAAGAGTCATGCTGCTTTCGGATCAATCACACAGCCAGACCTCTGTCTTTTCTCTCATCAGACTAGTACTTAAGTGTATTTCAACAACTCACTTTATATCTACATCCTTTTTCTGACGAGTTTCTCCAGCTTGGTGTGTGTGTGTGTATGTGTACTTGTACATGAGGCAGACCTCTCATTATCTGCATTACTTGAATTAAAGACTCATGTTTCTCAGACTCCATTAAATGTTGATGTGGGTCATGAAGATTGTGGCTGCACTCACCTGTGCTCCTCTTCCCTCCACAGATGTTAATGCAGGTCAATGAGATTACCCTTTACATGTGTGTGGGTGTGTGTGGGTGAGTAAGTGTGTGTGCATTCACACATATCTGATGGTGTTGATTGAATGTCAATACAGGTTAAATAGTGTCACCTTACGTTTTAATAATGCAACTCAATTAATGACCACACACGAGATCCAGGAGCTCCGCTTCCTCTCCTCACTTTCTCCTTTGTTTCAGCTCTGTCTGTGTGTTTTGTTCCTCAACCATTGTCATTTCGGTAGGTCCTCTCAACTTTAAATGGATGAGATGGTTAAGACTTGGGTTTTAGTGGAAGGGTTTTGGGGGTTAGTCATATTTGTGATGGTTAAATTTCAAGTCAGGGGCCAAGGAATTCATTATGTTAGTGAGTGTCCTCACAACTAACGCAGGACCTGTGTGAGTGTGTGTGTGTGTGTGTGCGCGTGTGTGCGTGCGCGCACATGTTTGTTACCATCTAATGCCATCTGTAGAGCAGACCTTCAGGGCAGGGGGGACGTTATTCATTAACTCTAACCGCATGCCTTCTAGGCAAGAGCACAATCGAAGTGTCTCTGTCAGTGTCTGTGTGTTTGAGTGTGTGAAGCGTGCTCTTAATACGCATAAGGTCAATCAGTCTCACTTGTACGCTCCACTTTCCCTCCACTGTCTCCTCCCTCTCTCTCTCTCTCTCTCTCTCTCTCTCTCTTTCACTCTTCACTCTTTCATCTGTGATTCTTAGTAGATGAACAGCTTTCTGATCCGTGAGGACTCTGTTAATGAATGCTGTATTGCTATTGATTTCTCCTCTGATCCCTCAGTTTGTTCTGGCACAATACAAACCAGGTTTTCCTGTCAGGTTGAGAGGAGGGTTTGGCTGATAGCCATGATGGAGTGTTGTACCCTGGTGCTGCAAATTGGATTTTAATGATTCAAGTATCATTTCTTCAACACTACTACTTGCTGCTCCCCGCAGAAATTAAAATGCGATGCCCTTTATGAAAGACTGAGTGAGAAAGGGTCAGGGAAGAAATGTTTTGGTGTTTGAGCCAGAGTCATGTCAAAATACTTTAAAGGCAGTTATACATCAGTGTCAGAATAAGCGCTCGTTTTACTTTAAGGTTGAACTGAAATTAAAAACAAGAAATCAAAATGAGCTGTGGTCGAATGAGTGCAGGGATGGGCAACTCATTCCACAAAGGACCGCCGTGGCTGCAGGTTTTTGTTCCAACCAATCAAGAGCACACAGTTTGACCAATCAACTGTCTGAAGACTGAGATCAGTTGATCAAATGAGTCAGGTCTGGTGTGCTGGAAGAAAAACCTGCAGCCACGGCGGCCCTTTGAGGAATGAGTTGCCCATCAGTGAACTAGTGTTTATCTCTTTTTCAGAGAGACTAATACTTTGATTGGTCTGTGATTGTGTAGTTTATGACTTGCAATGCAGCTGTTTTCCTTTCCGATGAGTTAAAACCCAGACTGTGTCACCAACACCAACAGGTTTAATAAGAAATGAACTGGGTCGTAGGTCTACGTTTAGCAAGTTATGGTCTGTTACCTGTGGAGGAAATCATTTAAAACAATACACTGGAAATAAAACAGCCCTCTAACCATTCCATGTTTTAAAGATTATACTAATAAAACTGAGAAATGTGTTATTGAATTGTTGTAACATGGATGTTAATATCAATCAAAGGTTGCAGCTCAGACCTTTATACAGCTGTTTACTGTTGCATTGCATCATTTATCTATTAAATTACTTGCTTAATCACTAAATATATTAAATTACTGTATTAATAACATTAATACATTAATATCAATCTGTATATAAAAACATAAATCTGTGGTTCTAAGAAGCCAGGGAGGGAACCCCAGACGTCAACGCGTTGTCTGAAGCCCAGACAGATGCGTATCACTTTCCCACGGTCGGTGACAGTGATAAACGTTGCCTATAGCTACACGCTGTCTCGCTCTGTACCTGGATAGTGTCTGCCACAGCAAAAGGACTCAGTGAGTGTAGTGAAGTCTGTAGCAGCGCCTCTGCTGCTCTACCTCACACCGCTGCTGTATTGCCTCATCATAGTCTGCATTGTGATTAAATCTCATGCAATGCTTAACAAGATTTGTGGTATTGCCGCAGAACTTTACAGTCCTCCCACGCACTTCACATACGGAGTCGTGGCTGCTTTCAGGACTGAAAAACTTCCACACTTACGGTCAGCCGTCGTCAGTGTCAGCACACAGTTAACTTACCAGTCAACTTAAAACTCAAACTTCACAGTGTGATGATCCAGATTCAAGTAAACAACATTATCCAACAGTTGTGAGACAGACACTTTGCTAATGCCATGTAACCGACGCCATGATGTAACCACCATGTGGGCCTGTTGGGGACAGCGTGCTATATCAACATTTGTAGGCTACAAGGCTATGACATGTTTCAGTGCACCGGGGAAGTTGACAGTGCATTGCCTAGCAACGCATCCTCTCGAATGTCAGTCAACCTCTTCGATGGGAAAAATGCCCACTGAGAAGCTTGGACGCTGTCTCCACAGATATGTCAAACATGGATTTTGTCTTGTTATGTTGCAGTATCATCATAGTTTGTATTTCTTTATGAAGAGTGGGAGAATGCAAATTTCAGTTGGAGCTTAACAGATGTAGTGATTTGAAGATGCTTATAGTTTTTATTCCGGTGTGCAGTTTTTCATTTTAAACATCCTCCATGCTGCTGTGGGAGTAATTTGTTTGGGTGAGTGTAGATGGACAGATTCTTTGTAATGTCCTTCAGCACTGACCCTGTGTTCTGCACACACACACACACACACACACACACACATTTCGCTCTGAGGGAGCACAGATTCAGACATTACTTCTGCCTCACTGCTACACAAACAGGCTTGCAGAAGCCTGGGGAATGTTCACCATTGGTGTACGTATATACACACACATAGACACACAAACATTTGCGCAGGCACACATGTGCGTCACCCTCTCTGCAGGGCTGGAGGCATGTGGAAGTTACTTGGGGATGCCAGCACATGTGTCACTTTGTCCTTTATGTGTGTCACATATTATAAAGAGGCCAATAGTTGAGTCACTGTGTAGATGTATACAGTATCTCTGAAGGTTCCCATGGAGCTAAATGTTGCCTCTTTAAAATGAAATCACTCTTTCCTTGGCTTCTCCTCTCGTTTGTACAACAAAACTGTATCGAATCATGTGCTCAATTGCTTGTTGACCCCTGTGTTTTTCACCAGTGTTATATCAGTCTGAGACTTGTTGCCCTTTAGCAAGGCAGTCATGGTGTGTTTTAACATGTGAAAACAAACTCCAAAGCAAGAGACGCTGCGTCCACAACTTCTCACTTTATCCAAAACACACAATAAAGTTTGTTTTTTTTTAAAATGAGGGCAGCAGCTGAGATTGAGCGCTCTACTGTACACGCACTGAGTTGCAGAGAGTGATGAACGGATAGAGGTTGTTCATTAGCTCGTGGTCTTGCGTGACTGACTGCATGGTGCCGTGTGTCCCCAGACTCAGTTTGTTTCTGCAACTTGTTAAAAAATGCGAGAGAACAAAAGCCTGTGGCAAGTTGTTCCTCTGCTTCTTTGTCATCCTGTGTCTCCTTCTGCAGATCATCTGGTGCTTTGTTTCCTACAAACTACTGTACTGGCCCCATTATATAGATGACCCAGCGTTTTTATGGAGGCTTTTTGAAGACGAGGAGCACTTTATCAGATGAGTGCTGTCAGACAAGTTTCCCTGGGACACTGTTAGTTCAGAGAGAAGATATAGTTCACATTGTATTGTACTATTATTGTATTGTATTGTATTGTATTGTATTGTAATGTATAGTCACTTCTCTGTAACTGCTCATAGTTTTAGGACACTGATTATTTTGATTCATCAAATACATAAAATGAATAGCTTGTGTTTGATCAATCATTCAGTCCTTGTCAGTTTTGAATTGTTTCCACTTTTCTTTTATCAGAAACCATGGTAGCTCTCACAGGTTAACACTGAACTAGGAGAAATAACCCATGACAAAACTAGAGAGTTACATTCAGGCCCGTACAGTTATTCATGCACCGTAGTGTTTGATTCACTCTTTTCCTTTTCCCGTTGCCCTCGCTGCCTGTCAGCTTCACTCTCACCTGATCCTGGGTTAATGTGCTGTGTCAGCTGTGCCTTCATGTGTGTGGATTTTTTTTTTCTTTTTCCAGAGAATCCACTTTAACCCATTTATCTCTAAACCCTCTACATCCGCTTCCATCTGAGAGCCTTTATTCCTCAATCTCCTGTTTTCTTCACACTGCACCTTCCTGTTTCATCCTTGTTTCACGCTTTCACCCACCTGGCCTGAGCCCCCGTCCCTCCCTCCTCCATCTATTTTTCCTTCCTTTTTAAACATAGGAGTCATGAATTTATTATGTGAATCAAAATAGAGCAATGACTCTTTGTCCCCTTCTCTGCATGTCATTGCTCCACAATGAATAATTCAGCCACTGTGGATGAAATTAGGATCAGGGAGAAAAAGGGAATTATTTTGGAGACGCACTGTTCAAGCTATTTTCGAAGCGGCGAGCTGTCAGCGCCTTTCCTGCAGCTCTCACTCTTTCTTCTTCTCCCTCTCTTTGTGCCTCTCTCTCATTCCTCCCACCAGTTCATTCGCTATCATGTAAAGATAGAGCAGATCCTTCTCTGTCCTTGGGAAAAGACTGCATACTAAGCAGATGGGCTAGGATTGATGGTGTATAAAGTCAGCTCTGCATTTTGTGTGTTTGTCTATCTACAGTATACGATTGCGTTGTGTGTGCATTCAACCATGTGTGTTGGGGGTTGTGTGCACATTTGTACCTTATTTTTGGCCATCTTTACGGTATGTTTGTTGATAGGGTTATTACGGACGCTGTGCTGCACATTTCTGATGAATAGCTTTGATGGCACAACATGCAACAGAGAGTTTATTTCAGCAGCTCTCTCCCTCTAAGACATCCACTGATCTCATTATGGAGCACTTGCCGTCTCACTCTGTTTGACTCACATTCGATATTCAGCGTTTAAGATGTGGAATGACGGTTATTGAACGCCCTGAAACAAGTCCCACCGGCTCTCTGTTTGACTTTTATGATACTTTGCAGAGAGAGGAAGTAACAGGGGAGAGGTTAAAATGCTTATCAGCTCACATCAGATCTCCTGTTTGGGATGCAAAATGGTGCAGCAACTTGAAGCGGCATGCGATCCGATAACCCCCGCGTGGGTGCAACTCAGGGCCACTGGGCGGTCAACCACCTACACGTCTATGCATGATCTCCAACGTGGAGGGAAAAAAACACACACGCTCTGTGCGCACATAAGGTCAATCATGCGGTCGGATACACACACATAGATGCAGACGCACACTTGGATGATTATTCGCGGTCTCCTGGGGCATCATTGAAACTTTTCAGCTGTGACCTCGCTAAGAGGGGGAGAGGGAGCGAAATGAGAATTGGAGGGAGCGAAAATGAGAGACGGAGAGAGTCCTTGAATTTTAACCGGATGCTCCCTGGGGAGAATTCCCATCATCTCTGTGTGTCTTCAGTGCTGCGGCTTTCTTTAGGAGCGCAAGGACCCTGAATACTCTAATATTCTCTCAGGAGAACTCGTACACCATCACTCACTTCTCACGGGAGAGAAATCATTTGATGAGTCAGTGGCAGAGAGGTTCTCTTATCTGGTTTTAATGCTGGATAATGACATTCCTGCAGTGGTAACCAGTTCTTCCAGAGCAGAGGATGCACCTGCAGATAAAGACTCTCTATCCCTTATCAGTAATGTGATCAGGGAACCATCCCTATGGTAACATGCATTATCATCATCACCATCATCGTTTCTTTCAGTGGTGAAGACATCGCGCACAGCATGGTGGTTCAGAAATCTGGGAAAACAGCTTCTCTGCGTTCTTATGTTTGAGTCTGTCAGTTCATGTTTGACCTTGGAAACAGGAGTGAGGAGTTTTTTGGGCCATGACGCCCAGTAGCAGCTGCTCTGGAGCATCGCACACGCTCCTTCAGCAGATGGAGTTTGTCCAGTTGTGCAGGAACTGCAGATGTTTCTAACCATGATTTCCGTGATCTCCGTGCTGATGGGATACTGTTGAAGTTTCTTACCTCTCAAGTGCAGAGTCCACAGTCCAGGTCAAGATGATTCAGTCAACAGCGTCAGAGGAGCAGTCGTTGTGTCAGTCCCTCTGTCCCTCTTCATTTGCCCACCCTTAAAGAGGAACTACACAAGAGTTGCACCTTAATTAAACAGTTTCAGAGTAATTGTGATGGTTTAATGACTTGTTACAGGGACAATGGAGGCTCTCTCGAAAATCAACCTTGCAAGATCAGCGCCTTCGACCCGGTGTCTCCGATCTCATCTCATGAGAAACATGGACTGCTGCTGCAGAGTCATTTGTGCTTCACACAATCTAGCAAGAAAGAAAATCTACCAAGTGTAACAAAGTACACATTAATAAACACTCATCTGTATTCTTGACACAAACTTACCTGCAGCTCAGACACGTCCTGCCAATGGTGAAAAATTCAAACAAAACGAGATATAAAGTGAAAATAAATAAATAAACTATTGCCAAAGAGTGCCCTCGCATGTATGTAGGCGCAGACATGAGGAGGCTAATAGAAGCTGTCACGGTGCTCTGACTCCAGATAGTCTGCTGTCAATCAACAAACCGACCCTGAACTCTACCTAAACCTGTCAACCTGCTCCGCATCCACAGATCTGTCTCTTCCTCTGGCTCATCCTCCCTTTAATCTCCTCCTCTTATCTGTTCTCCCTTCCTGTGTGTTTTATTTTTCATTTTGCCGTCTTTTCACTCCTCCAACATCCCTTATTTGTTCAACCGCCTTTATGACCTTTCCAGAAACTTCCTCCCCTGTGATCCCTCTCCTCCTCCTCCTCCTCCTCCTCCTCTTCTTCACAGTAATCTGTTTCTTTTCACCACCTTGCTCTGCAGTGTTTACAAAGCCTTCACAACCGCGAGTGTGTGTATGTACATATAAATGTGTGTATCTGTGTTTCTGTGTGTGTGTGTGTGTGAGAGAGAGAGAGAGGGGGGATGGGTTGTATATCCTCCTCTGGGATCTCTGGTGAGAAGAGGATCCAGGAAGTGTGATGATCACCTAATGTCCTGTGAAGCAGTGTATCCTTACACACATACACACACACACACTGTTGCTGCTGTACAACCACAAGCTGAACAGTTTTATCAGTGCTCAGGGATTGTCGCTTTTGTTTCCTCAGTACAAAGGATCCAGCTCTCTCCACATCCTCTGCTTTCTTTTATTCCACATCTCCATCCTTGTCACTCTCCATTTTCTCTCCCCTCCCCACGTCATCCATTCCCATGTTCTTTTTCTTCTCATGCTTTCACCTCTATTTCTCTGTCTTTCTCTCCCCCTCTTTCCAACCCCTTCATCCCAACATCTGAAACGGCAGCACCGGCTCCTATTGGTTGCTCTGGCAGAATCAGAGAGACAGACAGCCAATAAGCTTTTGGGCTAACAGGGTCACTATTATCCATGAAGCAGTGCAATTACTCTGCTGTCCACATCCCTGCCATGTATGCATATCCAATGCTCTCTCCGTCCTTTTACCTATGCTACACATATCCACTGTACATACATCCTTTTTATCTTACCACAGCTTGAATGAAAGCGAAAGGTCATTTTAAGTGCTTGAGGCTGATTTGATGTCAAGGTCTTGAGAAATCTGACGAGAAAGCGCTTCAGAGTCTGAGTGCATTTTAACATACATTTGCAATCAGTTTATGCATTCAGGTCAAAGCTGTGTACATATTCATCATAAAGTCTTCCCGTGTGAATCCGGCACCACGCTGCTCTTCAAAGACGAGGGAAAGGAAAGCTGTCACACTCCTCCCATCCCCCTCCGTTCTCCCTCCAAGTCATTCCTTTTTCTCTCTGTTTACTTGCCGCTCAGTTATATATTTGTGCCACGTACCAGTCAGTCACTCAGTCAGGCTGCGTTCAGCTGTACAAATCACACAGGTTTTCCTCTTTTCTTCCCTCGACATATGTGACCTTTTCAAACAGTAAACATTTTGTTTTTTTTTTACATTTTTGACATGTTGTGTCATGAGCAGAGGATGTTTAATATACAAAAATCCAGGCGTCTCTTGTTGAGAAACATCAGGCTTCCTGCCTCTCTCGCAGCGTCTGATTGAACATCAAGCCTAATTTGCATCATTCGATTCTCTCAACTGTGGAATGGCTTTGACCTTCCTCCATCATTAGTGACAGAGAGAGACAGAGCGTGCCTCCCACCCTACCCCACCACCACCACCCTCACCCACTCTTTTCCTCCTCTTTCATCCATCACACTCTCTACTTTCGTGTCGTCTGTGTCCATCACTTCTTCCCTTGATGCCCAAATCTATCTGTCGCTCACATTGCAGCCATATTATGCAGCCCCACACTTATCTATTTCAATCTTCTCCCTTCACTTTCTTTTCATCACACTTTTTCTTGCACCCGTCTCATTCGGGGTGGTATATTGAGAAGGTGTCGTCCGCCTTCTGTCTTAGATTCCCCATTTGGCTTCCACCGATCTAACGAGCTGGAGAATCGAATTAATTTCTCTTCTTCTCCAGACCAGAGGGATATAAAAACACACCTTCCACACTTCACACAAACATGCACACTAGCATACACACACACACACACACCACATTGAGCTGTGCATGGTGAAAAAAGGGGCCGTTGCCTTTCAGGTGAGATGTCTCCGGGGAAATGTTTTCCTTTACAGAAATCGGCCAGCTATCATCACAATCTGCAGCTGCTCTGTTGGCGTGGTGCAGAGGACGTGATTTCCCTTCACAATGACCAGCCCTTGGGATCACCCCACCATTTTGTTATCAGGGAACTCATTAGCCTTTAGAAAGGAAATGACACCAGAAATGGACTCCTTTCATATCCCATCTTGAGGCCAGTCATCAGAGCTGTGATGACAGAGTCTCCTGTTTGCATGAAGGCGAGGTCTGTCTTCTTCTGCAACAGTAAGACTCCACATTCATCAGCATGACCTACAAAACACTGCGCCGAAGGGCGAAAATGAGACAAAATATTCTGTATTTATTGAGGTAGTAACATCACATTCAGCTGGTGGCGGTGACCAAGCTTTTTCGAAGCATGTGTGAGATAATTAATGAGTCATTTCAATCCACACCAGTAATAAGGCCACAGATCCCCAAAGGGCAAGACTAATTCCAGGCTGTTCAGTCACTTGTCATAGTGTGTGTCACTCAAAATGATTGGTGTCTGCATGTGTGATTTTTTTTTTTTTTTCTCAGGGAGACAGGTCAAGTTTGATTAAATGATTTTTATCTCCCTGCTGTTCTTAACTCTTTCTCCCCAACTTGCACTCCTGCTAATGGTGTAATAATCTCTGCACTCGCTGGGTAATTACATCCCAGGATAAACAATTGTGGATAAATGCTTTTTCCTCAATACACTTATAAAAAGCCATGTAAACAGTGGCTTATTCGCGTGCGTGCAGCGGCACAATTTGTGCAGCTTTGTGTAGCTTCAACAGTGCACGTACCAGACTTAATGACTTGTAAGTCTTCTATCTGCCTACCAGCTGGCGGATGTCCAAACCTCTGATCTTGCAGAGCAAGCTCTTCATCGTTCCTGAAAAAACATGATGGTGCACATGCAGCACTGTATCACACAGACCGGCGCACACGCCATTTCAACACATCTGGGTACAGAGTCAAGTCTGCTCAGCTCTGAACCCAAAACATGAAGGTGATTTTGTTCATCTGTCAGCATGAAGAAATGGGCACCATAGTTTCTCTGTCCTGCTCACTAATGAGGCCCATCCTGGATAACAGGACAACTCTTGTAGTTGCCATAACTGCTGAATGCACATGAAAAAGGTTAAAATGTGTAGTGAAGGAAAATCTAGCAATTAGGGAAGCATTCTTGCACATGGCTTACTTGTGAGGAACGTCAAAGGACAAACTTGTCTGGTGTCAAAGCCACAAAGTTTTTGTGATTCTTGGTCTTTACTTTCTAGGACCTGCCTGTGTTGGTAGGTACTATATATGGCATCAGTGTGTACATGCATGTGAGTCAGAGCTGCTTCTGACATAAGTATGTTTAGAGTTTAAACAGTCTCGGTGATTTAGTGATAATGAGTGGTTGTCTTTAGCTGGGATGTAAACCAATCTGTTCTCCTTTTAGCCTCGGTATGCCGTGAATGTCTGCCAACTAAGCCCGAATGACCACTGCACTGGAGATTTATTATAACCCTGTGACCTCTGACCCCTGCAGATCACATGACTTCATTAGGAGTTGCAGAGGAAAGTGTGATGTCATGTGGTGGAAAAAGTGCGCACAGGTCTACCATGGCTGTGACAGAGAGAGTTGAGTGAAAACCTAGAGACGTAACACCAGAGCAGAGGCCATATGGCTGCAAGGCAAGGTTACAGATCTAATAAGCTTGATTTCTGGGCTGAGCTCTGTTGTTTGTTTACTACACTATATGTATCTGCCTGTGTGTGTGTATGTGTCTGTGTGAGCCTTTTCATGTTTCTGCGCTCTCAGCATGTGTAGCCATGTGCTCAGGTTGTAGCCAGAGAAAAGCAGGTCAAAACACTGCAGGGTGTGAGAGTCATCAGAATAGCTACGGCTAATCAAACGTGCCAGATCTTCCAGTAAAACAAAAGGATCCATGTTCGCTGAAGATGAGCTCTGATTGAAAGTGATGGCTTTTTGTTTTCAAAACATCACAGTTTGGATGAGTTTAGATGTCTGAGCAACCATTAACCTCTGCAGACCCATTGTCTACTGTAGAGGAGCATTAAATATTTATTGGTCTGGGCCAATGAAAATACATTGCACTTTATGAATGAATGGACTGTAACCAACCAGTTTTCAGGAAGACAGTTTTTAAAATGTCAATGGAGTGTACATAGCCATCTGTACATGCAGGCTGCTTTCTATTTTAAAGGCAAATTGCACAAGTCTGGTCTCTTTCCTGCTGTTTTGCTAACCCTCCTGCCAGCAATGTGCATTTGTTTTCAATGAAGCCAGCAAGAAAGCAATCAATAGAGCGGTAGATAATGTTATTTATCATATACAATGTTATGACGTGTATATGTGTGCCTTGGTGTCGCGGTGCCACAGAGACGAGAGCTGGGATACCGGGGCGGAGGTGCTGATGCAAAGTTGGTTTTCAGCCAAGAGACACTAGGTGGAAGGCAGAGAGCCTCCATTGTCCCTCCTAACAAGTTAAATGTCACATACTCCAAAGCTGTTTAATTAAGGCTAAAAATCCTGCATAGTTCCTCTTTAAATGCAGGTTTAGGGTCAGCCCACAAAGTGCACAAGTATAGAAGTGAAATAACAACATGATTCATGTGTGTATGAAATTGGAAGTTCTCACCATGAACTGCGTGACAAACAGAAAGGGAAAAAAAAACGTTAGCAATTATACTGTTAGCCCAAATGATCAAAGTATGGCCAGTTCCAATAGATTCTTACAGAGACCCACTTGTCCTTTAGATGTCAGACTTTTTTTTAAATTATAATAAATCTTATCCATATTCTGTATTTTCATTGTCAATTGTCAATAGATCTTATCAGCCATGTTTTCCTGACTGTGGCAGCTCGGCTTTGAAAATGTCCTGAAGAATTTCTGTAGACTGTAGTTTTGTTTTGTTTTTTTGCAAACATTCAGACAAGAGTAAACAGTGCATTTGTCTGGAACTATTTTCAGCTGCGGATTATTTATGCTCACAGGATTTTCCAGCTGCAGGACAGTGTATGTGGGACTAACCCAAAATAAACTACAGTGCCCATGTCCATGGTAATGAAGGAACACGTCACCCAGAGCCACAGAGTGTTTTTTAACAGTGCTTAGGACAGTGGAGGTCTCTGTCACAGCGGAATAACACACTTGTTATTAATCAGTTCACATCTGACAATAACAAACATGTGAAACATATTGTTATCATTAACTTTTTAATTGTGAAGAGCACATGATGATGATGGCAACATTATCCTGATCCTGGCTTCGTTCTGGGTCATTTGTTTTGTTAATCTCACAACAAACAGCCTGCAACATATTATCTTGTTACTTGTTATTATCTTGTCTTATCAAAGACTTACAGAATAAACACCTGGATTAGGCAGATTATTATGATGACTAAGTTAATTTTGGAACTTTAGATTGTTGTTGTATCGGTCCTAATGTTTGTTTGTTTGTTTGTTTGTTCAAAAGATTTAACAGCACATCTGTCAATTCATGTCAACGTGCGTTTGTTCCACAAGAGTCAGAAATGAAAGGCAACAGATGGGACGCAACGGCATTATAGATAAATTCATGGATGTTTGTTCTACTTTTGAAGAGAACAAACAGTGTTTGAAGTGATGCTCTGGCTGCTGCAATGTTTTGTTTTTGTTTTTGTTTTTCCCTTTAATCCCACCGTCCCTCTGTGTATATTTATCACGACTGTCAAACAGAGGAGTCTCCTCAGCTGTCAGATTACACCCGGAAAGAAGGAGAGGAAACAAAGACAGGCGGAGAAGGAGGGAGAGAACGTTTGTGTGTGTGTGTGTGTGTGTGTGTGTGTGTGTGTGTAGCTTAACATAGGACTCCACTTTAATCTATTTTAGTTACACAGGGGATTTGACGATAAGGTTGAAATACCAATGATGTGAAAGCTGAGACACAGAAAAACTGTTAAAATCTCAGTTTTGAGATTAGGAATACTTTTGTCCAATTGCCAGTTGTTGCTTTACCCCGAGTGGCCGTGCAGGATCAGCTGCAGCACGACAGACGCTGCTGTGACGCTTCCACACACAGTGGACAGCTTAGTGAAGGCTTCACACAGTTTCTTGCTGGTCTGCATGGTTTACAGTGAGCTCAGAGAAAATAATTACAGCAGAAAAAAACTGGATGTACTGATATGATCACTTCAGAGGACTGAAACATGCCCACACACACACACACACACACACACACACACACACACACACTTCATTGATGTTTGTCATGGATTTGATGATCTGGACTACACAGCACTGTTGCTCATTATAAGAGAGAAGAAAATAACAAAGCCCACATTGAGTGGGAGCAAAATCAAGCAAGGAACAAAGTAGCACAGGACATCAAAGATGCGAAGCAAATATATTGCATCTTTCCCAATATGCATGCTCTCGGTGGCACAATTGATTCAAAATCTTCCACTAAATTATATTAGGAACAGCAAGGACGGTGAGATCTCACCAACATCCATGTGTGCCTCAGATAGCTGTAGTGAAGCAGTAAACAGACACCAGAGAATGAGGCAGCTTCTCTCTTCACACCAGAGTATTAACAGTATTTGTTGGTTTTATAACTATCTGTACTATAACTGTCAGCGAATTGCTTTTATTTCATATTTCCGTGAGGAGAGGCGAATAGACTTTAATAGCAAAGGTTCAATAAAATAATTTACAAACTACAAGAAATGTATTTGTTGTTGTTGTAAACATTGTTAGTGTTGCCCTGCATGAATTGAAGGCAGTGGTGGTGGGGGGGGGGTTGACTTTTTTCTCCAGGGCAAAAGGGAACCCTGTACAGTGCAGCCGCGTGTTTCAGTGAACTGTGGAGTGGTACAGTCCTTACAGTATCTTTCTTGTTTAACTAAAACTGTCAGATAAATATACTGGAGTAGAAAGTGGAGTGGAAGTATGATGTCATATAAAATGGAAATACAAGCAAAAGTATCTCAACCATGGCGATTGCCTTGGGCCCCGAGCTGGAAGAAGACGGCTGACATTGGTCCATGTCAATGACAATATGATGGAACCCCGTCACCCACTTACCAAAGAAATAAATATGATATCAATTATGAGTTTTTCACAGGGAGCGGCTGAGCGGACTATCTCTCGTCTGCAGGCGAGAAAAACGAAACCCACTTACGTATTATTTCAGAAGGTCAGTGCACTTCTTACCACTTGTGTGTCACAGACTCCAGTGGTCATGATGCACTTAAGAAAACTTGTAATGCTCTGAGTCTCCGTTGCCATGGTTACCAACTACCGGTGAAGCCAGCGCAATAATTTAAAACTGTCATCAGGCAATTTGACTGGAACGTCTGTGTGGGTGTCTGTTATCACTTTCTAATGGACACCCTGCAGCCAATCAGAATTGAGTATTCACCCAGACCATGGTATAATGGTTCATTTTTGTGGCTCCAAGGTGCCTCTTGCTTGGGGTGTCCTCCAGAATGTCTAGAAACGCCCCTGTACAGGGGAACTCATTATTATAAAGGGCAGAACAGGGCAGGTAAACTACAATAAACCTCAGTAAATATTCAGTGATGACGTCGTATGGATTAGCTGCTTGTGACTAATCACTTTGAGTAACTTCTGCTGCAATGAGTGAAACTGATACAGACTAAACCTATCAGTGTCATGGGATTTGCCAGTCAGACTCCCCACTGTGCCAGGCACCCCTCGCTGAGGTCTCAGTGTTGGTGAAGTTCAAAGTGAAAACATGACACACACACACACATACACTCTTGGATATACCCATACACACACAAACACACACATGGATGAAACGACCTTTTGGGCTCATCTCCCTTCTAATCCACTTAATGTTGTCTACCTCCTGCCCACACACCAACCCAGACAGCTCCTGTCTGAATTCAGGGACATTTATAGCATCAGTGAGTGTGTGTGTCAGTTCTGACATTAAAATTATTTATAGCATGACGACAGTAACTTGTTTTTCGATGGTGTGATCTTTGTCGGAGAAGTCGTTTGAGGGCTGAAGAAGAGTTTCTCCCCTTAATGAAAGAGCAACATATGTATTTTTATAATTTTATGATTGTTTGGGGTTTCATCTCTGCTTGTTTTAGCTCTTTGTTGCGTTGTTGATGCTCGGTGGCTGTCAGGCATTGTTCTCGATGCACTGTGCATGATGTTCTGTTTCAATG
The DNA here is from genome assembly GCA_021432705.1 of Caranx ignobilis. NCBI lineage: Eukaryota > Metazoa > Chordata > Actinopteri > Carangiformes > Carangidae > Caranx > Caranx ignobilis. The sequence continues at coordinate 38,466,557 of MU269980.1, forward strand.
TGATTCTGGCTTTGACTTTGATGCCAGTGAAGAACTGAGGCTGAAGTTTGGCTTCCTCAGTTCCTGCTGCTTTTTTTTTTTTTTTTTTTTTTTTTGCTAACAAACGCTCAGTACTGGTGATGTCTCACTTTGGTGCACTTCTCAGGAAAGATGAAGCTCAGAGATATCACAGAGATGCGTGAAGTATTTTGGGGATCACCCGGCTAAAGGGGAAACAGTACAGTAGGATGCTGCGTGAGTCAGAAAGCGTCTCTCGTTTCGTCGAACATCATCCTCTGCACGAGGAGACATCAGCAAGGATGCGTCTTCAAAATGATGAACCATGTGTGTGTGGTTGGGTGTGTGTGTGTGTGTGCTGTAAGCCTCTTGCTGTGCTGTCGACTCATGCTGTCAGGAGTATATGAGAGGATTGAGGCTGACAGTCTGGATATGTTACCTAGCATCCTCAGCTCAACAGCTTGTCTACTCAGTGTGTGTGTGTGTGTGTGTGTGTGTGTGTGTGTGTGTGTGCGCGTGTGTTCGTCCTCAGCCCATATTAACTATGAACTTATCTCATTCAAAATGAGTGTTTTAAAGATCCACGTTGTAGGAAAAGTTTTCTGGGAAGACGAATTTATCAATCCTACCTTTCTCCAACTTTCTACAGTTTACACTGCTTTCACATTCATCTCTTATTGTCATCATGAAATATATTGATTATAAATCAGGTAAAGGCCACTATCACCTCCAGAGAGTTGCAGAATCTATATGCATCTACAATCAGGCAAAAAACGAACAGACATGGTATTCATGGGAGAGTTGCTAGAAAGAAGACTCTGCTCTCAAAAAAGAACAAAGTTGCCTGTTTAAACTTTGACAGAGACCAGTTGGACCAACCAGAGGGCTGGTGGAAGTCCACTCTCTGGACATGAGTCCAAATTTGGATTATTTGGCCACAATCACAGGCACCACGTTTGGTTCACAGACTTTCAAGTAGCACTGTATATATAAAGTAAGAACACAGGATTTGAAGGTTATGAGCGCTCATAACTTATTGAACTACAGGATTTCATGTCTTTGAATTATTAATGATCTTAATACTGTATATTGCAATGTGCTGTCCAGTGAAACTCTAATGCAGCAGTCAAGTCCACGCTGTGTTTTTGTCCCTAATCAGCTGAGGGTCAAACCAGGCAGCATGTCACTCCAGATCACTTCACACTCACTGCCTCAGTGACTCAGAGTTCTTGGGAGGAAGTGGGTGAAGCTACAATGGGATTGCATGGCACCAAACGCCATCTCGAGTATCGCCTCTCTTTGCGAACTCAAAACAACTGCAGCGTCCTTGACGTTTCACACTGCAGCTCGCTGAACTGATGTCAGCTCGGAAAGTGTTGAGTTTTCTCTGTAAACACTGGGAGCTGTGGTTTATGGTCACGTTGTCGTTGGTGGCTGTCTCGCCTGCTGCTGTTGTGCGCGATGGAGCAGAAGTTTGTGAATGCGTTCATATTGTGTTTGTTCCAGATTTTCATTCGTATTCATGTCTTGGTGTTCCCCCCTGACGTTCTGCTCGCTGTGGATTTCTGAAGCTCTTCCTCCATTTTTCCCAAATTATTTTTTGATGACAGTTTTTCTTTGTCATCATCAACAGCTTGTTTTGTTTTTTTGAATCTTTGTTAAGACTTAAATGTAGACCAGAGGACCCACAGAAGGCATAATTAGATTTTTCAGATTGAAGAAACTTGCAGCCAAATTTAAACTTGGATGAAATCTAAAATCTCAGTTTTGAAGGAAATTTACCGCGCTTGTCTTCTCCCCTGACCGTTCACCCTCCCTCCTTACTCTAAGAGCTGCTAAATTATATTCCACACTTGACATGGACTTAAAATGGAGTGACTAAGCACAGATTTAATACTGGGTTTATAGCTACTTAGTAATGGAAAGTACAAACTGTCAGCTTTGCTCCGGATGTAAAAACGTCAAGTTTGCGCCTCGGTTTGTTTGCAACAATAAAATGTAAAAGCTTTCCCTAATAACCTGCTGACTGCTCAACTGCTCATACATCACTGATGCCAAATTGTGTCTCTTTGAGGATTTTGTGTGTGTTTGTGTGTGAGTATGAGAGAGAGAGAGAGAGAGAGAGAGAGAGAGAGAGACAAAGCTTAGGAGGGTGGGTTGAGGAGAGCCACGCTCTGCTGGCCAAATATAAAGGCTTATAAAGGCTACCAGTCAGCATGGGTGACCTATTTACGCTCAGACACACTGCCTCACAAACACACAAATACACACCAGACAATGTCCGCCACCTTATTTTTCTCCACAGTTATTCCAGAGGCGTCTTTCCCCTGCCACGCTGCTTGTAATCAGACTAACCTGACAGTGTACATCAGGTGAAACATCGGGAGTCCAAGACATCTGGCTGTGGTCATGAGCATTGTGGTGATGTATGTGTGATTGGGCGTGGATATCATTCCCCAACATCTGTTCATTAGGTCAGCTCTCAAAAAGTTGGCTATTTTTAGCTTCTGGGCTGATTTCTCTCCCATTCTTCTTCCATTTTCTCCACGGACATCTGGCCCGTGGTGCACTCTGTCTTCCTCGCTGTGGAGAGAGTTGCCACTGCTGTTGCCTCAACATCTGGCAGATGTTAATTTACAGCATGTAGTGTGGACTTGGGGACTCCTCCTCCTGTGATTTTGTGTGTGTCGCCTGTCCAGGTGTAGAAACATGCTGTAAGACTAACCCTGTACTCTTTAGTTTCCTAGCTAAATATGGAGGCAATCAGATGCAGAGAGGAAAACAATCTGCTGCTAAAACCACCTGCTGCAACAATAGCTGAAAAAATATCCTCTGTATTTGGAAATACAGCAGGAGGAAAGGTGTATATTTATTCGCCTGCTCACTGGATGATGTGCAGACTCCTCTGGGTCTGTGTGTTTGATGAACTGTGTGTGTGTGTGTGTGTGTGTGTTTTAAGGATCCCCGCCTGTCCTTGAGTCAAGCAGTGAGGACCTTGTGTGCCTCCGCGATGTCAGCTCACTGATTCATGCTGCGACACTGCCACTGACCCATAGGATGACTCTCAAGGGGGGTGCGGAGGCAGGTTGCATCCATCACACTGCCGAAGAGCTGGACAGATGTGCACTGACACACAAACACACACACACACACACTCATATAGACACTACATACACACAAAAGACAAGACAGCCACTCTATCAGCCTAAGCAGAGCAGTGCTTTCAGCTAAATGTTAATTTCAGCAGGGTATCATGCTCGCAGTGATAATCCTAGCAATGTTAACGAGCTGGTGATCTGTAATACTATCCTCAGCAACTTGTTTTATCATCTGGAAATAATCAATAAACACCAGCGGCAGGTAATCAGAAACCTGAAGACGGCACCGGACGAAATCACAAGATATTTCCATAAAAACAAAAAATTCTGGTCCACATTTAAAAATCAAAGTGATGAGGATGTTTCATGATTGTCTGCACAAAAGTTTGAGTAGAGTAGATGTTGAGATTATTCACAGAAGTTCGGCCTCAGAGGAGTTTGTCCTCGTGAGATCCTGAATGTCTGCTCCAAATTTCATGGCAAACCACCCAGTAGTTTTTGAGATATTTCACACTGAATCACAAATATCAAGCTCACTGTGGCACTAGAGGAAAAGTCAAGGGGTCACTTAAGTCATTTGGATTCATCCTTGGGGGGGGGGCATGAAGACTTGTCAGGATATCTTAATTTGGGCCAAGGCAGTGAACTAGCCAACCAATGTTGCCAATCCCAGAGGCCTGCCACTAAAACATGTAAAATATCGTCATGTCACTGCCCCAAAAAAATTAGCCAGATGGTGCGAAGACCCCCACAGAAATTTAGTTTGATTTCGTTTTATAAATAGCTTGTTATTTCAGAACATCTGTAAACTCATGTTTGTTTTTCAGATGTCTCTGTTCCTCTCCTGGGCTCTGTTCCACGGAGATGTTGAGGTTTGCCGCTCCGTTGTTGTGGTCATGGTGAGTTGTTGCTGGTTGACAGTGCGAGGCTGAGCTGTTGCTGAGAAATGGGTCAGTTTCGGCAGCAGTCGGCACAGCAGCCTCTCCGTGCCTGAGTATTGTCTCCAAGCGAAAAGGAGAAATGGTGCCAGATTTCAACCTGATCCTTCAGATACAGGATCTGTAAACACAGTGTTTTCCTGGCCTGTCGAAAAATTGTGGGATTTATCCAGCCTGAGGCTTAGTAGATGAGACGCAATCTCTTGGGCTTTTTTTCTGTAGTTTGTGTGAGTGTGTGTGCGTGTCACCGTGTGTGAAACTATGAGTGGTGTGCATGTGTGCAAAGAATTTATGTCTGCCATCATTTAAATTTAGCTTTAATCCCATTTCATCCTGTTTGAGCCCATTGATGCCGTTGCATTGAAACAGTCAGATGTGATTAGGCATTCAAGAGGCTGTTTTCTAAATCCAACTTGCTAGAAAGAGAACTGAGGGAAGCCGGCAGCGGCCAGGGAAACTGACGACTTTTGGCTCTTTCAACTGTGCGACTCACCCTCTGAAGACTGCCCATTAAGCACAAACCAGCCCATATATTATTAATCTGTTTGGCTCGTCCTCCTTCCACTGCCAGCATTTGTGCAGTCTGTGCATTTTAACATGATACTCCCTAGTGATGATGATATGTACTGTATCCTCTCTCCATTTTACTTCATCTGAAAAGCAAACATCCACCTAAATAGTCAAGAGTTTAGCATCTGAGGTGTCCGGTAAGCAGTTTGTGTCTGAAAGTGAAAAATAAACTTTCCACACTTTCTTCATGTGAAAGAGTTCCTACCCTTTCCTCCTAACTGGACGGACACTGAGCTGCGTTCCAGATCTAAAGCCAGGTGCTCTTTGACTGTCTCCGAGTGGAAAATAGTGCGTGGGAGACATGACAGGTTGCCTGAAGGAATGTTAAAGCGCGAGTGATTCATCCCATCTTCGTGCAAGAGGGACCAAAACAATTTTTAATTCATACCCAGCAAAATGCCACATCCTACGCACACATGCATCAGCACATACCTGATCAAACACTTAATATGACTTGATTCAAACGCTTACTTCTATTCGTGTTTTGGATGAGGACGGCGTGCGTGGTTGTTAAGTAGCTCCGTCTGTGTTGGTGCGTGGTGATGATAAATTCATTGTGTTTGTCAAAATGGAGCAGACGGCCTCGATGCTGCAGGAGCAGAGGAGATGCAACATGCATGAATTCAGCTGAAGCGAGAAGGTCCCAGTGTCCCAGTTTTTCAACTGAATCCATAGATGAATTAGTGAAAAGACAAATTATGTTAAATATCTTAACAGGATCTGTGTTCCTGTAATGGGGTCTCGTCAGTTGTATTTTAATGTCATGTCATGATATGTCTCAAATCTCCCCAGCTTTCAGTACAATATTACTTAAACTGCAAGGACACATAGATAATTCACAGCCATGTGGATGTAATTTTTATGAGCCTGGGGTATGGTGGATGATAGGCCATCTTTTTTTTCCACGTGTTAACTCAGTCTCTTTATTCTGTTCCTCCCCTCTCTGCTTCTACTCTATCCCTGTCTTCCCTCCATTTCGTCCTGCAGGTGTATGGTGTACTGACCCTGCCTGCGACAGGCGAGGAGTCAGAAGACCAGGGCCATGATTGGCTCTCCTGGCCCTGGTGGGCGTGCCTTAATGCCATGGCCGATGGTGTGGCGGTGGGTCCTGGCTGCTTCTCTGGTTGCCGTGATAACCTTGACGCTGCCAGGAAGTAGCCAGGCCTGTCCGCCACGGTGCGAGTGCTCGGCTCAGCTGAGGTCGGTGTCGTGTCAACGGCGGAGGCTCACCAACATCCCAGAGGGCATTCCCACAGAGACACAGCTCCTGGACCTCAGCAAGAACCGACTTCGCTGGATTCACGCGGGTGACCTGGCACCATACCCACGACTGGAGGAAGTGGACCTCAGCGAGAACCTCATTAACACATTAGAGGCCAATGCCTTTGCCCCTCTCCAGAATCTTAAAGTGCTGAAGTTAAGGGGAAACCAGCTCAAGTTAGTGCCCATGGGGGCCTTCGCCAAGCTGGGCAATCTGACCAGTCTGGACCTGAGTGAAAACAAAATGGTGATTTTACTGGACTACACCTTCCAGGACCTGAGGAGTCTGAAACATCTAGAGGTGGGAGACAACGACCTGGTTTACATATCCCACAAGGTAAGCTGTCCAGCATTCTGCCACCCCACTGTGTTTTACTCATGAAAAATGGATGGAAGAAGAACATTTATTTTTTAAAACATCTTCTTGGAAATTAGATCATGGAAGATCAGACTTTTGTTCTAGCAGTGGAATATTTTATGAGGTCTATTATACAAGACATGAGCTTTCTCATGTCACACTAAAGGGCCTTTTAAATATATGGCACCAGATTGGTGTAAACACACACTTTGTCTTTAGTTTGTTTATTTAAACATCAACATTGAAGTTCTCTTTCATCCATATTTTCCAGGCGTTTTCAGGGCTGCTGGGGCTCGAGGATCTCACAATAGAGCGCTGCAACCTGACATCCATCTCTGGCCAGACACTGTCCTATCTCCGCAGCCTTGTCACTCTTCGCCTCCGTCACCTCAGCATCACTGCCCTGGAGGACCAGAACTTCCGCAAACTCTCCAACCTGCGGGGTCTGGAGATCGATCACTGGCCGTACCTGGAGTACATCTCCCCTCTGAGTTTCCAGGGCCTGAACCTCCACTGGCTCTCCATCACCAACACCAACATCACCTCTGTCCCTTCCGCCTCCTTCAAGGATCTGGCGTACCTCACCCACCTCAACCTTTCCTACAACCCCATCACCACACTGGAGCCCTGGGCCTTCAAGGACCTGCTCAGGCTGAAGGAGCTCATCATGGTAAACACAGGGTTGGTGACAGTGGAGCCCCATGCCCTCGGAGGCCTCAGACAGATCCGGGTGCTCAACTTCTCCTCCAACGACCTTCAGACTCTAGAAGAGGGCTCCTTCCACTCTGTCAACAGTCTGGAGACCCTCAGAGTGGATGGGAACCCCCTGATGTGTGACTGCCGTCTGTTGTGGATCCTGCAAAGACGCAAGACCCTCAACTTTGACGGCAGAGTGCCGGTGTGTGCGGGGCCGGTGGAGGTGCAGGGGTTAGCCTCAGCTCCTTCACCGATTCTGCACTCTTCGATCACTTTACATGCCAGAAACCTAAGATACGCAACCGCAAGCTGCAGCAGGTAATTGCATTTAGTCAAATCTCAATAAATGCACATCGTTTGATGACTGATGATATGATAATGGCTTCTACAGCTGCTACATGTATATTCTGCTGTCCTATTCTGTCTGTCCTGTATTTATTAGTCCGTACACTGCTTTACTCCACCTCTCACAGGTGATCGCTCGTGAAGGCCAGCCAGTAAGTTTTCTGTGTCGAGCTGAAGGAGAACCTGCACCTGCTATCGTCTGGATTTCCCCACAGCGCAGGCGGATCACAGCGAAGAGTACAGGGCGCATTACTGTTCTCCCTAGTGGCACGCTGGAGATCCGCTACGCCCAACTCATTGACAGCGGAACATACATCTGTATTGCCAGTAACGCTGGAGGTAATGACACCTACTTCGCCACGCTCACAGTGCGTGGCCAGCCGCTTGACGCCGCCTCAGCCTTCTTTCTCAACCGCTCGCTGTACAGTGGCGAGTTCTTCAACGACACAAATCTAAACAGCACACGAGTTTTCCTCAAGTTCACCTTGGACCTGACCACCATCTTGGTCTCCACGGCAATGGGTTGCATCACCTTCCTGGGGGTGGTCCTCTTCTGTTTCCTGCTGTTGTTCGTGTGGAGCCGTGGACGCGGCCAACGCAAGAACAACTTCACAGTGGAGTACTCTTTCCGGAAATCTGAACCCGCAACTGGAGGCTCTTCAGGAGGGACCAGGAAGTTCAACATGAAGATGATATGAAACAACGCAGCCAGGGGTCCCTCGGGGGAGGCATGAGCACGTCCCAAAAAACGTGTTTGACACACGCAAACGCACACAGCCACTGACTCGCAAAGAAGTTTGAGAGCGCAATGTAAGTTCCTGTCTATGGCTCCATTCAAAATTGAGCGCCCACATCAAAACAAGAGCCATGACACGATTTGGTTTGATTTATAAATGAGAACAAAATGACCCTGATCTCTCTGCCTCTCAGTGGTTTCATTCAGCATGTGGTGAAAAACTTGGTTGAATTATACTGTAATGAACTACAGCATTGATCGATTGGAAAGAGCTACTTGCCATCCATGCTTGATAAGAATAATAGATTTAAAAATCATAGGAGATAAGTTGTGAATTGGCATGATTAATGAGCTGTGAAATACTGGTAGTCCTGTCTCTCGGTTACATTAACGAGGAAATAAAAAAGTTTCCTTTTGATTAAAATTCCCCTGTACTGTATTCTGTGCAGTCAGGGATTTTAAGACGAATGTAATCTAAGAAGACCTGGCTACCCTCCATTTATAGAATTTGTAGCTACTCTCCTCAAAAAATCTGCCTTGTTAAGAGTCATGGATGTAGAGTTACAGTCAGAGTTAAGTTGTAAATTTATACCACTAAATAAAACACATGATTTTGAAAAAAAAAATTGAATATGGTTTCTATAGAGTATTGAGTATGACAGCCAGCTTCTATCTATCCTGACCACGGCTGAACAGTGAAGAGGATTACATTGGGTCAAACGCTTCATTAACATTACCATATGTCATTTGTTTCAATGAGCAAAAGCTTAATGGATGTCAAATACGATCTGATTATGAGATCTGGTGAGAAGGAATGGATTTGGATCATCCACCTAAATGACAATTAGACAAACAAAACATGATTTGGCCTTGTCTTCGTTAGAATTTGCGACAACGTTAGCTGTGTGAGTTTGGGACGAGCGCACTAGCCGTGACTTGCCATGGCTGCCCATGGCCCCGGAGAGTTTGGTTAGGAAGTCAAGCCCACCGGTCACGGGCTGCTACGGTGACCATAGCAACCAATTCAAGCGAGAGCAAGGGGGACCGGGCCGGGGCCCACAGGAGAGTGCTGAGCGTGACCTCAGCTTTCTCTCCTTTCAATTATATGCTCTTTCATCAACAGGGGGCCTCCGCCCTGCCCCGTCCCTGCCCTCTGCTGTGTTGGTGGACGCCTGACCTTCCCAGTGCTGCCAGGGGGGAGCAGCCTGGAGGGTTGGGTCATACTCAGAGGCAGACAGAGGACACACAGTAACACTATGGAAACATCTGCACACTCATCCCAGTTGTGTATAGCACATTTTCTCAGGAAAAGTGCAATAACTAGCCAACAGAGTGAGTGTACCCACACTTCATCGCTCTGTTACAATAGTACATTCCAACAATACTGTAAGTAAAACCATGAAGCCAAAAGTCATTCTCTGAGAGAGAACTGATTTGACAGTAAATTTGTGAGTGAAGAATCAAAGCCATAGTATCTGTAGGTTGTTTTTATGCAGTAGTGTGTGTGTGTTTGTATATGTTGTGTGTGTGTGTGTGTGTGTGTGTGTATGTGTGTGTGCATGATTCAGTTATATAATAATAATTATTGTCACTGCCATTTTACAAGCTGTTGGGATGATCACAAGACCATCTTCTGTAACTGTGCTTGCATAAAGTTGCACTTCATAACGCACACACATTCACACAAAACTAACATCAAGGTTATTTGAAGTGTAGGAGCAACACTCACAGTTAGGCACGAACAGAGATGCGAACTGTCAGTGCACCACAGTGTGACACTGAGTGGTCTCTGTCTGTCTCTGAGACGGTCAGTGTGCGAATGTCTCTGCCCCCCTAGCCCAGTGCATCCCCCCCTCCTCACCCCCACCCCCCCATACACCCCCACTGGGTCCTCCTTTGGGAGGGGTCCCTGGCTGGAGACCGAGGATTCAAATGTAAATGAAGTCGTGTTAACCCTACCCACGCCATGTGCATCGTATAGTGGAGAGTAGTACTGTGGTTTTAAAACAAACAAAAAATACAATGAGAAAAAAGTTTCTTTGAAGTGTTCTGTTGTTTTGTTTGTCCTCCATTTTAATTTACTCAGCTGTTGTTCTCCGTGACCTTTTAGCTGTTTACCATTTTAAAGCTCCTCGTCCTCCATGTGGGACTGTTCTGTTCTCAAAACCCAATAAAGCTCACTTACACTATAGGCAGTTTGCCTCTCCGTTGGAAGAGCAATATCTTAGTCAACAAAAGGGACATAATTTGAAGCTGTGGTTCCTAATCTAGAGTCACAAGTTAAATCGGAGGCACTACCAGAGAGCTAAATTAAAAGATCAGGCCCAACATACGCCTGGGTCCTCAGCCTGAGTCTGGCCCATACACTTTCACATCTGGGCTGCTTCTAGCTGTTATCCTCCAGTGTTGGCTGACAGCCTGGAAGACTTTGTGTGTGTGTGTGCCAGAATTGGTCCAGATGTGGAAGTAGCATCTGGCAGTCACACTGTATGTGGGGTGAACTTGTGCCGAGAAACTGGGCATAAATTGAGCCATGAAAAAACAACAACAAATGTGTGGCCTTTTTCCTTTTTTTTCAACACTAGACAGCTTTGACTCTTTTGTTGATATGTAGCATAATTTAAAGTGTTAATTAAAGTAGAAATTTGCACTTGATTGAATTAAAATTACTTGCACCGTTGAAATTAACTCTTCCCTTCCCCTTTCCCATATGCAGCCAATGTACACATTGTTTGAATGGTGCATCCTGATTTACCACAGTCACTAGTTTGAAACTTTACACACAAATGAGTCAAGTCACTGATAGCTGGTGTAACTCACCCCTGTCACTAACTGAACCAGCTGACACAGCTGATGTTAGACTGATTGGACATTGGTTAGGCAAGTAAGTAGAGAGTTGTAGGCTACTGTAAGAAAAAAAAAAAAAATATATATATATATATATATATATATATATATATATTAAAAAAAATAAATACTTGGGCTACACACAGGCTTGCCTCAGGTATGAGAAGGCCTCGTGCTCTTGAAACTTTTGCAAACTAAATCCTGCAAACTCCATTTTTGTCCCTTGTGAGGGATGATAAAACCCTGGCTTCTGTGTCAGGATTAATAACTGAACAGCTGTTAAAAGATTCATGAGGCCGAATGAGAATAGATTAACAATGTGTCAGCGAGCATTTGGGCTCGCACGGTGTTGAGAACAGGACGTTGCCTTCATGGACATTTCCTCTCCCTGAGCCGACCCTTTTGTGTTTCCATTCCCCGGTATTACTCAGTGGAAACTAGGTTTAGAAGACAGTGAGTCTGTAGTGATTGTTGATGGTGTTGTTGTGTAAGCATCAATCACAAATGTAAGCATAGATGAGGGTGTGTTTCGTTTTCTTATCTTCTCCTCCTCCTGCTCTTTACCGTCCTCCTCCCCTCCCCCTGTCCTCTGTCTTCTTAATAACATTTTCCGACCCTTGTTGTCCCTGTTCACAGTATTAGGCTGGAATATGGTTGTGTGGTAGTAGACACGTGTTCTGTGAGTCAGTGTTGTCGTGTTATGATTATTTGCTCCTTGTGATGCCATCGAATACGGAGCAGTGATTGGATCAATGGAGACAAAGGATGAAAGGGGTGACCCAGGTTCCCGCAACAACAAAAAAACATTAAAAAACAAACATTGGTTCCCATTTCATGCCCTTCCCATTCCTGAAACCCCCGTCACTGGAACTTTCCCGCTCTGCACAGTGCCACTCTGGGATCTTTCTCTGGATACGAAAACCCATGGACTGTACTGTATGTATTTTCTCTGCTGATATGCTGATATCTTGTCACACTTTAACCTTCAAATGTAGAAGGGGGGGGGGGGGGGGTTCTTGCCTACTGTGGTTCACTGAGACAAGCAAACAGTCCATTCATTGAAACCTGACATTTCAATGTTGGCCAGGGTTGGAAACAAGCACTTGTATCTATTCAAGCTCTAAAAGTCAGAGGAGCCGTCCTTCCAGCTGAATGCTCTAAATATTCCCTCCAACGTCATCATCAAAGTTTTTCAGATTATGTTAAATATTTTAATTGATACAACAAAGACTTTGGTAAGCAATCCTTCAGCAGCTCTTCACAAAGAGAAGGTGCCAGCAGCTTTGCAGCCAAGCCAATCGCCCTCAGTCTGGCTCACAGACTCCCAGTGTTTGTAGACGCCGGTGGAGTGGGGCCTGATTCATCTCCTCTGCCATGGTTCTTGAGAAAGTAGGCTGAGCAATCCTGCGCTCCCTCCACTGGTTCGTCCTTGCCTGGGGTTGGTGTGGCGTAGTCTAGACGCTCCATTTACAGCAGCAGCAGCAGCAGCAGCAATCTCACTGTGAGGGATACCTTCCACTAGGGAGCTCTTCAAAGACAGAGACTAAAATAAGACAAACCCTTAGACACAGACAATCACAGCACCATTAACAGCCAAGCTTTAATTATTCATTTGTTTGGTTTGTGAGAATGTTTTCACTCTCACTCTTAACCCTCGGTTAAAGAGGGTTGTGCTTTCAATAGATTTCTGACTTTATGGCAATAAGAATTTCAGTCTCACCCTTAAGACTGCACCTCTGCAGCCTTGGTCCAGTCATTTCTGACTCCATATTACTTCTAAATGAATTCATCTCTTACCCCAGATCCTACAGCTGCTGTTTTGATTGGATTAGACTTCAGTTGAATTATCGGAGCTGAGAGGAGCAGTAATGGGATGACGGGGAAGTGAGCTCGGCTGATTGGGTGATTACTTGGCTTATTAGTCTCATTTCCATAGCAGACCTCTCAGAGCTGGGTGTCATATAAATAATGGAGGCTGAATTCATGCCGTTATGTTTGCTTTTTACGTGTCTATTAAGCAGAAAAACTACCTACGACAGGGCCCTCCAACTGGACAGAGAGAGTATGATGCAAACAGTCACATGTATAATAGGACATGTGGCAGAGTGTTGCTGAAGGATTGTTTAAAAAGCACCTTGGACAGACAACTGCTCCATCTTAACCTTGACCAGACAAGTACATGTGCCCCCCTTTCTACATGGCAATACTGACCCCCAGTGGTCAATGTGAGTAACAGCAACAAATGGGACCATACTGTTGCCACTGATGGTATTGTATGTGGTAGGAAAACAAAGCAACAACTCTGGGTCTCTTACAGTGAAACACTAAAGAGAGCAAATTGACTGTTAGCTTCATAAGTCAGTGAGTCACTGATTTTCTTATAGCCATAGCGTGACCTCGTCTCCACTCTCGGTTTCTGAGTGAGTGTTTTGACCTCAGGCACCAGAGTGGGAAAAGGTGTTATCAGGACAGGCCTCCATCTGATCAAAAGCAACAGTGCTGACCTGGTTTGCTGGGACTCAGTCTGTAGATTAGACAAATACTTTCTGACGCCCCCACCAGTCTCACCACCTACATAACAAACAATAAGCGACTAGAATATCACAGCATCATTCTTTCTCTGTATATGACTGAGAGCTGATCGGCCAATGATCAGTTCCTCTCTAGAGAACAAACTTTCTTTCTTGTGGTCTTAGCAGGTTTAATCTATGCATGCCTTTTGTATACAGTGATTGGTCTTGCCAAACTCTCACCTACACTAGTATGGAGAGCTATGGGTGCCATATAGTTGCTGGCCATGGGACTGGTTAAAACAATCCACAAATGAGACTACTAAAATGTTTTGAATTTGGTACAACTCAAAGCCAGGGAGAAGTGATATTACAGTGAAGTGAAGTGATTTACATAGGATGATCGTACCTGTTCACATATCTATCCACACACATAGGATCCGCTCAGATATGTAAGCTGTAGAGAAAGCGATTGATATTCCAAGCAGAAGGGTGGGGATGATCAATGCTGTATGGGGATAGGATTATTAATGGCATACTTACATTGATCTATCTTGAACCTTGTCACTCTCCCAGAATCCCTCTGGAGTCGGAGGAGGCGTACAGAGCTCTCACAGACCTGGTTGGCACTCATTCCTAGGTTTCCACATTACCAATTTCCCTTTTCCTCTTAAGAACGAGATGGTGCCAGAATTTGACTTTATTGTCCAGGTCTGAGCCGATGTACAGTAACACTCTCTCGCCTCTCCCACTCCTCAGAGAGAGGAGGCTGTCACTGACATAACTCTGTGTTTGTTGGAGCCCTCTAATGGAAGATATTGAAGCGTATTCTCAAATTTGGCTGGGATGTTGAAATCCTTTCCCTTCTCTTTCTCTCTGTCTCTCTGTTGTTTTCTCACTGTCTACTTCTTTCTCTCTCTCTGTCTCTCTCTCTCTCTATCAACCTGGCACCGACCTCGTGAAACACTTCCAATTACTCTTAGTTTTTGCACTACTGCATATTTGTTCCTCTTTTATATTGTCATTACTGACTTCTGAAACCTAGGAATGGGTGCTGAGTGCTCCAATCAAATGCAGAGCTAATGTAAAGACAAGTTGTTCAGCTGGTCAAATTGAACTGTGTCAAGTATTGGCTGGGCTGACAATAGCAACTGTTATACAATAAGTACCACATCTGGACTCTCCTTCTCTCTGGCTTATCAAACATCTGGCTGTACCCAAATTATCACATTTATATTTTCAATGTGTCGATCCTTGGAGGTGAAGAACAGATACTGTACATATTAGGTCTATTAGCCATATCATGTCATCCAATCTGTAGACCTCCTTGCCATGTCTGACAGAGGAAAATGACTGTTGAACTGTAAATAGTGTAGGTATAGTAATATAGGATTTAACTGCTGCTTCTCTTCTCCAGGGATCAGCCATGTTTTGCTCAGTCCCACGGCTGCTTGGTCTCAAAAGGAAGGATAAGACAATAATGTATTTGTCTATAAAAACGCATATAAGTTCTTTTTTTTATTATTTCAATGTATGTTTTATAAACTGTCTGTCTTGTAAATTAACTCCTTTTTCGTCATAAAAGCATGATGTGACTCTGTCAGCTGTGTCCTGTGTCCCTCCGTGTTGTCAAAGCAATGGGCATAACTGCAGAAAACATGAAACCCAAAGTTTCCAACATTTCAATATTAATAATTATCTAGATTAGTAATGCACACAATGTTCTTATAGCTGCTATAATCAGTATATTTACTAACAAAATAGCATACTACTTGCATGTGGGAAGTGCCGCTCAAATTGAGAAACCCCACAAAGAGTCATCAGCTCAGCTCTGTGGGGCTTTATAATGTCTTCCAGATCATTGGTTTAGTTCTATGCATATATATTAAGCCGTGGCAGCCAGCTGTGCTCATCTAAGATTAAATGCTATAAAATTCACAGGCGGTGAAGATAGAGGAGCTAAAGAGTGAGATATTTCCCTCATGAGTCGGTACCGACCAAAAGCAGAGCTTAAAATAGAGTCTGTAGGATTTTCCAAAAAACAAAAAAAGAAATCCTGCTTAATCATCACCTATGGGCTTCTATACTGTGTGGTGGTGACTGTTTGCTCAAATTAGTCAGACAACTGCACATCAGTGTCAGTGTTGCTTCATAGCTGGTGGATGTGTAAATAAGTACTTCATTGTTTCCTAATTAGGTTTAGCATACTAACCTAAAAGCTGTTGATGTGTCTGTTTTTGTTCACGAATCATTTACACTGCTCCCAAATGATAAATCTTCGAATATCAGTTAATACATTACACGTGACGTGATGATACTTTGTCAGTCAGAATAATTACAAGCTCTGGTTCAATTAAATGATAAATAAACTAAAGTGAAAGTAACTCTTTCCCAGAGGTATATTCATAACAGTGTAATTAGTGTACATTAGTATCAAAAGTAAGTGTATGAATATGAAATGTGTTGGAGATGTTCACTTGGTTCCAGATTTAGTCCAAACAATGAAAAACAAAACAGTCCTGACCAATGGTACGTCATGTGCAACTTTACACCACTAGGTGGCAACAGAGCACCACAGTAAGAAAACATCACACAGGAAATGAAAAGCCAGTCTGCCAATTGCTTGTTTTTTTATTTGTTTTAGTCAAAACACACAATTTACCCATACTGGTTTTCATTTGGTGTATTATTTGTTCCCGTTCCAGTTATTACTTGATTCTCCCTCCACAGGCTGAAGGCAGACCTGACAGATTCACTGTAGTTCTGGGAGATGAAGATCAGAAGAAAGGCTCTCTGCATGATGACCGTGTGTGTGTGCGTGCGCGCATGTGTGTTCCTGTGTGTTTATGCGCTCTGTGCATATGTGTGCAGGCATTTGATCAACATCTTCGATTAAATGTCCACTTAACAAGTCAGATCCACCACCACCACCTCCCTCGAAGCCAGGGAAGGGTCCTGGGTGTCTTGGCCCCCACCATAAAGGTCACTCTGAAGAGGTTAAAGGTGATCACACACACACACACACACAGATCTCTCCGAGAGCCATCCTTCCTCCTTTCCTCCCACCTCTCCTGTCCAGTCAGTTTCTCTGCCCTCCTCCATCGCTCTCTCTCTCTCCCTCCTATTCTTTTTTTTTTTTTTTTGTCTCTGCTCTATTTGAAATTGATTGTCTTCTACCATCACAAAGACACTTGGTTCTGATTGATTGATTGGAAAGGGAAGAGGAAGAGAACATCGACACTGGGGCTTCCAGAGCTCTGAGGTCTGTCTGAAGGAAAAAGCAAATGATGCCATTTTGATGCACTGGAAGAAACCGCATTTCAGCTGCCTGGCCGTCTGTTTGTTTGGGCTCCTAAAGCAGACAAACACCCAGGCCGATCGAATTCAGATCAGATGAGCTGAAACACAGGAACAAAACAGAGAAACTCGCACACGAACTCACACTCACACCTGTGTGATGAAACAGGGGGTAAATACAGATGCAGACAATGGAAGTGCGGAGGCTATTTCCACACAAAGGGAAGAGGTGGGGAGTTACAACAGGGGGAGAGACACAGTAATGAAGCTGATACACATACAAATACACATTTTTATACAAATACACAAACAGCACATAAAAGACAGAGCTAAAAAAGAATGTAAAGATTATTTGGAAACCAAAACCAGTAGATATTTTCCCTGTTTCTCTCCCTCTCCTCCACCTGTAGAGGTACAGTTCATCCTGCAGTTTATATACACTTATATAGTATCCATGCATAAAAGAATCGCTCATCCCACCCCTAATAACAGAGGTGCTTTGGTTGGATCTCTTTTTTTAATATGGTAATCACCTTAACACACATAGGAGACAATCTTCAAACACAAAATAGGCCAAAAAAAAAATGATGCAAAACATAAATTAGTGTGTCCTTGATGTCTCATTCTTGACTTTATCTTCGACAGTTTTCTCAATTTCCAAATCCTTGCTTTGTATTCATAATTCTTCTCCTCTGCTTTTTTCTTCTCCCCCTGCTCCTTTGTCATATATTATGTCCTTTTCTACCTTTTTTTTTCCATTTACTCCCTATGTCTCTTTCCCAAGCACAAAAAGGACAACGTGCAAACCTACAAATAACTCAAAAGATGTCAAACAGCTTATACTTCACACGCTGGTTTAAAGAAATATAAAAACAGAACAATCATTTTGCCGTGACTTTAATGTCACTCTCATTGCTAAACATTGTCATTATTGTTTCACTACATAACCTTTACAATAAAGATTTGAGGTATATCAAGATGAATTGTCTACACATGCCTGCCTCGTTGTGATGCTACCCTGGACGGAGGGACCAGCGAAGAGGGTTTGGATGGATGGGGGTCACCGTGGGCGTCATGTGTGTTCAAGAGTGGAAGGCTCTAAAGAATTGGAGCACTGATTGCTCATTGGTTAGTTATTAGATGTGATCAGAGGGCTTTGTAAACTGCCAGATAGACACACACACCTACACTCGGTTTACAAATTACACAAAAATATCTCTGGCGGGAGTGTGTGTGCATGTGTGTATCATGGAGAGGACTCGATAAGATGACATCTTACCAGAATGTAAAAAAAAAGGGGGGGGGGGGGGTGAAAACAGGGGTGGCGGTAAACAATCTCCCACCCTCATTGTATGAAAAAAGTGCTCTTCAATCAGAACAAGTGTTTATTTTAATGTCATGAGGACCCCTCCAGTGTTGCTCCCCCTTCACCCAGTGTGTGCCCCCCTTCACTTTAAACCCCGTGTGTGTATGTGTGTATGTGTATGTGTTTTCAGAGCAGTCCAACCCCTGGTTGAAGGAAAAAGGCACTCAACTCTTCCACATGACAAACACCTCTGTGTGTTTGCCATGCAGCACGACTGCTCTGAAAATGTGTATGTGCACATAGAAGCATATCTGCGCCTGTGATTGAATATGCATATGTGTAGTGTTTGCATGTGTGTGTGTGTGTGTGCGCACGTCCCAAGTCCAGTATGAACATGGCAGGCTTGAAGTATCTTTGGTATTGATGGCTGTGTCACAGTCCACTCCATTCTGTGAGGTAGCCACACACACAACTGTTTCCATCACTAACACTTCTGATTTGTGTCTGAACCTCAAACGTCTGCACTAAAAACCTACAAAGTTTAATTCCATCTGGACTCTAGTAGAAATCCTAAATGACAACTCCAACAAGGAATCTGTTATAGTGCACTACATAACAACCAGAGCCCAGCCCATGGAGGAATGTCACTTGGATGCTTCCTACCAGTCTGATGACAGGCCTCTGATGCTCCCGCCTCCCCCCGCTGCTCCCCTCTTCCTCCTGTCTGCGTCTCCTCTCTAATATGATTATCTCCGCTAGAAGATGCTACACAACAAGTGGCTTTGCCCACAAAAATTACAACACAAAAATACAAACAAAAAAAAGGCATAAATAAAACGAGGCGGTTCTCATGGTAACCAAAAAACACCATCAGCAGAGGAATGCAGTGACAGTCCAGTTCAAAGGGGTCAAAGTTCAGAGATCAAGGAAGAGGTCCTTCACATCCAGACAGTCCACACAGGTATTCACAAATATGCACAGTTCGTCACTTGTGGTATCCATTCCTTGTCTGTGCATAGGATCAGTCTATGACATGATAAGTCTTCTTTTTTTTTCAATCTTTAAGTTTTTACATTTTGTCGACAAGGTGCTTCTTTACATATAGGTTCAGCACAACATAGCACAATAGTTACGAGAGAGAAACCATGTGTCTATGGTACTATTATTACCCGCATCAATAATAAGGAGGGAAAAATAAAGGAAAGACACAACGGGAGGGGTTAGCAAGAGAATAGATAAATAGATAATAGATAAGACAGAGAGACAGAGAGATGAACTTAAAGATTATTTACAGTTATTTTCATTGTGTTTCATGTCGATCACATCAATGTTTTTTCTGAGGTATGGAATAGGCTACATGCCCATATAGTGCTCGCAGTTTGAAGGTTGTAATGACACAGGCCAGACACAGCGGGGAGCATGGCGACGGAGCAGGCTGCACCTGTTCTCTGATTATCATAAAGAGGCAAACATCATTGGCACTCAGGATCCTATATTGTGACATTTGACCTCTACATTTGGCCACTAGAACAGAGCAGACCCCCACCCCCCCCCCCTCACTCCCTACAGTCAGGGACAGCGCCTTTTAACATTGGAAGCGTCATCCCAGTTTGATTGTTCTCCTCTTGTAACCTGAAAATTTCCTCTCATGGGCTATGGCCATGTAGCCATACAATAAGTCTTAAGACACAACATTCAAATATGTATAAAGGGTGTGTGGATTATCTCGTTTTATCATTTTCTCTCAGTGTGTTTGTTGTTTACAGGGCTACACTTACGCTTATATAGAGTATTGGTGTCTGCATCCTAATAGAAATCTACACTGCACGCTACAGTGTGCTGTGGGCCTGCTGGACATATGAGCTGTAACTGTACCAAGATGCTCTCAACATGTCCAGATGTGGTCTAAATGGACAGCAGATGGCACTGTTACTCTAACCAGGAACGGGCTGAATCACTGCAGAGGAATTACACCTGTGGCACACGTAGCATGTTAACACCACGCACACGCATGCAGTGCTGCAGAGGGGTGGTATGTGTTTAGCAGGTCAAGGACCTGCTGAGAGTGTTTCACAGACACTTGACACTCAAATGCACCTCTCAATCAGCCTCAGTGTCTGTTATTGAAATAAGGAGTGGTTGATCATGGCCCAGTGGACACATCTGCTGTCTGATTTCTGCTTGATTTGTGAAGACCAGTGTGGGCTGCTTAAGGTTCCCTGTCTTAAACCTATCGGTTCCTTGTCATGAGTGATTCTTTGGCGTGTTTACATCCTGACAAGAAGCAAACCCCCTCCTCCCTTTTCAAGGCTTAAACATAGGCCTACAGTGTGATTTAGTGTGAATGGATTTTCTTTGGTTTTCAGGTGGATAAACAAAGAGCCACCTGTGGTTGTTTGAGGGTAACTCTCCTAAAGCTACTGCATCTTTGGTTTGAAGAGCCGCAATTTGAAATGCAAGTTAGCCCCTATGAGTGACATTCAGATTAATAAAAAACACATGGAGCACTGAAAATATCTGATTCATCTGCACAAGTCCTCAGCAATTTGAGCAGATGAATCAGGTAAGTGATCTGAAGCTACACACCCTATAGCTCTGCAGGATCACAGTTTAGAGCCCACTGCTTTAGTGTAAAACACCCCCCTCCATTCTCCATGCATCTGTTCAACGATCCATCCTGCCACCGTCAGGCCTTAGAGAACGTGGTCGCAGAGGAGGTACCGGGTTGGATGGGTGAGGCGTTGTTGTTGTTGCTGTTTCCGTGAGGAGTGTGCACGTGGCTGTGACCGTGCACCCCATGACCATGTTCCTCTGTGTCCCAGCGGTCCGGACAGCGGCGGCGTGAGTTCATGAAGAAGTTAGAGACGGTGGAGAGCTCCAGGCCCAGCTGCTGGGAGATGGTGACCTGCATCTCTTTGGGGGGGCGGCGGTTCTCTCTGAAGATGGCTACCAAGGTGCGACGCTGCAGGTCGGTAAAGACCAGTCGCTGCTTTTTTGGCACCTGGCTGCGCTCTCGTCCTCGGTCCTCCTCCTTGCGTTTACAGGCTGGAGATAGAATGAGGAAAGAGGCGGTAGGGAGGAGGGGAGAGGACAGAAAGACAGAAGAGACTTATTGTTATCAACATAGTCTCACAGAAACAAACATTGCAACACACATACTAATATATTATTTCTACATTGTCAGGGCCAGATGTCCTGGACACATAATGATCACGTGAAGTAAAAACAACATCAACAACATAGAAATCAAGATTTATAATCTAAATGACTCCTTCTAAGCAATGTGTATAAATACATGTTTGTGTCCTGGAAATATTTAATTCAAATGGAATTGTTGCCTGTATTGTATACAGAAATTGTAATGCACAATCTAATGATGAAAATTGTCATGCACATGCACCAGGAGAGTTCACAAGTAATAAAAGGAAGTGTTGAAAAATGGAAAGACAGAAAGGATAACAAAAAAAAAAAAAAGGTCAGTGAGTCAACACTGGTGAGTGAAAAAGGTCCAAATTAAAACAACGTTTCTGTGAATGCTGTGAATCTGAATAGTAAAGTAGGCTACTTTGCACAACTTTCAAAAGACATTAGCTAAAGTCAGTGTAGTGGAGCGTGAGGCCACCTTACAAGATTACAGTCAGGTTTCAGTTGTTATTGTTCTTCTCAAGACATGTTTCAGAGTTGGCTGTTTTATAAGTACTCTATATGATTAATATTTTGTCTGAGTTATAAAAAGTTAATGAAAAAAGGATCATGTAAAACTAGACCAGGAACACGGATGAGAAATTTAGAATGGGCCTTGTGCCCCGCCCACCGCCGTGGCACGGCACGCGCAAAGTTGATTGAAAGAAGCGTAACAACATGGTTGACATAGAAACATCGATGACGGTCACAGCTGCACGGTTTGAACCCGTACTCGGGAGCTTGTTATTTACCACAAACGGCAACTAGAAGTCTTTTCAGACCGGTAAGCGAAGTTATGTGTTTATGTTGTGTGATGCTTGTAGCTGACATTAGCTGGCATAGTGTTGCTGCGCTCGTGTACACGGTTGCTGTTTGTACTACAAGGTTTCGGTGACCGGTGAAAGAGCAGTGTGTGTCATTATGATGAGCCTCAGAAGAAGCACCAGAGACTCATAAGGAGTCTGCTGTGCAATAAACTCGGTGGTTAGCAGGCCTATCAGAACCGTCAGCGTAGTTAGCATCTTTTGTTTTCATGTTGCTAGCTAGCTTGTAACCGATAGTGTCTGACAGTGTTAGTGGTTGTGATTGTGCTAATGCTAACTGTCGGCCTTTGAACTAACAAACTCGGGGGTTGTTTTGCCCGCCGCTCATCCCGGGCGTGGCTGGGATTGGTTCTCTGATGTGTGACGTATGAAACGCCGACGGCCATTGGTTGACAGTTTATTTCTTTCCTGAAGGCTCCCCAGCTGTGTTATGGGCCTGTTAAAAAAAGTAAGAACCTAGATTTTGTTTGGAGAAGAAATTCAAAATGTAAAACCTAACACTGTTTTGTTAGCTTTTAGATGTTTTCTTTCACTATGGTGATAAAATTAACTTGAAGACTTACAAGACACTATATGTAGCCTAAGCTGGTTTACACTCCAATAAAACTCAATTGTTCAAACAGATAATTATTGTATTGAATAAACAACTAAATTAACATAGTTTGGGCCAACGGCCAGTTCCTCTAGTATTGTTGATAGGGGGGCACGAGCGCCCAAACGTCGAACTGTTCCTGAATGCTAGATCACTTTTTTTTTTCTTAAATGTCCCCTGTCTGCAGCTGCTGTAGAGCATGGCAACATGGGAAAAAAACATTGAGGAGGCTAATTGATCACTGGGTTGTATTTCAGGCGAGTTTCAAATCTTTAGAAGTTGATTTTGAAAGTGCAGTGAAATGAAGTGAAACCAGTTGCCGCCTGGAGGATGAGAAATCAATCTAAAAACTTAGAGGGTTTGGATAATAGTCATCAGTAATGTAAAATGGGCTGTGCAGTCTGTGGGTAATGGGCTAACTACAACTCCAAAACTCAAGTAGGGTCTATTTAAAGTACAGTGGCCATATAGGTAGGAGGGCATGTTTAATAGTTAATCATTTACTGTCCAGGCCTAATCATGTTATCCTCTTAAAAAGATAGGTCATGGTGGATGGGTTGTTTCATTGTGGGTCTGTGTGTCTGTGCTGAAACTGGAGGAGCGTGATGTGAAATGCTGACAAAGAAGCGGTCTGCCGTGCCTGGATGCACCGTCAGTTGGCTCGGCTCTAGCTGTGGAGACTGGAGGGAGTCTGTTCTGTTCTGCTGCCCTAAAAAGCTGCAATGATCGATTTTCCGCGGTTTTCTCCCGAACACGTGGTCCAGTAATCAGGGCTCCCTTCCCCACCCGATCGATCCCCATCGATCCGCGAGCCCGAGGTGTGTGTGTGTGTGTGTGTGTGTGTGTGTGTGTGTGTGTGTGTGTGTGCGTGCGTGCGCGCGCGCGCGCGCGTGTTTGTTGGGGAGTACAGCTCAAGAGCGCGCTTTGTGACAGACAGATGGAGAAGAAATTGTTTATCTGTGGAAGAACAAAGGAGATGTGGCGGAAAAGAGTGGCAGTCATCCATTCTGAGAGCTCTGAAGGAGGACAAAAGAATGACTTTCATGTATGTCAGCTGATTTTTTTATAGTAATTATTATTAAAGAAAGGTGTGCCCGTGCATCAGATGGCGTCTGTTGGCCTGCCCAGAGAAAAAAAGAAAGTATGGAATGATATTCATCCTCTGTCTTGGAGTGTTAGTGCACATGTGCAGGTGACGGAGGGAGGAAGAGGAGAGAGAGGAAGGCGAGAGGAGGAGGCAGGTGTGAAGTGGTGGAGGTGGTGTATGCAAATGATTGATGAGCTTTACAGCAGGTTTACAACAGCATATAACAGATTTGACTGTAGAGACAGCATGTGCGCTTATGATCAATATGAATGTGCACATGTGTATGCTGCCTGTGTGTGCGTGTGTGCATGATGTGTTTAATCGCCATTGTTCATGCTTTGTTACTGCAAGCGAAGCATAATCACAAGATATCTTTCGTCAGCTGAGGGTAGGTTATACGTTCATGTCTACATTACAGATCTACATCACTCCATCCCACTCGACTTCTTCAACTGTTTTCCTCTTGTTGTTTTTCTCAATTGTTTTAATTTGCCCTCAGATTGATAGCCCCCATATTGATTGATCCGCACTTCAGAACCATTTCATGGAACGTTTATTCAATGGTTCAGGCCTAGCCATGCCAGAACCTCCTCACGGCTCTCTAAGTGCTGCCTCAAACCAAACTCAATACTCCCTAATGTAATGACTGAATGCTAGTGCTAATATAGTGATAATTTAATATGTAATGCCTGTTTTTCGAACAACTTGTGCTACCGGCCATTTTACAATGCCAACACCACTCTGGTTCTCCTCCATCAGCTCAAATGCAACTCCACACCTCAGAGGCCCCGCAGAGGAACACAGCCGCCAAAGGAGTTAGCACAAGACCCGGGTCCGCATGGTCAATACATATTTCAGATAATCAATAGGTCCATTTCAAATGAGACTCCTCTGGCCCTCTGAACATCCCCTTACCCAGCAATGAATAGTACCACAGGGAAGGAAAAGAGGGAGCTGCTCATTAAAGCGGCCTCTCTTGAGACAGGAACCAAACCGTTGCAGGCTATCTTTAGTTGCCTCATTACCAAATGGGCTTTTCTGAAGAGACAAGCGGGGACGCTCAGCAGTCTCAAGTGGCACTTGCTCATGTCGTCTCTTTCATATGCCCTGGTGTCAACGACGCTAAAGGTGTCAGGCAACTGCCACTTTGCTTAATCTCAACCTCTTGCTGATCCTGAGATTAACTCTGTGGCTGTGCAGCATGTTAAATTGCACTGGTGCCTCCTTTAAGAGCAGCTCTGCTTTATCACTTAAGTGGCTGCTGTTGTTTCTGCTTTGACCATGCACTTATATGTTAAGATGAGAGGGGCAGTTGGTAGATCTTGCCTGACCTTTGTCTGTTATATTACTCTACATGTCAGTATCTGATAGAAATTTACTATTAAAAGAAAGCTGACTGACAAAAATCACTTGTTCATACTCAGCAGTACCGGATTTCCCCTCTCTAAATGTGTTATAATAACATTTCCTCGAAACAATCTGATTACCAAAGAACACATTCTGTCTGTGAGAAGTTCACTCTCGTTGCAGATCAGACTTTTGTGCACTCGACCTTAGTAGCCGTGTCGTCACAAATCCTGTAATGTCGTAACATCATAACCTCAAAGAGAGATACTTTCCCTATCAGGAGATTAGGTTGAAAGCACCCCCCTGGTATCACAATCAGCACGAAGCAGCTCAGATAACAGTACACACAGTCTATTTTTCCTCAACACTCAGTCAGTCGTGACTGAAAACAGCTGATTATAGCTGTATTATACAGGCCGAATCACACAACAGCAGGATTGCAGGCTTTTGCCTGAAGACATTATGCCTGGTGTGTTTTGAAATATTGAATATGCAGAGAGGAAAACATGAGATTATCAGGTGGCAGCTAGATGTAGAGATGAAAACCAATAAGTAGAAGTAGATTATGTGTCACGCAGGCCACTTATATAGCCTAGATGTGTGTGTGTGTGTGTGTGTGTGTAGCCTCTAGATGTAATGAAATGAAAGGGAGATTTATTATGATTTTAATAGGCTAATTAAAATACAGAGGAACACAAGTGTAAACTACAAGATGATGTGTAAGATGATGTGTGTGTGTGTGTGTGTGTGTGTGTGTGTGTGTGTGTGTGTGTGTGTGAGAAGATGTCAAGGTGAGACATGATGTGGATGTCGGGGGGGATGGGGTGGGTGGGGAGGTGTGGGGTGGGGTGGTGGTGGTGGTGGTATGGGGGGGGGGTGGGGGTGGGGGGGGGGCAGACGGTGAACTAACCGCACCGTGCTGCTGCTAGTCGACGCCTGGACGGACGGATGAGATCGGGCTTTGTGTGCGGTGAGACGGGCCCTCTCCCGCCCTGGACGGACTACTGCAGGCGAGAAACAGTTTGGCGTCAATCACTCTCTGTCACACCTCTCAGATGTACGCTTATTGATTATATTGATCAGGCCTATTCATTGTTGGGAGGTAAAACGCCCGATTGCCCCCCACCATCACCTCCCCCCTCCTCCTCCACCACCACCACCACCACCATCCTCACCAGTAACAACAACACACAGCAGCGGTGAAAACCAAACCGTCCCCTCACCCATAAAATAGCCTCCTCTCAATTGATTAGGATTGGATTATTTGAAAGCTTTCGTTTATTTGTCCGTGTAAAGCCTGTGTTGTCTTGTTCAGACCAGTGATCGGCAGTTTTACAGTCTGTCAGATATCGGCTTACAGTCTATAAAACCTCTGCTGGGCTTTTTAAATGTTATTCACACCTTATTTTTTCCTGATCGAATCGTGCAGCACAGACGACTTTATTAACTCCAGAACAGCACAGAAATTAGACGGAGATTTTCACTGCAGAGAGCACAGCACACACATTTGGTGCTGAAGAAAACGAAGCTGTCGATGCAAGCGAAACGTAAAATGAGAGAAACGTTTATCTGAGAAAAGTCTGTTCACAAAAACCCAGGTAAATAAAAGTTGATCAGAAAATATAACGATCGTCTTAATCAAACTGATTTGTTCGAAAATCTGATGTGAGGACCTTTAAAATGCTCGGTTTGATTTTATAGAAGCCACAAACAAAACAAATGTCTCCCTTCTTGAATCATTTATCTATATTTATTGATATATATTTGTATATATTTGACGTATATCATCGAAAAATGACGCACTGGTTAGACTTTTAATTTGGTGAGAACAACAACAACATCTGCTGATCACGTTCAGAAATGTGCGGCCCTGCTCGACCGCTGACATGCTTTAGAAATAATCATTTCTTGTCTGTAAAAAATATAATACACTGGGTACAAATCATTTGAAAAATACACTATTTGATTAAGAGTTGATTATTAATTTTCTAACGGAATTTTTGTTTGTTTCTGCGATTTAATAAATGACATGAGAATGAAAATGGGACGTTTTGTAACATACTTCTAGCTGTTAAAAATACACACACAGCGTCTCTTACACACACACACACACAGGGCTATAATGTTAAAGCAGTTTTGTGTGTGTGTGTGTAAAAATGATCCCCAGGGGACAATAAAGTTAAAGTTGAAAAGTGATAATTTAACCATCACTTGTCAGACAAATCTGTGTCTCTGAATGTTTTATTGTTATTTCACATTTAACACCAGGCTGCTGCTGTGTGAGTTCAGAGGCAGCTGTCTGCTCAGTCAGCACCAGGAGGCCTTTTCCACTCTGACATGAAGGTAATTAATGAGGGTTTTCCAAAACAAAGTCAGGCTGTTCTTCAAAATAAGAGCCCGTTTTAACGGTTGCATCGGTTGGAGGTCACAGCAGCATGTTGACATGTTTTACATATTCATTTTCATTCCACCTTATAAGGCAAAATAGCAGGAAGCATGAATATCTCTGAGCAGTCGGTTCATGTACTCCGCCCCACCTCACTCACAACATTAATTTTAAAGAAAATGTTGCAGCCCTGCATCTCCTGCACAAACCCTCAACATAAAATGATGAGCTGTGATTGATTGATTGATTGATTGATTGATTGATGGTTATACGTGCTACCGTTCCTAATTTCATCAGGTGTATTAAAGGTCATTTCAATAGATTGTTCTACAGTTTGTACGAAGCTATATCATGCTTGTTTTTGTAGTGTGTTGTAAAGACTGTAGCTTTTATAGGTCATGACACAGTCACTCTAATTCACACTGAGTGTCGGAGTGTTTCACAGCAGTGTGCCAGTGTAGTGGCTATGCAAAATGAGTTCAGCCTATTACAGAGAGAGATGATCAGAAAGCAGAGATGAAATCAGGGTGGAAGGCAAAGGATCTGCTTTGCTGATGCTGGTACAGAGCCAGAAGAGACAGAAGGAGGAGGCAGGGAAGGAAGAAGGGAGAGAGAGGAGAGAGAGAGAGAATGAGAGAGCCGAAGAGAGCAGAAGAGAGGAAATCAATACCGATTCAGAGCGAGTCAGATAAGCCTGAACAATGTATAGTGCAGACACACTCTATAACCCAGTCACACACACACACACACATGTGCATGTGGAAGCACTCACGCAGACACATGTGCATGCACACGCACGCGCGCACACGCGGTGAAATGTGCTTGCATGCCTCCATAAAGACGCATTACAATCCCCATAAAGCATAGCAACCTTTAAAATCAAATGACATCACAACCTTGGATTGCTTTGAGGATTCGCTGACATGAGCAGAAAGCACTCATTACTACAACTCGATAGGCGACTGGATGCTCTGATGCTCTTTGTCTACTGTAAGATGCTCCTCATCCTGTTATTTTCACATTTGTGTTTTAATACCAGCCTTCCTGTCCTCATTTCACCAGAAGTAGTTCAAAGCCTTTGTTACAAATTGCCAGAGAGATTTCTTTTCTCGCTTCATAAATGTCCGCGTTTTCGGCACTGGAAGTCTACACACATCCCCGCTGGTGTCATATCTGTGCTATTGATACTTCACAGGATGTTTGGGGTGTAAACAGCGCTGTTCAAAACCACTTACACAACCTCTGCTGAGGTGTTCAGGCAGTGAGACTGGTGTGTGGTCCTCAACTGTTAACCACAGATCTGACTTTGCTTACCTAGAAGAGGCTGTTACATGCGCTAACATCACCACTCTCTGCCTCTCTCTTTCTTCCCTACTCCCCTCCCTCTCCCTCATACTTATCAATTATTAAGGTCGGTATTGATCCTTTCACTACCCTGCCTCTATCTGGCTGTTCACACAAAGCCCAAACCTGCTTGCCCTCACTCAATCAATGGCATCCCAGCTCTTCCAGCTCTTTTTCCACATGTCAGTTTTGCTTTTCTCGCCTTTGCACTTAAGCCAGGCCGACTGAAGTTTTGCACATCCCAATTTGGTCTGTTTGGATTCTTCAGAAAATATAAGAAATGGGCAGACTGAGATTAATCTTTCATGGCACAAGCAAGTTTAATGAGCATTAAAGGATGGAGCTGGTAAGAGGAAGAGCAGTGAGGATGGAAAATGGCTGTGTGCATTGTTTGACTTTATGAAACGTGTTCTCATTCATCCTCGTCGTCGCCGTCCTCCAGTCAATGATTTTTTTTTCCCTTGTTTTGTTCTGTGCTGATCTTTTGAAGCCAAACAACCTGCTCTGCCTGTTGCCAGGTTAACCAGCAAAAGATTAGTGATATTATTTTTGTGTGCTGCAGAGAGAAAGAGAGAGAGAGAGAGAGAGAGAGAGAGAGAGAGAGAAGAGAAAGAAAAACAGAGAGGGAGAGCACCAGGGAATGAGAGAGAGAGAGAGAAGGGGGTTGGGAAGGGGAAACGGCCTTATTGATCTCCTATGTGCAAAGCCAGGCAAACACTGAAAGGACAGAGCTACACTATTAATGACACTCACAGCCTCAGCTACTAATCCTTATCTATCTATCTATCTATCTATCTATCTATCTATCTATCTATCTATCTATCTATCTATCTATCATTTTGCTGTTGTTATCCATTTTGTGAAACTGTGGTGGATCACATTATCCTGCCTGAACACAGGAAATCACAGCTATGACAGTGAAGGGGCCAATACTGTAATATAGTCACACTTCAGCTGTTGGCTCGGACATCTATTCATCTAAGTTGGTGAAACCTTTATTTCCACCACTGTTACTGGGAATAGGGCAAATTTTCCAATAGTCTTGTTGCCCTTTCTGTCTTTTTTTTTTCCAACCATCAAAAAGTCTATATTCTCTGTATTTTCCTGGTCCATACTGGTCCTTGTTACCAATCCCCATCCCAGCTACAATCAATATTTCATCAGAACTGTTCATGCAGCTTAACGTTGCCTTGAAATAGATCTAGGGATCATATACTGGCTGGGTTGGACCCCAGGTTTACTGTACAATCCATGTCTTTGTAAGTTTGTGTTTTTAAACTCCACGGTAACAGGGAGCGGGCTGCAGGCTCTGGTTTAATTGGGTGAAATGCTGGTGATATTTGTGGTCACATTTTGATCCATCATCACGCAGTGGACGTCGCCACCAGCAGTAATGAGACTGAGCGATTCTATACCTGTCTATGGTCTAAATGTAGAGCTTTTACAACAGAGCACTAAATGAAAAGCGAGAGAGACCATGCGGTTATTGCGTCTTTCAGCTCCGATACGAGTAGGCTATTGATCCGTGTGCCACATTTAAAAGGAAGAGTGGGAACTGGCGTATTGATCATGGCAGCCTGGGGTCACCCCGCTTCTCCCGCGCAACTAGTTGGCCCAGTAGCCCCACCACCGCGGCTGTGTGTGTGTGTGTCTGTGTGTGTGTGGGTGTGTGTGTGTTTATAGTCGGACACAGAGAGACGGAGAAAAAAGGCGTCGGGGGAGGGAAACTATTCCGGGGTTTATAGTGAATCAATGGCGATTTGCTATGTGCCGATCAGAAATATAGACCTACAAATCTAGTCCACAACACTCGCGTAAACGCACATGTACACGCCCAAAGTAATCGTGAAAATCTCGGGTTTCTGGAGACCCAAATGAACAACAGTTAGACTCCATGTCTTTCTATTAACGACCAATCTTGGTTAGAGGAAATATCTCGGGTGCACGGTGCTCGTTTCAGTGATGAAGCCGCTGTGCGCTTTGTTTTAGTCGCTTGAACTGTCCATGGTGCTGAATCTTTCAGGCCTGCGCAAGTTTGGCGTGCCTGTTTGAAATTTGACAAATAAAGGTGGGACGTGGCCTGGCTAAAGACTGACCAGATGTTATGTGACATATAAACACTCAGAGGACAGTTTCTTACCGGCCAGCCGGAGAGCAGACATCCGCTGAAACTCCGGCTCCTGCAGCCACTTCCACATCCTCCTGAAGGTCTCCCGGCCTGACTTGAGCTTACTCCAGGGTTTGGGGTTCCGTAGCAGGTCTGAGAGGGTTCCCTGCGACCGGCTCAAGATCCTCTGGGCGAAAATGGCCTGCGGAATGGAGTACCGCTTTAACTCGGCCGTTATCCTCTGAGCCACCTCTTTTGTGTTGATTTCTTCCGCCTGGATGCCCGACCCTGCTACTCCCTGGCCGGCTCCGTGACCGTGCCTCTCTCGGTCCCCGAGCATCACCGCGCCGTTCGCCTGCGAGTGAAGGTGACTGTGCGGGTGGTGGTGCATGCCGCTGAGGTTGGAGATCATGCCGTGGCCGTGACCCCCTAAACTCCTTGCCAGGTGCTCTTGGTCGCTTCGGGACAGCATGGAAGCGTGGGACTCAAAACCCGACACCGGAGAGAGCATCTTGGCGTCGGTGGAGAGGTGCGTACTCGGACCGTATGCTGAGAGCGGCTGCTGAGAGTTGTGCAAAGAGCCCAGCCCGCTGGACAGCGGTGAGAGCGAGCCGTGCCCCATACCTGACACGGACATCTCTTTGGGGTAATGACTGTACAGATTGCCCATGGAGGCGAGCCCCGGTGGTCCTCCCGCATCAGCGTGAAGCTGCCGCTGACGTTCCCGGCGGAGAGCCGTTGATGGGCGGCAGCATGGTGGTGTGAGTGCGGATGGTGAAACTTATCCGAGACGGTGGATATCGGAGGTAGATGCTGCAGGGGGGTCAGGGTGGTGTAGGTGTTGCTAAGGCTCATCCCGCTCTCACACATGGTGATGGACGGGTGCAGGTGACCGGACAGTGCGGACGGGTCTGTCCGGTAGTCTCCGCCGGAGCTCTCCAGGAGCGAGGCCATGCCGGACACCATGGCTGACCGTGCGCCGGGAGCGTGCGACACAAGGTTCCGAGGAGTGGAGCTGGGGGACGGCGATGGCCGCGCGTGCGGGGAGTTCATGAGGTCCCCCGCCTGGGAGTGCGAGGAGACGCTATGAATGTTCTCCATGGTGAGCTCCATAGTTGAAAGGATGTATTTTCCCCGGTCCCACCCTCCCCACCCTCTCCCCCTGTCTCTCCCTCTTGCTCCTGCCTCTCACTCTCACTCAGGGACGCGCGCGCTCTTTCTTACCCCCTATCCCTCCTGGAGCGATAAAATTACATTTAAACGCCAATCCATTGATTAAGATTCTCCGATCAATCCAGCGTGGTGTAGATAGGTTCTGTTGTTCCGATGCAGGGACAGAACCGACCGACTCCGCGGCGTCTCTGCGCTTTATGCGTTCATGTGGACGGGAGCTCTCCAGGGCGATATCTCATCTCTGGTCCAACAGCGCTTCCACTAAGAGCAGGCTGAGCCACGTGTCAGAGTGATGGGAGCGCGCCCCTGTGTGTTTTAAATGTGGGGCGGGTACGAGCAGAGATTTCTTAATAGTCTTCCTCATTGGGATGAAAACCCGACTGGCGGAGACACCGTCTCATGTTGGATACACACAATATCAACTGATCTTGTTTCTGATGTAGTTATTTTAAAAAGGCAAATGTTCCATGTCCACGTGGTGTTTGTATCAGCGCGTGCGTTTGTTCCTCGCCTTCATCTCGCCTGTACCTGTGCACGCGTGACAGAGACTGACAGGTGACGTCCTGTCGTGTATTTTGCGCAAAATACAGTCACCATCAGTTTCCGGACACAGGAGTTCCTTACAGATAAACTTTGTTTTCCCACGGACTGTATAGTTTTGCATTTATGCGCTTAGTGATAAACCTGATCGAAGTATTGATTGACAGAGATTAATGACGTGGCGCAAGGAGGGGGAGGGGTACGAGGGGGTGAGGGAGGTCACAAAGTAAGTTAGGATCCCAACGCTGCACAGACACATGAGAGGACGGCAAACCGCCACACGCTGTTTGGTTTGTGCGAAGTTCACCAAGAGCCGAGATGAACTTCAGGTCGTTGTGTTTAGGTCCAGAGAAACAGGAGGGTCTGCAAGACACCGAGTGATACCCTGTTAGATGTCCAGAATGAAACAAGTCAAAGTCACAGGGAAGTGGACTGCGACCTTCAGAGAACAAGAGGCCAATTTGTCATTAAAGGGAATTAATAACCAAACCTATAGATCTATATTATATGTATACAGAAATGTAGGCGATTCGCCAAACGCCATCGTCTTCAATAGACTTACTGTTAACTTTAATGTTTTATCAGTGCCACCCTAATATTATTAATGGTAATGATCATAATGAATGACCTGATGACGACAACACCAGCAAAAAAAAATAAAATAAAGTAAAAATAAGAAGAAGAAGGAGGAGGAGGAGAAGAAATACATTTGGGTCTATAAGGTGTCATTAGTTTTGGAGTCGGTCAGATGACACTCTGCTGTCAGAGGCAGATGGACGGTCGCACAGCTCGAGCAGCAGGTCGGTGTGTGAGTGTGGAAGGAAACCGTGGACAGGTTAAGGACATGAGTGGCTTTAAAACAGCTGTGTGTCATTTTGCTGCCTCACTGGTTTGTTTGTATTTTATCTTCATGGATCTCCACGTTCTTAGTGCTTTACTTTTCTTCAGATGGAGAGATGATCGATCAAAAAGAAATATGTTTATTTCCATTCGTCCTTGGTTATCAAACAGTGTCATAACTGAAAAGCCCAAGAGATGTTAAAGGCTGCAAAAGCGTAAATATAATATTTAGACCTACTTTTTTACTGTAATCTTTTTAAAAAAAAAATTATTTATATATTTTTTATTTTTTTATAAATATATAAGAAAAGACAAGATTTAACTCTTTCTCTCTCTCGCACACACACACGCACACGCACACACACACACACACACACACACGCAGCCTGACGCAGGCCTCCTCTCCTCCCACGCTGAACACACCTATAGAAACCACAGCTGAAGCCTTTTCTACAGATTTGAAACGCTCCTGTATTTTGAAGAGCCTCACGGGCCAAACATCGTTTTAGCAAAGTGCAGCCCATAAATTAAAGAGGACCAGTCGGTCCACATGCCCTGTTATTTCTATATATCATAAAGCCCCGTGGTTAAGCTGTTCCTATAAAGTTCAGGAATTGATCGCCGCGTTCGATATATTGATCATCGATCACTTCATGCTCGCTCGGCGCTGTTTCCTAAACACAGAGGCATTGGTGTGGGATCGTTTCAGTGGTTATAGGCTTTGACCTGTAGCACATGAATGACTGACACCAGAAAAATGTTGAAAAATAAATGTCAGCCATGTTGTTTTATTATCTACTGAGCAAAAGGCCGCTCAAACGTGGCTCCTCCTGCCTTCACTCTGCTTAATAATGACAGACGCGTTTCTAGCCTCTTCGCTGATGTGGTTCACGAGGCGGAAGTTTTTTCGATCATAATGAAGCGAATTAAACATTGTGTACATTTATTACATCGAAAAAATGAAGAAAAAACTCACCCTTTCCTTTTTTTTTTTTTTTTAAGATGAAGAGTTTATTTGTCGATTTAAACTGCGTCACGTTTGATATTTCATTTGCACTTAAAATATTATTGTAATAAATGCTCTCGACGTTTTGACGGTTTCAAACCCAGTGTTTGTGACAAAAGGCCAAAACACGAGGCACCGCATTTAACTCAGCTGTAGCATCAGTGTCAGTGCCTGGACTTATTGAAAACAATGCAGATGGTGTGTGTGTGTGTGTGTGGGTGTGTGTTTGGGTGTGGGTGTGGGTGTGGGTGTGTATGTGCACCCATGTGCACTGGTGTGTGTACATTTGTTAAAAACATTTTAGGAAAATGTCTGTATGAACAGTTTTGGGGCTCTGGGTTGGATATGTTACCTTAAATAGGTTTTGAGGCTGATGCAGAGTTTTAGAGAATTTGATTTGATTTGAAATTAATTTTGAGGGTTAAACAATTAAATTCTTTCCCAATTGAAGAAATCTGTGTTTTTTTTCTTGCCACATTTTGTAGCCACTCTAAAAACTAAAAGAAATACCACCACAGACCTACTACGTGAGGAAGCCTGAGGACTTTATGGCCTTTTCAATAAAGACACCTTTGTAGGAAGAGAAGTAGACAAGAACACAGCAAAGGAAATATTCTGCAGCAGCAAAAGCACTCACTGTTATTGTTTTTTTTCTGTCCTTTTGTCAAAAGAAGCTGAAGTGCACTGTCTGCATGTGAGCGGTGCAAACACAGTAGCTGCCATCGAAGGGACGGTGGTTAACCTGCAAAAAGTCAATCTATCTGCTGCTGCCTACAGCCAACACCATAACACACGCACAGAGCTGCTTTTACAATGAAAAAAGAAAGTGTTGATTACACCTCTGTGAGATGACCAAACCTCAGACAAAAATATCCCACAAATGTAAATAAATTAATAATAAATAAATAAATTAATAAATAAATTAAAAGGTTCTAAATGTTTTTGAGAAAACAAAAAGATACAGTGACATTAGCTTAGAGATTTACAGTATTAGGACAAAGTCTAATTTTAGAGACACCGTATTTCAACAACAACAAATCCTGATAAAAGATATCCTATTCTTCTACATTGACGTCTGTCACTTTGATCATTTTTCATCAGTCTTCGCTTTCAAATGCGCCGTGGTAAACAGCAGTGATATATGTATATATATTTTTTGTCAATTTTGATTAAAACATTGTCTAAATATTGGATGGATTATTGTCAGTTTATGTTAGAGTATGTATATGTGTGTGTGTGTGTGTGTGTGTGTGTGTGTGCGTGTGTGTGTGTGAGAAATAAGGGAAGCTTTGATATATTATGACATGAAGCCTGTGTCAGAGATCGTCTCCTACAGCACAGTGAGTTTGTTTCACAGAAAACCGACTGAAAGCCTTTGACTGATAGAAACACACAGTCACATGTAACCTCAACTGTTTAAGTCATGATGCAAAATATATTATGGATTCATGAAGCCGCGTCTGAATGTTGTATTGAACATTAATGGTTGTGTATTGAACCACGAGTTAGGTGGATTTAGTTCACCTGTGCTTGGATGAATAATACAGTCTAAAAAGTTTCAAATAAATACTCTAAACACTTCATTTCCAAAATAAAACAGTAAAAACTTAGCTGTGTCACATAATACTGCACATGTTGGATATGAATTTTAGGATATCCTAACATCTCAACAATGATGATGAAAGAATAGAGCTGAATATAGCCTTAAAAATGTTCTTGAATTCTTCACAAGTAAAGATTGATTTTACCAACACAAAAACAGGTTTTATGTTTAACGAATGAAAAAAATCTTGTTGATCGAAACAATTCAACAACTTAATCCGCTCGCGCAGTTGGTACAATTCCAAAAAACCAAACTGTGATATTCTCGTCATTGATTATAGCTCTCATGCAGCTGTTGAGTATTTTAAGAAAGAATTTGTATGTTTGAGTTTAAGATAAGAAGAAGATCCGAAGAGCATGTTTCTTCTTGTATTTGTCTGGCATTGCACCTGCGTTTCACCACATATAGCAGTAATGGTGACATTTTCGTTAATCATATCTCTTTATCAACTGAAAATGCACAGTAGTACAACTTCTCCAGCATCCATATCCTCTCAGGCACTGGTTGCTAAGAAACAGAAGGAGAGATGTATTGAGACAGAATAGTCAATCAATTCTCCTGTGAGGTGAGGTGTGTGTGTGTCTGTGTGTGTGTGTCTGTGTGCGTGTGTGTGTGTGCTTGGTGTTTCACACTGCCATATTGTCTCTGTAGTTGAGTATACTGTGTGTGTGTGTGTGTGTCTGTAAGTAAAGGGTTGGTGAATAAAAGTGTGTTTTCAAAGCTGTCGAGGGGATTCAAGTATGTGTGACACATTCCTGTGTTTTCAGCAGGTTCATTCTTCCTGTTAAGTAAATTTTGGTGTGAACGGATCGCAAATTCCAGGAGAGTTCTCCACGCTGGTCATTTCAGCCACTTCATATTTAGGACAACATCATCTTCAAGCATTTTATATCCAAAGGTCATAGGTCACTGTGCTTCTGCTCCAGGGATTATCTGCCTTTCATCACATCATTCAGTGCAGTTGGAGGCGTACAAGAGAAATTCTTATCTTCACCATACAGAGGCAAAGCAACAGATTATTAGTCGCCTTACGCTGTCCGTACCCAAAAGGGACACATTGGACTTGATTCATTTGGCCTGGAAACAGCACCAAAACAAAAAACAAACAAAAAACCCTCACTAAACCTGACCTCTGTGGACTTTGTTGTTCCTGAGCAGAAAGGAACAGAGCAGTTTCCTTCTCTTGGTGCAAATGTATTGCTGAGCTGTTGAATTATTCAGATGTATAATTCAAGACGAAAAGTGGAGAACGACTTTTTTCACATCTCCTCCAGATGATTAGTTTGTTAAAAAATAACGTGTGTGTGTGAGAGAGAGAGATAGGGTGTTAGGACAGAAGCTGTTGCATGTTGTGCATTCACAGGTATAATATGAACTTTGACCTGTACTTGTCAGGTGAGGTGGACATGGTAAATACTAAATATTCCCTCCATATGTAAACACACAGTTTCTCTCAGCCTCTCTTTCCTAATCTCTCCATGAAAATATGTGAGATTTTTGTTTTCAGCGTTTACCACGAGCTTCCAGTTCTTAAAAATTGACTATGATTTAAAGGAAAAAAAAAGCTTGTTCAAAAGACAAATAGAAATGCACAATTTTACTGTAAACCACCCTCTCCATGTCTGCTTCCCTCAGGTTTCCTCCAGCAGGAGGCAGAGAAATATGCTGGTTTCATACACTCCATCGATTTTGCCCTCGAACAAAGACAGACAGAGAGAGATGGAGGCAGGGGAGTGGAGGAGACGAGGAGTGAGAGAAATGAGAGATGGATGAAGAACGCTTTCCACAATGGTAAATTCTCTTGTTTTATCCAGACACACAGCTACACAGATTCTGTCTGGCAAGTATTGGCAACTGGAAGAGGAGATACAAGGATGTGAATTTAATATAGGGATAATTTAGAGGTTCTCTGTGTGCGTGTGTGTGTGTGTTTACTTCAGAGGGGAAAACAGTCATCAAGCTGGGCTTTGAGCTCTAAATGGAGAAAAAGCAGTGTTTACTCTGTGAATGAGTGTGAGACAGAGCAACAGAGCGAGAGACAAAAATGGAGAGCAACAGGAAAGAAGGTGGAGGAGAGGAGAGAGAGAAAGAGAGAGTTGGGCTGGTGTTAAGGTGATTAGTCTGGTGGGTTGGCGATAGAGAGAGTTGATCAATAACCTATCGATCTCCCATTGCGAGTGTCAGGGGGGTAGTGGGAAAGAGAGGGAGGGTGAGAGAAAGGATAGGGAGGGAGTCGGTCCTGGCTTGACTTTTAAAAATCCTTTACTCTGCAGATGACAAATAACCCATTAGATTGCAGGAGAGCTGGAAAATCTGGAAGTCCGTCCTGCTGCGCACACACACACACACCACACACACACACACACACACACACACACACACATACACACACACACACACACACACATACACACACACCTGTGAATTTACTGAATGCTGCAAATATTTCTCAATTTCAAATAAGCATGGTACAGACAATTTTTCAGCCGTGGCTGCATGAAAAAGAAAAATCATTTCTGTAAGTAGTGTGGAGGAACTATTGAGCTCAATGCAGTGAAGTTACTTAGCAGACCATTACTTCAAAGAATTCCTCTAGGCTGAAATATTCACTGAAGCAAGCCGCACTCGATACTCACCCTAGAGCCTTTTCAAATGTTCTGCAATAAGTCTATTAGAAATAGGTGACAAATCTGAAAGCAAACAAAAGCAGAAGAGAAAGAAAGCTGACCCGCATCTTCTTTTTGTAAATTTTAGGGCTGCAAAGACACAAATGTGTTTCATCCGACTCTGCGTGTGTGTCGTTGGGGAATATTCTATGTTTGGAGCATTATTCCATAAGATAGAGTGGAATTAATAAGATGACAAACAATCTCTCAGGCCTCCTCGCAGCAAAGAACAGAGGTTATTAGAGTCTGAAAAATGAATCCGGAGAGAAAATGAATTTAAAAAGCAGCTTCGAGGGCCGAGCTAATGAAATCACTTGACACAGAAAGATCACGCAGTGTGTGTGTATATATTTCTGTCACCAGAAACAAGGTCATGATGTTACAAGGTTTTGTCGCTCCCTGGTGTACTCTGGACCATGCCCGATGGGGTCAGAGTTGAGGGGAGAGAGGTGAAGGGTCATTCACTCCTTGAAAATACCACAGAGC
The DNA here is from genome assembly GCA_021432705.1 of Caranx ignobilis. NCBI lineage: Eukaryota > Metazoa > Chordata > Actinopteri > Carangiformes > Carangidae > Caranx > Caranx ignobilis. The sequence goes on from MU269980.1 coordinate 38,505,699, forward strand.
CCAAAGGAATGGATGTCAGGGTAATAGAAGAGAAAATGGTTATTGGCCAAGCCGTCATTTTGACTGTCAGCTCCCACACACCTGAAGTCTTTTACTACAGCAGGTGGGGTTAAAGCATGCAGAGAGGTGTCGGGAGTCGGTGCAGGTGCAGGTGTGTGATATGTCTGCAGTGAAATAAGCACAACACTTTTCCCGCCGTGAATCACACGGCTCTCTCTTCGCAGAGGTTTGGAGGTTTGATGCCGGCAAGTGATGGATTCTCCTCACATTGGGGCTCGGCTCTCAAACAACCATTATCATTACAGATTCTTGCTGACTTCAGGACTCATTTGGACAAATGGAGGGGGCTTTTGATATTTAAGGGAAGTCATGTATAAGAATGGTTAATGGGCAAAACACAGCCTCTTTGTCCTGTCCTCTCGTTCTCACCCCACGCTCAGCTCTCCCTTCATCCTTCATCCCGCTTCCATTTCCTCATTTTCCTCTCATTTCTCCTCCTCCGCCTGCCTCTCTCCTTCTTATGTCCTTGTCTCCCATGTGCCACTGCTCCCCCACCATGCCTCCCTCCGTACCTGCTCAGAGAGCCCTGCCCCCACACAGTGTCTCCCGCTGCCACGCAGTCTCTCAAATTAATGTAGAGATATTGACAAGTGATGGGCCTGGGAGGCATAGATCATCAGGAGGGAGAGGAGAAGAGGGCTCGGATAAGGCCAGGGCGGATGCTCGTCATAGATGTAGGGGTTTCCTCCATCATTACCCAGCAGCTTACTTGACTATCTAAAGTGCCATAGACATAATCTTAAAAGTCTCTCATCTGTTGATTTACTTCCTCCTCGCTTTATGATTCAGCATCATTAGAAGTGGAGGCAAGATGGAGAAAATGTGTCAGGTTTTCAGGTTTGCCACCTTTAAAATAATTAGCAGGCACATAAATATCAGGAATAGCAGCTTCCATGCTACATTTTAACCTACGTAAACTGGATAAGGTGCTGCTAACAATGTGCAAAAGGGCCAGTTGGTCAATACGCCAATTACATAGATGAGGGTATGGAAAGGGCAAATGATAGCCAATCAGTGAAGTGCTCTTACTGTCTTCTAGCAAGAGCTGACCCCCTGACCCCATTCGACCACCCGCAGGCCAGAGGTCACCTCTCCAGGGGGGTCAGAGGGCATTTTGGCATTTTCACGCACTGGCCACAGAGGTGTTGCTATGGTTACAGCAGTGGCCGGAGGATGGCAAGATCTGGCGTTGGGGAGGCGAGGGGTCAGTGTGGACGCACACAGCTGCAGATGTGATGGGACTTGTTTAAGGTTAATTCCAGAAATGAAATTTTGAATGTGATCAAAGGTCACATGAGGTCTGTTCATGTCACATTGTTTTATCTGAGGTTTCACTGAGAAATACTTTGATCCAGTGGAGGAATGTAACAATTCATGCAGAGGAGATGTTTTGAATCTTTCTTGTTATTAGTGTTATTGTGGTACTGAAAAAAAGTTACAGGATACTTATTTCTCCACTTTATTGCTACATTTGAATATAACGATAGATGAAGTTGCACCATCTTGTGGTTGGATACACAACTACTATAAACAGATTTTTCTCTGTTTTTTATCATTGCTATGTTTTGTGTCCTTTTACAATTGCAGACCAACTGCTCCAACGAGGACAATAATGACAGTGATTATCACCAAGTTGAATACCAGCATTTCTCATCATCGTTATCACTGGATTGAGTTCGACATTTTATTTTATGGACAAATACAAAACTGTATACAGAAAGAAACACACACACACACACTCCACTGTCTTTCATTTACTCTTCGGAGCTTCAGTGTCCTTATCCATAATCGCTAATCTTATCTTTGTACCAACAGTGATGTCTAAAAATTAGGTCATATTGTCGTTGGCCTGTTTTTTTTTTCCCACAGTGTCACTGTGGTAACACGTTATCATCATCACCAGAATATGAGCAACATGCATTTCAACTGCAGACTCTGCACCCCACCCTGTCAGACAGTTTATTGGCATTGCCTTGTGACAAGCGCATATAGTTATCAGCCTGTTTAATGAAATATGAGCCTCAAGCAAAAACAACAACTGCCCTTGTAACAATAACCCTGGGATCATTTACATAAAGGGGAACATGTGATATTCAAAACTATTTTTTCCTGAACAGACTTGGTGGAGGAGTTAAAATGACTGAACTCCAACAGGCTGGCTCTTTTAATTCTTTTTTATTTTATTTCATTTTATTTTTATTGATCATCTATGATACATGTACATAAGGTATGTACATAGACACAAAAAGGTCCTCAGAACAACGCTCATATCATTTCATTTTATAATAACACCTATCCAGAAAAAATAAATGAAATAGAAATAAATAAATAAATCCCAGACAGAAGTAGTATTCATCCCTAGACCCCTGAGAGTGTATTTTGTTTCCTCTAACTGTATGAACTGTGTTAGGCCACTAGTTATTTTAATTCTTATTTAGAAATTAGTTGCTACTTTACATCATTTTCCTCTACTGACGGCAGCGTGAAGCATTTCATTGTACTGCTTATTTGACCACCACATTGACATAATGCTTTTACACCTCAGGTTACACAGCTTGTGGTTTGGTGTCCTCTGTTTTGTAGATCAACAGGATTTAATGATTTAATGACATAAACACAATGATAAAAATATATTATGAAATTAGACACGATACATTTTATTTTATCTGCTCTTTTGTGATGAGCCACCTATCTACCACCTCATCGATCAGGTCCTCAATAGACTGATGCAATCAAGATGTGATACTCATAATACCATGGAATCCAGGGAGCTGATACATGATGATACATGATGTGAGTCTCATGAAGAAGATGTGAAAAATACTTTTCTGTGACATCCTTCATTCCAGTGTTGAACTCTGTTTCCTTTATCATTTACCCCTAAAAAATAATTCAAAGGTTCTTTTCTCTTACTTTTGAGAGTCAGACAATGAATTCCTTAAATGGTCTAATGGATAGTTTATAATGTTCTAATGGGTGCATCTGCAAAAAAAAAAAATCTTTTTCTTTAATTAATGTTGTTGTTTGGTTTTGTGCACTGTCTCACAGGTTTTGCAGGAAACCTGTGTTTTGTTTTTTTTCACCATGATTTGGCAAAAGAAATTCACCATTTTGTTTTCTCTCATCAACACCATGTTCTTGATCCTCTTCCTGCTCAGGGTCTGAGGTGCTGAGCCAGTCTGCCAGGGTGAAATTCGGTGTGCTGAGCCGCTTGGGTTTTGCAGTCGGTTTTGCTTTGTTGCTGCTCTTTGCGTACTTACACGAAGATGGAAGATGCTGCTGGTTGCTACTGCCTTACTCAGCATCCTATTCATTCCAATATGACATGTGTTCACTCCATAGACATGTAAAATGACTACAGTGTATATCTATATAAGTGCAAGCTGTTCCTTGCAGATTGATTTTTTTTTTCATAAAACTTTTATTCAGTGCTCTCATTTCCACTTTTGGATTTGCCCAAAAGTCTTATGAAGTCGCTTTATATCTAGTGGAACCAAGAGTTGCCCTAATAGATAGTCCACCCTCACTTCTACTAAAACCAATGTTTAGGTTAAATCAGTTCAAAAGGTGCAAGACTATTGTCAGTCAAATGAATTCTACACTGGTCAGTATATGGGTGACATTTGTTCACTCAATTTTTGATAAAGAAATTATTGACCAGCAGAGCTGGTGAGCTATCTCTGCCTCTGTGCTATCTATCACTGGGCTGGCCTACACCAGTTCTCAGAGCTGATAAATCTCCATCTTTATTCAATCAAATGATGTTAGGTAAAGTCATCTGTCGTCCATTCCTACATCTTCCTCTCTCTTGAGTTTTATGGCTCCCATACTGAAGGCATTAACATTGTCTGCATCCTGTAGATTTATGTTGTGTTGTATGTGTTCTTCCCTCTGACTGTCACCCCTTTAAAGCTTTTTAATCGTGTGTTGTGAAATGCACTTTTTTTTCATATGCTCATTGAACTCTGTGCTTGTTTGTGTTTGTCTGTTCAGGCTGATTCCTGAGTCTCCACGCTGGCTTTTTGCAGAAAGGTCGGGTGGTGGAGGCTGACTGAGGCCAACTGTAGCTTTAAAGTGTAAGCACCTGAAGCACTTGAATAAATAGCATTATTATAGGAAAACGATATATTATTTAAACATGCTGCATTACAGTGTTTATTCAGTGTCAATAGTTCTTCATATTGTTGTTGTGTTTCTGCAGGATCTCTGATATTCTGTGGCGTCACACTTGTGATCATCGGGCTGCTTCCCCAAGGTCTGTACTATAGACACGAACTGCAACACTGACTAAACTGGATATTAGAAAACATTATGCACATGTAAAATTGAATATGCTTTGTCTAGTTCTCATGTTTGTTTGTCTCTTCCAGAAGTGCATGTCATGCTGCAGGTGTTAGCCTTGCTAGGAAAGATGGGTGTGTCTGCTGCTTACTGCCTAATCTACGTGTTCTTCACTGAACTGATCCCCACTGTGGTCAGGAGCATGGGAATGGGGATCGCCTCCACAGCTGTAGAAATATGCACCATCATTTGTCCCTATGTGATTTACTTTTTTTTTTTTTTGATTAATTAATGTATTTATTTAGCTTCTTTCTGTTCTTGTAATTTTATTTTCACAGAACTGTTTGTATATAACTATAGGAAATAGGAATACACTGTGAACATAGCCAACAGATACTTTAGTTATTTAGTACTGCATTTAGGGATTGCACTTACTCAGTCAGTATAAGATTTGTCACTCTCACACACTGATGCCACATAGAGAGAAACTCAAGAGTTTTCTTCATATTTTGCTATGGCCTGACGTATTTGCTTGATCAGCACTATTTTTTTTTGTGTTGCATGCAGTCTGTCATCATGGTGCTTTACTTGTCATTTTGCATCCGTTCTATGCATTCATTTTGCATCCATAGAACTTACTGACCAGGCTTTTAATAACAACACTACAGCACTCTCCTCTTTGTATCTTTCCACAAAGAATCAAATCTATTGGCCTTTTTCACAGGTCACAGATATTTTGACTCGTCAGAGCAGGAAAAGCCAGTTCAAGCTAAAATCATTGATGATGGCACTGTTCTCCCACGTTTCTACTGTTACTGATATCCTATCATACTTAGTATTCATTACAACTGTTTCACAGGTCAAAATGTTATTGTAAGGTTCAAGAAAACTCAAATGCCTTTTGTTCTGTTTGCAGGTGTGTACAGCAAGATCCTCCTGTACATCGTTTTTGGCACAATCAGCATCATGGCTGCTGTTGTCATTATATTGCTGCGAGACATCAGAGACACCACACTTCCTGAGCTTATCAGCCAGACCAAGCCTATCAGAGGGTATGTCACCATATATGCCAATGTGTGAACTATGATTAACAGAAGTAAAGAGAGAGAGGAGACTGCTACAGTCATAGCTGAGACAACTGAAGGTTGCAAATAAATGAGCAAGAGCTCCCCTGCTGAAAAAAAACACACAGCAAGAATCGAGTGGTCACAGACCAAAAAAAGCCTTTACAACAAATACAGTGTTTGATATTGATGCAATTAAGGGTTGTCAAACAGTACAGAGCAAGCTATATCATTTCAAACTGTGCTATCTTGAAATGACCAGCATCTGTGGTTTACACACAAAGAAGTGGCTGGATTACATTTTTTCAATCAGTCTCTTGATGAAAAATCACACCTGTTATTGGACTTGCTGTTGTAGCCTATAGGCCTGTAGGCCAAGGAAATAATCAGTTTTGGGAAGAGATAAAGCATTTCTTTTTCAATAAGTCTACTCCATTGTTTTTGTTTGTGTTTTTCATGGCCTGATAAATTTATTTGCATTAAAAAAATTGCCATGTATCACAAGTATAAAACATGTACATTTAAATTTGATATTTCTGCCCTGTGAATATGCATGTAACTATAAAGTATTGCTGTCTTAGAGTGACTATAAACTTGAGATGCAGTGTTGGCATTTGAAATTAACAAATGTTATTTTAATGACTAATGACTAATGATTAGTACCCCCACCAGTGAATTGTGAGAGATGGTGATTAAAGCATCCAGAAAGCTATATCTTCACACCTCCCTGTCCCACTACTGATGTTAGGCTACTGTAGAGTGCCAGTTGAGCAAAGCAGGGAATTTCCCTGGGGCTCCAGACCACTAATGACCCAATGTCCCAGGTCTGCTACATGTCATTTGGTTTTGGTATTTTGATTAATTACAAATGTGTAAGGGGATTTGCACATACATGCCACATAATAATCCTGTGGTCATTTCTTATAGATGAGCTGTGTGTCAAAATCTAGTTGACACATTGCATGAACAATGTGCAGTGTGTCCTCTGCCTAATGGGAGCCCAAATCATGAGTCCAACCATTGCCAATGTTTACAGACCTGTACTCTTGGTTGCCACTTTACACCTAGTTAAAAGTACCCATCCACGTATTCCTCCATCTATACCACTCATCTGTGAATGATCACATGGGGGGCTGGAGCCAATCCTGTTCCCAGGTGGCACTTTGGTGGTCACAGTGTGAAATTCTGTTGCATTGTGTTGTATTATACTGACAGGTGTTTCTATTACTTCCACTAAATACCTGAAACTCATTTACTATGCAATTACTACTTCAGTTCAAAAGCACCACAAACTCCAGCCTCCAATCCAATATGATGATGAAGTTTGATCAACACCTCTAAACAACTATTTCAACAAAAACTGAACAATAAGTTATCATGACGGAAATATTTATTGTAGGACTAGTGTAATGAAGTTTAGTTTGCATCATCTTGTGTTTATGCTTTCCCAGATTTGCCAGAAAAAAAATCAAATGCTCCGAAACCAAATGTCCAATGACTATGTCTAATAAGTGAGAACAGTAATTACATAATCCCGTTTTCATGTAGTAAACTATTGCACAGCTGACTGTCAACATATCAAGTATCGCGAGATTCCCTCCATAGTTACGCCGAGCAGTGTGTGTTACTCCTGGGCCCCGGTACTGACTGCGCCGTGCCCCCACCTCCGCTGCCTCTACTGGGACCCGGTGTGTGTCTGCAGCAACCACACACACCTGCCCACTGAACGAAGGGGCAAGGAAACACTGACCGATACTGCGACCCTAAATGAGCTGCTGTTTCTAATATACAGAGCCGGGAAACAACGCCGGAAGTAAAGTAAAAGAGTCGCTCATTATCGGCTATCGTTAAATGTGGTGGTATCACGCAACAGCTAGCAGTTAAAGTTAGCTAGCTGCTAGTGATGGCTCTGCTTCTCAATATATTATGTTTGCCGTTACGTTGTAGCTAGTTCAGTGCGGGTTAATTCAAAACTTAACTATTGCACGTTGGGACAGTGACTATAATAATAGTACTCGTGCTTACGCATCCTCATCTAATGTAAAACAAATTACCTAGCCTCCATTAGTACAACATTAGCCAACTAGCTTACGGCAGCATTATAGCATCCTGTTCTCACTAATCATTTAGAGCCTTGCTCACTGTGTTGGGATTCAGAAAAGCGGAGTGTGAGACCAAGCAAAGTGTTGAACCTGATAGTCAAGTTAAATCATATTTATTAATATTCACCTGACAACTGACAGCAAACGTACAGTGCATTTTGTCCTGAAAGCATCCACAAGACAACACCGTTTTGCTATTAAACTTGCAAACTAAGTGTTTATGACAGTAATATTTATGCACATCATAAATAATATTTCTTAGTTCAACTTCTACTTGAAGAGGGGAGTCTTAGTAAATTATTATTTGTAGTCAGGAAAGACAAGTGTCACTTAACCCCAGACCATAGTTTGTCCACAGTAAAATATGCCTCCTAAAAAGAGACCAGTTCCTTTAAACATTGCACCCACTGGCGATGGATTATCCACCTCCACCAACACAGATGTTTCATCTGAGTAAGTTATCCTACCAACCAGTTAATGTTGTATACTGAATAATATGTTACTATGTCATTCATTTGCACAACTTGAAAGATGGATTATTTATAGCCCATATCCATTTCCTCAGGGCCAATTTAGAGGCACTTAAGAAAATACTGGAGGAGCTGGACCTTGATGAACAACAGAAGAAACGATTAGAAGCTTTCCTTACCCAGAAGGCCAAGGTAGGCGAGTTGAAAGATGATGACTTCCATCGAATCTGTGAGCTGGGTGCAGGTAATGGAGGTGTAGTCAACAAGGAGTGCCACAAACCATCGGGAATAATCATGGCCAGAAAGGTGAGCAACAGAGAGGACAGATGAATGTCTTGGATGAAATAAAAACAAATGTTTGTTGTGCAGGACAGTAATTCTGAATGAACTTTCTGTCTCAATTCTCTGTTCTGTTTCAGCTTATTCATTTAGAGATCAAACCTGCGATCAGAAACCAGATCATCCGAGAGCTTCAAGTGTTGCATGAGTGTAACTCTCCCTACATTGTGGGCTTCTATGGAGCCTTTTATAGTGATGGAGAGATCAGCATCTGTATGGAACACATGGTGAGAAACATGAAGAGGGTTTACTGTGTGCATGAGTAGCTGTAAAAGATATTAAGAGTATGTGTTGCCACATGTCCATTCATCCCAACAGGGCAATGATCTTATTTTGCCCTATTGTTCTAATGTGGTCATTGCTTAACAACGGGACATTAAAAACCACTGTGAATACTTGCCTGGAAAATCATGTATTCCACTAATTGAAAATCAGTAATATCTAATAGGTAATAGGTGTGCCCACTGTATTCTTTGCTCTCTCCCTTTGTTGTCCAGGATGGTGGATCTTTGGACCAGGTGCTGAAAGAAGCAAGGAGGATCCCTGAAGAGATTCTGGGCAAAGTCAGCATTGCTGTAAGTATAAGCCATATGTATCATCATATGTAATAATAAATTATTGTAATTAATAAAATGATGAAAATTCACAGTTGTTTTGTGTAGATACATTTTCAACACTCAAAAAACCATCATGATCTTCTGTTGTCATATAACTCTTTCACATTACTGTATTGAGCTGAAAATAAACTGTGAACTTATAATGCAGACACACGGCATGAGCCTGGATGGGTTTCCTGCTTGTTTCTGAATGCTGTTTTCACATTAAGGTTATTTACGGTTATTGACTTGACTAATTTCTCTCCCTTAAAAAATACAGGTTTTGAGAGGCCTCGCCTACTTGAGAGAAAAACACCAAATCATGCATAGAGGTATCAGAATTTTCATTAAGTTGATTATTGACTTTTCTATTTAATAAAATGGAGATTCATCTGTAAGCCATAGCAGCAGCAAGGTGCCTTAAATCTTGTTAAAGCACATTAATACATGTAGATGTTATGTATAGTGGCACATTATCATCAATGCCCACTCAGATGAAGTTTTCATAACATATCCTTTTTACTCACAGATGTTAAACCTTCAAACATACTGGTGAACTCGCGTGGTGAGATCAAGTTGTGTGACTTTGGTGTGAGCGGGCAGCTCATAGACTCTATGGCCAATTCCTTTGTTGGGACAAGATCGTATATGTCGGTATGTTGGTCCCTGAATTATACTCAGTTGCTCAACGTTGCTTTGTCTAACTTGTTTGTGGCTGCATTTCAAATGAATTGTTTCAGTTCCTCATTATTTTGTCAAGACCACAATGCTCTATTAAACTATGAATGACCCTAACTTCAACCAGTGCCTTAGTTTAAAAAATATGTGGTATATTATGTGATTCAAGTTTTTATGAATGGCCCAGCTGTCCACAGACATTTCAAAACAAATGTAACACCCATCTCATATCTGATGTCTAGTGCTGGAACAGCTCCTTGAATTTGACTTTGTTATGCGTTGTTAATGTTTGTAATTTAGCCTGAGAGACTGCAGGGAACCCACTACTCTGTGCAGTCAGATGTATGGAGTATGGGCTTGTCCCTTGTGGAGCTGTCAATTGGACGTTACCCCATCCCTCCTCCGGATGCTAAAGAACTGGAGGCCATATTTGGACGGCCCATATTGGATGGTAGTGAGGGAGAGACACATAGCACTTCACCCAGACCGAGGCCGCCGGGTAGACCCGTCAGCGGTGAGCGACACAATCTGACACAATCAGTGTGTTTTTACGTAACTGTCTTGTTTGAAATGTTGAATATGAAACCACCTTTTCCAGGTCATGGTGCTGTAATGGCCATATTTGAACTCCTAGACTACATTGTAAATGAGGTGAGAATCTAAAAATTTACAGCTAAAAAGAAACTGAATCTGATTCCATATAGTAATAGCTATATAGAACTGGTGCCGTTGGTGATATGATTGTGTTTAATCACGTTCTCAATTTTCTTTCATATTTTCTGTATTTCAGCCTCCTCCAAAACTACCACATGGTGTATTCACTTCTGACTTCCAGGACTTTGTAACAAAGTGGTGAGACAACACTTTAGTCTGACAGTATTATTCAGCTGTCTTGTTACATACACTGAACACACACAACACATCTTCATTTTTGGGTTTTAGCTAAATTGTCATCATAAAGGTGTGATCAAATGTAGGGGTGCACCGATCGATCAGCGCCAATTTCCTTAATTGTGCCGGATCGGCGATCGGCAATTCTTTTATGTGAAACTGATCTTATCTACCTCCGCAAAGGTCTGAAAGTCAGCCACTGCCCCCCTCTGCTCTGTTGTGAGAGGGCTGACTGACAGACCCGCCCACCAGGTTATGTCTGCACATGCGTGTGTGTCTGCAAATTTTGTTTGTTTTAAGATGTGAAAAATGAAAGACTAAAGGAACTGATATAATTTAGTAGGTTGGACAGCAATGCTCTATTGTTGTCATTTATATTTGAGAGAACTACCTCATGTACAGTTAAAACAACAAGTTTGTATTGTATTGTTTCATGGGTATTGTTTTTCACTAAAATAAGATTTGAACATTGAGGGTGTACGCTGTCAGTTAGATAAAAACGGTAACGGCTAAAATTGGAACAGCAGGTCAGGCTTTTTAAAAATTGGTAATCAGCCAGAAAATTGCAATCGGTGCAAGCTTAATCTAATGTTTTGTGATCAACTTGATGGATGAAAAGCTCTCTCTAAAGATTCCTCTCTCTCTTCTGTTATTTCCAGTCTCATCAAAAATCCAGCAGACAGGGCAGACTTGAAAATGTTGATGGTAAGTGTTAGACTAAGACTATGGCCTCTTTGCACTGGGGATATGTTAAGGACAATATCAGACAAATCAAAGATTTAGATCACAAAAAATGCCTGTTGTAGAAATACTTAAGCCCAATCTGCCTTGAGGTCAGCCTTTTTATATTTTATTAGAGAAAATGTTGTATTCATGCTCCTTGTTAAGTCTGAGCCGGCAGCACAAACTGTCCATTTCAAGTTTTCACAGTCTAGCATCTTATTCCTGTGTGTCTTGTTCCTGTCTGTGTTTTATTTCAGAACCATACGTTTATCAAGCGGTCTGAGGCGGAGGAGGTAGATTTTGCCGGCTGGCTTTGTAAAACCATGGGGCTGAACCAACCAAGCACTCCCACACGTACTGCAGACTGAACACACGATCCGTTTACACTCATGCTCACAGTATATAAGAACATAGAGAAGCTGCTGCCTAAGACCAAACACCCACATCATGTTTGCCACATCCTCCCTCAGGTGAACCCCCCTAAATGCTCCAGTCATCAAATGAACTATGCTGACATTTAATACAGTTGATGGGAAGGATACTCTATCTACAGTTTGTACCTTTTTGTGGCATCAGTCCTCTGGGATTCTGTTATCCATGAATTTTTTCTTCTTAAATCAATTACAGCATAATTCCTCTGAATGTTTGTTGGCAACGTGGAGGACATTGGTTATTAGTAATTTGTGTTAAGGTCAATTCAGGACTGTGGGTCATCAAAACTCCTGGGAGACTAACATACCATTAGGCTTTTGTCCATCTTTGCCTCAGTATCAAGCCGTCATACAGACTGTACACACCGTATCCAAACTGGAACATTGGTCTCTTTGAATAATTTTAAAACAAATATAAGAGCTGTGCTTAATTTTCTAACTTGTCTTTCTCTCTCAGTTCAGCATTTTGCTTTTCTCATCTGAATTTCTCCAAAGTGTTCTGAGATTATATAGTACGAGTGTGTCAATCCCAGTTATTACAATCATGGTTATGTGTCTGTACGTGTGTACAGGCAGATCATGTTTTTATATGATATGCAAACACACTGAGAAATGTTTGTTTTACTCAACAGGTCAGGTTAGGTTTGTCTGTGTTGGCAAGAGGTGACTGAGTTGAGGACATTTTCTGTATTTGTTGACGCCAATGATTTCTACAAATTTTGAGATGCCTTCAGACGAAGCACAGCATTTAAAACGTTTTAGCATGACACTCATGTCAGAGCCAAAAATAGTCCAGACCTTAAATGCTCCCTCTGCTCTCTCCGTCATGTTTGGGGTTGTTTCTTAGTAACTTAAAACGGCATCCTCAGTTTGTTCCAGTATCATTATGTTAAGATTAGCTATGCTGGGGCAGAGGCTGCCTTTGAAAAAATAAAATAAATGAATAAATAAAAATAGAGCTTCAGCCCTGGACAGTACCATCTGTAACAAAACTCTTAAGCTGCATCCCGACTCGTGCAGTCTCAGCTGTAACAAATGGTAATATCTTTGTATACGCTCTGGTGTAAACAACAAGACATGGATTTGTCATTGAAGTGCATCCTGTGTTGTGGCAGGATTAGGGCATTTCACTCCTTTGTTTTGTTATTTTCGTGTACTTCCTCCTTTCGGTAACGGTTCCAAAAAAAAATCAACGTTTTTTATGGTAAAATCATCAAAGGCTTTTGTCTTTATAAAGTCATTGTCAATAAATAGTATGTATTGAGATATCTGAACATGATGTCCTAATTTGCTGGAATAATGTCTTACATGTGTTTCACCAGATGGGGGCAGCATATGAACTGCCTAGTACTGAGGACCTCTGGAGCAATTACTAACTAAAGTAAGCTACAAAGCCAAGATATGAAAATATGCCCTGGCTGAGCGGTGTGTGTGTGTGTGTGTGTGTACAATGTTGCAACCAAGTTAACTAATACATATACTGAAAGAAGTCAAGGAAAGTGATGTAATGCACTGATGATGTATTGGTCCTCTTTGAGATAGAGGCAGGGTTACTCATCTGTGTGGCCAATATGTGATGTTGTGATGACATATCTCCCCTTGAATATCTGTCAACTTCAGACAGTGAGAGGCCTTGAGCTCTGAGGAGACATAGTGTGGCTAAGTCTGAACAATGTTGATGGGAGTGGGTGGGGAGGGGGCTACTGCAGCAGAAAAACAGCAAAGTCTGCAGTCATTAATATGCAAATATGCAAATGAGAGGGTAATTAAGATTGGGCGTTTGTCAGTGGCTCTTTGATTGCTAATGAATTCCAATCCGCACGAAAGAGGGAGGGGACGATGAGCTAAGAATGAAGAAAAAGAACAGGATGTTATTGTGCTTGCTTTTTCTTGCAAAAAGAGAGAAGAGCGAGTGAATGCTCGATGGAATGTAAAAGCCTGATTGGAAAGAGATTATACTTTGTAAAACCATGCATCATGCTGCTGTTAAACACAAGTAGAAACAAGATGACAGCCACCCAAAACTGATACAAAACAATCATATGTGGGAAATGCATTAACAGTTTTGATAAATGTATTTTTCCCGCAACATAAAGAGGGAAAATGGGGCTTTGAGTTTGTAACGACAAAATTAACCATGTGCGTTGTCACTGACTATTCAGCATGGCAGACTCGAGCCACCACAGGGAGGTAGAAAGATCTAGAAACATCCCTGCTTATTACCAGGGATGTGGCCGACCCCTGTTGAGAAAGATGCTCGGGTATCCTGGCGCTGGCAGGGATGTGCAGCAGCAGCAGCATGTTGTGTGTCACAGAAAGTGTTATTTTCATATTTTTGGCAAAGGTGGGGGCCTCCCGTTCACACACGAGCACACACTGCTGTTATTGCTGTTTCAGTGGTCCCTTGACACCTGTACATCTTCCTCCTTGACACGTGAAATGAGAATATGTAATACGTGAAATAAAAGCAAATTAAATGTTGTGCCACAGCTGCTCATGTCACCTTATAGCACAATGACTCCCCCACAATACGGCTTCACTTCCTGAACTGAATGCATTCCCAAATACTTGAGCTAGGACTTGAAGTTAAAACACACTACGCTAATGTGTCTGGAATGGCTGATCCCAGGCCTGCTCTGTTCAGGGTGTAATGAGCAGTGCGAGTGCATGAGCGTGTTTGTGTGTGTGAGAGAGTGTATGTGAAAGAGAGGGGGGCTGTATTTTTCACAGGAAACAGGAAACCAGAAGTCATAACAGGATGCCCCAGGTTTTCATACTGTACCTGATGCGTGGGTGGCTTTATGGGGGTAACCCATTTACAAAGCTTTAGTTCTTGTCTAGAAGACGAGAGAGCCCAGGAAAGAGTGGGTGGAGAAGAGGGTACACACTTTGGGGTTAGCTCCACGCTAAATATAGCTTTTTGAGACTTGCGTCTCACTGTTCAACCTTGATGTTGTTTTGCCTCAATGCCGTTCGTCCTACTTTTTAAAAGGCAACGAACCAGACATTTGATGTTTTGTGTAGAGCTGCGATATGATCACTTCCATGGCAAATACATGCGCCAGCTTTCCCCAGGTGTGCTGTAGGAGCTGCAAAAGTGAATCTGTGACATCAGACCAGTTTTGTCATAATGAGGTTAATGTGCTCATACTAACTAAATTCTCCTTACTCTATGGCAAAACTGTGCAGAGATGAGCTGCATCCATGTACCCTTACTCATATAACCCAGCTTTATTTGACAATGCAGTTCAAAACATGTGTTGTCATTTATGTAGTTCTCAAGGGGCAATATGTTAGTGCCATTGTTAATGGCATACAGGTGTGACTTGCATGTGTGCAATGCATGCTGAGCGTGCGTGTGTGTGTGTGTGTGAGACTATGTGACTGTGTGTCTGTGTTGTGAACCACAAAGTGGATGGCTGAGTTTTCTCGTAAAGGCCAGCACAGATGTTATTTAGGTTGTTTCCCCTCAAACGAGTTGAGGTTTTCTCTAGAAAGTCTCAAAACAAACACAGACATTAACTGCAGTTTTGTTTACATAAGCACCAATGTACAACTCAAGAAAAACAGCAGCCAGACCTTCTCTGTGAGTTAGATGCTGGCCTGTGCCATTAGTGCTCTCTCGATTCCAGTATGTGAAAAGGAAGTGGCTGCAGCATTACTTTTTCATCTCAACATGTTAGACACTTTTCTTGTAGGTGTTTTCCCCTCCTCCCCAAACACTAAACTGAAGTTATTGGACAGATAGTCAACATGTTAACACTGTCACGTATGTGCTCTTCACATTTTGTAACTACACTCTACCTTGTGGTTAAACTACTGAACAAAGTGGGTATTCTGAGTAAAGGATGGACACTTAATAACTAAAAGGCTTTAAACATGATTATGCATGTAGGACCCTGCTATTAGTATGATTATTTCTTAGGAATGTTATCATAGCTATTTTAAGTGTAGATGTGTTATATCCCTTAACAGTGAACTAGTTAAAACTATTTCAATGAATCATTGTATTGAATATTGCAAAATTACTCTTTTTATCAATGCATAGCCCATTGGGGTGTGTAATTTGGTATGGATTTATTATTATTATTATTATTATTATTATTATTTATTTACTAATAGCAAGGTCACCCCATAATCATGCGTCTTTAGCAATGAGTTTAAACATTATTGCCAAGTATGATGCACTTTAACTTTTTCACAATGGAAACCATGTTTAACATAACGAAGCATGGCGACCGTCCGTCTCTCTTTGACACACATATATAATGTGAACATTTTTTGTAGCTCAGGTACTGTTTGAGAACAACATTAAAACGTAAGTAAGTACCCCTCAGGCAAAATGAGACTGCCCCTAAAGGCTGATGTTGAAACATATATGGACGTCCCACTTGCCAATCAAATGTTGGTCGTATCCAATTGGTCCTCCCTCCGATATTATCATTCCATCTTCTACTGGTCTGGTCTGTCGGGCTTTCCGTTGTACTCATCCGCCGCGCGAGATAGATCCGCGCGAATTGCTATTCGGGTCGTTCTCGGTTTCGCGCGTAGGCGAAAAACAGTGACATTTCGGGGTATTTCAGAAAACCGCTACATCGATCCAAGACTGTCGAAAGCTGCCTCGTTTGGTTACCTCGTTTTAGTTGAAATTGGACACCGCTGATGTTTCAAGCGTCCATGTCCTCCCGTAGGCTGTGCTGCGGAGTGATACGCGAAACCGACAATGTGGAGGTTGTGAAAATGTCTACTTGGGAAATTAAATGGTTACAATTTCTCTAACAATAAGGAAACGGACTAACACAAGAGTTATGGTTCGTGTTGGAGACGCGTTTTCAGTTTCGTGACTAAGGCAGCAAAGAGACGAGGCGGCGGAGGAGTGGTTCATATTGCCTTTCCTCATCTTCATCAAGCCCACAATCCGGACCACGGGGGAAGGATCCTATCCCTAACTTTGTTTTTCTCTCTACTCCAGCCGTTCATTTCTCCCTGTTGGATGCCACATTATTGAATCCAGGTAAATGCGTGGATGAATACACATTCATTGCGAGCATATGCATGTCAAACAGAAGTTGTCTGTCACGTTGTTACCGGAGTAATATTCAAGTTTTAAGCGCATCGCTCAAGTTGCGCCGAGTGCCACAGCCGGGAAAAGCGGGGTCTTGGATTTTCGTCCCTTTCGGCCTGAGCGAACTTGCAGTGTTATTACTGAGTATCAGCAGCTTGTGTGTGGAGGAAAAGACTTCTTTGTTCACTTCAATGGGCTATAACGTTACAGCACATTAGCATACTGCCAGACTGAGTTAGCTCCCCCCGGGATTTAGCTGTCTGAAGCACTAGTATGTGGCTTTACTAGAAACAAATGCACGGACGTTAGCCCGAGAGACGTTAACGTAAACAGACCTTATTGATTTGTGTTTTAACAGTCCCGGCTGTGGTTCCGTTAGCAATATATCCCACCCGTTGTCACGATATAAGAGTTTAACTAACGCAGCCCATGTCATGAATGTTATGTATTAAAATACATAGTTGTACAACGTTCATAAATCCCGTCTTACAGCTGTAACTGGGGGTGTTATTTTTCTTACCCACCTCCACCAGCAACAAACCACCAAACTGTGTCTCACGACATTAATGCATCTTTAGCCTCAGTTTCTCACAGTTTACAGAGTTAAATATACATTTTGAGCAATGACTGGTAGAAAGTGTGACATTTCTCCCGATTTGGTTGTGTTTTTACCACTTGACTCAAACTTTGGTGGCCCGGGTCTTTGTGTTCATCGGTGTCTGACTCTGCTGCTCGACGTGAGGGCAGGCAACAGGTTTTTAGGTCCTACTAAACGTCCCGCAGGTTTTTTAACCCACCGACAAGCCATGTAAAACACAGACTCTAGATTAAAGTCTGTCTCTTGTTTGTCTCCAGCTTTGAGATGTTGTGAGGCCATTTCTGCTTTAAAACTTTTTTTACCAAATGGGCAGGCCGAAGGTGGGGGTGCCCAAGACAAGCCTATGCAACTCTTTTAGGAGGGACAAAAACTCTTATCCCCCATTTTGACCTCAGATCACTGTGACATAGAAATTACAGGATTGTATGGAGTTATATATTGTTCTAACACAGTGGTTGTGTTATCATTAGCCGCTGTGCTACTAGTTACACTGGTTCTCCATGATCCATTAGCATCCTTTCATGTCACTAGAATGGGTTGTTGTTGTTGTTGATCTTTGGTGTTGTCTTTGTCATGGCTTTCCTTCATTATAAACAAATGAATCAGATTAGTCACACTATTATCAGGGCTTTCCCTAGTTAACGTGGCAGTATTAGAGGTGTGTAAATAGGTGTATTAGCTACACTTTAAAGAGTGACTGATGCTTTTGTAGTTGCCATGAATAGCTCAGATGAGTGAAACCAATTAGCTTTTTCTGTTTCTATAGTGTGTTATTTTCAGCTAAGAGCAAATCTTTAGTCATACTCTGAAAATGATACTGAGTTTATTCTTGTGGACAGCAGTTAAATCATCTGACATCTCACAAATGCACTTGTGATCAAAGAAAAACTTACATCCAACGCCCCAAGTTCTTAAAGATACTTTGTTGTGTTATGTTGAACTTATCACTTGTAAGGCAAAATGGACGAAATAACAGAAGCATGATGATGTTTGCCCGGCAAAGTCATTGATTCAGTATTTTGTGGTTTAAAGACAGTGTGATTAATCTTTTTTATTTTAAGTTTTCATCTTTAATGCTTTTTTTTTTCTTCTTCTTATATCCAGTATTACGTAACTTTGCAGTTGTACCAGAAATTCTGATGACATTGCTGGTAGTCATAGTAAATTAATCACCTTGTCTGAACATTAGAGGCATTCGGAGGAAAAAACAACATATAGAGTCAATTTTTTAGGGCAACTTACACAAGGTTTGCGTCATATTACTCAAAGTGGCAAGGAAAAAGACTTCAACATCGTGACAGCAGATCCTTAGGAAAACTGCATTAGCCAACAAGAGCGAATACAACTAAACCCTCAGCAACACAAACTGAAAAACACTTAATCATATATTTGCTTGATGACAGCACAAGCTACAGCCTCACACATGAACCCTGAATTTGATCAACACCTCTCACTACAAAGTCATACCATTGTAATTTTCCCCATCTGGTATTTATTGCAGTTCTTTTGTACTGCAACGTGTTTCTGCTGCTTTGTTCACCCAGTGTCTTAGTTATTTAGACGTTTTTCACACATGGCATGCATTTGCTTTGATACAGACTGGTCCTATGGTACATTGTCCATTTGGGCGTGCAGCATGCTATGTTATTACCCTGTAAGTTATTCAAAAGAGCTGTCAGAGCAGGTTGGTTTATGAGGTAGAGGAAGCAGCCTGAGCCCAGAGGCTGACTAACAACCAGGGGAGTGTGGCCTGTGGCTGGACGATGGTCACCTATGTTAGATGTGGGCATGTAGGGAAATTCTCATTACGTGGTAAATACTCTGACGGTCAAAGATGGGGACATGCTACTTGAATGTTAATTCTGTGGTACGATGGAGCCATCAGTGATTAATTCATGTTTAGTTGTGTCATTGGTAGATTGGTATGAGCCTGCGTAACACTTCTTGAAAAGCTGAATGAGTGCAGTTGTAGCTTATGTGCAGTGTGTTGATCTTGCAAACATGTTGTTTTATTGACTCTTTTCACAGTTGTGTTGAGCAACTTGAATGCTTTTAAGTATTCATCTGCTGCATGGAAATGTGAAATATCAATATTAGATTGGCAAGTGTAAATATTGTCTGGGAGGTGGTTATCACTACATTTATCATTGCCTCAATCTGGGTATCGCTTTTTTAATTTAGTTATTTCTATTGGTTGTGACTACTTCGCTGAAGTGTCCACTTCAAATATGTTATCTAATTCATTTATTTGAGGAAATACAATTTCAAATGTAATATAAACGTGAAAGGCCAGGTTTGACTTTCAATCATTTGCAAATCGTTGGGGCTTTTACAGTTTGAAAGCAGTTTGGATAATATAGTGGGTTGTTTGGGTCACACATTAAACACAGACTTATTTAAAACTAAAGTCTGGTTGTCTGTGTGGTTTCCCCACGTGGATGTTGTTGCGAAGCTCTGTCTGACTCTGTTGTTATTGCCGTCATATCTCTGCAGGTGAGTTAGCTGGTGAGTGAAATGTTGGAAGCGATAAGAATAAAACGATGACAATCAGATTGCATTTTGAAAAACTCAAAAGAAAGCTTTGTTTTTTTTAATGCTGCATCACAGTTCAGTGACAAACATTCCCTTCATTTTGAGCGCACAGCCCCTGCTGAGTAGAGTAAACAGGAAATTTAGCTCAAGCTCAAGCTCTAGGTTGGTTGTTGGAATATATAACCTTCCTTTTGTTTTGATTAGCTTTTGTGGACAGCACCAATAGTCATGGGTCAAATATACTCATGTTCTCCTTACCTCTGCTTGTAGTCACTTGCTGAGACTGAAAGGGCCCAGTGAACAGCAGCAGAGAATGGCTGCAGTGGAAACAGACAAGGAGCTCAGCGACTTGCTGGATTTTAGTGCGGTAAGATCTCTCTGAAGATTGCTTGAATTTGTCGAGTATGCATCCTATACAGTTCATTCTTTGTTCACAGAATGACAAATAACTTGAATTTTCACAACAGGTCTTGTTGTCTAGCAGGTTGAAATGTGAATGAATGCCAACGCATCCACGAATCGGTCAGTCGGTCAGGATTTGAGGGCCTATAGTGCGTACATCAGCCACTTTTTTATGAGACAGTTGTTGTGTCACTCAAATTTTCATAGTCACTCAGTTCAAGTAGGAATCCATAGATCGATTCATGCCCATTGTAGCTGTTGGCCAAGAGGGATAGGATACAGGATAGGATAGTTTGAAATACCAACTAAACAACCTTTGCTCAAGTGAAGAGGACACAGCCCACCTCAGCCTGAGACAGACCTGCACTCGTTTGTTTACCGTTACATTCCTCTCATTTCAGATGTTTGAGCCTCCAGTTTCAAATGGCAAGAACCGGCCGACGACTCTTGGCAGCAGTCAGTTTGGAGGTTCAGGTAAGACCCAAAAACAAATAGATGTCGTAGACTCCTCTTGTCCCTGTGACTCCTGGATGAAGTAACCACCTCTTAACACTTCATTTTGTTTTTGTTCTGTCTGTCTTCCTAATTTCTTTGTTTTTCTTTGTGTGTCTCTTTTTCCGTTAATGTGTGTTTTCGATAACACAGATTCAAAAAGACAGGTAAAAAAAAAATCACTAATGCCATTGAAGAGAATAGAATGAATGAATGAATAGCTTTTCTACCCTAAAGCTATTGGCAGGTTTATTCGTTTGTAAATATCCCTGGTACTTCTCCTGACAGTGAAACATGCCTGTGGTGGGCCCTGTCCAGTGTCAGTTCCCTATCTTCAGTCACTGGTTGTGTTTTGAATGGTAATGGAAAGGAAAATGTTCCCGTTCTCCTCAGCTCATCTCATGAAATTAATTTCAGATCACAGATTATTGGACAGAACCGTAGGGAAGTTGCCAGCTAATTTTATGCTATTTAGATGAAGTGTCATCTCCTCCACACTTCCTCATCCTCGCCTGGCAGGTGTCCCTTCCCTCACCTTCTCAGCTGTTGCTATTCAATCACTTAAGGACAAAAGCAGAGGAGTATGGGTCGTAGGGAACAACTCAATTAATCTACGTGCTGTGAAAAAAAGTGAATTTCCCTGTCCTGTACTCTTGCCCTCTACTTTCCCTCTTCTTCTGCTCGCATAACTCATTTTTCAACCAGAGCTGTTATCCATCCTCATCAACAACTTTACCATCCCTGCCTCTCCAGTGACTATGACCAAACAGTCTCAGGATGTTAGTCCTTTCCAGTGTCTTTATGTTGTGGTATTTTGTATTGCTGCCACCTGCAAAAATATTTTCTCTTTCTGTTCCCGTCATTGGTGACTCACTTGCCCCACATGAACCTTTTTCTGTCACCCTCATATCTGCAGAAGTGCAGAACTGTCTTTTTGGCTGGCAATAGAAATGAAACATGATATTTAATTAATATGAAAGACGAGGCAAGTGTTGGCAGGGTGGGGAATAGGGGGCTCTGTTTCTTCTATTCATTTGAAGGCCACTTGCATGTTCTTTTGTCAAGGCAAGGTGTGTGCTTACAAAAGGGACTCATAGATAATATCAGTCCAACGGCTCCTTGTGGCTTTGTCCTGTTGTCGTAAAATTATACTCTACCCAAAATCTATCCTTTGAGTAGCAAACACCCACCATTGTGAGATGAAAAAAAGTTCAACAAGATCCTTAGAAATGTCTACAGCAGTTCTGTATCATCACATACTCCTAACATCTTTCAGTATATTCAAGCGTATTCACCCAAATTTTGGCAAAAAGATGAGTGAGGCAGTGCAAAAGGTCCATGGCAGTGTTTTCTTTAGACATTTGGTACCTTTCCCTCCTCATGTAAAAACACATCTCCATCTTAAGTCATTGTAGCTGTTTTAAAACTGACCATAGTAACTGTTACTTGTGAAGGAGCTAACTAGAAACACCCACCTTTTTAAGCTTGCACAGGGTGAGTGAGTGAAACACTGTCAATATTTTGGGTAGACTGTCATTTTAAATGACTAGTGTAATATCTGGGAAACAAATCTAAGTTTGGCACCGAGACTGGGAGCAGCAGGGAATGGCTTTCCAAAGTCAACAGCAAAATCCTCCCATTAGACAGCAACCATGGTGCTCACTGAACAAGGAGGCTCGGGTCATTTGTTTAATTGTATAAAAATGACTGTAGGGAGAATTAAATGCTGTAAGTATTTTCTTGAACATCGACTGGCTTCAATCCTGGAGCCTTGTCATCAGTGTTGTTACCAGATTGGGACCTTGAACCCATATGTGGAAGTGCCAGGCTGATGGATAAACTGTTTCCCATCAAATCATTGTGCACATTTCTGTATGTGTTTGATCTCATTCTCTGAAAAAAGACTATTTTCCTAATTAGTATTCAGCACAAACCACACTGTTTGCCTCAGATTGGTCAGAGCAGCACTGCTGGATTTTTAGGTGGCACACATGACTTGAGGAATCATTGCAGAGAAAAAGTCATCCCGGAGTACGATTCATGTCTGTCTCTATGTTGGAAATTTGGTCATGTAAATTTGTCTGTGTTTTAATGGTTACTTAAAGCTGTGATATCATCTGATCACCCTCAAATAATCTGACTTCTAAGAGTATTCCTGCGTTTTGCGGAGAAGCTGCTTCATGTTTTCCCTCTAGAATCAGTTGAATGCTCTTTCCCCAGTATGGTTAAGTTTTGGGGTATGTGGAGATTTAGCTTATGTGGCTTCAGGGACCCTCCCTGCTACAGCTTTCAGCGATGATAATATGTCTCCTCTGGTCTTATGTGCCTGTTCAATCCCTTTCACTAGTCAGTTAAAGTCATTTTCATAGCACTTTCATTTTTGGTCACTGGAAACCGAGAATCCTAAAATGTATTTTTAAACTTTGGTATGGCCTGAAATGCAGAAGGGGTGGAGTTTCAAATTTGCATGAAATGTTACATTTTTCAAACACAGATGTGTGAGTGAAGCACAGAAACTAAAGGGTGTGAAAGAAAAATAGCAGTTTAAAATCTCTGATACACTTTGCAGGTAAAATGTCTGTGTGTAATTTCACACAGCATCAGAACAAAGAGATTCAGATGCCCTTTTGCTGTATTGGTGGGTTAGGGCATGCTGTGTTGTGTTTGAGAAGTCTCCAGTGACTCACAGGTTAAAATGGCCAGGCCTGTGTTATTGTACATTGTTCAGTATTTCATTAACAGTCTTCACTCTCTGGAGATTTGATCTGACATCATGCTTTGTGTCTGCGTGACTCACTTTGTCAAGGGAAGGAAGAAGGTGTGTAGACAAAACGGCACACTCAGTTTTAGGTGCCTGGGGCCGTGTTCCTGTAAAAACGAAGACATGTCTGCAAGTTTGGTCAATGTATGTGCCAGAGATTTGCTCATGAAGCCTATGACTCAGGCTGGCTGTCTGTTTCCAGCATTTCTTCCTGTGTAATTATAGACCAGCCGTGCTTAAAGGGGCGTTGCATGCTGGGAGGAGAAGTGCATTGGGGTTCACCAGAGAATTTGTCTGATGTTACTCACCCTTTCTTCACGTTTCTCTCTCCAGTCCTGATAGACTGTCTGAGTACTGCACCACTCACAAGCTTCTCATGGCTTATATATGATAATGATTAGCACCGTGATCTGTTGTATCTCTTCAAGTGCTCCCAGTTTCTCCGCACATACGGGTAATATCAAATTATGAGCCGTGCATCGTCCAAGGGAACAAAATCAAAAACTACGACGGGGGTGAATAAGACAAAAAAAACACACACACACACACATTATGAAAAAGCTTTAAAGGAAGAACAACACTTTGTCCATAATAAGTCAGAATAAACAAAACTCTGTTGAAGAGACTGAGACGTGAAACAAGTATCATTGTGTGGTCTGTGGTTAAAGATGTGAAGACGATGTTTAAAGTACTTCACTTACAAGCAGAGTATGGTCACACATTTATCTTGACACCTGAAATGACACGATGATCACACTTGCAAGGTTCAGAAAAACAGTGAGGTTCTTGTTCATGTTACAGTTTTGAGGAGAAAACTAAATAAGACTAGATGCTGAAACAGAATAATCAAACAATGTATGTTTCATGTATGCTGTATAAATATTAGGGACACGTTGATCATGGGGTGTAGTTACCTATCTAAGTGTAGCTGCTGTGTAGTTGACTGAAAGATCCTCCTTTCTGCCAGTGACTGGATGCAGCTCAGTGGCAAGTAGATGAATTTCTAGGCTCTTAAAGCAAATGAAAGCATCAAACGAGTCTTAAAAGTTTCAAACAGCTGTGTGGTGGCATGTAAACCTGCATTATAACACTGAGGTGTATCAAAAGTATTGCATGTTGTATATCCAGATGTATTATGTTTCTAAGTTTATTATGCCATTGGCATTTCATTCATGGTTAAAAAAAACCACAATAGATTTTTGTGCAGGGGGAATTGATAATTAATCACACATTAAGAAAAGCACTTGATGGAAACCGGATGAAGTCAAGAAAAACAGAACCCTGTAAACTCTGGCTATATGTTTTCAGTGAGTATTATTGGCAGAAATTATGGAAACCTGCAAATATCAACTTCCTTTTGTCCATTATCATTAGATCACTTAATTATGGAGAACATGGGACCTAATTTCCATGATTTTAATTGAATTTATTGTGCCTCCTGGTTCATCATTTGTCCACTCTTCCATGTGTCTGAAGTATTTAACCTATAATGCCATTGCTTCAGGTATTTTTTTTACATTAAAACTCCCATTATCTCCTCCACACCACCGATTTCATGAAATTTGTTTCTGTTAACCTTACGCAACCTGCCTGGGGAAACATATTCCTATGCATAAAGGCCGTGGAGCAAGTTAAACACTACACATACACTGCCGTTTGTGAAATGGATGGTGACAGTTGACTTTTATTTTTCTATTTCCTTAGTGAAAAATACCACAAATTCCTGTCTGACTAATTAACTCAACATTTTTCATGGGCTACATGGTTCTGAATACATGGTAGTAGTCAGAGATGGGCATTTCAAGCAAAAGCACTATTCAATAACTGCCGGGAACTAATTGATTATTTTTTGCATATTCAACACCACACACACTCTGAGAATATTGTAACGATACACACCGTGCAGAGTTTGCAATAGTTTCACTTGTTTTTTATTTGACAGAGTTTCACACGGAACTTTCTGATTGTTGTAGGAGTCTTTACATGTTTCTCCTACTGTGACAGTAAAAAGGTAACTTTTACATTTTTAACTGAACGACTATTCGATTATTCGAAAATCATTGCCCATCCCTAGTAGTAGTGTACTGGAGAAGCCCGAAAGCCCTGTAAACTTAAACTGTATGTAACCTATGCCCTTCACTGAATAAGATTACATGTTGAGAAACCTATTTGTAATCTACAAGTATAAAACAGAACAGAAAATATTGAATTGGAAGCTTTGCTTGTCTGAAGCTTGAGGACGGATGACTTAGAGCAGGAACGAATGGTTTGTGTGTTTTCTTTATCATCTTTGATTGACGTGGAGAGTGACAGTCAGCCATAGAGAGGGGACAAGACATTGTCTCCTTCATCTCTTATTCTGCTGGTGTCGTGTGTATAGATCACAGTTGTCACGGCAATCTAGCAGCTCTCAGCGCTGTGGACCCATCACTCTGTTCTACTGCTGATCCTGTCACGATTCGAGCCCGCCTCTACCCCCCCCCCCACCGCTCCCCTCTTCGCTTTTTAATTAGACAACAAAACAAAAATATGAATATTCATAGAGCTGAGCTTCATTAATATGCACAATTATGCAAATCAGCGCGCAATTAAGCTTCAGCTTTTCCCAAGAGATGCTGTGTAGCGGTACGAGTGGAGATTGTGAGAAAGGGGACGGGCAGGAATTTCTGCTTCGCCAGTCTTCAAAATCACTCCTTTCAAACACATTCACCTCTCTGAAAGCTGCACTGCTCTGGTCAGGGATAACGTGTATCAGCCATGTACGACTGCGACCTTGCGTCTATGTTAAAGCGAAGGTGTAGGCCAAACAGATGAGCGATGAATGACTGTTGCCATGGAAAATGTAAAGCAGTGGAGTGGGAGAATGAAGAATGTCGAGGATGATTCTGAGAGCTTCATACTGGGTGTTAATTATTCAAACTTCCTACAGCTCATATCCACATTATGTGACGGCGCTGTCACAGTGCTGTCTCTGTGTGAGCTGTGAAGTGAAGCTCTCTAATGGAGGTTACTGTAAGCGGCCTGAAAAAACCTGCATCAAAGCAAATCATCTTGCTCTTAAGTTAGACTTAGTTTTCCAAAGCCAAAGCTTAAATGTTTGTTAGAAATGTATCTGCCTTTTGGCGGTTAATAGGCCTCATCTTTTGTCTTCCAGGTATAGATGACAGGAGTGGGTCCAGTCCCTGGGGACCAGGAGAACAGAACAGTCCATCTTTCAACCAGGGAAGGGTATGAGTTCTTCCTCACTTACTACACTGAAACTGGTCATGCAGATGTCATGCTACTGAGCTTTAATGAAACACAACAACAGTTTGGTTGACTTGGGTCTTTTAAACCCCTTTCAAACACAGACAGGTTGTATGATGTGGAATCATGAAGAGGTCAGCAAAAATTTGGCCACTGATACATCTCCAGCCTGGTCAAATGAAAATACCAAGTTGTCACCTGGTCCACATCTTTAGTTTCACTCACCATGTTCAGATTTTAGGGGTTGACCAGAAATGGAGATGGATTACACTTAGGGAGGAAGGAAACTTGACACATGATCTATGAGCAGCAGCGTAAACATATTCACAATGAACAATAACTTGATAATGCCTCATGACACATTACACAGCATCATGAAGACTGTCTAGACCAGAAGAAGCTATGAACCATTTCAGATGTTCTCGTTGTCATTGCTGTTGACTCTGCTTGTTCACTTAGTCACATTTCCTTTTGTTACGGTCAGCAGTGTTTCCATCAAAAACTTTTTGGGTCATTTTGGATAATTTCTTTTAACCACCATTTTATTTTATTTTATTTTATTTTATTTCAGTCAGTGTACTGAGTGCAAAGGGAAAGGTTTTGGCTATATGTGATGTAGAGATTTCTATAGTAATCCAGTAGCAGTGTTATGGTAACCCTGTATCTGCTGAAGAACCCATATACAACCAGGATCAGAGCAGTATCAGAACAACAACAACAACGACAACAAACGGATCATCCCAGTTGACTTATTGAATGAACACACTACAGTTTAGTTTATTTTCTGACATAGTTGCTGTGGTGTGAATAGAGTATTAATACTGGGATTTGTTTTGTTTCATTCAGTTATTTTTATATCCCTAAAGCCTTTGCTGTCTTCCTCTAGGGTTATGCAGAAGAAGGCCTTTACAGTGAACAAGAGGGCATGGCCTCTGCCCCCATATTTGGATCAGGGATTGTTGGTAAGAAGGTTTATATTGAACTAAGCTGTTGAAGCGTAGATACCAGAACTTTCACATCTTCTTTTCTTAAGGCTTAAAAAAGAAATGGGGAATTTTAGGGGCAGTGTTTCTAATAACAGGGCTTGACAATGGAAGAACATACACATTTATTTAAAAGGACTGTGTGACTGAGCTAAAACAATGAGCTGTTTGTTCGGGGCAGCAGCCATTCAAAGGTTAGACAGTAATGTACCACTTAACGGTAAACCATATTTATGGTTAGGTGGCGATGGATGAAGGGAGTAGGGTAATCAGGGAGGATGTGGAGGAGGGTTTTATTTGTGTGTTCTGTACGGATGGGGGGGGGGTAAAGAGCACCCATGCACAAACAAGGTTCTCCCCTGGGACTATGGTGGCCTATAGCTCTCCTCTGTTTAACTGTCAGGGGAGGGGACAGAGGTTGGGCACAATTGCCCCTGAACCATTTATAATGGGCCAATTAGTTGTTGTTTTGCAGTCCACAGCCATAAATTCCACACATCATCCTATATCCTCACACAACAGATGGGAGGCACCCAAACGCAGAAAACAGAATTGCCAGATTGCGTTTTAATATTGACATAAAAGCAGAATTTTCACATTGAAGACCTAATTTTGTTTTACTTTTTCCTCACAGGGAAGGCAGAGCGAGGGCCGTTTACATCGTTTGCAGCGCAGGTAAGTCAGTCAGAAAGGCAGGTGCTCTGCTGCAGTATCATCTCATCTGTGCTTTTGCATTTTTTGACAAAGTGTTTCCCCCCCAGGCAGATTTCTTTTTTACTTTTTAATTTACTTTTAGAATAATTTGTGTTTACCTGTTCTGTTATCCTGCATCAGCATGTGTGTGTGTATTTTTTATTTTTTGTTTTTTGTTTTTTTGCACCATCTTTAGCCCGGCTTTATGCCCAGTGAGATACCCATGCCCAGTCCTGATCCCCTCTCCCCGTCTGGCTTGAAGTCCAACTCTCAGTTTTATTCCTCCTATGAAGGGAGCAACTCTCGCAGAAGACCAGCACAGGACCCCACTGGTAAGAGTGAAAAGGACTGCTTTCAAGTTTCACATTGAACACCGTCATAGGATAGATGTGCTGTGACAGATTTTCTTTGCTCTGGTTTAAATTTAAGTTGGTGTCTATCATCACTTCTCCTGCTGAGGTTTTAAAAAGTGTCTGAGAAATCTCGCTTCTTCTTAGTCAGAGAAAGTGAAATCACAAGTTCTCAATGGACAGAGTCATTGAGTAATATCAGCCTTGGATACCTTTTGATTAGACATTAATGAGGAGTTACAAACACAGATGGATGAATTGCTTCAGTGGGACTGCAGAAGGGAGGGAGCTGCTTTATGTGTCATGTCACTGGTGGTTTTATATTTGTTCCTGCAATAAGTTAAGATCTTTGTGTGGGCAAGTATGTTTCTGTGATTTCACTCTGTTTCTCTCCCTTCAGAGCCACAGCCAAAAAAGATCAGGAAGGTGCCCCCTGGCCTGCCCTCCTCGGTGAGTTTGAACATCCAGAAATGCTGCAGCCCTGAACCACATTTTAGTCCTTGCATGGGAGCCTGTGTTTTCATGTTTTACGCCCTTGTCGCATTCCATTTGGCATCTTAAGCCTCTGCTTGGCTTGGCTTGCAGAGCAGTAGAATAGCTGCAATACAGGTCATCCAGCTCTTACAGCTGTGCATCTGCACCACCAGTGTAAAAAAGGAAAAATGGGGGGAAAAAAGCCACTCATTCACCCAGTCACTCATTTGCAGCCTGTATTTATAGTGTGTTATGTTTGTAGGCCCTTTACTTTATGGCCACATTTCTTCCCCTCAGCCAAGTATACTGGTTAGATCACTGGAGGGAATTCATACTGGGGTTTGATGGTTCTTACTCCACCTCATTTTTTCGCTCCCACTCTCACTCTCTGGGCACCCTATTTCCTCCTCTTGTCCCCCCCTCCTTTCACCACCACAAACAACAGCCCTCCCCTTTCTCTCTCCCTCCCCCATCCCTCTATCCCAGCTGCCAGTGGAGTTGGCTGCCATCCAGGATTCGGCAGATGGTTCAGTAATTAGGAGTGCATCTCTCCGTTCCCTCTTCTCCTCTCCCCTCTTTTTCCTCTTCTTTTTCTCTCTGTTTAATCAAATTACAGAAGACAACTTCAGCCCATTTGGATTTGAGTTTTTCAAACAGTTTGATGCTTGATTTTTGTCTAGAATGGTCTTGATTGAGAAGGATATGGTTGTTCAGAACATTGGCGCCTTTATACTCATCACGACATTCACAAAATCCAACTGCAGCGCCCATTATATGGTCACATCTCACTGTGTTAAAAAAGATTGAATTATGTATCTGTAAACCATTCTCAGCATGCTTTTATTTAACAGGATAGTGCATAAAAGCCTCACTAAATGGTAGACAGGACCCAATAAAATCACTGACACTGCACATTCAATACTTTGTGCTCAGTGCTCCAGTCTGCAGCAGTCTGTTTATTGAATTAAGTAGTAAAACCAGGTAGTAAAAGTAGATAAAAAATAGATTCCTTGGAAGGAACACATACTTTTAAGAGCTTGCTTTAACTTCTTAATCTGTTATTTAATTCATATCTCTTATTATTTATTTAGGGTTTTTTTTTTTTTACTGAAACAGATAGTATTTCCTATGGAAAACTGATATGTTGTCACCCCACTACCACTTAGCACAAGGGAGGTCCTAACTTGCTTAAGACCCAACAGAAAAATGCCATATTTACATACTTGGTTTTATAGTTAGATGCAAATTTTAGCTTTTTGAGAGTGATGTAATGACTTTTACTAGGTTTTAAAGCACTGAGCTGATTTTTATATACAATGCTTACTCTAACACTGTAGTTTCTCTGAATTTCTTTGTATTTTCTGGTCTAGGTTTATGCACAAGCCTCAGGAGAGGATTTTAACAGGGACAATGCTGGCTACTCAGCCTCCAAGGCAGGAAACGTCTACCCACCACCATTCTACATGCAAGGTCAGTTAAAACAAGATTTGCCCGCATAAACCCCCCTTGGTCATTGTGTTGGGTCGAGAGACACTTTTATTAAATGTGGATGTATGTGTTACACACTGTAATAGATATTAATGACTGTCTAACCATTGCTTACTGGTGGCCAGTATGGCTGTGAAATGAGTCCACATGAACCAACTGTAGGTGGTGTTTGCCAGTGAACAGCCTGTGGTGCCTGAGTGCTGAATGGTGAATGAAGTTGAATGAAGTCATCACAGTAATGTGACATGTCTCATATGTGTCCTTCATTGTCTTTTCACCTCCTGTGGCTGGTTATCCCTTGCCATTCCTGCTCCCCCCTCCTCCACTGGATGCCCCCTAACAGAAGGCCTCCACCCGCCCTCCGATCCATGGGGCTCTGCCGGGTCGATGGTTCAGCCTGGTTTTTCATCTATGCTGGGTAACTCCCCTCATCTGAACCAACATGGTCCCTTCTCCGCCATCAACCCCAAGACCGACTGGTGAGCTCTGCCGTCATACTCTGGACTTGTTTTCCTATGAAGACATAATGAAAACATAAAACCAAAGCAAAATGGCTTTGTTTTTTATGTATATTTTTGTGAAGCACTTAACAGCTTTGTTTAAAAAGTGCCTTATAAAGTGAGTTATCAGTTATGTGTTATTGTTGTTTGCCTCCAAGAAACGGCAGCCGCTGCCCCTCTCTCCACAAAACTACCCCCTGCATGGCAGTGAGGTGAACGGGGCTCATCCTGCTGGTTTCCACTCGGGCTCCAGCAGCTTTGGAGTTGCTAACCACACACCCCCCATTGCTGGAACTGACACCATTATGGGTAAACCCTTTAATGTGTGCTCTTTTCTTTGAAAAGGTGTTCTTCATTTTTTATTCAATACTGACACATAATTGATTTGTTATTGAGAGTAGGCTCTGATTTAAATCCTCTGTACCCCCTTCCCCTCGCTCAAGCTAATCGGGGAGCAGTGCCTGGGAGTTCAGGTGATGAGATTGGAAAGGCCCTGGCATCTGTAAGTAGTAAAATAGTAACACAACACTTTGAATGTTCTAGACTTTGTTTGTCTGCAGTATATGTGTGATATATATGTGAAATAGTGCTATGTGTTTACTAGATTAAAAAGAAAAACCTCTGTGTCCAGATCTATCCTTCAGACCCAAACAGTAACGCTTTCCCACCGTCCCCATCTACTCCCTCTGGCTCTCCTCAGGCTGTATCAGGTGAGTGAGTGGCTGCAGTCATTTTTTCCTGAGGCCTCAAGGTCAGCTGGCTGTGGAAGTTTTGTTTTGTTCAACACAGGGTCTTTCCTGTTGTGTAAGGGGCTGATAAAATCTTTAAGAAATGTATTGTTTTTACTGTGATTACAAATGGTTCGTAGTGACAGTGTAGCTCCATCTATTGGGTTTAAAGTGGAAGTCAAACATGATAGAAAAGCTTTATTTATTATTCATAGATTTAAAGCATGTGTTGTGTGTGTGTGTATGTGTGTGTGTGTGTGTGTATGTGTGTGTTGGTATTAGAATGTATTATATATTTTGGAGCATTTTTGGAAATAACACAGACATTGGCACTTCAGTCTGTGCATGTGTGTAACTCTTTGTATGAGTACCCCATCCACAGCTTAACCTTCCTCTGATCTTTATAAAGACACACATACACACACACACACACACCACCATCGACAAAATATAACTTATGAGGAAGGGAAAATAAAAAGAGGGTGGGGTCACTTCCTATTTGTCTCTGAGTCCCTGAGTGGGCTCATCTCACACTTCAAACATCAAATACTGCTGCTGGCACAAGATTTAAAAAAAACAATAGTTAGGAACCAAATAAATATGAAAAAAGGAAATGCTTTGACTTGATTGATTTTTTTAATCTACTTTTGCTTTAGTATTTGTTTTATATCCGTATCATATTAGTTTCACATGTTAAAAATGTAACTAGTCATTTCTTTCCCTGAATGTTTTACATTGAGAATTCTAACCACATGATAGTCAGCACAGTACAAAGAAATAAAAAAAGATTACCAAGCTTTAAAGAAGAGATTGGCAACATATTATATATAATTTTTTTGTCGTGAACATGAAAAGACAAACGTGCAGCACTGTGTAGAGACTGGAGTTTCCCCAGCTGGTGTTCCATTAGTTTTATTCTCTGTAGCGAGTGAGTTAGATATGAAGATGATTATATAATATCCATTTGGATAAATTGGTATCAGCAGAAACCATCAGCTGATTGTGAAGTATCCATTCTGTATTAAAATGTTACATCAGTTTAGATACCAGAGCTGGTAAAGTAAATGAGCATGTCTTCATTTGTTCCAGGCTCTGGATCCCAGTGGACTCGCTCCTCTGGCCAGGCCACACCATCACCCAACTTTGAGGGCAGCATTCAGTCCATGGTGAGTTAATGCACCTCTGTTTTTCTTTTCTGTCAAGATGGAACAAATTATGGTTCAGGTTTTAAGACAGGATGCTACAAGCATGTATCACCCTCTGCTTTCTCATTGTTCATTGTTGTTCATCCTTTGTAGCAGAGTAAAATGGAGGACCGTCTGGATGAAGCCATTAATGTTCTTCAGCGTCATGCCAGCGTCCAAGGAGGTCCAGGGCTGGCTGAAATACACAGCCTGCTCACGTCTGGCTTAGGGCTACCTCCAGGCTTCAGCAGTGCAGCACTTGGACTGGCCAGCCGTCTTCCTGGACTGGTGAGAAAAATGAAAAGTAGCAGAGGAAAACTATCCACAGATGACTGAATGCAGTCAGATCTCCCAAATTTAAATCAACACAAAATAATGCAGTATCAGTGTTTTTTGTTGTTCTTTTGGCAGTATTACAAACTTAAAAAGGGTAACTGAGAAGTGTTGCGTTGCTTTCTTTCAAGGTGTCCAGTCACCACGAGGACTCTGCTGGTCTGCCCTCTAGTGGAGGAATTTTGCATAGTCACCATGGCCCTACATCTGGATCTCAGCCTGAAGGTTTCAGTGCCGGTGAGGCTTTCTCTTCTCAACTCCTCTGTTTTATTTTCATGTCAGTGTGTCAAGGAAATACTTGCCATTTTTGGACAGTTAAATTATAGTTTCTATGTA
Organism: Caranx ignobilis; assembly: GCA_021432705.1. NCBI lineage: Eukaryota > Metazoa > Chordata > Actinopteri > Carangiformes > Carangidae > Caranx > Caranx ignobilis. The sequence continues at coordinate 38,539,499 of MU269980.1, forward strand.
TGTGACTAAAATATCAGTGTTTAATACCTTTAAATTCTGTGCAGGCCTGCCGGGCAGCCTAAATCGATCCAGTGTTACCGATATCAAACAAGAAGAGAAGGAGGACGATGAGAATTGCTCCATTACTGACAAATCAGAGGATGATAGAAAAGAAATGAAGGTTCGCCCGAGAACAAGGTGTTTACATTTTCTTTTTTTCAATGACATTTATACTGAGTTATTATAAGATGTTATGGCATATAAATACAGTTTTATTCAGTTCAACACAAGGGACTGATTTTGTGAGGGTTACAATTATGAGACTGATCAATCACTGATAAAATCAAAAATTGAGCAAGTTTCTATACAGTCATACAATCTCATTTCAAAACACCAAAAATTTGACAGTCACATGTTACTGTAGCTCACAGATACTACAGATATAGTGTAAACATTTCAACAGCAGGGGAACTGTAGCAAATGTTACTGTGTTTTAAATATTTATACTGAACCTCCCCATGAACAAGTCTAATTTCTATAAGTGTCTGGGGAGAAAAACTGTTTCAAATCCTTAACACAAATGTTACAAGCTCCTCTCACTCTGTAAATTACTGCTGAATGTTCAAAAAGCATGTTTCATATAACAAAGCACGATGCATTTATTTCATTTTTATGTTGGTGTGAAGTTGAAGTGTGACGTTTTGGTATTAGCTGGAGGGTAGCTGGCTTCTACCCTGACACATCCTCTGTAGCAGGGATGAATGTGAATGAATAGAAGTATCCTAATCCAGTGAGCAAAAGTCCAGATGTCAGACAATGTCAGAGCCAATGATTGGAGGAAAATTTGGTTTATGGCTTCCTAGGTTTTAACCAGATCAACACCTCACGAAATGGGACTTAGACTCGGAAGAAATAAAATCCTAATCACAATCACTGCTCCAGATGAGAAATAATTTATATTTTACTATTCGTTACTCAGTTTCAGCTTAACTGCTCTTTATTTTCTTTTTTTTCTTTTCTGTTTCAAATATGTTTCTTTGTTTTTAAGACCTCTTAGTTCCTGGTATTCCATTATTCCTTCCAAACCCTTATATGACCCACTTTTGTAACAGAATTTATAATTTTGATTAAGTTACTTCATCAATTTTTTTCATAGCTTTTGGCGGGTTGTTGACAACACTAAGGAAAAATTATTGCTAACCAAAGTTTGGAAGTCATTTTCAGTGAACTGTTCCCAAACTGTTGTTTTCTTCCCTCCTCATCTGCCATTGGCTCTGCACTAGTCTGGATGATGATGAGGATGACGATGAAGGGCCAGTGGAATTCAAAGCTGAGCGGGAGAAAGTGCGGAGGTTGGCAAACAACGCCCGCGAGCGGCTACGCGTGCGGGACATCAACGAGGCTTTTAAGGAGCTGGGCCGCATGTGTCAGCTCCACCTGAGCTATGAGAAACCGCAGACCAAATTGATCATACTGCAACAGGCCGTTAATGTTATACTCAACCTGGAGCAGCAAGTTCGAGGTCAGTGGGTGTCCAGGGAGGAAGGAAGAGGAGGGGAAGTGTCTTTTTACAAATGAAAACTTCAGCACAGCTTCACCTCTTAGCCCATGGCATGTTCTGGTAGACATTTACAGTCTTTTTTTTTATTATTATTATTACTTTTCATTACTAAGAAGTCTACCTTCTTGTATCTACACAGAATTTAAGCATACCCATCTTGCTGCTCATCTTAAATGTGACAAATAGTAATGTGGGATAAAGAATTGAAGCTGTGTGACTGTTTTTAAGACATGCCCATTCTCCAGCTCATCTTCTCAGGTTTTCGTCCTCTGGTAACACATACAGGGCTGCTGTTTGTACTGATGTGTTGTGTGTGTCCCTTTCTTTCAACCGGCCGTTCGTCTCCACTGTAAATTGCTTACATGTGTGTCTGTGGCACCTTTTGACTGGATTAACATCTTTTTGTTTATTCATTTGCTTTTTCTACTGCTGCCATATTATGCTTTTATAACTTTTATTTTAGCATTATGACATGCTGTTTCTCCAACCTTTGACCCATAGAGTATGTTACTGCATGAAAGCAAGGTTGTCTGTCGTCATGTGCATTAACCCCTGTTCACCTTGGTGCAGTGTCTCTGTGCTGCATGTCCCAGGCTTTCAAAAATTAACTCTTTTATTTTTTATATAAACCTCTTCTTTTCTTTATCCACTCCCTTGTCCCCTATCATTTACCTTTTACAGATGGCAACAGTGATGCACTCTTCCTCATACTCAAATGAATACATCCTACTGCTGATGTATTTAACATGATGCCTACAGTCTCTCCCCTTGGCTTTACCTCTGTGCTCTTTCTATATGCTGCACTTGGCAGGGGGTGCTGCTTCCTCTCTCTCCCTTTCTCTCTCTCTCCTCATAACGTCTCTCATTCTGCTGGACAGTCACCATATCCCCTCAACTTCCATCCTGGACCCCAATGATCAGAAAGAGAAACAAAGTCTGTGTTGGTTGGTTAGACCTCAGGACAGATGAATTAGAACTGGTCAACTCCGGTATGTCTGTTCTTGGCTTGAAATCATTTTAATGGCGAGTCCGCTCAACCCCCAACACTTTCCTTTGGACTGGTAGAGAATACATCAGTTTTTTGGTTTTATAAAGACATATTGATTAATTAATATTTACATAATGAAGATCTATTTGATCAATTTCCAATGCGTCTGTTAACTCTCTTGAAACACAGCTCCATTCCACTGGGCTCCTCTTCGGCAACCTCATTAGTTCATTTCAGCATGATACTCAAAATATTTCCTGGTAAAAGAATAATTCTGAGGAGCAGAAACACAGTTAAACACAATATTATACTATAGGTTTTAAGCTGTGTAACCTTAAAGCAGCACAGTAAATGGCATGGTTATAACAAGAACATCCTGCCTAGGTTCAGTGAGGGTTGTGATCTGGGTTTGTTAATCAGCCCCTCCAACCCCCCCCTCCTCCCTTCTCCCTCCGACTGCAGCATTGTTTCGGTGACTGATGAGAACCTGACTGCTGAGGAGAAGGAGCAGAGGGAGCGTGATCGTCGCCTAGCTAACAACGCTAGGGAGAGAGTGCGTGTTCGTGACATTAACGAAGCCTTCAGAGAGCTGGGCAGGATGTGTCAGGTCCACCTGCAGAGCGACAAGGCCCAGACCAAGCTTGTCATCCTGCAACAGGCTGTCCAGGTCATCCTGGGCCTGGAGAAGCAGGTGCGAGGTAGGTCAGCCAACACAGGAGGGTCTGATCCACATAGACAACCAACCATCTCTTTTCAAACCTCGACAAAAGCTCACTGAGTAACATCTACTCTGAACTTCTCTATGCTTTTTGTCTTTATCGCATTGAAAAATGAATGAAGGGGGTGAAAGGGAGAATCTTGGAAGAAGTATATCCCTGCTGTTCTGCCAAAATCCTGCAGTTCTCATCCTACTTTTCATTTTCCTGTCTTGCTCTCCCCCTTTTCCATCTCCCTCTGACTTATTTTGGCCCTTTCTTGTGAGATGAACTCAATGTTTCTTTGCTGATGTTTTTAATCAGTGTATATGTCGTTTTTTCCAAAGAGCGTAATTTGAACCCAAAGGCTGCCTGCCTCAAGAGGAGGGAGGAGGAGAAAGTGTCAAGCGTGGATCCCCAGATGCAGCTTGGTGGGGGTCACCCTGGTTTGGGAGGAGATGGACACAACCCTGTTAGCCATATGTAATTCTCAGGTCAGTCTCCACGGTGGGATTTGTCATGTCTATGAGACACTTCAATAAAAGATAGAAGGTAGCGACTTTCATGCCAACCGCCCACATGAGGCGCAGGAGGTGGCTCCGGCCAAGTGCAGTGGCTTCGATAGAACTTAGCGTATGAAGAAAGACAAATATATTTATTTTTTGTGAATGTACTAATTTCTGTTTTCTTTCTCTTCCAGTTTCTGTTGATTGTACAGCCCTTTGAACATGTGGCCTTAATCTATCATTGTCATGCATCTCAGTGTGTGTTAATCAACCTTTGGGAAGCACACACATACACACACACTCACACATCTCATCACTGACAAAGCAGGTGGCCACATTCCTGACGAAGAAGCACACCCATACAGACAGAAAAAAAAGAAAAATTACTCTTTACATGACAATACGTTGAAGCAAGGACACTGGTTTGTGGACAGTGGAAATTGGACATAGGACTTTCTTGTGATCTTTTGATCATGATTTTGTAAGACATTTTGAAAAATTGCTTTACATGTTGGGAGCAAATCTTGTTTGGATCAATTAAAACTTTTGGATCAATTGCTCATGTGAGCGGAGTTAGGATTTGTGTCGTTGGATAATTATTGGCATTCCCATTCGAAAAGAAGGTCTTACATTCTGCAGAAGCAAAGACGGACACCTGAGTTTATATGTTATGACTGAACAAATACCTTTTGAAAAATGTGCCTGAGAAAGGCCGAATGCATAGTGTTTGTTAAGAGAAAAACTGTCATCATTGCTATCCTCTGATGTGATGACTAAAATACATGTTTTGAAGACATCCAGCCAGTGACTGGGCAATCAGAGAGCTGACTCCTCTTTTTGATATGCTGGTAACTCTGGCTGTGTTTTTTTCTTTTTTTCTTTCTTTCTTTGGCTGAAAAGGTGCCAGTCAGTGACTCACACATGGTGAGAACTGTTTGTTGCTTTGTAAACGTGGATCCCTGGCTCTTATCTCTTTAAGTTAGTCCTGTACATGTGTTATTGTCACTGCCATGCAAGTGGAATGGAAAGACTGCTGGAGAGAGACCCGCCACTGACACAAACACAAGCAAAGACTTTACAAAAGCAGGATCCACAGTGGCGTTGAATCAAATGTGCACACGGACATCCCAACCTTTCCTCTGTGAGGCTGCCGTTGGAAGCATAAAGTTGTCCTCACATGTTAAACCATCATGAAGTCAGATACTCAGCCATGTGGTCATCATGAAACCCTCTGACTGTAACACAGCCAGCGGCACATCAGCCTGCCCACATCATATCATATCTAAAGACACTGTTACAACATGGTGGACTTACTTAAAGTAAGTCTCAGAGCAATTTAAATTGTGATAAATGACATTTTGCTGGAAGGCAGAAATATCCGAGTATTGAAGGAGTCACAAGTGTTACTGCTACCTTCACCACTGACTGACTTGTTCTGGTTGTTGCTCTGTGTTGAGCATTTGGGGTTTTGTTTATTTCTTTCCCCCTTTTTGAACAATTGCATAAGCCTGTTATGTGGATCTTCCTTTTGTAGAATTGATCTGTTTTTGTTTGTTTTTTTTTAGTTTATTTTTTACTTTGTAAGATAGTTGTATGAGTTTTGTTTCATGATTTGGAATGCTCTCTTTTTTTGTTTACATCAGTTAAATGTAAGACAACTCTCAATTTAGATTCCAAGAACAAACTGAGGTGTTTTCTTTTGTGCCAGGTGCTTAGAAATGTTAGAAATGACGAAAATGATCTGGCTCTAACATCACATGTTGTGATATTGCTCTTAAAAAAAAGGAAAAAAAAGCCCGTTTGAACACAGATCTGTCAGGCCAGTTACAACTGAATGGTCCTGTTGTTTGCGGCAGTTTTTCTTGAAACACTTTTTTTTTTTTTCCTGCAGCACACCCCTCTCTCTCCTCTCCCTGATGTCCCACCCTGGGATGAGCTTGTTGTTTGGTTTAAAGGAGGGGCGGTCTGCACAATCTGCAACATAATTCAGTGTTTCATTATGGTATGAAGCATAAAATGAATCAAAAAGGGTGGCCTTAGTCATTTTCCTGACTTTGGGAGTTTTGATAATGGTTACTCACCAGTGCCTGCATAATTCTCTGCTACATGGTGGATGATGTTGCATTTAAGGGTTTATAGGTTGTACCTTTTCTTATAATACAGATGTATAAAAGCATATATACTTCAGTAACATCGGACAGTGTCTCAGAACACCTAAATGAAGAATGACAGCCGTCGACACTGACTGCCTCAGTGTGTGTGTCATTAGGTGTAAGTTGACTAATAACCTGGTCTACAACTTTGACACTGATAAACTGTACTTAAAATTTCTCATCTTTTATGTACTGATTCTGTTGAATATAATTTTGTCCTTGACTGGCATGTGCATTGATATGTATGTACAGCTGTATAATATGTCCCTATCAGCTTTATCACTGCAAGCTGATACTGATATGTAACAGTATTTGGTTTACCTCTACCCGTCATTTCCTCATAAATTTTGCCCCATGGACTAGCCCCAAATATAATTTTCTTTGTCAGTTACTCTAGCCTTTCCACGGGAGTATGTAGTGTTATGAAGTGGAAGATCGCTACTGAAGGCTTGTGCTTTTATTTCTTTACATGAAAGATATGTATGTCTACAATATCCAAGTATCAAAACATGCACCTGATATTCTTTGTTATCAAATCCTTTCTGTCCTCCACAACAGGTGACCTGCTACAGATCTCTGTTTTCACTCATGTTTGGGGACAACATCTATGTAGGCTATGTCCTCAAAGTGCCTCCAGTTTCCTATTTTTTATATATAAAGTAGATAACGAGAACTGTTGTGTCTATAACAGTAATGTAGCAATAAATGTGCCATTTTTAATAACAAAGCCCACTTTTTTTTTCCATATGACTTCTTCCACAAATCAAGAAACACTTACTTGCATTTTCCTTTCTGGAGCACAAGGCGAATCATGATCCAGTTGAATAAACTGATATTTTATTAATGAAATAAATAAAATACCAAGCAAGAGGAGGATTTCATGAAATGGCAGCAAATAAGTTTTTCCAAAGTTTGATTTGTCCACTAGGGGGCAGAAACAAGCTTTATGGGTTTACATTTACATCCCACTGCACTCCCATACACATTGACTTCCATTGCATTTTGTATTATAATTTTGTAACACATTTTATTTTAATGTTGTGTAAAGGCCCAGGGGCAAATTAGTACCCCTGTACTGGAGTGCCGTCTGCCTCAGCATTGTGTGTATTTTGTATAAATGTCATTTTGAGTAATCCTCATCAGAGAACATGCGACATGTATGTGTAATGTAAACGGAGTCGGTACGATGTACAAAAGTGGTTTTGACCCTAGGCCTCTGTTGCAAACAGGATTTCCTTGTCAGCTAATGTCATCGTGATTTTTAATGGGGTTTCGCCGGCTTTTATTGTTGTAAGAGACTCCAGTCATTACCGGAAATACTACGAGCGCGTGCGCAGTGGCGTAGTCGTGAGCAGTGTCTCGGAAGTTCCTTTCAGGTTCCCAAGCGGTGCGTTCAGCGTTAGGAGGACGCATTTCATCCAAAATGATCGCTAAATTAATAGGCCCGAAGTACGTGGCTATTGCCAAAACATGGTAAGATGTGTTTTTATATCCTGTCACTCGTTAAAACGTAAAGAAACCAGACGTGGGCTGACAGAGTCTCATTGTGTCCTTGGCTAGCTGTTAGCCTAGCCGAGGTCATCGCTGTGGGGACGAGCTGACTCCAGCTGAAGTGGTTATAATACACTCATTTTTGAGATATTTATAAAGTGTGAACTCCTAACATGAAATGTGAAAGAGCTGGTGTTTAATTTAACCATGTATCTGGCTGGTCTCTCTTGGTGAGCTAGAGCTGCTGTTTTCCTTATAGATTAATCAGGTTGATAATTGGTCAGTCAGTCAGTCAGTCTGCTTGTGTCCAATGTCAAAACGATATCTTTACATTTTTAATTGTTGGCTAACTGATGATTAGTGAAAAAGCGACTCACACTGAGATACTCGAATTAGCCAAGCTATTTATAGTGTCTTCATAGTAAACAAACAGTCCATTAACACGATTAGAGTTGCTTTGTGGGGGGATACATGCTCAAACCTTTTAGCTTGGGTGTTTTATATTTATTTTTCAGTAGAATAATTTACTAGCTGACACAACAACATCCTGCCTCTTAGACAGGTCTTGTAGTTGTTAGTAATTGTCTGTTTGTTCTCTCAAAGGTGTGTTATTCTTTCTGATCACTTTCCTTGATCTCATTGTATTTCCACTGTTAATCCAATAATATGGTAAATCATCAATGCCCTCTGCTCCACAGGGTCCCAACTCTGGCTGTATGGGGCACAGCTGGTGGCGTAGCTCTGGTCCATTTTACAGACTGGCGATTGTTTTTGGATTACGTTCCTTACATCAATGGCAAATTCAAAAAGGATGAGTAGTGGCACACAGGTAAGAGATAACCAGAGATACTGAGTAAAAGTAGAGCAGGTCGGACGACACAAGATCAGGGACATCCAAAGTATTACCCCATATAAATTTGTTTTGCTCAGTAATCACAGGCAGGGTCATTATTTCTGCACCTGCAGCATCTTTTGTGTGAAGATAACACACTGTGTTGTATTTACTGTATGGGCCTACTCACTTCCAGTCTATGCATCTAAATTTGGCTTTTGACTGACTGCTACAAGTGTTCAGTCACATTTCCTGCATCTTCCTGTTGCATTATTGTCTGAACTCAAAGTGCTCTCTAGCTACCTGTTTCTGTCAGTTCAGACACAAAATCTAATGATTACAAAGTAAACACATTTTGAAGATTTTCATAATTAGGTTAATGATAGCACATTACTGGTATTTTAGAATATTTTAAGATTTATTTATATTATTAATAAGATCACAGATTTCTCCCATCTTGGTTGGTGTGGTTTTATAAGTCACAAACCTGCCTACAGCCTTACAGTCTATTGTGTCACTGTAGCAGTGCTGCTTCCCTTAACGCTTCACCTTCATGGGCAGAAACGTCCCTTGTGGAGTCTCTTCACACATTACATGTTTGTTGGGTGTAGAAGATCTTTTTTCCTGCCCACTACTGTTGCAGCACAGCACAGTGAACAGATGCTAAATGACACACAAGTGCAGCACTCATGCACAAATAAATAATGGAAACAGAGGCCGACCTACATCCAGGGACCTCAGGCGGCACTGGGTGGAGATTTGCCCCTGTTTCAGCAACTGTGTCATTGTGACATATTTCTTTATTTCAGTGAGCATAGGCAGTTTAGCTCTTTCTTAAACAACTATCAGACTGCATTTTCTGTGTGTGTCCAGGCAGTTGTGACTAGTTTAATCAGCTGAGAGTCAAAGAAAGTTGGTCTTAATTCTGTTCTCTGCTAGTGCTCTTTGAGTGCATGTGCTTTAATGATGTCAGGATGGGAACTGTGATGTAATATGTCCAAAAAACACGACAGATTGAGATCATATTTTGACCTTTTATTCATATTGGCTCTTCACCTGCTTGTGTGTGAACGCTGACTGTCCTCAGCATACTGACCTACTGTGAATATTTCCAGGAGCTACTGATCCACCGTACTGTAGTCTGACACAAAATGCTGTTTTGAAAACCAACTCCTAACTCGGACATTTAGAGGTGGAGGTCATCACCTGGCTAATAAATTGTTGTTATTTTTTCTTCTTTTTTTAAGAATCGTAGTGGTGATGACAAGATTGCTGTGGAGCACTCCACCTCGCCAGGGAACAGAAAAGTGTCAGGGCTGTGGAAATGATAAACGGAGTGAAATTCAGAGACAATATGCCAGGCAGTTTGGAGGTGTCAGGAGACCAGAATCCAGGACAGTGGTCTATTTTAAGGCTGCACTCCATGTAGCAGCTTTTAATACGAAAGAAATGTCTGAAAAGGCTTCGACCACTGGAAAAGCGGTCGACGCCACACCTTTGGTTTGCCCCGAAGAATAAGATGTCATTTCCGAACAAAAACACAGTTATGATGCTCACAAGTGAATTGCTCATACTCCTGACCATGTCATTTTAACTTTCCATCCAGCCTTGGTATTTGAGTTGCCTGTTTGCCTGAAACCCAGATTTCTACTGTACGACATAATAATTCTTTGTTTTCTGCTGCCAGGTTGGTGCTGTATTATTACACAAAGACTTGAGTTATAAACAACAGCTGCTGTGCCCAGTACTTTGCACTGTTGTCCACCTGAATGCCGGGCCACTGGAAACCTGTCGTCTTCATCCTGCAGTTCAGACAGCATCCAATCATTCTCCACCAACATCCAACTGAAATGCACCAGGGTTTGGACATTTCAACTTTCCACCACCAGTGAAAGCGTGAATGGAGGGAAAATGAAAACAGAGATGATGAATGGACTTTTGTTTTCGTTCCCTTGTTTAATCTGGGTTCAGATATTTATTTTAATCATCGGTCTTCTGTGTGCCGTGGATCAAACCTGGTCCACAAAAGAAAAACTGTCCTTCATGTCATGCTGTAATTGTTTTGCAGATAAGTAAAGTATGTGAGATTTACCTTATGTTGTGCTTGTGTGTATTTATTACACTTGCAGTGGTTGATTGATGATTTCGTTTCACTGTCCTTAACATCATGTTCCTGGGTGTCGACTCAAGAGTGGAGTTTGGTAACACATCACTGATGGAAAGCCATATTAACTGAATTATGCCAGCACTGTGTTTTCTGTCACTTATAAACCGATCACTCATGTTCTAACCACAATTTAAAATTCATGTAGAGAGAAAAAATATTTGACTAGTGATAGAAAATCCTGAATTTTATGTTTCAATCTGTAAATGAATTATACTAATGTGCTCAGAGACGTGATGTGATGTGAACAGATTCTTAAGAGCACCAGCTAACACCGTTACACAACCAGTCCTGTCTATTGATTTGGGTGCAGTTTCCTGTCCTAAGCCTTGATGTCAGATAGAACAGCTACTTTTCTTTTATTGGATATGTGCATAATGGGTATTTGTCTGTCTGCAAATCTTATCATACCTTTCCAGATGTAAATAGAGGATGCAGCAGTGTTAGAGAAGTACCATTAACCAACATTCAAATACAGTGTAAATTGGCTGAATCTCCTGCCTGCTGGAAGTAATGCAGAACAAAAAAGCAAACAGTATTTTGATGTTGTAGCAGGTCCCGGTGGTGCTTTGTGGAACTATCATCATTAACTTTTCAGATGACTGTTTGCTTGAAGTAATATAAATGTAAATAATTCTATATTCAGTTTATCAAAAACATTCAAGTTTTATAATCTAATCGTACAATATGTTAATCAAAAGTACAGAGTAGTGGAGTATTTAAATATTTTAGTAAGTTGCTAGTAGGTTGTGACGAGATCACTTTCGGACTAGTTACAGGAGTGCGGCGGATGGATTACAATGGTTATTATGTCAGGGGGCCGGCGGAGTGATCTCTAGTTGTAAAGGTCCTGACGGGAGACAGACAGTGGAGATCGATAACAAACCGGACTCGGCGTGAATTCATGACTGAAACAAGAAGCAGCGAACAGGCTTCTTATCTCCACCGAGCCAGTAACTTCAGACAGACGAAGCCACACAACCGGGACCATGGAGAGAAAGAGGTGGGAGATTTAAACCGTGAAGTCGAGCGAGATGTTAAAATGAAAGTTTCTGTGCAGGAAATGCATGCACGCATGCATACAGAGAGGGAGACATGCGTTTTGTAGTTGAGAAACACTCAGCAGCAAACGAACATGTCTAGGTTATTAATTCTCACTTTCTGTTACAGTAGGTAAACGGAGGGTTAAGAAAGTTTATGGTTTCGTTGTGTTTGGAAACTTTTAACAGCAGTAATTGATACGCTGCTGGAGCGTTGACGGTTACGGCGCTGTTAGCTTGATTAGCTAGCTAAGTTTCATTGTTTACACACGCTTGACTTGCGGTGCGATGGGCCCCGGCACACACAGGCCGGGCAGTCACAGGGGGAATGCGGCCACAGAAATCACGGCTACGGCACAGTGAGCTCGTTAAAAACTTGGAGGTGAACAAAAAACTGTCCCATGTGGCTTCACGTTGAATAATCTGCTTCCAAGCCCCTTGAATAGTTAGACTACACTACTTTGGACACAGTGTTAGAGCAGGTCTGAGCGGTTGTCCCACTACACAACTGTAGCAGTCAGTGAGACCACCTTAAAGCATTCACACAGGTGTTTCCCCTCTGGCTGACTGGCCATCTCCCAGAGGCTGTGTGGGTGTGCACACGTGCTTGATTGACATTTCGTGCCACTTTGTCATTGCACCTGTCAGGCAGGGCTTTTTCAGCCTTTTCAAAGTTGACTGCAGCTGAGTCACCTGAGGAAACCAAGCCAAGCATCAGCCCAGTGTGTCTCAATTAACTTGAAAGACCATGTGTGGGTCTTCAGGGCTGTAACTGTTCGTTTTTTTTTTTATTTTAATTAATTAATGATCAATGGTGGTGTGATGGTGAATTTCTCTGGTTTTGCTCCTAGTGCACCTGTTAAGTGTATTCTCAACAAGCCCCAGATAGTCCGCGGTCTGGGCAGCAACCTTCACACAGATGTGAATGCCAGCAACTCCCGAGCTGGACGGCTGCTCCTGACCAAAGTGCAGCGCAGCAGGCACAAGCATCTCTACAATATCAACCATCAAATCAGGGTGAGACTGTGTGTACTTTTGGTATAATGAGGCATGTATGAATGAAATTGGTATCTTGGACAGAATTTACTGGGTCCTTCAGTGATTTCTGTTAACTGAAAGTGGTGTATATAATATCCTCATCAACCTTTTCGTGTTACTGCTTTTTCATAATTGAATCAGAGTGTTGATGCTTTATGAGAGCAATGAGCCTTCAATGTTAAGGTGAACCCGAGTGAACAGTGGAGACATGTTTGGCAGTAATGTCAGGCTCAGTTCTTTGTGCATATGTCTTTCTGTATCTAGACAGTGATTCTCCCAGTCCTCTGAATGTGCATGAGGATCTGCAACAAATTAAGATCTGGCCTTTCTAAAACACATTCTTAAGTTCAGTTTAGCGAGCGTTAAATCATGTAACGCTCTTCCACTTAAAAAATCTCCCATGTGCCTCCAGGCAAACAGTAGTTAAGATGTCATGAGACCTAATTTTTAACAGTGGCTTTCTGTGCCAGTCTGCTGCAAAGCTGCAAATGATAAGTCGCTGTAGCAGCAGTCATGTTGTACAGTTGCTCTGTCTGAAATAACTCTTGTTCACTCACTCACTATGATCCACATGATTAAGGGGTGGTGATTTTGGACACATGTAGATATTAGTAGATGGCAGTGGAACTTAAAAATACCAATATGTAATAGTGTCAGTTGTTCAGGAGATTTTTTTTGTAGCCAATCTTCATATCTTTACTTGTCTCACTCCATTCACCAACAAAAACAGTAAAATGCTGGATAAATCAGTTTCAACTTAAAAGTCTGTGTTTCTACTACACTGTGGAGCAGACATAGGATGCCTCAGAGGGGCAGAGGGCCAAGCTGCTGCTAACATTTATGCAGTTGGGTACTCTGATAACTTAAGATCCAGATGTCCGATGACTAAGTATATAATTATAAATGACTTGGGACAAATTGATGAATGTAACATAAAAATGTGGTTTTACACTGGACAAAACCTCTGACAGGTGACCACGATGCTGACATATGCATAAAGGGGATATGATGCCATTGACAGGCAACCAAATGAAATGCTCTGTTGCCATGATTAAAATCACAGATATCTCAAGGCTTGAAAATTGTTGGAAACATTTGGAATAATGTGAGTACATTACTCAAAAAAACAGGTTTGGTAATTTGTAGACATTTAAAACTGATGCAATTTTAAATAAAATATTCTTTCATCATAAAAAATGATGATAATGATCTGAATTTTGGCCAATCAGTTATGCTTTTCCTCTTGAAGGCCAAGCCTGACTTGAACAACATAACACTACCAGTTCGACAGACAGCATCCATCTTCAAACAGCCAGTGACCAAGGTAACAAATCACCCAAACAACAAGGTGAAGACCGACCCACAGAAGGCCGTGGACCAACCCAAACAGGTAGGGACAGAGGATATGCACCTCTGTTTTGTACCTTCTTACTTTGTTAGTAAACAGTTAAAAAAAACATTAATGTTAATATTATAAAACTGGAAGTGAGTCAAAAGAAATCACTGTACCTGCACAGTTTGCTTGAGAAATTTCCACAGAGTTTAAAGCCTGCTGATTTATCATGACTCAGTTTTTTTTTTTTTTTTTTTTTTTTTAGAAAGATTGTTAGATGCATTTATTCTAGTAAATATGTCTTGAATTGTGTTCAAAACTTATCAGAGACCCTCTTGTTTTTTTGTTTTGTTTGTTTTTTCAATCTTCAGCTGTTCTGGGAAAGGAAGTTGAGCGGGTTAAATGCATTTGACATTGCAGAGGAACTGGTTAAAACCATGGATCTTCCCAAAGGTTTACAAGGTGAGAGTAAATTAAAAACATGACCGACATGTACATCTCCATCTGATCATTTTCAGCAAGCTTGACCTCTGCCTCTGCTTTTGTAACTCTCCACAGGCGTTGGCCCTGCCTGCTCAGATAAAACCTTGCTTTCCTCCATTGCGAGTGCGCTGCACACCAGCCCCTCGCCAGTCACTGGCCAGCTCACCGCTGCAGTGGAGAAAAACCCAGGAGTGTGGCTCAACACAGCACAGCCTCTGTGCAAAGCCTTCGTAGTGACTGATGATGACATCAGGTGAGATGCTCATACATGCAGCACAGCTGTGGTTGATTGATATCAAAAATACATTTGGAAGTGACACAAAGCTAAATGCACCTGTTGATAGTTTCTATTTAAAGTAGAAGTTTTGTCAGTGAAATCTATAACGTCTTTTTGGCAACTTTGGTATGGACCTGGTACAGAGGTATCGGTTCTTGTGGTACCTCTGGTCTATCTGAGTGCTTGGCTATGGCTGATGATGACATATGACACACTTAAGTATACTGATGTTGTCTTGTGTTGCCACTTTCAACCTGTTGTGTTTGGGGGATGCCACTGCTGGGATCAGGGGAAGTCTCACTGCAGTCACTTGTACACACAATGTTGTGTGTGTGTGTGTACTAAATTAAGATTGCATGCATAATAAATGAACATGTGAAATTGCTACACACACCTTTACATTAGTTTTGAGGATGTTTAAAGTAATAATGAGGTCTGTGCCATGATCAGTTTGTATTCATCAGCACCGGCTGTATTTCTTTTTCCTTGTCTGTGTCCTCCAGGAAGCAGGAGGACCTGGTGCAGAATGTGAGGAGGCGGCTGGAGGAAGCCCTTATGGCTGACATGTTGGCTCATATAGAGGACACCACTGCAGATACAGCAGCCGGCAAAGAGGAGGAGAAGGTTGAGCAGGTGGACAAGGAGGAATCATAGCCAAGGTACACGGTAAGGATTGAGCTGAGTCCATTCCCACCCTTTTATCATCTTATATTGTTTAGGAGTGTACCTAAGTGCATAACACAGTAACATGTCTCTATCTCATCTCTCCTACAGGTTTGTTTGACGTGAGGTTTGCTGGTAAACTCCTTTTTATTTTCAAATATTTGCCCCATGGAAATTTTTGTATACACTTTAATTGAAATAGACCCTAAGTGCAGATGTCCTGCAGATTTTGTTAACCTAAAAATGTATTTGTTTTTCTTATTTTATTTTTTTACATGTGACCATGTAATCTAAAAGGATGTTTTGAGGTTTACTTTTCAGTTCATTTATACCTCTACCTATATATGACCGTTTGGATGGTGCTCTAGACAATGCAGTGTTACACTCTGTAAACAGCTATTCAAGTTTAAAGTTAAAACATAAACCTGATGTATGTGAATGAAGTGTGTGTGTGCGTGTGTGTGTGTGAGTATGAGTTGTATTGGTTCAAGTTCATAACCTCTGAGGGTGTTACTGTTCAACAGGAGCATGTTGCTCTTTGACATTTGAACCCTGGCAGTGTAAGTAGTGTTGCTCAGTTTGCAGTATGTTTACATGCTCACAGCATTCTTGAGGCTGTGTATAATCACATTTAGACTGATTATAGGTTTACAGTTCAAAGTGGTGTCACTCACAATATTCTGAGTTTACATGGTTTTAAATTTTGGGCCATGTCATTTGGATTCATAGAGGAATTGCATATATTGTTTTGCCAACTACATTTGAAGAAAAGAAAAAGATGTGCACCCTTAGAAAATACAAAAAACAATCACAACACTGATGTACCTCATGACCTGATGTACTGTACCTCATTACAAGATTCATTATTTGTCTCTGTATCACTGTCAAATAAATGCAGCTCTTTTGTTAGTGGTGTGGAGTGTGTGTGTGTTTTTTTCTTTATTATTACCATTCATAAATTTGGGTGTCTGTCTGGGGTAGATGGGCTCATGTTTTAGGATTTAGATTATGGTGCTTTCATTCTTATGCAAGCCTATATTGAAACAATACCCTCATGCCCATATGTGCTTCTGGCTGTGAAGAGATCCCTTCTCAAAGCAAAATTAAATCTGCAGTCATTCATCCACGGTTAAAAGGAGGCTGTAGCAGTTAGTCAGACCAAGAATTTATCTTTTTAGCCCTAAATTCCCTCTTTGTGTCACTATCGCTCCACCACAGCTCTGCACAGAAACACAAAGAGGGAATTTGTTAGCCAAAAAAAATCAAAGGAATCACTTACCAGGCAGCATGGACAGGAGGAATAATTACAACAACCAAGAGCACTTCCAGTGTAGTGTGGGCATGTGGGTACTGTATTATGATAAACTCAAATACAAACCTCTCCTTAAAACTGATAGCTTTCAAATTTTGGTGCTGGAGAAGGCAAACTTTGAATATTTTATTTTAACTGTTTGCATGATTTGAAATGAACCCATTGCCCTTCTGTGATTCCTTTTATTGTTAATTTTTAATAACCCCAGGAAACACAAATAAATGCACACACACACACACACACACACACACACACACACACTGCATAAGCATCCCTTAGTGCTGTAGTTGGACCACCCAAAACACCTCATTGGTAGCCATGATGAACACACCCAGCCCTGACCACATTTTATCAGCAGCCGGGATGCTAAATAAATAAATAAACAAACAAACATGCTGTATAGGAGGAAAATAAACTAGTACCCTGCAGACTGGCAGACACAATGGCAGTGACAGTGGCTTTGCGTTGATGCTCTCCCCTTGCTGCATGTGGCCTTTGAACCCATTGTTGTGTCGCGGGTGACGTCAGTGCCGTGTGCGGGAGACGGAGCGGCGTGCGCCTGGCGAGACAAAGGCGGCGGACCGACCGGGGTCAGGCAGCAGCAGCACTGAGCCGAGAACCACTGTTTTTTTTTTTTTATTTAACTAAAAGGTAACCGCTAACCTTGGGGTTTCAGCCGCGGTCTCCGTGGCGGTTCGCAGCATGAGGAACCAGTGACACTCCCAGGAGCGTGGTTTGACTCTCCAGACAGGAGAAAAAACAACAGTGCCCTCCTTGCGTTTTTAAACGTTTTTCTCCTACGCCCCCCTCTCTGCCTGCTAGTTAGCTAACCCGCTAGCTTCCTAGCGCTGCACAGCACAACGCTGGTCTCCTCCTCCTCCTCCACCTTCTCCTTCTCCTCCTGGCTGCTTCTCATCTTTCCCTCAAGAGCTGGGCGACAGCCGAAGACAGGATCTCGTCGACGAAGGAAAGATAAAGTAAGTTCACTCGGTTTTAGCACTTGTTTAATTTTAAAAATTAAAACGGCTGCCTCGGAGAAGGAGCCTAAGTTCGGCTGACAGACCAGAGCTAGCAGCTAGCTGTGGTGCTCCCAAACAAAGGGGTCGACAACGTGACTGAGTGCCGACTATGTGGAGCTAGCCTGTTAGCTTGGCTGGTGAAGCTAACAACAGCTCGTATCCTTGTTTTATCTACATTTTTTTTGTTTCCAACAACACGTACAGGTGTGAGTGAAGTGAATATCACGCGGGTTCTTCTTAACCGCTGCGGTGAAATAGTTTGTTGACTCGCGTTAAAGCGGGCATGCTTTATCCTGACAAAACAACCAGCCTGGATGGTTTCAGTTGTCAGACAAGAAGCAACAACAGACAAAGCAAGGCGCCCAAATCAACACTGTGACTGTCTGCTGGTGTTTATGAATGACCCGAGGCTTCCCCGGTGCTCACCTCCAGCCTCCTTTTCTGTGTTTTAATGATAAACAAACATTTGATTCTTTGTTTTTTTCCCCCATTTTTTTTATTTCAAAGGTAGAAGAGCAGGGTGCGCTCACTCCCAACAAACAGGCATCCGTGATCTGATGTGAGATCCACGGAGAGACTATGCCTAGCCCTTTATTCCACCCCGAGATTATGGACCACGACGTGGTGATCAGTAGCCAGCACAACGGGGTCGGTCTGCCCCGAGAGACAGACCAGGAGTCCCGGGAAGAGGACCACCAAGAGGCGCTCCGCTTTGCCCTGGACCAGCTGTCACTCA
This sequence comes from Caranx ignobilis, assembly GCA_021432705.1. NCBI lineage: Eukaryota > Metazoa > Chordata > Actinopteri > Carangiformes > Carangidae > Caranx > Caranx ignobilis. The sequence continues at coordinate 38,557,769 of MU269980.1, forward strand.
TGGCCCTGGAGAAAGTGGACTGTGGGGGCGGCGGTGGCAGCGGAGGCGGTGGGCTGGTCGACACTCTGGACGGGAACCAGGGTCCCGGTTCTGAGAGCTGCAACGGTGTGGGTGGAGGGGGCTACGTGGACCTACAGATGCTGGAGCATCCCGGTGGGTCACGGGACTCCCCGACGTCTTGCTCTCCATCCCCGGAGTACTACGGCTCGGGCGGGTACCACATGACCGGCTCGCACTCCATGCTCCACGGGGAACAAAGCTCCGTCCTCTGCAACAGGAAAAGAAGTGTCAACATGACTGAATGTGTGCCTGTGCCCAGCTCTGAACATGTGGCTGAAATAGTGGGGAGACAAGGTAAGACCAGGAGTGTGTCTGTGTCTGTGTGATGCTCCGATTGAGGATTTATATGTTGTTTATGTTTATGGACGGCTTGCTCAGGCAGCATGCAGCCTGGTTGTTCTTTGTTTGGGTGGCTCCTTGTTCAGGAGGAGGGTCTCTGAACTTTTTACAGACTGAGCTTTCTGCTCTCTGCTCGGACTGCACTAACTGTTTAGGTCCTTAAAGCCAACATAATGCGGCCACTCCACTAAATTGCCACACTTATCTGCATTTGCATGCTGGTTTTTTAGTAGTATTTAGACAATGCCTTGACAGAGAGTGAGTGAGAGAGTGTGGTTGATGAGTAGGAGGGAGGGGGAGGGGTGGGAGAGGGTCAGACAAAGCGGCAGATTGTCGGGAGTCTGGACATGTCTAGGAGCCTGCACCAAACAAAGGAAATACACCGAAACATGCCCCCTTTTGTACATCACAGATATTTGGCGGCAGATTTCAGCAGCGGACACACATTTCTAAGCAGTGTGTGTGTCTGTGGCAGATTAACTGTCTCAGCTGAGCAGATTTTTTAGGCTGAAACGGGGCAGCAGGCGCACAAACACGGGACTGGGCGGTGTTACGCCCTGCACCCAGCTCTGTCTGCCGATGCTGCTGCTGCTGCCGCCGCTGCTGGCGAACGAGCCGCAGCGGCTTCTCCGTCTAATTTCCCCCCTTTGTTTTTACCAACACACGTCCCACACTTTAACCGGGATCATGTTGTGGGTTTGGTTGGCCCGTCGCTGCCGCGGTAGCGTTACGGCATTGTTCTCTTTGTTTGAAAAAGCCATGCTTTCTGCTTCCCAGAATGACATCACACTCCGCGCGCCCTATTGGTCACCGGGAACCGAGCGTCCATATTTAAAGAAACAGAGCACACACAGGAGCTGCTGCTGCCGCTGCTGCTGCTGCTGGCTGCTGCTGCTGCTGCTGCTGGAGGAGCTACATGAGTTGACACAAGCAGTGCAGCAGCCATTGACAGTGTGTTTGGGCAGACGAGCTCCTCATGAGTCTCCTCCACAGCTGCTGGCTTCTGTTCCCAGTGTTGTTATAGATATGAACACATGCGCGTGAAAATGATTTGGTATCCATAACAAACATGTTTATTAGCTGGGCTGCTCAGCTCTGTCCTGCTCTTGTTTGTTTGCTTTTTATTATTTGATTCAGTATTCAGTCACACAGCAGAACCGTGCCATTTGTCTGCATATTCAGAAATATATTGGAGCTGGCTTCATGTGACTACTTGTTTGTTTTATGGAGCATAATCACTGTTATTTACACACCAATCAGGCTAATGCAACAGTCCCTCAATAAGCCCTGCCATGCAATGTTCAGTTTTCATTTCAGCTGTTTTAGAGAGGTGCTGGTTCAACTTTATTGTCATTTTAAAAGATGCTGTCTGTGCGCTGTGGGAACTCTACATTGCTTTATGCTGACAGCTATTTTAATATTCTGTCCACCCAGTTTATATCGATGACTAAATATTAGAAACAGTAGCACCATGAACTGCAGCATCCAGCGCCTCTCAGATTAATCACAAACTGAACATTATAACCTTGATAAAATGATTTATTGCAGGTCAGTCGTATCACAGCGCAGCAGGTTTAATGTAAAGGCTTCAATAAATGGGGAAACTGAGCGTTTAATGAGCTAATTTTATTTGGTTACATAATAACATCTGCATCACCACACTGGCTCTCTGTGTATGCTCAGTGTTTTTTAGTTTCTTTTCTAAAACTCCTCTTTCTCCTCTCTGCATCCTCCAGGTTGTAAGATCAAGGCCCTGCGTGCCAAAACAAACACCTACATAAAGACTCCGGTGAGGGGCGAGGATCCTGTTTTCATCGTGACGGGACGCAGGGAGGACGTGGAGATGGCAAAACGTGAAATCGTCTCAGCTGCCGAGCATTTCTCTATGATACGTGCGTCCCGCTGCAAGGCCGGAGGACCTGGTGGAGGAGGCTCTCTTCCCGGACCACCACACCTACCAGGACAGACCACCATACAGGTACAGAAAACTTGTTTGTTTGTTTGTTTGTTTTTTTTAGGTAACAAAGTTTAAGTTTTGCGGACATTAAGATATGAATTTCTCATTGATCCAGGTGAGAGTGCCCTATAGAGTGGTTGGTCTCGTTGTTGGACCAAAGGGAGCAACTATCAAGCGCATCCAGCAGCAGACTCACACCTACATCGTGACGCCCAGTCGAGAGAAAGACCCCGTGTTCGAGGTGACCGGCATGCCAGAAAATGTGGACCGGGCGAGGGAGGAGATCGAGACCCACATCACCCTGAGAACTGGAACCTTTGTAGACCTGCAGGGAGACAACGACTTCCACACCAATGGCACTGACGTCAGTCTGGAAGGCCTGGGCGCTCTGAGCGGAGGACTGGGAGCATCGCTGTGGTCCAGGGCTACCAGTCACCATTCTGCCCCCCCTCCACCTCCACCCTCTCCCCCCCCTGCTCTTCCCATGTCCATGCACCACTCCTCCAGCCGGAAGATGTCCTCCTCCGTCGCCTATCACTCGCACAACGGCGGGATGAGCTCAGACAGCTTCAGCACCACCCGTAAAGCCAATGAGGGAGGCAGTCCTACTAGCCCTTTTAGCACAGGCTCCAGCAGCGCTGGAGGAGGATTCACTTTTGGGGGCGACTCCACCCCAGGACTGCCCTCCTCAGATGAACTGGGCTTTGAGTTCAGTGCTTCCAACATCTGGGCGCCTTTCGTCAACGGTGGGACCGGCAACAAGACTGCCAGCTCCTCCCAGCAGCAGCCTCTACGTCGCAACAGCAGCGGCCTCAGCGGTGGCGCCATCACTCCACGATTGTCTCCAACTCTGCCTCAGGACACAGGCGTGGGCCCTCTGGATCACCCGCTAGCCCGTCGTGCACAGAGCGACCCCCTCAGCACTCTGTCCTGGCTACAGTCTGGCAGCGCAGGAGGCGGCTCCTTCTCTGGCGCGTCCAGCTCCAGCTCCGGCGGCTCGTCGACCGGTTACTCCTCCTGCTCGGCCTCCTCCCTACCCGGTGGCTCCCCCACCGACTCCGAGGGAGGCAGCAGCGGCGTCGGCCTCAGCTCTGGGATGCTGAGCCGACTGAAAGGCAGCTCTGGGCCTGGCGTCGCGGGTCTGGTCGGCGTCGGCCCCGGGGTCAACAGGGACTGCTTTGTGTGTTTCGAGAGCGAGGTGACGGCAGCCCTGGTGCCTTGTGGCCACAACCTCTTCTGCATGGAGTGCGCCGGGCAAATCTGTCAGTCAGCTGAGCCCGAGTGCCCCGTCTGCCACACCCCAACCACACAGTGCATCCGCATCTTCTCTTAATGCCCCAGGCAGGGGGAGGGGCGGGTAGGGGTAAAATATGAGGGTTGGGAGGGGGGGGTACAGGAAGAGGACTGGAGTGGGGCACCAGCTGCAGCGGAGGCGATGGAAGGATTCACACTAATAACCTTCATATACACACACACATCATGGACCATAATAAATACATTAATAGAGATGATGATACTATACGGATGTTGATTTATTGCTCATAACTGTCAAGATTAATAATAACAATAATAATGACAATGACTTATTTTCAGAGTGAAGTTAATTGAAACTGGTCTGCAGACAGTTGGGGCTCAGACAGTCTCTCGGTGGTGAACTTATGGAAGGAAACTAGTGTCTTATCTCTCTTCAGGCCTTCATTTTGACCCGGAGCAGCCTGCACCGCTGGCCGCCGGTCTGTCTCGACATTTCTTCATTCTGGCTTCTTCAGATCTCTGCCTGCTTTCTCTCTCACAGCCTTTCCTTTTGACACTTTTGTACTTAACAGATATTTTTCGATGAAGCTGTCACTGAGGCCTGCACTTTTCTACTCCTTATTTTAATGTTCTTGACAGGACGCAAACTGTTCCAACAAACGACCCTCCCCCACCCCACCCCCCCCACCCCCTTGCTTTCTCCCCTGCTCTCACTCATGCTGTTCTTTGTGACATGAAGCGGCGGGGTTGCTATTTTTCTGTAAGCTTGGAACTTTTTTAAAGGTCGGCATGTAGTCAGGCACCAAGCAGAACAATACACCCGAGGGACCTCTTAAGGATGAATTCCTGTTTCTCGTTGCCACAGATGAAAAATTAGCCATCAGTAATGCCAAATGAATGCTATTAATAGTCGTCTCGCAATTCCTGATCAAACTCAATAACATGTTGGAGGAATCTGAATGAGTCTACCCCACATTTCAAATGTGGCTGCTGCATTGATTCTCATTAATTATCCTTTAATAAGTCAGAAACGTACCATTAGTCATGCTGAAGGAATGTGTCTGAGGTCTGTACGTTTGGGCTGCCTGACAATCCCTTTACATCTCTCTATCTTGCGCGGGCGTACGCGTGTGTTGTATGTGTATGTGCGTGTGTGAGAGAGTAATGCCCACTCATGCTGTTCTCCACGCTGACGTCGTCGTCGTCGTCGTCGTCGCGTGTCCTCACCTTGAGAAGGTCTGGTTTCTGTCCTGCTGCCCCTCTCCTTCGCTCCTCTCAGTCTCATAGGAAGGTGACGCTCTGATCCATCCACACCAGGACATTCTCCTCTCACATCCTGTCTGTTACACTTAGATTGACTCATTTAGTGTTTTATACTAGTTTTTGACTCTTGACTGTCGAGTGTGTGGCTTACAGACATATTTTGAACTTTAGGGTAAGATAGGGCTTTTCTGATGTCACACGTGAATGTTTTGTCCAATAAGGTAAAGGAGAGATGTCCACTCCTCCCACATGAAACAATAGAAAGGGGCTCGATTGAAGCATTTTTTTCATGCACTGTAACTCGCAACCCCTCTAAAAAGTACAAAAAAAATACAAAAAACAAAACAAAGCAAAAAAAAAAATCAAAAAGAAACAGCTCTTACTGTTTTTTGTTAAGTTTTGGTCTTCCACCCCACTCTCACAGCAAAGCTGTATGGCACTCTCTCAGATGACACACTGTCACACCCATATAGCGCTGTACTCCTGGCCAAATGTAGTGCACTATATGGTTAGTTGTTTGCGATTTGTCCTGTGTTTCATAGCATAACCTCCGATGAGGCGGTTGCATCCTGTTACTGTTTTCTTTTTTTTTTTTTTCAATCTTAATTATTTTTTTAAGACTTTGCAGTAACTGCCTCCTGTAGTGTTAATACTGTATGGGAGATTTGGTCGATGTCGGTGTGATGGTACACGGTTTGCTGTTTGTGGCCCTTTTGAACATGACATGGAGTTAGCTCATAGAATGAGACAAGCCATGACAACTGAATTAAAACGACACATACCTAATTCTCAAGGGCTTCCTCTGACTGCACAGACACATGATCACATTTTTCAGGCTCGCACAGTAGGAAAGAATCAACTTATCCTTTATGGCAGCTAGTAGCTAGGTCATCCAGGGCTTCCAGACACTCTTTGTGTTCAAATCCCAGCAGCTGCAGAATGTTTTTTGCTCGTTACGAATTATTTTCTTAATTGTCCCGACACAGTCATCACATTCAGATCCTGTTAAGAGTGCAGGGCACCGCTGTCACAGTGTGTCCTCCTCCTTGGACGTAGTCGCAGATCAGGACGGGTTGTGTGTGTGTTGGGAGGGGGGGGGTAAAAAATCAAGGAAAAAAGGGTAACTACAACTCCACTTAAATGATGAAATGGGCAGTTGCTGCTGTGCTTTGGTGCTCCAGCCAGTATATAATGTTCAACTTATTTGCTGTGTTGACTGTTTGTTTGCTACTTGGGCGACGGGGGCAGTAGTGAAACTAATAAGCAGCTGTCCTGGTTGAGCGCAGCAGTGCACTGATTCATGTGTCCACACGTGTAGGAAAAATGTGCCCAGGAGCTGAACCGGTAGTCTCCCTGAACACTCTACCCATGGTGCTTTGGTTGCAGCGGGAGGGCCACTTTAACTCTCAGTCAAAACTCCTGCAGTGCACCGTCAGACCTACAAACAACAACAACAACAACAACAAACCCTGTTCTCATTCTCATATAACTGGCGACGCATCCCGGCCGACGTCGGGCTTTTTTTGCATTTTGTCTCTTACTCGTGCACACACTCTGAACAGATGCAGGGCGGCGAATGTGTCTTGAGTGAACAGATCAGTCGTGACTGCTGTGTGAGTCTGTTGAGGCCAATCTTTGCAGCCCCATCTTCAAACTGTCCGCGTCGACTTTGTTAGAGAAATTGTTGGATTTTTGCCAGATGGGTCTATATTGTCAGTCCTGGTGCTGCACTGGGACGTTCCTGGCCAATGAGAGAATGTTAGGGTTTAATGTACAGTAGTTTAATTGTTAAAAAGGTACAAATGTTTTACAGATTGACTGCTGAATTTTTTATTTTAATTTTATTTTTTTTAGCCAAACATACCCCCTCCCCCATTTCCTTCCTAAAGGTTTGAAAACAGGGTTTCCTGAGGCATGCTAGCCAGTGACCTCTGACCTTTTTTTGTGATTAGAGGGGGGATGCAAAGAGAGCCACGCCAGTAAGGGGGTGACAGACTCCCCTTAAGCCTCCGCTCTCCTATTTTTGCTTTAATTCTCTTTGTATGCAGAACCAAAATGTAAAACGTCAGCAAACTAGGTTTCAGTCCTGACCTGTGTGTATATACCCTGAATACAATCATTGGGATCTTGTTTTCAAAAGCAAAATGACTTAATTGAAGATAAGTGTAGTTTCTAAAGAACATGTATCATTATTTGTAAGTTAACCATCTGCATGTCTTCAAGCCACCTGGCATTAGCTAATAATTTTTGAGATTTAAAAAAGAAAAAAAAAACTTTTTACACATTTTATTTTTTACAATTTATTTGCTTACCTAAATATCCCAGACAATAATGTGACCCTTTTTATTACTTCAAATTTATTTTTATTTTCCATTTTTTATTTTCCTTATTTCCTGTGTACTACATATAGGCAATTTATAACAAAATGAGAAAACTATTGAAGAAATTTTAAAATTGAAATATATTTTATTTGAAAGTTTATGGACCTTTTAACCGTGACCCGGGAAAATTGTATAATCATATAATTTGAGCTGACTTGACGGTTATGAGAAATGTATCAAGAGTTTTATTTTTTATGCTTCTTTAATAAAGTCTTGTTTTTTGGTTTCATTTTTTTACTGTAAAATAAGAACCTGCGGCTTTGTGTCTTTATTTGGCAAAGTGCTGAGGAGTTGATGTGCAGAGTCTGCACCACGTGGTGGCGGTAGAGACGCCTGCATCTGAGCCACACATAACACCGTGAATGATGGTGGGGGGAGGGGGGACTGCAGATCAGACATGTTTGTGTCTTTGCTCATCTGAAAACAGGAGCATGTTTTTATCGTAGAAAACTGATAGATCATTGATTTTTTTTTATTTCTGTAAACAGATAATGCTGAAAGACTCAGCCAATGGAAAATGACACGGTGTTGTTTTAGGTCCGTTATGAAACTTCTGTGCAAAAATCTGCAGCTTTTCTGTTTCACACCATAATGAATGAAAGTGTGAGGTTACAGATCACTGGTCGGACGAAGGCAAATGTAGGTCGTCAGTTTGGGTCGTGGTGTGGATCTTATTGCACATGAATTAGCTTAAACTGACAGGATTTGGAAATCTATTGGCAACAATTTTGATAATATTTTATTTTCCATAGCTTCTGTCATTTTTCAAGCAGAAAAGTACAATATTTAAAGACTCCAATCAAGATTTAGATGCTTTTCCTAGTCAAACATACAAAATCAGAGTTGAGATAAAGGAGATCATTTGTCACTGTTGTCTGACATTTTATGTCTGTCAATGGAAGAAATAAGGTAAATAATGGGAAGATTTTTTGGTAATTAGAGCATTTGTTTGAGGTTTAAATAAAGTAGGATCAGCTTTGTTATAAAACTGGTGTGACTGTGGTCAAACTAACACATGATTACATCACTGATACTGAGAAAATGTTCTGATCTGTTTTCTGGAGTTTCTCGCCTCTTGACTGTGAGACTGAACGTTTAAAACATGTGGCGATGTGTGATAGTCCCCTCCCCCCCTCCACGGGGAGGTCAGAGGTCACATAGAGAACAGACTGACACTGAGGCTTTGTCTCAGAACAACATCCTGCTGCCGCCTCCACACATCAGCATCTGTTGACACACTTGTCTGATTCAGACTTTTTTTCCTACAGGTGGATGATTAACGTGTCTCTGAACCTTACACATCCTATTTGCCACTTTAATTTGGTTTATATATATGACAATATGAAAGAAACCTGCAGTAACGTGACAAAGGATATTGTGACACAAATGTCCTTTTAATAGGAAGCAGATCACAATCAGGCTGCATTCCAGGTCCACTTCATCCTCATTAAAGAACAATCAATAATGATAAGAAACAAATTAGAAACATCCTTAGTAGAAAATAATTCTCTCATGCGAGTTCTGTGTTCACACTACATTCATATTGGTTACAGAGGACGTATTCACAAGCCGTTTTGAAAAACACACACGAAAGAAAAACATTGGTGAGTTGTCGTTACATAGCCTCGGAAAAAAATTAAGACCAAAAAGGGAAAATTAAAAAGTCAAGAAACATCGAAGAGACACGTGCTGGCACAATAAAGTTTCCCCTCATGCAATTTGTAAGTTGATTCTATTCACAGGGTGGGCGTCATTGGTCTCCACAGAGTTGTGTCGGCGTGCATGCATGCATGTGTGTCATCTTACATGTGCCCGTTTGTGCTTGAGCAGAGATGGGTGTGTGTAGATGTGTGTGTGTGTGTGCGTAGATACATGAAGCTGGCAACCGATGAGCCCCGAACTGGACGATCACTCATTTTTTACATTTGTTGCTTTTTTTTCCAGCCGCAACCTGACATGTCAAGTTTCGTCTCGAGCCCTGGGAGTTACTTAGACAACACATGAAAACAATGATGCAGCTTCACTGTGCATTACATGAAACAAAGATGAGGCAGAAAGCTTCTTCTGAAAAGCTGGTTCACCCCAAAAAACCATAATAATCAAGCATGATTGAACACATGACCCATTGATTTAGGTGAAATTTGCAGACCTAAATCAAAAGGCATGAGTTGGTGTTCCCAGCTAGTCGTGGGTTTGGATTAAACATCCCTTTGATCGTGGAAAGAAGGCTCTGCTGAGGATTAATAACATTCACAAGATTTGTATTTGGTAGCATTCAACAGTATTGAGCAAAGACAACATGTGACAGGCCAGCAGTGATGTGAGCTGGAGCTCCACACACAGCAGCCACAGGAAGAGAAACCCTCCTGCTGCATGGCTGAATCACTGTTGCCAAAATCATTGAGTTTCACACAGACACTACGAGACAAAGCCGGAATACGACTGTGTTTGCTCACCTTGTTTAGTTTAGGTTTTTTTGCAGTCAAAGGTAAAGGGGGGAAGGTTTTGTCAAAGCACGTGACGAGACTAATACTTGAACACCATAAATGCTTGGCGGTGACTCTGATGGCTTCTCTCTTTGAAAACAAACAAACATGAACTCTGGTTCGTGCAATTTTGGTCCTACTAAAGGCAAATAGTAATTAAAACACTTTCCTTCTCTCTTATCCAAAATATATGAGAAAAAAAGCGTGCACACTTCAGAAGAGGAATGGGGATTTTATGAGTCCATAAATAAAATATCTCAGTGATTTACAAAATAAAAACAAGAATCATAAGTTTCCCATTCCTTGGATCTGGATATTGCAGTTGGTTGCTCCTGTAGTTACACTGACAGCGCATACAGTTTGGGTGTGTAGGTACAATATATTGCTCACAATCTCAGAGCCCGTTTTGCAGGTGTGACAGTCACACTCAAGTGCACCCTCGCACGACCTTCACACACATGCACGCACACGTTAACCAAAAAAAAAAAAAAAAAAAGACACAGCAGTGTTTACAGAGGGTTTGTTCTTCATCAAACCCACGAGGTTCAGTGAACGTGGAAACAAACCACTATTGCCTTATAGAGATGGGTGTGGACAGGTGTGCAGGCGATCAGGAGAGAGGTGTCTGTTCAGGGTCCGAGCTCCTCCACAGTCACTCGTCAAAGGCTTTCTGAACGGTAGCGCGTCTGGTGTGGTGGTGGCGTGTTAGTGCGTAAACTGACATCCCAGTCCACAGATCCTATAGCCCTTTATCTTTTTTTGTTGTTTTTTTTTTTCTTTTAGGAGTTACTGTGCACTCTCAGGTGGGGGTGGGGGGTAGATATTGCTCCGTTTGTCATGATGTGAAGCAAGAAAAGTTCGATATAAATGCACATGGTGGCCACAACTTCTAGCTGTATCGACACATCACATATCAGGCTTTCGTCAGAGGCTCCCACTGTCACTGTGTCTCCTCCAGGACGGTGGAGGGTGAGTCGGCTCTGATTTAGGAAAAAAAAAAAAAAAACTTATGGGACCAGGGGTTATATGCACCATGCTCACACAGGTATGTGGGAGGGGATTGCCATGGTTACAGCGAAGTAAAATCACAGTGTTCCTGGGGTCAACATGCAGGACAATTAGTACATTACAGGACAGACTAGCAGAGATGTTGCCCCTGGACACTGATCTAAGGTCAGGGTTGTTGTGTGTTTTTCTCTGTTTGGGTTCTCGGGCATTAGAGGAAGCTGATCGTATAGATCTGTGCTTCCACTTCTGGATTACACAACACATCACACTGTGGGCAGAGGAGACAACGGGGAGGGGCGGGTGGGGGGCAGGAAGAAGGACACACAGTCAGGCAGGCGAGCAGATGGACAGAGCATAGCTGGGTAAGGGCTGCTCTCCTGAAGACACAGAGAAGCAAAAAGTGCAAAGTGGTCGTTGTCAAACTATTCACATGGTTTTTGATGCCGCTCTGCGTTGCATTACATCGCATCTAAATGTACAGTGTATAAAAGGTGTGATGTGTCGTAGTTAAGGGTGAGCGAGGGATCAACAAGTGCTGACGTGAGGCTGATGTTAAACTGAGGAGTTTGAGTTGAGCTGCTGAAATATTTTAAATTAAATCTGATTTTTTTAAAATAAACATATTCCTTCATGTTTGCATTGATACCATTGCAATGTAAATGTTGCATAATGTATGCAGATACAGTATATGTACAATAGAGGGTTTACATGTGTGTGCTTGTGTATTGCACATGGTGGTCTATCTACGTGGGTGTGAATACTATACGTGTGCATAATACTATGTCTATCAGGTATGTCTCTGGTGTTTCCGTGCGCACGCGTGTGTCCTCTCTCTTTCTCTCTCTCTCCTTGTCCCTCAGCTGCGGCCTTCCTCGGCCGAGCGCTGGTCTGACTTGAGCTTCACAAACTCTTTGGCCACGTCGTCGTTGTTGCGCTGGGAGAGGATGCGCAGCACCGTCAGGCCGGTCTCATCCATGTGGACGCGTCTGCCCAGCGGCAGCCAGCAGGTGACGCTGTTCTTGTTGGCGATGTCCTTCACCTGCAGCACGGCCATGCCCACGGTGCGGTCCTCCCTGGCGAAGCAGTAGTCCTTCACGCACACCTGCAGCTCGTAGCTCTCCGGTCCCACCTCAGTGCCCAGGGAGCTGAGACAAAATGGGAAACACAGGTCACAAATCATGGGAAAAGACATGTGATCTATGTGAATGTGGCGGAGACGGGACAGGACAATGAGGAGAAGCAGGTGAAGTGGACACTCACTACTGGAAGCTCTCGTTGAACTTGGGCGACCAGCTGTTGTTCTTGGACTTGGTGGCGAATTTCCTCTTCTTGTCGCTGAGGTGAGGGCCGATGATGTAGACTTCTACGAACGGCCTGAAGCCCTGTGCCTTCCATTTTAGGTCATTGGCAGCCACCACTGGAGGACACAGAAAGGACAGGTTAATCACAGATGCAAAGCAGAGCAGGAGAGGAATGACAGAGAGGAGGAAGAAGTGACTGTAAAGCAGTCGACTCTGCTCTTTTACCTTTGACACTGATCTTGTGTTCTCCATTAGGCTGGGGCAAGATATCCACATTCATGACCACCTCGCCAACTGCATCCACCCCACATGCTGAAAAGACACAGTCAGTAAGTGGTTTATTGGTCCATGTGTGTGTGTGTGTGTGTGTGTGTGTTTGTGTATGTTTGCTTTGAGCCCACTTATCTGAGGATGGATGAGATATATGACTTGAATGCATCAGCAGATTGTGAACTAAAGTTAAACATGCAGTACACACACACACACACACACACACACACACACAGGTTCTCTGTGATAATCAGATGAGTGGGACTTGGCTGGCTAAAACACCCTTTGTGCCAGCTCTAATGCTGAGCAAATGGCAAACTGTAATGCAGTAATAGCTGGTAATTCGTTCTTGACACTCGATTGACACTGAAGAAAAAGAAAAAGGCGATGACACTGAAAGAAACTGCAACTCAAGTTTCAGGAGAAAAGCTGTGTTTCATCATCTGACACCGTCTGACAGCTTCACCTTGATCTCCAGTCACTGCGTTTTTTACATTCGAGCAGCTCTGCTGTTCGGGACTCTCTAGATATCACCTATCTCTGTCTGTTATCTACCACATGTGCACATGCATACGTCTGATGATTAAAAGCAGCTCGAACGGGGAAGTGAAAAGGAGCAGGATGAAGGAGAAGCGGAGGGAGAGTCGAGGTTGTGCCAAGGGCTACCGCTGCTCTCCATGTCCGGTTATCTTTAGGTGGTGACAGTTTGATCACAGAGACGTCTGAGCGTGAGTCTGAGCTGCTGTTAGTTGCTCGAGGGGTGGGGGGTGGGGGTGGTGGGCGTGCAGATTTTACATAACACAGCTGACACATACCTTTCTCTGGCGGTGTGTCTTCATTTGCTGTACACCTGATCCCTTTGCCTCCGTGGACTGCGAGGAGACACAGAGCAGCATTAAAAGATCAAAGTACTGATACAGTGTTTTCTAATTAAACAGGTTTACAGACCAGGACAACGTCTGTGTCCACCAGCAGGATGCCTTAAAGTGTATTTTGCTGGTCTATCTATACTAAATATGAAGTATATAAAAGCAAATCATATTTTTACATCTACTGGTAGAGGAAATGTAACTCACTGAAGCAATGAATGAAACATTTCTTCCAACATAACACTGTAAGCAAGTCATTCTACTTAATCCCATAATCCCATTTAATTCCATAAACCATAGTAACAGAGAGAATAAGCGGTGGAGCTCTTTGAATGCATATTTGTGTCAAACAGTTTGAACCTGTGTGTGCGACTGTGACTGTGTGTGTGTACCCTGAGCGTTCTGTGAGAGGACAAACTTCCTGATGAGTTTGTCGGTGGCCTGCGTGTAGAGAGACAAGGCGTAGCGCAGAGACTGCAGGTCCGGACTCTTCTCCAAGAAGGTTTTCTTCAGGCCGACGCCGCCAGCGTGGAAGTATTGCTGTGTAACACAATGACAGCGCAGGTGTTGTAGATGGGTTGACTAAACTGCTTTTAAGTGCAAAACTTTGTTGACCTATGAAACAAAGGGGGGGGTGGCCCGAGGCTGGTGTGGTGAGTCACACACTGTTTAAACCTACAGGGATGTAGACTGAAGCTGCCTGACTAGAGTCTGAGCTGCTTTATAAGAAACATTTATCAGCTTTAAGCACATTGTCTTCATCGTCTACACAAAGAGTCAGGCTTTATGTTGATTTTCATTGACGATCGTTTCACTTCTCTCTCGTTTCACACCTGCTGTGGACTGTGAAACTCATGGAAGTAAAGTCAACAACTTAATTGTTTAGTTTTTTTTCTCACAGAAAACTCAACCTTCTTGTTCCTTTCAGTGTTTTTTTTTTATGTTGACCCACCAAAACCACATGAAAAAGTTGTTAAAAAAACAGTAGTGGTCAAGAGCAGTGAATTCCCCGCTCAGTTTTAAGTTTATGTAAGAGATCATGTGATACCTTAATAGTGTCCAGTGCCAGCTCTATTACAGCACACTGTTTAGGAGTCAGAGCCTTGGCCTCCTCTCGCCCCATGTGCTCCTGCAGGACAGATCAGACAAAGGAATCAGACTACACCACAGTCACTGCTTAAACACTGTCTACACTTCAGGTACTCTTCATATGTTAGCGTTTTGCAGTTGCCAGCTCTTTTCATCACCTTGAGTTTGGAAAGCTGACCCAGCTCCTTAGCAGCATTGAAGATCATCTGGGTGCCCTGCAGAGACGAATCAGACAGACAAGTGAGTACAGAACATAAAGAGAGGTCTTGCAGAGATCAGTGGGGGATTTGCAAAGTGAGAGGTGGCTTCAGGAGGTTTAGTGATGACAGGCAGCTGTGAATGCAAAAAAAAAAATGAATTTGAAGAGTGAACGGGGAAGTCAGACTAGCCATATTTGTAGATTTGTGTGAAAACTTTGTGGAAAATCTATTTCAACATTCAGAATAATCTACGTCTTGGAAGAGGAGCATGATTTAAGTGCTGTGGTGCACTGTCAGTCAGTATTACAGGGACTCATGGGCAGGGTATGTTGTCAGCCCAGTGCTTAACATATATCAAGTTCTGATGCACTGATATCCACAGAGAGGGAAAAAGAATAAGTGAGAAGGCTGCAGAGGGTTGTGTTAAGCTTCCTCTGAACAGTGTTTCTTCATGCTCACAGAGGCTGCACACACACACACACACACACACACACACACACACACACACAAAAAACATACTTACAATAACCTAAGAAAGGGAGGACAGTAGAGAGAATGGGTCAAAGGCAGGATAGAGGGGTTGATGTACTGTTTCAGTGGAACACAGCAATGAAAAGCAGTGAAATTTGGAGGGAGAGAGGGAGAAAAATACGAGAGGATGTCTTTTCTTTTTAGTTTTATTACATACCGTCTGGTCGGTGAGTGTTGGAAGAACGATTGTTTTTTCCATTGTGTTCATCACCAGTTTCCACAGCTCCTTCAGCACTCTCTTCAGGACTGTCTTCTCACAGATCTTAGCAAACAGCGACAGGCTGAAACACACGAACACACACGCTCTCAGTTATAAAGGCAGCAGTGAAACATATTTTTAGGCAAGGGTTTTTGATACCAGTGCCAGAAAATAAACCGTTTTTCTGCAAACTTGTCCATTTCACTTAATATCACTGAAGAACGACAGAATTGGCAAATTTTGTTGTTTTAGCTAAAAATATCTAATTAAACTAAAAGAGTGACTAAGACCAAGAATCTGTCCAAAAAACTTTCGAACCAGATTGCTGTTCAGTCTTAAACACTGCTGATGTTCTTACTTGCTGTCCAGGAAGTCCATGATGGGTTGCAGGACGTTGTCTGCCTCCTGAACCACGCTGCCATTGGCCGGTACTGTCTGACCTTTCACTTGAGCTAAGATGTCCCCCATCTGTCTCACGTTGTCCTCAATCTGGGGCTGGAAACTGTGACACCACACAAACACACACACAAATAACATGGAAAGCCCCATCAGGAGAAGTTGGTTGAAGCGTCTGTGAGCTCCAATGAATCAGACAAACACCCACCTGACTGCAAAGATGCGGCTGAGGTCGTCCATGACATTGTTGAGTTTGTTCTGCAGCTCCTTCAGGAAGTCACTGGCCTCCACGTTGAGCTGGGGGAGAATGACTGGGATTAATATGCGTGTCATGTCACATCAGCAGAGTCACAACAAACATATAGCATGTGTGGAACCTTACATCTTTGCCTCCCATGGCCTCAAACATCTTCTCCAACTGAACTCTGAGCTGCTGGATGTTATTGATGATGATACATGGCTGAGCAGAGAGAAACAAAAATCATTAGACACACACACACACACACACACAAACAAACACACACTCAGAGTGTTTTGTTGTAATCAATCAGTGATATCCCTCCTAACTTTTTTTATTGCATCCTTGACAAAAACAGTCTCGGTGATGCAGAGCAGGAGAAGAAGGAATTTTCAGTAATTACTGCTCCTCTGGGGGCTTCTGGTCTCTCTGGGAGTGCAGCACACCCCCCCCCCTCCCAAGCCTATGCCACATTCAGCTAATTACACAGCCCTAATTCACTTTGAAACACTGCCATGCAATAGCCATGCCCAGGTTGAGCAGGGCTATTACACTGAAGAGCAGTTTATTGTGAGGGAATCAATCAACCTGACCACACACACCAAACTGATCATAAAGCCTTGACGGCACTCATCAGCTACCCTGGTGTGCCAAACTTTTCTGTCTTCCACTTTGAAATGTACCTACCACTTTTTCCTTCTTGACATGATTTGGAAAGTCTTTCGCAATGATGTCAGCATAAGACAGCAGGACATTGCCGATTGTCTACAAGAGAAAAATAGAGGATTTAAACAGAGGAAATATTGGTTCTAAGCAAAGCAGTGACAGCTGAGGTAGAAAGGTTAAAGTGGAAACATTAGTGGATAAATGTCACCTTTGCAAATCTCTTCATGTAGTTCCCGACAATCTGAGGGTCCGGGCATTCAAGTTTACGGATGATTTCAAAGCTCTGATTGAGCTGAGAGAACACATCCACCACCGAGCAGGAGAACAAAGCATGCTCTGACGTGACCTGGAACTGTAGAAAAGAACGGGACCAGAGGGAGAGGTGTGAGAAGCTGCTTGATGGTGCTGATGCTGCAGTACAGTCACATGAGCACACTTAACGCTGAAAGCGATGGATTCGGTTTCCACTGAGAGGCGTCCCACGGGAGAAGTTGACTGTGCTCTCACACAGTGTAGACAATGAAAATAGTCCGTCTTTAGCTGCACATGACGGCGATCTAAAGATTTAGGACGTGAGTGAGAGCAGTGGAGGTGATCAGAGGGTCTGATGAGGATAAGGGCCTTCATTAACAGCCCGGCCATTAACCCAGAAGTGAGCAGTATTATGGTATGCGGCTGGGCTTGGGGACCGCCGTTCTGCTGACACAGGAAAGCATGCGGTGCCTCAGGTGACAGTAATTGGACCCACAGGGTCTCTGACATATGAGCTGGGAGAATCTTCAGCTGCTCTGTATCGACTTCACCACTGTGTGGATACGTAGGCGTGAGCGAGACTGGGAGCGTGAGTCACTGCATGGTATGTGAGGCTGTCAGTGTACTTCGACTTGCGCCGTAGCATCTGCTCTGCAGTGAAGTTTTTTTTCTTCCATTTGCATTTGGTATTGAGTCTATATTGATTGCCTTGAGGCCTTCAACCTGCTCTTCTCAGCCTGGAATGTGCTGAGTCAGGAGAGATGATTTGAAGGGCCTGAATTTGCATGAGAAATGCATGAATACATTTTTGGGGGGGATAAATGCTGCATGTAGGAGGTCAGATTTAAGCTTTCATAATGCATTTTATTGCTGTCTCAACAGGATTCAATGAATTTTAGTCAAACTTTAGTCTCATATAACCTCCTGTTTCCTGTTGCCCCTTTTCCAGACTCTGTGCTCCACATTTTTCTACCCACTGTGTTGGAGCAAGCTGAGATTGTTAAATGGAATACTTTGATATTTTAGGAAATATACAGATGCCTTTTCCTGCTGAAGGATGCTACATGTGAAAGATAAAAGCAATTACCCCATCTTTTTTATCCCTCTCCAGAGCTCCGTGGAGAAAATCTCTGGACACTTCTTCATTTTCATCCAACCACATGATGACAAATGGCTCAAACCAGCTGCAGGAGAAAAAATGAGTGGGAGCAAAGTGAGTCCTTGTGCCATTCAGGCAAATATGGCAGAAAAAGTGTGCATGCTGTATAGAAAACACTCACGCTGGATATTCAGGTACGTGTTTCTGGAAAGTGGGTAGCTCCTTGCAGTACTCATTATAGAGCCACTTCACCTTGAAGTGCAGGTTCATATAATCTGCACTTTTACACAGGCGATGCTTCTCATGCTCTGAATATCAAAGAGAAAGGATGAGAAAAGTCCCACTTCACCACTCTGCTATGTCTCTTTAAATAGTTTACACAGTAAAAAAAAAAAAAAAAATCCTCAAAACACATTCCTGCCAAAAACTACAGGCTCCTCTCTCGTTTTGAGGCCTGTCACATCTCCATCGTAACAACAGACAAACAGAAAAACAACTCACCCTCCATGGCATACTTCATATCTTGTGCAAACATATTCCACATGACCTCGGCGCTGATCTTCCCCACATTCAGTTCCTGGGGAAACCTAGAAGAGGCAGCACTCAGCCTTAAATCCAGCTCTCAGTGCAGTAATGATCCTTCATTATTTAACAAGATAACCCAGCGTCATTTTTATGTAATTCCATCAGTGTTTCCTCTGTATATATTTAGCAGCCACAGAAAAAAATGCATCAGAGAAAACATGAAATTAGACAAATTTGATTATCCTCATTGTCTCCCAGAACAAAGCTAATGAGTTCAATTAAATTCATAATCATTCTATTAAATTAACACTTAGGCATGGGATCCAACCCTCCCCATCCAACTAAGCTGCTGTTGTGCAGGAGCTACTTGTCTGTAAACACACAGACTGAGGGTGAACTGTCACAGCACTTGGATCATAACAACATCAACATCAATTCAGAAATCTCTTGGTATTGATACTATATAGCTGTTTGTGTTGTTTTTTTACATTCTGAAGTCAAACAATGCAACATTTTCTATTTTCCATTTCAGAACAGCGGAGCCACCATGTGACTACAGAACAAACAAAGGTTGTTTGTTTGACTTTTTGGTATGTTTCTGTTTCAGCCATGTTTTGACACTCCCCTCCTCTATTCTGTTCTTTTGTGGGGGGTTTTCCTTAAACAAATTGCACACAGTTGCTTCCTTGTAACAGCCTGGGGTCTCCTAAACCGGCCTTGACAACACTGCCTCTACATGATACATTTGAGCAGGTAGACTGACATTACAAACAAAGACTCACTGATTAAGGCAGGGGGTGTATGAGTTTTTGTCCTCCTCTATGATGGAGACGATGAGGGTGATGAGTTTGGACCAGAAGTCCAGGTTTTTGATGCTGGGACCCTGCTCATCTGGAGGCACTGCCTTTGACTGCAGAGAGAAAGGGGTTATGGATTTATATCTTAATAGATGTATCCGTCAAGAACTTCTTTGTAGCGGCACAGGGAGAGGCACTAAAGAGTAAGAATACTGCAGCACACACACACACACACACACACACTTACAGGGTCTGTTTGATATTCCCTGTTGTAGAGGTCGTGGCAGTTGTTGAAAATATACTCGTAAGTGGAGTTGAGACAGGCTTTCACACAATCCTTCACCACCTGGCTTGCCCTGGGGGGACTCTGCAACTCCTGGACCTGAACACAAATGTTACACAACATATGAACACCACAAAGTGTCTGTCAGACACACAGACTCTCAGCAGGAGGTTTTCTCAGTGGGAATTCACCCATAAACTCACTGAACCACACAAATTGCACCAACATACATTAAAACCCTTACACACATGCAAACACACACACAGTTTCATGATAATAGACTCTGTTTAGATAGGGTAATTTTGAGCTGATTTTCAGTTTGTGCCTCAGGCTACTTTCCAGAAAGTGCAGGAAAATTGTGCTGGGTACACTTTGGAGTTAAAAGCAGATGTGAAAAGAAAGTAAGGAAAAGAAAAGAAAAGAAAAGAAAAGAAAAGAAAAGAAAAGAAAAGAAAAGACAAAGTTCTATTTCTTCTCTTACCTTCATCCTGAAGAATGTGATGCTTGTCAAGAGATCAACTGTAGACTTGAGATCTTGTAGTCTTTCAGGACTGCTGGCAGGGAAGTTATTCTGAGAGCACAAATAGTTCACCCACATTTAAACATGTCAACTCTTTCTTCAGGTAGAAAGACAAAAAATAAATATCTGCAGCAACTTTTTAATTCCCATGCATGTACAAGCAGAAATAGCATAAACATAAGTAGCCAAGACTGCAGCAGTAAGTGTCATAGAAACTAAATGTTTTTGAATTTGTTGTAATAGTGAGAAGCCATCAGTACCCGGTACATGGACAGGTCGATTCTCAGGGAGTTGTGCAGCTGATCCAGCAGTTTGACAAACCTCTCCTTCTACACAGGGAAATACACAGAAAAAGTACAAACCACTCAGAAACACACCACAGCTGAAAGGCTATTTGTTAATTTGCCTACACAAATCCAAAACAGGGCTCAGCTAATTGGATGTTGGGAGAAGTAGGCAGGGCCAGGTTAAACAGAGAAACCAGGAGCTAGTCAATTCTAGTGTGTTTTTAAGAGAGTTGCTTTATCTTCTTGACATATTCTGTGTATGGCATTTTTTTATTTCAAGCCACCTCAGTGGAAAAGGGACAAAGTATTACAATAATATTTCTAGTAATAATGTATAATTAAGTATTTCTCAGGTACTTACACCAAAGTTTGATGCGGCAAATCTGTCTGAAGCAGAGACGTTGTTGGAGGACTGGGTGGTGTGTGCGTAGTAAGCGTTGATGTTGGCCAGCAGGGTGCTCATCACTGCTGGCACTCCAGGGCACATGTACTTTGATGACAAGCAGGCAAAGTGTCTATAGGGTGAAAGTGGAAAACATAATATTTTACACATTTACTCATTCCATATATCCTGTATTGATGGATATATGAACTGTATCTAATCATTTATCTAGTTTATCATTCAGAGTAAAGTTAGAGGGACTGACGTCATGGCCTGGTAGATAGACTCTACTCCATATCTCATGGCAAACTCATCCACTATCTCCTGAGCCGTCTCCTCAAAATAAACCTTCCAGGCGTCGTCGCCTTTGGCATCAGGAATCTTTACTACACCACTGTTCTGCTCCTCTGTGGTGTACTGGAACAAATGCTGAACACAGAGAACACACATGTCTCATATTCAGGACATTGAAATTCCCCTATACTGGTGAAAATAATTCAATAATCCCAGACATCCACTCCAAGGACAAAAGCACAAATAGAGTTTACAAGGCAACTGTGTTGGTGTTAAATTGACTATAATTAATTATCTTGGAAGAGAGAGTTGCTTCCACATTTTGCATGTTTTATTTTGAGTGCAAATTATCACAACATCTTTTGGAAGGTTTCTACCAGCTGTTCGGATCAGACTGACCTCGTGTAGACAGGTGTACTGGACATGGTAAGGGGCAACCGTCTCCTCTCCTTTGATCTCCACACTTATGTGCATCCGGATGGCTCCTGACACAGCAGACTTATCTGTTCTCTTGTCTGTCAGATGAAAGTAAGTTATCATACAACTTAGTTTGCTGAAGTATATTTTATTTACAAGAGACAAGGACTTCAATTATGTGTTTCTGTGTTCTGTGTAACTCACTGCTCCCATCATCCATCTCTAATTCCCCATCACCTTTTTGGCTTATCCAAAACTTACCCAGGTTGTACCAGACGTCCATCTCCCCGCTCAGAGTGCGGACCTCAATGATTGTTTGACCCAGGAAATCATCGCTCTCACGTTTGAACCTCTGTTTCACGCGAGATTTGATGTCGTCATCCTCGTCCCACACACGGACCTTGATGCGGTCAGATGAGTTGTGGCATTCGCTAGATGAGGCAGAAACAGGAAATGTTGTGATGATTGTGATTACATATGAGAGAAAAAAATACATGCATTTCTTAGTGCTGCACGGCTGTCTGGTGAAAAACATGGAGTGTGAATGACATTTTTCAGAGATATAATCCTAAGTGACATATAATTCTGCATTTTCAACTGTTTCTTCCTGCCCAACTCACAAGTGGAAGTTTTCCTCCCAGACAGGGTTGAGGTTGCCGTAGATGGTCTTGGTTCTCTTTTTGGTCTTCCCAACTTGAACTGTGACGTATGGGTCACTGGAGCCTGTTTTGTCTTTGGCCTGCAGGCCCTGAGCACAGACCACTGAGGAGGAGACAAAGACACATTTGAAAAAAATCCTGACAACAGTCTGACAGGACAGACACCTTCTGCTGTACAGGTAGAGTATCTTTATTAACACTTAATTTAATGAGAAAATATTTTTGTGTCAATAACAAAAGAAAACAACAAGACTGCATATTGGACTGCATTTATATAAAAATAACAAATGACTTATTTCCTTTATTGGGCTTTAAAATCTATGCAATGTCATCCTGTCATCCTTGACTCAGATGAGGAAAAGCTCACCAGTGATGCTTATCTTTGCTGACCATTTAGAGGTCCCGTCAAGCACGCTCTGTTTGATCTGCTTCATCTGTGTGCCATGTGTTGACTTGTCGAGGGCGAACACTTCCTGTATCAGCTCAAAGATCTCTGGTTTGTTCCTCTCTCTGATCTTCATGCGGTCCTTCAGGACCATGATGATGTTCTGGGTTCGGTCCTCTGCCCCGTGCTTGGAGCTCTTCTCTGCAGCTCCTGATGAGACAGAAGAGTGGGATGCCAGAGGAATAAGATGAAAGTATGAAATATATTCAAGGCAATATGGCCCATAGGCCCAGCAGCTTATCTCCTGTTTGCTCTCAAAACAATCTCTTTAAAGCTGAGTGCTAAGTTGAGACAGTATCTGATCAACTTTGAAACTGTGGCCTGGGATCAAACCCTCAAATTCTCACTATTATAGTGTGGACTGTATCCACTTAACCGCTGATCTGGCTGGGAAAAACTAGATAGATAGTGTGTAAAAGACCAACAGATGTTTTGGCACCAAGATCTTACAACACTCTTTGGAGACAGGGTACGATGAATTATGCATTGCATAGATTGACTCCAAAATCAGTCTGGGATTGGATAAGACACCCCTTGTGGAGCTGAATTAGACAAAACAGTATGGATGCAAGGGCTATGGGTGGAAGAGAGAGGCGAGAAGCAGGGGTATGACAGGACATTACTCAGGAGATAAATTGGGAAGGAAGAGGGAGGAGAATGTGAGAGTGGATAGAGGACAAGAATAATGGGATGTCAATCGGGCAGAAGGGTACAGAGGAGGGGCTAAATAGGTTTGGTTTGTGTGGAGGACTGGGTGTGTTTGTATACCTGAGTAAAAATAGGTGTATTTTATATTTTACAGTGTGTGATTATGTTCTTGTGTTTCCTTACTCTGCAGACAGTCTGCATTGAGCAGATCCTGACACTTTTCGTGGCATTTGACGCCACACTCAGAGCAGCGCATGCCTTGGCGGGCGATACCCCACAGCAGCCCCTCGCATTCATAGCAGTAGGTGGGGGTGGTGGCTGTCCACACCTCAAAATTGTGTGGAGTAGTGGAGGAGATGGGGTAGATCAGAGCCTGCAGGGTCTTTTTATAAACATGGCTCTTCTGCAAGGGGCACAGAGGAGAAGAAACACAAGCAGTCATGATATGTTGTAAAAACCTGAACAGAGATGTGAAAAACAAGAGTGAGGAGGAAACCCACCAGCTCTTCGTTTCCAAGAGTGGTGGAAGCCATCGCTGATGTAATTCCAGCTTTACGAGAGTTCTGCACTAGAGACTGCGGACAAGACGGTGAGGAGTAAAAGGTTTATTTTTGAATGTGAACTACAGTGCAGTGGTCAGATTGATATTTGATTATATTAGGGATAAACAAGTACTCACCATAGCCTGATGAGGGTAGGCAGTGATGAACAGAGGAGAGGAAAGGGAGACATAGAAGAAACAGATGTGAACATATATTCTATTCAAACAATGAGCTGTACAAAACTTTATGATGGATCATGTGCATGTGCATGCGCACATCCCTGTGCATCTGACAGGTGTGCCGTGACCTCTAGAGGAGAATTACATTGATTAATTACCGTAATCACATTAACACCAAAGATATGCAAGCATTTCATTTATCAATAAATCAAGCAGATGACACAGCTGGGGAAGGGGCAACGGTGGGAAATCAAAATGGATAGCCTTGATGAGTTTATTAAGTTTGGATTATTTAGAAATAAAAAAGATCAACTGGGAGGAACAGAAGGAGCAAAAACATACTCAGACTTTTTTTTTTTCTAAGAAGAACTACAAAAAATAAGAGGAAGAAAAAAACATGGCTTGAACAAAACTGATCTCAGGACACCCCACAAGACTGGTGCATATTATGAGCGTGTGTGTGTTTCTCACCAGGTCTCTGACAAGAGGAATGGCTTTCCTCTTGCGAAGGTCAGGCATGCTGTCAATGCTGTAGAGTGCACCTCCCATTCTGAATAGGAAAAGATATTAAACATTCATATATTCACATATTTACACTCAGTCACATGATTTTATCATCAAGGAGTCTGGCTGTGGAGTCGTGTTTGTTACTAAGGGGCTGATGTATTTCCCTCAGCCATGGTTTCTGGTGCTCCTCCAGTCAAGGACCTCTCAAGGACTTCAGTGGAGAGTTTAATTATGCTGGCTGCCTCATCTCAAATAGTGGACATGACACTCCACACACCTGGGTATAATTATTGGGTTTCTATTTGGCTAACCTAGCATTTCTTCAGTATGCAGCTCCAGTTCCACTCTGGGGTCTGCCTCCTCTACAAATCACCTGCAAGCTAAGTCAGGGCAACCTACTGCTGTTCAATACTCACTGGCCAAATGCCATGAGCTGAATGAGCCTGTGGAACAGAATAAGAGAAACAGAAAGGAGGATTCCCAGACTAAAGACGGGCATTTTCCATCTCAAGAATTGATGGCAGGTTTCCACAATGATCTGAGTTTAATTTCTGGAGTTATTGTGTTAATGTAACTTATAGGCTGTGACATACACAGTGTGTTTAGCCTTAAAGAAAGGCCATTACTAGAGGAACTGACAGCAATCACTCACCCTCCTTTACCAAACCACAGCGAGCTGGAGGTCTCTCCTCGAGCCTAAGAGAGAAAGAGAGCAGTGTCAGAAAAAGAAAAAAAAGCAATCTTAAGTTTGTTCCTGTTGCCTTTTCTAGCCTCCTAAAAGTGTATCAATAAATCTGCATCACTCAGAATTATTAGATTACAAAGCTGCTTCATCAGGCTCTTCACATCAAAAATCCTGCTCCATTTACATGTTATTGCATCAGAGGTAGGAAGGAAGAGCTGTGCCTCAAAAGTTTTAGGTAGTCTTATGCTTCAGTGGGGGAATTGGATTACCAACTTGTACAACAGAAATAAAGCTGAAGAAATCAGCTAAGATATGTAATCAATTCGAATCCATAAGAACTAAAAAGAAACCTGTTGTTCCATAAATATGATCCTTAGTTTTTCATTACAGAATACATAAACTGGTTATGTAACTACATGTTATGTAAATTTGAAATAAACTGTCTAATACCAGTGTGGCTTATTCTCAGACTGGATGGCAGCTCTTGGGGGATACAACAGAAAAGATCAATTTGTTGTGAAAATGAACGAGCAGAGTGAACGTGCCTTTTTATGCACAAGCAAGACTTGTGTTGCACGCATTTCCATCTTTCTCTCAAGCAGCCAGTCAGGTTGTACCTACCTGTCAACATGCTCCAATGATGGCCGAGCAAAGTGCATGTGAGTGTCGCTATGGCAATGACATGAAACTGGAAAGAAAACAAAGTGGGTCGGCACAAAGAAACAAACTAAAGAATAAAAAATAAAAACAAAGGGAAGCCAAGTGCACAAAAACACAACGCGACAGACATCAACAAAAACATCGAAGCAAGTGATTAAACATCAGCACAACTGAATTCAAAGGTAATGAATAGCAACGTAACATATGAATTAAATATGCAAGTGGAAACTGACCAAGCAAAACTCAATGTAGATAACAAAAGCAAACATTTTTGTCAAGCAGTGGTGCAGTGCTGCATCCAAAACTCAAATAAAAAGTTGCTGTCTGTCAAGTATATTTATTTTAAGAAAACCAAAAGGTATCAATTATAGAATATGAAACACAAGTCTACTTTCTGGTGTCTGGCAAAAGCCACTTTAAAATATAACTCAAGAACTTACTGTATGCACCCTGTCTTTGCACATAAATAATGCACTACACATACATATTTCAAAGACCTGGTCGACACTTTTAGAGGCTCTTGAACTCAAGTGTATCTCTTTGATTTCAGGGTGGAGCTGAATCAGACATACATCTCTGTGACTTGACTGGACAGCTGTGGACGAAAGGTCTGAAATTTGGAGTTGGGGCGGGTTTCAAACCAGAATTGAGACTGGGGTGAACTTGTGATCTTACCTCCCGAAGCTGCTCTAAGACCTTGTTGTAAAGTCTCAGCCAGTTCTCTTTGGCTCTGACTGCTGGATCTACTGGCTCTTTGGGCTCTTCTATAACTGGAGGACTAAAAGGAAAAAATTGGAGGGATTTGTGATTTGTCATGGCCATGTTGTTTTTTCTAAATCTATTTTTATTGTTGAATCAGTTTATTGATCTCATTTGCTTTTAGTCTTCACTCCTACCTCTCTGGTGGCATCTCTTTTAACTCTGCTGGCGTCTGTGGTCTGCTTTCTTCAAATTGCTCCTCCTTCTCCTCCATGGGGAGCTGCTCTTCTGGCTGTGCAGGCGGCGTCCTGGCCTCCCTCTCCATCTTCATTTCCTCCTCTAGCCATGGCTCTTCCTCTAAGTTGGGAGCTTGGTCCTCGGGAGCAGGTGACTCTGTGGTGGCAGGATCGCTGAGTTGGGAATGCAGCTGTGCAGAGGATGAGGTCTGCTGGGAGGCAGGGTCCATGGCGTTGGGCGGAGGCTGGGAGGCTGAGTTAGCCATTGTGGCTGGGTGGGATGGAGGGACAGAGCTAGCTGCAGCAGACTGGTGCTGCTGAGACACAGCTGTGGCCGGAGGGTGAGACTGGGCAGGCTGGGCAGTGGGAACTGATGACAGGAAAGTAGAGGCCAGGCCTGTGACTGCAGCTGTTAGAGGTTTGGCCATTGAGAAGAAGGATGTGGCTGATGGGGCTGGCTGTGGCTGAGGCTGTGTTTGGGGCTGGGGCTGTTTAGGTGGTTGGGTGGTTGGTTGACCAGAGGGCGGCTGCGCTGCTGGGGTCATTCCAGGGGGATGGGCCTGGTTGGATGTTTGGTTGGAGGGTTGAGTGGAGGGCTGCTGTTGGTGTATGGAGGACTGTTTCTCTAGTGGAGGTCTGGAGCTGGGTACATCAAGAGTTGGAGGGGCAGTTGATGTAGGTGTGGGCGTGAACGGGGGCTCCATATCCTCACTGAGGGTCCCATCCAAATTGTACAAATCCTCATCATCATACATCATCTCCTCATCCTCATAGAGGCCATCCTCCTCTCCTTCATACAGTCCACCATCATCCTCCTCATACAGAGCCACCTCCTCTCCTCCATCTTTGCTGTAGCCACCCTCATCGCTGTACGCCCCCTGGGTCTCATCGGGGTCCCAGTCTGGAGAGCCTTTACTGTAGCTGACTGAGGAATGGCAGGAGTGGTAGGAGTCGTTCTCATCATAAGGGTCCCTCTCACCGTACTCACCGCCATAGTCCTCCTCACTCAGCTGACTGCTGCACCGACTCAGCTCTGCAGACGACGCATAGCTCCCCGTGGGGCTGAGAAGAGAAGAGAAGAGAAGAGAAGAGAAGAGAAGAGAAGAGAAGAGAAGAGAAGAGAAGAGAAGAGAAGAGAAGAGAAGAGAAATTCCCAGGAGAGAAACTCATGTAAGTACTAAAGAGGGACATAGCTTTATAATGAACACAGAAACACTTTCATGTTATCATTGCCATATTATATGTATACTAATTACCATATACACATGGGTAAAATAAAGAGATTTAGCCTACGTTTATGAACTATAATCTCAAAAATGCTCACACAGCACTTTTTTAGAACACTTTATGGCCTGTAGACTTCATACTCTATAGGACAGCCCAACTTAAAACATTTCCTACATGTCTAAGGGTAGCCAAAAGTAATGCTGATGGCTAATCAATAAAAAGCACTGAGGATACAAGAGTAGCAGACAAGGAACAAGAAATAGAGCAGAACAGAAAGGTGAGAGCCTTCCAGAAAGCTGACAAAGGAAAAAAGAAAAAGCAAACAGAAATGTAAGAAAGGGGGAACTATGAAACTGTATGGCTTTTTTTCATAATTACTGTGTCTTGTGTAATGGTGTTTTCTGGGGGCACTGTGATCTTGACCTTCGACCCCCAAAATCTAATCACTTCATCCTTGAGATCTAGTGAATATTTGGGTCAAATTTAAAGAAGTTCCATCGAGACGTTACAGAGATGTCCACAGAAATGGGATGGACATGTGTATGCACATTTGGATGGATGGATGGATGGACAACCCAAAAACAATATGCCGCTGACTGTCACTGTCACCAGAGAGGAGGCATAAAAAGTATTTATACTCTTTGATGAGTGGGGTATTAAAAACATAATAGAGGAACAGAAAGGAAAGAGGATGGATGAGGGAGAGTGGGAGACAGAGAAGACAGGAAAGGGGTGGAGAGCACAGAGACAAAATAGAAGGACAGAAGACAGGGAAGTAGGGGGGAGTGGAGAGAGCTGAGAAAAGGAGATGAAGAAAAATAGGTGGGAGAGTGGGGAAGTTGACCTGTTCAATACACTCACAAGCAGCTAATCTTGTGTGTAGTATTGACCATTAGATTGCCCAGTGGAATAATTCATAAAGCAAGGTGGAAGGATGCAAAGTCTCATTCCCAGTCTGTGGAAAAATGCCTGAAACATGTAACAGACACTGCATGGCAGAACTTCACTGAGTGTCTCCATTCACTAATGGGTGTTAAAAAAAAGCACACATATAAATAATAAAATGAATATTGATTGAGCTCAATTTAGCTGCTTCACTTCCAGCAACCTGGTGTTTGAATGAAAATGAAAGGAAAGCGGGTGCTATTAATAAAAGTTTTAATTTGTTAAAGCAAGATTGTCTTATTTCTTCTTTCCCAAGTTACAACTTTCAAATCAGGTTCAAATGTAAAGAGCTTTATTTTTCAGTTTTGAATCACTGTGAACTACCAAAACAAGTTATCTGAACAGATCAACGGATTGACTGAACTAGGCACACACCTGACAGTTCTCTGATGGTGGTAGTCGAGGTCATGGCTGTTGCCCGAGCGTGGGTACGAGAAGCTTCTGGAGTTGCGGTGCTGATGGCTGATGGGATATTGGTGGACAGAGGCGTTGGGCTGAGATGTGCTGTAGTAGGGTGGGGGGATGCTGTTACTGGTTTCACTTCGATAATCACTGTCCCTGTCATCCACGGCACTGTCTGGGTCCTCATCTACACACAGATACATATTGACAGGGTGTAAGGAAAAATGTGAGTCCATAGAGAGTAGCAGCAGTATTAAGCAAGAAGTCCTTGATTTATATAAAATAAAGCATGAAAAAGAGAAGAGGAAAGCATGAAAGTGATGATCCCTGTCCACACTGTCATGTGGCACAGAGATAAGACTCTAATCAGCACTG
Source organism: Caranx ignobilis (assembly GCA_021432705.1). Classification (NCBI taxonomy): domain Eukaryota; kingdom Metazoa; phylum Chordata; class Actinopteri; order Carangiformes; family Carangidae; genus Caranx; species Caranx ignobilis. The sequence continues at coordinate 38,587,341 of MU269980.1, forward strand.
AACCAATCTTTTTAGCACTATGGTAATTACAGAAAATATAGATGAGCTGGCAGCATGCCACAGCTGAAACCTTATTAGACCCATACAGGTCATTCAGAGTGCATCTTACATGAAGCACATGGGGAACATCATCTGGCACTTCCTCTGAACTCCCATCATCATAACTGAATATAAATCCATTCTGCTCACTGAGTAAGGAGATGCTTTATTTTTCTGTGGTGACTATAGATCAGAGATTAACACCCCAGAGAGAAGTGATGAGAGACTTTAACATTGCTGAATCAGTCAAAAGTGAAACCAGCATCTATTAATCATTCATTATTATCCATCATTGTCTCTCACACTCTCAGGCAGGGGGCTGCTGCACCACTAACACCATCATTTCCATCTTTCTGGGAGTGTAAACATTAATTAAAGGCATCAAACTTTGTTTCTCGCTCCAACCGTGTCCCCCACGTGTCTCACTCACCCTCTCTGCCTCCCTCTCCCTTTCTGTCTCACTCACTCCATCGGTTCACCATCCATAATTACCCCCCTGCTCTTTCGTTTTTCCTCTGAGTGGATTGAGATGAGATGAATCGCTGCAGTTGTGTGGGTGAGACACTTACATAAGACCATCTGCTAATCACAGCAAGAAAGAAAGCGATAGACAGGGAGGGAGACAGGAGAGGGAGAGACACGTTCCTATTGCATATATGCATACACGCTATCCATGCTGCCCATATGCATTTGGACAGTACCACTTTTCCTTATTGTGGCTCCGAACCGAATGAATAAAAAAAATTCTGTTAAAGGGTCACTTCACAGAATTACTCTGGATGATCCACAGACCTCACTGTTTCTCATTAAAGCTACTTTCTATCGATGACAAGCATGTAAGTTATGATCATTTTCTGGTCAAGGACATCCTTTCTGGATGTTTAATTTTCTGAATCTAAATCAAGGAAGGATAAACCTTATACCAACTCATTTATGTAGGTCATATTTGTGACCTGATCCCATATTCGCAAAGTCTTTCATCTTATCACTAAGAGTAATCCCTATTCAGCAAGCAAGAAGAGAGAGAGGACAGAAAACGTCTGATGTAAGGCTTTGGCTGTGGATGACATCAGTGTTCACAGATTGACATCACAGCAGGTTCAGGTTCAACAAGAAACAAAAAAGACCATGCAAAAAGTCCTGCTGTAATACTAAAAAGCCCACTGAGTGAATACTTACATTCAATTCTCTCAATGAAAAACTTAAATCTCACTTGTCATGGAGTACCTAACTAAATGTAAGTGGCAGCCTATTAGGCACAGTCAGTTGCACCAGGGTCAGAGTGCATTTGTTGTTTGGTGAATAGATCGGCTTATGGACAGCTGGGAGATCTCCAAGTTGTCAGCATTGCAAAGTTGCATTTTCTCTTTTGCCAAGTAGCACAGTGTTGCCAAACACTTAATTTCCGCACTGATGGAGTTATTTCAGTTGGTAGGAGATGTTATTGCATCCCTCACAAACTCCACAACAACCATTATTACTTTGTGATTGAGTCTGTATCTTTTAAGTATTTCAGGATCGTTTAAGGTTTCTTAGTTAGTACACTACTTCTACTTCTACTACTACTTAGACTAAATTAGTCTTTGTCAAAAAAATTTGGAGTTCTACAGTTACAACAGACATGCCCGTTATTTTTTGGAGTTTCTGCTAAATCAGCAAGTTAGTAGCTGCTTTGAGTTGTAAGATGCTTTTTGAAATTGTTCCCTGAAAATATAAATAACTGACAGTCAGTTTTAAGAGTGTTCAGTCTAGGATTTGTATTTCATAGATACTCCCTGTAATTAATGAACAGTGCAGCGGGACAATGGCAGGAGTCAGGCATCTGTTTACCCTCAAACTACCAAAACAATTAAGATTCACTCTACATATGTGCACTTACTTTGTTGGTCTCCCCATAGGCTCCAGTTACCTGCAATGAAACAAGGGGAGTGTCATTATTGATTCTGAAACCCACTGGTATCCAACATGCATTCACGTTATGAACGCTTCAAAGTTCCCAGATGGAGCTAGTGAATGGAAAGAGGGCACAGAGTGCTGAGCCTCCAAGTCTTTCCGCCTGACCCAGACAGCTGGCTCAGCAGGCTCAGCAGAATGGGCCAGTGGTCTAAACACAGCAGCATCCTGGAGGAGCTCACCTCCGGACATCTGATTCTACTATTGATCTTTTACAGTGCAGTGATCCAGGACCTTTTCCTCCCTAACCCACAGCAGCCCATGTGTGGTAACACGCATAATGCACACTAAAGTAATCTAATTACATTTCAGCAGCTTAACACATAATTCGGTTGCTCAGCAAAAACAAATGACTGGTTTATGAAAACACTGTTTGGTCACTTACAGCACTGAGTGCCTGGTACACGGAGAGGGCGTTCCTGTTCCTCTTGGTATGAATACTGCAGAAATTAAGAACATGCATTAATAGAAGATGTTAGCTGGTGGCAGAAAAAGAATTTAAATTCTATATGACATGGGAGGTCATGGTTGGGTCTGGAGGAAAGCAAATGTTTTGTTATACTTCATCTTGTAATGTGTAACATATTGTCCTCATTCCACTCTGCGGACATGTTCCTAAAATGTGAGGATCTGTTGGGGTATTTAATCAAATGTGGCAATTGATGGCTTACATCTTGGTCCCTCATGGCGTTGAGCTGCTCCAGTTTTTTGGCCCAGTACCTTGCCTCATCCTCTGGGATATCTGAAAAACAACAAACCACACAAACTCAGTAACAAAGCAGATCTGATGCCGCTTCGCCTGGTGCCTGTGTACCAACTCTTAAATTAGTTACTCCTGAAACTTTACCTCAGTGTAGCTTTGTCCTGTGTAATAAATTCTACCCATATGACAACACGGGAATGTGTAACAACCCATTTGCGAATATTATTTGACCCAGAACACCGTGACATTGGAAAGTGGCCTTTCACTTCCAGCCCCCAAGCCACATCCCTAAAAATAGGCCAGGTTCACCAGTTGAGGAGTCAGGTGTATAATATCGACTAGAGGAAGGGGAAAATGACACCCAATCAATGCTAAGAGGAACACAGCTTGATCACTGAGAGGGAAAGGACACTAACACTTCTCCCACAGTCTTGAGCACATTTCACTGAAAGGTAGGTCAGGTTAATTAATCAGTCAGAAATTATTGGTGTTCATATATCACTGTATTCTGTGTAAATATACAGACAGACATAATTTATTAAAGTCCTTTTCCACTTTCCTTGAGAGAAGATGATTTCCTATAGTTTTCTCTTCCACCTATTGACAGCTTCAGATTTTGCACTGAATATTGATTTCTCACCAAGAGGCAGTTCGAAGCGTGTGTCGAGCAGCACCAGATGGAGAGTGGGATCTTTGGTGCCACAGATCTCATTATCAGTCATGATGACCTGAGAGTCCAGTGTGAGCCACTCCCCTGGACCTTCCTGTGTAGAGAAAGAGGCACAGATGACACGCAAATAATATGATAGGCAGACAGATGAATATAATGACAGCAGATTCAACACTGCTTAAATCCCTTAAGCATAACCGAGCAGGGGGATTTCTCAAGGGCTGGTGGTTAGTGGCAAACCTCATTAGACTGTCGGATGCTACGGAGGGGAATCCACACAGTGCCGACCATGGTGTCCCAGATTAACCCTTTGTTCCACACCTCTACTGTCAGACCCAGGTCCAGGCGGTTATTTCACTGCAAAGGAAAAGAGAGGTTGAAAGGTTCAACATTGTATTCATGTACAATTTGAGATACTTCTATTTTACTTCACTATTTCATTTCATTTCATATCATTTCATTTCAGAGGGAAACATACTTTTTAGTCAAAACCCTTTATTGGATTAATACTTACTTTACAAATGGAGATTTTGTAAAAAAAATAAATAAATAAATAAAGATGATAACTTACAATGGACTTGTCATTGAAATTAAAGATTAAACCAGTGGTTCCTAAACTTTTGGTTCGTAACCCTTTTCGAAAAAGGAAGTGTCTGCTTTTGGCCCCTTGTTTAGTTCAGATGAAATGGGTTGGTAGCTGTTACATAGTTTCAGGTAAATCATATAATATATGTATAATATATATATAATATTCCTTTTATCTTTTAGTGCTTTTATTTTGATATTTTTTTACTGATACAACTGTACTGTACTTTTATTTGTGAATGAAGGACTTTTACATATATGGATTACTTTAACACTGGTGCACTGGTACTTTTACTTGGGTAAAGGATCTTAGTACTTCATCTTCTACCACCGTGTAAAGACAAATGCTAAACACACACAGGCAGTCAGGCACAGTAATTACTTGTGGGCTTCACTGTGACAAATATAAGACATGTCTCTGTGGGAGCAGTCCTGAGAGAATCTAACATAAAGCATTTACAAGACAGCAGGAAGCAGGACAGAGAGAGAGGGAGAGAGGGAGAGAGGGAGAGAGAGAGAGAGAAATAAGGGGAGGGAAAAGAGAAGGGAGGGAAGGGTGTGAAGAAGGCAGTGGAGGAGGTGATTGTATCGCATGCCTGGAGCGAGAAAGTGGGAACTTTAATTAAGAAATAGGGGGACTGGATTTCCCGTCTCAGTGGTGACTCCTTTTAAGAAAAGTGCCTGTTTGATTCATAGCAGTGACTTGAGGGGGCACAGTCATTCAAAGTCAGTGTGAAGGAGGGGATGAGGCGCTCTCTCTGCAGCCCAAACATTACATAACACAGCTTCACTGATGCAACCCCAGTACAATGCTCAACGCCTCCAAACATCATACAAATACACAGAACTCTGCAGTCAGCCTGCTTGCTGCATCCCACATGCTTAGTGATTCTCACCATTTATTGCCCATATGCTGCTACACTGTCAATACCACACTGGAAACTCTGCATGCCGAATTATAATGATTTGATGATTCCTATATTCACCGAAAAACAAGCTCAAACAAAGTAATTTAACTGTGGGAAATGCTGCTAATGATGCTTGGAGAGCAGCAATAAAATGAAAGGGAAGGGGGAATGTGGGGAAAAGTAGGGTTGAAATGGGGAAAGGAGGAGGAGGGGCTGAGCAGATGAAGATCAAGAAGCTGTGTTTAGAGGAAGCGACAGAGAAGGCGGAAAAAAAAGGGGCTGGGCGGGAGACAAGGTTGAGAATGAGGATGAGAGGGGCAGAAATGTCGAGGGAGAACAGATGAAAAAGAGGATGAGGCGGTTGTTGGAGGCGGAGGTGCAGATTCAGAGAGGAAGAGCTATGTGAAACAATACAAGGATAAAGGGCACTCGGGAGGGAGAGGGGAGGGAGGAAGGTTGATATACAGAAAGAGATATTAAAAAAAAAAAAAAAACATGAAAGCACTCAAGCAGCTGAAGTGGAGAATGAGAAGAGAGGATGAAAAGAGAGTGCAGAGGGAGGGGCGATGGAGAAGAAAAAACAGAAAGAGAGGAGAGTTCTGTGAGAAGATGATGAAGGACTCACAACATGAAGTCCTGCTCCCAGCTGGGCAAGTTGCCCCGAACAGCGATGGTTGTGCTCTTCACATTTTGTACCTTTAGAGTCACATAAGTGTTGAACTTCTCTGTTAAGGGAAGAGGGATGGAGAAACGGCTGGGTTAAAATGAGACGTCTCTGTGACTGAAAACAATAATGTGCTCCCAGTCAGCCCTACTTATATACACACAGACACTGTACACTCTATGCATTATTTGACTTCCATCACTTCATATCCTTTTATGGCTGCAGCATGTGATGTGTCCTCGGCCTGCTTAAAGATTTATGTCACGTAACAGCGAGCCTCTCCCCCTGTGTGATCTACCTCTTTCTATTTCAAAGATCCCCGGTCTTACCTTGGGGTCCATCCAGCTTGGCTTTCTTCACTGTGGAAACACAGAGAGAGACAAAGTCACACACAGGAACGCCATCTGTTTTCATTTCTGAACACTCCTGCTTTCTGTTTGGGCTTTTACACAGAGAGCAGACAACACGAGGGAGTTCAGGATAAATTAAAACACAGTCTGTGAAATTTAATATACTAATAAATGACTATTAAAACAATTATAACACATTTAAGACATATAAGACATATTTCCATGTCATTCCACTCACAGCATGTGAAAAACACATGTTTACATGCTACATGAGTGTTGACTCACAAACTAAAAATTGCAACTATGCAGATTTGGACTAAGTCCTCTGTCGTTTTTGCCATACGGTCCAGACATGTTGGCACTAAGTGTGATGGCAAAACATAGAAGGACACTGTGCTGGAAAAACATGGGCAGCTTTCCCGCTGTGCTTCATCCGTGTGGCCCAGAAATAGTGCAGTATGCCTACATATACACAAATAAAATGGCACAGACTGAACAGGCAACCACTCTCAATTTATAATTAATGAGACACGTTTATTAACAGGGATTTTAATTGAAGTCATTGTAAATTGATTGTAAAGTTTAAACCATTCAATTATTTAGGATTTTATCATAAAATATGCCCACATATGAGAGACCAATTCTCTCTCTTAACTTTGGGAGTTTATTTTCTGTACAAGAATCCAAAGGGAAAATTTGCCACCTTCATCAAACTCGACATGTCGGAGGGTTTTTCAGTGTATTTTCAGAGTACAGTTAAAGCCCAGGCTCTCTCTGCAGCACCTCTTTACCAGCTTTGACGTAACTCACACATACATTTTTAATGCTCTACTACCCGCTGTGCTCCACCACAATCACAGACACTTGCTCCAGAAGATCCCCACACCACACCGCAGGTTTGTACTTAGCACACACACAGGTTCCTATCAGAAAATTGCAAATGCAAACTGAGTATGTTATGTAAGCAAACATTTACTTTTATCATCTAAAGAAATGCGACGTGTACCCCAATCCACTCACCTCAAATATTCTGCAAATTAAATCCACATTAGAACCCGTCGCTATAGTAACCACCTCAAAATGAAAAGTTGATGTGAAATTACACTCAGTCAGCAATGCACTTTTTTTTTTTTTATTTTTATCATTTCTCACTCCTTTAACATCATATTTTTTTCATGCAATAACACACACAAACACACACACTCAGGTTGAATCTGCAGCTAAAGTGCCATTCTGTTATATCAGTATGAACAGAAGCACACACACACACACAATAAACTGCAGTGAGTCACTCACATTCACCTGCAGTAATGATAATATATATGCCAGTATCTCTGCTTCCATTCATGCCTCAGCACCTCTAATGTAAACTCAATACATACAACATACAGACACACACATGTGAACACACACATGTCATGTGTTTGCTTATCTCCTAAATCTTAAAGTTCATCTCTGGAAAACAGGCTCTGCATCCTTTGGATATCTAGTTCAGCTTTCAAAACATAATGAAATGTTTTATATAATATCGTGGTACATGACGGAAACCAAGCCATGTTATCATTGTTATGGCCGGAGAGATCAGAGCCTGCTGGGTTTCATTGTCAACACTAAAACAGCCCTGGAAATATATCAGTTCATGAGAGGGATCAATGAAAAAGGAATTGGATTTTCGACAGTGGAAAGCTGAAGTTTAATAATAGCACACACTCATAAATCTCTCTGACTGGCCGAGTTACGATGAGAAGTGTTCACAAGCCCCACGCCTCACAACAATATTTTGTCACAGTTGCATGTATCCAAGGAGACAACACACAAATACTGTACATTTACGTGCCTATAACTCATAAACAATAAGCGTGTGAAGGGGCTGTAACATTGGATCAATTGGCTGAAATGTAGGTTACGGGTGAGGAGCCTATATTCAGAAAATGAGGTCAAAGCTATAACAATCCATCACCATCTGATTAAATGACCTAAAGGCCATAACAAATCAAAGTATAGCTGGTATTTTATTCTTTAATCAGAGGAAGCGCAGCAGCATCTCTAAGACCCGATAGTAAATTGTGCGCAATGCCCTCTTTCAGCGGCGGCTTCATTCAGGAAGTACCTCTGACACAGCATACTCTGGCTTATGGGAACTCAGCAGATTGCCAAGAAAACAGAGACTTGACAGGGGATCGAGCAAAACCTTCAACTTGAACTGTCAGAGAATGTAAAGTAGGGTGTTGGTGAGCTGTGTTCAGCCATCCAATGTCAAAACCAGGCAGGCATTTTTTTTTAGAGAGACACTTCCTTATTCTGAAGGATCATATTTCTACATACACGCAGATTTGCAGCAGTCTTTGCAATTGCTGACAGAGACATTACACTCCCTGATTTAGTGTCCAAATCAAGGCAGGGAGAAAACTGCTCTTGAAAGTAAGTGGAATATCTGCAGAAAAAGAGGCCAAGTTTTTCAGAGTTAATCTGTATCTGTGTCTGAATTCTGCTTTGTCGGCAGATGCTCCAAAGAAATGCAGCCTATTCAAGAGGCACAAAGTACTGTGGAGGCCAGAAATAGCTCCAGTCAGGTAAGCATGAATGATGTAACAGGAACAGAAAGGGGGCTCTCTGCCAAGTCTCGTAGTCTACGCCACTGACAGCCGCAGCCAGTGTTTATGAATGAATAACACTCAGGGTCTTAATGACACCTGGGACTGACTCAGAGCAGGGACAGTCAGTGGGTGGACCCAGTGGGACAGAATAAGGTGGAGTGGCATCTGTAATGGGCCTGATGTGTCGAAGGTGACTTTGAAACCCCTTTAACTTTCCTTGACGCTCCCATATTGCCATATTCCATCTGCGACAGATGTCTAGACCTCCCCTCACACATACATGTGCACACTCATAGAAAACTACTGTACAAGTATTATGATGGACAACACAGTCTGTATCTTTCAGTTTCGGTCTGCTGGTTGTACAAAACAAGCAGGCTGGAGATGTCCCCTTGGGCTTTGTGCAGTTGTGACTGGAACTGAAGCAGCATATAATTATTATTTTCATTATGGATTAATCTGCCAATTGTTTTTCCACCAAATCAATTATTGGCTTGGTCTGGGGAACATTAGAAAACTGTTAAAAAATGAAATGTCAATCCCATTATTCGAAAGGCCACAGTGATACCTTTTTTGCCCTGCCAACTTGCCAAGCTTTTGTGCTTAATGATCAAATATCTTTGGATTGATTCATCCAAGTGGTGACAGGTTACAGTATGTTCTGACATTTCCAATTGAGAAATGATCAATGATGAAAATGAAAACTATTGTTAATTGCAGCTCTAATCAGGTTGACAGTTTGGGGTTTAGTAGTCCTTTTATGGGACCCCCTCTGCTACCTGTCATTCCTCTTCAATCCATTTTAGTTAACACAACATTTTTTCCACTTTGCTGATTCAACACCTATCCATCCAACAAAAGCCTGAAAACATGTCCTGTCAATCTTAGCCTGGACTGTATTCTCCTTGATTACTGCGCCCTGGATGTGAAGCTGCAAATGCTTTTACTTCATGAGCAATCACGCCAGATGCTTATTCATCGCACTGACAGGCAACAGTGTCAGCATCAGGTGCTTTCAGGGAGTCTGGTGGGAGGAGGTGACGCATCGTTTCAGGGAAAACGTTGAGAAATGACGCGCACCTCCAGCCGGCTGTGAGTATTCCCTCACGACTACAGCAAAGCGGCAAAGCGAAGGCTGCAAGCGGTGCGGCGCGGTGCGGCAGCGGCAGAGGCAGCGGCAGGGGCTTTTCCTCGTTCTCCTCCTCCTCCTCTGACTACCCACGCATGAATGAACAGAGTGGATGACACACACATACACACAGCAGCCGCAACAGTACTCGCTAGGGGAGGAAACAGCGGTTTTCCTCCTCCATGTAGACATTTATAGAAACTCAAACAGCCCGTGTTTGCTTGCTGTATGGCTCTAACAGTCACGACTGTGCTAGCCTGTAGCAATTTTCGTTCTGTTTTTCGCTGTCAGATAAATCATGACAGCAAGGCATCTTTAATTAAGGTCAAACACTACATTTAAACAAACATGTCGTTCAGCAACAGTGCCTTTAAAAGTAACCCACTGACAACCCCCCCACTAATGTGTCTCCATTGAGTCGAGCAGGGCTGCTGTGAGATTTAATGACTATTCAGCACAAACCCTCCGCTGCTGCTGCTGCTGCCGCTCGGGCTACACTGACTTTTCCACGGGGCTGACAGCTCGCAGGCTCTGCCTCTGTCACACAGCTGCTGCAGTTAAACCGTGAGCAAGTGATACTTCAAAAACGTCAAAGCACACAGGCGTTAATTACCCCGACAGCTTCGTCTCTTACCTCCCACACATAGCAGGGACATCTCTGATAGCGGCGTGAGCGTCCCCGGCTGTCCTCTGCTGAGTGCTCCGTGATTTGTTTGGTCAGTCCGTTTGTCTCCTGGTTACTGGAAGAAGAAGAAGAAAAAACACAACTCTAACCGCCAAACCGTTACCCTAACTGGCAACGGAAACACAGCAGCATCGTGTCAGCGGCGCTCGTCTCGTTTCTTCTGTGGAGCTGTTGCTCTTTCAGCAGGACAAGACACACAGGAGTGAAATCCTCGCCCCCCTCTCTTTTCCTCTGCATTGCCTCAGCTCGCCTCCTGCTCGGCTGCTCCTCCTGCGCGCACAGCCATCTTGTTTCAGCGGCAGCACCCTCCGCGTGAGGACAGCTCCCTCGCGCCGTGCCGCTCCGCGCCGCTCTGACGTCACGATTGATGAGTAGCAGGCAGGGGTTGGAGAAGGGCGGTGGAGGTGGGTCTCATGGTGGGGTGGTGGACGGAGGAGACGGAGACGGGATGGCTCTGAATTATTATCAGTGATGCACTCAGTGGAATCACGACGAGGAATTTCATTCATTGTTTTTCAGCCCTGCCAGGCATCTCAGAAAAGTTGTCCTCCTCATGTATTATTCAGTTAAAATATTCAGTATGCCTGGAGATTCAACCATCCCAACGCCCCAGATATCCAGGGCCTCAGGCCCCAGGTATAATGTGATGCATGGATGGAAAGTAAGTTCTGTCCTGCAGTCCAACATGTGTAAACACATGGCATTAGCATCCAGGTTTTGACACAGATCCCGCTTTTAATTATATTCACATTACTGCATTTACACTAAATAGGACAAATTTGCACAATCATGACAGTACCCCGGCTTCTGGTCATGTGTCTGCAGGTGTGATTTCTCACCATCTCAGCTTGTTTGCATTAGAGCACTACACCAGGCTACTGGTGTGCATGCAGACACATGCATAAAAGGCCACAGATGTTATCAGGTGTGTGGCTGAATTTAAGAGACCAGATTGAATAATGCTGGGATTTATGTGAACTGCATCACAATCTGCGTCAAGGCCTTCCTGTTTTGACTTCTTGAGTCCAGTGGCTGCTAATAGGTTAGGACCCACAGTGGTAAGTAACTAAAGAAAATCTTAAGGGTCATAATGATTAAAGAAATCCAAAAGAAAAACAACAACAAATACTTGAAACACTGGCAAATGGTATCACATAGAAGGAGAACTGAACCGACACATCTGAACCTATCCCATTTGCAGGATTTGCATGTTGAACATTAGGCATGAGTCAGTATGTGGGCAATGTGAGCAGATCTTGGAGTCTGTTTACCCACACTAACAAAGAAAGGAAGTGATATGGAGAAAGAACCTGAGCCTGCCAGAGGAACGGAAACCATCAAACATGAATCCCCTAAGTGCTGAGTCTGTCAGAGGATGACAAGAGAAAGAAAGAGTGATGATGCAAGTGGATATGACGAAGAACCAAAAACAAAGGGAAGTAATTTCTAAGGAGTCTGACTGCACAAAGCACAATCTGGAGATGAAACACACACTATGTTCAGAGCAGCTATTCAAGACCTAAGAGATGCAAAGAGCATTCAGATGAAACCTACAGTATATCATCACCACCACTGTAAAAGATACCACTATTCAAATTATGTAAAAAGACACACCTGTTTTTGTGTTATCTAAGGTCTATTCAAAATAAAGATGTAATATTTTCCTCAAAATAGATTCTTCCCAAGGAAATATGGGATGTCATATGGATGGGAAGAACATAGGTTTTCATGTGCTTCACTTGGATAAATTGTAAAATGGTTAGTGGCATATTTCAAGCTTGAGTTGACTATTGTGTAATCACTGCAAAAATATGCAAACATTCAGATTTAGAAATCATTTACAGTCAGTGTCAGTGATGGTACTGACTTAAACACTGGACAGTGATTTGTTTAATGGTGACTCAGTGCAAAGAGCGTCCTGGGTTCAAATGACAGTATGTGCATCAGGGCATTTACATGTTAGATATGGGCCAGAGTCTGGACTCAAATGTTATATTTCAATAGACTGTTCTACAAAGGTGTAATAGCTACTGTTCTCTATGGGCGAAATTAAAACAGGAGCTAAAACAGCAACGTATTGACCATTGTTCTAAAAAGTTTGCATCTCTGGGGTAATAAATGACAACAAACAAATACTTGTGAGAGGAAAAGTGCACCTGTGCAGGTGGAGAGCAGCTTGTAGTACCAGGAATGGACGCCAGAGGGAAGCCAAAGGAAGCCATGGCTGTGAAGACTACTGGATATACACAAAACGATGAAGTGTGTTGTTTACGCCTACGCTAGGTTCAAGATGGCTGCTGGAGACAACAGCGGCAGGCCTCCTTGCCTTAATTTCTCCGGCCCGGGTCCTTTGGGAAACAGCCAGCCCAGTAACAGCGTTTTCTCCATGCCAGCATCCAACGGCGGAGCGGTCGGTGCGGCTGGGGGAGCGCAGGGGCCACCGAGGCGTCCCAACCCGCAGCTGGGGCCTGGCGGCGGAGACAGCAACGGTGTTTCGACCGGAGCTCCGCCGACTGCGCAGAACTCCCTGCAGCAGCCCGCTGCGGCAGGTGCTGCGGCAGCCGGAGCCATGGCCACCCCGGCGTCCAACATGGCAACCACCGCAGCGTCAAACGCTTCCCAGGCTGCAGCGCCGACCGCGACTCCGGCAGCTGCGTCGGTGCTGGTGTACCGAGAGCCAGTGTACAACTGGCAGGCAACGAAGAGCACCGTCAAAGAGAGGTTTGCCTTCCTGTTCAACAACGAGGTGCTCAGTGACGTTCATTTTTTAGTGGGCAAAGGAATGGGAGTTCAGAGGATACCTGCACACAGGTGAGAGCACTAACAGCAGTGTGAGCGTCGTCCAGCACCAGCTGGGTAGTTGTTATAATGTGTAAAGTGAAGCCGCTTGACCTCTCTGACGTTGTTTGTTGTTGCTGTGGCCGCTGACATTGTCAGGTTTGTTCTGGCTGTGGGGAGCGCAGTGTTCGATGCCATGTTCAACGGGGGGATGGCGACGACCTCAACGGAAATCGAGCTCCCTGATGTGGAACCAGCTGCTTTTCTGGCCCTGCTGAAGTAATGCAGCACAGTGTGTGATGATGTGGATGTCCAGCACTCGGACTTGCATCATCATCGTTGTTATATTTTATCTTTAGACAATAGCAATGTTTGACAGTTAAATTTAGGATCATATGATGCATCATCAATCTGTTATGATTATGATTCAGGTTGTCTTTTAAATTTGTGTTATCACCCACAGGTTTCTCTACTCTGATGAAGTCCAGATCGGGCCTGAGACAGTGATGACCACACTCTATACAGCTAAGAAATATGCAGTGCCGGCCCTGGAGGCTCACTGTGTGGAGTTCCTCAAGAAGAATCTGAGAGCAGACAATGCGTTCATGCTGCTCACACAGGTGAGAGTCCCTGATTGTGTACTGTCTAATCAGTGCAGACTGTAACACCATGGTTTCATGAACATTACTGCTTAGACACTAACAGATGCACTTTGGTGCATATTTGCATGACTGCACCCAAATTATTCTCATAGAAGTTAGTTCTTGTACTTGTAAGTGCAGTTGTCAGTTTCCTGAAGCTGTAACTAGACCGATACGTACAAATACATGACATTAACCGATGTTTTATTTATTTACAGGCAAGGTTGTTTGATGAGCCTCAGCTCGCCAGCCTTTGTTTAGAAAATATTGATAAGAACACTGGAGACGCTCTCGCTGCTGAAGGCTTCACAGACATAGACTTGGGTAAAGTCTAGTCACTCAAATGAATGACTCCATTCCTTCAATGGCTGTTGGCTGTCTAGCTCACCATACATTGTTGTCTCTATTTCCTTTAGATACATTGGTGGCAGTTTTGGAGCGGGACACTCTAGGGGTGAGGGAGGTGCGTTTGTTTGGAGCTGCCGTGCGTTGGGCGGAGGCTGAAGCCCACAGGCAGCAGCTGCAGCCCACACCCGAGAACAAACGCAAAGTCCTGGGCAAAGCTCTCACACTCATCCGCTTCCCTCTCATGACCATTGAGGAGTTTGCTGCAGGTGAACGACCGACACCATTCCTTTACCTCTTATGTTTGCGCTGCTCTCACTCTTTGTTTACCCTTTTATCTCCCAAACTTCAGACGTCAGACTGTGATCTTTGTCTTTTGGTTGTGTCGTTGTGCCTTCAGGTCCAGCCCAATCCAGTATTCTTACTGACAGAGAGGTGGTAAGTCTGTTCCTGCATTTCACAGTAAACCCAAAGCCTCGTGTAGATTTCATCGACCGGCCTCGCTGCTGCCTCCGCGGGAAGGAGTGCAGCATCACGCGTTTTGGACAAGTGGAGAGCCGCTGGGGCTACAGTGGAACAAGTGACCGCATACGGTGAGTAATGGGAGTAAAGAGCATTTAAAAAAAAAAAAAATCATTATGGCCTCAGTCTCTTTGCAGAACAAGAATTTAAATTTAGTAGGATATCATGTCATATTAATTAAATTTAATCAATTATTTACAGACAAAAAATGGCCTATGATTTTAGTCCGCCAAGATAATTACACTGCAGTCAGTGAAAATGAGTCTGCTCTCACAGTTTAACCCAAGAATGAGAAAATGAAATGGTACCACTCTTTGAGCACATATTACATTTGGTGCATTTACACATTTTTCATTTTATGCAAACCTTTATGAATTAATGATTCAGTGAGAGACACTGATGTCAGTGTATTCAGTTAAGAACTGACCAATAAAAACACAGTGTGGCCAAACTTTGCTTATATTACACTGGAGAACAGAGGCCAGAGATTCTAGTTTGTTAGTATTACCACCGTTTTCTCCTTTGTTCATATTAAGGATACATGTCTTGGACATGTCTTTTTTGTCATGCTGTTGAAATACATGAAAACACTAGGGCAAAATTTAAGAAATAAAAGCGAATCCCTAAAATAAAGTAAAAGAGATAAAACAGTAAAATGTGTAATAAATTTGACAATGAATGAGAAGAAAAATATATAAATAAGTAAATAAGTGCAACTACAAATAAAAAACAAAGCAAAATGGCATAAAATAAAATTCAGCTAAAAGCTAGACTAAAAAGATAGGTATTGAGTTTGCTGTATATACACTGGGCACTGCCCTCAGAGAGAGAGTTGTAGAAAAGGTATTTTATTTTCACAGCAGATAATTTGTCTTGTTGAGGCAGGAAAAGCAGGTGTAACTACTAACATTAATGAAGCGCTCTGCTAAATCTTAAGTGCCCCAGTTTGCAAACCAGCTCGCTGTTGTAGCTTACTGACATGTTTAAAAAGTACAGTCATTGTTAATGTGATTAGTTACACACATGCGTTTCCTGCCATGACAAGTCAAAATGTCTGTGAGATGTGAAAAGAAAACCACATGTAGTTGTACCCAGCTCAGCAGCATTACCATTAAACCCTCTGTATGCTCCCTGTCTCCTCTCAGGTTCTCCGTAAATAGAAGGATATTTGTGGTTGGTTTCGGCCTTTACGGCTCCATACATGGACCCACAGACTACCAAGTCAACATACAGGTACGGACCAAGACCCTACAGAAATGTGCTTTCACTGTTGTGTGGATGTTCGTGACCCCCTCACCCCTCCCTCTCTCTTCATGCAGATAATTCACACGGACAGTAACACGGTTCTGGGCCAGAACGACACCGGCTTCAGCTGTGACGGGTCAGCCAACACCTTCAGAGTCATGTTCAAAGAACCAGTGGAGATTCTACCCAACGTCAACTACACTGCCTGTGCTACACTTAAGGTCTGGGAAGCGTTGACAGCAATTATCAAAAACCTATTATTAACACGTTAATGCAGTGCTCTGTGTATTCAGACTCTTCTTTTTCTGGCTTGCAGGGTCCAGACTCTCATTACGGGACTAAGGGAATGCGAAAGGTAACACATGAGTCATCATCCACCGGCACAAAGACCTGTTTCACCTTCTGCTACGCAGCAGGCAACAACAACGGCACTTCCGTGGAGGACGGACAGATACCTGAGGTCATCTTCTACACATAGTCACCTCTGACATCGCATTGATCCTCCATCAAATGTGACAACCTGACATCAGTGCAGGGCCACACCTCAGCAGCCGTACTGGGGACTAATCTGTCAGACATTATACTGTTCCCTCCATATAGTGCACTACTGTTGGCCACATGGGAAGACTCATAGCTGTGAGGCGATGTAGGTCACTACATGGGGCGTAGCTTGTCATTTGAGATGCTGTCTCTCTCTTTCTTAGCGGCTTCCTTTATCCCTTTGTGTCGTAGTGATGCCAGCCTCAAAAACAGACATGACTGTAACCGACTCCACGAGGGAAGGAGAGAGGGAGGGAGGAGCCTCTTAGATCATTCACAGTATCCATGTCCCTGCTGTGAATTGTTACGGCATAAGGCTTGACACTGAATTTTACTTGAGCTGTACGATTCCCCTTTCTCTACTCCATGGCATTAGTGCAAAGGAGAGTCGCAACTGTATGAATGTACAGTACATCAGATTTTCCAAGAAAAAGTTCCTCATCATTGTCCAGTACAGACCAGCATTTCCATTCAATTCCACATCAGATGTAACTTCCATAGACTCACAGACCTCTTAGGCTTTATGAACTCTTGGTGAATTTGAACCAAACTAAAAATGACTCTTAACAATATGATCATGGTAAGCAATTTTTTGGGTTTCTACATTACAGTACAATCTGTGATATCTTGTGTCCTTGCTTGGTAGTTGCCTATACCCAAGATACCTTGCACTTCTTGGCCTTGCATATGTTCATTTGGTAGTTCTATGGATGCACACTGACTCTTCTGATTCGTTTCTTTTCAGCTTTGTTTTAAAAAGTGTGGGTGGAAGAGCTTTCCCTCTTGGTGCAGAAGTTAATGGGTTGTATATTAAAGTGGCATTTATTAACATTATATATGTAACTTGAAATAACTATTGATTAAAGAGTGAGGAAAAGGACTGTGGTGCTCGTTTGTTTTTCTTATATAAAGCAGAAATTCCTCATTTTGGGAAAACGTGCTTTTATGCTGTGTTGCAGAAAGCTGGTGAGGATTGGTACCTGTCCTTTAAAAATAATGTTGAACTGAACTCAGAAGCTGCTTAGCTTGGTATAGCATAAAAAACAGGGAAGAAGCCTAGCATCCGCCAATACAACCAAATCCAAATATCAATAGCTCTCAAGTTCAAGTTTTTACAGGGTTATGTCAAGAACTTTTTAATTAAGTGAAATATGAATGAAAATGTAAAAGTGAGCAAGAATAAAATGTATTGAGGAAAACCACTAGTGCCACTAGCACATTTTTGACAAATTTACTTTAATGTAAATTGTGTGTTAGAAATAGTTGCAATAATTACACACAAATTGTAAAACTGGTGATATATGCTTGTTTTTTCCCCCAGTGATACAAACCCAAACATTATTTACTGGATTATCTGCTGGTTGCATGGTAACAGCTCCCAGCAGACCTATGGTATCAAGCACAATGACAGTCATGTGTTGTACCTGCTGAGCTTCAGAGGTGATACTAGGTGATTTTTGATAGCACTCGACAGAGCCGTGATGGCTGTTCTTCCCGTGGATGATGAGAAAGTGATGGATGATCAATATCGACTATGAGGGGTCCTCTGTCATCCGTCTCGTGGTCATATGTTGTGTAGAGGGACTCGAGATCTACTTTTAACAAATCTATTGATTTGTTCACTTTGGTAAAGTTAACACTGCAAAACTAATCAAACATTATTCTATCATCTGAGAGTTATTTTATCTAATAACCCTTTGTTTAATTCAGAAAATGTCCAGAAAAAGTGAAAAATACCCATAATTAAAAATTAACATGTTGTAAGTCCTTGACTTGTCCGACCAACAGTCATAAACTTGACATGCAAGAATCAAATTTTTGAGTATTCTTCAAAACAAAAAAGATTGCCTATTAACTTTCTGCCAGGTGACTAATCAATTCATTGACTAATCATTTAGCACTAGTGTCCCCACAAAATCTTTTGCCCCAGGGCCTCATGGGAGATGGTAATTAAAATTGGTAATCTGGTAATAATCTTATCTAATATCTTATCTAACTCGCAGGCAGAAGGTCTATGGGTGTATTTCCCCAAACAGATGCTTTAGTTTGTACCTGCTGACTGGAGCAATGACAGAACTTCTGGAGTCACTTTTTATCATTAGTTGAATGTTTTTTATTCATTACATCCACTGAACAAATGTCCAATCCAGCGAGTTTTGACTTGTAACACTTTATTTTGGTTTCCATGGTTTTAATCTGGCCATGTTCCATTTAAATACGCATTATTGCAGCAGTATCACAGTGCACTGTACAGGCCCATCCTGGCAGATGAGTGGGGTGAAAAGAGGAATCGAAGAAACAAGAAATTGATAATACAACTGCTTTGATCCAATTGTTCCCCAAAACCCTTGGCCCTAGGCACTTGGTGTACTGTAGCTGTGAAATGAAAAAAAGCATCACTGCTTCCACTAGCCTACAACAAAAGCATAAGCTTTGTTTCTGCTCGGGAATCAAGGTCAAAACAATTTGTGCAATGTACCTTTAAGCCTGTGCAAAAATTTTAAAGTGCCCACGGGGTAGGGTTTAGAGATTGATTTGGGGTTTTTTGTTAGTTTGGCTTTCTTTTGTTCCGGGCTCAGTGTTTACAGTTTGTCCAAGTAGTTGTCGAGCGCAGGAATGCCCTCTTTTAGACCTTTGCGTTTCCTAATTTCAGCGACAACTTGGTAAGGTCTGCTGGCGGGGTCGCTGGGGTCTCCCTGGAGAATCTGCCAGTGGTCAAACACACACTGAGGGAAGGCCTGGCCTCCAGTGTTACTGCGTAGGTCAGCCGTGAACCCTGGAGGAAACGAACGCAGATATAAATAGCACTGTTTCAAATTGTAGAACATCCTTCTCTGCCAAGAATGTGACTTTGATGCACATGCAGTTGGGATTGCTTCACACTTTCATAACTATTGGTTACTTGCTGGAAAGTCAAAAGAAGAACCGAGTATGTGTAAACAGGTTTTATGTTTGTAGTGGTGCTAGAAGAGCTGAGATCTTCAAATCATTTACCATGTATAATAATGATTAGAAACATTGATATGGATCCTCACAGACACCCCAATGATCCTTAGGCCTTTGTGGCAGTTTCTCCTTCACTGACTGATTTTTGACTCATGACGCCTTCCCATGAGCCTGCTCTGGTAAAACTACTAATAAAAACCACATAAACAGAATGTTTCTACTTTACTGGGTCAAATTAATTATAATCTAGAAGGTTAATTTATTATGAAACCAAGAGTTTGATCCCACGACAAAAGATACACACACTGAGCCACACACTCACCAAAGGACTCGTTGACAGGCAGGTAGGCTTTCACCACAAACATGGGAGTGCCCATCACTTGGGATTCCTCAAACACGTGACCTCGTTTCCTGTTCAACACACCATAGATTCCACCCACCACCTGCTCGGGGCACTGCGTAGACAAAGATGCACAGCAGTCAAGACACAGATATGGGACGGTTGACGAGCACCAATAACTGCAATTTGAGTATTTACAGATATCCATGGAGGTGAGACACCTTGCGTACCTGAATTTCCACCAGGTAGACGGGCTCCATGAGACGTGGCTGAGCAGTGAGCTGGGAGGCGTACAGGACTCTACGAGCTGTGGGAATAATCTGTCCTCCACCGCGGTGGATGGCGTCTGCGTGCAGCGTCACGTCATGAATGTCGAAGCGAATTGCACGCATGTTCTCCTCACACAGAACACCCTGCGACATAAAGACGATAAAACAGATGAATCCAGTTTCACACAGCTTTTCACCTGAACTCTAACTGGAGTCAAAATGAATTGTCGCCCCACCTCTTTAGTTGCCCACTGGAAACCGGCCACCACGCTATCCTTGATCTCGTTGAGGTACTGAACTCCCTTTGTCATGTCTATCAGCAGGTTGGGCCCGGTTCCATCTGGACCGAAGCACCAGATCTTCCTGGCTTCTGTCACCTCCCACTCGTATTTGTCTGCGAGGTAGCGGGCACGGGCCTTAAGCTCCTGTCGAGCAGTGACCTCCCCCTTCTCGATATCTTCAGCCAGGCCATCGGGGAAGGGGCGGGACTTCATGAAGAGACGATTGTGCTTGTTGGGGGACTTGGACAGACACATCTGGTCTGATTCTTCTGTCACTGTCTCTCTGTAAGACACGACTGGATCTGATTTCTAGAAAGAGACAACAGGAGAGGGAATCACAAGTGAGGATATGGGTAAAAGTGTCTTTCCACATACTAAATATTTATACATTTTTTATGATTTGAGTGCTTCCAAGAGAATTTGGGGTATTTTTGTACTGAAGTGAAGCACTGAGATTGGATCTGTTGGGACTCCTGCTCTTTTTTATGGACGTATTTCAATTTAAATGCAATGTACATGATATCCTTTTGTCTTTTTCACTTAATGGAGCCAATTTACAGATTCAGTTTTACTTCTGTGCATCTCTGCAGCTCTGTCCTGCTGCCTCACCTTCAGTGGAATGCAGGCATGGTCCTCCTCCAGGTCTTTCAGGCAGATCTCCAGGTGCAGCTCTCCTGCTCCAGCGATGATGTGCTCCCCGGACTCCTCGATGATGCACTGCACCATGGGGTCAGACTTGGCCAGGCGCTTCAGACCCTCCACCAGCTTGGGCAGGTCAGCGGGGTTCTTGGCCTCAACGGCAACTCTGACCACGGGGCTCACGCTAAATTTCATCACCCTCATGTTGTGGGCCTGAGGACAGGAGTCAACAAATGGCACGCTGTTGGCTTATGTTGTTGTAGCAGGATGAGTTGTTCCAACAGTGTGGATAATTAATGCATCGCTGTGTTAAAGCTACAGGATCAGTTCATACAGCAGATAAAAACAATATACTACCTGTTCAAAGGTGGTGATGGTCCCTGTTTTGACAAGGAACTGGTCTACTCCAACAAGACCCACGATGTTGCCACATGGGACATCTTCAATGGGCTCCACATACCGGCCCATCATCAGAATGGTCCTGGATAAAAGACAAGGGGTGTTTTTAAAAAAAACTTGCCAACAAATACCCGAAAGCACAAGGGGCAGTAGAAAAGCCCTGCTCTCAGTCCTTCCCTAAGCCTTCTGGGTCAAACTGGCTCACCTCTGGATGGGTTTGATGTAGAGGTCCTCTTTCTTTCCGGGTGTGAAGTTTGGCCCCATGATGCGCACCTTCAAGCCAGTGGACACACATCCAGAGAACACACGGCCGAAGGCATAGAAACGACCCTTATCGCTGGTTGGCACCATCTTGGAAATGTACATCATCAGAGGAGCCTTGGGATCACAGTTCTTAATACCTGAGCAGAGAGAACGTAGTATGTTCAAACTCTAGTAAAGGGATCATCAGGTTGCAGGTCGGTGAAAGAGGTGGAAGATGAAAATATTCTACTGACCCATAGCAGCCTCGTCGTCTCCGGGCCCCTCGTAGAGGAGCTCACAGCGGTATTTCTGTGCAGTGACGGGGGAGGGCAGGTGGATGGTGATCATCTGGAGCAGGGCCTCTCCAGCAGGCAGCCAGCGACGCATCACAGCCTTCAGCAGAGGCTTCCCCTCCTTCTCCTTGTCCTCCGAGTCCAGTTTGACGTCAAGCTTTTCGATGAGTTTTGCTGTCTCGTCCTTCTTGAAATTCATGATGGCATCAAACACCTAAGAGGACAGAGTGAGAAAGCAACGAAACAAGACATCATTTTTCATCCTTTTCTGGATAGAATCTTTATTCATATGGTATTTTTAATGTTTTATCCATTGGGGGGGGGGGGGGGGGGTATAGTTATTTTTGATCCATATAGAGATACAGAATATGTAAATTCGCATTACTCCTCACATAAAATACATTCAAACTGCAGGGCTGTCTGAGAGCATTTTCAGTTACCTTAAAAATGGGGTCCAAAACAAGCTGGCAAAAGGTGCGAGGAAGTTTCTGACCATCTGGACCTGTGGGGGTCTTACTGAACTTGCCGGCACTTGGATCAAAATATCTGCAAGATGCATTTTTTATTTGATAACATGACATTCAAATATCAGATTGACATTTTGAATATTTAATTATCCACTGAACATCCTTAAAGGGGAACTATGCAAGTCCGCTCGCCTTTCCACTGTTTTACTAACCCTCCTCCCGGCCATGTGTGGTTGTTTTCAACGAAGCAGCAAAAGCAATCCATGGAGCGATGGATGACGTTATTTATCACATATGTGTTATGATGTGTATATTTCTGTAGTGTTATCTGTCATAAACAAGAGACTATGGGTTACGGGGTGCGTTTGTGTTGCAGTGCCACCAAGACAAGATCTGGGACACTGGATCAGAGGTGCTGATCTTGCAAGATTGGTTTTCAGCCAAGATACACTACGTGGAAGGCAGAGAGCCTCCATTCTCCCTGTAACAAGTTACAAGTCATTTATTTAACCATCGCAATCACTCCATAGCTGTTTAATGAATGTAAAAATGTAGCGTTGCTGAAGTGGAAATCCTGCATAGTTCCTCTTGAAGGTTCAAGAACATTTTGAAGAACATAACTGAAGCAACCAGAGAGGACACGTTGCTTCAAAGCCTGGTGTGATGTTTCATGTTTACCTGTCTCCCCACAGTTTCTTCATCATGTCCTCCACTTTCTTACACCTCTCTGCTGGTCCCAGCTGAGAGTCTCCTTTAGCAGTGAACTTAGCCACATACATCTCGGCAAACTGCTTTAGGGTGAAAGCCCAGCCATGGAGGCCAGAGCCGAAGCCAACTGTACCGATGACAGGGTCGATCTGAGACAATGGGAAAGTGTTATTTGTAAACACAGGTAAAACATCTGTTTTCAAGGTATTTTAGTGCTTTTACTGTGTATTTGTGGTACCGTACCATGATGTTGCCCATGGGTCCTCCCTCATCCTCTCCATAGGTGGAGATAATGACGTTGACATTCTCCACAATACGCTGGAAGGTCTGGAAGAGCTCATCCGGCTCCAGCTGAAGCTCAAGCAGAGCCCGGTCCATCTTGTTCATCATCAGGACGGGTTTGATGCGCTCGGCGATGGCCTGTCGCAGTACTGTCTCAGTCTGCACGCACACACCTAGCAGAGGAAACAAACAGGTGAATCTAGGTGAAAAGCAAAAGCATGAAAGTCTGTGTGCGTGTGTGTGTGTGTGCTGGTTAGATGGGATGGGAGGGCAAAAATGCGACAGTATGTAGTTTTACCAGAGACGCAGTCCACCACCACCAGGGCTCCATCAGTTACCCTGAGGGCAGCAGTGACCTCAGAGGAGAAGTCAACGTGACCTGGAGAATCAATCAGGTTGATGAGGAAGCCGTTTCCGTCTTTACTCTGCTTGATAAACGCCAAGTCGTTCTCTCCAAGCTCGTAGTACATGGAGATGGCCCTGAGTGACAGACAGGGAACAGTTAGGGTCAGGGGGCATCATCTCTGTCTCTATCACTACCACCTAATCTAGCTAAGGAGTTTGCACTGATTTGTGTAATTATGGGTTCAAATAGGATGAATTAAATGAGTTGCAATGTTACAATGCTGGTACATTTATTGGCTTCAGACAGAAACATCATGAGCGAATTTTTGAAAATGCAAAGTGTCCTCTCAACACATTTGAAAACTGATATCTAAATAAATCAACATATTAAAAGATGCAACTTTAATTAAGGACCTACTGGGACAAACATATTGCATTGCCTGTCTTAGTACAGAGGTTGCTCTATTCATTAGACAGGAAATAGCATTATACTAATAACAGGAAAACATAAAAAATGTTGCATGTCTGCATGTTTCATATTAGTAGACTGGCAGCTGTTAGGAATAAAGAAAAGATGGCTGTGAAAATACTCAAATAGATTTCTGTCAGACCAAAAACTGTGAAGGCATTTCAGCATTTCGTATGAATAAGTCTGTGCTGCAGTTGTTGTTATCAGTGAGGGATTGGACCTGTTTTCTCAGGCTCAGTGTGGGACGGTGTCTGAACACGCCAATAGTTTGGTTATTTCACATGAGAGGTTTCAGTCTGTGCTCCTCTCTCTCAGCAGACATGAGCAGGGATTTGGGTGAAGCAAAAGCATGCTCCAGAGAGGATTTAAAAATCCAAATCTAAACGGCAGTTGTGAGCTTGTTACCTCATGTTGTCAATCAGTCTGATCAAACCACACTCACAGCCCTGGTGAAGGAGATCAGACGAAGTTTTGAGGGTTAATATCTAAGGACGTTAATCCTCACCAGCCCCCAAATGTAACTTTAAATGTAGCACACTGACTTCCACCTGGGTTGTCATGACCTTTAATAGTTTGCACAAAACACAGAGCCATCACTGAGCCCTCTCTCCTGAACCACATACGTGATTTGATGGTGATGCAGCGCTCCTGCTCGTCTTTGCGCGTGTCTGTGAAACGGGTCTCTCCGGCACGGGACGAAGCAATGATCCCCGCCTTGGACACCAGGGAGTCTGTCAACGTGGATTTCCCATGGTCCACGTGGGCAATCACAGACATGTTCCTGATGTTGGACTTCTTGTCCATGATGGCACGGATCTGATCCACTGTGAAGTTCACCTGATGGGAAAGGAGGGGGTCGGGAGGGAGGGGGGTTTAATTTCATCCACTTACAACCAGCAGAGTCTCATCGTATTCATTATATGTGTCTATTTATTTAAGGCCACTCTGCAGCCATTCCAAGTAGAGTTAAAAAAAGAAACCTGTTTGAAACTGAATCCACCCGCCTGACCAGGAGGAGTGTGGGCACCACATAAAGATTTTACCTCCTGTTTTCTAACCAAGCAACAAGATCAGGAATTAATGAGTCATCACTCACATGCTGCAGCTGAATGGACCGAGCTGAACCATTTCACAATCCCAAGGGATTGTTTCAGGTCTTAATTTACTTACTTACTTACTGACTAACTTAATTACCAGCATTAATATAGAGATTAAACTGAGATGTTCATAAAATAGTCAATAAAAATATTTTGATCCCTAATTTAAGACATCAAATATATGCACTATATGTTGTTCAGTCTACTCTTACATGTATGATTAAGGGGTAAGACTAGTAACTAATGGTAATTTATAATGTGATATGTAACATAACTGGATCAGCCCCCTATAGGATCATATGATAAAAGTGAGGCTTAAAACCTATTAATAAAAGGGAAGTGTTAATTAAGTATGGGAAGAATAAAGCATTACTTTTGATCGATTAGGACTTTGGTGATATTTTGGTTGGAAATATATATTAGAATATATCATAGGGCCACTGTGGGCTTTAGTGTAGGCCTACATCTGATGAAATACGCACTGATATGGAAGAAACGCACAGATCCGGTGTTATTTCATGTAACTCTAGCAGATTAAATGTTTGGATGATATGAAAATAGCACATATTGAATGTCAAGGTATTCACCGACATAACCAAACATACTGATTTTAGGCAATTTTAGGTCATCCACCGGTGTGAGCCCTGTAATGTAATGCGCTGCAGCTCTGTCGGTGACGTCTTTTTGTAGGCCCGTGTGTTATTACATATTTTGTCGCCTCTTTTATGAAAGAGAGTGACGCAGTCTCATTTAATTCAACGTACGTACAAAAAAAATGAATTGATCGCATTAGCATTACACATGTCAGGGCCATGTGCTGTCCTTATCACATAATATGAACCTGATATTTCTGCAGTGACGCTCCGGCAGCTTGATATTAAAGGCTTTGCTATGAACGTCACAGGGAGGCAGAGCGGCCCGTGCGGTGCAGGCCACAGCCCTGCTTTATCAGCTGCTGCTGCCGCTGCTGCGTATGTTGGACCAGATAACGCACAGAGCCTTCATCTGATCACCTAACGCCATGCATGACACCGGGCATCGGCATCCGTTTCACAGACAGACACACACTCACTCGCACACACACCTGACAGGCTGGCTGCAGCTTGTTGCGCTGAAATGGTTATGACTAAGACATGAAGGTTATTCGGTGGAGCGGCTGACAGCCCGGCTTCCCCCTCCATACACACCGATTAAATCCACAGTCATAAGCGCAGCATCGACTCACCATTTTGCCTGCAGGTCGCGGGTCTTCGTGTGAGACTGGTTATTGCTGTAGACGCTGCCTCTGAGGACAGGCAGTCCCGGTGGCGACAGGAGAGACGCTGCTGCTGCTGCTGCTGCTGCGGCTGCCGTGAAAGTGGCGCAGGAAAGAAGCTGCAGCAGCAGGGGGCGCTGCTGAGCCACAGCCTGGTCCCAGATCAGATTTCTGCTGCTGTGTCCTCACTGCCAAGTCTCTATTTGTGCTGGGCTTATGTTGGTGTGTTAAAAAGAAAAAAGATCTTCTCTCTTCTTGACCAGACGTTATATGAATCTGAATTACACTTAGTATATATATTTTGCCATGATGTCCTATAGTGGTGAAGGAAAAAGAAGAAAAAGTTGAGAAGGGGATATTTATGTATAACAATGGATAAAAAAAAAAGACTTTCTACTAATGATAATAAAAATGACTGTCAATAGGATTAATAAACCTGCAAAGACTATAGGAGCAATGACTGCAGAATCAGGGGGGCAGTGGATGTTTGTATTCACAGATCCACACTCTGCAGCTCCAGAGGCAGAAATATCTGCAGCAAGTGTGAGAGGGAGAAATATACACAAACTCACAGGACAGAGGAGATGTTGAGTTAGTAGCATGCATTAATGAGAAATGAATGCCTACAAATGTAGAGGGAGAGGAGGTTCGTGTGAAGTCCCTTGACAGCCTCCGCATATAGCAGCACAACAAAGGGATGGTTCAGGCAAACTTGTGGAAAGTCGAGGAGCCACAAGTAGATATGCATTCTGTTTGTGCGGTGTTTTAGTGAGTGTCAAGAGTTCATTGAGACAGAGGGTTAGGATTTTAAATTTTGTTTTGAATTTGACATGGAGCCAGTGCAGAGAAGACCACTCAGGAGAGATGTGATCTATCATGATTTATCTTCCTATAGCTTCTGTGTTCACACTGCAGCATTTTGTCTGTAGAGACTTGTTAGGGCAGCCTGATGGTAAGGAAATTCAATAACCCAGCCTGTAAAAAACAACAACATGGAGTAGTTTTTTTGTTTGTTTGTTTGTTTTTGACAGGTGTAAAAAAAAAAAAAAAAAAAAAAGCATCTCTTCAATCTGGTTTAATGGGGATTGAAATGATACATCCTGGTGAAATATAACATTCAATCAATATTTTTGTTGTGCAGGTGGTACTGGTATCAGCTGCAGGAAGCATACTGTATAAGGTGAGAACACAAACTCTTTTGTATTTTGTAGTAACTTCTTTCATTTCTATGGTGTATAATACATATGGCAAAATTAAGGAGTCCACAGTTTACTGCTCTTCTTCTTTTGTTCTTCTTCTGTTTTTTCTGAACCATAACTCTTAAATCACAACTTCACTAAGCAAACCTTACATTTTGAACAACATACATCATGTAAAAAGGAGGAAATGAAGTGTAAATCTTTTAACATTGGATTTATTTGTCTGCTTTGTGTATTGAGTAAGAATCTAACACACATTCATCCTGTCTGCTCAGAAGACAAACTGTGAACACTCAAAGTCATATCCTGCTTAAGCAGCTGGTGAGTGTTTAAACACACACAGTTCAGTTTCTCTAACAGTCAAGTATGAATGCAGTAGCCTGCATGTTCTTGTGTCTCAGCTGTGTTCAGAGTGACCCACTCTTGATTAAGAACACTAACCCTAATTAAGAACTGGTCATAATTAAGTCATTAAGTTTGGAGTCTGATGAAAAAGCACATTTACAGCTAAACCTAAAATGTTTTTCCAGCACGTGGCAGATGCAGGTTTTCTGACTCACCTCTGCAGATCACGCTGAATTTCAATCAGTTCGTCAGCTTCATCTGTAAAGAGCCTGACCTAATTCAAACTTAATGCATGTTGCGTCACCTTGTCTTGGAACATGTTGTATCATTCTATACAGTATGAATCAAGGGCCAAGCTGTAAACATTTAATGCAGCAGCCATCCACCTACACTCACAAATCATACATTAATATGAAAGAAGGTGTCAGTACAAGACACATTGTGTTTTGTGTTTGTTTCACCAGGTGAGCGTAGACATAAAGGTCTACTACTTGGAGCAACACTACAGCTGCTGGGTTTGTCACTGCCTTTAATGAGGAGGAATAGCAGCTCTTCTCTCTCTTTGTCAAACCCTGGGAGGAAAAAGTGAAGGCTGCACAGTTTCAAGATGTTGCAGCTTTCATCTGCCAGCTGAGGGCAGAGCAGGATAAAACATCTCAGTGAGGGTGAGAGCTTCTGAACTGGGACACTGAAATGAGAGGGGCATAGGGAAAAGCTGGGTAACGTGCAATTGTAAATGTCGGCATATGAATGTGCACAAAGGTGTGGTGATGGCTAATTGGATGTTTCTTACCCCAGTGGACTCAGTTCCACACACTCAGAGGAAAAACACAGCTCTGTAATGAAAAATTCATTCTTTGTGGACTTCAGGCACATAATGGGCTCTCATAACAACAGATGTGTACCTTACATGACAGTTTATTATACTGAATCCCTTTTTAAAAAACAGTATGCAAGACTATTAAACTGGGATAGAAATGCACAATAAAGCACAACTGTGGAATTTCTTTCAGTGGGTTCATCTCTCTCCAGATGGACCAGATTAAAAAGAAATTAAAAAGAAAGTGATTAAATCACTCTGTTGAAGAGCAACGCATGCAATGCAAGTGGAGAATATAATCAATCAGAATGGATATCTGGAAAGCCAGGCTGCTGTAATTACCCACTTATAACTCATCTATAAATCATTAACTATAGCCATCCATTACAATATATGAACTCATATATAAACTACACCTTGTTAAAAAGAACTACTGTCTCCATGGTTTGACCAGAGCAAGTAAAATTAATAAAATCCAGGGAAAAAGAACAACCCCCATGAAGAAAGGACAAAGATTAAAGTTTGCAGTGAAAAAACAAACAAACAGTAATTTCTGTGGTCACATCAACTGATGCTGTTTTCATTTTGTTGCAATACCACCATGCACTGTGTCACGTTGGCGCCAGTGGAGCTGACCTACTAAAACGGCAACGCTCACAGCAGATGCTGCCTGCATCCAAGTGTCAGCAGTCATTCAAATAGGTGAGCACAGGTTAATTCACATCAAAATAAAGCCTGTGTTATGGCATATCATAGACGTTCTTATATTTTTATCTGTACAGATGACGTCAGTCTCCTACGAGCTTTCCCCTGAGGGATGTTGACTCTGCCGCTTCGAATGAAAACACGCAGACAAGCTGAGGAGCCCCTCCCTTCAGTCACACCAAAAGGATTTGGATATGCAAAGACGTGATTCCTAAAATCAACAGTAGAAGAGAAGATCAGATTTGCCGTGAGTGGGGAGACAACATTCAAAACCACAGTGTATCAAATTTAAGATAAAGTATTTGTAACTGCTCCTGTGGATATATTTTGCCTCCCCTCCCTGTGAAGACCACACTTGAATTTGAAATGAATAACAGTGTCACAATAAGTCATGCTGAGCCAAAACCGCAAACTCAAGTGACTCAAAAGATAATGTCTACTTGAACTTTTATGTTGCGCACCAGTCTTGCTGTCATGTAATTATTAATGTGACACTATATGATGATTAAGAGAAGCTTGGAGAGGGCTCATTATCTGGTGTTTACCATGTTAAAGAAAGATAGGGAATAAGAGCAGGCGCTGAGCTGCTGCTACCATATTACGCTGGCACTTGAAGGTTTAATCTTCCTGTCCTGAAGATGAAATTGCAGTTTTGCCAGTTGACAAGCGTGCAAAATATGAGCAACCAACTTAACTCCCTCAACTGCTTTCATTCTTCATATCTGTGTGACAGCATGGGAATTTCCCACGAGCTCACAGGTATTGAATCATTTTGTGCACACCGGAGTTATCACTGAGCTCCAGATAAGAGCCGTCCAACATGCATTTCACAGCTGGTGGAGTGATAACGGTGTGTGCTTAGAGCACGCTCTCTGCCTGTCACCTGGGCTAATGATGAAAAAGAAAGATATAACTGAGCTGATCTCAATACTTGTAATCTTTCGTCTCAGTATTTTCCACATTTCACACATTTCACACCTGCTTGTCAAGGAAATGTGAGCTGTTTGATCATTTTTGTTCGGCCTGAGTTGCATTTATATTTATATTTATATTTATATTTATATATATTTATGCAGTTGTAATAAAGTAACTTTTCTTTTCTCTAACAGACAGTCTGCATTAACCATACATACAAAAGGGCTTACAGGTTTACAGTATCATATCATGTGCAATAAAAGCAATTATCGGTGCTGAGCTACAACCAGTTCTTGGTATTCAGAGATGTGCTTAAAAATGTTATGGTTAGATAACCTCTGCATGTACTTGAAACTATGATCTGAAGTCTGAACAGTAATAAAGATAGCAGAAACTGATGCCATGCAATTAGGTGTATTACTGTACTGATAATACAGGCGTCTCTGCCATAGATGCAGTTTTTAATGCAACAAATACACTTGCAAAGCAGGTAGTTTTTTCTTTAATAAAATAGAGGTGAATCTATTCCACAGTGTCCAGAACGAATCTTTGAAACCGCGACTCTCACCGGCTCCACAAGAATTGATTTCAGTGACACTGACCTTTTTTCCTGACATATTATAACCTCATTTTTAAGGATTTTTGAACATCAGAAATTCTCGAATGGCATTCTGGATCTATAAAGACTCTAAAAAGCCCACATGAGATGTAAAATTAATATCTGCCTCCACAATCAAAGCTCAGAGCTGCTTCAGAGGGTTTGATTTATTCACGATCAGTGACACAATCAGAAAAGATGAGAAAGAAACCTCTGGTCTACATCTGACCTGGGTCCTTTGTGACACAAGGTCCCTAACCTTTTTTTTTCCATACATTCATGCGCCTATAAAATACCTGCTCTAATACTTTAGAATGGGTCGGTAAAGGTAACAATGTCCTAGAGAAAAGAAACTTAAAAAAGAAAATTCAAAAGAAACCACATCACATCGCAGTCTACTTTGAACCTCCTCGTGATGATGGTAAAAATGTCAGAGAAATCAAATAAGGAGAAAAGAAAATGGCTTTCAATTATTTGAGCTGCTAGAAGTACATAAGGCTGAATGTCTTTTCTTAGAGGTATAACAAGGCTTTGAAGTGAAGGCAGTGATGGGAGGATTGTGGAAGACACAGTGTTCATCCAATGTTTTCTGAACTGAATAAGTACAATTGCTCCTCCATTGGAAGAATCTCTTCCCCACTGTTGATAATTAGTTACGTATGTCTTTGCAAATGTGTTAGTGCTACAGGGACATATTATGTAATTCCTTAGTTTTATGGTGTGTATGCCTAGAAATGACACGAAACAGATGCTCCTAATTATGGCTATAAAGATAAGACACTGAGGCTGCGTGAGTTTGTTCTGTTACAGGAAGGTAAGAAAAAAAAAATGTTCACCTGAAACTGAATGATAACAAGTGCCTCATTAATAGGTACGAAGAAGCTGAGGGAAAGTTTTCCATAAAACTTGGACCCATTGAAAAAGAAATCTGAATTAAATTTGTAGTGAGTCAGAGCGAGTTAGTTAATTATTCAGACTTAGTCGGAAAAGTTTAACAGACTCGATAAATGTGATATGTGAGCTTCAGCTGAGCTACATACTAAATAGCAGCATGTGAATCTGATGATGTTTATCAAGCATAATGCTCTTCCATGTTAACATGCTAACACAGCTTGGGCTAACAGTTTCTCTGTTATCAACATTACAGAAATTTGAGCTCGCTTGCTTGAGTTGCTCAGGTCTCAGAACATCTGAGATTTCACACATTTCCCTGCAGCACCACAGACGCCTTCATATACACTCTTTCACATATGCAATAGAACTTGTGTGTGGAACTGATGAAGTTCCTCTGGTTTTAAGGGATCATGTCCAACCAATCAAGACAAAGTAAAACTGGTGGCCACAGAACTGCTAGATGCTAAATATTTTTGCTGCTAAACATGTGTTTTCTGGGGGCCCTGTCTTCTCAAGGGCCTCAGAGATGATTTCATGGTGTGAAATATTGGAAAAAGGAAGGCAAACCTTAACCCTGTTCACCCTCTGCTTTTAAAAGCAATAAAGAAGGGCTCTGAATTGATCCTGTTGCAACAAAAAAACATGAATGTGAAACCACACAGTAAATAAAATCCTGACTCATAATGATTACATTTGAAGTCACTCTAGATGGGAGCGGACCAAGTCATCTATCAGTGACTCCTCTTGTTGTGCTGATTGGCTCTCTCAGCTGCCATCTCAACACTGGATTGGACAGTGATCACCTGGGCTGGAAGAAACCAGCTGTATCATCTGGCATTTCAACTTTGTCCCCTGAAACAGACTCAAGCATTTCTTCTAAGCCTCAGAGGATCGTCTTGATCTGGTTGTGTGTTCCTGCTGGAGAGTTTCACTGGAGTTTCATCATCTTCTGCTTTAATATTGGAATTATGACGCTGATTACAGACAAGGTAAGATACATTTGTGATCTGATCACTTGGTGCAACTGCTGTGCAAGAGAACGATTCAGACTGAAAAAGATGTTTTCAAAGAGGGTAAAAGCAAGATGTTGCTTCATATTGATTCAAGGGGTCTCAGTCAAAGGGGAAGTTGAGCAACTACAATCTGAAACATCTGACCTGGAGAGATTATTCATATATATATATTCTAAATCCAGACTTGTGAATCCAAGGAACCACTCAGAGTAGTTGTTCATTTCAGGTGCACAGTGGGTTGGACTTCAATGACCTGCTGCTCAGGAACACAGATGAAACCACCAGTTGCCACAGCAACCAGCGATGGATCACAATTCATGATGTGAGTACAGTGATCATTCTGCACAGTTTGATTCTGAACACAGAGACTCAGGGGGAGAACCTCATCACAACCACAAATTCCCTGAATCTCATTAGTCAGCGTGATCTGTATTCTCAACAAGGGTCATGTGTTACTGAGCTGAATCTTAGGATGTATGTATGAGCTCATTTGGAGTTTCGCTGCATCTTCCTGTACAGCTGTAAAGATGACTGACAGCCATGAGGCATGAACAAATGAGCTGAAGGAATAGAGTGGCTCATTTTCTTTTCTGTCGATGTGTGTGTGAATATGATTATCAGATTAAATCAGTGTTGATACTGACATGTGATAATGAACACATAGGATCTCATACCTCGTGTATACATTCCTCCTCAGACCCTGAGTCCTGAGGGAAGTGCTGCGGATGACTTCCTGGATGTCCTGCTGGGTGGGAGCGACTGCTCCTCAGCTCTGGCCTCCCCCCTATGGTCACCCTGCACCACTGACAGCGGCATCAATGAGGACCCCACAACAGATCCCACAGAGAGCCCTCACCCATGCTCCAGCACAGATTTCCCAACCTTTGACACACCAGCTTTCCCTCAGCCGCCACCTGTGGAGAGTCAGCAACCAGCAAATGAAAAAACAGCTGATGTTTCCATTGATCTAAGTAAGACAGATTTATGGTGGCAGTTACATAAAAAAACATATAAGACTTATACAGCCACAGTAGTGAGCAGAGATGGTTAAGGTACACAAAAACTACAGGAACAAAGTGAACTAGTCCAAATGAAGACATTCGTGTGAGATTTATCCACTTGCATGTTGTGTTGCAGAATAACAAGACCTATTGGCGGAGCCCGTAAAGGGAGCTTTCAAAGAGCACTTCATTCAGTAAAGAGCAAACTAGCACTGGGCTTGCTTCAGGCACTCACACACTAGAGCCGAGGATTATAGAATAAAAAACCTTTAATAAAGCAGGGCATCTTTCATTAAAAAAAAAAAAAAAAAGTGAAACGCCAACTGGTTTCGACCAACACTGGCTGCTCATAAAGAGGACAATATGCTTCAATAAGAAAAAGTATCTAATTCATATACATATCAACAAACCACGAGTCACAATCAACATACTGGCATATAGTTACAAGAGGGGTCTAAAATCAATATCTTCATTTAGGCCTGGATAAATTAAGGCATCAAGTATGAATATCTAGGATGTCTCCCTTTGGAGGAGTTTTTCTATTTTTGTGCATTTGTAAAGGATAAAAGGTTGTGACTGTGATTATGTGAAAATGCTTTTTGATGGCAAGAATCAGCATTTTCACAATGCTGATTGTTAACCTCTCTATGTGAAAAAATACCTCCTTATGTAGATAAATAGATGAAAACCTGATCTGCAGCAAGACATCAGAGGAAAGCGTGACATATAATTTGAAAGGTTGACAGCAAAGAACAGCAGGGGTGCATCAGTTACAGAGGGCTGACTTTAGACACAGGGAGCTACTTTAACATTTTGTACTTTGTTTGAAAGGCAAATTGTGGCAATTTTGCAAATCGTCACCTGCTGTTTTACTGGTTTTACTGGTCCAATCTGCAGGCTGGGAGTCCAGCGACCTCCAGGAGGAGTTTGGAATTGCCTATTACCTCACTACGAACCAAAGCTCCCCAGTTTCATCCAGTCAGACGCTCACAGTGAAGGACCTGCTGTTGTCAAACCTAGGACAGAAAGTAAGGAGAGAGGAGTTCAGTTTTTTGGATTGTGTATTTCTAACCAATGGAGCGCTATATAAGTTTAATTAGGTATAAGCTAACTGTATGGTCAGATGTTTATCTTCTGGTGATCTGTCCCTCTCTAAGAGCCAGAGATCACCCACTGTACAAAGCGAACATTTTTTTAAGCTTCTTTGGATAAGCTGCTGAAAGAGTCACTTTAACTGGACAACTCTGTCCATCGTCACAGGCGCAAGGAATCCCCCAGCATTCCCTGCAAGAGCTTGTACTTAATGAGGATGAGAAGACGCTTCTGGCTAAAGAAGGGGTGAACTTGCCCAGCAAACTGCCCCTGTCTAAGGTATAGGACCAAGACCCACTCTTACATCTATGTAGGGCAGATACTTCTACACACGCACACACACCATGCATGTCCACACTCACACATTCCTCCAAATCTAAGTCTGTATTCACAGTTACACAATCTCTTTCGTCCTTATTCTTTCTTGTCCCTATCCTCCCTTGTGTTTCATCTCCCCGACAAGTTTGAAGAGAGGGTTTTGAAGAAGATCCGGCGGAAAATCCGCAACAAGCGCTCGGCTCAAGAAAGTCGAAAGAAGAAGAGGGAATATGTTGATAGTCTGGAGGGAAGGTAGGAGCCAGCTGCACTCAGCATCCCCACTCAACATGACGTTATCTCTGCATACTTTGACCTAGAAAATTAAACTTTTATCGGTGGTTTCCAGGGGCACTTTTTAATGAGCCTGTCTTTGTCATACACTCAATTAACTTCTACAAACTGTTGCATGAGTGGGATTAGGCATCATCTAAACATGCAATTTATTTATCATTGTTGACAATCTAGATTTTATTATTATTATTATTTGTTGATTCCTGATGTTTATCTGGTCTTGCCTTAGAAAAGCTCCTCTGGCTCACAGTTATTCATAGTCACAGAGGTGGTTTGTTTGGAATAAAAATACAGAGCTAAGCAGCAGTTGCCGTCATGGCTGAGCAAACAGCAAAATACCAGATACTAAAGGAAAGTCAAACTTTCTCAAGACAAAAAAGTTTTAACAGTGCTGCTTACAAAATCCTTTGGTATCTGGGGAATTCAGCACCAAAACATCCCAACAATAAAAGCCAGTTACTACTTTTGTTGCCAAACTGAAATGCATGGTCCTCGCAGATAACTGCTTTGTTTATTTACTGGTTGTGTTCACTACGAGTCAGCAACTTATTAACATTTTCTGAAAGGCGGCACACGAGTGGTGTGAAAGATGTGCATTATGGGATGTTGAGGCCACAAATAAATAAGGTAAATGTGACATTTTTTTTATCATAATCATAGACTTCTTTACAGTAAGATATCAGATTACAAAGAAGAAATGAAAGTGAAATATGCACTGTGTTGTACTTTGACACAGTGGAGCTTTAAGCTAATGCCAACATACAGTATCTTTAATGTGTTGGTATGGTGATATTTGCTAAGTGGCAGTGAACATAAACTACAGCTGGGGGGGATGACCAGAGGGCTGTGAGTGTTAGTGTGCTGTCTGGAAATCATGAATGTTTGCACAAGATTTCATCTCTCTCTGGCTCAGATACAGTCTGGACCAGAGTGTGGGCTGACAGACAAACTGAACTGAGAAGTGAACTGAACAAAAACATATATTTCCACAATGGCAGAGGAAATAGGTTGGTAAGCATTATAGTGCAATGAATGAACAGCCTCAGAATATGATTTCCAGCCCAATCTGAGTATTTTACATGAACAGAGTAGCCACTCTGCTTCAGCTCCATTGTGTATCTGATCTGAGGTCAGCTGGACAGACGGCACACCACCGTGTGATAGACAGCAGCACAAAAGAACAGCTAAATTGTTCTGTGTTGCAGCTGGAGGGGGAGTGGGCCAAACAAGGAGAAGCTCAGGATGATGCACAGCAGCAGCATTGCACAAAAGAGGCACAGGAGGTTTTGCCAAGATTAAGCTCAGTGTAGTCCTCCTCCTTCTCCTCCTCCTCCTCCTCTTCCTCGTCTCCCCTACTGTAGCTCTATGGTGTCCAGAATGAGCCCTATCACACAGGCAGCCAGCCTGTGTCACCAGAATTATTCATCCTGTCTGCCACGCCCCACTTTTATTCATCTGCCCCTCACACCTCCATAAACAATGTGGTGTGATGGAGCTCAACTGATATGATGACAGATGCCTCTAAAAAGGCTCTGTGCTGTCTGACCCTTACAAGCAATTGTCCATAAGCAGCTATAGGGTTCTCGCAGGATTGCTTGACCTTATTGATGTTGGACTACACATCATACTGTGCATCACTTGACTTGAAAATTTGCTATCATTGTTCCATCTAAGTCTGTAAGAGTATCTGAGCCTGCATTAAGGTGCCATGGGCCATAGCTGAATCTGAAATCAGAGACATATAGAGAGGGGAGGAAAAGAGCTTGTGATTCAGAGAAGCTGTGTTGAATGCAAACTTGTCTGTGTCCTTAAAACAGGGGGGCCTCGAAACCACAAACTTCTGAAAACTCTTAATTAGTTCACAGGAAGTTGTGTACCGTCTACATCTGATTCAGGCTTTGTTGCCTCTGGGTTACAAGAGTTTCTTGATGGGGGTGAAGATGGTCACTCCCAGCGTGCAGAGTCAGCACCCGTTGATAATTAAGCCGGCGTATCAACAGGGTATCGTTATCAGTGGTGGCTCAGCTCATGTCAGAGAGGGCCATAATGGAGGGTGACTCACAGTGAGAAAATGAAACGAGAGAGACAGTACATGATGAAGGGGGAGGAGGGGGGGGGTCACTGTATGACAGAATGGGGTTCGAGATAAGACTCAACAGACTGATATTAGCAAAAAGAAAAATGAAAGGGAGACAATACAACATCATGACAACGTATTATTTAATACCCCTCTTCCCTCATCTTATCTTTGTTTCCTATTCTCTGTCTCTTTCTGTAGGATGTCTGCATGTAGTGCCCACAACCTCGAACTGCAGAGAAAGATCCAGCAGTTGGAGGAAACCAACAAGTGAGTCCAAGTGAGATGAGAAAACACGGGCCCAGAGCTGATGATTATTTTATTTGATTATCTGACTGACCTATTACTTTTATTGTTTTTTTCTTAAGAAAGATTTTAAAATAGCAGGCTGGATTTTATCAGCTGTAGACATCAGCTGGTTCAGCTACTATTGGCTCCATGGTTACAAGTTGACTTGGATAGGATCTTTAAAGGAGACATATTCTGCCCCTTTTCCACAAATTAAAATAGTTCCCAGGTGTCTTAAAACCATGTCTGTGACCTGCTTCAGTCAAAATACCCCAAGGATCAAACATCACAGCTCTTTTTATCTGCTCAAAATAGCCCTGTTCAGAACGGCTGGTTTCATTGCCCTGTCCCTTTAAATGCAAATGAACCACTGCTAGCCCGCCCCACCCCTTCTACCAGTACCAGGTAGGGGTGATATTATGCAAATTCGAAAACTAATGACATCATTATCAGACAACTGCGGGAATAGCTTGAAAAACCACACGGATTTCAACCTGTTGAGCAAATTACAGATTTTTTTTTGTCAGTTCTTACATTTTGGGGCCAGAAGGCAAGACAAACACCCAAATATATGTTACAGAGCCTTCAAAAAGTGACATTTCCATAACATGTCCCCTTTAATGTAGCCTATACATGCATGTCCTGGGCAAAAAGTTCACATCCCCACCAGTTAGAAGAGCTGAAAATAAACAAACAGTTCTTGTGTTGTGGTATTAAGCCAGTCTTAGTATTTCAAGTTAGACAAGTATGAGATTAGACTGTTATTTCACTTCATTTTCACTTCAGAGTTACAAGACAACCAGCCTCTAGTGTGACACATTATCAATATGTTTGACACACAATATATAAACACACTGTTAAGTCTGTCTAGTGTCTCCCATTCTGTAGAGCCATATACACTCTACTTTAACATGTGTGGAAGCTTGACAGTCCTGTGTTGGTAATATGGCAGGTGAATTATGATGGGACAGTCTCTGGTGGAGGGAAGGGGGTAGGGAATGAACAATTCACACAAACCAAATGCAGCAACAGTACCACAAACTCATTAGAACATCGCCTCATTCAGTTCTTACATTTCCTGGCATGGGCTCAGTTGTGGGCATTATCTCACACATGCAACAAAACAACCTTTAAAATGCTGCCTGGGATATTTGAATGTCTCTATTAATCCTTTTGTTTGATGTTTCCTCTCATTGTGGGGTTTATTTCCAAGGAGCTACACTGTTTGTATGAATCATTCTGCATCTCTGTTGTTTGTTCTCTAACATCTCTCAGTATTTCACTGATCCATATTGATGACAACCTGGTCAAGCAAAACTTTGTAACTTGTTGAAAAATCTGAGCTGGAGGAGGCTCAGTTTTGAAATGACCAGAATATAAAGCGCATCCAACTGACACGCTGTTATCTGGCTTTGTTTCCTTGTCGTCCTGCCATCTCATTAAGCGCGTCTCTCCTTGACACTCGCTGGCTGCTGTGAATTCAAACAAAAAGTGGGAAGAGACTGCTTACACATACGTTCCCTCTGTCTTTTCTTGTCTAAGTTGCTCATGATCATCACAGATGATGCCTGTATGTTAAGGAATCCACAGCCCCTCATCTTCCTGTCTGTTTTTGTGTTACAGTGCCCTGTTGGAGCAGCTGAAAGGACTTATTCCCAACAGCTCCAGCAAAACAACACAAAAAGGGACCTGCATCCTGGTAAGATATATAACATTAATCATTTTCACCACTGAGAAGTCACCTGCAACAACGAAATAATAGAAACAGGCAGGGTAGAGATCTCTTGGCAGCCACGGCCATCGTTACACATCCCTCTGGCCCAAAAACTGTAACTGCCCTGGTGAAGGTGATGATGACGCACTGTGATCACCACAGTCCTTTCAAAGTCTAAAGGTTGTCACAGTGGCTGTCCTTGGATTAGTTGTGTGTATATACCATAATGCCAGCTTCTAACTAACTCAGTCTAACTGCACATCACATCACACACAGCAACATGATAAATTAGTGTAATTTGTTCATTCACTTGCTCCTGCTGCGTCTCAACAGCTGTTCTTACATTCACCCGCTGCAAGTGTACTTTCTCTAAATGAAATAATTTCCAGCCATCCATCCATCCATCCACCCACCCACCCATCCATCATCCATCCATCCATCCATCCATCTATGCTGACCCTTGACATATATCTACAGTACACAGGCTATTAAAGATTGTGGTGGTTTGACAGATTCCAACAAGTTGAATCTAAAAATATATCTTAAATCCGAATACAAATTACTTTATTAAATCATTAAAACTAAAAGTGAATAATTTGGGATTTTTGATTCAATTTCAGTTATTTATGTGGACATCAAATCACTGAATGACCATTTGCCCTATTTTTTTTTGTGTCACCACAGGCCAAATGGCTGTGCATGGACACAGGTATAGATACAGTATAGATGTCTGTATATACCACATTGCTTTGTCTGTTGTGTACTTAAACACCATGTAGGCTTCCCCAGTGTTTTATTATTGACTGCTGCTGTGTTTACTGTTCTGATGTTTAATGAATCAACTGTTTGAGTAGCACCTGCACTCATCTTTTGTGCACAGTTGTATGTAGGTTATAACTAATAGCTCCTTTTCTTCTCCTCCCTCTGCTTGCTGTGATTTCTCTCTGTTGTCTGCACTTGGCCTGTTTTTATCCTGCTGTCTGTGTGTGTCCAGGTTTTGCTCCTCTCCTTCTCTCTGCTCATTTCCTCAAATCTTCAGCCAGACCCTTACAGCCAACTCAGCCAGAGAGAGAACACAGAGAGCAAAGGTCTGTAGGCACACACACACACACACACACTGTCTTAGTCACGCATTCTAACAAAGACACACTAACCCCTCTCCACCACGCCTCTGCCCCTCAGTGCCATCCCGCTCCCTGCAGTCGATAGATGAAGTGCAGGATGCCCCTCCTCCACGTCTTGACTCTGTCTCCTGGGGATTTAAGGCTTCTCACAGACTGACAGAGAAGCTCTGGCCCTGGACAGACTTCTCCAACTCAGACTCCAAACCTTCTCACCAGCAGGATCACAGGCACCGGGACGATCACTGATCTCCTCAGGACCCCCTGGAGAAAAGACAGAGGCACAGGAATGCAGGATGGTTTGCAGGCGCAGCATCCAAATTAGCAATTTTATTGCTTTTCAGAGTGTGTTTCTCGCTGCAGAGACTGAGTGATGTGTCACGGTGTGTTTGCCACCTGCTCTAACACACAAGTGGCTCGCATTAAGTTTTTTCTCTAAGTGACTCACTCACTCATTCAGATGGAGGTCACTGAAGAGGTTATCCGCAGGTGAATTTTTCTTTCTCTTTCATGGGAAGAATGAAGCCTCGACGACCTGGTGGATCATGTATTTTATCACTGACCTTTCACTCCTGATGAAGGCATGTACTGTATCTGTGCAAAAGTATATTCACTGCTCTATTTTATTATTCACTTTAATGTACAGTATATGTTGGGGATTCAAAGATTGTCCCAAATGAATTTTGGAAGCACCCGAAAGGTTTTGTTTCTTTCAGTAACGCCATATGTCGAATTTTGAAGAATTCTGCAATAAAGAGCCAATATTTAATAAACAGGCACGATTTGATCCTTCAAAATAAAATAATATCTCACCTCATCCTCAGTTCATTCAGCTACTTCATTTTCATGCTAGTTGTTGATTTTGGGAACTGAGCTTCATTTTCTTTCTTCTGTAAACTGAGGATGTCATATTTCAGCATTGGGGGGTGCGGGTGTCAGATAAAAATGTTGTAAAATCAGCTGTTATCTTAAGCAATGGAAAAGGCAATGACTAGAGCTGCTGCCTGTTACACAGAGTCCATCACAAGACTTCAGTGCTTCTTCTTGCCTCAGCTTTGCCGACAAAGCGCCTCACAAGATGTTCTCTCCTGTATAATCGCGAGAAGAACAGCACAGGCCTACACCTTTCATCCTCATCTGTGCTCCCGCCCGAGACACATCACAGCTCACATCTGTTTGAAAGGGTCGTCTTCACAGAAGCTCTGTGACAAAAAAATATCTGAAAACACAAAAAGGCAACAATGCCCCATGTCCATCAAACTCTCGCCAGCACACACTGTAGCCTATGTGCTGTGTTCTAGCCTACCTTTTATTTGCTCAATGTCTCCTCAGCCAAAAATGAGGGCAACATCGAGGTCACATTTATTTTTAAACTGCCGAGGTTCGAGCAGCCTCTGCTCACGGTTAAAAAGAAGAACTCAGCTCAGCCCAGTCCCACAAGATGGTCCTTACATCTTCCATGTATTGACATCTTACTGGAGTTTGCAGAGAGGCTGCCTTTGAAATAATTTTTTGCATATTTACAAAAATAAATTCTTTAGGCTACTTTTCCAAACTCTAGTTACAAAGTGCTTCACACAGAACAGTAGCCCACAGTACAAGTCAGAATAATGACATAAATAGTTTATATGCTGCGCTGCATTTCAAACTGTTGGGTTTTAAAAGTTGACTCTGATGTTTTAGTTTAAATTTGACTTGCAAACATGACTAATAAGAGCTGACAGCCATGCTAGCTCTCTGAGGTGTAGGCTAGTAGCCGACTTTGAGCTAAATGCTAAAATTAGCTAGCCAACATGTTTTAACCTACTGGATAAATGCTAACATGCTAATGTTTAGTAGCAGCATGTTTGCGACCACCATATATTTTTAGCAAATTAGCACACTAATATTTGCTAAGTAGCTGCAAAGTAGCTAGGCTCGGGCTGCTGGGAATGTGATTCATAGGATTAGCTACACAAATTTGAATTTCGACATGTGGACCGTGGGACAGTATCCGTACCAAGTCTGGCAGTCTGTTAGCTGATTTAATTATTGGCTTGAAGGATTTCCATGATGTGATAATAGCTTTTGTGATTTATCACTGTCAATCCTAATGGGACATCACTTTACCATGAGCTGTGACAAGTATGTTCACTGGAGTCCCAGTGGTTCTAAAAAGACAATCAGAGATTCACCAAAGCCACCTAGAATTCATCTTCTGGGGACCATGAATGTCAACCCAACACAGATGATTATGATAATCCACGGTTTAATACCTAACGCCAAACTATAATACATGGAAGTGGGCCAATAGATTAGAAAATATAGCCAAACCAAGAGTTATGTAGGCTAACAAATGTAATTCTGTGATTTCATTTGAATAGGTGAATCAGTGGCTAATGGGAAATGTCTGAGGTGGCTGTTGTTCAGCTGGGGAGATTTGGACTGAAAACCTCAGCATTTTTTAAAATCCACAGCCCTGTTTGCAGAACAAGTGATATTTAATTTAACATTGCTCCTTGAATGCTTTTTGTCCAAGCTGTTCTACGATAACTGAGGAGGTAAGCAGACGCTTACACTGTAAAAACAGAATGATTTCAGCAAACCCCAAACAAAAACGCAGGTAGACTATACGCACATTGGGAGAGAAGAATGAATTATTGATCAGACCGCGTTCGCAGTGGATTGTGGTAGCGTGATAGTTATAGATGTAGGTAGAAATTCAGAATCAGAATATCAATCGTGCAAAAGTTGAAGAGAGAGACACTATAGCTGAGACTGAGAGGAGGACAGAGGAGGAGGAGATCAAACACTGCTAGAAAATTAGTTCATCAAAGTGTTGTTTCATTAAATCTTGAGCAGGGAAGCAGAAATATTTTTAATTCTTTAATGCTGCAGTCATGCACAGTCGCATTTACTTTCTTTATGATTATACATATTCCGCCTATACTTTCATTTCTAATGAGATTTTTGCTTGTATCAGGAGCCTTTTAAAACACTAATTTGTTCAATGCCACGTTGACCCCGCTCTGAGTCAGGAACATAGTTAGAAATGCTGAATGGATCTCTGCCTGTCGCTGATGTCATATTTTATGCATTGCAGCATTGTGGAGGGAGCCATTCAGAAAGTGAATTCAAATCACTTCTGTGAGTGTGTCTGTGAGAGACTCTCTCTACCAAAGGGAAACCACTGAACACTGAAGAATGTATTGAAATAACTGTATTATCAGAAGCAGCGAGGTGCTGTCAAGGCCACTGTCATAATAACTCCAAACACAATCATTTCTAATACATTCATCTTTACCCACATAGCACACATGATGAAATAAATAACAACGCATTTCAGCATGTTCACTTTCACATAGAAAAAAAAATCGTCAGATTACATTTCACTCACATATATTCATCGAGACATAAGTGTCAGCCCTTCCTCACTGCTTTGGTTTTTGAAAAAAAAAAAAAACAACAAGCTGATGAAATTGAAACAAAGCATCTTTAAGCATCATGGACAGCTGCAGCAGAAAGGACCCAAGCTATATCTTCATTTCCATCTATCTCAGTATTTGGTGAACATTAAAGGAGAAAACTGAAACCACTCAACTAATATGTGTCACTTTAGTCTGATGTTGCCACAGACTTCCTCTGAAATCGGAGAGAGCGGAACGGGCTTGAGAATAAATTGCCTCCAAATGTCTCTGACAGGACAACATTTTAGAGGAGAGCATGATTTATTTAATGTCCCTCAGAGCAAACTGATGAGGTGTTGCAGTCTGCATGTCACACACTCTGCTGGGACAAAATCTTTACTAAATCCCTAAATAAAGAGAGTGACAGAAGCATTGCACACATCTCTCTCCTCCTTTCTCTCTAATGCACACATCTGGCAACAGTGACGCATTATGTGAATACCAACACTGACCGATAAGAAATGCAAATCAAACACATACACATACACACACACACACACACACACACACACACACACCTCTCTCTGGACCCCCAAC
The DNA here is from genome assembly GCA_021432705.1 of Caranx ignobilis. Taxonomy (NCBI): domain Eukaryota; kingdom Metazoa; phylum Chordata; class Actinopteri; order Carangiformes; family Carangidae; genus Caranx; species Caranx ignobilis. Next base: position 38,632,102 of record MU269980.1, read on the forward strand.
ACGAAGCCTGCTTGAGATCTAACATTCCTCTGATGTTCAGGTCAGATGCCTGTTCCCCTTGTCAGCTAAACTAACCATCCGGAAATACCATCCTCTGTAATTTACCTTCTCATCATAGCAGGGATTACTAACTGAGGCTGTGATTAGCTGGCTCCATCAAAAAGAGAGCAAGAAGGGGAAAAAAATTACTGTAAATGTAAGATGCCAGGAGATAACCTGCATCCCTGCTTGAATTAAAAAGCAGAAACACTGCCTCTGAGTTAATAACAGTTAATACAGGACAACAGAGGTTACCCCCAAAAACACTGAATAACAAGCTGCTGCACAAATCTGACCCACAATAGGAAACAGCACTTGCCTCTCCCTGTCTGTCTACTCGTGGTCTATCAGCAGTGACGTACAGATTGACCTTTAAATTCATCTGGTGGTATTTTTCTTTTTTAAGAAAGAGTTACTTTTAAGTTTTAATCCCGAGCTGTTTCACTCTTTCCGTATATCTGCTGTAAAAATCAGATAAGTGTGGTGGGTAATATTGTATGTGGAGGCCGTACCAGTGCGCCACCGAGCGGCGGAGGAGCGCGTCAGCGAGTATAAAAGCCTCCAGTCTGAGCGCGCTCCCGTGCAGCATCAGTGAGAGGAGGCAGGTGCATCATCCTGAACGCACCAAAGTAGCTGCTTCATATTAATCACATCTATCTTTTTTTCCTACTCCATGGAAAGACAATAAAACCAGACGCACTTTTTGAAATCACTGGGATAAACTGCGCAACTCTGATCTCTGAGACTTTGAACTGCAGGATGAGAAGATGCGGATTTTTTGCATCCACTGTGGAAGTTAGTCTGAAACGGGAGGGAAACCTGCGGAACTTGTTGTGAAGGAAAAGAAGAAGAAGAAAAAGTGTTTTCCCTCCGCGGCGTCATGCAGAGCGACAACAACGCATCCGGACCTCTGAGCGCGCTCAGTGTGTGCGGGGGAGAGGAGGATGAGCGCGAAATCGCCCAGCTGGTCAGCGGCACGGCAGCAGCCTCCAACCTGGCAACTTTTAACCTTTCACTCAACTGCTGGCTCCACATCCTCTCCAAGGAGTCCTCCACGGATCTGCATGGAGACAGCGCCAACCTGGCAGTAGGTTTATCCTAGGATTTCTTATTATTACAGATCCACATTGTGCATGAAACACTTGAACACATGCTGAAAGAAAGAACTTAAAGCTGTTGCATGACTTTAATTTCAGGATCCTGGTGACTGTGAAACTCTGAATGTCAGTGTTGTTGTGTCTGACAGGTGCGAGTTCTCATTGCTCTGGTGTACCTGGTGGTGTGTGTCCTGGGGCTTGTGGGTAACTTCCTGGCTCTTTTCCTGCTCCACTCACGCCGCCGGGGCCACCACCACTCCTCCATCGATTGCTTTGTGATGAGTCTGGCACTGACAGACCTCCAGTTTGTCCTCACCTTGCCCTTCTGGGCCGTGGACACGGTGTTGGACTTCCGCTGGCCTTTTGGTCGGGTCATGTGCAAGATCGTGAGCTCAGTCACCACTCTCAACATGTACGCCAGTGTCTTCTTCCTCACTGCCATGAGTGTGACCCGCTACCGCTCCCTGGTCACCTCCCTGAAGATGGAGAGCCCCAGGATTGCCACTGCTCAAGCCAAGTGGGCTAGTTTAACCATCTGGGTGGTGTCACTGGTGGCAACGCTGCCTCATGCGCTCTACTCCACCACAGTCCAGGTTTTGACTGAACTGATTCCCTTGCAGTCCATGTTGTGTTGTCTGTGAGCGACCTCTCATGTGTCTGTTGTGTTCACAGGTATCTGCTGATGACGAGCTGTGCTTGGTGCGCTTCTCTGACTCCGACTCGGGCCACTGGGACCCCCAAGTCCTGCTTGGACTCTATCAAACACAGAAAGTCCTCTTGGGATTTGTAGTCCCCTTGATTGTCATCAGCGTGTGCTACCTCCTCCTCCTGAGGTTCATCCTGAGCCGGCGCGTCGTTGGCAGTGCTGTCAGTGCTGGGGTCACCGAGAGGTCAGAGTGCGAGAGGGGACGCCACCGCCGTCGCTCCAAGCTCACCCGCTCCGTCACCATCGTAGTTCTGTCCTTTTTCATCTGCTGGCTGCCCAACCAGGCTCTTACCCTGTGGGGGGTCTTAATCAAATTTGACATGGTGCCCTTCAGCAAAGCCTTCTACAACGCGCAGGCCTACGCCTTCCCCCTGACTGTGTGCTTGGCTCATGCAAACAGCTGCCTCAACCCGGTGCTCTACTGCCTGATCCGCAGAGAGTACAGAGCTGGACTGAAGGAGCTTCTGCTCAGAGTGTCTCACTCTGTCCAACACTTCCTCACTCTGGTCCTGAGAGGGAGACGAGTGGAGGAGGCGCCGTCCAGTCTGGTTATGATACACAAAGATGTCAACACATGATTGTTCAAAGAAAAGTTTGCCATTTTGCCATGTGCTTTCTCAACTTTTTTTTTTTTGACTTGCTGAGAGTCGGGTGAGAAGATCGATACCACTCTGTGTGACAACATATGAAGCTACAACAAGTTAGCTTAGCTTAGCATTAAGCTTGAAAGTAGCTAGCCCTTTCTGAGATAGGCTATCTCTAGCCAAAGAAAAACTCTCTAATTCACATCTGTCAGGTGAGTTTTGGTGTAAAGATGACCACTCACTGGTTCACAGATGGGTACATGCTTGGATACTTCTGGCTTGGAACTGTTTACGTCCTGGAGCCATTGGTTTTTTGAGCAGATTTAACAAACAAGACCTAGCATGTTACAATTTGTGAATGTTAGAGTGAGAATGAGAGGATTCTTATTTCCACTGAAGTCCCCACATTTCCTGTCTGTGTGCAAAGTGTAAGCTAACCAGCTGCTGGCTGTGGATTCATATTCAACACACACTGTCAATCGTCTCACCTCACCCTCAGAAAGAAAGCCAGTAATCACATTTCCCAACATCTCAAACTCTAATACTAAAGGAAATGTTCTTTTAATGAGTCAACCCCGTGTGCCACATTTTCTTCGGTGCCATTATTTTTAGCCCACATCTCTGTCTGTCACCTGCCATCCCTCCAAGTCTATTTAAAACACACACACACACTTCAGTACATATACTTGTTGCAAACACACCTGAAGAGCCAGGAATTCATTTTTGGAACAAAGTTGGAGGTAATCTCCTGGGTAATTTACCCAGTATGGTCTTGGAAATGATCGAATCAGTCAGCTCTAAGTTACACAGTGAGCTGATTCTGTTTTTTTCCTCTGCACAATCAAGCAAAAAATGGTCAAGCAAGTAATGGCTTGTGGCTTGTGGCAACTGAAACATCCATACAGGACTGTAAGGAGGATACTGTTACATGAACAAGAGGAGTGATGTGTAAAATATTTGTGTTATTGTTGCAAACAGGAGACTGAACTAATTATATGCAGTCAAACATAACCCCGGGATATTTGTCTTTCGGTGTAGGCAGTGTTTGATGCTAGCATGGACCTGTTGGCCATATTCACGTTTCTGTGTGTGTGCCTTGCTGTAGCGCTGTGAATTGTTTTGTGAATACACATGTGTTCTGTGACATTAAATAAATAGAGAGGACAAAAGAGTTTAGTGACGTCTCAGGAAAGTTAATCTCCTCTCTTGCAGTGAAGATGAGGAAAATCAGTCAGCTGCACAAAAGCTGCTCCACCATTTTGCCCTTTTGCAACCTTTAAAGTCTGTGCATGGATAACCATCTGCAGCTGTCCACCGATAAGGGATGATATGCACAAATCTCACACACACACACACACACACACCAACAAAACAACACAGGGCGTTTATTGTGTGCCACTCTGCTAGTAATTACCTCTACAATCAGATTCACAGATTTATTCAGGAGGTCTTTGCGTGTGGGAGGCTTTGATGCTGCTAAAAAGCCAACAAGGCCCCAAGTGAGTCTTCATCTTCCAGTGGTAAATGGAAAACAATCAGGAGAGTTATATGAGAACCTCAATTTCTCTGAAATTATGGGCCAGTACCCTTTGTTCAGATTACTGCCTTGCAATTTATTGCCACTGCCACTGACTTTTACCTCACTACACCTGGCTGTTCTCAAAAAACAGGCTGAGCAGTAACAGTACGTACACTCACATCCAGGATGACATTTTATATTTCAGAGCCGCACCACAAAAGAAGAAGAAGAAGAAGAAGAAAAAAAAAAAAACACAGAGCTGACAGGTACAAGCATTGCAATCCCCTTTGTGCTCAGCTATTCGTCAAGTCTTCAAGAACAAAGAGCAATTTCGCTCATCTGTCCCACTGATGAAAACCACTTGAAGAAATGCATAGATGACTGTCATCCCTGTAGGTACTTCCCTGGCTATGAGAGTGCACTTGTTTCAAGAGGCTAAAGGCTCAGCATGTTTATTGCCAATGAAGCACAGCTGCCAATAATGTGAATAAAAATGGGTCAAAGTCAAACACACTTTGAGGTTACATGTCAATTACATGACACCTCTTTACATCTCAGCCACACACATGCTGCTACCAGACAGACAGACAAACAGACAGGCAGACAGACAAACAGACAGGCAGACAGACAGAGGTTGGTTGGTTTTTTTACCCACCTAGTTTTATACTTCATTTCCAGGACTACGAGTCTACTGGGATACAAGCAATGTCAAATTGTTTAAAATTAAAGAACATGGAACTGATGGCGGCGACAACATATGAATGAATATGAATATGAATTTGCTTCTGTTTTAGAGTTGGAAACTCACAACGAATACTTGTTCCACTGTACTGTTCTGCTTCTGTGCCATGGATTGGGTTTGCATCCTGAAAAGTCTCAGCAAGACATCTTCAGAGCCTGAACCACATGAAGGTTCAGGCTCTGAACCTGAACATGAAGAGTTTTCCTGTTACACAGATTCATATTTACTAAACTGTATTGGCTTGTTTTCATTATGCCAAATGCAGGAGAGATAGAGTTTATTATATATTCATAGTTAATTATAGCTCTACTGAGGCATTGGAGACAGGTCTGATAAAAAGACAGGGACATACAGTGCATCTGTAATAGTTTGCTGTACTGAAGAGAACAGGGGTTATTTGACACATACTAGTGCCATTTACTGAGAGTCGGTTCATTATTACATAACCTGTTTGGTTGTAATGTTTCCTCCTTGACCTCAGCTGTTGGTGTAGAGGTAGAATAATGAAATTTGACTCTAACAGTGTTTTGCAACTTCAAATCGCTGCTCCTGCTTTGGAAACGTTGGCAATCATTAATTGTCTCAAAGTCATATTGTTCAATATTTTTATGCTTTGCAAACATCTACTTTTCTGATACTGGTGTCAGCGGTGCAGGACACACCACGAGAGCACGGAGCAATGATTTTTCTATCCTTTGACAGAAGGCTTTGCCACGCTTCAAAGAAAAAACATAAAGGCAGCACAAGACAAAACTCTGAAAGAGCAACTTCCTTGGATGAAAAATCTTCTGCTCAAGAGGCCAGCCTTCAAAAGGATGACTAATCAGGAGACAGATTTTAAGGGCCCTACTCCTTGTCTGACGGCTTTGACCAAAAAAAAGACAGACAGGGCCAGAAGAAGAAAATCTGGGCAGCCTCAGCATTGCATCTGATCTGTGCAGTGATGTGAATATGTCAGAAGCTGAGCCAAAAAAGAGAAGCACACTCCTACACGACATACAGACTAACAAAGAAAAACACTTCTTACTTTGTGTTTTGTTTGAGTTGTTCCTCCATCACAGTCATGTCGCAGAGTTCAGCTGCTATGAACAGGTTACATCTGGGTACAGCTCACAAAGACCCAAGCGGTGGTCACCAGTGATGCATGTTAGTGATCACTGGACAGACCGCTGCATTGGCTACAACTCTCTCCTAAAACAACAATATAATCTCATCCCAGGCCACTAACTTGCTTTTTTTTTTTGTTAAGCAGAAATGAAGATCATGAAAGCTCTGACCTACATCTCATAGTCAGTCTTACCACTAAACTCCACTTACTGCTCTTCTCTGGTGCTTTCATCTTAAAGGCCAGAAGTTTAAGTTGAGTTTTAGCTGAGAGCTTTGAGCACTTACATTTTCATTCATGGGGACATTTTTCAAGGTCTTCTTCACAAAGACCATGAATTGGTGTTGAGCACTCTTGTTGAAATTGCAGCAGCCTCTGGTCTTTATTTAACTTACAAGAGCTTTCAACCACAGCTTGTGATAAGTGGTTCAAAATATCAGCTGGGAGTTCAACCATTATTAATAGTCCCTGTCAACTGAAGGTCATTTTACAATCTTTTTCTTTAAACTTTCAACTGCATCTCACAGCCTTAATCGTGTCAATCCTGCAACACAAAGCTCTAGCTGAAACCTCAACACCTTGTCATAGTCTTCATCATAAAGAGATTCTACTGCATCAGTGAAGCCCACGCTGTGGGTGAAAGCTCAACTGCACTTCACAATGAAGACTTAGATGATCAACCTCTTGGTTCCTACCTAAGGTAGGTACCTAAACCTAAGGACACAAACATCCTTGATGGGAGCTACAGCACTGATGACACAGTAACAAATACTCACCCAGAGAAGCTTGTGGTCGTATGGGTGAACACACTGCTTTCTAATTTGTGTCTTGCTGGTTTCAATCATTTCATTTCATAATATGATAAGTGTAATGAGAGTCCAGATCTGTGGGTACTAAGAAAAATGGAAATGAGATGCACTGACCTATGATATTAGCATAAGGCTTTGGACAAAAACATTTCCTGGCTGTTATTTTAAGTAAATGATTTGAGCATTTGTGCTGCAGCACAAGCACGAAGAATAAAAACACATCTTTCTGGAGAGTTACACCTGTCCAGAACTGTGGGGGTGAATCTGAATGTAGCTGTTAGTGCTGCTTCAAAGCTTAAGATGAACACGACTCAGTCAGACAATTAAAAAGCAAGGGTTTAAAAAGGACTCACGGTAGACGACGGTATGTTCGTCTTTCAAGAAATTACTGAGATAGTTTTCAAAGTGATTTTCATTAAAACTGTTCCTATATGATGATGAAAAGAAAAGGACGTCAAGAATCATCAACCAGGACGAAGAACAAGCTCATGACTAATCCAGCTTCACTTTGCAGTAACGGCTCAATTTGGAGCCTTTTTGAACATTTCACCTTCCATTTCATTTGCATGAAGAAGCGTCTCTACAGGCTCATACTAACTCTCTGAACTATGGACTACACACTGTCCAGTTTCACAGTGGATCATCCAGTTTGGTGTAACAGCAAAAGATCATTATATTCTGGTCTTTGGGGTTTATTGGATTCACCAGAAAAGATGGCACTTCTGGATAGAAATTAAAAGCAACTCAGTAAAACTGAGACTATATGAACTATGGTATAGAAAATGAATACTGTTGAAGTATTTTAAGTGGATTCCATGTTCATGTTCTTTTTTCGGCCTCTTTCCCCTCGCTACTCTCCGTCTTCATTACATTTGCTGCACCACGCCTCTGACAGTGATTACAACTTCAGTCCTCCTCCTCAGAGACCTGCTCAAGCTCTCTCATGTCAAATGGGGAGCATCTGTAAACACGAGAACAGCCATCTTCATGTCACTTTAATGAGGTTCAAGGACTTCAAATGCCTCTCGATTCACCGCATTATTTCCTTGTCTGCGTTGGTGTGACAGTCATGTTGGTGCATACTTTCATTCGAGGATGTCAGTGACGCTGCAGCAGATGAGCCTGACCTCGTTGGCTTCGCTGTTCTCGCTTTCCTTAAAAGCATCCCAGAAACTCTCTCATCGCATGAAGCTGCCACCCCGGTGCTTCACAGCAGAGTGTGTTAAATGCTTAATGAGCTGCGCCTAGTTTCCTCCAGACTTTGCACTTTGAATTACAACCGAAGAGTTTGATTCTGGCTTCATCAGACCACAAAATCTTTGATGCACCGTCTTGTAGTCTCTTTATACCAGCTCCAGTCATGCTGTCCCTGACTGGCTCCTTATGGCCATTCTATCATGTAGGACAGACTTATGAAGTGCTGCACTGACTGCTGCCCACCCAGTGCCCTGATGTTGACCGCCTCCATCCTTCTTGCTGGTTTTAGGAGGATGAGCTGTATGTGGGGTCCATCTGTTTGTGTGTCTGCTGCCACTTCTGTGCCTCCTCACTATTCTGCCTGTGAATATTACTCAGAGGGTTAAAGTGGCTTTGAACTGCACTCAACTGTCATCTACTAGACTTATGAAACTTAAAGTATTTATTTTAACCTACTTACCATCATTTGTACTGATCAGGTAAAAACGACCCAGGGATTTAGTGACTACTGTAACTAATAATTATTTTCATTACAGATCAATTTGTACAACATTTAAAAACAATGACTGAAGGGCCTCAGGTGAGCTCATTAAATGCCGATGATGGTTATGCTGGTCAACAGGTTTCAAGATAAATTTGAGGGGTTATTAAAGACAATAAACACAAAATTATTATTATTTTTTTTTTTCCCAAAATTTTTGCTTTTCTTCTTGTGGAAATCTGGATGCTTCCACCTCTTCAGGCTAAACAACCATAATATTCATTTTAACTGCCTGTGTACACATTGTTATGTTACGGCCATATAGGTAACATGAAAATGTGGTGTAGATAGATAGATAGATAGATAGATGGAGAGGGTAAGTGCTCTCTATGGGCAAAGTGGGAACATTTAGTTAGCACAGCAGTGTGGGGGCAACTGAGACAAAGTTAATAAACAGAAACAGAGGGTAAGAGCAGTAATGAGGACTATGTAATGACCCACTCACAGAGCAGGCAGTTTGCGTTGGGTGTTACATCTGTTGCTCGCATGTCTAGGGAAACTAAGTGCCTTAATAGAGTGAAACATATTCAATATCAGGCTCGCAGCAATGTGTTCGCTGCAGTAATCATTTGCACACCTGTGGCCCCCCATACAGTCCCAGCACCTAATGTGAACGCTGTCGTTTGAAAACAAGGAAACTAAGGTGACATTACATGGGTGATTTAGTTCTTCTGGTGTTTGAGTTGAGAGGAACTCCATCCCCATCTGACAATGCTACTTGAAAAGGAAAGGCAGGTTTCACTCACAATGCAATGATGCATATTGATTTAACCAGAGTGTGTAGACTTAAAGACACCACACAGCGTACATACACACGGGAGGTTCTACCAGGAACATATATTTTTAATGCCATATATAAAAAAAACAGTATAAGGATTTTGTCCGTTGAACTCCAATGCTTTTTTCCTGAGATAAAAACATTTTCCTAGAAACGAAGCAGTGTGATGGTCCACTTACAGCCAGCCAGCAGCAGGTGGAATTACACATCTCATCAGGGGGAAGAGGAGTCTTTTGTCCAATTAGAGACTCAGTGTCGTGGAGAAAAATTAGCAACTGTGATTTTTGTAAATAAAAACAAAAATGTTCTGTATTTAAGATGTTTTAACATAATTAACACTTGACAGAACAGAGGACACCCTAGAGAACTTGAAAAATAAACATCTATTTTGAAAGTTCACTATCTGTATTAAGTACATTAGCTCACTTTATACCCCCCTCTCGTCACATATCGAACAAAGGTGTCTTCAAAGGCGACGTCTGCGGGGATAAGATCTGGAGCACATGGTTATATAACACCTTTAATAAGGTGCAGCAACCTTACACACCTTATTAAAGGCTTTATTTTTAACTGTGTGTTCCAGATCTCATTGTGTTGTCCTAAAGTAAACTTGGATAACGCATGTTCTTACGACAGCTGGAAGAACATTTACTTGCAGGCTGTGAATTGGAAAAGTAACTTAATATTTGAAAAAGAGAAAAAAAAAAAAATCAATCATCCACCGAGGTCAATTCGTGGTCATTCAGTGGGAGAGTCAGTTTGAGGTTGCCGTTCACTGTGGCTGCAAGTGTAAGAAATCTGGGTCTAACAAAACCACTACAGGACGCTTAATGTCTTTTCCCCAGAGGGTGTTAGATGAGAGGAACCTCCATCCTCTGTGAAACTGATGAAACTGAGCACCTTCAGTTGTAACGTTTGTTTCTGGACGGGTTTGTGTTGTGGAGTTGTTATTGCAAGAAGCACAAAGAAAAAAAAATACCTGAGGCTACTTCTCTTCACTTATTGCCGCTGGGGAGTCTGCTCTCTCTCTCTTTACTGAAACCATCTCCTCCTCCTTGTCACTCCCTGCTTCTCTTTTCCTCTCCTCCTTGATGGGTTCCTCTTTAACCTTCCTCTTTGTAGTAACGTGCTGTGGTTTGACATCGGCGGCGGACTCGGAGGGCACCGTGTTGCTCTCGCACACGGTTGGTCCCTCCCACTTTGGGATCTCCAGTCCCAGCAGCTCCATCAGCTGCTTCATGACCTCGTCCACGTAACCGTGGATACGCAGGTGTGCGTGCTTGTCCTGCAGGACGGGAAAATCGCAAGCGTGAAATGAAAACCTAGAAGGTGCCTGCCGGAGCTTCACAGCAGCAATTTTTAAATCATGATTTTGTTTTAGATTCGCACACAATATGTCCACTTCCTCCTCATGCCTCCATAATGTGTGTGGTGAGAGTGTGTAGATGAGACTCACATGCTTCGTCGGCTGCAGATTGACAATGACCACCTTCCCTCCTTTGCGCTTAGTGAGGAGTGGAAGATCTCCGCTGGGTTTGATCTGCATGGATGTGCCAAGCGTCAGTGCTAGGTCTGCTCGTCTACAAGCAGGGAGGAGGGAAATACATCAAACATAAACAATTAGTGTAACTGTCATTCTCAATATTTATTAGTTATTCAGGATATTAATAGTGTCATGTCATAAGAGGTAAGCTGAGGCGCATCTGGGCTGTGGTGGCAGTAGACGACCACAAGAAGTGGAATTGGTCACGTTTGACTACATGTGTTTTCTCCTACATGTTTCCAGCGCTCATCTGAGGAAGATGGAGCTCCAATGACTGGTCAATTGATTGTTGAATTGATAAGTTTACTGATTAACCAGTATAACAAATCGACTGTGACAGTAATTTTTCAACCAAAATATCAAATGATGGCTCCAGCTTCTCCAGAATCCAGATTTTCATGGCTGTTTTTCATTGATGATTTGCTGACAAAACAATCAATCATGAGAAATATTGATTATGAAAAAAGGTGTTTGTTAAAGTTCTAGAGGAAAACATCAGAACAACAGTTGAGAGTCAAACTCAGATCGCCAGGAAATGAGATAGTTTGCTTGTTTTGTTCTTTTTGAACAGAACAATGAAAGGCATCCAGACTATTTTTGAAAGAAACATCAATAGAGAACAAACCAATATAGTCAATAACACAATCTTTTAATACTGGCGTCTCAACTGTGGTTCAGTAGTCGGGCCTGCAAATTGCCGCTTTGTAATTTAAATTCAAATTTTAATAATTCACAGACGACACACCAAGGTGAAACACAAACACACTTGATTTGTCTCGCTGTTGTGTAAACAGACAATATAAAAGGAAGGCTGAAGGACTGAGTGGAAACACTGACACACATGGAGCCAAGTGGAAACATTAAAGCGGACTGTGCTGCTTACATAAAAACACCACCATGTCAGTTAAGTGCCTTTTTGAATGTCAGGATGCTGACAACAGAGCCACAAGGAAAAACTACAGGAAACCCATAGATCATCACACATTTCACATGTTTGAACTCTGTTTCACCTGCTGGCATCGTCTGCTCTGTTCAGGTCCCTGTCAGGAAGAGCATCTTCCCAGTCCAGTATGGTGCTGATCAGCTTCCCTCTGTTGTAGCAATCAACAATCATCCCTCTGTTGTAGCAATCAACGAATACACTCCAACTAATACACTGATGGTGATGATGCATAATGATTTCAAAACGGACACATATAGTTATTACCTGCATGCTCTGAGTCCTCTGGAGCGAACGACGTCACAGTAACGCCCTGTTGGTTTGAGCCCCATCACGCCAATCACCTTCTCTCTGACATATTGCCTGGAAAACCACAAGTCCCAGTTTAACCAGACGAGGACACAAATCTGCTGGCAGTCTCCCTCGATTGGCCAATTTGAACACAAGATATAAAACAAAAATAGACACTGTGGCCATTTTTTTTGGAATAATCCCAACAACGTTTGCCTCAGGACACAGGCTGATATCTTAAATCTGATCTGAACTGAAATGTTTCTACTTTTACCACAATGGTTATCTACTGCGTTTAGATCTTAAGACCGTGCAGGTCACTAGAGCAAAAGTAAGTCACTGTGATATCGAGGGACACATTGTGAAATAATGGACACTGTGAGAAGCAAAAGGTAGAGTTGTGCTCATAAGTTTACATACCCTGGAAAACATGAGTGATGAGGCAAAACACATTTCTCTGGGATTCAAATTAAACTATGAGACATCCCAAAATAACACACTGATCATCAGGGAATCTGACCAACTAATATTTGTTGGTCTATCTCACTGCATCATCTTTTTATATCCTTTTCTTGTTTTATAAAGTTCTCCCTCAGGTCCTTTGACAGATTTTTAGCTTTCCCGGGGCTCAGAATCCAGCAAGGTCAGTGCAGAGAGAGATGAAAATGTGCAGGTGTTTGTCAAGAGCCCAGAATCTCACTTACTTTTTATACACAGACACAGATTACAAGCAAACAAGTCACAGGTGTGGACAGTTACCATTTCAACCTGTCTGTGTCAGTTTGTGTGTATATTATCAGGCCACAACTTTGAGGGTATGTTAAACGTTCAGGGCCATTTGGGTGGTTGCACTTATCATTATGATTTAAAAAGGGCAAAAACAATTGTGATAATAAATGGCTCCACCCAACCACTAGCTCTGAATAACAGAATTTCTTTTGCATGATCAATTACATTTTCTGAAATATGGCCAGTAGTTCTGCCAGGGTATGTAAACGTATGAGCACAACTGTAAATGTCGTAGCTACAGAATTAACAAGTTCAGGTCCCATGTTCATGTTTAAATGGCGAACACACAAGGTGTGGTCAGACACACTGATGGCACACTGCAGTCATGAGGCAGTGGGCAGCTGTTGTCAGCGCCGGAGTATTTCACTGTTATTTTAAGGGCACACTAACAAGAGTGTAATAAGGGCCCACACAGGCAGGATCCCATACACCCATACACTCTGCCTGTGTGGTGAAAATGTGCCTGACATGGATGAGTCAGGTGAACATTACAATGCAGCCTCAGTAGGTCAGAGATTTCTTTGTAGCAGAGCATTGTGCTGCATAACACTGCCAAGCCTCCTGAATGTCTCCTGGACAAAAATGAGGCTCTACAGAAAGGCATGCTTTCTTACTGGCTGGTGAATCAGCCACAGTGTTTCCAATTTCACGGTCAAATCTGGACTCGGACTGCTGCGAGGGAAATCAAAATTCACTGGGTTTGGTTACATTTTCTCTGGTTTGATTTATTCCTGGCTTCGTGCAGCTTCATCTTGTTGTTCTCCAGCAGGAGCAGAAACCTTCATGTTTCTTCTGTTTCTGTAAAGTATCTGTCATGAAGAGTTCTTGTCTGCACATCAAAGCTATGACCTTTGTACTTCATTATTTTCCAGCAGTCTTTCACAACTCTGGCTTTTCTGACCTTTTTATTTCTCTTGCTAACAAACAGTTGCATCTTCACAAGTCACTCTCTGTAGCGAAGATACCACAATATGTGAAAATCTCAGGAGGGTGTAAGGATTGGAGACACTAGAAACACCACATCAGCACACACCACACCTGCATCCAAGCCACACCAGGTGCAGGGACGTGTGAGTTCTTGTTACCAAACAGAGGCACCCAAGAAAATGGCCACAAAGTGAATATCAGCTTGTTAACATGACAATTAAGTGTGTTTCCTCATCACAATGTGGGTGTTTGGTGCGTGCACACGTACCTGCCACACTTCTCGCACTCCTCCACAAACATGTTTCCATGAAGCTCTGATAGCATGTCCCTAATTGAGCCAGAGTGAGAGAAACCCACAAAGACGAGAAGATCACAAAGACGATATTCACTTAGATCATTGTCTCCAAAGTTAAAGTTAATGTCAGCTCTTCAACGCAGCTCTTTTTCAGTCCTTTTCTGCAGCTCGCGCTCTGATAAATATTCAGAGCACTTGTATTTACTTCCGAGTTTCACCAGGCACCTGCCCACATAAATTCCAAACAGTTTACTTTACCTGTTTGTCTGCTGTCTCACTGATTTCCTCAGAGAGTTGCCACTTTGCTGTCAGGCCTGACTGATGGAGGGTGGAGAGAGCTAAGAAACGGCCTCCAGGGAAAGTGAAAGTTTTGCAACGTGCGTAAAGGATGAATTGAAGCACTAAATGAAAAATTGGCTCCCTTGCTTCGGGATAGTCCAGTATGATTGGATAATCCAGAGCCTGACCAAACCATTTCTATTTTACTGAGCTTTTTTTTTTTTTTTTTTTGATGACGTTTGAGCAGTGTTTGAAGAGCCGCTTGTTTCTGGTGCTGTTACAGCTGTTTCCACAAAAGCAGCAGCTTTGCATTCACAACAGAACGTCTTACAATGACGTGAAACAAAGATGCTACTGCACCTATGTCACGATGCTGTATGCAAAATATTTGTGTTTGTAAAATACCAGATATAACTCAGAATGAAACAAAACTATATCAAAATCGTTCTTTCCACTTGATTACATTTTCTGAACAAGTTATACCTGTCTAAGAATTTCTCACTGTCTCAGTCCCTCTCCTGTCCACTCACCCTGCCTCATTTGCAGTTGCATTTGCAGTGAAAACAATATAATCTCCTGTGGACAATTAGCCAAGACGATACTTCAAAGCTGCACTTATGAATATCTTTATATTAACACTAAGTCACTATCATTCCACTATTAAAAATTAAAGGGCAATTATTTTCAAAATTGTAGGGAGTTATACCATTCATATCTTATTAATTATTAAAGCAAGACAAAGACAAAGGGACTGTATGGTTAATATGCACATCTGAGTATTTGCTTATTTAATCGCTTGTCATATTGTCATTGCAATATTGAACAGCATCATCACACGCTGGACATTTTGCTGATATTGCCATATTCACATCGTCGCAGTCTTTCTTTACGTCATCACTCGGGATGGGAAAACAAACTGCAAGATGTCCTACTGCTGCATCCCTGCCCGTAAGTCTTACAAATGTGGGGAAACTGCTTTACTTTCATCCTCCCGGTTGACAACGCTTTAAGGAAGGCATGGTTTGTTAATCTCTTCCCACCCAAAGTGATGACATAAGAAAAGATGGCGGCGCTGTGAATATGGCTAATTGTTTACACAAACTGATGGCTCGAGCTTCTCCACATTCACAAACTGATGCTTTTGCTTGTCTTAACATAACAGCAACCTGTTGATCTCAGGCACAGGTCATTTCACAGTTTTCTAAAATAAAAAGTCATTTAGCCAGTTCCAGAGGGGGGGGGGGGGGGGGGGGGTTGAAATTGGTAGACTAAATAATCAATCAATCAATCAATCAATCACCAGATTCAAGGATTAATTAAATCTCACAGTGCTGAATTTACAGCTTGTTCTACTGCAACCATGTGAGGACAAAATACTCCTGCTTTCAGAGCTGTGGTCAATATCTGAAATAAAGTATTGATGACTAACACGTTAGCTACTGTGTGTGTAAAATGTTTGATGTGTCTTTAACATGCTACAGCGCGGGAGGCACAGCGGGGGGGTGGTTACCTGGGGAAGCCTGATCGCACATGCAGGCCGTCCACGTTCTGGCTGATGAGATACTTGAGGTATCCGGCCCTCTGCAGCCCCAGCAGGGCCATGTGAGTCAAGCTGGGCCGGGCATCTTCGAATGTGGTGTCAAAGTGAGGCGACTCACCCTTTTCTTCTAACGTCCACACCCCCTTAGGTCCCCTGAAACAGAATATAATGGGGGATTGGATGAGAGTAGTTTTGGGTGAGTTGTGATTGCACAGGTTGTAATGCACTGGGTGGACTGGAGTGTGTGTACAACTAGCGTGTGTGTGTGATTATATCTATGATTAAATATGGGAAGGAAGTCTGAAATCTGATGCAAAGCAGGTCCAAGAGATTCTACCAACACTAAAAAGAAAAGTGATTTCAAACAAATTATATCAAACAAAATTATTCTCACAAAAACTTATCAATATCAACAACTACATATGAGAACACAAGAACATTTTGCACAGCACAGGCTTTCCAGACTGAAACATGAAATCTTGAATTTATTAAATCTACATGCGCCCCATCATTCTGCTCATGCCTCTTTCATTAACCAGGCAGTTGTGGGTGTCCGAACGAAAGAAGAACACAGCGCTGCTGTCAGTGCTGGTGCCGTCTCACACCCTGACAGTTGCCAAGTTATTTCAAGGACACACAACTGATCTTTATGCATCAAACAAGAGAACGCTTCCCGTGAATCCTCAAATGCTGCCACAACAGCCTCATTGCTCTCTTTTCTATGTGAACTTGAACAGCCCATCTCTCATCCCGAAGATGATTCACTGCCTGCTCAGCCGGTACCAGTTCAAAGCCGTGCCAGTTTTTAACGGAGAAGCGTGTGCGTCATTTATTACACGCTTATCATCACGAGAAAGATGCTGCGGGACATGAAAGCCACACAGGATCCGTAAAGCTCGTAAATTCCCATGTTTTGGTGTTGTTGATAATATTAACCCGGGGCTGTATTTTTTTTTTACTCTCAGCAGGAGCAAAAGAATGTGAGAGTGTGAGTATGTGTGAGTATGTGTGTGTGTGTGTGTGTGTGTGTGTGTGGTAGCTGGGGGACTTGCACCAGTGGGCCTTATGTGTATATGAAAAAACCTTGGTTTTAATGATCTTGCCATCCAAGGTCGACCTCACCTGACTGACAGGCAGAGCGCTCAAATATTAATTAGCAAAGTCTCTCAATCTCCAAGCACGTGTGTCTCAATTCACACAAGACAACATCTGCTATTCACACCAGATGAGCTGTGGAAAAAAAAATGAATGAAATTACGTGTTATTGAGTAAAACTCTTTAGAGAGAAAATTCTTGCACCATGATGGAATGAAACCAGGGAGTTGTAATGTATTTCATTGTGTGTTATTGTTTTACAAGGAGCTGCATCTAACAAATAATAAGGAAGTATCACCCTCATCTGCTCAAACAGTGGTATTACAGGAGAAACCAGGAGACTACTCCAGGAGGTCATCGTGATTTCTACCACATCAGTGGGATGTCTAAGGAAAAGCACTCAATTGTGGCCCAGGCTCATGAACCACAGAGCTTGAACAATGACATGAAGGTGGTAGCTGTCAACAAAGTTGTTCCTCAGATTCATAATGTGATGGCATCATTTTACCAACTGACAAAGCTGAAATCTGTACAATAGATCTCAGTGTGGTGTTGTTCAGAGGATCCATCATCACCACAGTTATCACCAGCTGCCTAAAAACTCATCTGACTGAACTAATTCAAGACTCCTACAAACCTTAAAAATAATCAAAAATAGTTAAACAGAAAAATATTTTTAGTTTCATCCCTACATGTAGATAAAGGAAGAATTATACTTTTGGCACAGTAAGTGAAAATACCAGCTGTTGGTCTAAAAAGATAATCATTATTTTTTTGTTTTTACACCGTGCTTTGATAATTCAATGGTAGGAACAAGAGCGTTATTGAGGACAGGCAGAAGCTCAAAACAGCGAGGTAGACTTGTGAGTCAGAGATCATTTCTCCTCCTCTCCTTCTACTTTCTGACCAGCTGTTCATTTTCTCAGTGCTCAGAGTTCACAGCAACAAGACAATCAAACATGTTTCGAATTTTACAATATAGATCAATCTAAAACAGAAAAGCACAAGGATTAAAAAAAGGTTGTCATTTGTTTGAAACCCCAGGAAAGATGTACAAACTGTTGAAAACAATTCAACAGTGAGGATTTCTGATTTATCATTCACAAAAACATCACCAGTACACTTAAGATATGATGTCAATATCTTAACACTTACCTGAGATCTAAAGTTGCAAAAAGACAACAACTTTGGCAAAGTGGTGATAGAAAAGAAGCAGTGACTTTGTTCTTGACTCACCTGAAATCAGGGATTCCTGCTGAGGTGCTGATTCCTGCTCCAGAGTGGACAACCAGGTACTGAGATTCTTTAATCAGCTGGGCGAGGGTCTCCGCCTTCGCCTTCAGCTCCTCAGGGCCGTCAAACGTCTGCCACAGAGCAAAGGACAACAGGTGTGACACAGAGCTGAAATGCTAACCTCCAACACTCAATCTACAGTCAGGATGACTTACATGGTGACAGTGAACAGGATCATTATATTGCCCAAGTGAATGGAGACACAAATTTTACATTTCATGCAGCTCAAAGAAAAGAACACATAATATCTTAAGACACCTAAGAATTGCACAAATAAGAAAAATTCACTGTTTAAAATTATATAGTATTTTTCTATATTGTGCAACTTCATACTTCTGCGATTTGTATAACCTCTTGTACCCGATGACTGAAATTACTGTTTTGTCCCTGTAGTTAGCTATTTAAGCTTATGTTGTGTGGGGTTACCTGTAAAAACGTACTTAGTCAGTTTATTTGTCTGGGAATCCACAGACACAAACCCAACTTGGAAAGGATTGTAAACAAAACCTGAGTTTTAAAATGAAACCTTGATGACATTAGGAGAATAAACTGAGGGCATTGAAGAGAGGTAAGGTTTTTATGTATATGTAAAATATGTTTTAAGCTCATGAATGTAATCATTTGAATTTACAGTCAGTGAATTACATTAAACCGATTTTCACACTAAGATCCCAGGTTCATCTTTCACAGATCTCAGCTGGTCAGTAAAAGATCGTTGTTTTAAAGCTTGATCGTTTACATCGTAAAGAGTACTTTGAATAGTTTGGATACTCTCTGATGCTAGCTAGTAAGATCTGTAACACAGGCCTTCCCACTTTAAAGACGCTTTTAAGATCTAAATGGATCTTCCACCTCCACGTCCAACAGACTGAACCAGGTGAGCAACACACCCTCAGCTAACCTGCTACTTAAGTTAGCTGTATAGCCTTTTTTCTTACCTCAGGAAGTCCACAGACACCTTTGTCTGCGTACGGCGACAGCCCGGCAGCATAATTCACAGACATGACTGTTTAGGTTTCGTGCCGTCGTTGTTTTTGTTTTTAAAGCTGTTGCTTTATTTACTGTGGAGCGGTCTGTTAACGCTGGTGTTTGGTTGACGTCATAAATAAGCGACGAAATATGGTGCCTTCCCTAAAATGGGAAAATCCCAGCGTCCACTTGGACCAGTCGGAATGGGCGCCGATATTATTTGTTTCCCATTGCTGTAGACCTGCAGAGACAGGGTAAAGGTCTCCCGAAAAGGTAGCATTGCTTTATCTTCTATAAAAGTTCATATCTACTGAAATACCCCACATCAATGTTGCATTTATACCAACATGCAGTTTTGTATCTTTTTGGTGAACTCTATTCAACAACTGCGAGGCTGTATTGCTTAGAGTGGACAGCAGTACATAGCAAGCAACGCAAATCTATTTTTAAAGTTGTCATGTCTCCCTACACGTCAACCAGCACACTGTTGCTTCGAGCTGTGAAATCAATTCCCAATATTCCCATGTGACATGAAAGCACCACCCTCTATGCCATCGACTTGATACTTATCTCAGAGGACAGTACAGACAGTAGTCACACAGATGCCTGCATAGCTTCATTATATTCATGTAGCAGTGTTTTTGTGGTAAAGCTAAGCCATGAGTGCACCTTTGGTGGATTTTTAAAATGCACGTGTCTATTGTGACAGTGACTATTAGTGTAATCTCCAATAACGTTACTGCTGAAAAAACACTGAAATTAGCATGGCAGTTAATCAACACTGAGCATATCCTTTCCAATAAATTTTTATTTTTCAGTTTTAAATAGCCGAAAATAAAAAAAAAATGAACACAAGGAATAAAATAACATGGTGATCATCCAAACAGCTACATGTGCATATCATTATGGTTCCTGTTGATGCTGTAAACCAACGCTGAAGACCACCTAAAGAAGAAAATATTTGCTTGTCTAAATTGTTTTGTCATATGTAATTTATTATCCTGAGAAATTCAGTATGAAGTCCCAATTTAAGTATGAAATTAAACAATCAATATTGCTGATTTAAAAATACACTGAGGACACCCATACACTCTAAAAATGATATCAAAATCCGTCCACTCTCAACTAACACAAAGAATTTAAATGAAAAAAAAAACAAACAAGAAAGAAACATGGTGGCCTTCTTCTTCACTTCCAGAGCTGCAAAACATCGATAATCCTGACTGATACTGTAACAACACCTTTTGACAGACACTTTTCCTACAGAAGATTTTTTTTTTTTTTGCCAATTAAACCTAATAATCTCATCACAAAAATCATTCTCAAGCCGAGACTGCAGGCATAATGTCTACCCAAAGAAAGAGACTAAAATTACAAAGCTTGCAAGATAGCAAACAAACACAAGAATACAACAATCATAAAATATTTTGGGCTTACTTTTACACTGGTATAGGTCTTTGGCTCCTTCAGGCTGCTCATAGGCAAAACTGAGGAGAAATACAGTTCTGATTAGTAATTAGTTCTGCCCTTCACCCCCCAGCCCCACACTCCCTTGAAAAACTTGGTCATCCTATACGAATCTTACATCTGAGCTACTTCAAATAACATAACCCCACACTCAAAATGACAGAGAAACACATCCAACAGTAACCAGAAGAAACACGGCAAAGATCAATTTCATGTTAGCCAAAATTCACGAGGAATTTGACTGACTGACTCAGCTCATCAGACGGTCCTCCAGACAGAGAGTCTCTCAACGTCACAAGTACTTGTTATCACTGAGCTGAAAACAGATCATGATGTAGATAAACTGTCCACCAGGAAAAGAGACACACAGCTTCCAAAGATGTCCTGGCATGCACAGGAACTTTGAAAACACCGTCCTGCATCAATTCATATCTGGTCCTATTGAAGCGAGACCGAATGTGAAACTTGGAAATGTCAGATTCTGTGTGTTTGCAGTGCACTGCTTAACACAACAGAAGTTGCTTTAAGTCCTCTTCATTCAGTCACTTAGGCCAACTACTGGTGAGCAACACCCAGTTACAATTAGGGAAATAAAGATATGCAAGAGAGAGGCTGAGAAAAGTTTGGAAGTGTTTGCACCAGTGCAAATGTTGCTATTGTTGACAGTGGTATTAATCCGATGACACCTTATACTGTACAGGGGAACAACTCAATAGGATTAAGCAATGGTTTAAGTTATTCTCTCGAAGTAAGGTTTGAAGTGGCGATGACAACTGTTTGGACAAACTGTGCTGGTGCAAATCTTACCAGGTCTGACCTTTCCACAACGATGCATCGATTTTAAATCTCCGAGAATAACTCAGAGATTTGGGAAAACAGCTCTTTTCATTGGTTAACAAGTGGGAAGCTTCATATCTTTCTTGGTTGTAGACCTCGAATATCTGGCAACCCGGGTAGAAAAAAGGGGGTAGCATCTGTCAGCTAGATTGTGTTGCTGTCAAAAAGCATGTCACGATTCCTCGTTGCCTGAGTCGTCCTCATCGTAGCAGCAGTCACCATCCCCGCCCTCCACATCATCGTCATCATAGTAATAGTCATAGAAGAGGTCGGAGCCTTCATCAGGGGGCGGGATGCGTGTGCGAACGCAGTACTCGGCCAGCGTGGTGGGGACCTTCACGCCATCGCGTTCGGCTTCTGCTTTAGTGGCCAAAACCTGTTTCCTGTGGAAGATGCAAAGAACATAGACAGTGGTATCACAACACTAACTCTTCAGACAGAGCTTATGTATCTTTGATGTGCAATGATAATGACATTTTTACCTGATGATTTCTACATATTCACGGTCTTTGCCTTTGCTGTCCCTCCATTTACGGTACATAACAGAGGCGTCCACATTAGCAGGAGAAAAGGTATTAGGTTCATTCAGCAGCGATATCACACTCAGTAAAATAGTCCTAGAAGAAAACAATAAAGGTGAGTGGAAAGTCAGTGTTAAGCCTGCAATGAAATTAGAGACATGGCAGTTCTTAACAGGATATAAAACACATTCATAATTTATTTGATTACAAAATGTTGAATATCTAATCTACATTCTCCTTCATTCGCTTGTAACCTGTGTTTTACAGACATTCAACAGAGCTAATAATTATGTTCACTAACAATTATTTGGCCAATAGCTTTAACTGTTATGGTTAAGTGTCTGATGCATTTTAATGTTTTATTTTGTTAGACCAGTCCATAAACCAGATCACATTACCCATGTGGGTATGTGAATACCCAGATATGGATTCAGTGTTAGTTTTTGAAAACTCAAATAAGACTTCAAAGAAGACAGATGTCATGTGATAAGGGTATGGGTCGGGTAAATTATTGAAGTGCTTGTGAGAGGACAAAGCAGGGAGGTAGCCTACGCAGAAAAGAGAGACATATGAGGAGAGATAATGAGGGAGTGTGCTAACCGGACATTCTGGGTGGGATTCCATCTCTCTGAAGGCAGCTCTCCGCTTTGTGGGTCGTCCACTGGTGGGTGCAATATAGAAATGCACACATCTCCGTTCTGAAATAGGAAGGAAAGCAGCTCTTTTTACTGTCTGATGGCTCATGTAGACACTGATAAGAGCACAGACAACAAAAACAGATTTAACTGAAAACTGTGCCAGGCTGTGATACCACACCTCATAAATGTTGGGATGCCACATCTTGGTGAGGAACCTGAAGGCAGGTGGGGAGTATGGGTAGTCTATAGGGAACTTGATCCGAGCCTAAAACACAAAATAGACTGGTGAATGAAGCTTTTACCTGTATAGCTACAATATTGGGCAATTCTTCCAAGCAGGTGTGATTGTTTTGACAGTATTGTCACGTTGGTGGTCCTCTGTTGTTTCTCTGTCCATGTAAATTATACATTTTAAGAATTATATATATTATATGTGCTCAAACTGCTGAACAGCTTTGGAACAAGCTTGACAGTAGTTTTTAATCTCTCATATCACTGCATGGTACATAAAAGCAACCTGGACCTGGTGAGTAAAGCTTCAAATACCACAATGTCAGTGATATCATTATGTTCAAAGACAATATTCACTAAAATGGTAGTCTATTCTGCTCAGTCCCTCTTACCTTAAAGTAACCCCCCTCATAATGAGTGTTTGGGGGTCCGAAAATGGCCACTTCCCAGTTGTACAAATCAGCCTCGTCCACCAGTGTTATTTTGAATCCCTCGACAGGTTCCTCCTGAAGACTCTTCATTTCCAACATTAATGCTTTCTGTGAACTGGCCACATGAGAGGGGTCGTGTTGCGCCATGTTGGTCTAGTTAGCCTGCAAGATTATCTGGAGCCGACAGCTGACGGGTTTTGTTTACACGAGCACCGCTAAGTTAGCCTAACTAGGCAAACAACCGGCCGACACTGAAAAAACAACTTGTGATTTCGATGGTCGCAGACAATGAAATAGGCCAAACCAGCCGGGCTGCGCACAAGCCGAACAAAGCTTGCGCTGATTTGTTTCCAAACCAGATAAATTATTTTCCGATGTCAGTACTCAGAAATCGGTGGACAGGCCATACCATCGTGGCTGACCGGCGTCCCGAGCTTCAGTTGATCTACCTGGCAGGGCAGCCACGGATATAAGCCGCAAATCTACTGGTAGCGCCCGGCTAATGTGAGCTAGCTAACAAGCTCTACTTTACCGAGCAGCAGGAGACGAGTTTACCAAAACGACCACAGCTCTCACTCCGCCCGAGGACCAGAGTAAAAAGCACAACCACTGGTTAAGTCTGGTCAGAAATGTCGGTGATACTATCCCCACATAGACCAGGGTACAGAATAGTGTTGTTGAAAGGAGTCCTCTCTCCCCTCAAAACAGGCAATGGCGCCTTGTGTCGTCTGGTACTTGTAGTTCAATTCAGTCTGTAAACATTGCTTCTTAACCCGAAAGTAGTCAAAAAGATATGCAGTGTCGTGTAACATGACTTGGTAATATAAACTCAAAGTTAACCAGTTAACTAGTTAACAAGTCGTGACCACTGTTTATAGAACAGTTTACTTAAAAGTGAATTCAGTGAACTACATCTGCCAGTAACACCGCGTCACGACAACGCGAGTGTTGTTTGTGTTTGCGAAAAGCTGCTTTGACCTATTTACACTCTAAAATTATTTTAACACGACATCGCATCCCAGAGATTGCAATTTGATTATGAATGATGGAAGTGCTGTAAAAACTGTAGTTAAACTTATAGAGTATTTATTTGTTTTTCTTTTTAAAATCCGTCCATTTAACGTCTCTTTTCTGCGCCACATTTTAAAAGCCCCACCATAGCCCTCATAGGTGGCTTTCTATTGCCTGAGTAAATTATATTGTAACCAAACAATTAGATTTATTGTTTTCTTTAGAAGATTAGAGGTGGACATATATGCTCGTATACATTTCGAAAAAACTATATATTTCATTGATGTACACCTTGTATTCACACCGTGAAGACGGTAAACTGTTTTATTTGTTACCTCTTATTTACGCGACAGAGTTGCCGTAGGACCCACAGAGAAGTTCGCGATGGGTTCGAAGTCACGACGTCGGTCCCGCTCCAAGTCCAGAAGTCGGAGTCGGAATCGGCGGAACAGGTACAAAGTGAGCAGGTCTCGATCCCCAGAGGAAAGGAGAGGCCGCAGTCGGTCCGCGGAATCGAAAAGAACTGCCCGTGGTCGCGTACGGTCCGTCAGCAGGGACTCCAGCGATGGCTCTCCTGCCAGGCGTCGACCTCAACACAGAGACCATCCAGGGTCCAGAAGCGGCTCCGAGAGCGACAGGAGGCGAGGATCACAGCGCCACAGAAGCAAGTCGAGGGGTCGATCATCCAGGTAACGGTCTCCGCTCTCTGGTGCTCTCTGGTTATATGGTTGTGCAAGGTTTTATACGTTTCCCGGTTCGATGCGACTTCATACGCCGATACACAACGGAAGTGATAAAATGACTTCACTGTAGTAAAAGTAGACTACTTGTTGCCGTAATCTTTTCGACTATTTAGGACTACTTGTCAATTAGGTCCAAGTTTTCCCCGATATTGTTTCTATGGGAACCCGCGTGGATGCAATGACAGGCTTAATTATTTACACCATCTCATCATGCAATGCAACGGGTTTATTTATACTCCGCCTACTCGCTGGTCTGTTTCCCAGATAGTTTTGGTGAATTGTGTTCGAAAAACTAACAATTAGAAAGTATTACATTGGTATCTTTGGTAAACATGGCTGCAAATGCGGGTGTGGGGGCCAAGCAGCCCAGCAGGCTACAGTTGCCATGGAAACACGATATCATCATGTCAAGGATGAAATTGTAAGCACTCACAGTAATAGTCAGTTGATGAAGCCCTTCCAGCAAGAGTCTTTGAGAAAGCCTGTAGAGCGTGGGTTTAGTTCTTCAAGGCTTTACAGATTACACACCAGCAGCTCTTTAGATGTCATCTATTAAATTACACTGCAATTGCTCTGCTGATTGGTAAAGAACCGATGTATTCCTACAGTCTTCAATAAATGAGTGCTCACCAGTGAGTGGAAATTTACCAAATCACTTCTTCTGTCCCAGTTCTGATTCAGATGATCCCAAAATGAGGAGGAAAAGACAGGAAGTGGAGACCCCCAGGGGAACATCTCAAGAGGGAAGGAGGAGAAGGTCCATGTCTAGCTCTGACTCCCGTGGTGGAAGCAGTGATAGAGAGAGAAGACGACGGAGAAGCCTTGACAGAGGAAGTCCAGCCAGAGACAGACAACAGAAGGAAAGGGACCGAGATAGAGACAGATGGACGGGCAGTGGCCGAGACGGGGAAAGAAAAGAAAAAGGCAAAGACAAAAGCCAAGAGCGAAGGAGGAGGAGTGAAGAAAGGGAGCGAGGGAGGAGGGAAAGAAGCAGAGATTGGGCGGACAGAGACAGAGGGAGAAAGCGCTCTAGTTCACCTGAGTCCTCTGACAGCTCAGGCTCTGACCGTGACACACACGTTGTCAAAGAAAAGGAGGAGAAGAAAAAACAGAGGGAAATGTTGAAAGCCCTGGAGACACCAGAGGAGAAGAGAGCGAGAAGACTGGCAAAGAAGGAAGCAAAGGAGAAGAAAAGGAGAGAGAAGATGGGATGGAGTGAGGAGTACATGGGCTACACCAATGCAGACAATCCCTTTGGTGACAACAACTTATTAGGAACATTCAAATGGCAGAAGGTGAGCTGGAGAGCAGCTTCCTGTAGTTACACATGATCTCAGTCACAGAAGTTTAAGTTTCCTGTCATAACTTGTTTTTTGTGAATGTGTGTGATTTTTAAGGCACTGGATAAAAAAGGCATCGGCCATCTAGGAGAGAAAGAGCTGAAAGAAAGGAACAAACAGATTCAGGAGGAGAACCGCAGAGAGCTGCAGAAGGTATGAGCAGAAGGATGGGTTTTTAAATGACAGTATAATGTTACAGAGTAATGAGAAGGTCTTTCATTGATCATTGTGCTGGCACTGATGTAGGTAAAACAACTTCGTCTGGAGCGGGAGCGGGAGAAGGCCATGAGAGAGACGGAGCTGGAGATGCTGCAGAGAGAGAAGGAGGCAGAGCATTTCAAGACGTGGGCTGAACAGGAAGACAATTTCCATTTGCACCAGGCCAAACTGAGGTGAGTCTGAAGCAACGGCCAATGCAGATCCACACATTTTCATGTCTCAGAGGGTTTCTGTTGGTCTGTTTTACCTCATGTACAGGTGATATATTCTAGCAACCATCCTGAGGTTTCCTACAACCGTTCCTGAATGTGTACATGTATCATCTGATCATTCTTGTGTGCTTGTGTGTTTAGGTCCAAGATTCGAATTCGTGACGGCCGTGCCAAGCCCATCGATCTTTTGGCCAAGTACATCAGCGCAGAGGATGACGATCTTGCTGTGGAGATGCATGAACCTTATACCTTCCTCAACGGGCTCACAGTCACTGACATGGATGACCTGCTGGAGGACATCAAGGTGTGTTGTTAAGCGACATTCAAGTCTAAATGTTCCATACCTGTGGTTTACAATAGCTCTTATTACACAGGATTGCTGTAATTGGGGAGATGCAGAAATGTAATTAACTAGAATACTATGAGTAAGTGCACATGTACGCTCTTTTAACCCAGTAAATATGAACCCACATAAAACACCTCAAATTAACACACCAGAGATTGCAGTTCTGAAATTGCATTAGTCTGGTAATAACTTCACACTTCAGTCGGAATGAGAAGGAGATTGTTGAGTTAAATGTATTATATTTAGACTTTTTATTTTATTATGCCGTCTTATAAATCTTTTTGTGGGTGGGTTGGTAAGACAATCCTGGTAGACTGTTCTAACACATCATCTTGAGTGTCCTCTCAATCAGCTTTTTCTGCCGGTGTCCTTTCATTTAAATGCCACCTGGGGGTGCCAAAATCTCTAAATTGAAAACAACGAATTATTGGTTCTAGTGTATTTGAGATGGCATGCTGTGAACCACGATGTGTCACCATGAAAATTCTCACAATACAGTCAAATGCAGCATATGAATGATCACTGAACCAGATGCTCAGGCAGATGTTGTATTTAACTTAAAATGAACATAATCTGTACATAATTCACTGTGAGAGTGTCTTTACAATGGTAGGTGTATATGGAGCTGGAGCAAGGCAAGAACGTGGACTTTTGGAGAGACATGACAACCATCACTGAGGACGAGATCAGCAAACTTAGGAAACTGGAGGCCTCTGGGAAAGGACCAGGTATGTGTGTATTGCATAAATATCAAACAGTGGTTTTACGCCTGTGCTCTGTGAAGCTGCATTTGTGTCCGTCCTCTCCGTTTGACATATTTTGCAGCTGTGGTGAACGCAACAGGGAATCATGTTTAACCACTGTTATTTTCCATTATGTTTTTACTTCGAACCTCAGGTGACCGGCGCGAGGGCATCAACACAGCTGTGAGCACTGACGTCCAGACGGTGTTCAAAGGAAAGACCTACAGCCAGCTGCAGGCGCTGCACCTCAACATCGAGACGAAAATTCGAGCTGGAGGATCCAATCTTGACATCGGTTACTGGGAGAGTCTGCTGCAGCAAGTCAGAGTCTACATGGCCAGAGCCAGGTACGTGTGTTCGATAATTTATTGTTAGTCTGTTCTTAGACTTAATGTTTTAGCATTTTATGGAGGTTACACAGATTACAAACTGCACGGTTACATCAAGTAACTTGGCAGTGGAAGTTTGTTGATGTAAAACTGCAAATTTAATGTTACAGGTTGAGAGAGCGACACCAGGATGTGCTACGTCAGAAGCTGTTCAAGCTGAAACAGGAACAAGGAGTAGAAAGTGAACCTTTGTTCCCCATCATCAAAGAGGAGCCTCAGAGTGAGGACGATGAGTAAGTTACCTGGAAACTACACGCTGCACACATCCATGGTGGTTCAGTTGGTCACCGTGACGTGGGGTTAAAATTCACTTCACATTACATTCATTCTCACTTCTGTGTTTCTAATTAGGCTGTGTATATAACCTGAGAAATATGTAAAATCATACTTATGGATGCATCAACTCATTTAAAGAAAATAATCCCAAATGTTTTTGTAACAGGGAAAGAGCGCGAGAGCAAACCAGGGAGAATGTGACAGAAGAGCCTGGGCGGTCTTTCTCAAAAATTAAGAGCAGAGAAACAGAGGATTCAGAAGAAGAGGCGGGCCCGTCCACTTCCACAGCGGGCAACCAAGATGAGGATGGAGGTGAAAAGGGCGATGGAGAAGAAGAGGACAAGGGTGAGGTGGTGGAGGCCGTGCTGACAGAGGAGGACCTGATCCAGCAGAGCCAGGCCGAGTACGACTCCGGGCGCTACAGCCCTACGCTCCTCACGTCCTCTGAGCTGCCGCTGGACACACACACCATCAGTCCAGAGGAGGACGCACACAGGCTGCAGCTGGCACGCAGACAGCTACAGGTTACAGGTATGAGAGCATGAAAAGACACAACCCAAAGTTGTGTTGATTTCAAAATGTGACAGGAGATGTATTGTTTCACTCACTGTCCCGCCCTTCAATTCTTTCTCCAACAGGCGACGCCAGCGAGAGCGCAGAAGACGCCTTCGTACGTCGTGCAAAAGAGGGCATGGGCAACGATGAGGCCCAGTTCAGCGTGGAGTTCCCAGTCACAGGGAAGATGTACCTGTGGGCGGACAAATACCGCCCAAGGAAACCCCGCTTCTTCAACAGGGTCCACACAGGCTTTGAGTGGAACAAATACAACCAGACACATTACGACTTCGACAACCCTCCACCCAAGATCGTCCAGGGATACAAGTTCAACATCTTCTACCCAGACCTGATTGACAAGCGCTCCACCCCGCAGTATTTCCTCGAGCCCAGTCCTGACAACAAGGACTTTGGTATTTTAAGGTTCCATGCCGGCCCGCCCTATGAGGACATCGCCTTCAAGATCGTGAACAGGGAATGGGAGTACTCGCACCGACACGGTTTCCGCTGTCAGTTTGCTAATGGGATCTTCCAGCTGTGGTTCCACTTCAAGCGGTACCGCTACAGGAGATAGAGGCCACGCTCCAGGATGGACCAAGAGCCCACTTACTGTGTTTTTCACCATACACAGTGTATGGTCTTGGTTGTACAGTCCTTTTGTATTGATTTGTTCCAGCATCAAACCTGTACTGTTGTCTGAAAGAGTAAACTGTAATGTTGTTGGAAAATTACACATTAAAGATTTTTTTTCCCCTTTTTACTTCACGGAAGCTGTGAGTGTGACTGACAATCACTGTAAGTCACTTCCACATGTATTCTTTACATTCCAGGCAAGTCCTGACTGGCAGAAAACTTGTAAAGCCTGTTGGTCTATTTAGATATAGTGAAACAACACACGGGCCACGTAGAAAAAGTTTAATACAATAAAAAGAAATCTTCGCAGCTAGAGGTTAGAAATTTAATGGCTCAATTTCAGTTATTGTGCATTCCCTGTGTAAATCATACCAGTCTTCAAAATGTATTTCCATCTAAAATGGAATTTTTCAACAATTAGTAAGAAACGTGTTTTTAAATGTACATACAACTGTAATAAAACATAAAAAAATAATAATAAAAAGTAAAGCAGAAATTCAAGCATCTCATGCTTATTCAAAACTTAGAAAATCTTTTGGTGTTGTCAGTCTCAACATTTCATAGTCCTCTCTCCAAACACGGTTTGGAATGTTTGTCATGCCCTTATAGTCCAGCTTGTAAAAGTCAACCCATGTAAGTTGATATTTCAGTTCTCAGATATCTCAGTTGAACTGATCCAGTTGCGGTTAGATACATATGGGTTGTGCTGCTCCCATTTAACCTTTAAACGGTGCTCAAAGGTAAATGAAGTAACGAGTCTGTCATGTTTAAATTTCTGACTCATCATCGATGTACTGGAGAGATGTGACGTTAACTTCTGCAGCACCGTTCCCCCCCCAGCAGCACTGAATGCGACTTCTCCTCCATTGTGGTTGTTATTACTGCTGCTGTTGTCTCTTCCAGACATCAGGGGCTTGTCCTCTGTTGAGGCAGGCCTCGGTGGCTCTTGGTGGGGCACAGTGGAGGGCAGACCCTCCTCCTGATGGGATTCGTTGGATTGTTCACTCTTCTTTCCGCAGTTCCAGGGAAGAGGAATGTGGCCTTTGTAAAAGTTCCAAGCCAACAGGCCAACAAGAGCAATTAGTGCAAGCCCGAGTACAGCCTGCAGTCCGGCCACAGAGGGGCCATCTCTCTGAGCCTGTGGAAACGGTATCTGACCACCACTGCCTGAGGCCACCGTCGTGAGCTGGTACTCTACCACGGTGGATGTGTACTTCCCAGTTTTGGAGCGCTCCACAGACAGGCAGCGGTACCGACCACCATCACCGTCTGTAGTGTTGCGGATGAGCAGTCCATCTTTTACTTTCTCAAATCGATCAGAAAGGGTCAAAGGGCTGCCATCTCGCTCCCAGCTGATTTCTGCCAAGTTGGAAGGTGAATGGCAACTGAGCTTAATGCTTCCTCCTGGCCAGAAAGACTGATTCTTGGGTTTAATAGGATCTAAAAATGAAACAGATCATTCATGTCAGAATTTTTTAACTTCATGATGTTTAGATATTGCACTGCATTTGCACTATCTCACCAGGAACTGGGCAAAGAGAAGCGTCTCCGTTTTTCACACTCTGGATCAGGTCTCTGCAGCAGGAGATACAATTACTGAAACTTAGTTTTGGATAGAACTGATGTGAGCACAGCTTTCTCTACATGTTGACAGTAGCCTACCTTTGTGAATTAGAAAGGGCAATACATTTCCCATCAACTTTGTCCCAGCCACAGTATGGGTCTCTGGTTAGGACACACTCCACACAGGATATGGACCTCTCACAGCTGGCAAGTGGGATCTGTGCAGCTCCATTTTCTGAGCCAGCATAGATCTGATGCTGTACACATCACACAGAGACACAGAAGAGTTATGCCGTTGTATGTGCTTCCCAGTGATATACAAAGATCATACACTTGAGCAACACTTTAAAAGTAATTATCCATTTATTTGACTGGGAGGGTTTGAAATTACCGTGACATTAGAAAATTTCAGAATCTTGATTGGCTCTGGTGGCTGGAAAAGTTGTGTTTCTTCTATGATGAACATTTCTCCATCATAGTTCACTGCTTTCAGCATACTTCCTTCCTCTTTATGTGGAAAACAGGAAACATGTCATATTTAAACAGTAATATCAAAGTTAATAATAATAATAATAATGATGATGATGACTAATAATAATGATATGACTACATGTAACAGTCATGTTGCCAAGTTATCATAAGCAGCAGCAGTGTGATGGGCTGCTACATCCCCGCACACACCTGTGCCTATAAACATCACGTGGTACTTTTCGCCATCTGCAGCCTGCACTTGGTTGACCACAATGCGTGTGAACGCAGCTCCCCTTCGCACCAGCACAGGCTTCTCTCCTACTGGCAGGATAGCCTGGTCCATGAGGGGCCTGTCTTTGATAAATTGAAGTGTGCGGTCTGGGAGGTCCAGAGTCTGAGTTATACCCACTTTACGAGCCTCATTGTTTATACACTGGCAAGAGAAGAGGGAAAGGAAAGAGAAAAGGAGAGACAACAGAGTCAGAGTACAAAAGGAATCAGCTTCCCGTGGGGACGCTCGTTAAAAAAAAAGAAAAAAAGGAGTTGCCTTTCAGATTTTGCTTTGTTTCTAACACACACACACACACACACACTTACAGCTCCAGGCCGAGGGACAGGGACATCTCCACTATACATCACCCACTTAACAAAAGAGGTTTCAACGGTGACTGGAGTCTTGTACTTCCCCTCTGCAAACACTTTGCTGATGTCAGACACCTGGTACACACACACTGCAGAGAGGTCTGATGTGCCCCTGAAACACACACAGAAAACGTGAGGCAAAGAGTGCGCCAACAACCATCAAAGAAAAAAGCAACCCTCCTCCCACTAAGACAAACACACTAACACATTTGTTAATTCATACGTACGACTGCGGAGTGAAGATGGCGTAGAACAAACAGGTCTTCCAGTGCTTCGCAGGATCACACCAGCGGAAAGTGTCCTGGATAATGTATGGCAGCTGGGACTCCAGCACTGGACAGTCCAATCTGGCTTTTAGGAAGGATGTCCACTTTTTCTGCAAAGTCCTCTGACCTCCAAGATCCCCCTGTGACCGCGGACAGGCACAGTGGTGCCAGACAAACGGGATGCCCAATCAAACAACAGAAAAGGTGGAAGGAAGGAAGCACTGTTTATACATTATGCTATTGTTGGGCATGGAAATGGAGCAGCACACAACAAATGCATGCATGTCAAAGTCTTTATCACCTTGCAGACACGGGCCACGCGGGAGACCACCAGTTTGTTGTAACAGTCGCACTCCACAGCTGTTTCACTGAAGAACAGGTAAACCTTGTCATCATCTCCCTCCTCGCTTTTATCACCCTCTGGCATCTGAGCCATGGAAACAAAACTGGGCTCTGGTGTAGAAAGAACAAAAAATATTAACTTTGATTCAGCTTTTAAACTGAAAAAATATGAGGGCCGAGGGAGCACAGCTCAGAGACAGTAAAGTCCTACCATCTATTGTTACTGTCACATCTTACCATTGAGCCAGGAACTCTTGAACTCTGTACGTATGGAGACTGGAGTGCTCCGCATCACGATTGGTTCAGAACCCAGGAAGTTCATTGAAGTGGCAGAGTATAAGTCATTATCTGGTGAAACAAGACAGCGAACACAGAGATGCTACATTTAATTATTTTGCTGCGTTAAACTATATTTGGTGTATTGTTTTCTCTTTAATACCTACTCACCAACCATAATGGAGGCGTATCTCTGGAAAGGATCAAACGGACACTTCCCTTTGCCATCCTCTTTTTTGTCATCAAGTGTCAGCTGTCCGTCTGTGTAGGACTACAGAAACAGACGCACTGTTAAATCCCTGTGTGATTTGATGCAGATACCGATGTAGTAATTTATTCAGTCTGTGTACAATATGAGGTGTGCTTCTGAATGTGTCTCACCATGAAAACACACTCTGGATCAAAAGCATTGGTTCCACACACATACATCCTGTTGTCCTCCATCTTATGCAGTATCCTTATATAGTTCTTGCACTCCGTCTGTAAATGCATTTAAAAAAAAGCAATGACTTCATAAGCTCAACACATGACTGGTTCTCATTAGCAAAGACTAAAGGGACCCACCTCAGGATCTTTTCCTTTGTTTTTACATTCACCTATTTGCTGATCTGTCACTTCCCATTTCACCTGGAAGAGTGAGAACAATTTTAGTTAGACACTTCTCCACAATTTTTCTGAAGTTAAACATTGAACATGACTCACGTGGAGTTAGAATAGATGTAGAGCTACTCAACTTAAGGGAACAATGTCACCCGAGTTCCATACTGACATGTTGTGTGACAAAATGCATTTAATCAAACGCTCAGGACAAACATATCCAAATGCTCGGATTTGATGCTTAAGACTTCATATTAGAAGGAAGTCATCAGTGTTTGTGGTTATGAGTGAGTGTCACGTAACAATAAAATAATGTTAAGGTGTGGGTTGATTGAACTTTGGCAACTGCTGCGTCAGAGGCTGAATTCAGGACAAAGCGTCTAGCACAAGAGTCAGACCTCATCCAAGAAACCTGTGATAAGGCATTTTGAAAGTTCCCTAATGCTAACCATGAATGGGCGCTGCTCCAAGATGGCATTAGCTTTAACTGCCTTGTTAGCAAAAGGTGTTCTTACTGAAGCGATTTTCTTGGAGATGTCCTTGAGGTCGAGAGCGTACAATGCCTCCCTGGCACCCAGAACCAGGAGATTCAGGTCTTCTCTCAGCAACATGGTGGAGTAGTTAAACACACCCTCCTCATTAAACAGTTGAGTGTTGTCCCCTAGAGACAAAATATGGCTGATTCAATTCTTAATCATTTAGAAACCACAAATAACTTTTGTAATGTGTCTGACCAGATTTACACAATGTGTGCCAACATGATTAGACACATTGTTAGCCAAGGTTACACAAGACAGGTAGCAACACTCACTGCCATAAGGAACAAATTTACGGGGAACACGGTTCAGTAGTGAGTCTTCTTCCAAGGTGAAGGCCAGAGGAAGCAGCCAAAAGATACTGAGGGACAGCAGCGGATGCATGGCTCCTTTGTTCAAGCTACGAGGAATTTAAGCTTTATTGTTTCCCTAACAGTCAGTCATACATGGGTAAAGACAGCGAGTGGCATCTATGACGTGATGAGGTCTTTGCTGACTGAAGAGCACGGGCCCCTTTACTGGCCCCTCTCAGCAGGCTGTCCATGGTGAGATAGATGGCACAGGCCAATGAAACAAAGCCAAGGAGGGCTGAAAGAGAGAAAAGGTTGGACGGATATTACAATCAATTCACTAACCACGAGACCTGGCAGGCAAAGAACTTATGTATAACAAAACACACAACACAAGGGAATAATGTGAGGAGAAACATTAAATATATGATTTACAAATAAAGTGAAAGAAACAAAAGCAATAATAACAAAAAAAATAGATTGATGGCCAGAAAGGGCAGAGTGAGCTAAAGTCAGCACGGCAGTAATTCTGTCAGTGCCATAGTGATGTTAATGCAGGGCCATGAAAGGCATTCAGCAGGGTGCAGGGATGTCAACCTCAGCTCTCCTGCAGCACCAAACACAAGCACACAATGAGAGATTCACACAGACTGCCAGAATCTGGGGCAATATGAGCGAGGGAGCACCAAGTGTGTTGCAAGTGCTGTCTCGCAAGCAGGAAATGTGTTATTTTGAGTCATCTCCAAACTTCAACACAGACAAAACCAAAGAAACCTCACAAAATGCCGCTTCCCTAATTGCAGCACTGAAGCAATAGCAGGTGTGGTTGACTGTTTTGCTACTATCTGTTTGTACCGTGTGCTGGAGCTGCTGCTTTCCCAAGAGAGGCGAGCTGAGTTTTAGGCTATCGATGAGCTGCAGCATGTCAGAGAATGCAGCCCTGATAAGATGGTTCACATTTTTTGGCCGAGGGGCTTCAGACAGCTTCACTCAACACCGACTTACACACACACACACACACCCACACCCACACACACCCGTATACTCCACAGGAGCTGCACTTTGGCTCTGATATATATGCTCCTAACACCCTCTTGCAACAATAAGCAAGCTCGTTTTGAAGCATTTAAATAAGTCTGCAATCGTTATTGAACGAATAAAGCAGCATTAAGTAATTTAACAGGAACAAAGTACGTTTTTTCGTTTATGTGGAGCAGAATTTATCAATTTACTCCATGTAAATGCACAAAATCATATTCTTTTTACCCCCCAAAAATCCAGCGCTTGGCACAGACTCTACTAGCTAACAGCACCAACAGCAGCGGGTTAACAGCTAACAAACACTGAAGGTTAATCACTTACCTGCGCACCGACACGCCCAAGACTGTAAAGACCTCCATTAAAATAGTCCCAACACCTGTTTAAGCGCAATTTCTAAAAACATTACCTGCTCATAAACTAGCAGGCTGCTGGTAAAACTAAGCTTAAGTTTTTTTTGTTTTTTTGTGTTTAATCCGTGAAAGAGCAGACGAAGCCTACACGCGCGCAGCAGCAAGTGCCTGCCACACGCTCCGGTATGAAACCCGGGTTTGAGCTTGCTCGTTGTAACTTCCTTGACTTTGCAGCGGTGCAATTGTCCAAGGAACAGATAAAAAGTCCCTCTGTAACCACTCAGCAGCTTCTCCGTCTCTGTGGGTCCCTCTCAAAGACTCAGCAGTCATCCGTCACTGAGCAGCGCTCTGAGCCCGCGGTGAAAGGGACCTGAATGGCTGCTGGCTGCTGCCCCGGTTCTCCCCGCTGCTTGTGTTTTTTCTTTCAACCCCCGTCAAGCTGCAGTTGAGACGGCGGAAGGCGTTGATCTCCGCTCTGATTAAGTTTTCATTGTTTCCGCACACTTTAACGTGACGACAGCGGCTGCAGCTGATTCAACACGGCCAAGGTGAAAGATAAAGCAGCCTGTGGTTGTTTTACGGTGTTTCCCCCACAAGAGCAAACATGTCCAAACAGGAGTGAAGTGATGGAGTAGCGTTTGTCAGTGATGATGTGCGTTTGAATGCTGCACTGGACTGAATTTCACATTTAAGAGACTGTATGTGAATCACACAGATTCACAGACCAGGTCACACACATACCAGACAAAGGTGTGGATCGTCCAGCATCCTCTCTACAATCATCCACTCCTATGGATTTATTCCAGTATCATCTAATGTTTCCTTTCTCCTATTGTCACAGGAATGAAAATGTGTAATCTAAAAGCTGGCTATTTAAAAAACAAACAAAGCTGGTCTATTATTGGAAAAAAAAAAAAAAAAAAGCTATCAATTCATGATGAGGAACAATCACAATCCATGCAAAACAATTTAATGCCCTTGATATCTAACAAACACTATTCTTTGATAGTCATCAAATAGACACATCACATATTGTACAAACATACATGAAACCGTTCATTGACATTTACGGGTCAGTTTGCCACAAGTACTCAGACACTTCAAATCTGGAGGACTGGCCAATTCACAGACATGTCCAAAAGAAAAAAAGGTTTCCTGTGTAGAAATACAAACGGGTATTGTTGAAACACCTGAAGATCTGTAATAAATAATCATTTTGTTCTTAAAGATAAAGAGGTAGGGCGTGGTAATACTGTGATCAAGCCAAAAGCTTTTGCTGGGGTTCAGTCTGCAACATAAAAGAGTTGGGTTATGCCAAGTATCTGGTACTTGTGTTAATACCCAAAGGCTGTGTGCTGATAAAAAGGGTTCTGTCCCTGCAGTCCAACAGCCATTCCACTAGAGGGAACCCACATAGACAATAGATTGATTTTTCTTGAAGAGGAAGGGAAGTCGCCTGGAGTCTCCAGGCAGGTCTGAGCACTGGTGAGTCATAGCACCATACAGTAGCACACAAACAGTAGCAGAGAATAAGGACACACTTTAAAATGGGCACCAACAATACAATTAAAGTTGGGTTTTAAATAAATCACGGCAGTGCCATTGAATCAACAACATATTAATGGTTGCTTATCAATCACAAATAGCACTTAGAGCAGCAGGCAGAGATTGTGCAGGTTTCAGTGTCTGACCAGCTCGGCGGTGTTCAGATGACTTTTTTTTTTTTTTTCTCAGTCACGGTACATGGAATGAGGCGATGAGGAGAATTACTGAGCTGAGACCTCAGCGTGTCTGGTTTGTTTTACTTTCAGAGCAGATTAAGTGTCTCAGGTGCAGCAGTAACATCAGCAGGTCAGCACACAGTCGGGAAAACATCAGGCTCAGTTGGTGGTCTGGTATGTGTCAGCGCTTCTCCCATAGGTTTTAGCTGCCAGTCACGTTGATTCAGAGTTTTTGTGGATTGTAATCTGGAGGAAAATCATTTGTTGTCATTGTATTTTTTTGCTCAGAGGCAGTTTGTAAACAGTTTTATGCATGCGGAGAAAGTGGCGTTATCTGTAGTCCCTTGTCTTCCACCTAGAAGGCACAGGATGAGTACATAGCTGCGGTGAGAAGGGGTTTGGCACCGAAGATTGAGTACGCTGTGACAGGGAGCTGCTCCTTATGAGTTAAGTCACTCCTGACTGGCTCGTCTCTTCTCCAGCTTCATTTTGAGTTCCTCATTGAGCGCTGTGGAAGGGCGGAAGAAACACTCTGAGCACTCTGAACTGCTAATCAACAGCTGCAAGCGAGGTTGGCCCATTATTTACTCACTATGTGCAAGAGGCGAAGGTGAGAGTATGAGTCGCCTCATTGGGTTGGTGGGCGAGGCCGGCACTGGTGAAGTCAGGATACGGCGGTCCGAGGCGGGGGATCTGGACAGGGGACTGCTGCACCAACGGTCTGCATCAGAATGAAAGTAATTAGAAAGTAATCATTTCTGACTGTGACACTGCTCTGGTTTTTCTTCATGTTAAAGTGAGAAACCTTGTTTTGGAGGCAGAGCAGGAGCCTTTGGTAGTGGGCTGGAAGGGGCAGTGTGGAGGATCCTTTCTCCATTTTCATCATTGGCAGAAACATATGCTAACACAAAAACAACATACACATCTTGAGTCATAGAATTTTGTAAGATGTAAACAAAAATGCTAAAGGTGGTTAAAATCGCCGGCCTCACTGATATTCTCCTCGTACGGCTCCTCCAGTAGGAAAGGCTGTAGAGTTCCTGCTGTCTTCTCTACCAGGGCATCAATGACTTCATGAAGTGTAGCACAGGGAATCTGTAAGAAGAAGCCCGTTGCATTACATGCTGCTGATTTATTAATGGTATCTACATTATTGCATGCTGAAATCTCAAAGCGTAACTCAAAATGATAAGAATTACATTCATTTTGTCAGTGTTTAGTGTTTACACAGTCCTGCTGCCCTGACCTCAGACACACTGAAAATTATACGTGAAGTTTAGTTCTGAGAAGTTGTCTCTTTTAAAACTGTGAAACAAGAGATCTACAACATCAAATATTTATGCATCCCACTTAACAAATATGCTCATAGAGTGTATCTTTTCAAATATTTGAAACAGTAGTATAGATGCATCCACACAGATTGGTGCCTGTGCTAATAAGCACTGATGATGACTAGTTACACATTGTGTGGTATGTAGATTTTGAATTTGGAAAAAGACAGCACTAGTATCTCAGTGGTACATGGTATTCACAGACAGCCTGAATTAAAACAACAATACCAGTGTCAGGAGGGAACCAGTTGAAATGATGCTTTTTAAACCAATGTTTCTCCAATAAAGTGCAGGAATGTAAAATGTAGGAATAGAAACAGACAGAATTTCATAAACCTGTATGAAACGTTGTTAAATGTGAACCTTATCTGTTAGTGTCATACACTTACAGGATTTTCTACATCAATGACATAACCGCCTTGATCCCTCTGAGTCACACGGTAATGTCTGAACACTGACCTACATAAAAAAAAGGACAAACAGCAGTGAAGATGGTGTCTTTTGCAGATTTTGCAGCTGTGCAGTGGAAACGGTTTCAGTGGGTTTTTACCCATTTAAGTCTTGTCGGGTGGTGACAGCAAGTGAGCATCCATCTCTGCCTGGACGGAGCAACATGTTGCCACAATCTGGGTGTCTCTCTAGAAGGACTTCAGCCTCTGTTCGGGAAACTGGTCGAAAGCATCTGGACACCAAACACATATGTTAGAAACACATATTCTTTTCACACACTCTAAAACAGCAGTACTCTGTCTCTCTAGTTCTCTCGACACAGAGGAGGACTCACGGTGGGATCTCTCCAACTAAAGGCACGGAGAGCGGTGAAGGAGGAGCCCGTGTGGGTGTGCGAGTTCTCCGTCTGGACCTTTCTTTGTCCACCACCTCCTTCAGCATCTGCAGCTGGCCCGGCAGCAACGTGAGACAGGACGGTACGTTGAGCTGTGAGGGGACAGAAGGCAGAATTTCTCACCAAACGGCACAAGAGAGAAACAGACTGGCAGAAGGAAGTAGGTATAGGATGTGTGTGTATTTACATCTATGACAGAGTAGAGGAAACCTTTCCACAGCTCCCTTGATTCAAGGTTAGGTGCCTGGAAAAGAAAACAGCATGTTTACACAATGCGAGCAGAGTTCATTTTAAAATGTGTATGTGCCTTGAGTGCCATTACTGTCAATTTGGTTTCCCCATCCTTCATGCGCAGGATGAGTCTGGCTGCCTCCAGGTTTCTGTCCCGGCTGCAATCGTCCTTCAGGGACACAAATCCACTGAGGTCCAGCTTCTCCACATACTGTAACACAAACACACATTCGTAAATATGCTCTATAGTTAGTATGCTATAATGCACGGCAAACACAATGTTTATATTCTGACACTTACATGAGCGTCCTTAGCATTGTTGAAAAAATACAAGGAATTGCCACACAGAGAGGTCCACAGTCGCCTGGATGCCTGTCACACACATGGAGATGAACAGATATGTGGGGGAAAAAAAGGGAAAGCTGTAATAACAACTGTGTTGGTTTTCACATGTGTGTAATGGATATTTCCCTTTTTATCACTCCCTCATTTCCTGTCCCAGGTTGCTAATGGGTCGGGAGTGAGCCTCAGCTGCTGTCAGTCTGTGGCCATGGATCAGTGAAATATCCTGCACCTGAGCCAGGCTCACATTACATGTCTGTCCTGAATTTGAAATGAGCCTAATGAGAGGGGGTGGGGGTAGTTGGTGAGAGGGGTGTCCCATTCTTTAGTCATCACCTTATAATTAAAAACCATACACACACACGATATAATGCAGTTTGTTTCATATTGTAGAATTGACTGTAACTTTCTGGGGGAGATGACAGCATGCAGTTCTGGGTGAGGAAAATGCGTGGCAGACATGCTGTTTGAGACATACAGTGGGCTCCCTGTCTCGTTGAGGCACAGGAACACAGCAGTGAACTGTTCATGTCATGTAATTGAATTGACATGCAACGTTTTGACAGCAGGCGGCTTTCCTCGATCCTAATATCCCAATCCGATCATAAATGGTTGCGATCGCAGTCTTGCAAAGACACAGATATAACAGAGCAACAAAATCTGGGATCTGCTCTGTGGAAAAATCCCCGCCAGAACCAGTGCTAAGTCTCGCCTCGCCCATTCCACGACAATAAGGAAGTTGACAGCTCCCTGGGAACAGTGGGGGAATCAGCCGGTGTGCTGTGCATAGACCCCCACACGCTCATTCACATACACCGTCCACGGCTCATTACGGCATGCACCGAGACAACATGGCACTTGGTCTGCGGACCTACCTTTTCTTTCGGCCCTCGCTTCTCCAGGTATCCTTCGTAGTAGCAGGGCGGGAGCTGCGTCCGGGGTCCCCCTGGCCCGGAGCGCTGTCTGACGGGTGCAGCCGCCATGAGTGTCGCTGGCTGGGCACCGAGGACAAAGGGGATCTGAGTAATTCGGGGGAGTGACACGCCTTCGCCGATGAGATAGTGCTGTGGCAATAATCCAACAGCTGGCTGGTGTAGCCTGCTGTGCCGGGGGGTCATGCAGACAGGGTGGTTGTGCAGATTAAAAATTGCATGGTCGGGGGATAAATGTTTAAAAAAATATACATAAAGCATTGTGAATGTTAGGTTTAACAATAAAAAGGTATCAGGGGAAATAAAAGCAGACAATCCTATACCTCTGATGTTCTGCATCACTCTACACAACTTCTTATTTAAATCTTTGGATTGAAATAAAATCAGTTCAGTGGGAATTGTCCGACACACCAGGAGCCACATTATCTTACATTTATTTGAACAAGCAAATGAACAGAATCTGTTCCCCTTACATAATAACAAAAATTTACAATACATATAAGATTACATTTAGTATAGAGGTAAACCATATATCCTTAAAATAATCCAGGATAATCCCCCATTTAGTCTCCCCACAGTGTCACAGTTACAAAAATAAGGCCTTACTGAAGACAGAAGCTGTAATGAGGACACATGCAAAGCGGTTATAGTTTAAACAGAAAATTCCTTTAAGATGTTTAAAATAAAATAAAGCTTTCGAGGCTGATAATACTTCATCCATTAATATTACACAGTTGGATCTAAAACAAACCATCAGAGAATGTAGAGCTGCAATTAATGTCAGCTGCAGGAGTCGGACAACTATTTTAGGTGTGACAGCAGCGGCACGCAAAAATTGATCTTAGCTCTTTGTTCCTTGACATTAATCATCATCATTATACAGGCTGCATAATAGCTCAACCTGAGCCCATGACCCTCAGCTCCCCTCGCAAACTCTGGGCTTTTGATTCAGTGTAATGAGGCATGTAAACCCACACCTGAACCACACAGTTATTTCTCAGCACAGCCATAGCCCTTGGCCCTATACATAACATGAATAACATAGGCAATACGCAAACAGAACATAAAGAGACATATACTATGGTAACAATGGGATTATTCCAGGGGTGGACCAGGAGACCAAGCTCCAGAGGCACCATGGGAGTGGGATGGGGCAGATAATGAGAAAGGGGGTAGGGGTAAAGGGGCAGGTGGTGCATAAAGACTGGTGGGGGAGGGAGGGCATAATCCACTGCTGTGTGCCCTTCCCAGCTGAAAAGACCTGTCCGTTCCGCTCCCCGTTTAAATAGAGATGGGAGAGTTGAGTGGGGTGGGGGCGGTCTAACAAGGGGATCATGACAAGAGGAGAAAGTTGGCATTTTACTGAACAGCACAAACCCTCACAGTTCATAGTATGCTTGTAATAGGCTTAAATGAAACTGAAACCAGCCATTGTGAGAGGACTTTCCTCATTATTAGTAAATTGTGAACACAATAGTTGGGAGCTAGCATCTTCTGTCAAGTCTGGTGCACAGTTTCAGAGTGAAAACTGAGGCAGGTACAAAAACACCAAATACACATCAGATTAATTTCCATGCTCTAAATTATAGGTTAGAGTACTAAAAGCCATGCTTCTCCCAGCCTGGGGGGAGAAAATAAATCACAGACTGAAAACCCACTGACAAACACTTGGGTACAATCCTGCAAAACATTGTGAGTGACACTGCCAGCAGCATCACTGGAGCCTGAGAAAGAACTGAGGGATATGTGCTTATGGCTTTGGCGTTATGCTGCAAATTATTTGCGGTTGGGGAAAGTCATGTTGCATTATAGTGAGCTGCACTGTCATGGAAACAAATGTCTGCTTCTGTGAAAGAAAAGCATGTATGTATATACTCATCTAATTTTAAATATTCATCTTGCATAATTGTGCACATTAGGCTGTGTGCGTGCCTGGAGCAATTTGGGAATCTGTGTAATCCTTCTTTGGCATCAATTCTAAGGGAAAAGAGGATGGTGTGCATTGAAAAGTAGTGTTCGAGCAGTGGGTATATTCACTTACTGACAACTTCATAACAATTAGTGTGATGAATATCAAAAGAGGTGTATTAGTGGGCACCTACATCCCTTTAGAAATAAACTCTCAAACAACCATTTGGTCTAAGATATACTTGACTAATGTTTGTAAAACTGCAATTACAGTTGCAAACAGCAGTCTGTCAGTCTGTCTACTCAAACCAATAGCTAAGAAGCTAAACTGTAATACCACCAGATGGCAGCGGAGGATAGTGTTACATCAAGAAAAGGCCGTCATTCCTCCATGTTGACTGGGAGACAACAGGACTAAGGCCTGGAGTTAAAGGGCTGAAAACTGGGAGTGTAGATACAGCACTTAGAAAAATGCATGCGTATACATGCATGAGTGTAGTACCAATATGAGCAATACACAGAACAAGAAATGTCATATTGTCAATATAAAACAGAATGAGAGTATAAGAATAAAGTATTTGCACTTAGTGTTTGTGGATACTGCTGGACATGTTATTGCAGATGCCATTCTCTCTCTCTTCATCAGTCCTGGTGATAGAGGTGTAGTGTACAAAGTGCACAGGTGCATAGAGAAAAAACATAAAGACTCAGAATATGGTAAATGCACCCAGACATTACGCCATAGTTTTTTGTTTTTTGAATAAACAGCCCTTGATCCCCACTGTTTTTAAAAACCCATCAAATTTTGTAAGATCGCTCAAATAACTTCATGGTACAAAAAAATAGGTCCCTGTCTTGAGATGTTTACCCTTAAATTATAATAAAGAAAAGATATCATTGATAACCCATCCGCCCTTTCCATCTTCTACTGTTTCCCTCTTGCCTTGTTTTTTTCAGTGTGTTAGAGGCACGATCACTTCAACATAGTTGTTGGGGAAGTATCCTGATTTTCCACGAAGGGTTCCCTCGAACCAGTTCTCATCAATTTGACTGACCAAGGTTATGATGTCACCCTCACGGAAGCCCAGCTCGCCGTCATTCTCTGGCTCAAAGTCATACAGAGCTTTGCAGCTTGGCTCAGCTGTAGAGAGGGACACAATGTAGAGACATGCAAGGAGGGGGGAGAGAACAAACATAGTCATTGTGTGAAAAGGAATTGTGTCAGTTTCCCTTTAACAAGATTAGTATATTTTTGTTCAAAAGCATTTCATTAGAGGCAGTGTGTCATCA
This sequence comes from Caranx ignobilis, assembly GCA_021432705.1. Classification (NCBI taxonomy): domain Eukaryota; kingdom Metazoa; phylum Chordata; class Actinopteri; order Carangiformes; family Carangidae; genus Caranx; species Caranx ignobilis. The sequence goes on from MU269980.1 coordinate 38,676,745, forward strand.
GGATGTTTTCCAGTAGGACTCTGCAGCAGATCACAAAAGTCAAAACAGCACATGTTTACAAGTTAGTGTGGTAAAGGAGAATCCTTCTGAAGCTCAAGATCAAAATCAATACACTGACAGGTTACATAACAATATTTTCATTTCAATCATAAAGGCCATGTTTAAGTTTTACGTCAAAGACTGTTCAAAGTTACTTTCTCGTGTTGGACTGGGCACATGAATCGTATTAAGATTAGTTCCCTTTCAACATCTGTAAAATTAATCATGTTGCATGCAGTAATTTTTCTTGAGGTTCAGAAGTTTCAGTGCACAGGCTGTCAGCTACAAACAATCCAGCAAAACCACAACTGCATGTGTAAAACATTTCCTTTAACATTTTTTACTTGGTTAACAACTTGAAATACCACATTTATCAGTTAAAGGTAGAGAATGGTTTTTGCCAAAGTCTGTATGTATCTGCAACCTTGGTTAAAGTAATGTTCACACTCTGAAAAGCCCCTCCTTGTTTTTGGGAACTTGACAGACAGGATTCAGCCGACCCAACAGAGACCATTCTATGATGTTAGTAACCATCAACCATCACATAGACATGCATGCACTTCTCTGGCACACAGATGTGCAACAGAGTGAGTGACAGTAGAGAAACTTTGTAGTTCTGGGTAAGTGACATTATCTTCATCTGTCCACTCACGCGGCCTGCTCTTGGTGGAGTTTCTTTGGAAGGATGGACGTCGATATTGTTCTGCAGCTGATTAATGTTGCAGAAGGAAAGACACATCAGTCTGAAGAATGAGATTGACTTCCACGTATGCCTTGCTCTGTCTCACCCACACACACAGATACTCAATCACAATCACACAGCTCTCACAAAATATAGAAAAGTAAGTTTACCAGGAGAGTAACCTGGAGGGCTTGATGCAGCAGGTGAATATCCTCCATTGGACTGTTCTATCTCTCCAAAGTCAATGGCTGGTCTGGGTTTGGGTGTGTATTCACGCTTTGGACGGTTCTGAGCCTCAATCACCCTACAATTGAATGAAGAAAAACATCAACTCTGAGCTCTGAGTAAGAGATGAGAAACACGGATGAGAAATCATTCCAGTTTCTTGTGTGCTGTTACTGCTACTACAAATAAATTGTTCTAATCAAAACATCTACTTTGTTTCATGTTACTCCAGAACAAAATTGATATTTTATTTTTGTAATGGAGGAAAAACAGACTATGACAAAATCATATGAACCCACAAAAATAAAGATACTTATCTAAATGTATGTTGTTCAGTCAAAATGAGCCATTTGGGCTCAGCTTTAACCACTTTGACTGCTGCTTGACATTACTTGTAATTAAATGGGTAAAAGAAAAGATGGTGGGGCTGAATCATCCCTTGTCACGAGCCAGAGGACACAGCCTCAACACACAAAAGACATGCCATCTTCCACAAATAGTCACGGCACTGACCTTTCTCTCAATTTGTCAGAAAGCTCCTCAAGGATCTGCGCAGCCTGTTTGTGGTACTGCAGCATAGACTCCACAAAAGAGGACAGCTGACTCACCTGCTCCACCTACATGCACACACAGACAAAAACTATTTTAATATGGGACAAAACACAGAATTAGCAAACTGTTAGCATTCCTGTCTCTAATCCTTCACATCTGTTTACCTCTGTGTCTGTATTGTTCATGTGAAAATCATCACTAAAACGTTCTGAGACAAATATTAAATCTTGTGTTTGTCTGGTTTCCATATTTAGACTAGTTTCATGCCACATCCCTGTTTATCCAGAACCATATAAAATAAAATATCAACCATTTGTGTAAAATGTTAAGTTTTGACTAATGGTCAAAAAGTGCATTCTTGACAACCGAGTAAAATCAGTTCATCCTCCAGCCATGTGCAAAATCCTAAGGGATTCTCTGAAGGAGTTCTAGAGATATTGCATTCACAAGGGCAAAATGGGAGAATGGGACAGATGCACAGAGGGACAACCCAAAAACAATATGTCATTCGCTGTCATTGACCCAAAGGCATAACAGAACAGGTTTAACTGGCTCGAACAACTGCAAGTCATGATGGAAAAAAACAGGGCATGTCAGCTGACATATACTCTCTCTTTCAAGACAGTTTGTGTCACACCAAGTGAGAAGCTGTAAGCAGCAAGCAACATGCCTTTCTAATTGAGGTAGTCAGATATACTATCCAGATTAAATACTATCATATCCTTGTGAATAGGGACATTAGCAAGAATTCAATATGTATTTATTTAATATATATTTTTGAGTTAGTTTGGCAATCACTCAACATACAGCTCTACTATCATTTATGGTGGTCTCTTTATTTGCTCTCTTATGTTGTGTGTGTCAAATTAGGTCTTTGGAAGGATAAAATCTATTCACTGTGTTAATGCAACCTTATTGAATATGCCAACCATGTGCTTCAGCCATACATGTATATAATTAAATCTCAGTAATTGCAATACATTTCTTCCGTTGCCAAAGTGAAAACATTACACAACTTCACTTGCATCTCACACTTGGCAGTCATGAGATTTTCACAGCTCTTACAAAATCTGACTGAAGCAATGACACATCTTTACTCCCCAAAGAAAACTACAATTCCTTATCCATCTTCTCAAATGTGTAATTCCTACTCATCTAAATCACCACTTATTAAAGCATTTTTACTGACACTGACCAAATCAGACTATTTATTTCTTATAATATATTGTGGATGATAAAAGTGTTGACTTTTACCATCGTGACATCATTGATAAAACTATCTACATGCTATTGTCTCTGTATTTTTCACTTTGTACAATAAGGACAGATGCAGCTTTTACGTAAGTTGCATTACTGAACTGAATAATTTGGCTAGTTGAGTCTCACTCATAGCAATTACAAGTTTATGAAGAGCTGACTCTGTAATGAATGTAAACTGATACCTGTTTTTATGAAGTTCAAGCTTTCCAAAATCTAGTTTGTGTGGGCCATCTGCAAATCGAAGTCCATCAAGTTTGGTCTGACAGCTACTCACATCTGTTTCCAGCAGATTGTGCATGGAGCTCTCAGCCATCTCTTTGGACTCATGGAACTTCTCCAGGGCTTGCCTGATCTCCTCATCTTGGATTTTACCTTGACGTTTCTTTTTATAATCATAGTCCAGACGGCGGCCCTCCAGCTTCTTCAGGTGGTGCTAAAAGGGTGAAAGAGTTTAGGATAGGAGAATGAGGTTCTGGAGATGATACAGTATTATATCAATATATACAGTATGTTTTCAGTTTTTTTCATTTTCACCTGTGCATGACCCTTTTGAGAAATTTGAATCACACTAAGGGCATAACAAACATTTGCATGCAGTTCACCTGTTATGCACCTGGACTGTTAATACTTTTCTCATACTATTGCAGCTGCCACACAGACTGTGGAGCTCATTAGTCAATGTCTGGCCTGTACGTGCAGAAGCATACTCCCTCTTTGATTATACCTGAATGTCTTTGATATCCTTATCAGCAACTGCCTGCAGAGGGTCAATAAAGTTCTGCTTCACATCAATATCGAGAGAGTCCTTGACCTCGGCCATCCTCTTCATTGACTCCCCTGTGTCTATTAGAGCCCCACCTGAAGGACAAATACACATGCAAAAGTGTGGGACATTGTGAGGCAAGTTAATAATACTTATTGTTTCAATAAAGAAAGCAAAGTCTAGATATGATACAAGTAAGAATTAGGATACTTTTTATCCTATAGGAAAACACATCCCCCTTCAATATCATGCAACTACTCTCCTTCACTTTTAATGCTTTTCAAGACATAGACACATCTCCCTGACTGCATTGTTCTTACCAAAGTTGGTATCCTCGCCCACATCCCGTCCATACTTGGTCATGCTCTCCCCGAGTAGGCCCTCAGGCTGGGGGTAGCCCGGACTATTCACTTGTCCACGGATTTTGGACACCGTATTGAGCATGGAAAGCTTAGCTCTTGTTGCTGGGTTGGGCTGGAGATACTCTGATGTTTTAGTGAGGATGTCCACCACTGCTTTGCTGGTGATATCTGCTTTCTGGTGATACAAGTCAGGGAGAGACATTATTTTATCCATGAATCCCCAGATACATGTGACAATAAGAAACTTGCAGGAAATAATTTCATACCACAACATATGAGCATACTGTCACTCAACACATGAACTATGGGTACAATTTCAAATGTGTGACGAACCCTTTCAAGCTCCTTGAAGTCTTCATCCAGTTTGGTTCCCTCTGCACCTCCAACCTTCTCACTCATCAGCTGTGACCACAGAACAAACAGAACAATGAGCCAAGTCCATGTTTAATTTTATGGTCCCAATTCACAGTGGTAAGGAAAAACTTCTTTTAAGAGGCAGAAACCTAGAACAGAACTGGGCTCAACTGGCTCCTCGAGATAAGTAATAACTACAGTCAAATTCAGTTATAATTATTGTTATTAGCTTTAGCACATTTTACAGCATTTGTTTACATGTTAATGGGGACAGCAGGTCATTTTAGACTGACCGAACTCACTATCTTTTCTGGTCCTCATGGAGCATTACTTAAGATTAGACATGTTAGAAGCTTCGGCTGTGCAGGATATCACTGCTAAATCTCTCCAAACTTCACTGAATATTTAACAACTTTCACCATTTTCTCTTTTCCCTAGGACCAACTGTAACGATTCTCTAAGTCCAGGACATGTTCATGTTTTCCATCAGGAGGGACCCACTCAAGTCTGCATAAAGGAATGAGTTCTGTAAGCTAGAGTTTCCACAGCACTGAGAGCCATGGTTCATAAGGAAATATGCTGAAGGGTTTTCCTTTCCATCAGGTCAGCACACAGAACAGTTTCCTACACTACAACCACATTCACGGATTCTTTAACTAAACCCACATGCTAACTTCATCTTGCTCTCATTCACCTATGCATATCCTCACCCACACATGGCACATAGATCCTCAATTTCTCATCAGGAAAACAAACTCTGAAATTCTGCGCAGTTGGCTGGCAGGCCATACAGAGGCTCATTGTATGTGTGTGTGTGTGTGTGTGTGTGTGTGTGTGTATCTGTGTGTGCGTGCCTACGTCTTGGTTCAACTTGGTGCAGCTGTCAGCACCAGTGCACATAAAACTCTATGACCAGATGGATCAATCAATCTCTCTAGTTTATATAATACACAGTCCTGGCAACGTTCTTTTGTATTAAACATTCAGTGGCTCTGAAAATGCCCTAAGCACACGCTGCCAACTGGCTCATGGGACATAATTCAGCCCCACATGATCCCCAATTATGAAGTCTAATATACAGGATTTTAATTGCAATTAATGAATCTCTTGGTACCAGATGTGAAGCTGTGGCATGTAGATGTGTGAAATGCAAACACAAACACACCTCGAGCGCTCCATCTGGTGTCATAATTGCCAACAAAAGTTTTTTTTGTCCAACACAACTAATAAACCTGTCCATTTCAGTCAGACTACAGTATGTAGATCTGACTGAAATGGACAGGTTTATTATTTATGCCGTTTGTTACTTCAAACTGCCGAGAGCCATAACTATCATTTGGGATTACAAGAGATTCATTAAAAGATTTGATACAGGACTCCGATTTGGTAAAAGCTTGTTGTGACCGTGGAGTGAGGGAGTTGCCTTTGTAGACCAAAAAGATATAGGATTTGCACTAAAACAAAAGGTATGTAATGACAAACGCCATAATGCAAGCGTATACACTTTGCAACTTAGCTTAACGCTATTATTCTGTTTAATCATTGATTCAAGTCATAAACACTGTTTAACAACACAAATGTTTATCAGCCTCCACATTTTTTTCTTTAATTTTACAGCCTGAAAGATAAGAGCAATCCTTGTTGTCGAGACCTTTGATGGAGGACAGGATGTTCAGTATGGGAGGGTTGTACATGTTTACAGCTCTACTATATGTCCCAATAGTCGATGCATTCACAGTGGGAATTGGCCAGTTCTGTGGTGCTGTAGTATCTTGTTGTGTTTCCCAAAACGCTGCATGCATCACAAGCTTTCTATGTATTCATGGTTATCCTTGTGGATTCTTGACATACTGACTTAAACTGCGTTTTTCTGGTTACCTGGCAGCCTGAGGCTGGTTTGGGCAGAGTACTCTCATAACTAGGATTCCATTATTCGTACACACCCACCGAGCAAGAAGCCATTACTTACATATCACTAATGTTGGGCCAAAGACAGGACTTGCTGCATGGCAGCTGTCATCAAAACATTGGCCACTGATTTTACAGCCCCTGTCTCTATGTTTGTGGTGGTGGGTTTAACTCTTAACTGCCTCATGGGCCAACAGCACAGCTACACAATGTGCAAAAAAATCCTACTGTGATTATTTTGGAAAACATTGTGAACGTGATAAGTATTTTCATTGGGTTGTTTTTGCATTTCATTTTTATAAAATGAAAAGATGCAAAAATTACAACAACATGATGTTTTCTTTATATTCAGATCAGTCAGGCCTCTCTGTCACACCAGGATAATCATGGTGGGGGCAAACACTGCATTACAACCCAGCTTCTTTGCAGCCCTTGCATTTTGTATATTGCTCTTGGCCATTAGGTGATTTCAATTACATTTCAATTAATGGTTCAGCCCTGTCAGCAGTTTCATTTCCTTCATAACTGTGGTAAGTCCTATTTGAAATTTGGAGGTACAGGACAAACCTGGCTCTGTTGGTCTAAGATTTTCAAAAGCAACAAATGCAGAGCCCTGTTAGCGACAAACAGACAACAGTGTCAGTCTGCATACAATCTGGCAGTCAGACATATGGCTGACGTGGTGTTAAGTCAGCTCCATTTGTTTAAATATTTGTCATGCTTTTTAATACCCCACGTCCATCTGGTGCATGCTCTGTCTGAAGCAGCCAAAGTGTAAAAGAAAATAGGGCTTATTTTCCACAGTGGGATATCCAGCACTGGAAAGAAATCAACACTGAGAACACAAACTAGTTTTCTTGTAGTTCATATAGTAAATATGGTAAACATTTTCACCATAGGTTTCAACTGAAGTATCTTAAAATTGCAAGACACAGTTTCATCCAGCTAGATGGTGACAGTTCCACATCACTTCTGTTCAACAAACAGAAACACGACAGGTAGTTGTAGCTTAGTGATGACAGCATTGATCGATATGTTGTGTTGAGCGATTTACAATGCGGCCTAGCCACAACACATGGGCCAATTTGTCTTAAGTGTTTTGGGTATGTTGTGTAATCCGAGAGATAACAAAACAAGAAAACCATTTTAGGAGTATCACTTGAATGGTGTTTCTACCTGCTGTGTAACACAACAGCAAAACATGAAGGAACCTCTTCTCGTCGTTACATAAAGTAAGTCAAACACTATATGTTTTACGCCTGATCCCTGTAACAGCAGAAACTTCAGCAGGTTGGCATTCATTTTGTACATTTTATGCTTATTTCAGTGAAATTTCAGAGACGAAGTTGCTCAGAAACTTGGCTGCAAAACAACTCCTACTAACCTGCCTTCGAAATACTCTGGTTAACATGAGGTAAAGGTTTTAAGCAAACAGGTAAGTACGCAAGGTTAAAACAAGAAATTCCTCCTGGGAACAGGAAACAGTCAACTTCAACTTTTGGTTGGTACAACTTATCTGTAACTTCCCTGCCGTTCAGATGCTAACACTAGATTAGCTTCAGCTACACAGTTAACGTTGACGCTACCTGTGAGCGACAACATATTTGACAGTTGATGAAGAGTTTAAAAATATCATAACTCGTCATATACGTTTCACCAAGTAAATCTTGTTTGATGCACTTAACCAAACAAAACGCGTTTTATACTTGTTCGCGACGTTTTCCAGCTATCTTGAAGCTAGCGCAATAAAAGTAACGATAATGTCAGCTAGCCAGCTAAGCTATCGGCTAATGTTAAAAGTAATGCGTTTACCTGGCTTGCTTTGTAAAATTGCTTCTTAAATCCTGCGACGGACATCTTGCACCGTGAGTATTACCACCTGGACCTCGACGGGGAAATATATAACTTTAAGTAACTGATGTGGTGTCTGCGGGAAGCACAAACAGCGGCCGTGCAACTCGTCTTAAAACTTTACGCCGTGGATGTGAAACTTGCTAGGCAACCACAATTTCCTGGCTTCAACTTGATGTGGGAGGGTCCATCCTGGTGGATAAAGTGGGTCAAAGCGCGCACACACACAGACATAGAGATACACACACAGACACACACACACACACACACACACACACACACACATTCAGCTGACAATAACACAATACAATACAGAAAGAGAAGTAGTTTAACATAATTTTTATATTCGATATAAAACAATGTTATTTCTCTATTACTTGTTATGTATACTATATACTAAGCAGCAAATTCTAATATGTTATTTTAGCAAATTCTAATATCTTTTTGATCAATATATTCTTTATTACTAGCTTCCAATTTTTGTGGCTAATCATTTAATACAGTTATTGATAGTCTAGAGTTACATTAGAGGCTTGAAAACAATACAGCAAGCACAATATCAGATCAGATGATTTAAGAAATTATTTCTTAACACATACGTGTTCATTGATATGACAGCAAAATCCAAGTTAAATAAGACTCGACAACGAATTTCAAAAGAAAAAGAAACAATTTATTACATTCTTAAAACCACATATAAGGTATCCCATTGGACAACAATATATATCGAGCTGTGTGACTCAGTTACTCTTGGACTAGTAATATACCTCTTGTACATTTTGTCATACAGGGAAAGAGAAGGGTGACAAACTATTGTTTTTTGTTTGTACTTTTCCTAATCTTTCTTCAATTAAAAAAAAAAAAAAAATAGATCACTGACTTTACAAGACAAAAGTGGAGACATGTAAAGAAAAAGGTGGATAAAAGACTGACAAATAAATGAAAATCACAGCAAAAGAAACATTAAACCCCAATAATGAAATCCATTTTTAAATCTAACTGATTTGTTTATTTTTTTATCTTTTAATTCCTATGTCTCTTAAATTTAATGTTACAATATTAGGACAAACGGGAAGGGCTTTGACACTTTGTGAGTAACATTCACAAAATAGAACTTACGTCCACAGTGATTATGGTTATGGGTCTCATCTTAGGTGCAAAGGTGTGAAGAGTACAAGGCTAAAAGACGACACTGGTAATAAAGGGACAAGAGATCACAGCTAGCTCCCTGAGTGGCAAACAGCAGGTCCTTAGACTCTGCTCAAGAACTTCACAGCACCCCAAGTAAGACATTATAATCATCTCAATGCTATTACAATGTGTGTTATTTATGCACATGGAAAATGTAAACAGTTATGGATGATCTTGTGTGACTGTTGTGGAATAAAAAACTAAAGTATTAAAACAGACTGGCTGAAAACTATTAGGTCTTACTGGCATTGAGGCCCAACTCAGGGGGGCAGCTGGTAGCTCTGTCTGGCCTTAGGGTAGTGTCCAGTGAGAAAGAGGAAAGTATAAGTGCTTGGTATTTGGACAAGTGTTGGGTTAAGGGACTAAAGGAGAGGGGAACAGCAAATGTACAAAATAATACAGTTTGCTCCAACCAGCAGGGAGGTTTTATGATACATATTATGGACCATCGTCATCCTGGCCTTTAACCAACTGAAACATTATGAGTGAAAGACAGTTATATTACACCTACTCCTCTGACTGCTGGTTAGAAACAGGGGGGGGACCCTGCATGTCCCCTTTTATTTTACAGTTCATGAAGTCATCTTTTGCCTTGCTTTCTCTGTTCCTTAGTGTCCTGTTTGTCCTCTTGTCTCTTTAGGCAGGGGGACAGCAGCAACAGCGCAGACTGAAAGCTCTCCATTTTAAATGCAAGGCTAAGTTTTTTTTTTTTTTGCCTCTGTTTGGGTACACACTGCCTCCCCTGCTGTGTCGTATCTGCAACAAGTGTCCACCCCGTCTCTTGCGCGATGACTGCGTGTAACCCAGCTGGGTTAGCCGTCACGGGCAAGAGGGGGTTGTTGCCACGGAAACCTGAGAGTACTGTCAAGAGAGGAAAAATTGTCCAGAAAAAGAGTCCAAAAATCAACTATCCTCACGCATCCATCTTTTTTTGTCCTCTACTTCTTACTATCCACTTTTCTCTCCCTTTCTCTCTTAACTGAACTGAACACACATTCTAACACTCTCCATATACTTATATAGTCATCTATTTACATTCTTATTTAAAATATTTGTTTATAAATGTGTATATAAATTAAAGATAATTTCATCTTGTCCTGTCTCTAAGTGGCATTTACAAGGAAAGGGGTGTGTGGGACTGAGGTTTCTCATTGCATTACAAGAGCCTACAAAAAGGCAGCACCGAACACCGTCTAAATGTGTGAAACTGGTTCTCAGCTGATGAAGGTCAGCCTAAGCCATGAGTTAATATCATATCTATGTGTGTGTCTTTCTATATCAGAAAAAAAATGACTCATGATCTTGGTCCCTAAGTGATGGTCAGTACAAGCATATTGTCTGTATGAATACATATCTGTACCATACTGAGATGTATTAATATAGAGAGATATATTGAGCTGTATTAACAGTGAGACCTGTTGATCACGACTTCATTCCAATACTATGTGTAAAACTCTGTCTCAGAGCGGCAGGGTTGTACATTCACTGTTGTTGGGTTCTGGTGTGTGCACTGGTGCTTTTCCATGAGGTACATTCATAACTGGTTGGGTGATCCATTGTGGATCTGATCTTAAACAAGTGCTAGAACTTGGAGCTTGGAGCTTGCAGCTGTTACATGCTAAGTGGGCTGCTGTGTTAGTATTACGGTGCCCATCCGCTTGTTGTTAATGCTACAATTTGCAAAGGACCATGAGCATGTGTGGTCTGTAGTGTAAGGTGCTTTGCCTGCTGGGAAAGCGGAGGACTACTTTGGGATCATGGGAGACGGAGTATTAAAAGTCCTGGATTGTCTCTTAACTGCTGGTTGTTGAGCTTCAACATCTCTATCCTTCTTTGTCTCCTCCTCTTGCTTCCCTATCTCTGAATACACTCCCTCCATCTCTCTTTTCTTTGTTTATCTGTCTGTCTAGCTGTCGGTGGAGTCCGGCAGGGACATCTCGCTGCCAAACACCTCCCTGTACAGTGGTGGAAAACTGTAGGCGGTCTCTGGGTGGACCAAACGGAAAAACTCCAGTTTATCAATGTGGAGGTTACAGATAGACTTCATTGTGGGTAGCTTGGATACCATCTGTGGGGACAGAGGAGATTCTGAGTTAAATTTCCATGTTGTGTACATAACTGTAAGTGTTAAAGAAGAGTGGGGACTGTTTGTCCTTACCTTGTCCAGTTTCTCATCAGAGGCACCGCTCTTCTGTAGACTGTGCTGCAGAGCCAGGTAGACTTTCTCCTGGAGTTTCTGAACCTTTTGGCCTTCTGTCAGCCAGGGCCGATCTACATGACAAAAAAATATTAACCCTTTAACATCAGATTCAGAATCAGCCTTTATTGTCGTAGCATGTTCAACAAAATTTGCTGTCTCTCATTAAAAAAAAAAAAAGAAACTGTATCCATTCACTCAACGACACGCAAATACACTCACATTAACATACAGTTTGTTCAGTTTCTTTGTCATTAAGTCAATCGGTTCATGCAATATGACGTAAGTGAAATATTCAAGCCAAAGACATTTCTGTTTGGGTGGCACAAATCTGTCGATTTGGAAATAAGCTGGATGTAGTATTTGGTTTGTTTGGAAACTTTGGCATCTCTAAATTCTGTGAATATGAAAATGGCCTGGCCATGGTTTCTTAGTTCAGAAATGAGAAGCACAGATTGATATGTACTGTTAAAAGGACACATGGGAGAAAATTACCACTTTTATACTGAAAGAACATTTTATAAAGAAATCTGAAGAATAAACCACAATAATACACTGAAAACCTTCATATTTTAGACATCTGCAAGAAAAGGTGGTGAGATGAGTGTTTATGTTGTCTACCCTACACTCGTTCTTGAATGTCAGAGCGGCTTTCTTTACCTGAGACAGAAAAACACTCTGCTACACTGCTATTATTCTGCAGTATAACAAGTACTTCCTCTTGAACGTGTTTGTGTTGGTGATTGTAAATGTGAGCAAGAAAGATGAATAGAAGAACAATAATCACCGGGGGATAGAAGGACGGCAGCGCTAAACAGAGCCATCTCTTCATCAGATAGCTGTAGACGACAGAGTGCTTTTCCAAGGTCGAACACTGCACTGACCAGATCATCACACCCTGCACAAAAACAGGACATAGTTTAATAAACTGGCACAACAGCTTGAAAACTTCAGTAGCCCTGCCTCATTAGACAGCGGATGCAAGAGATAACTGGGAGACCTCCAGTGAAGGTTCCCACAATTTAATTAAACCAATTTCTCTTAAAGCCATTAACATCTATCTGACCTCCAAAAAATTTCACATTCCCAGTCTTTTTAAAAATCAATTAAAAACATCTAACAATGACATGCTGCTGTGCTGACTGACACAACAGACATTTAGCTAATGTTTTCTCCAATTACTTTTTTGGCTGTTTACTCTTGTGTTAAATGTTGTTTGTTGCACAGTCGGTGGCACTAAAGAGGCAAATTATTCAGAAATTGAGGGCGAGCATGCTGTTGAAGATTTTGTATTGTTTCCCTTCAGCTCTAGCTTTAACAAACTGCTGCTGACAAGATTGACATTGAAGAATTATCACAGTCAGTTAAGTTGAAATAACAAATTTGTTAGTCGGTGAAGAGGCATCTCTGCAAGCTGTTCATAAAGGATTCAGAACTGTGGGAGTCTGTGCATTTTCCTAAACAGTGAAGGTAATTAGTGTCAGACTTACAAAATGCATGCTATGCTTTAAAGAACGTTTTAGAGCTTCAGCTATGGCTACATTCCCATGTGACCCTCACCAAGTGCTTTGAAGAACTGGGCCGAGGCAAACTTCCCATTGAAGAATATGGTGCTGTTGTTGACATTGAAAGCCCGGCACATACGTATCAGCAGGACCTCCAGGCAGCCTGAAATGGTAGCCACAGATAGAGGCAAACACATGGAGAGATGGGGGCATGGAGAGAGAGAGGAGTAAAGAGGAGGGAGGGAGAGAGAAGGTCCAAGATACTCCAACACACAAAACACACAACAAAATGTAAATAATTTTGACCCAGATTGGTGCAACAGCATTTACAAGATGTTTGTTTTTTTTAACCATAAGACCCAAAGTTCAAAGCATTTACACAGTGAACAAAACATCAAACATGTGCATTTTAGGTTACAGATATGTGTTGAACAGATGCAGAGAATAATTGTAAATTTTGTTTCCAGAATTGTGTAGTTCTCCCCAGTATTCGGACCAAGAGGTGTGTGTAATTTATTTAAATAAATAAATGGATGGTTAAAAAAAAAAAGAGAAGCAAAGGTAGAAGGTTGGAGACAAAAAAGAACAGGAAGGAACTAAGATTAGAAAGTTTCAGACTCAGACTCTGCAAATATGAACTCTCTCAGTGAAGTATTAGAGAGTTGAGCATTGTCAGATTGTGCACTGACCTGCTTTCAGCAATATAATCTGATCATTCTGGCACAGGTCCATGAAGCCAGCGATGCGTTTGGCAAACTCCACCACGTACTGGATGGCATTGGTGATGTGATTTGCACACTGCTGCCACATCCACTCAGCTGACTAAAAGAAGGACACACAAAGAAAAGGGTTAGGGGGTTAGGGTTATTTACATGAACTGAGATCAGATCAGATTCAGTGCAGATACAGATAATATTATCTGTATGGAAGCTCATGAGCATAGTACTGATACATTTGCAATATTAATGCTGTGAATGATTGGGACTGTGTGACAGACACCTAGGGCTTCATCCTGTACCTTGTTCTGGAAAGCACGTGTTTCCTCGGTGTGTATTGTACCCAGGTGAACCTCTTCATGTCTTCAGCGCTGTACTGACACGTCTCCAAGTGAGACTTGACAATACTGTGAGTGATGCGCTCTGTGAAACAAAAACAAGTACAAATGCATCAGTGCTGTCTCACTAACATTATTCGGTGGTGATGGTTGCAGATTCGTGCATCGGAGACAGAGAGAGCGAGAGAGTGAGAGAGAGAGAGAGCGCAATGAAGTGTAACAGTGGTTGTTTACATATCCACAGATCATGGCAGCGTGACCTTGAGTTACATTACCAGCTAAATGCTTTGCATCTCTCTGCTGTAACATCAACAGGCTACTGTTGATGCTCCTCTGTGCATCCTTTTTTCTGCAGAAGGTAGGGTCTTCTCCACCTCCTGCACTTATTACATCCAGCAGACACAATATTTGCTCACTGCTTCTTTTAAAAGTCCTCTGAGCCAATTTCAAATCCTTGCTCCAGTTTGTTGTTAACAGCAACCATAAAGATGTAAAATAAAATACATTTGCTTTCCTCCTCAAGGTCTCTGGAGAAAACATCTCTGTAAAAGCTGTTGCATCTTTACCTCAACAAATACCACAAACTGCATCCCCATCCTTTTATCTGCCCATGTTTTTGGATGAGCTTGTACTGGTGTACATTGTCTGACTGTTTCTTATCACTTGTTTCTTACTTGTTTGTTTTGCCCCTGTAATCATGCCCTTGTCCTGTTTTGCTGTTCCATCTGCCATGTTTTTTTTTCTATTCCACCCTATTTATGAGATATGTCCTTGTGCTGTATCATTGTTTTTCATTGAATTCATTTTGCTTTTAGAAACTGTAATCAATTTAGGTCTATTCAGTTTATTACATGACTTTGTTTTGCTTGTTCTCAGCAAGGTGCAGTTGACAATATACTGCAAATTCTGCAAAGAATACATTACCATGCATTACATTTATATATTTATATAATACATTTACAGAACATCTTGTAAAAATTGAACTTTTCTGATTCTGTCTTCATTTGCTAAAGAGTTTGTGGTATTCTAATGCACTCCATGATGCGCTGTTTAAGTGTACTGTGGATTCAAAAATGGTTTGTGATACTACATGTCTGTACTCACCAAGGTCTGTTATTGAGCAGTCATCAGGCAGATGGTCCAGCAGTGCATGCGTGTGTCCCAGCAGCGGATGTGTGTGAGAGTGTGTATGCAGGAGCTGTATCCCGTTGCTGTCTGCCCCGTCCAGTATAGTTTGCTGCGGGGAATTCTGATTGGACAAGGATGAGGAAGAAGAAGAAGCGGAAGAAGAGGACGATGAGTTGGAGGTGTTCCCGGTGCTGGCTCCTCCACCTCCTCCGAGCAGCTCCAGGTTGCAGTACTCGCTGGCCTCCTCTGGGGTCAGCGGCAGATCAAACAGGTCAGGCAGCGCTGCAATGTCATCCAGGTCACTGAGGGTGGAGCTGGAGCCCCCGCTGCTGTAGGAGCGGCTCAGACCCTCTTCGCCATCCTCCCCACTGCCTCCACACACTCCATCCTCCCTGGGTAAGGACAGAGTTGTAGAGCCTGCGCCACCAGAGCCCACACACTCCTGGGACTTCTGGTGCTTTTGAACCTCAGCGTAGAGGCTGTCACGCTGCTTCTTTGACATGCGACCAAACTTTACAGCTGCAAAGACAAAACACAGTTTATTATTTTATTTAGTATTATAGTTTACATACAAGAACAAACTGTTTTAGCATTTGGAATTTTTATGTGGCAAATCTAAAAAATTCTTATCTGCAGCTGTAACCATCTGATAGTATTCTACTCCTGGCTCACACAGATCCTTTCTGCCACCTTATCCACAAGAACTGTATGTTCCAGTCCCTATATCCAGTTTGCACGATGACACATGATCCCTCTTCAGTTATGTATACATACTGTATTTGTTTTCTCTCTGCAGGCCACAGAAAAGGGGAGCAAGTGGTGAACCTTCTTCCAAAAGCTGATGTGTTCCATTACTGCAGGGGCTTCAAAAATTAAAGGCCTACCTGCACCGGGCTGCACTGGAGAAATACATATCTACTCCCTAATGTAAGTGAAAGTCTCGGTTTAACCAAACTCAGCTGGGGTGCATTTTTAAGTTTACCACCGAATGTCATGGTTTAAGGAAACATGTGTGGAGGGTACAGTGTGTTCTTCATATGTTTACCATCTCTGCTCATGCCCAAAGCCAGACACTTCTGTAGGCGACAGTGCTGGCAGCGATTACGGTTTGTACGGTCAATCAGGCAGTTCCTCTGGCGGGAACACGAGTACATGGCATTGTTCTGCTGGCTGCGGCGAAAGAAACCCTAGATGCACACAAGCACATGTATACAAACACTGTAAATGACAGCATGGTTTGAATAAAACATTTAAGTGAAGTTTGGGAGCCAGGTTGACTCTCTGTGTTTCCTCCTCACCTTGCAGCCTTCGCAGGTGATGACTCCATAGTGGATTCCTGAGGACTTGTCCCCACAGATCTTACAGGGGATGACCTCGATTTGAGCTGCAGGACCAAAAACAACAGTGAAGAGAGAGAGGTCAGAAAGCTGCTGCATAACACGTCTCAAATTTTACACAGAAAGCTTAAATTCAGTGTTCAGCATCTGCTCAGTAAGCTGCTCCTGGGACATCTTTGTCTCTTTCAACCTTACTGAGTCATATAGTGGAAGGTTGCCAAAAATAGTTAATGACTAAATGCAAACACGGCATTAAGTAACACAATGCATTTATTGTGACATAACACACACACACCCTCTCAGAAACCTATAGATGGCATAGATCTAATGTCTGATTCACTGTGATGACAGTCAGTGGGACTCTGAACTACTCAGTTCAGTTCAGATAAGATTTTGTAAACTACATTTTCTTTCAATTACTTTTGAAAAGCTTTACAAAGGTTTTGATCTATATAACCCTAAAACTCCCCACTGCTAAAAAAAACCTCCTCGACCTGAGCCCTGCATACTTTTGAAACAGCTGATGTTTTATTTATCTGTGAAGGGTCTGCAGTGCACTGTTGTTTTTGGACAGGCCTCTTCTTCTTAGTGACTGTGTCATCTAATTTTACCCAGTAGCCATTTCTGTCACTTAATAGTTTCAATTTATTTGTTGCACCAGTATCCGGTATACATAATATCCAGTAAACACCATCACCATCACAAATACCATCCAAACCTGTTTATTACATTGACTGTAATGAGAGACAGAGCAGAATTTCCTCTTGCTTAAAGACATTTTACTTTTACTTTGCCACCCTGAAATACAATCAGCCTTTTACAGTTTCTCCATCACTGTAGCGCAGACCAACCATATTTCAAGCACTGTTTTCAGATCTCTCTTTTGCAGGCCATTTCTGTTGTGCTATCGTGTTTTCTCCAGCAATAAACCTCTGACCAAATTAGGTTCTTTGTACTTTCTATAGTCCTTAAAAAAAGGTTGCCCATGCTTTTATCTCAGCACAGTCAGGCGGCTGTTTCTCCGTGTACTCAGCGCTCGGTAAGAAGGCCATCTCCTGTCTCCTGCTGATACAAAACCCAGCTGCAAGGCTTTTGACAATTTCAATCAGTTCTTATGTTACAACTGTTCTCGCCTCCCTTTTCTGAAAGGCCTGGCATTCAGATTTGAATTTAACATTTCACTGATAATATTATGAGCTTTAGATACAAAAGATATATTTCATGTCACTCCTCTTTGTGCAGCCTGTGATCCTGGGGTGGGTCCTGGTTGAAACAGGTTCCTATGAATCCAGTGCTTGTAAAAACAGTACTTCCTTTCATCTGGAGGCCTTTGACACGGTGTTTTACTGTTTGTCATTGTATTTTCTTCTTCCTCTCTTTTATGATGCTCTATGATGTCTGATCTTTGCTACATTGTTTGGTAGGGCACATGAGTAATTAACAACACTATGCAAATTCCGCATGTGTTGTTATTCTTATTAGATAATCATTAACACATTTTCGAAGATTAAACAGGTCGCAACATGAGTCATACCCTGCTCTTTGCGTCAGTGTGTAGAGCACAGAAGTACAGAATGTAACAGCGTAACATCAATTAAGTCACGCATTTTTTTTTTCTTTTTCTTTCTCTTGATGGCATCAACCCTGCAGATAAACTGTCCCACAAGTGAGTACTCGCAGTGCAAGAGAAGATAACTTGCCATGGACTGTGTTTGTCTGCACCCTGTATGTGGCCCCCATGAGGGAAGAGAGTACACAAACAGACATGCAATCACATGACACTTGCACATATGACACATACACAAAGACTCCTTCTTTCTTGATCGAAATATCACAAGAGAGTTGCTGTTCAGCTTTACTGTCCATGCAATCTTTAGACCTATTTACAAAATCAGTATTTGTGCTGCCTGTGTTGGGACCATGTACGGAAAACCGCTTAGTGATTGAGGAAGGATTGTTGCACTCTTAGGTACTGGAAAACACAACTTTCCATCCCTTTTCTCCTTTAATGACACAGTCGGCTGTCTCCACTCCTAAACTGTTACTAAAATACTCCAACTGATCAGGGCAGCTGCAGGCATGCAATGGAAAAATATCTCCCTCCCTCCTTCTCTTTCTCTCAGGTTCCCCTCCACCCCTCCCTCATCTCTCGATTATATAACTCCTGTCTGTGAGCATTCCTCACAACACTCATTCAGCGGGCTCACTCTAGCAACACCGAAACCCCGCCCTCCTCAGACTCTCTCTTTCCCACTGGCTGAGCGGTGTTCCAGCCTCCTTGGTATTGGCTGAGTCATCTGTCACTCTAGCGCGGTAGCCTGTCAGCCCATGTGGACATTCTGTCCTACTGACACACTTTCCCACTGCAGGGGGAAGAGGGAGGGAGGGAGGAAGGCAAGCGCGTTCCCGGCACTCCGCAGACCAGTTTTAAGGTGGAACTTAGCAACCATCAGACTTCCCCATTAAATATTTCCCTGAAGGCCAATAACCTGAATTAGAAAACTGGCTATGTTACATAACAGCTAAATTAACAAGAGAGAAGATCATAACGAGCCAAGAAAAACTGCACTTACCTGTTCAGTTACTATGCAACAGAGCTTTCTTAACCCATTTTCTCACGATTCTATTTCTGTATTTAGTGATTCCTATACAATGATCAAACATTGTGTTGTGCTATTAGGATGAAACCACATTTGATTAGGCCATAAATGCTTGTACTGTATCTGGCTACAGTCCACTCACAGCAGACAAACTCTGAACTTGAATGTCAGCTATTCAGCCCCCACCCCTCTCCCCTGTCTTAGATACTGAGCTTCTGCTTCAACCCGGTCTATTCTTGTCCTGTGCTGAGAGCCAGAATTACACAGATGCCCAGCCACCCACCCATGTTGCTACAACCACTCATAGGCTACATGCTTTCTCACTCCTCTTCTCTTACTGACCGCGGACATCCAGACAAAACCCAGAGACAGTCAACCCAGATTCTTCTCCCTAAGATTTTCTCATTTATTACCTGGCAAATGAAAAATTATTGTGCAGTTAAACCAATTACCCTCATGCAAAGAAGTAATAAGAGCAAAAAATGAGCAGGGATATGCCTCACTGATCCAGTAGAGACAAAAAAAATAGAGCTGTAGCTAACTAACAATGATTTAAGTTATTCAAAACTTTATTATTTTCTTGATAAATTGATCAATTATTCGCTCGAAAAGGCATACAGCATTTTCAAACTTTAGATCAACTGTCTCCAACCCAAAAGTGATCAGCTTACTATTATATAAGTCTAAGAAAACCACCTTAATTGCATATTTGAGAATGTGAAACCAGTGTATCCAAAATATTATTATAAAAAGTTGCCGATTATTATTCTGTACATCTACAAATTGATTCATTTACTAAAAACATTATTATGAGAGGAATTTCCACTGAAAATAAGCTTAGTAAACACAAGACAAATTCAGCTGACAGTGCCGGCAAAAGCAGTAGCCAGACTAATGTTAAAGAAACTTTTACCTTTAACCCTGAATATTATTGCTGACCTGTGCCACAACGCCAGTCTGAGGCATCTGACCTTTAGCACTGTGGAGCGATCCAGCATTCCCACACCATCAATATTAACTCTTTTTTTAGCTTTTTGCTATTATGTTGCATAAGGATGACACATAGGACTTCACCTTTATTACCCACTGCCACGGTAACTTACAAAATGTTAGCAGGGATGCAGTAAATGAGGTAAAAAATTGCACATACGGCGAGCACAGAAAGGTGTTTGATCAGTTGGGCAGCTTAGTGTGGCACACCCAAGCCTGTTCACCGAATAAACTGGGAGCAGACGCTTTTTAACAGCTCAGCTACAAACACGTTGCCCCAGTGTGTTTATCAGCCAGCTAAATGTGTAACTGCGTTATCTCTGCAAAAGCCTAATTCAGTACGGGTGGGGCAGGGAGAGGCAGTAAAAAAAAAAAAAAATCACTGACTTTGTGCTTCCAATAGTTCAGTTCTCTCTATCTAATGTAGAGCAAGCAGCCAATAATTCTCCAACTGGAACCTCCTGCCAAACAGTCAGTGTGTCAGTGTGTCAGTAGTGTGACAAAGAGTGATAGATGTATTTTGACCCTCCACATGTGCACAGACACATATGCGCAGAAGTCAACCACACACACACACACACACACCACTTCTCCATTTTAGAATTGAACAGACAATTTTAACACAAGTGCATTTTGGTCGTGTTTACTTATTACACCCGTCACAATAATGTTCAGACTGCTACCGAGCAACAGCGGTGTCTTGTTTTTTTGTTTGTTTGTTTTTATTACCTGCTCATACAAATGACTGGCAGCATGAGAGGACTCACTCAGTAGGAGGTGGGGGGCCTTGTGCTTGAGCTGCAGACATATTAGCAGCACTGAGGCACTTGTTGTGTCATGCCTCGCAGTTGGGCGTAGGCTCACAGTGCAGCACGGAGCTATATCACAACAGCCCACTGTGGACATCCTTGTGCTTCAAGTAGGGAGATGTTTTTCCATATTATTTGAATTTCCGCATTATTTTATTAACTCCCACATTACCTCTATCATATCCTCATATACATAATAAAACACTGTTTCCACCTCCCCTGGCTGAATCCAGGAAGACCACTGTCTTACTGTTTATACTTTATACATAGTACCTCATACAACTCTCACTAAATACTTAAATTTCACTCTCTAGGGATGATCCCATTTAAAACACAACAATAGTGCTGAGACTCAGCATACGCTAGATACATATTTACAATGTGGCTCTAAGGCTGTTGGTGCATTCAAATATGAGACTCTATTTTAAAAGATGCAAATACCAGTGAAGGCTAAGTTGAGGCCCACAGAGGGGGGGGGGGGGGTTAGAGCGCAGCTAAGAATTTCATAGGCCTCCTCCAGCGAGTGTCAGTGCATGACATGATTCTTATGATCTCTCACTATGTTTACATATACTAAATAAAGTGCACTCTTCTGTCCTGTTTAATATGCCAGAGGAAGTGTCAGAGGGCGTGACATCACAACAGGCTTCTTAAAGTCTGCAAACATGCCAGGTTGACTGGAATGACTCAACAGTTTGCACTGAAATGATTGCGGTTACGAATATGCACAAGCATGTTCAAACCGGGATGAAAATGCTGACATGCTTTTCTGCTGAGACCCAGTGACTAACCTACATTTTCAGCGCAATGGGCTAAGAAAGGGCTGTGGTTTGTTTACATTTGGATATCCTGCCAGAAAGGGACCCTCCCTCCACCAGAGGCCCCCTAGCCCTCCCTCCCTCTCTCCCTCACTCACTCCCCCTTTTTACAGCAAGAATTCATCTCTTTCCTCCCCTACCAAATCATAATAAAAAAGGAAACTTATATCTAATCTTCTGTCCAGCATGATAAAAGTGTGTAATGTTGGCCTTGTTCAGACCAAAATCCCCTTAAATGCACCAGGACGACAGAACCAAACATTAGTGAGTAGTAAAACTTACAGCTTGTTTAGAAATCTGTACATGTGAAGCAGGTTGATTAGTTTCAGTTTATATTTTCAGAGGTTATGTAGCTATGCTATATAATCAAGATGATGATGCACATAAAATGCATTTCCATACTATAAAAACATACATGCATCATACTATTACTTTGACATTACATGTAAGGTCCATTTTTATTCATTTAATTTCTAATCACACATGTTTTTGAATGTCACAGTAGCCCGTGGCCAGACAGCTACAAGCAGCCTGCCTTGTCAATAACAGCCATCTGCTCCCCCACTGCCCAAGTTCAAGCTCAGCCTGTGTCAGGGAGTGACACGTTGTAGGACGCCCGTCACCGAGCGCCTGTAACCGCACATGGTGCTCCACGTCCGGCGGCTGGGCGCTTCCCAGAGCCGCTCCCCCTCCCTCCGCTCCCAATGCTGTATAATGTTGGGTGACATAACTAGGTCAGTGGAACAGCCAGGTCCCTCTCCCTCTGTACACTCACACAGTTGGCCATGCTGGCACAGTCATCACGTCACAACAACACCACAACTACACCAGCACTGCCTGCATTCATCTTGTACAATCACCAGTATTGATTAAAAAAAAAAAAAAGTTTGCAGGCACCTTTTTCAACACGTAGCTTGTGATTATTAAAATAACATGATTAGATGGATTACCAATAAACACCAGAAAGAAACAGCTGCATGTTTTCTTCTTTAATGTGAATTATACCAAACGTCTTCTGTTTTATTTACGTTCTCAATTGGGCCGATAAGATCCCTGATAAGATCGAATAACAGCTCGATTACATAATTCTAGTTTTGGTTAACAACAACCTCCCCCATGCCCCTCCCTCTCCTTATTGCATAACTCTAACATGGATCCTCTGGCAAAATTTGCAGAAGGGCTTCCAGGTGCGACACCACTCACATTTGCTCACAGACACACAGGTTTTGCCCCGAGATGAAACATGAAGCACAAACACTCATGTGCACGATTACATTTTTCTTTTGCTCTGATTGCACCGTAAACAGACTGGGAGGGGGAAAGGGGAAGGGGGGGTGATTAAAATAACAAAACAAGAGAAATGCAAAGTGGTAAAGTTAATAGTCCTGAGCACCATGCCTCCAGCTCGTTCTCGCTGCATGCTGAACTTGGAGCATGCAGCCTTGAGCTCTGTGCAGCGATAATCCAGTCATGAGGGATTAATGCGTACTGGGAGGAAAACAGGCGCACTCAGGTCCCTGTGCGCACACATGTGGCCGTTCAAACACACACACACACACACACACACACACTGCGACGTTTCCTCAAGTTCATCTAAAGGATGCAGGGATTCATTAATGACAATGAAAGCAACTCACCTCTCATTTTGATGTTTTCTTGTTCAAGACAGGACGACGAAAGCTCGCCTACATGTGTCAACTGTGGGTGACAGGATAGAGAATAACGCGCTGGAGCCAGAGTACACTGGCTCTGTCAATATTAACTTCGTCCCGGCTGCAGACAGCTCTCGTAAAGCACGACCCTCAAAAACAGGAGGGGTGAGAAAAAAAACTACCCGAAACTCCTCTCCTTTATCGCTCGGTCAAGTCCGAGCTAAACGAAAGAGTGAAGAAAGTGGCTTTGGATCGCATCGTAACCGTCTGTGCGCACTGGCGAATAGATTTGGCTCAACTTTTTTTGACAGAATAGTCCCACGGTGGACGAGCGGTGTTTCGGCAGCCCCCCTCCGCGCTGTGACTCTCCGCCTGCTTTCCTCTCAGTCTACCCTGCTAACCTACTTTCTCCAAGCGTGGACTCTCACATGATCTCACTGCCGTCAGCTCCTCTCACAGCTCTCGCGGGGGCGCGCAGTCGGGAGCGAGTTTAAGGTGGCTGGTGCAGATGATTGACTGCACTGCTCGCGCTCCTTACTCACTCTCAGCGGTGATCAGTTGTGAGAAATCAAAGACCTGCAGCTTCCAGGAGGTGATGGGAAGCCAATCAGTTCTTCTTTCAAACAGACATGACTCTCTGACACTTCCTCTGACTGGACACCAGTTTAGAAAGGGCCTGTTAACCTATCACTGTGGTTCATGTTTATGGTAAATGAATAAATAAAGGCAACAAGAAGCTATCTGACAGGTTCTTTGTTTACTAAAGAGTGAGCTAACACCTTTCTGATGAGTGATTTTTTTTTCCAGTTTGTCTTGATGGTGTTGACTTGGATGACTTTATGTAATCGCCTGACACGTGCACAAGCTTGCACAAATGTTGCTTTTAAGTGATAGAAATCTCTCAGAAAACATTACGAACTGACTGATTCATCACGTCTGATCAACAGTAATCATTGGCTGCAGCCGTACAGCAGAGTGAGAAAGAAGCTAGAACACCTGTTTTGTGAAAAGAGAAAGAGTGAGATTAATTTTATAGGCAATAAATGCACAATATGGAGTTGCTGCATTGACCTTGAGGGCGTGTAAAATATTTTTACATGAGGCTGTGCACTCAAACGAGCTTTGTTTCCCTTAGTATGCTCGTCTGTGCTGGGAAGAATAGGCTGCTTTCCCAGTGATTGCTCACCATCTTTATACCTAGTCTCTGTGGAGTTTCCCCCAGAGTTTACACCCAGTGACCTCACAAGGTTTGATTCACAGCTGTCTGGTTCCTGTTTCTGATCTGGACATGCAGGAACATATCACAGGATTACTGCTGTAACAGTTGCAGCTTATTTCTTTAACTTCTGTGTACATTGCATGCATTGCATATGTTTGCATTTTAGCCACTCTGTTTGCCAAGTTTTTCCCCCAGCGAGGGTACAAAATGATATTATTGGCTCACATGAATCATCTCATGTTTTTTTTTTTTTTTTTTAAAGTTACAGCTCTCTTTACAGGGTTTATTAATGAATGAGGGAAAAAAAAGTAATCAGGATGCAGGCTCTGATGTAAATGTTTACTTGGGACAGAGTGTGACTGTTGGTGCTGATTGGGAGGTGGGGGGGGGTGGGGGGCGGTGTAGAGGGTGGCCTTATGATGCAATGTTCTGGCAGCGATGTTATGAAACAGCATGAAGGCAGAGATTACTCAAACTAGGTTAGTGGAGCAGCGGAGCACAGAGCACCTACAGTCACAGATTCTTTTTCTGCTTCTCTCTCCCTCTCTCTCTCTCTCTCTCTGTCACACACACACACACACACACAGAAACACACAGGCACACATTCCTTTGTTTTTTCCTCTCCAAGCCCCTTTTCCTCTGCCTCTTCCTTGTTTTTTTGTTTTTATATGCATGATCACTTATCTTTTTTTTTTTTTTTTAATGCACTTCCTCATCTCCTTCATGTCAGCCAAAATGAACCATATCCTCACAGTTGGGTGTTTATATTCATGTACACATGTTTAAATCCTTACTTTTTTTCCTTGGCCTTTCCTGCACATTTTTTTTCTTCATTCTCAGCCATTTGTGTCTGCTGTTTTTCCCTTTCTCTCCCTCGCCCCGCGCACATCTCCTCTAAAGCCCCTCTGTTCTATGTCTCCCTTGACAACGGCAGTGACACTTTGACCTTAGCTCTTACGTAACCGCTGTGCAACTCAGTTAGACAGCAGTGGAAGAGGGGAGAAAGAGAGAGAGGGAGAGAGGGAGTGGGAGGAGGAGGAGGAGGAGGAGGAGGTCTTCAGCATGGCTTCATATATGGCAGACATTTTGTTGCCTGATGATCAAGAGGTGAAGGAAGAGGCAAGGAAGGAGAAGAGCCCCGAGGAGCAGGAGGATTTTTTTTTTTTTTTTTTTTTGGAAGGCCGCCAGCAGCAGCATAACAGGATGAGGGGGCAGATGGGGGAGGCCTGCAGAAATGATACATAAATGGGCGGATATTTACATCATAGGATGTTTGACAACCAGCAGAGCTGTAGCACACACAAGGAGGTGAAATTGTTCATGTCCACTTTGCTTTGACTCCTCTCAAGTGTAGAAAAAGGTTGCCAGAGCAACACAGACACTTAAAGTGACAGGTCTGTGGAGGCAGTGATGGACAGTAGTGATCTCCCTGCAGAGAAGCATCATGATATCTTCCCTGGACACACCCACTGGGACTATTTTAGGCTCCCAGGATAGAGACACAGTACAATAACACATTGCAAAACATACATATGTTCAGGATGGGAGCTATAGGTAAGGGCTACCTGGTCAGTGTGACATTATACAGACATGTCAGCATCATCTAAAACCAGTCACGTAAGTATAGGTTTTAAAGTGCAAAGCTTTTCAGATTATTTATCAGTGACTTTGTGAATGCGAGGCAAACAGGCATTTTGTTGTGCAGAATGTCTTGTTGTTAGGAATGGCAGAAGGTTTCTCCTGACTCAGATCAAAGCAGATGTAGCCTTGTGACTCCCCAGGGTTGAATTTAAAGGCCTCACTCACATCAAAGACTCTTTGTAGGGATGAGGGACCAACTGTAACTGATTGGCCGCACATGGTTTCAGTGGGGCCCCATGGCCAATCTGTCTGCCTTAGCAGCATCAGCTCCTCGCATTCCAGTGCAGCTTCTCACACGGCATACAGTAAAGCGTCTGCATGGACTCCTATGTGAACAGTGGGAATTTGACACACATAGATGACAGATAACATTCTCCGCCTCATGTGCTTTCATTACTGTGCTAATTTGTACAATATTTGTTCATAAAAACGCAAACAGCCGCATGCACATAAGACATACACATACATGTACTGGACTGTGCCAGTCAGTTTGCTGGGATTATTTCAGGCTATTTCAGATGTAATCCCCCACTCCCTCTTCCTTCATTCAGTTAATCTCCCTGTTTTCTCCTCTCTGGAGGTACCATTAATCCCCTCTCGCCCCCTCCCTGCAGCCATGGCTCTGTAATCTGGAGCTGTGAGCTTTGCTGCGTCACTAGGTCACTGTGTCAGATAGAGTACAAGCACTGTTCCCTCCCGTCACGATCCGCTCATCCTCCTCCACTCAACTGCACTTTACAACCGCATCCTATCTCCATATTTTCTATATTTCACTGCTTTTTTTTTTTTTTTTTATCTTTCCAGCTCCCCTTGCTCCTCTCCACTCTAGCACATCTGTTTCTCCTTTGCTCACTCTCTCCTTATCAGTTTAGTTTTTCATACACTCTGCAGCTCATGAGTTTGATAATTCTGTAGAATATTATGTATGAGTTCAATCACAGGTCATTAGGTATGGATTTATCTCAGTCAGCATGTGCACTTACAGGAAGAGCTTCAACATATATCCCTGTAGTGTCCTTGGCCAGGATAACACTCAAGTACACTGCTGAAAATGAGCTTTGGAAGCACTGGTGCAACTTATCACACAACAGAATATCTGTTGCACATCCGACCGTGGGACATTTCAAGCAAAACCTGAATGTGGGAGATGGAGAAATAATCAAATCCTGACCACAGACCATACAAATATTTTTAATTTCATAATATCTTAATAATACTCATTTTTATGCAAGACCTGAATAAGGCACAGTTATGAAATGAGACTTATTTGGTCATTTAAGGCACTCATTTTCTCAATGATGAGGCAGACATCAAAAATAAACTCATTAAAAATAAATATTCTGTCAGCTTTGGTTGTTTGACGCAACAGATTCATTTATTTATGTTCTTCTTTTAAGCTCCTCTCATTCAAGTGCATGAGAGTGTGTTTGAAGTGCCCCGGACACAGTGATGATTGTGATGTCATGTACCTCAGTGCACCAATCAGTACTAAGCAGCATGTGAATCAGTTGTTATTTGTCACCATAATTCAATGTGACACACACACACACACACACACACACACACACACACACACACAGAGGCGTAGATTTGCTATGTTTTTTAGGTGGGAATTCTTTGTATGTAATGCCTACCTGTATAAACTAATCATCTAATCATCAATGTTTAATGCTAAATACATATACTATTTAAAACAAAGCCAAACTAAGCAGCCTGAGCCTGAGCCTTTAGACTATATCAGTTTAATTGTTAAATGTGCATATGTGTGTCTGCTTACCACAAACACAATTGTGACCTTCTGCATTCACACCACGGAACAACAGCGTTTCATTGCACCTCGGCTGCATCTGTTCACCACCAGTCTACAGTAAGAGAACAGCAGAGGAGGTATTCTTCTGTATTTCCACAGTACAAATAGTCACATGAATAAAACTATAGCAACCCTGTAAACAGAGTCCCACTTCTCTAAACATCCACCACACATGTTGTTGTGTGTTTACTAAACTGGATGTATCCATGTTTCTACATTCAGGCTGCAGATATTGAAGAGGTTCTTTATGGCTCTTTAAATACACAACAGACATGCTGACACACATAGACACATACAGAGTTACACCTATGTTTAAATTTCAACCATACGTCCAGGCTTGTCTTGACAACCACAACCAGTGGTGAATCTTTCTCTCTTTCTCTCTTTCTATCACTCACCGTCTCCGTTGCCCTTTTCCCCCACCCTTCCACATCAGCCCTCCTTTGTTCCTTGCAAAGCAGGTTCAGTGTCCACACCCATGACTGCTTGGGTACTGTGAGGACTTAATGTGGTGTTGACACATTCATAGGCTTGAACCTTTGATTAAGGTTAGCAATAAAATTTTCAGAACAAAAGACGCAATTCAAACTGTAAATCTGTTCATAGTTATGAATGACGACCTCTGCATGAACAAACTGCAGCTTTGGTCTGTGTCAACATTAACACAGAATCTGATGCAAATACAAATATGTGTCATGCAAAGATGTAGTAAGAGTAAAAAAAAGGGGGGTTGCCATAGCAGCTGGGCTGTGTTTATCTCCGGTGTGAATCAGCGTGCTTTGCCATGTGAACCTGACCCAGTTACACCCAAGGGAGTGTGAATGCACACACACACGCCGGGATACATGTGCCACACACACACGTAATCACACATGGATGCTGGGAACATAGATATTAAGAGTAAATAAGACCAGCTGAACACAGCGAGGCGTGAGAAGTTATTCCAGCATCCTGCACATTTTCCTCAACGGTGACTATTCTCGCTTCCGCCTCGCATGTCTTGCTTCCTCCATCTTTGGCCCGATGACCTACATTTGTGGTGTGCCATCCGCAGGGTGCTGCTGGACACCCGTACTCTCCTTATCTCACTCCTCTTTCATCCTCCCGTTTTCTTTTATCCTCCCATATTCCCTCAGATCCTCGATTCCCTTTCATTTCCCCTGCAACACCAGAGCAAACTCTCTTTTGTTCAATCCTTGAACTTCCTCAAATGATCTACTAACAGAAGAATGTACTCAGAAATGATCCTATACTAATCATCCATACATCCAACTAAAATCACTTGCACATTTGTCTTTGGCTGTCCCGCCCTGGTTTGATTTCTCAACATGATCTTATTCAGCGCCCAGATTTTTTGGGCTCTGTTCAGCACATAAAAAACACAGTGCATCCACATCTCTCTCGTCAGATCTTCCCTCTGTTTACCAAGATAAACAGTCTCCATTTGGGTAGCATGGGTGAGTTGGTAATTCAGAATTCAGCTCATCTGTAACTGCCTGGATGACTCATCGCAGCACAAGCCACAGAAACAGAGACATCTAGTGTTGGGATTGTGGTACAACATGCTGGGCTTATGTAATACTTGGACTTTGCTCTGAAGTGTGCACAGTTCCTGAATTTCAGTTCATATCGTCGAAACACTACACGTACGCACAAGTCACAAGAAGGGATTTAATGAGGGTCAAAAAACTGCAAGTGAATGCAGTGATTGATCTCTGTTAATCTACCCAGCACACACACACACACACACACACACACACACACACACACACACACATCAGCTCAGTGGGAGAAGTTGCTATAAAAGTGAGTGGCCAGAGCAAATATGCAGTAACACTGACACACTTTCAGATGGCTGTACTTGACTGCCCCCCCAAATGTGGAAATGCCCGATCACAGATTGACAACCCCCGCAAACATTATGCAATACCAATGCATTATGTAATTCAAAATCACAACAAGAAGCTGGACCGAATCATTGAAGCTCTGGCTGATTAGCGGCTCCATATGGTGCCACTGATTCATCTAATTTGACTGGCATCCTACAAAAGTGCAACTTGTCCTTTGTTTGGCAGATGCATGTTTGCTTTATGCTGATTTCGGGGAGGATGTGTCACTGTCATTACTGGAGAGGAAGGCTGTGCCATGTTTTTTAGGATTCAGGAGGAAAAAGGGGAAAACAGGAGGCCTGTGCAGAAAGTCTGCATTGCGTCACAGCAGGGAGCTGAGGAAGAAGGGAGAGAAAGGAGACAGGAGGGGGGAGTAGGGGCACAGCAAGGGGAGAGAGAGGTGTGTCTTCACTGACCTAGTTAGAGCAATGGAACCCCCCCCCCCCCTCCCCTCCACCCATCCTCCCTCCTCATCTACCCACCACCCCGCCTCACTACTGACGTGTAAAGGGCACTTTCAAACAGTACCAGACAGACAGGAATGAATGCAGGGAGGCAGGAAAAAAGAGATAGCCAAGCGGTTAGAGAGACAGGCAGCAGAGAGGTGGGGCTGGAGTTGGGGTTGGTGTGGGGGAGATGCAGGCCAACAGACAGGCAGACGTGAGTCAAGAAATATGAGATCGACTGAGACCAGCAGACAAATATATCCACAATGATATTCCAGATCCGGGTAGATCTGGGAAATATCTCTGTGAAAACAGGATAAGCCTAAAGGGATTTAAAACAAATTAATGATAACAACAGACTGCATCCGAAATATTGAAACCCTTCATATCCTGTGCAATATTAGATTTATACCTTTATTTGCAGAGAATAATATCTTTGAAGCATAAAGCAGCTTTTAATAAAATCAGAGCATCTCCCCCCAAAAAATGCAATAACTGCTGGAATACAGGTTGTAATTACCAATAACCAGCATCTAATCTGCTGTCTTTTATGATGAAATCTTAATTGTGAAGGTCACTGCAGAGTAAGTTGTGTTTTACATGTAAACAACCAATGATGCTTTAATTACGAGTCATTCACAAACCGCTGCATTCCCAGAACTGGGCGGCTACACACACACACACACACACACAACCTGCAGTCTGTGTCTCCAGCGGGATGATTGTTTCCCCCTCTGGCTTCAAACAGTCCACATTACAGTTCAGAGGCCACAGACTAATGGAGAGAGCTGACTCGTTCGTCTTGAAAGGGCATGCCAGAAACACTTCTGAAACCAAACTGCAGCAACTAAAAATAGGTTTAACTACATCAAACAACAAGTTAAAGGGCAACTCCATACTCCAGACCTTTCTGCTCTGTCATCTGTTTTTGTGTTATGTATTCTCAACTGTTCCGCTTGGCCTGTCCAAAACATTTTCCAGCTCAGGTTTTCAGATTTCCATCCTCTTTCTCTCCCCTCCTCTCCTTGCTTTTTTCTTTTTCCTCTTTTTTTAAACACCCTCAGTTGATCGCTGTAAGAGTCTTTCCATCAATTCTTTCCTCTGTTGCTGGATGAACTCTCAGCCCTGCATGATTTGATGCTGAAATTTTCATGTGACTTTGCTCACCTCAGTGACCTCTTGACTGAATTTTTCTTTTGTCACCAAGAATCCAGACTATGGTCTGGTTTTGTTTGTAGAGCACTCGATGCTTTGTCGTTTTACATTTATATTCTGGTTTGACCCATCACATACACAAAAAGGTTGAGATCTAACCCTGTATTGTGAATGTCCTCTCTCACCAATACAGTCCTCCTTTTACTGTCAAACAAAGCTCTTCCTCTGTCTTCAACATTTAAGGCCAGTGACACAGATACAACCATTGTACGCAGTGTTGTTGCCAGGAGCCAGAATCAGTAATAGTTTTTAATTTACTCAGCAACTCAATTTTTCTTTTTTTGCAACCATGACCTCATCTCCCCCTGGTTGAAGGCCTGCATGCTACAAACTAGCCTAGCAAGCTTTTGCTCATTGTTGTCAGCACTTTATTACAGTGTGGAACTAATGCTTTATTAAAGATTATGATGCAGGCACTGATTAATCTGTGCAATTTATCAAAATATGGTCACAGTTCAGGCAATTCTCATGAGCTCAGTTTTTCTCTTCTTCATTCTGACAGTAATGTCCTCTGCTCCTGATTTATGGAAATGTTGTCAATCACAAAAACTCATTAAAGGAACACGACATGAGCGAAATACTGCAGCGGAGTGATTCTGACATTGGCATTATCCTCTGTCAACATGCACAGTTTGTGTCACGAAGCATTCGGATGCTTAGTCACCCCAGTGAAAGCACACCCTCTGTCACAACAAGGGAACAAACAAGTGAATCAGACCCCAGAATACAAACAAGCACATAGTTACTGTGAGCAAAGACAAAGCGAAACACAACATCAAGGGGAATGCGTGCACACACACACACAAAGAAACATCAATCAAACACACACGAACAGAGCAGCGCTAAGTCACCGTGCGGCTCCATTTCTAATTAAGTGCCCATTAAGCTGGATGTTGTTGTACAGCGAGCGTCTGGCTTGTATATTTAGTGGCAGCCAGACCATCCTGTGTCCAAGACCCCACCCCCACTCATACACACACACACACACCGTCCTATGTCCAGTTGGATACAATCACTTTGATGAGGACATGTTGACAAAATAACTCACAAATGTGGCACAGGTTGGCTGCAGGAAGGCAGAGACAGGCCTGCAGATGTGTCCTGATGACTTCATGATCTGTTTCAATTATCTGTGTCTTATTGGATCCAGGAACTTATTTACAAGGGGGTCTTTCATAAACAGCAGTTTAATCCAGGGGCCTGTGGCTGCTCCCCTGTGACTGTCAGTTGCTGACAAGCTCATGAGAAATTAGATTCCCCCTTTTTTTTCGCTCATTAGTTGATGTATGACAATGGAAAATACTGTGCGAGACACACATTTTCTCAGTCGCTCCTGACACACTGACACACATTTTCCGAGCAAAAGCCCTTCACCTTCACGATGTTGGGTTTTGTGAAGATTTGTTGTCGCCTCTTTTCAGCCAACAGAACAAAACATTGACCCATTTCTCTTTACGAGTTGTCACAGTGGAGAGAGGCTGTGTTCACAATCGTTCTTTTTGCACAAGGACAAGATTTATTTTGTAATTTCCTCTTCCAGCCTTGTATTGTCAGTGCAGCTCTTGACCTCAGATTGTGACCTCTGTCGAAGTGTGACCTTGTTTTTCCTCTTTTTCCTCTGCAATGCTCTTACTCCACTCTGTGCTTCTTGATACAAACATGTAAATACAAGAGGCATGACCAAAATGGTAAACAGGAAGGCAGACAGGAAGCCACTGTATACCATGCGAAAAGAAAACTGTGACTTTATGCTGACCAAAGTGCTACAAAGAAAACTTCCATTACATAAATGTTATATAGCTATTATTATAGCTATTGCACCTGTTCCATGCTCTATTATTGACCAATTTTATACCTTTACCCTTACCTTTCACTTCTGTCTGCTTCAGCATTGCAACCATTGTTATAATTTTGGACACTGAAACTTAAAAAACCACTGAAGAGAGGAAATGATGAAATTAGTCACACATGCTCTCCATGGTGTGCATCTAAAACGCAGTCTGTCACTGTCATTGTTCAGTAAGTGTTGTGCACCAGAGTTCAGCTCACTTGGTAAGTTTTAGTTTTTATGAGCTCATTTTGTTTCAGCAGCATCATTGCTTCCTTCGCAACTGCATACATACACACACGCGCGCACACACACACACACACACACACACACACACACACACACACGTATGTCATTTAGAGCTGAGACTGCTGTATGGTTACTTTCTGTTTGTTTCTGATCTCTGTTTCTTTTTTCACTGTGTTTGTCACCTAGCTACATAAAATACCCCTTCGAGAACATTAGGACAGAGCTTAAGATGCTTTCAATGTGTTTGATATATGAGTTTATTTGAGTCTTCAATCAGATTTTCTGGTCTGACCCAAAGGGAAATGGCTGACAATAAGCAGAGTCATCAAGTTCTTTCAGGAAATCATTTTAGTAAGAGGAAGTTTTTACGTAATTGTACTTTTTGCAATGAGTCTAGACTACGTGTCCTGCTAAAATGTATAATGCAGTTTTGCATGGGGGCATACATTTACATAACCAGATGAAAAGATGATTTTTTTTTTCCAAATTTGTCTTTTAACACTCACATGCAGATATTTTCAAGTTTCTGTTTTTTTGTAACCATTAGTCTTTTCCATAATAATAATTTGATAGATGTAATGTAAATCTGAGCATGCTCTTTATTAAATGGGTTGTTTATACTCAGTTGTATCTCAGTAATTATACTTTGTTTAAACTGACATACTAATGACTTTTCACTTATATAGCTACTTCTTACAGATAAATATGTGCAGCAACATCACCAACATTAGTTGCAGGTGGAGATCCTTCAGGGTGTGGCTTACTGCCCTGTGTTTCTCGTCGGTCTCCTTGTCAACGCTGCAGCTCTGCGGGCCTTCATTGCAAAACGAGACTCCTGGACAGACACCCACATCTACATGTTCAACCTGGCCATAGCTGATTCTGCCCTCATCGTCTTCCTTCCCTTTAGGATATACGATGCTTTCCTCTGCCTGCCTAAGACTCACCTCTGTACTTTCCTCATGATTGTACATTACATCAACATGTATGCCAGCATCATGACCACAACTGCCATCAGCGTCCAGCGCTACCTGGTTATAAGGTTCCCTCTGCAGGCCAGAACCTGGAGGAAGAAGAAGGAGGCAGCTTTTGCTGTGTGTTTGGTCTTTTGGGGATTACTTGTGATAGCAGGTTTTGCATTTAAAGGGGAAAACGACCTCAAAAATCTTTGGACATGCTACGAAAGATGTAAAGACAAACCGCTCAGACAAGAGCTTGTTGTGACTCTTTTCCTCCCAGGCTTCCTCATTCCACTGCTGATCATTGTGTTTTGTTCCAGTCGGATCGTCTGCATTCTGTCGAAGGTGGACAGGAAATCAGGGGAAAAGAAAAGCATCATTGGTATAGTAACAACAAACGTGGTCGTGTTCATCTTCTGCTACACACCAGTCCATGTTGCCTTTCTGGTCAACCTTCACGAACCACCTCCTGACTGGTATAATGTTCTACCAATTGAACATGTGTATTTACAAGTGGCTGAATGGATCGCTGCCACAAACTGTTGCTTTGATTCCATCAGCTATTATTTCTTATTGAAAGAATTTTATTCATAAGTGAGGGGGAGTACAAAAAAATCCCCTGGTCTCTAAAAACAGCAGCTGTGAATCATTTTACTTTAACTGCACAAAATGAAACTGATGCTATTAATTTAAAGGAGAACTCCGATGGCTTTACCAAAAAATCAAACCTGGGGATTTCGTCAGATGTGTTTGAGTCAGTGAGAGTTGTAGGATCCAGTGTGTTAGGAGGCTGATACAGTCTAGACTACACTAAAACTCTGGATATTTTGACCTCTCCAGCTTAGATTTTTTTCTATCATTAATTCTTTCATTAGAGCCGTGCATTCATGGAAATGCACCACAGCAATGTGGACAAACAAAACAAAACAGCATGCTAAAAGATTCTGACTGGTTATGACTGTGACATTTCTGACCAATATTTTATGATTTAGTGGGTGATAGTGTATAATGTTATGTGAAAACAAACTGAAAACAACTGGTTTCTTGTGACTCCTTGGTTTCCACTTACTTCAAGTACTTTAAATTGTGTCAGTGTTCACTGAATTGGCCTGAATTAGCAAGTTGCCTTGTGAGCTCTACTTCAGCTGCTTGAGGGATATCTCTGAGTGTATGTGTACGTGTGTGTAAGAGTGTGTTTGAGCTATAAATAAATGTTATCTAACTCACTCAACCTTTTACTGACCTTATTACTCTCTCTGTGATGTTCAAAGTGCTACAACAAATCATAGAACACTGTGCATTCTCATGTCCTAACCTCCCAAACAAGACAACAGTCAGACGAAATCCAGTCAATGCACAGGCACCCAGGGGAGTCCATGCTTTTCATTCCCTCACACAGGCCACATGAATGAAGGCCAGTGTCCAGCTCCCTCTTGTGGGGAGAGAAGTAAACGCTTGAAGGATTTTCCACTACTTCTCTGCACTGCAGCTGCCTGTTGTGATGCTTCAACCTGCCAATCTGATGAAAAATGTCTAACATTTAACCAAAATAAACTGCAGTAATGATATACACATTACGCCAGACTGCTTTGAAGCAGCGGAGTTGCATTTGTAAATGTGTGTGTATGCATTGGCACGTGCATAATGATATGCATTCAGAACCACACACGACAACATTAGCAGTCAATTGTATAATGCCATTTAATAGCAGTACTCCAAAGATTGATGGTTATTATAACAGCGGTATCTTAGCAACTGCAAAAACTCAGCAGGCATCAGTCAAATGAGACGGCTCACTTCTGGCTGAGATCAGACCTGCGACTCTACTCTAATAACAGAAAGGAATCAGCTGAACTCAGCAGTCAGCCCAAGTCACGTAAATACTGTACATACATCTTATTCACAGCATCGTCACCGCAAAAAGAAGAAACAAAAAAAACCCTCACACTTAAACACAGTCCTGCCCTAGAAGAGCTGACTGAACGACCCCCCCCCCAGTGTCCCCGAAACCAAACTGATACACTATACCATCAGCATGATTATTTACAGTATTCACAAATGATACAGGATGGCTCCTTTTGAAAATGCAAAAATGTGCTTTTCCTTATTACTGCACAGTAGAATGATAATAAACAAAAGAAAGGAGGGAAACAGGAGTGAGTAGCCTACATTCATTCAATCAGGATGCTGACAAGTATTTTCAAGATCCTCCAGCATGGCAGTTGTTTGAGAGACAGTCACTAGACTACAGACAAAGACAAAAATGAGAAACACAGTGTTCCCTCGCAGCATTTCAGTCCATTTGAAGGTTTGCTTATGAACTACGCATGAGTCATTATTATTACATATCAGCTATTCTGGAATAAACATAGTTCTTGTCATTGTTTAAATGAATATATTACATTGTAATCAGAAAGGGCATGACAAAATGTCTGTATTTATTCTTACATATTTACAGTATATAAGATTGGCACAATGTGCCAAAGTAGCTGATAAACAGACCCTCAAACCATGTTGGTAGCGTCCAGCATCAGCAGCACCTG
Organism: Caranx ignobilis; assembly: GCA_021432705.1. NCBI lineage: Eukaryota > Metazoa > Chordata > Actinopteri > Carangiformes > Carangidae > Caranx > Caranx ignobilis. The sequence continues at coordinate 38,713,821 of MU269980.1, forward strand.
ACAGAGGGAGCTGAGGAGATGATCTCAACAGTACAAGCTGACATTCAGATGATAAAAAAACAACGATAAAACATTCAGCATGTAGGTCAAAGGCATACATATCACAAGTATACTGCTATAATTGAGTTATTCCACACCACACAGGAAACAGGTGCACTGCTGACGGAAATGGTTTTCTTCATGGCACTTTAAAACAAGTCTCACTCGTTTTTGTTTTTTTTGTTTTTTTTTTGCTTCAGTATTCAGGCATCAGTAAATCATCCATTAGTTGGGTTTGGCAAACAGATGTCCAAAAAAAAAAAAAGAAAAAAAAGACACTGGTGATAAACAGTGTTGGAGCAGGTTGATATGAAACTTACATGAAAAACAGATTTCTAATACAGTTCATAGTTATAAGGACATGGCAAATGTTTATTTTATTTGCAAGCTAATGCCTGATATCTTCTTTTTTTTTGAGTTACCGTTTTGTCTTACATTATCTTTTTATTTAAGTGAATGTTTACTATGTACAGATGGACCATATATTGCTGCTCAGTACAAGATCAGCACAAACCAGTGTTCACTCTGGCTGAAACTGAGAGTGAAATTCCAGTCACATGATCAGCCTATACTTCTTATTTTATAGTCGTCATTGTGGTTGCATCTCGTGTGATTATGTTGCCTTTTGTTTCTGCCTTTGTCCTCTTTATCTCGTCTCTTTTTATGACTTCCACATTGTTGATCTAAAGGCCGAACACTTCACAGAACTGGACACCTCAATGGGCTGAATGTATTGTCCCATTTACCGGTTGGGGACGTTTCCATTACCAGAGTTCAGCCAGAGGTTTTCATCATCACCGCTGTAACTGTCACTTTATTCTGTATCACGTCTGTAGGACCTTGACCCGCTGTGGTCCTGAGGGGAAATATTGCCCAATAAAATCCGACTGTGTTCTACAATGCAGCATTAATGTCTGTGTATATATATGTCTGAAAAAACCTTAGGTTGACAGTGAAGGACAAGGTGTTCATATATTGCACTGCATTTACTTAAAATTCCCTTAATCACCGCCCTCTGTCTTCCTCCCTCTTTCTATGTATCCGTCTGGCTCTGTTTCTTCTGTCAGTCCAGTGTCATCCCTCCTGTCGTCCTCGTGGAATTATTAGTCCTCTAAGAGTACAGGGAGAGGAAGGAGGCAAACAAATGGAGCGATGGACGGCTGAGATGCCGTCATTACAGAGAACATGCGGTTGGCAGAAATACTGCTGACATTTCGGTCCTGCACTCTGCTCTCCACAGACGTGAGTTACTGTCCCATATCCCTATGAGACAGGATAGAGGCATTTGGCATATGCGTCTTCCCTCTTGTATACACTGAATACTAAACACCCACCTGTACAAATACATGTATGCATCTGCAGTAAGAGTAAGAGAGAAAAGGATGTTGCCTCATCATCCGTGAGATTTGTGTTTACAGTCAGAATGACTTGAGTTTTTGTCTGATGAGTCACCTCAGGTACTCCAGAAGGTTTCCATTTAGAATGATCGAAATGTACAATTTCATTTCAAGTAACTGGCTGGCGGTCAGACCAACAGGTACTGTGGAGGGGAACAGATGGGTGGCAGTTTATGTTATCCAGGAGGGGGAAACGCATTCCTCTCCTGTAGCAGTGCTTGACTGGCCTTGCAGCCTCAGTTAATCTGCACAGAGAAGGTAGCTCCTTAAGTGGCATGTTCATCTTTGACCACATCCTCTCTGCCCCTCATTCTGTTTCTGTCTTTCCTTTCCATCCGCTCCACTCACTCTGCCTGCTGCTGCCGAGAAGCAGGAGAGAGAAAGAGAGAGAGAGGCAACTCTGCAATGCAGACACAGCAACAACCTCAGTCCATCTGACCAATTAGTGTGAGCCAGGATATGAGTGGCAGACCCAGCAGCCAGTCATAAGAGGAGACTCATCATGGGGTGAAATGGTGGGGTGCGGGTGCCTGAGAGACTGACAGAGGAGATCAGAGGGGCTGAATGACAAAAGAATTGAAGATAGAGGAAAAGGAGGAATGGACAGAATGAGGAGGAAAGGAAGATCTGTGTAAGTAAAACAGAGACCCCCCCCCCCTTACATGGAAACACTCCGGTCCCCTTCACCTCCTTAACCGTCACTGGCCGGTCTGAGTCCTATCACTGCAGTTCTTCTTACTCATCAGTTGGCTGAGATCCACCAGCTCGCCCAGCTCTCCTCGCTCCAGGGCCCCCCTCAGCAGAGCCCTGCTCAGGCCTGGGGTGTGTTGCTGGGACACATACGCCTGGCTGCTTGGAGCGGGCATGGAGGGGGGAGGCAGGGGGACAGGGACCATGCCGTGGCTGCTGAGGATGTATCCTTCTGGGGCTGGCCAGCGCAATGGCAGCGGTTCACCATACTCCATGGGGGCGCTGGGTGCTGAGACCACCCTCCGACGCTCAGGTGAGTCCTGGGGGGTCATGGGGTATACATACTCTCCTGCAGACTTCCTGAAAGGGGCTTTGGGTGTCCCTTTGCCTCCTTTTTCTTGTTTGCTCAGGCAGACGTAGTGCTGGCGTGGTGTGTCATTCCCTCGGCCCTCGCCACTGTGTCTCCCACCACCTCCTTGCTGGAACAGTCTGGTGGTCAGGTAAACAGAGGGGGGCATGCGGCAGGGTGACCCCAGACCCACAGAGCCTCCTCCCAGGTATGTCTGGCTGGTGTCCCACCCTCCAGAGTTGGAGTCAGACAGTCGCAGGCCTCTGCGTTTCTGCTGGGGTGTGTGCTCTGGGGTGGGGAGGAACCCGGGGTCGAGCTCTCCTGACTTCACCCAGCCATTGGGCATGACAAAGAGGGTTTCCCCACCTTGGGAGCAGGGGCGCTCCCCACCTCCCTGGCGTGTTACGCTGAGCACAGAGCCTCCCATCCCGCCGCCGTTACTGAGCAGGCCTCTTTCACGGCGTTGGATTGAGGACTGGGAGGTGTTCCCGTGACGACGATTGGCAGGCTTGTGGGCCATGATCCAGCAAACAGCGAGGCCAGAGAGCGCCGCCCCAATGGTGAATGCAGAGACTGCAGACGCCACAAGCAAGTTGAGGGAAACAAGGCTCTCTGGTTCAATCAGTAAACTTTGCTGAAGAATTCCTGAAGATTAAGAGACACAATTATGGAGATGACATTTAGTGGAACAGAGCAACGGACATCTTCTCTCAATGTGTGTCTGCAGGGTGCAGTGTGAAATTATTATTATTATAACATATAGGGCTATTCTGCTGCTTCCAGTTAGTGCCACGAGATATGACATATTATAATAAATCAATAACTACAATAACACTCATAACTGGTGATGATAATGTTCAGCGTTGTGCGATTATGTCCTGTGGTGATTATGTTTAAAAGGAGCTTCTCTCCAGTCTGGCCTTGAGGCTCCACAGGCTCCAGGATCAGAGAGGCCTGCACTTGTCATCAGCGCCGCTCAGACCACAGCAGCTGACTCTCCTCTTCTCACAGTTTCCATCCTACAGCCTGGTCAGAGAGTCTCTCCTCACAGCATACCATTACCTCAGTGTTTCCACCCTGCTCTAATCACTCCCATCTGCAGACACAGCAGCACATGCCTTCTCTGGCTCGGCCTCTCCTGCGCTTTCCCTGCACGGATTAGAGTCTGTCAAGTCTGCAGCCTGGCATCCCCAACTTCTACTGTTATCGGTTTCTAAGTGTGGGATGAAAACTAGGAGGCCATATATCAGTTTGAAACAAATGTGTGCGATGAAGGCTAGGAATGTGCTACATTCTCCTTTCTAAGGGGTTTTTGGAAATTCGGCTCCAGCTAAATGGATTTTATGACTTTGAAACTGGGCTCAAACAGATGGAACAGCTCAGAAGGAATCTGCTGGAAAAGGACTTCTTTTTGGTTTCCACTGACTTTGTGAATTTCAGAGTGAAGTTCAAAGAGGCCCTCTGTGGCACTGCTGCAGTGACATCTGATCCTCTTGACAGAAGTGACATCAGTATTTTCTGCTAAGATATTTCCAGCTTGGTCGCTGCCACCCTTGGCCATTCTCCCTCTCAGATGTTCAGCTTTGAAATAACAGAGCCTTGCATGCAGGAGGATGTTGCACTTCCCATCCTGCAGTTTCAGTAGTTACACCTCTTTCACATCCTCCCTAATTAAACTGTCTCACACTGGGAGTGTTTTGACCTGAAGGAAGTGAGGCTGAAACCAAAATCCCAGTCCTACTCCCACTTGATTCGGCTCTGAAAAAGACACCACAACACTGCACTATACAAACATCAAGGCTGAATGGATTTTCATAAGCTGGGAGGGAAGGGGGGGGGATATGTTGCACCTCAGATAATTAAAGTGTGCAACGGAATTTGTCACAGATATTCTCTCACTTGGTAGTATGAGACTTATTTTTTCTGAACAAAGCGCTCAGTGACAAGGGGCCAGGTGTAATGACATATTGGGCCACTAGGTGGAGTCTCCCCTCACTCAACAGTACACAACCAGAAGCATCCATGTCGTAGTGCTGCAACCTACCGTCACAGTCTCCTAGATGGGAGGTGGTGTTTCCATATTCCACGTCTTGTTGAAAAGGCAGCCTACGGTCAGATGGAGATCACTGGTTAACACACAGGAGACTTTGCCATTTGTTTTTACATACAAACCAACAACGACACATATCATCACACTGCTCCTAACTCGGTATATGCACATAATTTTACTCAGTCATGTAAGGTCATGTCATGGATTTTTTAAAGAACATGCTCTTTTTTTGGATACATACATTAATAGGCGTATTTGTTGGTAGTAATCGGTTAAATTGATATGACACATATTGACGTATCATCCAGTGTAATGGGATACACTATTGATCCCATGATTGATTTTTTCTTTTTGCCTGATTGCTGGTCAGAGGTTGGGGTCAGCTGTACAGGTGGTGATGGGAGCTGGAAGTAGGACTTGAAATGCTAAACGTTCAGTATTCATGTTTGCATTTGATACGGATCACTGGCTGACTAAGCCCAGAAAAAACAAAAAACATTAACAATCGAATATTTTCTGGCATTACTTGAACTCCCTAATTGAAATTATCATAAATAAAGCACTGTGGCAGAGGAAAGTGCTGCAGATAGACAGCCACTGCATATACTAGCTGTGAGGATCATTAATAAGTAGAAATATAATCTTTTTAACTTTTATTGTTTAATGGGTACACATATTGTAAAACAAGTGGATTAAATGTTTGCTTACTAAAGGGTATACAGAGAGTATTAAACCAAACTTCACTTATTGGGTCACAAGTCCACTTGCTCTCTTTATGTGTAACAATGTCTATATACCAACTTAATTGGGGGGTCTTTAAGGAATGGAGAAATGTGTTATATTTTAAAATGTGTGTATGCATAATGGCTTAAACAAAACGATAATAACAATGGTGCATTACACCATTTCCCCCTATTTCATGTGATGAAGTGATTAGTTTAAATGCCAAACATTTCCATGTACAACACAAAGGATGGATAACTCCTCACAGTAGGTCTGCAGAGGTAGAGAACTCTCCATAGGGATGTGAGTGAGTGAGTGAGTGAGTGAGTGAGTGAGTGAGTGAGTGAGTGAGTGAGTGAGTGAGTGAGTGAGTGAGTGAGTGAGTGAGTGTGTAAGTGAATGAGTGAGTGAGTGTGTGTGAGTGTGTGTGTGTGTGTGTGTCTGACTGTCTGTCTGTCTGTAACTCTGTGTGTATATGTGTCGTCCTCACCTTGTGCCTGGTCTCAGGAAGGAGCAGGTGCTGCCTCTGGTCCAGCCACAGTAAGGATCCCTGGAGGCTAGACAGCTCCTGCACACACACACACACATGGAAACAAAATGTGAATACTGCTGTTACTTGGGAGGTTTGCTTCCTTATCATGAACTGGCTAACAAAGTATATTGCAGCATGAAGTCTGAAATACTGTTTGTTCCTCATCAGATGTGGAAGTCATGAGATGGATTAGTCATATGCTCTGTAATATGTAGCGAATCTGTAAACTGATAAATCTTCATCTGGCTGCTACTTATTCACAGTTCCCTGTATCCTGCAGTGTGATATATAGCAGCTCATAATCAGGTTCACAGTGTTGTTTTCTACTTAGAACATCGTACCCATGTGTGCATTAATAAACAAACGCCTTCTTGGTATTCATAATGAATCACAGTCTTGAGGAATCTCGTGTCAAGTTAAATAATATTTTAGGGGGAAACAAATTTCTCCCAAATTAAATATTAAATCAAGCAAGCTAGCTGTGATTTGACAAGCACACGTCATCCATCCCCAGCTGACTGAAACAAAAAACAGATCTGCAAATTTCATCGGGGTGGCTGTAGTGATAGAGTGAGGAAGCTGACACACAATAAAATGTGTCCAGTAAACACTGCATGGCTGATGACCACTGCAGGATTTGAACTGACTTCATTATCAGCTGAAGACACCACCACTGAGAGGATGGAAAACACTCTGAAAGACGAAAAGTGTCACTCACTTCATGCAACGGGAGTGCAGGTGGCAGCGAGAAGTGGGCACTCGGACCAGACAGGAGGGAAAGGCCAGCAGGAGAGTGTGACTTGTCCTGTCCAACGACAGAGACAAGAGCTGACGGGCCTGAGGAGAGTCCTCGCCACACCTGGAGACAGAGAGACAGAGCGGTGTGACACCTGAAGACAGAGGGTAAAGAGGCAGCGGAGGGAGGTCAGTGTACTCTTCTTGGCCTCAAATAAATCTGTGACAAGGTCAAAGGCCTCATCTGTTGGTGCTCCCAGACAGACAGCCCTGTGCCCTAACCCTCACACAGCAGTCACAACATCAGCAGACTAGAGCTTCACCCAGTCCTTCACAGAGGGAGAGGATAGACACTCAGTTATCTGCCAATGGACGAAGCCACCACCCCTGTTTGTCTGCTGGTATTTTTTGAATGTTAACACAATTCTGCCTGGAAAGACAAAAACCAAATTTAATCAGCAAATGAATTGATGATTTAATGATTTTTTAGATGCAGCCTTGAACTCACTCTCTTTCATATAGGTGAATATACCTGTTGGACATATGGTCAAAAAGTAAGTGAAAAGGCTTTTACTGTAAACTGTGATGTAAAAATCAATTATTCAAACCCCTGTAATCATGAAAGTGCTTCTGAAGACAGTTCTAGGGTGAAAAGCACTGCATTTATCAACTTGATGCTGGCAACAGGAGACTTGATCTACCTGAAGCAATATACCAAAATGTATAATTCATCATTTTGAAGATCAAGGACAAGCATCTCTTGGCTCCTACTCACTTCTCTGGGTTGAATCCCTCCACCTCCTCCAAGAACACACTGCTGTGGGAGACAGAGTCTCCACTGGGAACCATCAGGAACTTGAGGATGGTTCCTCTCGTTGAGCCCAGGAACAAGACTGTGCGGTTCCTATGGGGACCAGCTTCTGTGTCCACCACCATGGCCGTCAGCTGGTACCTAGGTGCACAGATCGATAGAGTAGGTCATCGAAATACATTTCCCGTCCTACATGTACGTTGTTACTCATACTCATACGTCCTATCTTTAAGCCACAAAAAAATCAATGCATGAGTGCTATCATTGACTGAGTCATTCTGCATACCGTCCCATTGTCTTGACCACCCAGGGTCTATGTCCCAGGAGGGGAACGGTCTCGTCCATCAGAGGGTGGGTTTTCACAAAGTTCAGCACCTCGTCTGGCAGTGTGGTAGAAGAGCTAAATCTGGATCCCTGCACTGGACACCCCCCTGGTCTGCACACAGACGGACACAAAAAGAAAAAGTGAGGGCTGAAGACAATATATAGGGAAGAGAGAGATAAAAGTCCATAGAGAGCAAGAAGAAAAGAGTCAGAAAAGTTCTTTTTTTTGGCTGCTGGAGGCTGTATTAGAATATTTGCTGAATAGTCTTGAAGTTGCATTGTGATTGGCAGTCAGAGCTTATAGCAGGCGAGTAAGTAGACTATATGTGAGACAGATGCTCAGGACAGCAGCACTGCAGTATTTGGCTGAAGTTCTGCACTTTGCATTGCAATACCTCGGTTTAGGCACCGCTTCGTCTGACACTGGAGTCCAAATAGACTCTGGGGATTTCTGCTCTTTAAACCGTCCCTCAAAGACATGAGCAAGCTGCTGCATATCGAACACACACACCGCAGAACCAGGGATGCTACGGGAGACAAAGGAGAGAAGACAGCGATTAGACATCAATTACGTCTGTGCTTGTTCATGTTGATGTTGAGTGAGTCTGTGTACCTGTTCGGTGGCGTGGAGAAGAGACCGAGGATGACATCCCGTCCCTGCATGTGGATAATGCCACTTGTGGCGTGTAAGAGGTTGAAGTAGAAGTGTGAGTCTCCTGGGACGGAGCAGTTGAGCCGTGCCTTTAGAAATGTGGTCCACTGCTTCTCAAGGACACGCTGAGAGCCACCCAGGTCTGCCTTACACACACGAGCCACACGGGACACCATCACCTAAAATAAAACAACAAGGTTTAGTAAATTGGAGGGGTAATAGCGCAAAACAAGGAGAAAGGCAGAGAACGGAGCATGGCACCTTCTCTAGATGATGAAACTCCATGGCCATCTCTCTGAAGAAGAAATAAATATGAGGCCCCCACTCCATGGCGCTCACAAAATAAGGCTCTGAAAAAACAACATAAGAACAACAACAAAAAAACAAAATACTTAGACAACACACACAGTGAAATAGTGATGCAGGGCCTGAGGCCAAACGTAACACTTCACTCTCCATGACATGGTGTTGCAATAACGCTCACATCAACATGCGCTGCTGCTGTCCAGCCAGCCTTGCTCATTAAATATTCATGTCCTGTTTAATTTATCATCATGGACAAGAGGATACACATTATTTATCACTTATTCATCCAGCTCTGTTCCAGTGTTGACCTGCCCCGGCTTGTTTTCTCCTCCATGGAAAACAGGCTCCACTGTTCAATCAAGGGCTCATTCAAACCCTGAATCTGTAGAGTCCAACTAACCTCAATACATCACTCTGTCTGAGTGTGCTCCACTTTATATAAGACTCAGTAATGTAGGCCTAATCCTGTCTGGTTATGTTGAATGTAGCTTATTCAAAAATGATCTTATTCTCCTGTGAGCCACTTGTGAAAAGAGCCACAGCGGTTCAATTTTCCTTAAGTTAACTACTGAAGATAATGCTAATAGCTTCTGTTATTTGCTTCCTGATTGTCTATTGAAGGTATCTGCCTCTCCAGGGTCATTTTTGCATCTTGAAGTACCTCTGAACCATTTGGAGTCGTGTTTGACCGTGCGGAGGGCGGGGCTGTCGCCGAGGCTTCGATAGATCACCGCATCGATGGCTAGGAAGTCTGTCACAGTGCCGGTAAAGAGACTTCCGTCTAAGAGCAAGAGAAATGCACAGAGTGAGAGGGAGGGAGAGAGAGAGAGAGAGAGAGAGAGAGAGAGAGAAAGAGAGAGAGAGAGAGAGAGCAAAGGAGGAGATTAAGAAGAAAAAAATACAGATGACGAGACAGCACAAGGTCAGGAAGATTAAAACCAAGCAAGCAATGCAGCGAGAGGTCTGATGATAAATCACTCATAAAAGGTAAACACAAGTGCACGGACGTTTCAACGTCTGGAGCAGGAAAACTGAGTCTGATGTCTGCTGCAAAGCCTGAATGCTTCAGCTTTAGTGTGCAAATAACACAGAGACAGTACCTGCAAATAAAGCCACATTTGCGTGTCGTGGATCATACGGGCACCGTGCCATCCCGCTGACAGGCTCTCCCACCATCTCTAGAGTGTCTCTCTGCAACAGGACGGAAAAAATGATATAGAAAAACAAACTGGCACATACACAGAGAATGAACAGCTGACAGATAGATGGACACTAACAGTGTAGTTGGCACACAGCGGGTTGAAGGCGTTTGTTCCACACACAAACAGGCCACCATGCTGGCTGAGCAGAACCTTGATGAAATTACGACACTCTCCCTGCAGAAAAGAGAAGGAAAAAAAGAAAACACAGAAAGAAACCATTAAAGAAGAGGAGAAGGGGGCAAAGTGTTTTCAACCAAAGCTAAGCTAAGAACTACCAGTCGGAGCGAGAAGATTGCCGGTGTGAAGTATGAAGAATGCAGCTTAAAACAATCTTTAGAGGCAATAACAGCATCAACCACACTCCATCTGGAGGAACAATAGGACGGGGGCTTTATAGCAGTCCTCAAAGTGGTGGCTGCTGATTGAACACAAGTTTAAAGCTGCTGCTGGTGAATCTGAAACTCAATGACATTGGTATTCCTTTAGTTCTCCTGTGATAGCATTTTACAACACTATTAGATGGAGCTAAAACCAATAAAACGCACCTGTGTGGGTAGATTTCTTCTCCATTCAGAGCTAAATTCAGGGGCTATTAGACGTGTTTATCGCTATTTTGGCCATTTCTGTCGTGAATTAGTTTGGTGCATCCTTTTCTTGTTTGTGACGATCACCTGTAGCTCAACTAATGTTGAATCAGTGGCTGAAGCTTTAGTTAAAATGTGACTGAAAAAGCAGGACTGGTCTAATATCTGCAGCATCAAATGATTCACAGTGTCCTTCACACATGCTTTATGATTTGATCTCTTCCTCTGAGTTAGAGCTAATACTGTTCACCTTTCTGTCTTTTATCGTCCCACTCTCTCATGCCATCATGTCCACCTTTTGGCCGGTCCTCCCCTGCTCTTTGTACCTTTTTTTTTTTATCACAGCCTTAAATCCTTTTCTTTCTCCACAATCTTTTCTTCTTTCCTCTGGTGTTTTTTTTTTTCTTTTGCAGCAACACATCATTCCCTTTTGTTGTCTCTCTGATTCTTTGTTACTACCTGGTGGCTGTCTTATCCTCCTTATGTGTCCCCCCCCCCCACACACACACACACCTTTACCTCCCTTCCTCAACTGATTTCAATTACTGTTTCCTCCCTGAGGCTGCGTCACTCTCTCTGCTCAGTTTGCTCTATAATGTTTCCTGTTGCCTCTTTTTCTTTTGCCATCCTTTTTCTGCCCAAATTGGATTTTGCCAGTGGCACTGCTACATTTAGACAATCAGGCTTATATTTTAGGTTGCACCCTGGCAGCTGGGCTACCGTCCCGTCAGATCTTTCTCTTAAATTGCAGACGTGACCACAGTCCCGTCATATCTCAGAACGCTATCAACCATCTTTTTACAGACAGACATCTGCGTCATCTTGCTCGGAGGATATGAATGAGATTTGTGGAGAAAGCTGGCACATCGCAGGTGTGCAACGAAATGGCTTTCAAGCTTCATGCACAGGTTTTCGGCCTGGGCTACGTTTCACCGAGTTAGCATGATTAAGTGATGAGCCGATTCTGTATCAACAAGATCAAATTTGTGTAAATACCGTATGCAGGTGCACCCAGAGGAAATAAGGTTTCTATAACAGCTGTTGTGTCTGTCCATGCATGTGATAGTCTAGATAGTGTCGATGCATGTATGAGTGCATCTCAAAGTCAGAGTGTGGTGGTGTAAAGAACACTATACCTCGTGTTTGCCCTTCATCCGGCACACTCGAATGTCGTTCTTATTGGATTCCCATGTCCGTTTCTGGGATGAGACACAGTCACAGTATGTTTGTTTTGTGTTCACACATACATTGTCAATTATGTGTGTGTATGTGTGTGCAAGAGTCTTACCTTGCTGTAGAACATCTCATCACCTGCCATGTTGTCCAGCTCCACTCTGTACAAATCATCTCTGCACAGCATGAAAAGATACAATAATTCAGTCCCAATATATTACTAATATATCGATAGATTAGGATCAGTGGTGTAGTCTGTGATACGTACGTATACACAGGATACCCACTGAAAATGCATTAATATTTCAGTATACCCACTACAACAAAACTGTCTAACTATAACACTACAACACCTTAGACTACACCACTGATTAGGACATGTAATTATAGCTTAGAATATAGATAACAGCAGATAAGGTGTCAATACAGCAACACAAGACAAGGAGTTTTCTTCTTCTTCTCTTCTTTTTCAGAATAAAACTGATTTATTTACTCTTTGTTATGATGACGAGCCGAGTAAAGGTTTATTTTAAATCTAATTTAATTTATGCAGAAGAACTACTGTTGTTGCTGTTGTTTTTTTTTTTTATTTAATTTCATTTGATTTATTTCTTTATTTTGATCACTGTGCCTTATCTGTTGGGATGCCATATGTGTGTTTGTTCTGGACAAACAGGCTAAATCTTCAACATTCTTTCATATAAGGAGGATTATGTTATTTATTCGCTCATATGTTGTTTATCAGTCTTCATTTCTAGTCTACCCTCTCCGTATGTGGGGGGAGTATTATTGGATGTTAAGATGTCATATTTCTGAATTATTCTGAATTATTTATTCTGTTTACATCATAATCTAAAGGAAACTCCATTTCAAACTTTTTAATTTTATCACCAAGTGTTTGTTTTTTCTCACCACATGTATGAGGCTGTTCTCTTTTCATGTGTCATGTAGAGGAATAATGTGAACAAACAGGTTTCACTTGACATTTAACAAACAAGATTGAACACAACCTCAGCAGAACAAACTGAAAATGTACTCTGTGGAGTGACAGCAGATGGAAGCCGTGGCATCAAATGAAAGCAAAAGGACATTAATGCGAACACGTCAGTAACACACAGTTGGAGGCGGTTGCCGTTGGTTACCTGGCTCCGATGTAGAGTGTGCGGTTGACTTGCAGGACCGTCTGGATGTGCAGCTCCTGCCTCTGAGCTGAGCGATGAGCTCTGCCTAGGAACACCGGATACCTCCTCACCACTGACATCAACACAGACAGACAGACAGACAGAGAGAATGAAGTGCTTTCTAAAACATCCAGAAATTCAGTGTCATGCTCAAGGATACCTTGACAGCTGAGAGAGTACAGGACATGAAACAGCCTCCCTAACCTTCACTTTAATGGTGTCCTCACTCATTCCTGATGCTTTTGTTTAGGCAAACAGAGATAATAGGCAGAGACTAATGGTGTAGCAGTTACAACAGACTTTTACTGTCTTAGTGTTTTTTCTGCAGTTGATGCACAGAGCTTCATAATAAGAAATAGATGTATGTAATTGCTATTGTTATTAGTTCATTGCAAAAAAAAAAAATGCATTTCTTCTTTCCCCTGTCTACCCATCAGATAAATGAGAGAGTTTAGATGAGGTGGAGGGGAGAAAGTGGCAATATTAGACTATGATAAAGTTTTGAAGAGGAGGACAACAGTCTCCACAGGGAGCCCTCATCATCAGGAGACAGATTGGGAAAGCGTCTCATTGTCCTTGACTGCAGGGGAGGGAGAGAGGACATAGCGATCTATCTCCACCTGTCTCCTCCTCCTCTCTCTTACACTCCTCAGCTTTCCGTATCACCCCATCCAAACTGTCTCTCACTTTTTAATCTTACTACACCTCTCGACATCTATAGCAGTCTTTATTTCTTTCTTCATATCTTTCTGTCTCTTATTTATCTACTTTACTGCTACAGGGAGATGGAGTGAAGTCTGTAAGGCAGAGAGCCAGGCTGCTAGCATGGCTAAAAACCCACAAAAACAGCTGCACACCAACACTCTGACCCTTAACCCTCTGATTTCCACACATACAGTGGACCCATTCATCACTGCTGCGCACACACACACTCATGCACACACATACACACACATGGGGAGGGACACATACCCTCTACAGGGACGTAGCTGAGTGGACTGGGCTCCTCTGGGAATGAGCCATCAGCCAGTTGAAGCAGCAGGAGAAGAAATGTGAGGGGAGGAGCCACGGTCACCATGGCAGCAGCACACATGCACTGTTAACAAAGAGAGATGGGAGGAGAAATATCATTGTTGTGCCTATATGTGTGTGTGTGTGTGTGTGTCTGTGTGCGTGTGTGTGCGTATGTGTGTACGTGCACATGAAGGTGAAGGAGCATGTGAATGTGTGTTTTGACATTTTGACAGATTTGTCATCACAGTTATTCCAACAGGTGTGTGTGTGTGTGTGTGTAAGAAAAGGGTCAGCGGTGATTGGTGCCACCAACGTGGCTTCAGCAGGGAGCTAATGTGTTTCTATTGTCTACTTTAATGGTGTTATGGCCGTCTATTGTCAGAAATGTCACTCCATTGTCAAACAGTATGAATTGAAGGAGAATCTCAGAGCCATTTAACACAACAAGGGACAACACAGTCACAGGATCACAAAACCACTTTGGGTGATAATGTTTCTTTCACCCATTGTGAATCTTTGCAGGCATATGGTGGCTATATTACTGGTAATTGACCACAAAACAGGAAGGAGCTGGTCTTTATAGATCAGAGAGAGAGGGTATAAAAAGGAGAGTTGAAGCGAGTGACTTGGCCAAGCTGGACATTGTCTGTGGAAGGGTCAAAAGTCAAGAATGCTCTAAATCCTGACCAAGAAAAAGAGGGAGGAAACTGTTTTTGGTCTTTAAAAGGCCACCAAAGGGTCATTTACTGTGTGAGACATGTGTGTGCGCACACACACACACACACACACACACACAAAGACATGGACAAAACAAGCGTCTACAGTCATCCTAGCAGATCTTTGGAGCTAAATGCTAATACCAGCATGCTACAGTAACAGTGCGAATGTGCCTACCATATTGTTTGGTGTGTCAGAGTCCTAACATTTGATCAAGTCAGGCACATGTATGGCATGGGAACATCATTAATTGTGAATGTGTTTCACCATAAACCAAACTCTGACCTTGTGGTGGTCACAGTCAAAGAATAACTGAAGTCAGTAGAATCTGTCACAATGAGGGTGGTGGACCAACCAGCAGACATTGCCATCTGTTAGTAGCTACACTGCTAGTGTGGCTAAAAACCCATGTGAAGGGGTCAAAGGGTAAAAAAAAAAGCCCTTTTGATGAATACCAGCATTTTATACACCTGTAAAACCAAAGCAGTAGAATAGCACTGGTGCACATAAGTTACTGTCAGACGTAATCTGCGGCAGCCACGCCATCAAACGCATGTTTAACTCATGATGTTTTTCTATGCATTTCCTCAAAACGCCTGTGGCTCAGCTACACAGCATGTGTGGCAGAGCTTTGATGCAAGAGTACATAGAAATGGAAGAGGAGGCTTAAAGAGAAGAAAAGAGAAGACAAGACAAAACAAAACAAGGAAAACAAAAACAGATGAAGCTCTTGAGTTTTGTGTAACACAAATGAAAAGTTACTGAAGAAAAGGATGCAAGCAACACAACTGCTGTTCCCGTCAAATGAACCTGAATTCCATATTACGCTTTCACCCCAACCCCCCACTTTATTTCCCTTCATCCCCTGGACTCGCTACCTCCATCACCCACCTCCTCCCTTCATTTCTCTTTCTTTCTCTCTATCTCTCAGCTCTTCTGTTCCATGATAAAATCCCCATGCCTGTTTTTGGAGATAGAAACACCAGAGGTAGATGTAGATCTGGTAGTTGCTAAGGTGATGACATCTGCTATTTGAAGCGCACCGATGCTCCTGTAGCTGTAACACACACACACTATACACATATAGGCACATTCACCTGTGTTGCCAACACTTCAGACTGTGCATGAGATGGAGTGACAAGCTGTTTGAAGACATCAGTGAGGCAATGTGGGCTGCAGACTATACACAAGGGGCCACTTCAAATGAAATCCTAGCTCAGAGATTGCAGGTTTGACATCCCTAAGCTTCCCCCTCATCAGATGCATTGGAGGAGCCCTGGGGTGGGGGGTAGTGAGAGATGGGGTGGTGGTGGGGTTTGTTTCATCTCTTCTGTTGGGATTCCCCGGAGAAGAACTGATTAAGTCTGGTTTAGGGTCAGTCTCATTTCATTATGACCATTTCATGAGAGGGACACAAATTTGATGCCTAAAATGAAATTTGGTTTCCTTGTGTGGACTGAAAAGGATGTGGGGGATTAAATCAAGCATGTTTCTAGTGAGATTAGCCATTATTTGGTTACAGACTAGCTTTGTCACATGAATTGCTTTTCACCAAGTCATGCAGTTTGTTAAAAAAAACAAAAAACAAACAATAGTCGGAGATTTTAACCCAGTCAGATCGAACAGACATATTCACACATTCAACATGACATATACTTCGTATATTATCTATATGATGCCCACATTCACGTACATCAAACTCCAAAATTTCCATGAGAATAATCATGTTTTGAAGTTGTCCAGTGAGCACTGTCTGTACATCCATGAATGCCTTGCAAAAAGGGACTGATAGCAGTTAATTCAGCATGACATAGTCTAAAAAAGGTCGTAGCTCACAGGATATCACACTGAATCTATAGCAAAATTACGGACAAGTATACAAAACATCAGCTTTTGTGTTGAAATCCATTGACATGAACTCTTCTACCTGTCTTTTCACTGAAAGTTCCCCCAGTGTAGTTCTCGTATGACATAGATATTAATACGCTGTTATTGGTATTTGCATTGAAAATCTGTGTACACTGTAAAATATTATTTTATATTGAATGAAAAATAAAAAAATTTGTTGCATAAATACCATCCTGAAGATGTATAGTACAACTCACATGCAAACTATCCAACATACTGCACGTCTGCCGAGTCAATCTGCTAAAAGCCTGTAAATAAAGACAGGGAAAAAAACTCTGGTGTTCAAAGCTGGACATCTCTGTCTCTTACTCTCACAGTTCCCCTCTCTCTCTCTCTCTCTCTCTGCCACACACACTCATACACGCACACGTACACGCAAACTGCAACATACTAAAGCCCTGTGGCCAATCATTGATGAAGCCTCCTCATTAGAGTGCATATTGATTAAGGTTATTGATCCATAAGATAAACCATCAGATCTGGGCCAAGGCCAGCATATTATAGCTCTGCTGCTGGCTAGTGCCATGACAAAGGCAGTATTTTTAATGCTCTGGGCTATAAAAAGAGGTTCAGGGCAGCGCTTTGACGTTTGGTTATCAAGCATTCTTAGTTTTCCCTGCTGCGCTGAAAAGACAGAAAAGAGAGGAGGATGAAAGGTGCTTTGAGTTAAAGACAAAAAAGAAGAAGAAGAAAAAAAACGGAGGAGAGATACCTCCTGCAACAGAGCTCCAGCTCATCAAGCTATAAAAAAAACAGACCGCTGGTGACAGAATGAGTATCAGGAAATTGAGGGAAGAGAGACGAGTGAGTGGAGAGAAGAAAGGGTGTTATGCTACTTGTGTCAAATCATGTTGCTGAGATAGGATTAAATGGTGTGACACTGACACGGTTATCATGGGATGCATGTAATGCCGATGACAGCCACGCAGTGTAATCTAGCCTCATCAACCAGCCCATTAGCAAATCACCTGCTAACGCTCACATCATTAACCAATCAGCAGGACATGTGAAGAAGCATAATCACCTGCTCTCTCCTCTTATCAGTTTGTCCATATGCTTTGTCCTTATTGGCCGTGACTGAGCTCCATTTCATAGTCTTTTCCTCCAGTGTGTTGTTGTTCACCTGCCAAAGCTCGATCTGACAGGAATGACAGGGGGTGAGCTGCATGCTGGGAATTTCTATACAGCCCCCATTGCGCCAACAAGCTATGTGAAAGATATGTACCGAACGATTACCTATTTAATGTTTGGGCATGACTCCCATCCTAAAATGCTTAAGTGGCCTTTCATGTATATTGGACATACTCATATTTGCACTGTGCATCTCTACTATTAAAGCTGCTCGGCAAGATCAATACACCCTTATCCTGCTAAACAGGGACAGAATAAAGAGCACCGTCTCTATTCACGCCGAGGAACATTTACTGACCCTGAGAAAACACTAAGACATAAATACGAAGGGCCTCAGCAGTCTGTCTGAAGGCAGGGATGCACGGCCAACCACTGCCACTGCTGCGCAATGTTGTCGAGATGCTCGAGCCATGACCTGCGCTGCACCCAGTTAATTAGTCCTTTCGTATATGTATGTTTACATGTGTGTGGCAGGAACAAGTCTAAAACCATCTTTCTTTGGTGTTGACATTTCACTTATCACTGTATCTGACCTTTGTTTTCTGATGTGTTGTGTTGAATGTGTGCGTTGTTTCTTTGTGATTGGGTCTACGGGCGAAATCTCTCTCTCTCTCTCTCTCTCTCTCTCTCTCGTCATTTTGGTGTCTTTCCCTCTGTCTCTCGCCCTCTGTTTAGCTGCTGCAGCCACTCCACTCTGTGCCTTTGTTACCGTAGCAACCAATAGCAAAGCCAGGCAGAGATGTTCTATTGCAGTAGATGTAAAAGCGAGGAGGGCGGGTTCGCCCTCTAACACATACAGTACATACGTGTGAGTATACATGCAGGCACACACAAACACACACACTCACACACAATGATACATACACTTGTATATTAATCCAGATCCATATACCGTCATTTGAGTGTGCATGAACACATACATGGAGACAAATATAAGGAGGTGGGGGTCCCCTCTCTCTCTGTGAGGAGGGGGATGGGGGAGCTCCAAGCATTTTGTCTCCACATTATCCACACCCTGGCAAGACAGTACAGCTCATTTGAAATCAATAGGTCAAAGGCGGAAAATATTGTTTGAAAACACAACAATACATTTATTAGGCACCGACTTAGAAAAGATGCTCACAGCTGAACCTGCTTTCCCATCAATAATATCATGTTTAAACTGAATCTGAATCTATCAGTCTGGTTTAAGTGGGTGATCACTGTATCACTGTTTGCTGGTAATGCAGATGTAGTCAGGATGATTTAAAATAACTTAACTCAACACAAGGTCAAATGTGATGTAACCAACTTGATTTTGCACATGTCAAGAAACTTTCATTTTACCAAACAAATAGATCAGGAAAGTCAAAGCTGTAAAGTTGTATTAGTATAAAATTTTAAAGTTATGCATGTATCAATATAAGGACTCGGCTGAAATAGAATCTTTATCATCCTCGTCTCATTTGTAACACACTTGCTCCTTAAGGACAGTATGCAGGTTGAAGCCCGGAATAAAGCAAAATGGCCTGAGGGGTAGAGACACAGACAAGGGCTAAACTGGGAGAAGTGGGTCACCTTCACACTTCAGTACTCCACCATGCGAACACTATAGCTTCATTAACAGACTTACAACTGATTGCACTGAAAACAGCAATGGTTGAACAAAATGTAACTCTGACAGATGTTTTTCTGACTGTGACACAGTGGTGATTCCAGATTAATACAGAACAAATATAGAAATAAAAGTTCACACAAACTTTCCAAGACTCCACAAAATAAATCTCTCTCTGTTTGTCCTTTGACAACTACAAGATGTGCCTCAAGATGATGTATATTCAGGTGTGTAGCTCAGATGTCGAGTTACACAGGACTGACATGATACCAGATTGAGAAGCAGTCTGCTGTAGTAATTGATGGAAAAAATGAATTTTGCAAAAAATATAAATACAATAAAATAAAAAAATACAAGATAAACAAAACAAAACAAAACAAAAACCCTAATGTCACATATTTTATAGATTCAACTCTAAAACTACAGAGCAACATGTTGACATCTGACCCGTGAGTACGTACTGTATCACCACGATGAGCACCCAGCACTCATGAGGTGCACCGCACCAATTTTTGAACTTGACCTTCATTTTAATCTCAACTCCACCTGTGCCTGTAATGTTTAGTGAATCTTGCTGCGATGCTGTCACGCTGACAAAATCCGTCCACAGACATAGAAACACCTGGCAGAGCACTCAGACCTAATTTGCAGTAGTTTTTCACTACAATAGGTGTCTGCAGGACCACATTTTTTCATCATGACTCCTCATTCACACACACACACACACACACAAGGCGAAAACAATACAACACGCTGTCATGACTGGCGAGTACAGAATTAATTCAACCACAGGTATCTGGGGGACGTTTTAAAGCTTGGTTTTGGAAGTGGTACTTGCTGATGAAACCATTAACCTCCAAAGAAACTGTGAAGCAGAATTAGTGACTGAGTCAACAGTTATTTTAAAAAAGTACTGACTTTGTATTTGAGGAGAGAAGTTGAGAAATCTCTCATTCCCTCCCCTAAAGATGAAAGCTGGACTACATGGTACATTACAGCATTTCCACATCTAGCTTGGAGGTTTGCCACTCAATAAAAAAATATAGGCCCTCGGTCTCCAGTAAACACAGATCTAAAGAATCTGGAGGGGAACAGGCTCAACTTTTACTGTAGCTTAGCCGGTAGGCACACCTATCATTATGTTGTCAAATTAATCTTCCCTGTCAAGCAAACCTGTTCTCTGGTGGAGAGTTGGATGAGAAGATCAACTAATAGGCTTAAATAGACACTTTCCCTCAGCATCCAGTTATCTTAGCTTAGCACAAAGCCTGGAAGACAGAAAAACCCGCTTAGTTTACGGTCTTACAAGGCTATATGTCCAACTGTCTTTTGGCTGGGCGCAGTGGCTTTGTGTCACCTCTGCCTGGCAAAAGGTCCCTGTCTAGCTAATCCCATGTAAAACTGTGAATTGACATTTTCACACTATGGTCTTTAAATGGATTAAAAAGATATGATGTGTTAATAATGAGCTTTAGAAGTACAGGCTACTGGTAGGCAGATTTTTATCAGTCTTTCGATGGAGCTGTGTTAGCTGTTTCTATTGTTTTTATTCTTGGAGCTAAGCTAACAAGCTGCTAGCTGTAGCTTCATTTTAAGGTGTATATTTGAGAGCACTATCAGTCTCCTCATTTATTAAAGATTACTAGCTTGGTTGGTAAACGGTGGCTAATTCCACATGCTGGTGCTTCAGATTTTCATTTTAATTTAAAATGGCTGCAGTGGGAATAATCATTTGTTCCATTATATTATAAATCCCTCATAACAGGTGGCAATATCAGAACCACATGGTGTCAAAGCAAACAGACTGGATATTTTTTTAGATTCACAGACCTGTTCACACGAAGTCATTCACAAACACAGGGAAAAGCAAATGTGCACCAGGACACACATCCCTGCTCTCCAACAGTAGAATCACTGTGTCAAGTCTTTATCTTATCAAGTTGGAGGCGATATTCCCTCAAGAGGCTGCCTGTCTCCTCAGCGCAGGTCTAATCAGAGTTAAGGGAATCTGTCTTTGGCTGTTAAATATCCTAAAATACTATTCAATCTACAGGGTCATTTATATGCTAATGCAAAGGTTACCTCTGCAAAGGCCTTTTGACGCAGCTGTGTGCTATTAGGTTATGTGTGAGAAAGAAAGAAAGACAGAAAGGCAGAAAGAAGAGAGAGATAGCAAGAATGAATGAGTAATGAAAGAGGAAGATGAAAAGAGGAGATGCTGGAGAAAGGAGCTGAAGGAAAAGAGAGAAGAGAAGAGACAGAGACAGAGAGGAAGAGAGAGATATTCCCTTGGGTGAGTGCCATAGGTAATTAAAATAGGATGGACAGAGCTGGAGTCTAGCCAGAGAGAGCTCCATCTCCCCCCAGACTTCTTCCCCAATCAGGCCTTCTGCCCTAAACCAAATTGCTGCTAATGTCAGGCACACAGTAGTGTATGGCTGCAGAGTTGTCAGCTTATAGATAACGGACATTTACATACAGTAGGACATACACGGCTCAGAAATGCAGGTACACATTGGGCCACAGACACACACACACACACACACACACACACACACATGTATTTCTGGTGCTGCAATGAGATGAGAGAGACAAGATGAGAGAATTGCACAGAAAACAAAAAACAAAAGAAAACAACAAACACACAAACATTCTTGTTTATCATGTTCGTGGTCACTAACATAATGTATTCCTTAGCATTACTCATCAGAACCCAATGCCTCACCCCCATCCTTAATCCTAAAACCAAATCTTAAAATAGCATGGTCCCCACAAAACTGTTGGACCCCACTTGTGAGCTCCTGGATATTGGACTGTGAGTACAGCACACACACACACACACACACACACACACACATTTATGGTGCTGTAGAAAGCTGCAGCAAGGGCAAACGTTACTAACCAGAGTTTGACTGCAGTAAGCACATATACATTCACTGCACAGCTCTGAGCGAGCACATGAGTATGCAGTGCACACACTCAGACACACACTACGCACACACAGTCCAACACATGCAGTCTAATTACACGACAGTGACGCGGGTTTTTCATCTATAAATTTGATCTGTTTTACGATGATTGTTGTTCTGTTTCATAAATGTCTTAATTGCGCACTCTATACTGTACAAGGTAGTCCGGGACATCTGTCTCTGGGGAGGATGTATTTTCTTCTTCTTACTGTAACAATGCCTTAAGGTAGCCTTTGTTATTTTCATCTTATTGCTTGAAAATCTGTGTCCTGATTATTTGAGTCATCAGTATCATTCTTTTGTTATATATTTTTTTGGTTTGTTTGTTTCTATGTGTCACTGACCACTGCCGACATTTCCCTGCCTTTCATTTTTCCACTTCAACAAAGACTATGCTAAATAGGCTGTGCTAATGCTTCAATGTGGCAGCCATTACCATATATCTCATACCCTGTTAGCGCCTTCTCTTATGCTGCTGTAAAAGGAGGCGCAGGCTGAAAGGTAGCTCATACTGTCGTCATGTTGTTCTGTGTGCTGTGATCACCACTAAGGGTAAATATAGCTCTTTTGGCAGAAGTCTGCTAAGAGGATCATAGCTCACAATAGGTGGTCGACAAACAACAGACATCAAAATGCCAAAGAACCTGCTTGTGGATTGACATGTGCACACATGCACGCTCAGACGCACACACCTACGGCATGCACACTCGTGCGTGGAGGCGACACCTCCCCTGAGAGCCTTCTCTCCACCTTGCAGGTATAATTGCGTTTCAGCTATGCTTTGCTCCTCTCCTCTCAGTTGTGACTGGGCCCCAGATGAAAAGCAATAATTAAAAGAGAAAAGTTGTGTTTGTAGGGATGAAGGGATGGATAGGAGGGATAGGAGAGGACAGGATGAAGGGGAGAAAAAGATTAACCACAACAAAGCTTCATCAGGCTACAAAACCATCTCGAGTAGCTGGGAGACAAAGGACTCGGATGCGGCTTTATCTCCCAATAAAAAAGTCTACCAAATCCCTCTGGCTAAGCTGCCATAACTAAAGCTTGC
Source organism: Caranx ignobilis (assembly GCA_021432705.1). Lineage (NCBI taxonomy): Eukaryota > Metazoa > Chordata > Actinopteri > Carangiformes > Carangidae > Caranx > Caranx ignobilis. The sequence continues at coordinate 38,736,950 of MU269980.1, forward strand.
CTTTGGGTAAGGTGCTTGCTGAATTTGTTGGACAACAAAAGCAGCAAAATGTGTGAAGATAAACCCGGCTCCTGAGAAACATATATACCTCCGTTCATTTTGTGCAAAGAAGTAAAAAGTCAAGTGCCTCAGCTGTGGCATTTGAGAAAAGGTTACTTGGTTATTTGCTTATTTTGCTTGCGCGTGTGGAGACGTGGGTGAGTGCCTGGGTGAAAGCTTGGAGTGGATGGTCATTTTCTCACTTTGCAATTTTGTGATGCAAATGAGACCACAAAGGTAAGAGATTAGACTGCCTCTGTCCTTCGAAGTTGCTGTGCTGTCGCTCACAACTGAAATGCCAGGCAGCTGGCTGCAAAGAGATGATTCATTTGAGAGACAAACCAGCTCATACCTGCCATGACCCTCACAACACCGCACACTACGACACAAACACACACATACATACATACAAACAGCACACACACAAATAAAATATGAATTCACTGCCCATGCTTATGCAATTATCTACATGACCCCTGTGTGGGATTACTGGAGGAGCTGTTAAGGTGAGACAATGGACAGAACAGTACACTGCAAATTGAGCACACATGGGACTGTGTTATAACATGTGCAGAGACCACACAATGTGCACAAGGATGCATGAAGCTCTAGGGAGGAATCAGTTCAGACAGAGAGCCATAAAACTGAAGATACATGACCACTGTAAAGTATCTGAGGGTTTGTTTTTTTTTTTACTTTGAAAACAACTGCAAGGCATTATTACAGGCATATGAGGCTGATAAAGCAACCAGCCACCCTGTTCTTCTGAACATCTTTTATCTCGTGGCGTGCAGTTTATGATAGCATGGACAATTTATGGCAGACTTTGCGATAGGTAAAGCTCCTCTGCTTATGTGGCAACAATCATGTTGATTCTCTCCCGTTTCAAACATCTGGAAGGACTTGTCCGAAAGGCTCCGTTAGGCTCCTGAAAGCCCCTCACATCAACACAGAGAATGTTTTGCATGAGGGAGTTTATTTTAAATACCTGTCTTGGGATAAAAGCTCGTATCTGACAAGTAAAGAAAGTATGCCTGCAGGACGCCTGAACCTCTGGCCTCCTTAATCCTGCACAATGACTCCCTAATGTCCACACTCTGAAGACCCCACTGGAAGGAGGTCACCCAGCAGATGCCTGCCCAGCTAGGTCCCTCTGATCTTACAGCCCTGGGGTCCATAGACTCCAACACCCCTTTCAAGTGTTGATTTTACACTATAAAGAATCCCACCAAACCCAACCATTAGATGAACGCTGTGTTCTGTATGAAATTGGAACCTCAAACAGATACTGTATCTGCCTGCCTTTGTGGAAAAAAAAGCATTCCTTGTAAGAACTTTGCTTTACTTTATGATCGGATTAGTGAATAATCCTGTCTGCTTTCTGGCGCAGACAGGGGTGGTTATTGTTAGGGCAGATGGGAGTTGATACAGCAAGTTTTAAGAAGTTAATTAAAGTTTATCTAAACACTAAAAGAGCATAAATCAACATTCCCTCATGTACAGGCAGAGCAGAGTTTCTCCTGACTAAGTGAAAACATGTAAATCTACCTTGAATATCAGTTAAAATTTACAAGAAACGTTCTGTTATTTAAATAAAACAAATGTTTGATGGCTTGGGAGTTTTAAAATCAGCTCAGGTTTGATGAAAAGAAATAACGCATTCCTGTTGGCTGGTGCAGAGTAGAAACAGAGAAGTGCATGTTTATAGGCAGATTAGAGGCTGGCAGTGGAACCAGGAGTGTTTGAGTCAGTCAATGTTCCTCTCTTTGTATCAGAGGTAAAGAGAGGCAATTTGTCGCCGATTGCTTGACGTATTCTCTCGGTGATAGGAGCAGAGCTGTTAGGTAACATCTCTCTCCTCCCAACATCTTCTCTCTGTTTCATCGCACTCTGTTTAGCTCACACACACACACACACACACACACACACACACACACACACACACACACATATACACCTGATATCTGACTGTCATTGTACACATTTCTTGAAATGTGCTCCTTAGAAACCCCAACATACTAATCTGCTATTTACTCTCTTTGTGGGCAGGCTGAATTATGCTGCAATCCTGTCTATTTTTTTTTTTCGTGCTTGAGGTGCTCTATTTGCAGCTTAGCATGTGTGATTGAATACGGCCCTATGTGATCAATAGAGCTCATTAAATGTCCCTGTGGGCAGTTGTGTCACCCTGAGGCCCTCTCTTAGATTGCTTTTACCTGCAGTCTGCTCTGCCTTATTGCTTCAACTGGTTCCAACTTTGTTTGCAGCATAATTAATTTTATAATGGAATTACTCAAGCCTAGGATTTGTGTGCTCGTTCCCTGAATGTACGCTGAAGCATCCATTTGTTTCCCTTCAGTGTGAGCTGTGTTTTGGTGTTAGGAGGCTTTGGTATAGCTGTATGTTTGGGATGGGCGGGTGTTAGACTGCCTTCCAAAGGGAGGCTGAAGGAAACAGTGGCTGCACCTGTTGTTCCCTGCGGTTGCTGTGTGGTGGGGTCAGCACCTGCTCACACGGCTGCTGTGTGGCTGTCTGTGTGGGCAGTGGGGATAACAGGGAGACCATTCACACCCGCTCAGACTGCTGTCGGCAGCCCCTCTCCCTCAGTGCTCGTTCACTCTGTGCTCTCCGCTCCATCATTTCTTTTTCTGTCATTTACATCCTCTGCCTATCCTTCTGTAGTCTCCAGATTGCTATCATCCACACTTTATCCTTTGTATTCTCCAATCTGTCTGTCTCTCCATCTTCTCCTTTCTTTTTTGTCTCCCATCACCTCTCTTTTTCCCCTTTTCAATCCGCACAGGAACACAAACATAAACAGCAGCAGCTGGAAGCTGTTATAGTCCTCCTGCGGTACTCGATGGCTTTTAGTGTGAAGGATGAAGTTGTAAACAATAAATTACATATAACTACTAAATCACCTCAGCCAGATCTAAGGCGGCTGCGAGTGAGCATTTAACTGGAGCCATAGAGGTTGAGAGTGTGCATGCATGGGCAATTTAGGTGGCGAGTTATTTAACAGGGCACATTTTTAACAAAAGGTATCAGAGTACATGAATCTGAGTAATCCTCAGTTTTCTAAAGTCAGGCAGTGGTAGTCTTAATTACTGATAACTATCTTACTTTTTCTTTATTTGGACTTTTGTCAAACGCCTGCTGTGTGCATGCATCATGCCACTCCTGTTACTCCAACTGTGAGTGATTAATGACATAATCAATTGACGTTATGGCTCCCAAATCATCACATCTGACCTTTACTCTTGTTAACAGGACATTTCAAGCAAATATTTAATATAACACATTACTAATTTACACAGGGGAGCAATTCAATAAAACGCCTGAAGGCATTTATACCATGACCTATGATCTCAGGTCGTGATCTCAATGTGCTCGTCCTTGCAATGCAGTGTTACAATGCATGTGTCCTAAGTATTGTGAGCCTCTCTCTCTTTTTGCTGAGACATCACTTTAAACCTATGTGTTACACTGTAAGATCGTATATGCAACACGTGAAGGAACAATGCTATGCAACAAAGATGCGCATATGATATGCAAATAAAACATCAAACTTGCAGCAGACACAAAGAGCAGTCCGTGTCCACAAAGGTCCAGACGATGCCAAGCAGACATACTGGTTAACCCAGAGGAGTGATAATGCAGCATCGCGTTTGGTGGCAGTAATAAAAATGCGCACATGCTGTATATACCTGTTCACCCCATCCCACCCCCCGCCCTCGTCTCCCTCGCACATACCCTATCCATCTCTCAATCCCACCATTTGGCACACTCACCGCACCAGATGGCCAGGTATAGGGAGGCTGAGGCAGGTGCCAGTCGCCAACTCGCCCTCTCCGGTCGCTTGTCTTCCCCTCTGTGGAGAAAAGGGTGATGGATACCACGGCTCTCCGTGTCCAAAGCCTCTCTGAAATAACAGCAGCTCCTCAGCCGCACCTCACCTGTCTCTTCCCTCTACGGTTCCTGCGCGTCGCCGTAGCATCACCGTTTACCGAGCGCGTCCAATACGCCCAGTCAACTACAAAACGTTTTTTTTCCCTGGAGAGAATGAGTCCGACCCCAATAGGTGTAAACCGGAATCTGTTAGGAGGGGTTTTCTGTGATCCAGATCACGTTCTCACTCGCGGCAGCCTTGTTCAGACCCTTGCAAAATCCCAAATCCTGCAATTGCGGACTGTATTAAATCTTCTGGCAGGAGGGGGGACCGGCCAGTTGTCTGCACTTGGTCAAGCTACGGCTTTGAAACCAGCAGTCAGCAAAACGTAATCCCCTTTTCAAATTTACAGTGGCGAGGTGAAATGTCCACCGTAGAGCAGGCACAGTGACAGCAGGGGCCCATAATTCACACCCCTGAAACACAGTCCTGCAGTGGATCAATGATGAATGGAGCACCTCTCTCTCTCTCTCTCTCTCTCTCTCTCTCTCTCTCTCCGTCAGTGCCCCTCTCTCTATTTCACTCTCTCTCTCTTACACATATATACATATTGGATGGTTTTCAGCAAACTTGAGACAAACAATAAGCCTAACTGGAGAATAATGTCTTTTATAATGGCTATTATTGTAAGACAATTTAATGCTAATAGTTCTGGGCTGTATGTTAAAGCAACAAACATCTTAATGTGCTTAAATATAGTATTCACAGAGAGTATCAGTAGGCCTGTTCTTCACTTTTACTAGGTTATATTTACTGACAGTTCAATTCAATTCAAAATACTTTATTTGTCCCCATGGGGCAATTGAAGTTATATTTACTGTCTCAAGGTTTGGACAAAACGTCTGTCTGAGTGAGCTGTTCTTTTACATTACATTACAGCAGTAATGTGATGGTGTGCTCTGTGTCATCTGTCATAATGAGTGAAAGGTGTGTGATGGATCTGTGTCTCCTGTCGGAGAAGCTAGGATGGGCAGCAGATGGTTTTAGAGGCAGTAAATAAAGCTATGATAATGCATGAAAATTATAGACAGCTACAACAATATGATGCATGATTATACAGTGAACTGCCCACAGTAGCTACATTAAGCTAACACAACTGTCTCCAATCATTTAGATCTTGATACATCAATAGTAGCCTATTAATCAAGTAAAAATCCTAATCAGTGATCAACCAAACAAAACCAAAACAGTCAAATCTACTGCATAATGAGTAGCATCACTTAAGTTTAGGCTATAGCTGAGAATTGTAACACTATATTATTATTTTAACTTAAGTAAAGGATCTTGTTGCACCTATGAATTTTTAAACATTCAGACAGAGGATAAACCGCAGTATCTGTGTTACATGCTCTATATAGTTTTGATATCCAGTCAAGTTTTCATGTTGGATTGAATGTATGATTCTTTTTTTTTTTTTTTTTTTTTGATCTGCTTTTCATTAGTTGCGCATTAATTTTTTTATTTTTTCTTTCGAGTGTGCTATCTTAGGTGTATGTTGTTACATGACAGGATCCTATCAAATGAATTCAGCCTACCATCCTCACGCCTCTCTGAACCTCGTAAAATAATGCAACATATATATATATATATATATGTATGTATGTGTGTGTGTGTGTATATATATATATATATATATACAAACATATATATGTATATATATATATATATATATATACACACACACACATATACTATCTATCTATATATATATATATATATATATATATATATATATATATATATATGAGGCCTAAATATATGTAAATTCAATTCATTCAGGACAGTTTTTCTCATCCTTGTTTATATATGCTCGATATAAATGAGAAGATAATCGATAATTCCCTGGCCCATTATTTGAAGTTTTGAAAAAGGAATACGGCCTTACGTCACTTCCGGCTTTAGTCGGACAGTAGTAGAAAAAAATATCTGGTTGCCATGAATTTCAGCTAGCTAGCCACCGACAACTGTCAGTACGCTTGAGTAAAACCATCCATGTCAAGACACAAGAACGACTGTCGAAGTCGTGTGCTGCTTCTGTGTACATATAGGGGCACACCAGCCTGCTTGCCGACATACTGTGAATTGGTAAGTAGCTAGCTTTGATGCTATCATGCTAGCGAGATAGCCGCCGCCGCTAGCTGGTTGCCTTGCTAATGATAAGTGATGATATTTTGACTGTTCGCTGCCATTAACCTGCACGGTGGCTAATATCTATCACTCGCTGTAATGCGTCGCTCGTCAACATTTCCAGCAGTCGGTATGCTAAGTCGACATATCGCTCCGGTTACATCCCCATCATCACTGGCTAACATTAGATGTTAATATCGTTGTTAACCATGTAGCTACATTAGCACATCAGTCGCTCTGTGTTGAGGGGGTGTTGTAATTAATCACTAATATTCACGATCACATCAGGACATCTGATTCATTTTAATCCCTCAGTGACATAGTAGCCACCTCGGTACATTAATTGGATGTTTTACTTGAACCATGAGAAATGCTCAATGGTTACAAGAGCTGGACAATGATGGCACTGGCAACTGGCGTTTAACCTCTTAATGAGTCCGTGTTGTGTATAATCTTTGAATCAAGGTTATCTCTTCCTCTATAGCTGTGAAGCCAGGTTACTTTTTACCTTCTGTTGATGTCAGTGCAATTTTCTTTGGATCTAAATTCTTTATATCACAAAGCACGAATCCCTTCTCAATATTTATCATCTGTCACATCAGGACACAGCACACATAAGCTAAAAAAAATAGCATTATGAAAGAGCAGGGCAGTTAAGTGGTCGTGCCCTTGTGACCATATGTTGCCATGTAGAACTTACTGGCATATGATGACAAACCATATTTGTGTTGTTCTTATCTTTTTTTTTTTTTTTTTTTTTTTTAAATTAGATCCAGCTGGCTCAGTGACTAGACTAGAAGACCTTGGCACCATTGTGTGCCAGTTCATTTCAAGACCCAGGGATCTCTGAATCCAGGTATGTTCACAACAGCATTTCTCGCAGGAGAGTGAGTAGGGACTGCAGTAAGAGCTTTATGTTACCACTGTTTTTCATCTGGCAAAAGTATTTTTTTCTACCTCTTTCTCTCAGAGAAATTACTGTGAAGCAAACATAAGATTTAATTGATCAATCTGTTGATCAACCTCAACTGGGCTGAATCTTCTCTTCAATCTGTAGAGCATAATGCATTTTATGTCTTTTTTAATCCAGTTACTAGATGCAATGACACCACTTCCTCTCCTATGAGATTAATAAGCCTGATTTTATATTTAAAAATTGACAATGGAAGGTGTGACCTGTGTTATTGCTGTTTTTCTGCAAACTATTTACTCTGTCCTCCATCTCTATTTTTATTTCCAGAAAATGAACGGTCTGTCCATACGAGAGCTATGCTGCCTGTTCTGCTGCCCACCATGCCCCAGTCGTATTGCAGCCAAATTGGCTTTCCTCCCTCCAGAGCCTACCTATGCCCTTCTCCCTGACCCAGATCCAGGTTCTGGAGCTGGAACTGCATCTGGATCCAGTTCTGGAACTGCCCCAACTTCACTTGGAGCCCAGGATTACGCTCTCGACTGGGCACTAGCAGTGGAGGTGACAGAGGAGGCGGAGGTGGTGGTGGCGGTACTGGTGGGGGAGGAGGAGGAGGAGGAGGAGGAGGAGGAGGAGGTGGTGGTGGCGGCAGCAGCAGTGGAAGTGGAAGTGGAGGTGGAAGTGAAGGCAGGTGGAAGCTGCACCTCACTGAGAGAGCAGAGTTCCAGTACTCTCAGAGGGAGCTGGATGTGACAGATGTATTCCTGACCAGGTCCAGCCGAGGGAATAGGGTCGGATGCATGTACATTCGCTGTGCCCCTAATGCCAGGTAAGATGCACAGTGACACTGAATGTGCCTCCACACACACACAGCAGCACTGTACATGTTTTGCTTGTGCTTTAAATAGGGCAGCTTGCCTTTCTAACAATATACTATCCTCAGTCATGCAGATGTATCCCACAATTTTCCATCAACTCAGGGCTCTCCAGTTCAGCAGTGTTCCTGCTTGACCTTAGCCTGCTGCCTAACTTCCTTCTGTCTTTCTTGCCTCTTCCTTCTTTGTCTCTCAGGTTTACAGTGTTGTTTTCTCACGGTAATGCAGTAGACCTGGGCCAGATGAGCAGCTTCTACATTGGCTTAGGCACACGCATCAACTGCAACATCTTCTCCTATGATTACTCAGGCTATGGTGTTAGTACTGGCAAGCCCTCTGAGAAGAACCTTTATGCTGACATTGATGCCGCCTGGCATGCCCTGCGCTCCCGGTAAGCTGGCAGAAACACTCCGTTCCCATACACCCAGGGTCCAAAATTAACAGCCAACAAGCACCAAATGCCAGTTAAAGCGTCTTTAATAGATAAATCAGTACGGGTCACTTACATCACCCGCCAGTAACATTTTGTGTAAGTAACATTTGGTTGACTTACTGTTACACCAATCTATTCCCTGCTGACCATGGTATCCTCTCTGACGAGCAACTTCAAAGTCCTCTTGTTTATCTGTTGCCAGTGTGGTTAATGAGCCTTATGTTAGTAAAACGCAGCATTTCCAGATGGCACCATACAGGAGGTTTAAGGCCACTGAAAAGTTAAGACTTAAATACAATAAATGTATGTTTATGTTAAATGTTACTTACAGACATTACTCAGAATTGGCCCATACAGCACCTTTCCTTTAAAGTTAATATTAGAATATTTTGATATTTGCTGGTAATGATTATTTATTACATTTCTTTTTGTGTTTGTTTATGGCTTTGCAGTCCCTGGCAAATGAGCATTCCCACTCTTTGCTCATAATGTTCTCTTTTAAATGTGTGCGTCATTGTTAACATGAAACACACAGGTTTGTGATCCTATGTGTTGGACTGATGGGCCTGCTTATCCATGTATTGCTGTGTATGTAAAATGGAACTATTTACAGGTTAAAAGTGACACTGTTTTGATATTTTATACCTCAGGTATGGCATCAGTCCTGAGAATATCATCCTGTATGGACAGAGCATCGGCACGGTGCCTACAGTAGACTTGGCATCACGTTTTGAGTGTGCTGCTGTGGTTCTCCACTCTCCTCTGACATCTGGTATGAGGGTGGCCTTCCCTGACACCAAGAAAACATACTGCTTTGATGCCTTCCCCAAGTAAGTTCCTTTACCGAGAACACATGTGAGTTTTACTTTCTGTTTTGTCAGTTTTTTTATAAGTAATATCAGGAAAAAATTGTCTGCTTTGACTCAGAAGCTCTCTTTTCAGTACGAAACCGTCAATAGTTATTCACAGGAAACTCAAATGCCCATTAAATCTCCCCTAACCACTCCATCTTGTAACTATAATCACAAAGTGTTGCATCGCAACATGAAAGCACATCTAGCTCTTATGGAGGCTGAATACATTTGGTCTAAGTCACCTTGGAGAAAAGTGTCATTCAAATGGATGAGGATTGGCAATACAACAGTGTAAACTCTGTGATACCATAGAAATCTGCTTATCGTCTGAACTCTGTCCAACTTGCACCAGGTAGTTTCTTACACAGAACTGTCTGGGAAGGTTGCTTTGTGAACTGTTTGGAAAATATTTGTCTGGTGATTGTATGCATGATTAATCACCATGTATTACAAGCTATCATCAGCCAATCAGATTCTGCATTCCTTTCATTTTTCACAGTACCAGCATGTTGGTAAATTAGACCATTGCTGTAGCAGCCGGTACTTAACTCTTCTTCAAATTAAGAAATACTCTCCAGTTCTGACTAGAGTACCATCTATGCTATCCTGTGCTAGCCATTGTCCCTATATTATGCTGATTTGTCTTTGCTACTGGACTTAGAAGTGAATAGCTTTGAGTCCAAGACTGATATCCAGATATCCAGCTGTCTCTCCAGGATAAGATTTTTCAGTTACATTTATATCAACTTTCTCATAGCTTTGATATGTCTGTATATATAAAACTACTGTGGGCAATGTTGCATATCACTGAGCAGCACTGCGTTATGGCAAGAATTAGTAGAAGATTTGTTTATTTTTATATTTAGACCTCTATTGGTTGTTACCTTGGCAACGACTACTCTTCCTAGGGTCCCTACTTTGTTGCTGTAAATGTTATGAAGTACCTTGAATTGTCTGATATGACACTCTCAAAAACATAACTTGCCATCTGGTTATTTTATGTGCAAATGAATTCGCAGTGAACCTCTGAAAAAATGATGTTATCACCACGTGTTTATTTAGTAATATTTTAATTTAACAGTGATTGCTGATAACGTATTAATCTAGAAATGAAAACATTGGAATCTCCCTCATCTGCAGCATCTGGTGTTATTTTTCTTTGTCAAAGAGGAAATAAAGACCAGGAGAGAGGATCTGATGATTTAAGGACAGATTTGTGTATCTCAGGCATGTTGACTAAAATGCACATTGTCAGTGTTTGTCACTGTTCAGTGCCGACACAAAATTTAACTTGTTTCCTGTATTATTAGCACATTAATTGCCTCCATTATTTAAATTTTTCTTCCACAGCATCGAGAAGGTGTCAAAGATCCCCTCCCCAGTGCTCATCATTCATGGTACAGAGGACGAGGTGATCGACTTCTCTCATGGTCTCGCCCTATTTGAGCGCTGTCCCAAGGCCGTGGAGCCCCTCTGGGTGGAGGGAGCCGGTCACAACGACATTGAGCTTTACAGTCAGTACCTGGAGAGGTTACGGCGCTTCATCAACCAGGACCTGGCTGCACAGCATGCCTGAGAAACAAACTACAGCCTCTCTGCATTTGTATGAATGAGACAGTGTGTGTGTTCGCGAGTGTGAATGAGATTGAGTGAGAAAGAGGATGTTAGTGTGTTTGCAAAGTGTGGGTGAGAAACAGACTTAAAAAGGATGTGTGGTTTTTTTTGCCACATCTGTGTGTCTTTGAAGCAGCACACCGTAAGGTTAATTTTCAACACAACCTATCTTTTGTTCCCAGTTTTAAAGGTGCGAACATTTTATAATCTCTCATTTGCCGTATCCGTCTGTACGGTGGAGTGGTGAAAATGTTAAATCCAACAGCTAACATGAAATACATGCAGTTTTTAACGTGGGGACAAATTGTGAATTGCAGCTTTAAAATGTATTTACTCACATGAATTAAGGAGGAAGAACAATGTGCTTTGACCAAAAAGGCACACAGATGTAATTTTTAAGCGTGACATGTTGGTGAATGTATGAAACATGGACATATATGTTGAGATGCTGAGTGTATAGTCATAGCTCCATGGACCTGTGACACCTGAATAATGTGTGCATGTGTGTCTGAGTCTGTTTGTGTGTGTGTGTGTGTGCGAGCGAGGCATTGCTGAAAGAAACGGTCATCCTGATAACTCGGACAAGTGCAAGTGGAGGAGGATAATGGAGACTTATCAATAATGATTTTTTTTCCTTTTTTTTTGCAAGTGTATGTATGAAGAATACCTCCACAGCTTGACCAGTTCTCTCTCCGGTGGACAAACACTGGTCAAGCATGTGCCCCTTCCCCCCTTTTCCTCCTCCACTACATGTTTACCTGTTAATGGACATCCATCTGACTGCCAGGGCATTTCCCAAGTTGTTGTCCAGCTAACACTAACCTACTCTTTTTGTGTGGTTTGGGGGTCCATCTTCTTTCCTCTGGTGTCAGTAACGGCGGATACGCACGGACTAGTCTGGAATACTGTCATTGCTTGTACGGCGTCTCATACTTTCCTCTCCCTCTTCTCTGACTCGTCGAAAAGATCACAGGATGGCCAGCTTCCATTTAATTTCCTGGCTGTGCTGTAACTTAAGCCTTTTACTGTCCACACACTTGCGGCAGCATCTTACAGGGAATTGTTTTGATTTCCTCGTGTTGCTTTTTCCCACCCAGTCCTACATACTCTGGACAAGAGTGATGGTGTGGTTGAAATGGAAACAGGACTTTGAGAGCCACACTCATGACATCTCTGGTCATGTGGGTATTTCTTAGGCGTGGAGGTGAAGGCTAACTCAGTAATTTTTGTGTCACAGTAGATCAGCTTGCTCCAGACAGAAGGCTGTAGCCCTTCAGTGTTTGTTGATGTGTGGCGTTTTAAGGCTGGGCTGACTGTGCTGACTTAGTAACAGCAGGAGTAAATCAGATTTAAAGGAATAGGTTGACAGTTTTGGAAATGCACTTATTGGTTTTTGTGTTGAGAGTTAAATGAGGCAGATTATACCAGGAAGTGACTGTATGCATGACCTGCCATTAAACCATAGAGGTGCTGGAAGGTATCATAGGCTGGTTGTTTCCAACATTTGACTCAGCCGTGCTAGCCTTTCCATTCTTAATGCTAAGCTAAGCTAACTGGCTGCAGCTTCATACTGACCACACCGATCATTTAACCCTCTATATGAAAGCAGAACAGCACATTTCCAAATGTCCAACTATCCCTCTAAGTTTGACATGTGGTTGTCAAGAATGTCTTTGAGTAACTTGTAGAATAATTTGGTGAACAGACCTTTTTTGAGGATTTGAAGGTATGACAAAAAAAAGAGGAGCTGCTCAGTTCACCAAACTAATGAGGATTATGTCCATTCAGAATAATCACGCTTCATTAGAGGCATACTAATTAACTTGTCGTCTTACAGCACAGTTTGTTTTTCCAAGTCGTGTTCCAGTAGTACTCATCACCCGAGTCAGACAGCCTCCTGCTCATGTTCACCCTCAGCACATTTTCCTCTAACGTTTTTGTGTTGATGTGATTAATCCAAACGTGTTTGTCGTAGTGTAGGGCCATGGGTTGTTCGTTTCAGAACCATGCGTGTTGATGTTAATGACTAACAATGTGATTCAGATCGGGCACCAGGACGCGATATCACGTCTACTATAGCTCTGTTTTTAACCTCCGTGGCCCTAAAATGTAGGAGCTCTCTTATGGGTGGCAGCACGCTTCATGTGTGACACAAGCCATATTTGAGCCTCTCACTGTTGGTGTGGTGCAGGTTCCACCACACAAACCTTTGCACATCACACACACACATACATGCACTAACCCATACACACATTCAAACACACACACACACACACATACACATACTGTAGTATACAGTATATTTACACATTTATATATATCAGATCAAGCATGACAAAAGCAGGTCTTAAGTTCAGCACTATTGTACAAAGCATCCAAAGTGTAATAAGGGTATAAAATGTAAGTTTGTGTGTCTTCTTCAATACTATTGACTATCTTCTACAGGCCAGCATTAAGGATACTAGCATCCCGTTTGAATACGTACTAATGGGCCCTGTGTGTAGACCTGAGAACTGAGAACTGCGTCACGTTTCAGGTCTACACAAGGTGTCTGCTGCACAGGAGACCCTTCAGTTTCAGTGACAGTAGCTGCAATTTGTTAAAGGGAACATGTACTGAACTAGCACTGATCTGATTGCTCCATTTTGGGAGTGCGCGTGGGTCCTAGTAAGCGGTGGAAAGGTCTACCATACACCACTTGCTCGCTATCATCATTTCGAACAGGGAATTTCTCCAGTCTCATTCTGTGTGCTTTGTGTTTCTGACTATGTAAATAATGGAAATCTGTTACCATCTTGAACCAGGGAGCTGAGCTGTCGGAAGAATTAGAGAGAGTTATAGCTTTTCTCTGAAAATAGAAGTAGGCCTCAGTTTTTCCTGGACAGGTCGTATTATCAGGGAAACCACTGGATCCACTTTTCATTCACTCATGGGGTTTGGTTCAAGAAACAGGGTGGAAATTTGCCGTTTTATTGATGCACCACTATGGTTGACGTACATTGTATCCTCTGGCCCTGAATGTTTATTGATGGGGGTGGGGGGGTTGGGGTGGAACAGTGAAAACTGTATGCATGTCTATTGTGTTTTGCCGAGCAAATGATGGGGTGGGATGTTATCTCTATTATGTATTCTGTGTGAGGATAAAGCTGAACTCATGGCATTGGAACATTGAAGCGCTTTAAATAGAAAAAACAACAACAACAAAAAAAAAAAACGGGACGATTATTTGAATTTTTTTTTATTGCTGATACTAACTGATGTATTGTTATGAGTTTTGTGCTAGAGCGGGACAGTGGTGGGTGGGCGGGTGGGTGGTTGGGGGGCTAGACCATACTAGTGGGCTGTTTATATGGTTACTGTACTTACCTATTCTATTCTTTGTATTATGATTTGTAATTTTATGTTGCTTTTTTGAACTGAGAATATGATGTAATGAAATTAATTCATGGGACTGAATCTTGACCTTTTTATGGACTACAAAATAATAAAAAGATCACTTATGTACAAAAATATGAAACTGACATTGATTTCAAAACAGTTGTATTTTTGTACAGGTTAATAAGACTTTACAAGCTCATATAGTCAGTGATACAAAAAATCCAATATTTTAATGTACATAATGACTTGAAAACATGACTTGCACACCAGTTTCCCTGGGGTTTGGATAATACACAAAATCACACAAAATCTCTTCCTATCATTTGAAATTTAGGATTTTCCAGGCCTGGAAAAGTTTAGAAAAATAGTTTCATGATATTTGGATGAACATCAGTTTTAAAACTAACCTGTGTATATTTTTTTTAATTCATGCAATGTTACAACTGACATACAATCATTTATATCTTAAAAGACTTTTGGCATCACACGACACATACTTTAAATACACACAGAATTGAAAATTGATTGGAAAATTGGAAATCAATGGGCCAAAATGTGAATGATTTTTATGGCCAGTGGCAAAACTTTCATAATATTTACATTTTCAATTTCATTTCATTTATTCAAGTGAGTGAAATCCTGTGTTAGCATGGCATGAATCAATCAGGTTTAATGGGAGTGACTGCCCTCTGCTGGCTGAAGTCTGTCATCAACAGTCTTTCCCTGAAACACCAGACTCCAGCATTAAACCTCAATTTCAGAACATACAATCAATATCAAATCAACCCACAACAAAGTGCTTCTTTCATCTTCTTGTTAAGATCGATTCTGGTGTATTGTCATTGCTGTAGGTTGTGTTGATCCAAGAAACTGACAGTCAAGACCCCAGCAACCTCTGCAAGCTGAGCTCAGCTGTTTACTGGCCAGGAAATAAACATGGCTTCAGCAGGATGCCTCCATATGGCTCAGCACAGGAGAGCCTGACTTTAGTTTTTTAGCCGTCAGCAGAGAATCAGTGCATGCCTCACAGAAAATTCTCTGCCAGCACAGTCACTCATCCATGTAGTTCACCATGTGTGGCCTGGTTCAGACATCCCAAAAGCACCTTACTGCTGACTTGCATCACATGTATGACATGGTCCTATTACAGGGGTTTACCACTGCGATGGAACTAATATGTGCAATATGTTGTACATTTCTTCAGACCAGCTGTAGCTACATGTCAAATAGAGGGAGTAAGATGCTTTTGGGAGTCTTGTTTAGAAAGAGTTCAGTGTGTGATGTGGTAATGTGGTACAAATTCTCTGACACCGGCTATGTTTCTTGGTACCTGTGGAAAAAAAGAGGGAGATGGAGGCATTGAAAGAGGACAGAGGTGAAGGACATTTACATATAGCATCAGACTTTCAAGAATTTAACTCCAGCACATGTGGACAAGTACAGACAGGTGACAAATTAAAGGAAAAGAGCTGAATATACCAGTGGTCAACCACAAGGAGTGCAGATGTTAAGAGCTGCACTGCATGGTGCAATTAAGCACTTAACCTTCAGTCATTAACTGTAACATGTATAAAAAAGCTACACAGGCCCAATTGATTCAGATTGTTTTTTGTCCAGATGGCAGGAGGAAAAGAAATGGATGATTTTGAAAGGAGGTTCATAGCTGGGGCACTGATGGCAGAGCCTCAGTCATCACCAAGGCTGTTCAACTGACTGGTGTTTCTACATAAAGAGTGAATTAAGTGACATCTGCATTTAGATCTATGAGAAGGCAACAAAAAGAATTGGAAACTGTGACAGTGTAATTTTGATGACTGTGAGACTTGTGTGATATATGAGTAAAAACTGAAGAGCAAGCCTGTCTCAGGTGACTGAGAATGTCAATGCATGTGATGAGACTCATCAGTGAGAGTGGTTTGTCTACAGTTACAGAGAATACAGCAAATAAACCCCTCACTGCAAAGATAAATGATTATTGAGAGTTCAGTGGTGCAAAAACCGGAGGCATTGGTCTGCAGAGGCACAGGCCTGAATGCTTGACCCCTGCAGTGAGCGCATCCAGTGGATCTGTTACACCGTGAGCAAGAGCGTCACTACAACTCAATACAAAGCTGTTCTGAGAGATCACCTTTATCCTATGGTGAAATATTTCTATTCTCATTTCCTCCATGATGATAGCGTTCAGGTCTAAAGGTCACAAGGCGTCACTGAGCAGTCTCATGAGCATGAAAATGATGTGAATCATGTGATTCACCAGTGATTAAATTTTGGATTGACATGTTAGACAGGTCTCTCCACTATCATAATCCAAATGTCATCATCAAATGCAGTAAAGATGGCTCAACACCTTTCTAAAAAGCTTTGGGTTGGTTTCTCTTTTAATCCTGTGTGTGTATATTTTCAAACACATATTTCCTAGAGGGTGTGACACAGGAATGTATGAGGTTATCTTGTGTGGACATTGCTGGCATGAACTTGCAGAACCACTTCGTTAAAGTCTAATCTGATCAGATCAGCAGTACTAGCTCTGAGAGTCACCACGACCGGTTCAAGTCATCAACCTTATTTTCCTCAACAGACTTCCGTCTGTGTCTTTCGCATCTAGTTTCTTTACAATCATGTGACTACTTACTCTCTGTGGTTCAAATACAACTCAGCCGGGGCTCCCAGAGAGTTCAGCTGCTCCTCCAGTGCTATGATCCGTAAGCAGATGTACCCAGACACCAACAGCAGCAACACAATTCTACAAAGACAAACAACAATGTCCTGAATGCCATGGATTTTTACAGTTTTCCACAACACTGCGTTTTCTCTCAAATAGTGAAAGCACAATCTGAGCGCACAGTCTGAGATGGGTACATACTGTTCAGTCCTAACAATGGATATCAGTCAATTCTATCTGCGTGGAGCCTGAGTGAACATTGTGTGAAAACATTTCTATAACTGAGTTGTTTCAAGGGTAACATGTTTTCTTTACTTGAGAGCTTCCAGTTAATCTGAAAAAAAGTCACCATACTATAGTTCACATCTAGAATTGTGTGATATTTCAAGAAATGTGATGTTGGACGTTGGATGTTATGTTTGCGATCTGCTCTGTGCTAATGAAAAAGCTGAAGGCCTGTGCTGAAGAGACGAATGTTATCAGCCCCACGCCCGTTTCGAACATTTATGTTTACATTCCTACAGGGTCTCTGCCTCTCAAAAGGTTTAACACAGAAATAGCAGCTACATATACACCTGTGTACCAAGCTGCAGAAAGATGGAGAGCGGAGGAAGCAGTCAGACTCCTTATTTCATAGAGGCAGCAAAACCAAAAAATAAACCATAGGGTAGGGGATATATTCCCACTTATCAAAAATAAACAACTTGTTTGTCTTTATTTTAATGACTTTATAATCTATAACATACAAAGTGAGCACAGGCTTTATATGTATGTGAAGCAAGAGCTTATTAAATAAACGTAGAGAAAAAAGTGCTGTTTATTTCTTAGCTGAAATGAAGCAGAGATAAATAAATAAAATGAATGTGAATGGGAGTGTCTTTTGATGTCTGTCCTACTCTAGACTGGCGACCTGTCCAGCATGTACCCTGCCACAGATATGCGGTATAGCTAATGGAAGGGTGGATGGATGGATAAAATGAAAAGTGCCTTAAGTGCAGCACTTGCATCAGTGTAGTTTTGTAAGATAAACCTGGGAGACGCAGCTCAGCCGGTGAGAGACGATGATACTCACAGCATCAAGTAGATGTAGAACAAAATGCTGAAACTCCTTATTCCTCTGAAGATAGGTGTGATCATCTCCATCACCTTCCCAATCCACGAGTCAGCTGGTCAACACAGAAATCATCCAGTTGTTACTCAACAGTGCCGTTTTACTCTGCGAGTAACAGAGCTCATACAGTACTTGTGTTTGTTTGTGAGTGCCCACACACACACCTCTGTCATCTTCACCTACTAAGCTGTTTTGACGAGTGGAGCTGTGGCTTAGGGGATCTGAAAACACAAAATGTACACAGTCGTTGTTACATTTAGTGATATTGTTACAATATTTCAGCAGAGTAATAAAAGTCTCAATATCATTATCTGGTGTGCAAGTGCAATTTCAGAGGGAAAGTCATTATTGTAGAAAGATAAACATTACTCCTCTGGTGCACAAGTCGATAGAAGAGCATTAGCCAGCAGTGATTTGTCACTTCCTCACCTCTGTCTGTCTCCTTCATCTGTCTCTCACCTTCACTGGACAACACAGGGAGGCCGTTCTCATGGTTACTGTTGTTCTCTCTGGTCTGATCGTGATCTATGCTGTCCTCAAAACTGGAATAACTGGACATCTGCAGACAAGGACGGGGACACAGAACAGTTAGATTAATATCTGGGCTTTATGGACTCATATTCATTCAGCTACAACAAGATCCCAACTCGCCATGTCGTGATCAGCTCCGTTTTCTGGAGAGGAGACATGGGGCTGCTGTTTGGACTCCCCTCGTGCTTTAAGACAGACACAGAGACACTGATTGTGAGAAAATGGGCCTTTGTGTGAGGAATGATTATGTGTATTCAGACAGATGGAAGTAACTACCTGTGCATGCAAGCAGACAATTTGGAGGAGGTGGAAGCACATCTCACGGTTCCTCAAGGATGCAAATGAGTACTGAGCAAGAAAAAAGAGGCAGGATGAAGGGTTAAACCTGCCAAGAAATCCAACTGTGTAAAACGTCAGTGTTGAGGAAGTAAATTTGAAATCTGAGTTTTGACAAGCTGTCATTTTAACTGCAGGCATTTGGCTGACTTTCTTGTCCGTTTAGTCTTGTTCCCGTCTTTCCTTTAATTGACTGGTTGGTAACACAAAAACCTACAGGCTCTCAAGCTGAGCTACCTGTTGTTATTATTGATCAGTTAAGACATGGCTAATAAAGAAATGATTGACATGTGTAACAGTGCCACATACTGCACCACATGGTTTGTAGCTTAAGATACTTTGCATTAAATGACTCATTGTATAATTGTACTAAAAACTGTGAAAATAAATACTAATATAAATACTAATAAATACTGCGTATATAGCACATATCAAGTCTGTGATCATACATGTGAACATGAGTACTCTTTAAAACTGGATGGGCTTGAATATGAAACCATCCTATTAATGATCTATTTTGAGCTGTGTGGGTGAAGGAGTTCAACAGCAGACAGGATGTCAGACAGGATGAAGGGGGTTTTATGATTATAATTCCATGAAGCTGTTTGTTGTGTTTCTGAGCCAGGTGCTGCGAGAGGTTTCACAATGTCACTGAGCACATTCAGAACCTGATTAAACAGGCATTCAGGTTTGATAACAGGTTTCTCATCCAAACTTTTAAGTGCACAGTTACATGGCACACCATTAATGCATCTAAACACCATTAGCTTTCCTCAGAGGGCAATACAAAGACTGTATCACCCAATGTGTCACAGGCTGTAGTGCTTGGCACTGGAAGTGCTGCATAATGATATGAAAAAAGATGTTAAAATAAAAATCAAAATTCTTAAACAGATAAAAAGAGGAAAAATATAATAAAGAATATATCAAAGATAATAAATAGAGTGTGGTCTGACCTTCTCTCCATCAGTAGTTTGGACAGACAACATAGACAAAGCTGCGTTATGTTTCTTCACCTCCATGACACTGGATGCAGGAATCACCACCTACGTAGTGTTGAGGAAAACAAAACTGCTGTTAACTGAGAAACCTTCTCAATGTTGCCTGACAAACCTGACTAACCCTAAATGCAAGGCTTTTTTGGTTTTATCCTGTATCAAGGTCGCTAATTGTAAAATGCAGGAGTTAAAAGTGATTTCCCACCACAGATACTGACGCTGTTGACAGTTGTTTTTTTGTTTTTTTGTTTTTACAGCCATTAGGGACAAGTGAGCACAAAAGACTGCTCTGCCAACACCAAATCATTACTAGGAAATTAAAAAGGCATTAGTTTAATTGACCCGGATTGTGATTTTGAATCTGAGAAAAGCCCAAATCGTGCGACAGCTGTTGTGACATTTCAGTATTAATTAATTTCACCAGTGAGGATTGCACTTTGCATCTAAGTGTGTTGTTACCTTGGTGTCTTTGAGCAACACGGATGAGTGGAAGCACACATGGTTCTCAGATACAAAGAGTTTTCCATGATATAGCACTTCCTTCTGCAAAGCACAGACAAATGCTACACACACACACACACACACACACACACACAAACACACACACAATTTGGAGGAATCAGTGTGTGTCTCTTCAGTGGGGAACTCTGCAGTGTCACCTATACTACAGAGACCTGCCTGACTCATTTACTAAACTGTTTCAGCTCCTGATTCACCGCAGACAGAGGTGGAAAAAAGCACACAGTGTGATCTCATCTCCATAATCAATACCAACAAATAAGTAACAGACTCTGGAGCTAAGCCCAACTTACTATGTGTCAGGTTCTCCCCCTCAGGAATCTCAGGGAACAGCTTGTGGAAGTTTTTATAGTGTTTCTGGAAGCTCTGTGGAGAAAAACAGTGACGTGTTGATGAATAAAAATGGGAAACAAAAGAAAGTGTGATAAATACACACGTATACATGTACATATACATGTACAGGAAGGGACAGGATGAGGTAGAGCAGACTCACGTGACGGTGGGTAAGGTAATTCGGTGGCTCATGGCTCTCCTCTGTTATGGTGTGGTCCCTAATGAGACACAAGAGTTCAAATGCACCGCCTACACAAATAAGATAAGGATGATATCTTTGTCTAAGTGCAACATTTTAAGTCATCTCCAGCCGCCTGGAAGAGGTGCAGCATTTTAGTCTACCTGAGGTTGGAGTACAGGCTGTGACTAAGCTCCTGGATCTCCCGTCGGGCTTCTTCTAGAGTCTGTCTATTTTTCCTATTGCTGAACCTGCTGCTTCTTCTCATGGCATGGCTTCCAAGTCCGATGAGAGGGCTGTCCCAAAGAGAGCAGGAGAGAAATGTCAACCCTGATGATGCAGCTTTGTGGATTACAATAACAGACAAAAACACAAATAAGCAAATGGAGTTTTCCCATCAGTAAATGTGCTGGATTTCAGAGTGGACCAAAACAACTGCTGAACGTTTGCTGTAAATATTCACATCCATCCATTTTCCACAGATCATTCATCATGCAGGTCATTCATAGACAAATGATTTCTCACAGAAAGAATCAACAGAAAAATCCTTTCATCAGTATGTATGTAGCATCAGTGTTGTTCACTGAAGAGCAGAAAGTGTATAAGAAGTGAATACATGGGTGTTACTTATGAGTCCAATCTAACATCTCTGTTGGTTTGAATCGTTTCTTTATGTGAAAGAAAAAGTTAAATCAGCATCAAAGTCCTTGAAGAAACCCTTTCAGCACCAGCTGCGTGTGTTGGCTCTCACTCTCCCCCTGAGCTTGAGCTCAGCCTTTTAGACCTGTGGTTTGTCTGCAGTCTCTGGGCAACAGCAGGGATCTCTGGAGGAGGCAACAAACACTGGCCACAAACAAGAGCATGCTGCACATCTGGTGCTCAGAGTGTTGCTCCTTTGGACTGACAGTCAGTCGTAACAGATGAGTAGTGATCTAATTTCGGCAAAACGAAAGAAAGGAATACAAATATCCAAGACAGCAAAACATTCATACTCACACTGAGCTGTCCAGTGAGAATTTTCTTCCAACTTTTTGAGCCATGATGAAAAATATTCCAAGTCATTAACATGCACACACTTAGACGCTAATGAGCGTGCAAGCATCTAGCTCTGTAGTTCTTGTAAGTTTTAGTTTCCTTTTCTGGAAGTTCCTTAGAAAAAGCAGGTGACAGGTGAGAAACACATTCAGTCCCCGCCCACAAGACTGCTACTTGTTAAACCAGCCAATCAGCTATGACAAGTAGGAACTCATGTGGGAACTAAACCAGTCAGTGACTTCAGGTGTGAAGGCCTCGCCTCTTTACAGCTTCTTCTCCTCGTGGCAACAGTTGCCCTGGGTGGCACGACCTACTGTGACCTTTTCACACACAGACAGACACACACCTACACACACAATGTGACACAGGTATTCGGAAAGATGTCATGTGCTTGGTCACAGTTTGTCTGCCGCACTGCAACCTGCTCAGCCTGCACTGATACACATCAGTGAATGGCTGATGGCCCACAGCAAAGATCCAAAAATGACTCCATACAATTGTTATGTAAAGAACTGTTTTACACAGGTGTTTCATCATTTTTACTCAACACAATATAGAACAATAGAATATAGAACAATATATAAGCTCACAAACACATGCAATGAAAAAATGAAATATAATATTAATCACTTGAACTGACAATGATTTTTTTAACCTTATAGGTAAACTAAGGTTATTGCTGTGCCTTATGCACACACACACACACACACACACACACACACACACACAGTATACTGTACGTACACATACCATATGTGTATATACCTATACATATACAGAGATATGTGTTCATAACAGCCTCCATGGAAAACAGAAATGTGTTTGAAGAACTCTGTTTATGATGTTATATATGATGATTATATAATAGGTGTTATCACGTTTTGCTTTTTCTCATTTCATTTCCTGAACATTTAAAGGCATGTAAACTGTTTCAAAAACTCATAATTCAAATAGTAACTCAAGGTGTGCTTGTAGATTGTCCTTAAAAAGATCAGCATGATTTTTATTTGTCCCTTGTAGATGTTTGATGAAGCAGACAGGTTTGTAGGGAGCTGAGGTGATAAATGTAAGATGCAAATTTTAACCTTACATGAAGGGTTGTTCAGGAATACAATTAAAGCTCCTCTGAGGAACTGTTGTCTGTTCTTCAATCTTGGATTTTTGGAGAGTATGGATGAGTTTTACTTGGCATGCAGCAGAAAACACAGTGATGCAGCATTTTGGGATGAGCTTCATCACCAGGTGACGTGTGTGTGTGGGCTGAGGGCAGCAAAAAAAAGATAAACCTTCTCAAGAAATGAATATTATAGGTTAGTATCAGAACAATATACATACATGTTTTTGCTTTTCTTTTCCCTGTTATTGCTTTCAAGCATTAAAGAAGACTCCCTTGGAAATTTCAAGGAAGTATCAGGTTAAAGGATTAGCCATTCAGCCCACAGTGATAAGAAAAGCCCAGAAGTTTCTTCAGGTGCAGCTGCTCCTCCTATCAACAGACAGATCAAAAATGAGGATGGTGTTTTTGTATGTGAACTCTACACACACAAAGGACTCCTCTACATCTTGCACGTGGCACTGAAGAAGCAAAAACGTGTAGAACCACACTTACATACATTTGTGAATTATGGCTGATTCCATCTCTTCATGGGTATGTGCCCCCCTGTATTGAAAACACACACTATCAGCATTCCTACATATCTCCTGATCTAAGTTACTGGGTGACTGTTAAAAGACAGAGGTAAGGAAAATTTAGGCCGCTCAAATTTAATCATCACTGACTTGAATAAAGGACAGCTTTCCTGGATCCTATTTTGACAAAATAAAAAAGGCTAGATAGGATAATACACACACACACACACACACACCCGCAGTTTGTTAGCTTAGCTTGGCAGGCTAAATTGACTGAAAACAAGGGTGACCAGCTAGCTTTAGGAAACAAATGCTAATTCAACTCACTAATTTAACATGTAAAATCTTAAAATGTTACATTTGTGTAAAAAACAAAACAAAAAACAAACCCTGAAGCACTAAAATGATATGTTGTGGCTTTAAGAGGATGACAGTTCCATTTAAACTAAGCTAAGCTAAGCTAACCTAATTAGCCGCCAACTGTTGCCGTCCAAATATGAGAGTGTTGCTTCTCTCACCTGACAAATGTCAAACATTTTCTTCATCATAACTTTAGCCCCAAGCAATGCCCTTAATGTGCTATTGTAAACAGTCTTTTAATGGTGTGTTCCTTCATATCATGCTGGAGTTGTTATAATCATGACACAAATTAAAGTTAATGTCAACATCCATGTCACAGCCTCATTGATCCGACTTGAGACTAAAAAAAAATAAGACAATTAATAAATATCACAAATATGTGTGTTTAAATCATCCTACAGTATCTGCTTATTGTAATTAAACCCATGTTTGATGGGTTGTTACTATGTAATGTCAAATCCTATCCTATTAAATCCTATATTATTGTAATGCAACAGCCAGAATTACAGCAGAATTTCATGCCGCGCATTAAGTGGTTCCATAAAATTTCAAGTGGTTTTACAAGAAAGAGCGAAATCTGATCATCATCTGAACATTTTCCAGGTGTTATTTTTTGCACCAGGCATCTGGTAATAAGTGATGCGTGTCATTTTAAGGTTACTTTGGCCCCATCTAGTGGGCAATGAAGTGAACAACACAAAGGACAAAACTGACAGGAACCAAGCAGTTCATTGTGCTGTATATCCAATCATCCTGCTTTTAATACAAAGTCAAGATACAATATCTACATCCATGGTTTGAAAGGAAAGAACAGGTACATAAGTGAGGGGGATGGCATCATCAGAGCTGACCCTCAACACATCTCATATTATGCTTCATGTGTGCCTTTTACATTTCTCTTGACACAATAATCATTAGAAATTGAAGGAATAACATATTTCATATATGTCACACATCGTCAAGACTTCTGTACCACACATAAAGTTCATATCAGAATAATTTCAGATTTAAACAATAACTTTAAGGGTGTGTGTCGCTGGGTGACTCTTACCCATTCTCTGTCAAAAATACACTTGCTACCATGTGCTCTCCAGCAAACTAAATACCAACAGCTTGTCAGAGGTTTTCACCAATAAGTCTGCTCTATAAATCTAATTTCTCTGATGCCCTTAAACCTCTCGGTGGGGTGGATCATCTCTCTGTTGCTAGGATCACACCACTGTTGTTGCTATGGAGGTTGAGCGGAGGAGGGCATTAAAAGGGCATCACTGT
The DNA here is from genome assembly GCA_021432705.1 of Caranx ignobilis. Classification (NCBI taxonomy): domain Eukaryota; kingdom Metazoa; phylum Chordata; class Actinopteri; order Carangiformes; family Carangidae; genus Caranx; species Caranx ignobilis. Next base: position 38,762,093 of record MU269980.1, read on the forward strand.
AAACTTTAACTATGTCTGCCTCTAATGTACATCTCTAGCTAACTAATCGGACATCAGTAATCAGTATCAAATAGCACCCTACACAGAGGGCATACTTTAGAATAATAAAGCAAATAAAAAAGCACCAAAACTGACCATTAAAAATAAAAAACAAACAGTGACAATATCTTACTTTAACATTGGCTTGCCAAATAAACAAGTAAACAACATCTTATAGGTTATAGTTGCTAGATATCCCAAATAAATAAATAAAAACAAACATAAAAAGTAACAAAATAGAATAATAAATATTTTAAAAAATCATATGAAATAAATATGACAAAGTGAACGATAACAATAAGGCTTTTTTTTTGCGACAATAAGAACTACATCACATCCAATCCCATGTTATATCTTGTGCTCAGACGTATGTAACTGTACTGTATAGGACTCAAGTGATAAGACTGTATGTACAAAATTGTGAAATCGCCCGAGATGTCTGAGACACTGGAACATTGCTGTGCTCTTCAATCACCACGTGGGACCAATTAATGATTATATGTCAAATCAAGAAAAGGTATATATCGATATCAAGGACTTGTGCAGTTGTACTGGAGTTAGACGGAGGGAAAACATCAATTAGATAAGTTGGGATGTTCTGTACAGTGTGATTCAGGGCCAGAGAGAGTTTTAACGAAGTAGGTGGGAAAGGGGGCGGGATTGTTGAATGTAAGCAATTCACCACTTGTGCTGACTGTTTTCTTTTTTTCTTGTTTTTTTTTTGGATTTCTCTCATTATCTATTATCGTTGCCCGAAATGGTAAAATATCAGTGATTTAACTGCAAAGTGGTGCATTCAAGTAGGTAAGCTTCAGAGGAAAATGGTCAGGGAACAACTTTCATCCTCGAGTTAAGATACTGTATGACAATAAAAGTTTAGCACACAACGCATGAGTATTAGGCAGCATGTTAAAACGCAAGAAGTAAGTCAGCGTAAGGCAAAGACATACAGTAAAAACACAGAAAAATCTGCAAAAATGGGCCAAGAATTCAAAAAAAGGGATTGAAGCTCAATTCTTTCATTTGCGCCTCCTTCAATAAGCCACTGTTGAACTGACACAATGGGACTGACATCAAGAGAATCTGAGCTAGAGGATGAACAAGGACTACAGCAAATAGCAAGCAAGCTTTTGTTGAATGAAGAAAGCACTGGACTACAAATCTAAGCCCAGTTGAGGCTATGATGGACTCTAATCACTGTTCTGAGGCCAGCTGTTACGCAGTGAGGACACAACTGGGGAGTGTGAACTGATCCTTGGCCAGCGTTTAAGAGCGGTCTCTAGTCTGACTTCATGTTAATGCTGGATGAAAAGACGGAGCCATATCTCCCTGTAGGCCACAGTTTCATGTTCACGCTGCATGGTTTCTCTTGGCACTGTGCGCTGGGTAAATGAGCATCCACATGCTTCTCCGACAGTCCTCAGGTTGGTGAGTCCGCACTGTGGGCTTCTGCTGAGGCGTAACCTCGTCATCTGCTTTATTAACTATAGTCAGAACTACCTGTGGTAGCAGTGGACAGCTTTGACTCACAGACACATAGAAATGTTCACCTTTGCACTTGGTAACCCCTTAGTACATCAAACCAATAGATACAAAGTTGAGGATAAAAAGCCCATTTCGGGTGCAGCAAATATCCAGGCTCTTTGTGTTTTTAAATGTTTTTTTTAGTTTTTTTTTCTTAACTCTTTTTATATTTTATACACATATAGTATCATAATTCCTGTTCAGAAGCCATTTGTATTTCACTGGTTCATATTGGAGATAGCTGACCACAACACACATGTATTATACGTCCTTCACACTGGAACACTGAGGTAAGTATATGGATTACACATGGATAGTCTCCACACCCACCAGCTCCTCGGGAGAGGTCCTGATGAGTGTGGGTGCTGTTAGACACAGATTTCTTGTTGCTGTTTTTGTTGTTGCTTTTTGTCCTTGTTGGTGTAGAATCTCTCTCCCGGAAAAGGTTCAATGTTCGTGTAATTTCAGCCTGTCGCTCTCTTGTTTCACTTGTTGGTTTGTTTGTGGACCTCGAAGCAGAAAGATGGACGGATAGACGTCGCTTCACTTACGTTGCATAGTGGTCAAAGCTACCCAGGTACTCCAGAGCAGCCTGGTAGCAGAACTGGTACTCATCCTGTGTGACAGAAGAGGATTTGTGAAAACAAACAGGTGCTATGTTTTTTTTGTTTGTTTGTTTTTTCCAGCTGCGCACAATACTTACCCAGTCTTACTTTGTCACTGATATCATGACAACTGTATTGTAGAAGAGGTTTCACTAAAATCTCACTGCATAAAAATGTGTAAACACCTCTTTTCTGGTTTTTAAATGTGCGTTGTTACTGAATTGGAATTGAATTGTGTGGTGATTTAACACAGATAAAAAATCCAATTAACTAAGATGAACAATTTAACTAAGACTCCTGGATCATCTGATAACACAGTGAACACAAACCTGTTTTAATGAACTCAGTAAAGACTAAAAATGTTTAATGTAATATCTGTTCCTGGGCGTAAGAAACAGTTTTATCCAGGAATGCATGATAAAATGAATATATAATGTTTATGTATTTTCAGATATAAGTGCACACAAGTGGAAAAACCAAGTACATGAAAGTATAGGCCTATTTAAAGGGACTTGGGTCAGGATTTGTGAAAAATTAAACATGCATTGTAAGTATTTTTAATGCTAATGGGTGATGAAGCGTTCAAAACCAAAAAGAATGAGCCCACCCATGCATCTCTCTATTGCCTTGAACAGGCTGTGTGCTGCATAATGCACTGCAACTCGGAGTCTGAATTTCCCGCGCAGTTCTGCAGACGTGACGTCAGATGCACTGAATGCGCGTTTTCAACGGCTTTCAACTTGGATACGGGAAGAAGTCAAGCGCGGTAATAATGGACTCTGCTATGGTAATCAAACGACCCACCACCACACAAAGTCCACTGAAAAGTCCCACAAAGAAGAAAACAAAAGTTTTATCAGCGGCATCTCGTCGATCAAAACGCAATTACCCGCAAAGGCTGTTGTGTAAGTATTGAGTCTTATTTCTTGATCCTGCCACCAGTCCCTTTAAAGGAAGTCAAAAAGCACAGTGGTCTTAAAAATCGGCATATAACAGTAACAATAACAGTAAAAACGACATTGGTTAACTATTGGACTGATGTCAGTGCTGCTTTAACTAACACTAACAGTGTGCAGTACCTGTGCTCTCCCTGCTCATGTCTCTGCCATGCTTAATGAATCTTGCATCTCTGCCATGTTTAATGAATCAGTGTTTACCTCAGTCTGCACCATGGCTGGTCTCTGTGTCCGCAGCATTTTGACAGTCTGGAAGATGTCCACTGCCCCTTCGTAACGCATCCTCTCCAGGACAATACTCAGAGTGATGAAGACACCTGTCCGCCCCACGCCAGCACTACAGACATACAGCAAAACATGTTACTACAGTCTGCAGAGAAGAGCACTGACATAAGTGTGCTGTAGTAATCACATCATTAAAATGTTCCTTTACCCTGAGTAGTGTCGACAATGAGTAGTGTCACAATGACAAACCCTGCTGCATACCTGCAGTGAACACTGATTGGTCCATCCTGACCAAACTGCTCCTTGGTTTTGTGCACTTGGCCGATGAAATCGATAAAGCCCTCCCCAGATTTGGGCACGCCTTGCTCTGGCCAATCAGTGAACTGGAACTGACGCACTGTCCGAGACTGGCCGTCCTGCAGGAGTGAGGAAGTGTTGAGAACAACGGCTCATAAATATTTACTGAAAACCTGCAGGCTGGGTTGATGTGAAAGTGCCCCTCGTCTTTTCAACACCATTAAGATGTTTATTTTCAAGAGTGAGGACTGAGGCTCTGCAAAGCAATGCCGTTTTTGCCTTCTAATCATTACTGTTATCTGACCCAGGATCAGTGGCTGTGGTTAACTTCAAGCTGTAACGTCAGTGCGTCTGCTATTGTCAGCCACTCAGTACGCAATTACATCTTTTCTCCTCTGCTCAGCCTCTCTGACTCCCCTTTAATGGAGATCAATAGAGCATCTGTCGATGTGGCGTCAGAGCAGGACAGGCTTAACTGGAGTTATCTATGACTGGCATGAGTGCACGAGCAGATGTGCATGTGCACACACACGCGCACACACACACAAGCACACACATGCTGTCAAGATAATCTCGAGACAGCATGGTTGAATGAGTAATCCAGGGCTGTTTGTCGATAGTGCTAACCTGCTGCGGTACACACATTCACATATGAGACACACGCTATCCAACACACACTACAGGTCGATAGGACATGCTTGGCGCCACTGCTTCCTGACAGCACTGATGGATTGGGAATAGAGCAGAAAAGTCAAAGAGTGTGATGTTACACTGAATACAACAATACGATAGGGGAGCAAGTCTTTAAACGACACAACAACAAACATGAACCCACCCTGGCATCTGTAACTTTGAACTCCCGCAGGATGTACTGAGGCATGTTGTACTCTGCCATGGGATCCACAACAAAGTACTGGTACCTAGCCGAGCGCTCGGCAGGCCAGTACTGGTGACACTTCTCCTGAGAGGGGCAGAGCATAAGAGTATTGATGAACGTGGTGGTGTACATGTCTAGATTCAGCTATGACTTGTATATGTTGTACATATCCTGTCCCTACCCGCCCCATTTCTCTCAGTTTGGTGAGCATGACAACTATAGTAGAGTTGTGTTCCCACAGCATCCTCCAGAAGTCCTCCGTAGTCTCAGCCAGAGGACCCTGGGTGGCGATGTAGCCTCTCTGCTGCCTGTAAACACACACACAAACACACACAATATGAAGCCACCTCATCTCTTCATTTTCCTTGTTTCTTCCTCTGTCAAGAATCAGACTGAAAAGGGGGTCAGGCTTCAGGCAAGAAGAGGAACAGTCAAAACATGTGTGTGCAACCACTCTGAATGCCTGAATCATCAGAAGCTCCTCAGCGTCCATCGGCCATCACTGGCACTGAGGCGAGTGCGCCGCAGCGAGACAAATAGGGGGAACATGTATACAGTAATGACAGATGTGACAGGACATGACAGGTGAGAGCACTGTGGTGAAAACCTATCCAATCCACTCACTCATCAAGCCATCATACGAGGAAGAGGGGGTCAGGTCAAATCAGCGTTTGTGAGAGGAAAACACACCTGTATCCATCTATGTAACTGGCGTTGATGTAGTCAGAGCCCTCCAGGCCTCTGATTGGCTGGAGGCAGACGCGGGTTGTTTCATAGGGCATGATGTTGACCAGTCGGTTCTTGAATTTGTTGCAAGGCAGGTTGGCTGTGACAAACCGGGACGTGTGGGCTTTGGTGTTAGCAAGTCGCTGGATGGAGAGAGAGGAAAGGTGCATGTGAGACAACAGATAACTTTCATCTGTATATTATCTACAGGAGGGTTATTTGCCTATGCAGTTATACTTATGCTCATACAGCTGCGACTGTCTGTGTTAAATATTGTTAAAGATGTCCTTTAACTTCTCCTCAACAGGTTCACTTCCTCGGACCTCTGAATATCATTCAGGTTAAATACATTTTGGAATTAAAAACAGTCTCATGTTGAACTGCCCACAGCTGATACCACCGCTCTGCTCCTCTTTCCAGACAAAAGCTCAAGCAGAAAATTCTCCAGACCTTTAATTTCAAACTCCTTCCTCCTGGACTCTTCCTCACCTTGAACTCCAGCTCCATGCCGGTGACGTGCTCTCCACTCTCCACCTTGGACAGCTTCTGCATGTAGGAATACAGACTCCTGGCGGCCACCTCTGTGTTCCCACAGGCTACGGCCTCCAGCAGGGCCTCGTGGATGAAACTGTACTGGTCCTCTGTCTGCACCATGTAGTTCCTCTGTGAGCGCATCAGGGTCACGTGGCCATAGATGTCCACGGTACGCTCATGCCGAATGCGCTCCAGCATGGCGTCAATGACGATGAAACAGCCAGTTCGCCCAACACCAGCACTGATGGGGAGGAGGGTAGGTGTGATTTTAGATTTTATTTTTTGCACTCAAATTCTGTTTTGGTGTTTTGAGAGAAAGAAGAGAAGGATATAATGCACTATTTTTGTTTCCATTTTATTTGAGTGTGTGAAAATGTCTACATTTATTCTCTATATAATCTCTTGAAGCTTCAGGAAGAGAAAAGAATTGTCTTCCTGACGTGTGCTCTTCTCTCTGCTGACAGTCACACAAAGTCATACATCACATAGATGAGAAAATAAAACAGCACCAGGCTTCTTGTGTTGGCCCTGTGTCAAAAATGTGTTGATAGCATTTCTAAATATTGATTATCCTTTACGTCTTTCTCACGTATCACAGGTAACATCTCATCTGACCATTGGAAAGAAAGCCAACTCAAAAGCTAAAATGATTTCCCCAAATGTCAAACTACTTTGTGTGTGTGTGTGTGTGTACCTGCAGTGAGCGATGATGGGTCCAGCATCAGGCGGGTTACAAGCTTTGACCCTGCGGAGGAAGTTGAGGAAGGGGGTGGGATACTCTGGTACACCGTGATCTGGCCAGGCTGTGAACTGGAACTGACGCACCTCTCTCCGCTCACTGTTGCCACTCTGACATATGAGACAAAAAAATATTGTCATGGAAAAGCTCCATCCTATTATTATTATTATTCTCAGAAATACATAAACTGATTTTAAATGGATTCTTGAAAAAAACCCAAAACAAAACCTGCACTGTTCCCAACTGTATATATCATAAATATTCCTACATCTGCGCTGCAAAGAGGAAACACGAAACAGGAATAACACACTAGCATCGCTGAATATTTCATGTGCATTATTCTCTACTGTAAGACGTGTCTCCCAACTTGACGTTTCACAAACAAAAATTTAAAGAAGCAGTGCAAAACTTGGGAGCTACAGTTGGCCTAGTTTCTGTGTTTGTAAGTAGGCCACAGAGACACGCCAGTCTGACGGTCCTAGATTAGCCCCGTGCTATAAGAAAGTGCTCTGCCTCCAACAGTGATCAAATCTCAGCGCCTGACACAGGGAGGCTGGCCTGGTTTGAACACTCCATGAAGTCCAGACTAATCTATTACCCTCCGAGCGACCGTATGCACTACTCATGCAGTGACGGCAGAAATTCATGATCACTCCAGTGGCTTCTGGTTCCTAAGAGTAAACTCCAGAGATCAAAGCAGTTTTCAGTGGGTGTGACAGTAAATTTAATGGAGGGGGAGGGCACAGCGGTGAGTCAAGGGTGAACACAGGAGGAAAAGAGTGAAATAATTTACCTTATGCAGGGAAAAGGTGCGAACACAGAACGTGGCCAGCTCCATTGTGTCCAGAAGCGTGACCTGGATCATCCCGTACGTCTCTGTGCCACGGCTCGGCCAGTACTGATCACACTTTATCTGAACAGACAGTGGAAAAATATTGTTTCCAGACAGCACTGATCAGTTCATAATTTAATCAAATTTGATGCTTGTACAGCTGGTCCGCAACAGCGCTCCACATAATGAATATTCTGCAAATGGGTCAGTAGGTAAAGACCCAGTTTCTTACCCGTGACTTCTCCTCCAGGCGTGTCATCATGACGACAGATGCGGCCCGCTGCTCCCACACCATCCTCCAGAAGTCCCCAAACGTCTCTGCCAGGGGCCCCTGGGTAGCAATATAGGCGTTTTGCTTCCTGTAGCCATCAATGTAGTTGGCATTGATGTAGTCGCTCCCCAGGATACCTGCAAAATGAGACACTTGTGAGGCTCATGCTAAACTGCCATCTTCATGAACGACATAATAAATTAACCCCATGTATGACATCAAACAGCCTAATGAACTGCTGGGTTCAGGCAGCTGCGGCTTCCAGCAGACGATGACTGCTGCTGCTGGATGACTAGCGGATGACAACAAACAAACAAGACTCTGTCGACGTGAATTCATGAACTCCAGATCAAATCCATTCTCCCCCTTCTTGTACTGCAGGACTGCTGGCTGCACTTGAATGCACTCGCGCTGTTTGTCAGTCTCATGCCGCTGCACACAGCCCATCTTGAGTACTGTTTGCAATTTCAGATTTCATTCATCATGCAGCCCCCTCCCTCCCCCCTCTCTCTTTCTGTCTCCCCATCTTTGTGTACACCCCCCCCTGAGCATGAATACACTCAGACTCTCCCCATCAGAATCGCTAAACATCTTCTTTAATCTGCTCCTCTTTTACCTTCTATGGGAGCCAGGATGACTCTGGTGTGGTCGTACGCGATCACATTTGCGTAGCGGTTTTTGGGCTTGTTGACCTCCAGGTTCGAGTGTTCCCAGGTGAACTGCTGACTGGGGTCGATGGACTGGGGGAGAAGCAGCAGATAGTCACATATCAACACTGGTGGCATATTTATAAGTCTACTTGAAGATAATGGAAAGAGAGTGCACTGTAATGCTGGCAAGTTAAAGCAATCAATTGCAGTACTGAATAAATCATGAACATACAGCATGGTTTGCACACAGAGATGCAAATTTTAAATAAGATTTGCTTTATGAAGCAGAGGCTTAACAGGCTTAACATCTCAAAACAATAATGATGTTAAGTATGTGTTCATATGGGCTAATAAGTTATTTCTCACCTCGTACTCCTGGGAGAGTCTGAGGTTGTCGTTTGCTTTCAGCAGCTCTATGTGCTCAGCCAGCTCGCTGATGGGGATGGGAGGATGGCTCATCATTCCTGCACGGCAACAAGGGTCAGAGGTGAGGTGAACTCTGACTGAATGACTGAAATTACTGCGGGCTGACATCACTCATATGCAAAGATGTGAAGATAATTATACAATCACAGAACATCACATATCATTAAGGAACACGCTGAGGCAGAAAATCAATTTTGATCCATGTGTGAGGACAAAGTGAGGCGAGTCCTGTTTGTTTGCAAATTGTTTTTCTTTGATAAATTGCTTTCTATGTGATCAGAGGAGCAACGACTCAGAGAAAACAAACACAGACAGAACACTAATTAGGAGGGTTGAGTGCACACACACACACACACACACACACACACACATGCTAAAAGGAAGCAACCTATGCCTTCTGCCGTCATTTGTTTTCACAGCTGGAGCAAGTGGGGAGAGGTTACAGAGATCCATTCAAAAAGCAAATAGCGACAACGATAAATCAAAGTAACACTACTGTGCATGCAATAAACACAATCCATTTAACGCCAATGTCAGAATACTTTCTCGATGTCTGCTGGATTGTAATGCATCGTGATGCACTATGAAAAGCATTTAAGCCATTCTGCTGCTACAGCTGTATAAAAAAAAAAACAAGGCTCATATCAACGGTTATTTTCTTCTGCAGCCTGGCGCTGCAGCACCCACAGGTAATCACGACAAAATGCTCCTGTCACGACCAAAATGACCTCAAATAGCATCAGCCGGTTTTGTTGGAAACAAATTTCATCTTTGCAGAGCATCTCAAAAGCAAAAATCTCAGGGGAGGAGAAGTGAGGCGAGGAGGGAGCCTCGGTGTTACTGCCACAAGAGAGTAAAAAACAACAACAACAAAAATCTTATGTTAGAAAAAAGAAGCTGAAACGTTTTATTCTGTGGGTTTTTACTTTGCTTCCAAGGAACGTGGTTAAAAAAAGACCTTCATCTATGGATTAAATGAAAAAAAACAGCATCATTTGACTTGAGTAAAGTCTAAACCTTTTTACTGTGGCACATTTTGCCACAGTGATGAAAAGGTGACACATCTGCCACCTTTTCAACAAGGACGCTTCTATAAACTGCAACTACAAAAATATAGTGAGAACAGTGATTAAATTCCTTCAGGCTGTGTGTTTCTTGGATGCTGTTAATTGAATAGAAGAAGTGAAAGCGAAGCATCATTGGCCTGATGCCACAACCAAAGCAGCTGTGTTATTAGATCTTACTCAGCGGGGGGTGAGAGCAGCTAAATCTATGTAGTTACTTCACAGTGGGGTTTAACTTGGTTATACTGGTGAGAACAGAGTCAATACCTTGATAAATTACCACAGTTCACCCACAACACAACTTTTGATATATCACCGTCGTCATTAAACCAGACACGGAGACATTGAAGGGTGATAAGACTGATTGCTGTAAATCTGTCTGTTCAGATGTGATAACTGCAGCCTGGCATGTGGAATGTGGGCGAGCGGAGATGATCATATTTTGTCACACCGTTATGACTCAGCTGTGACTAAGCACTGACTGTACTACTTGGCAGCGGCCATTTTGATCACAGAAACGACTGGAAGCTGCCAGGTACATGTCGGTTGTGATGCGGAGGAGCACTTTCACAATCTTGTCTGCATAATCTTACCGAGGTTAAAATTAGCTGCATGAATATTTCATTATCAAATGATGAGCAATCGGAAGTATACTTTATTATGCAGATACAAAGCGTGTGTTTGGGTGCCTGTGTGGGTGCACGCTGCATACCAGGAGTCTGGAAGTTGATGCGTCTCATCTCCACAGGGTCTGTTGGATGATGGGCCATCATCTCTGCATTGCTCAAAAGACTCTTGGTTCCAGGTTCAGAGTCCTTGCGCTTGCTGCTCAGACACCAGTGAGTCAAATCATCAATTAGCACATGCAAACATGCAGTGAGAGAAAAGCAGCCTCAGTACTGACTTGTCATTAGTATGGCTACTTGATGTAAGTAAATAGTGCATTAAGAGATATGCTGCTTTACTGGTTTGCACTAAGTTCTCTGGCATAATGTAATTGCTATGGGTTAAAACGAACAAAGAGCTTGACATTGGTTTAATCTTACCTGTCAGGTTTGCTGCTTCCAGTGAAACGAGAGCAAGGGAGGGAATAATTAGGGGAAGAAAAGGAAGGAAACAGACACATTGTTAGAAAAGGAAATCAATAGTTTGCATTAGTATTCAAAAGCTTGATGGCTTGCAGCGGATATCACAGGTCTACAACAGGGTTAGACTGTTAGATAGATGCCTACGGGGATAACAAACTTCAAAATTGGAACACATTTGATCAACATCAGACTGAAAGTTGAGCATTTGTGTGAGGATTGCTGGACATTTAAACAATTCTAGTAGAGCAGAGTGTAAGCACAACATGGACTGTCAATAAAAATATAACTAAAATCCACATCTAAATTGGTCTTACTAAGAAGTACTGTCTGTGTATTTAAATGTAATACAGACTTTCACTGTTGACAAAAAGGAAGAAGGAAAAACATGTAACTGAGCCACTTTGTTATGAATGCAATGGATAATATGTTTATTTTAACTCAACCTAACATACACTATACTAATGTTAGTGTAATACAGATTATATCGCACATGAATAAACTACAAAATAAACAGTTTTGTTACAAAATACAGAGCTCCTCTGTTTTAGGTAATCACAGAGTCTGATACATTGTGATTTGTTCAGTTAAGATAAATGTGTGTCTGCCTCAACCACACTGGTTGACATGTACTGAAAGACTGTTCCTCTGCACTGGTCCTTTTGATTGAATGTGCTGACATTAAGAAATATATATCCCTCTGTCACAAGAAATCATCTTTTCACCAGCTTTATCCTTTGAGAGTACTAATCAAAGCTCCTTTGGCATTTGCCTGGTCTGACCAACAGTCTTGAGTTTGTCTTATGGTCCTAAACTTGACATTTGACTTGACTTTTTACAGAGTTCTTCTCCGCATACTTTTTGTAAAGGAGAATGGCGATGACGATGCAGATGATGAAGACCACAGCCAGGACAGGTCCCACCACCCAGATCAGACCATCACCTGCATCAAAGGGCTGAGGGTCTGAATCAGGGGCAATCACTTGATCTGTGTAAGGGCTGGCCACATACATTTTCTGGGAAAGAAATACACAGACAGAGAGTCAGCAAAACTGTGCAAGACAGTGGTAGTGTTGTTGTTTTTGTTTGTGTATTTTAGGGATAACAGTGACTAAATAAGCTGTTTTAGCATAGTGAGAATTGAGGTATGAACATAAAAAATGTTTGTCATTTTACAGTTTTGCACATTTTACTCAGTATTTCTTGTCTCAGTAAAAGAACTGAAACAACATGAACACCTCACACTTAATTCCAACTCAGTGCAATACCTGTACAAACAGTGACCTAAAAATAACAACAAAGGAGAATCCGCTGCTGTCTGTAGGAAAAAATCAGTTCAAGCACAGAGCTAGTATAGTATTTGTAGTATTGCAGAGCTGTTGCACTGGATTTCATTAGACTGAACAGACAAGGCTGCACATGACTGATTTTATGTGCATAAGTGTATGAGATTGTTTTTGAAAGAAAGCACCTAACCTTATTGATGTTTGTAGTGTTTTCATAATTAATGTAAACTGAGGTGAACTGAAGTTCCTTTTTATTAGTTCTGAGGGACTTTTGAAGAGCGTCCCCAAGGCTAAAAACACATCTAATAATAAAAAAACATCTAATCGAAAATAAAATCTATCCTAATTCAACCTGTATATTTATGTCTACTCCAATTCACATGCACATGTATACACCAGCAGTGCACAAGGCAATATCTCTTCCACTGCCACAGTAGGTACACTCACTCTTTATTAGCAGTGGTGATGGAAGTACGTGAAGGTTATTGCCTTTTGCTTACAACACTTTGACTGACGTGAATTTTATTGTTTTAGCAGCAGGGCCATATTGATTACAATGTATACTGACAGCCTGCAGGAGAGACACACAGGCAGTGGTAGTGGTTATAAACGCAGAAAGAAAAGAGATGTGACACAGTGGCGTTCATACCCCGGTAGTGGAGTTGAGCTCAGCCAGGATGAAGAAGACGTACTCCTGCCCTGACTCTAGAGCTCGATTCTCGAAACCTCCGTAGTCCAGCTGGTCCCCCAGGGTGAAGAAGGCCGGGAGGGTGGCAGGTGTGAAACGGGCTGTGATGTAAGCCCGTCGCAGGTCCACCTGCTTCTGCTGCCGTGAATCCCTCTGCCTTTGACTGATGTCTTTTAACAGCTGAGAGACAGACCGAGAGGACAAATAAAGAAACATAGAGAGAGAAGAGACACAGCTAAGAGAAATGAGACATTCCAGCAGTTATGACTAATGTTTAAACACTGATATTGAATTAAAAATTAAGCACTGCCAGGAGTAGATGGAATTGTGTGTGTGTGTGTTCGTGTGTGCGCATCTTTGTGTTTATAGGTCCTTTCCTCCTTCTAGGCACACACATCAGCTGTCATTGTTGTGGTTTTCACCTCCTCTAGGTCCATTTCATCTGGGCTCTTGAGGTGTCTGGTGACGCCGCGGGCTCTCCTCAGTGGAACCACAACAACATAAACATTCCTGTGGGGGCAGAGGAGGACAAACAGTATAACACCAGCTGCACTCATAGCAATGTTTCAAACTATACATGTTTCCTTGCCAACTTGTTGCCCTGGAGACTGTATCTTTGGCAGAGAGGTAATGTTATCATCATGCCCCTCACCTTTGGCAAATGCAGTTATCTGACCTGAGGGCAATGAGTATACGAAAGCCAAGATGATTTCAAAATTAACTACAGCTGTATATCTCAGTCTTACTTGACAGGGGTGCGATTCTCCAGTGATGGAAGGATTATGGTGACAGTGGTCTCTGTGTCACGGGAGTGATCAATCTCAGGGCGGCGTATGATGATTGGTGGGGAGGTCTTGGCGGTGATGCGGTGGCGAAGGCCTCCCATGTTGCCCTCAGGAGCAGTGATCTTGAAGTCGTAGCTGGTGTCAGGCCGAAGGTTTGGGATTACTGCCTTTCTCAGACGAGCATCCACCTCCATCTTCTGGTGGTTGTACTCCACCTGGAGGACGGCACAGGGTTATTGAAATTACAGGAATAGGTCACAATGGTTAGTCATACTGTATGCTGATGATATTCTATTGTACATTGACATTTGTGTGTCTATAGGAAAATGCTAATGTACTAGCTTTCTGTGTTTCTTTCACTTCTTTCACTGTACTCTCACATCTTACAAATCTATGCCACACTTAAAAGAAGACATTCCACATTTTAGTAGGGTAGCCTAAATACTCGAAACTACCACCAGTAGCTGGCTTACCTAACTTAGCATGAAGACTAGAGGCAAAGGAAAGGGTTAGCATGACTCTGTAAACAAAATCCACCTACCAGAGCCTCAAACCCTACTAATAGACAAAATACATCTCCTTTGTTAAATTCATAAAAAAAACAATTTGTTGTTTTACTGGGGATTATATGTAAAATTATTTCTTGGCCAGGACCAGTTGCCAGGCAACGGTGGAGACTCCAGGCCACAAGAATTGTAGGGTAGATAAACACCGCGTGAAACTTTGCCTGCAATAAACTAACTAGATACAACTTGTTAATTAGTGGGCTCTAGAGCTGCTGGTAGGATGATTTTGTAACACATACTCAAGTCTTTTTCGTGTAACTTTTCATTCTACATGATGCCAACATCCTGCGGGTGCAACAGGTCCTAATGGGCTAACTCTTCCACAGTACAATACAGCTTGGAACCATACACAGTAAAAGTACATAAATTTATGGTTGTGTTAAGTGTTAGAATAAAAAAATCGCCCTAAATATATATGTATATATGTCACAACACATGTATATGTAGCATCTGAAGGACATACTGTGAAGCGATAGGGATTGCTGCTCTCTGGAAACTCCCACGTCAGGAGGACACTGGTCTTTGTGGCCAGATTAACAGAAAAATTCCTTGGCACATCTGGGAAGCAAACAGAAAAAACACATGAGAGTCACTCGTGAGGAAGCTTTTTATTCACATCACAGCCTCCACTGCTTTCCGACTGCGGACCTGTAAAATGGAGGGAACGTCAGTCAGATCTGTTACGGGGTAGAATAAATGATGGTTACGAGGATGGGCAGGTGATGAGGAGGGTGGATGGCAAAAGTAATAAGTACAAATAACAGACAGACCGGCTGCAGGAATGTGACATGCCACATTCACAGAGTGTAAGGTTGTGTTTGCTGGACTCAGAATTCAGCATGTCAGCAAAGGCTTTGGAAAAGGTGGCAGTGGAGGTCTATCAGATAAAAAAGCTTACCTGCAGATACAGCGCCAGATGTCAGTTTTTACTTGAAATCAGACTGAACACTTACCTGCTGTATTGGATACTGTATATCCGAGCCCTGTATTGACTTTTACCTGAGGGTTTGTGATAAGCAGTGCTCTTGAAGCAAACATCCATTAACATTCAGCCTGCTCCCACTTGTGGTGAAGGGTAGGTGATGAAGGTATAAGTGAGTGAGTGGAGGAGATTGAGGGAGTAGTCGTGTTCCCCTGGACTTTGCAGTTCTCAGCTTCTCTGTGGTGCATGGGTGAAAAGGCTGACCTGTAAGAACTGGCCCAGACTTCATTTAATTTAGTGTTTTGGAGTGAAATCCACAGTAAGGGGAGCGGAGGTGAAGCTGAACCAGTGCTTAGAAGGTGAAGGGTGATCCCAGGCCTGAGGCCAGCCCTACCTGTTTCGAGGGCCAGGGTTTGGCACACCAGAGGTGGGCTGAAGGGGCCTGGCCCTGCCTTGTTGTGGGCTCTGAGCTGCAACTCGTAGGCTGTGCTGTGATTGAGGCCGAGGATGGTGTAGCTGGAATCACTCGCCGGGAGCGTGATCAGCCATGGGGGAGAAGGGAGGACTGGGGAGGGAGAGGGGCCAGGGTCAACAGAGGGTTTGGGGCTTGCAGCCTCTTTGTAAGCTATGGTGTACTCTGTAATGACACCATTGGACTCCTCTGAGGAAAGGGGCAGCCAGGAAAACTGAAGGGAGCAGCAAGTGGCATTAACAAAGTCAGATATTTTGGGGTATCCCAAGGGTGGGAACATGGGAACTGTTATTTCCTGCTGCACTACATCGCCATAGCCTGCTCGGCTCTTTGCAGAGAGGATAAAAACGTAGGAGGAGCCTGGGGAGAGGTTTCTGGCGGTGAAGTTTTTCTCGCGACTTGTGAAATCCACTGTGGTGTCTAAAGTGCTACTCTTCAGGCCAAACTGTAGGCGGTAGCCCTGGATTTCCACAGGGGCCCCCCGGCTATCAGAGCCTGACTCAGAGCACTCCAGCGGAGGAGCCCACCGCACCACCACCGATGGACCCGTTCCTGGCACGCACCCAGGGAGGGAGGGGGCACCTGGCACTGAAAACGACAGAGTAGGCAGGAGAAAATCAATTGAAATATATATACATATATATATAAATAAAAAACATATATCATGAAAATCTTGTAGAAGAATTAGAATTGATTTTGCAGTTTATTTACTGCTAGCTCCTGGTGCAGCTTACTGTAAGATCAATGCTTGACTATGTTACTAAATCCAGTGAACTGAATTGTATACTTGGCATGTGCTTACCAATCCCTGGGGTCTGCACCAGCTTGGCTTTGCTGTGTGCTCCATCCCCTTTGGTGGTGTATGCTGCCACTGAGACAGAGTACGTGGTCTCTGCTTTCAGACCTCCCAAAATCAGCTCCTGTGAGGGGGGACGCAAAACACAAGCAAATGCTGCTAACTCTGTCCTCTCCATTTTTCTGTTATAGATAATAAACAGATCTCGTCAATGTCCGTCTTTACTGTTACGCATCGTTAAATATGATCTAAACATACAGCAGCAGCTAATCAAACCTCTGGTGGGTTAACAATAAGGATTAAATTAATTTCTCTGTATGGCTGCATTGTGCTGTATGTATTAATAGTAGCTTCATTTATAATGATAAGGGGATGGGTGGTCTGCACTCACATATTGAGTCGAGTCATCCTCCTCCATCTTACGCCACAGACATGTCACACCCCGCAGGCAGCCGAGACAGATGAGAGAAGGAGTGAGTCAAAGGACCAAATAGGAGAGGGAGGAGATTTGGGGATAAGACAAATGAGCATCATTAAATTATTTAAATATTCAGATATGATGTCACCTGAGACTCATCCAATAAGAGGTCTTTGATGCGGGGAAGGTTGCGGGATTCGCCGCTCTCTGTGCGGCTGAAGTGCACCTGGTAGCCACGGATCTGACCTTGCCGTAACCGTGGCAACACTGACCGCCAAGTGACACGGAGTGCTGAGGAGTTGAGTGGCAGGACCTCTACCTGACGAGGGGCTGCACCAGGAACTGAATGCACACACACACACACACACACACACAGACATGCAGAATTAATTAAGTGACCAGCAGTCTAGTCAGTAAATAATCAAGTCAACATTCAATACTATTTAGGTCTGATCTACAGCTCTCATTCTTACCGTCCTCATCAGTTCTGCACAGCACAGTTGGGCTGCTGAGTCCTGCTCCCTCTGTGGAGGAGGCTGCCATGCTGATGTTGTACCAGCTCCACTTCTCCAGCCCTTCTATCATTGTATGCCCCTGCTGGGCCAGGACAGGAAGCCCCTTCACCTCCTGGCCCTGACGTCCGCCTCCTGCCCCAGAAACTCTCTGGTATCTGAGCACATAACCTGCCAACTCGCCATTCTGGCCCTCCATTGGAGGCGGCCTCCAACTTACTTTCAGGGAGGTGGAGCTGGCACTTTCGCAGGACACACCCTCGGGTGCAGCTGAGGGCTCTGATTGGACAAGGAGCAAGGAGGGCAATTGGCAAAGAGTTAAGGAGGAGATCCAAGAGAACGGGGTTGAAAAAGCAAGAGAAGGGAAAAATACAAGTAAAAGGATAAGAGATAAGGATAAAAAAGGAAACAATAAGAGACCACGGTAAACTGAACCGAAAAGATAACACCAGGACAAACATGACTCACGCAAAAAAAGGGGAGCAACCACATAATGTAAAAGCATAATGTTAGGCTTAATGCCTAATGAAATAAACCAGAGACACGAGTATCGACCCTGGGTGGACAACTTAATTATACCCAAGGAGACTGTACATCTGATACCCAACGATTATATTTTATCCTCTGGCCGAAGCTGGTGGCATGAAAGGATCCAGGATTATGAATGAAAAACAGATAAGGTCCTTCCTTCTAAATCAGGGATGCACAGCTCACTGCACAGGAGCACAGACAAATATACACATTTCACAACACCAGCCCCCCATCGTGACATAATCCTTGAGTCCTCAGGATAATAGAGTGGTCTGAGACTTTCTACTGCTGACTGGGAGAAGGTCTTGGGCTTCACAGAGGGAGGAAAGAACAAACTAAAACAGATCTCAAACAGTGTCGAAAGGATTTAGGAGGAAAGTTAAAAAAAGAGAGAGAAAGGAAAGGCACTGAGATGGATATTGAGAGTCAGGAGAGAAAGATGAATTGTAGACCAGAACTGAATCAGAAGTAGGCTGAGATATTTACTGTAACAAACACTTGAACAGAAACAGACACAGAGTCAAACTCACACACCTGAACCACCAGAGATGACTCCTGGGCATCACTCACCCTATATAACGTTCCTTAAAGAGCGCGCACACACACACGCACACACACAACAGCGAGCATGGTGGAGGCATCTGGGCTTGTGTGCGGGTTCAGGAGTGTATTGCATGTGTGTATGTGTGCGGGTGTAATAGTCATAGCTGACAGGTTCAAGTATCTATCCACTCAGCCGTACAGCCACTGTTCTGCTGGCCTCGGGGGACAATCTAGATGTGCACCAAAGCTTGGCGATAACAAAGCGCACATAACCTCCCTGGGAAATGAATTCTGCTGCATGAAATAGTCTGCTTATCTGGCACCTTACTTTTCCTGAACCCCTCCCCTTTTCCGCCTCCTCCAATGTACCACCTTGGTCTTGCTTTTTTTTTTAAAGTGGAGAGTGAAATGAGACCACCAAAACAGTTTAACACACTCTGTGCTCAGGTTCAAGAGTGATCTGATTGTAAATACGCGGGATGAAAGTTTGTGTCTGTGGAGTGAGTGTAAACAAAAACTTACCGCAAAGAAGATACAGCACCACCAACCTCGGGACCCGGGGCCTTTTTCTCGACTACAACTAGGTTATTAATTCTCTTCCTTGCACCATTTTCTCCGTTATCTCTGTGATTTCATCTTGAGAGCAGATATGAAATGACTTGATATGCCAGCTTAAAATAGTGGAACTTATTTGACTCTTGTTGGCTAAGAAAAAAAATAGAGAAAACTAGACAAGGGAGAGAATTTAAGTTCAGTGTGGATAAAATACAGACTGGCTAGCACTTACCTGTCAACATGGCAGGCCAGCCACCATCCTTTAATGCTCCTCACCACTGGCTGCAAGCCAATAAGTGGCAGACAGTTTCGCCCTTTCAAAGACATTAGACACTGATAGAGTGGAAAAAGTGAAAGGAGGGTGAAGAAAAGTAAGAGTGAAACATTAATCGGTGCTCCATCTCCATCTGTCATGATGTTTTGGCTGTGTAAGAAAGCGAGAGGCCGGAGCGAAGGAATAAAGGCACAGTCAAACGTAGATGGATGGGTGGGGGGGGGTTGGACAGATGGGTTGATAAACGAGATAGATGGAGAGATGTGGAGATGGTTCCCAGGTTGCACCGGGTCAGGAGCTGAGGACAATGCACTTTGAGCTGTGTGTGTGTGCAGAGGACAAAATATTTGCATAAGATTTGTGTACGAGACGGAAACAAATGCTATTAAAATCTGTGTGTGTGTGTGTGTGTGTGAGCCTGCAGGTGCACTGTGTGAACCCAGTCAAATGGAGACGTACTGGCTTGTGACGTCCTTTGCACCAGTTCATTAGTGAAAGCGCCGATGCCTTTGTTTGAGATGGCGGCCAAGGAGAAGGAGTACTCGGTGTTTGCTTTCAGACCCTCCACTGTGTATGAGTTCCTCGGCCCGAAGGTCAGCTTCTCCTACGAGACAGGGGAGTGGAGGACAGGATGAAAGGTAGGATGAGGGCAAGGAAGAGGAAAACATTAAAGAGGAGGTGGAGAGGGGAGGAGATGAGACCGTTTCCACTAGACACAGTGGCTCAGGACGTTGAGGTTAATCTTTTAAACTTCCTCCTTTATCTGGTCTTTTATCCCTCTGTCTTGTTAAGAAATCCACACGGCTGACAGATTTATAAAAAGAGAATGAGAGGTCTTACCAAACTGCCAAACTTGACAGGTTTGTAAAGCAGCTCATAGTTGACGATTCCCTCCTTGGTGTAAGCAGGTTCCCAGGTCAGCTCTATGCTGGTGTCAGTCACCCTGCCGACTCTAAACTTCCCTGGCTGGCCTGGGACTGAAGGGCACAGGACAACACACAGGTCAGTCAGGACTCTCTCTTATCTATAAAACAAGAATCTAGAATATTTTCCTTCAGTCTTTCACATTTTCCACATTTTTCTAGTTAAAGGCCTGGAACAAGCCAAAATCACCTACATCCACTAATCAGACTTGAGCAAGCAGACTTCCAGTTTCTTGAATCTATATTGTTTGATTACTTCATCATTTTGGTGCATTTCAATGTTCTTCATCTTTTGCTTATCTTCTTGCACTGTAACATACCTTCTAACTGTGTATCTAAAGTGCATTATTACTAATAGTACTAGAAAGAACATTTCCTGAAGAAAATGTGTGGGAGTGCTGAAAGCTGAACACCATTGCTGGAGCTATGCTGAATTAGCTGGAAAAAACTGCTGACGCAATGTTGAAAAGGCTGAAGCTAAAGCTGAAATGTATAAGTTGTAAACCAAGAGATTAATGGCTTTTTAGAGCTAAAAGCAGTAAAAATGTTAAAACAGAAGAAGAAACTGTTGAAATCTTGCATGTTTAAGTGTAACAGTTGAAGAGTTTGAAGAGTTGAAATCTGCAGCTAACCTGACAGTAAAGAATATTGATGAACCAGTGCTAACATAGCTGAAGCAACAGCTGAGAATAGATTCAAAAGAAAATTTGAACTTGTAAGAAGGAGGTTGATTTTGAACGAAATGGTTGGAAATTACTTGAATTGTTGATGATAATAATAATTACATAATATTAATATGTGAATACTTTCAGCATTCACACCAATTAATAGAAGAAGGGGCATGATGTTACTAAAGGATGTCAGGTCCTTGTCCTGATGAAGCTTACTTCTGTTTTTGAGTGTTACACTGCAGTAACTTATTACAAAGGAAGTTTTTTTTTTTTTTCAATTTTATGTGTAAATGTTTCTTAATAAGTCAGAAATACTGAATTTTTAAGGTGTCTTTTTAACGCACCAATCACTTTTATTGTAGTCTAATTCTTCAAGTTGCTTGAAGTCGTACTGGAATCAGAAATTACTTTTCCTGTGTAAGTCCAGCCAACATCAGCTTCATAATGTACAACTCCTGACCCATAAATCCCTAAAACCCTGGTATTTTCTTCTTATATTTTGTGATCACGTTCTTTTATGTGCTAGAAAATGGCATAATTTTTTTTTGAGACATCTCAAGGCATAGCTCAGCCCACACAGAAATTTAAACCACTAATGCCATCACAGATTTTTGAGTAATCATCTCTTTGTACTACATAAAACCTGCAACCTCTTCGCAGCTGCTGCAGAGATAAGAGCCGAGGTACCGAGGTGCACGGGACATTTTTGGCTGTTAATTCCTGTTTCCTTTTCTTAAATCTCCACACTTCTGTCCCAGCAGGTGGAATTTATTCACTCTGAAGGAACCATATTTTCTGACAGGTCAAGCTTATTTGCAAAATGTTCCACAGTGGTCTACTTCTCAAACTTTACACAAGTCACTCCAATAAGCTACTTAACAGTTTGCATACACCACACACACACCCACCCACCCACACACACACACACACACACACACACACATACACAGACTTGTGAAAAAAACAACAACTACTTTCCTACACAGCTAAAGAACATTATTTAGCTGCTGACTATTTACAGGCAAGAAACGTACATTTACATCTGACACTGATTTTGTCTGTGTTGTACACACACCCACCCACAAACACATTCAGGGTGGGTGAGATGCACACACACACTCACCTCCAGGCATGACTTTAACATGGACGGGGTCAGAGAATGGTCCGTCCCCTACAGAGGTGAAGGCGAGGACTTGGATGGTGTATGTTTCTGAGGTTACAAGGCTCTGAATGGTGGTGATCACACTGTCCTGGACGTTATGAATCTGCCACTCATTCATAGGCCTGGACGGGTCCATTGTGTAGTAAACACGGTAGCCTTTCACCTGTGGAGAAGCAGAAAGTGACAGACAGGCTGTTGGACTCTGGGCTGAATTTCACAGTCATCAGTGACCTGGCTGTATTAGGTGATCTGCCATCTAATCTCAGTGTCCTGCATGCACGGTAAGCCATAATACCTCATTCCAACACTTTCATCAACTATGAATTATTGTTTTACTTTCGTCCAGATGGCCCTGTGGATTTGCTGGTTTAGTGCTTGTTAGAGGTCACTGTTACAGATGCATGTCCTCACGTCTCTGGGGCTGTTACGCATTTGACCCCGATAAACAAACCTCACTTTAAGGTTGACAAAATCAGTTCTAATACAAGCTGAGTGTCCTCAGATTGTAGTGCATAAGATATAATCACTACACCCTCTCCTGTGGGATTTGTTTATGGGAGGTTCAGATTGTGTCTAATCCTGCTGCTATGCCATTGCCCTTGCCCTCCACCTCTACCACCTCTCCTGTTATTACTCTTTAATATCTATAATCCCCATATGCTCTCAATTCAGTCTTGCACTTTTATGAACCTACTGTACGGTGAGGTGGACTAGGAAAAGGAAATAGGTCTCATGGGAGTGCTCTTAACTTAGAGCGGACAGTCCAATTACCTTTTCTTTCTTTAGCGAGTGGGGAAAGTAGCTAGGGAATTACAGAACGGAAATCTCTGGCAAGACACAATCCCTGCAAAGGACATGAACCTGCATACAGGAATAAAGCTCCCAGTGGTGACTTTTATGAAGGCTTTATCGTTTTAACCTCATGAGGGTCTTTGTGCAATTTAAAAATATTGTCACTCTCTGGTAAATGAAGGCGACTGAAATTTTACACTTCACTTTAAGAATTAAGCATTAAGGTGAGGGTTAGGAAATTGATTTACAGATTTAAGTGTTAACAATTATATCCCCCCCCCGCCCCACCCCACTCCCCCCTTATGGTTTTTGACAAAAACATTAATAATCACTTGTATCTGATTAAAAAAACTACCTTATGATGCATTAGAAACTGTATTAAACCATATATAATATTAATATTATAAGTCTACATGTGAGCGATATGTATGCTGTTCTTGGTGAAGAGAGCACCTTCTATAACACATTTCTAGTATGATCTAGTATGATTGTAATAAACTACTTCAATTATATTATGTGTCCCCTTATTGGCTGTTGAAACAGAAAACACAAGATAACAATACAAAGCACACAAACACTTGGACTTATAAACATAGACAGACAACGGCAATAGGTTAAAAAAAGGGTAAAGTATCATATATGATATCTAGAGTTTGTTGATTTAAATAGTGAATAGGTATATCTGCTCATGTTGCTATGGAGCTAAGCTCGGAGTTGACAGTGGGTACATTATGGAACTGTTTTTATATCTGCTAGTTTTGGCTGAAAAAGGAACCAGAAGGCAAAATCTGAAACATTGGATTCATGGAATGGAAGCTGTCACACTGAACGGACTCTTATTTATCAATTGTTGGCTGTACAGAAGAGACAGGCCTCTCTGTTGAACATAAGTGCCTTCACTGCAAACATTCAGCACCCTATTTAGAACATTTCTCTATTTGACAGAAGAAGATGGAGAAGAATATTAACTGATAAAGGAAAATGAGAAAAAAGTGTATTTGCCACTTCTGCTTATGACAACAGATCATAAAGAGCTGTTTGTGTCCTCATCCCACCTGTCCATTGGGTTCCTCCGGCTCCTCCCAGCGGACCATCACAGTGTTCTGAGAGATGATGTGGGCCTGGACGTTTCGGGGAGGGCTGGCCGGGGCCTGCTCTCCGTCCGGGCCTCCACACGTGTAGAGGGGGGCCCCTGACCGATGCTGTTGAAGGCCGACACTCTGATTTCATACTCAGTGTTGGGATACAGTCCCCCAATGCTGTAGCGGGTGGTGGTGATGCTGTCCACCGTCTCGTACTTGCTGTCAGGCCCTTTGGCTCGGTACTGGATGATGTAGTAGGAGACAGGGTCGGGGTTGCCTGAGTCCCAGGTGATGGTCACACTGGTGGCGGTGGTCTCTGTGACAATGGGTGTACCAGGAGGCTTTGGCAAAGCTTTTAATAACAGAGAGGGAAGGTGAAGAGGTTAATGACATTCATGTGTAATGTAAATGTTGTATATTGTTCTGTTTTTGTTGTTGTTTGTTGTATTCTATAAGTCTCTTCATACCATAACCACTGTTCATTTTGTATTTTGACAATGACAACGACAGTGTCATGTATATCTATAAGCACTTTTGCTGCTGTTTGCATCATTTCTGTGGATGCAAAACACTATTATGTTGCACTTGTACCCACTGAATGCTTTTAAAATAAAGCTGGCTAAATAATAAATGTGTTCATATTTATAATGAGTATAAATTATTCAAGTTTAAAAAAGGAAAATGTAACTTCACATCCGGTGAGTCTCCAAAAAAACTGGATCTCTTCATTATGAAGCAACAACTGAGGCACTTTTTCACTTCCATTTTTTCCCTCTAAGGTGCAAAATGATTAACCGTGTTATTAGAGCATCCCTTACTCTTTACTAAGACCTGAGCAGTGGCCTCGATGATACCCAGGCTACTCATGGCCACACAGGTGTAGTTCGCAGACTCCCGGACACCATTGAGTTCCAGCACGTTCCGGCCAATTGGCATTTCATCCTCAGGGGTAAGGTCCTCGGTACCCAGCATCCACTTGACGTAGGGCATGGGTGAACCCACTGCCACACAGGTGATGTTGACATTTCCTCCCGGCATGATCTCGTGGTTGGAGGGGGAGATGGAGAAACGAGGGGGCACACGGCGCACTGGGGAAGGAGGAGAGTCAGGGGTAGAAAAGGAGAGGGGTGGGGGTTTAGGGGTTAGGGGGTGAGGTGGGAGAGGAGAAAAGTGGGGACGGGGGTGAGGAGAAGAAAGGCGGAGAGAGAGAGAGAGAGGGAGGAGGGGAGGGGTAAAGAATCAGAGAGAAAGAGAGAGCAAGACAAAGCAAGATAGAGATTGAGAGAGAAAGTGAGGGCAAGAAAGATAAAAAGAAAGAGAGAGAGAGAGAAAGAGAGAGAGAGAGAGAGAGAGAGAGAGAGAGGAGAGGTAACAGGAAGGGGAAGAATGAACTTCAGGGTTTTTACAGAAAATTACAAAGGGATATTTCAAGTTTAGTCCCAATTACTTTATGGTACTGATGAATCCAACAGAAAGACAGAAATCTTGTGTTGAGCTCAACCAATCAGAGTGAGCTGCCTACTCAAAATAATAGTGACAAACTCTTGAGTACCATTTCAACCAGGACATGACACCTATAGTCAGTTTCTCTTTGTAAAAACACTTTTTTTCTTATTGGTTAATTCAATCAATTTAGGTGAAAAAATAACACTTTGTGATTCAAGTTTCTGATTATAATAGTGTCTTTATCACATTTCTCCATCTAAGCTTTGGCTTAAAATGTTCAACTTTGCCAGAAACTTTAGTGAGAAACTTTACTTCATTGAGGTTTCTGTGCCTTGAGGTGCTTCTGCAGTAAATTTTTTCTTAGAGAGTGTGTATGCATCATGGGGGCCCGATCAATAAGCCCAGACTGCTTTGTCTTCATGAGAAGAACAAGGAACCTGGCAAGTTATATCCAATTGAGCATTTGTTGGAGCCTGGTTGACTATATATTAGAGAGAGATGCATCGAGAGACTGAACTCATAGGTCACTCGCATGCCTGGGCGACTCAAGAGGGATAAAATGGTGGAAAAAACACAAAGAAGAGAACGAAGAACTGAAGACTGAGAGGGAGACAGAGAGAAGCGAGACAAGAGCAGAGACACTGAAGAGACAGATAGAGGGACAGAGGAAGTGTTAAAGAGAGAAAGACAGGGACAGAGAGAAAGAGAGAGGCAGCTCTGCTTCTCTTCCAGACAATGACAGGCAATGTAGCAAAGGACAGCCACATTGTACATCAAGATACTGTACAATACATAGGATTCAGAACTGATACAGTGTGTAGTCAAATGAATTGGAAATGTGGACAGGAGTGGATCGAGGGTTCTAATAAGGTGTTGTGGCAATTACAGAGTGATCATTGGACACATTAAGTAAAAACACCAAGACACCATGACAGAGGCAGAACGGGAAAGAACGAGTGCGAGCAAAAAGAGAGATATGTGAGGTAGTATGTGCATGTTTATAAGTTAATAAACTTATGTACATGTGTCTGTCGCTCCTACACATCAGGGTGCAGACAGAATGCAGAAGAAGAAGAGAAAAAGGGGAAGGGACAGGAGGGGAAAAGACAGGGAAGTGGAGATAAAGAGAGGATTAGAAGAGGGTTTTGGGGAAGGAGGGAAAAGGGGGAAGAGAAGAGGAGCGAGGAAGAAAAAAACACATGGATCTATTTAAAAACACGGCTATATACCAAAGTCAGGCCCATTCAGAAAGTAGGTGCTTCAAAATAAGAGAATAAAAAGAAAGAAAAAGAAATGAAAAAAGGCTACTAGAGATTGTATGTTGAAGGAACAGAGAAAAGAGGAAACCCCAGGTTCACAACACAGGAAACAGAAAGAGACAGAGAGAAACTGGAAACGGACAAACATCTCTGGATGACAGGAGAGAATGAAAGGGAGGGCAGACAGAAAGCAGAAACATCGTGGAAAAACTCAACTAAACTCAGCAACTGGGAAGCTCATACGTGTGACATACAGCAAATGTACTAAAAATAGATTAAAATAAAAGTTACTATCAAGCCCTACAGTAGCAAAACAATGAAAGTGCAAGGCTTATTTGGATGATTTGCAAATCCAGCAATAGTTCTAATATAATATATGAAATAAAAGGCAAAATGAAATAAAATAAATATTGATAGATTTGCTGCATAACCTCCACTCCTTAATGTGTAACATCATTACTTGGAATCTTCATGGGCCACATCCCCCTACTCAAAGAATCTAGAGACAGTTGGATAGAAGTTAACATTTTTTCAACAAATTAAAAAAAGTATAGTTGCCGTGACGTGACTATCATTTCATGAATTATAACAGATAAAGTGCAAAGCATTTGGAATACTTGTAGAAAAATAAAAGCCAGAAGATACCCAGAATTGGATACAGAAGTTGAAGACAAGAAAGAGACAAAGAGACAAAAACAGGTAGATCTGTTAGAAACGGACATGATTATGCAGGCATCTCCCCATCTGAGCATGCTGGAGACAGACATACAGACAGACAGACAGACAGATAGAGAGACAGATAGACAGATAGACAGATAGACAGACAGAGACAGACAGACTGCACCCATGACAGCTCGCCTACATGCAGAGGACAGACACTGCAGTTGCAATGCAGCATGACAACACTATCAGTTGAATTCAGTCTGTCATTAGTGGTTATTTTAGACCTATCGATACAACAAAACAAACTAACAAAAGCAGTTAATTAAGCACATGGATTAGTTTGGTAATGTGAGCAACAACAAGATGAAAGTGAAAACTGCACAAAAAGATGGGTACGTGATCTGAAATATGAGCGATAGGAGTATTTCTAGAAAAAAAATATCAATCAGGACCAGAGACAAAGAGCTGAAGAATCCACCATTGAGACACAGCCGAGGACTTCACAATAAAGTGAGCTCATAACAAGGGATAATCCTTCACATGCTCACAGAGCCTCCAGCTTAAAGTTAATCGAGCCATGCTGCATGATTCCCCTCCATTTTCTATACAGTTTGTGAGAGCCACGAGCTTCAATCTTTATTAGTGGAGCTATCATTAGTCCTGTCCTCTGCAGGGAGTCTGGAGGCTACAGACTGGGGAAACCTTGGCACAGCTATAAGGATTACCGCCGTATCTCAGCACAGCTAAATACCCATTCAGACACGTCACTGGGCTGACATTTGCGCAGCTCCATCCTGTCTGTCTCAAGGACACGGCTTTTATAAACCACCGTAATAAGAAGGAGTCATTAATATCTCCTCAATATCTAAAAATATGAATGCATATGATTAACTTAAGTGTCAGTCAATGGAAGTGTGTGTATGGGAGTGTTTGGCAGAGATCAACAGAGTGGGGAAGTGACACAGCACAGACTATGTGAAGGTAGAATTAGCATATAGCTATACTTGCAAATACAGATAGTGTCATCTTAGTCTAGTGATTTGGCACTTTACAAATTGGCACTGAAATTATTTCACTTGTTAGTATAAATATTGATAATGTGCTGTGGTAGAAGACCATAAAAGTAAAATTACTCCATTACATACATATTACTTGAGTAAACGTGGGCTACTTATTAGCATACTAGCAAACATATGCTGAAAGTGAGGGAGTCAGTAATATTGCTTAATGCTAAATCATAGCATGACATTAGCACAAGAGAGAGGAGTCATAAAGCTGTTAAACTAACTGTTACAGCTAAAGGATGCTAACACAAGTTAGTATTAGCTCTAGGACTATCGCTATAAGCTACTTGTGATAGCAACACAATTCTGGCTGTAGCATTACAATCTCTGACAGTAATGAAATGAGCAGGGGTGAATTTATTACTTACTAATTAGTGTTTAATTTGAAGAAGGAAGAGTTTGCCATGTATTACAATGTATAGCTTTAATGTATAGAAAGTAAAAGCATTCAGTGCAGCAAAAATGGCTCCTGTGAGAGTTGTGTATTATTGGATGATCGTTCCTGTGTATATATTATTTTACTCTTGCAGTTGGGTGCAGCTAATTTAAATGTCTTATTTTCTAAACGGTGTGGCCTAATCTATAAAATGTGTCATATTTTACAAGAGCTTCCTATGCTTTATTTGTAAAATCTTAATCTTGTAAAGTAAACTAGTAAGTACAACTGTCAGATCAGAATAATGGAGTTTACATACTATATTTCCCTCTGAATTACAATTGAAGAAGTAAAGGAATAACTATGAATTGTAAAATGCAAGTGGGTCAAATTTGCACTGAGCATTTGAGTAAATGTACACTGCCTAGCTGCTTTGCATTTCAGGGGATGTTTAGGATTTCTCATGAGTTGTAAGTGCTATAATAAATGAGAATCCTACAAACCTTTAGAGCACGAACAGGTTCAGAACAGAACAACATGTACAAGCGTGACTGCCAGTGCAAAATCTTCACTCAATGCAACAAGTGCAGAATTGGAGCAGATGTGATGACATGGGAGCTGGGACACGACACTGCACATGATGATACGAAAGGAAATAATAATAATAAAAAAAGATAACAGTAGCAAGACATGACAAGACAGTAAGTTCCATAATATCACAATCCGAGCATATCAACAGGCGTGAACACACTGTGCCATGCTCTTGTGTCAGTCCGTCAGTCAACAGACATGCAAGCGGTGCTCCTTTCTCTTTCTCTCTCACTCCTTCCATGCAAACATCGCCTCTTTTTAATCTTCCAATTCTTGGGTCTCCATGACAACAAGATCATACCATGCAGAAAACATTGATCGGGGAGTGAAGGCAATACCAAGGGTTCTGCACACAAGGCCTCACAATGCAGTCAATGCACTCTGCTGCGTAGGCAGACCACTTCATCAACGTAGCAGCTTTAGAGAAATCAACTCTCTTCATTTTGGAGACAAAACCATTTCACTTCAAATCTATTCTATTCCGGTGTCCTATAATTGTTTTTTTTTTTTTTTTTTTTGTTTCTCTCTGTTTCAATAAGTGAAGCTTTCTGAAACAAAGGAGTAACAAAAGAAAAGAAAGAGCACACCAACCTTCTCGAAGCTCTGAGGGATGGAAGGGGGTTGATGCAGAACACAATGACGTGAGGGGGGAGAGAGAGAACGGGGAACACAGAGAGAATAAAAACGGCCAGCGCAAAGCCACCCGCTCCATCGAAACACACACACACACACACACACACACGCACACACACGCCCATACAAACTCACACACAACAGCTGCACCAAATCTCACACATCGCACACACACTTCTCTGATATCCCACTTGACATAGAAAACTAGAACTTGTAAATCTGAACATTGGTCGTGGTCTTCCAGCAGTGAGCCAGAGACACACCCGCACCCACAGTCCAGAGGCTAGAATCAGTTAAACAGGGATCATGTGGGCACACAGATGTCATTAAGGCAAATGTATTTAAGGATGAATTATATCCTGATTCTGGTTAATTAATTTCCTTCAAATCAATCAATCCAATCAAATCTGTGCATTTTTGTGCAATAGTTTCCTCTTTATCTGCCTCTAGTACAGAAACCATTTTAGTAGACAGATCAGTGATGTTTCCATGCAGTTAAACCGAGGTGGATTCCCAAATTCATGTTCAGTTCAATTCAGCTGTAGGAGCTCACACCAAGGTTTAAGGTGGACTTGTTAAAGGTGGTTGTGAGAATACCAAACAACAGGGTCAACATATATTGTAGACAATGGATGGGTTAGTAAAACTTGTTTAAGAGCACAGTTATGGAGGAAAGATAACTTCATTAATCCCAAGAGCACCTTAACAGCAGTGATTTATTGTGTGTTGTCTCTGTGCATGTGTGTGCATGTGCACATGTGTCTCCGTGCTCAGGTCCTACCTCGCACGTATAGGTTTGCAGGGGAGGAGTAGCGCACGCCTTGAGAATTGGTGGCCACGCACTCGTACTTCCCTTGGTCTGTTTCCTCGCTGTTGTCAATCTGTAAGGCTCCTGCAGAAAAAAAAAAAAACAGGGACACAAGCAGATGTTCAGTCGAGCTTGTAGAAAATATTTAAGCTGTACTTTGCATCCTCTGCTTTTTTTTCCCTAAGATACTGTTGATATTTCTCTGTTGAGAAATATCTGACCCTGTGGTGTCCTCTCCTCTTTATTAAAACATCAGTGTTGCTGTTATTTCTGTGAGGCACCCTCTGAAAGAGCCACACTTTCACGTACCAGTAGTTGTATTTTTTTCTCTTCCTTCCTTCAGACTGCCCTCATTCTCCTACAAAAATGGCAACGTGTTCAGAATTCAGAAATTCCTTCCAAAAAGTTTGCGAAGTCAAAAACAAAATTAAAATGACTTTCTATAAACTTAGATGACACTTTAGGGGGCTTTTGTTGTGTACCCCTTTACAAGCTAGAGATCCCTCTCCTGCAGCAGACTCGCTGCCATGAAGAAAGCCTGTTTCTATCTTGGCAGCTAACTGGCAGCAGCTACACAGCTCTACCCCAGAGCATCGACCCGACGATGCTCTTTAACTCAACTTGTTTCCTTTACTCCCTCAGTTTTTTTTCTCCCTACTCTGATCTCAATGCGATAAACAGTGTCTTCCTAAACGTGCTATAATTACACACAGCACTCGTCAGGTATTCTTTTGTTTCCTTTGTTTCACAGGGTGCTATTCTTACTGTTTTTTTTTTTTTGCTAACAGCCTTTGAATTACCAGCAGTGTTTTTTTTTTTCTTGCTCTTCAGCCTGCTCTGTCACATTCATCTCATCTGAAACTGACTTTGACATGGAGCCTGAGGAAGAGGCACAAAACCATGGATTACACTCTGCTGTACTGCACAGAGAGGAAAGAGACACAACTCAGAACACAAGACACACTTTTTTGAGGAGGATACAACACACCAAATTGTGTAGATAAATAGACAAGCTGTCTCATACACACCCGTGCGTGCACAGCAAGTTTGAGTCTGATATACAGCACCATGTTTTGTATCATATCTTCTGTGGTGCTGATAAGAGGCATCTGGCTTGTAAGAGATGCTTAGAGATAAGTAGACAAACAGAAGATATGATATGCTCTGGCCTTACATTGACTTTTGCACAGTGGTGGAAAAGGTGTTCAGAACCATTACACAAGTGAAAGTAAAAACACTTTGTCAGAAGTTAAAGTCCTGCATCCAAAACTACATAAAATACTTGCAAAAGAGATGTTACATAATACTCAAAAAAATGTTAAATTATCATACATTATATAACTTCATTATTATTAATGATGCATTAACATTCTAGCAGCAGTTTAAAGTTGTAGCTGATGAGGGTGCTGAATTTAAAGGGTCATTTCCCTTGAAATACACAAAAGTCATGTTCATCACTGCGGGAGCACTGACAACTAAATACCATTTACACTCAGTTTATTGGGTACACCCAGCTCCTGCTGTAATAATACTGTAGTAAATCCACCCTCACAAAGTTTATAATGTTCAGCTTTTGTTGAAACTGCTTAGAGGGGGTGTTGATTCAACTGGTCATTTTGGAAGATGTAGTTGGGTGGGACTGATGTTTTTGTGATGGTGTCTATTACTTTATCCATTTTAGGCTGAATGGCAAAAGCACGAACTGAACATTTTCATGTTTCATGCTTTTTTAAGTATTAGACTATAATACCTTCAGCTGTGCCCCTGAAAACATTAACCAATCTGCACAGGGAGAGGACAGATGTAAAAATACAGTAAGTGACAAGTAATCTAGGTGAACCACTGATGGCCCATTTGCCAGCTTATTCTCAAGTATTTGCAAACAGAAAAATGAAGAAGATAGCAAACAATAAACCCCACATAATCCTGAATGACTGTTCCCAGTGAAACAGAAAAATCTGCTCTGTAGAAGATGCACATTCATATCGATTAACCGACAAAAGAATTGTGCAGAGAAATCAAAAAGGAAAATAATCACTAGTTGCAGCCATCTATTCAAGGTAAGCAGACGTACCACAAAATTAACCTGGGACTTGGCACTTGAGTGAATGTAATCACAAATTACCTTCCACCACTGCACAGACTCATGGTGAAGAAAGCCTTTGTGTATAGAAGCTTAAAAAAACAGTTAAGCACTAAAATGCTCCAGAGAGACAGACAGTGTGTGTGTGTGTGTGTGTGTGTGTGTGTGTGTGTGTGTGTTTCTACAGTTGTTCTACAATAGCTGATCAGTAAAAGCAGAAGTTTAAACACCGTGTTTCTAGAGGCTCAGAGGAGGGAAAGTTTGACTTGTTACAGCTGGTTGGGGCACAGTATGTGTTTTGTGTGTTTTCAGTGTGTTTAGTGAGCTGAGGAGGCCCAGCAAGCTGAAGCTGTCATCCATTTGCTTCTGTCTTCTGCAGTTACGTGAAAGGAAAACAGCTCGTGCCCTCCTCTGTCTCTCTATTTTTCCATCTCTCATTTCCCCGCAGTACAGGGCAGAGTTGGGAGATAAACAGGAATAAATTATCTGCTCTACAAGCTGAGCCTCTCCTTCAGAAGGAGGTGGAGGCAGAAGGAGAAGTGGGAGAGAGAGACGGTGTTGGGGAGAGATGGAGCTGGACAGGTGGAGCTCTGCAAACAAGAACTCATCTGACAGCTGGAAGTAGCTCATACGGCTAACCATCAGCACAAATCTGAAGTTGGCAATTGAAGTCTTCTCTAATGCAAAACACAGCGTTACCATACATGGAGATAGACAAGTGTTGTATATACATAAATGGAAAATACACACGTCCATGAAAGCACAAGGTAGACAGGTAATTGGCAATGAACAAATATGATGAAAGTCAGTGTGGAAATGTAGGATAAAAAGCAGAAAGAAGGGAAAGTGAAAGATAACAGAGCAGAAGAGAGAGAGTCAGTCAGGGCAGTTTGTTAGTGAGTCTGGAAGCTGCTGACGGCCCCAGAATGAGATGTGACTTCAGTAAATTGAACCACTGTGAAATCGCGGACGGTGTATTGTGTCTGCTGGACTGAGACTCAGCCGATCAGATGACAACAGATACCGCTAACCCGATCGCTGGGATGGAACTACTAGGTCAAACAGATCACCTGGACTCCAGTCTCCCACGAGGTGAGACGTTAACTTGTAACACTTCCAACAATGGAGACAAGTGGTCTCTGTTTTCATCACAGCACATTAACATTAAACAATTTAAAAACAGACTTTGGGGATCAAATAGACTCTGAGTATGGATCAGCTTCATTTGCACCCTGGTTACGATTCAAAGATTTATTTCTACATTTTAATAATTACAGGCAGGACAAGGCTAGATTGTTAGTGCAAGTTTGGTCTTGAGTATAAAGTGTGAATCTATTATTCAGTCTTTGGAAAATTAATTAGTATTTCAGTCTCTTTTTTTTTTTTTTTTTTTTTTTTGACAAAATGCCCTTCACCAAAAATGAATGAATTGTTTTTTGGTCTATCATGTCCTAATTTCATTGATATCTGTTTTTGAGACATCCTATTGACAAACAGCAGCACCGAGTTACTCCCGATCAGAGTTTTCAATTGAAAACCAGTCAGGACTCATTTTAAGCGATAAGGTGTAAAAGCGTTTGCTGTCATAAATGTTGACAGAAACCTTGGTCAAAATATCATTATGGCTGATTTGAGTCAAGTCGACCATGTCTTTATCTGTTCATCATCTCTCTGTTTTGCTTTAGGTTAAAAGTGACCTAAACTGTGGGTATTGCCATAACTATAACCTTTGATCACATCACATCACTGTTCTTCGCAAGGACAGGTCCATCCATTACTCAGTAGTCCACCTCAGGGTCCATATTGCATGCCATCTGTTAGAGTGTAGGTCTACGGAGGCTGCTAAGTGCTTAGGTAAACTCTCCAGATCTCAGTCCCAAATGTCAGAGATAGACAGATAGCTTGTCATAGTTCTCTGCACGCACATATAAACCGGTGTAGCAGATGGCATGGAAAAATAGATGGATGACTTGGTGGAAATATGAAGATGTCAGAGAAAGTTCAACTCTATACTGAACCATATGTTTCTACCCTCAGGAAACCGATGGCATGTACACGCAGGTTTTATGTAGGTGTATACACATGGAGTTCACGACTGTTGATGCCCAGTTACCTGCAGTGGGAAGACACTACAGATGATGGATACTTATGGGCTGTGAAGTGGCTAAGAGTCATCTTTCGTGGGATCTGAGCAAAATATTCTCAATATCATTTCTCATTCTGACCCACATGGGCCATAAAAATATTTCCAAGACCTAACACAGAGAGAAAAGCAGAGACAGAGAGAAAACAGCATTTGTGGCCCACTGGCGGCCAGCCAACGAGAGCTGGAAGATGTCCGCTAAATCAGAGGCACTGCTTGGAAGGTGCCCCCATTAAAGAGATCTTAAAGGAGTGTTTCATCCATAACACATCTCACTGCTATTTTGTGCATAGTTCACTTGTAATTGATTTCCTCCAAGTCATTTCACTGCAGTGTTTGGTTCATTATAGGGCGCATTTTGTTGTTCAGCTTTGCAATGCCTTTTGTGATTCAAATTATATTGCCTGCAGGGATCCACTGAGCACATTTGTCTTGCTTCTGTTACATTGATGTGATATGTGGACAAACATACTGTACCGGTGAATCAGTGTCGTGTGTGTGTGTGTCTGTGAGACACTCTACAGAGGAGACCAAGAGGAACCTATTTCAGGGACAAAAATAAGTTTACACTGCAAACATATCCTTACTAAGAGGCACAATAGGAGAAAAAAAACAAAAAACTATATATATATATATATATATAGTTTCAATGCCTTCTCAGCTTTTTGCTGTTCTGTGATTTCAAGCATCCAAATAACACTTTTTCATAAATGATTAGTTTATTAGTGTATATTGTAATTATGACTATGTAATCACTGCTCCCTTGGTCGTGTCTCTCTTTCCAGTGGACATATTAGAGCTTTAAAACTTATACACTTATATAAATGTTGCTTTTTTTCTCTTTTCTGTATGTGTCTCTATTGTTTGCAGCAGCAAAGTTGGTCCCACACCAAATTCCACCCACGGCCGCTGCAGAGTTTTTTACACCGAGGCAATCTCACAGTTTTCTATATATCACAGCGGTAAGTATCCATTTTTACACAACAGGAGGTTATTGGGAATCACACAAGGAATTGCTGTGGACTCTGTTTCTTCGGGCAGAGAAAAGAGGACTACAGCTACATGTAAATGGCCGGCTAGTAAAGTATTGCATTTTGAATTTGTTGATGTGTGTGTGTAGACTATATGAATCTGTAGAAAGAGTGATACCCAAGAGCTCAAGCAGTCGAAGGGTTTTTTATGGCTTTGAATTGAAAAGATAAATTAGTAGATAAGTTTATAATGGTCATTGATGAGTCAAACTTTGAAAAGGTTTTTGAAAACAACTGTGTGGATGGAGTCTGTGTACAAATTGATGGTGAAGTGAAAGTGCAGATTGACAGGAATCTGTCTGATCAGATTCAGGTGCGAGAATGTGAGAGAACAAAATGTGTACTTTTTAATCTTAGCATCACGCACAGTGACTGAGTTTTACATAGCCGACTGAGTTTTCTGTTCCTGTTTGTACAGAAGATCAAAATCTCCTCTTCGTAACCCTAACTTCAATTCCCATTTCACGTCTTTACCAATATTATTCACACTGTCTTATTCTTTAATAAATCCAAATCTCTTAAACATACGCAAACTCGAATTTCTCACACAGATTTATTTGACAGATTTCACAGCTGATTGACTTCAAACTTAAGAACTACTTGTAAATCACTAGGCTAAAAGCTCTAAATCTTTTTGACCCAAATTTTAGCCTATAGGTTGTCTTTTTTTTTTTTTTAATCCCCTTTCAAATCCAAAAACATTAATATGTAAAATTGTAAGGAATGGATTAAAGTATGTCGTTTATCTCTTATAAACTCCAAGCTGCAAAAGTAAGCATGTTTAGCCCACAGTAATGCTAGCATTTCCAAAGCTTAGTAAATATTATGTTACAT
Organism: Caranx ignobilis; assembly: GCA_021432705.1. Lineage (NCBI taxonomy): Eukaryota > Metazoa > Chordata > Actinopteri > Carangiformes > Carangidae > Caranx > Caranx ignobilis. Next base: position 38,798,852 of record MU269980.1, read on the forward strand.
TCTCACTTACAAATTACAATGAGAAAACTCACTGACCTTTTCTAAAAGTGAAATTACTAACGACTAAGTAGCACTGTTGCTTCAGTGTTTTATTTCTCTATTGTAAACCCAACATCCAAAACAACTTCCTTTTTCATTTCCACAGTTGATATACTTGCAAAGCACGACAACGCAGCACCTGCTTCTTCTTTTTCGTGTGTGTTTTCCTCTTTGCTTGGGACGCGCTACATAGCTTGACACATCATATCATATGTAGCATCAGCTGCAGATTTAACACCCTCTCAGTTCTTTCTGCCTTTGAGTTGGCTGAAGACAGTGTGTGCTTTAATTAGCAAACTAGCCGTAGTTGCTGAAATCTGCTAGTTGCAGTTGTCATTTCAGTTGGCATAATCAGCGGCTGGCTAGAAAGGAAAGGCAGCTTTCGTCTACCTCTGTGTGAAATCACAGGGGACCCATTCTTGCAGAAATGACCAAGAATATGATGTGTTAAATCTGTCAGCGCCACCTCTGCAAACTACACGTGCTGCGTGAGAATGTAAAGCCTGACAGGGCCGGGCCTCTATGAACTGTCAGGTCACGAAGATCTTAAAGTCTGAACGTGTACAAATACATAAATGTGTTTAAACAGCGTGATGGCAAAGTGTGGAGATGAAGCCACAGACACAGTGTTGACAGAGGGCAGTAGTGATCAGAGAGGGATATTGGTTGACAGCAGGGAGATATCAGAGCTGGCAGGACAGAGGAGCACAGAGAATATGGATGAAGCAACAACAAAATGGTTTCGCCTCACCATCACTTTCATCCCCCCTGAGGACGCCTGAGTGAGAATGGCTGAGAAAATACGTGCCTGCCTACTCCAGGAGACACTGTATCATCTATAGAGGAGCATAAACAAAGCTGAATAAACTGTCTTAAGTGCAAGATGTGTGATTCCTCAGTATTCATCCCCAGATCTGTCTGTTTGCACAGAAACACTTTTCCTCCTCTCCCTCGCAGCCAAAAGCTTCCCTCCCTCTTCACCTCTTACTGTCTCTGGCAATGTGATTGTACATTAACATTTTAAGACACGGAGCTCATTTCACACAATTTCAGTCTGGGCGGGTCAGAAGAAAAAAGGAGCATCAGTTAAATGCTTAATGTGAAGAAATTTCTGTCTGTGTTTTTATTGATTTGGAGATCTGAAAAGAAGAGAACTATGGTTGCTTTGAGCTACATTATTATATTAGGTATTTATTAAAAAATGGATTTACTTTATAACAGTGTGCAAACTTTTTCAAAGTACTTTTACAGAGTGAATATTTGTGATCAACAATGGAAATACATTTATGCCTTTAAAGTGACATCTTTTTATAATCTTTTCTCCCAAACGTTAATAAAAAGCTTCTTTTTTTTCCTTGGCTTAAGGACAGCACAATTATCCTTTTATGAAATTGGCTTTAAAAAGGTTTTACAACCCCAAAGGATGTCGATAAAAACAGAGAGGAGCATGTAATCCCTCAATCATAATTAAAACATGATAATCGCCAAATTTAGAGCAACAGAGATTTTACCTGATAGCGATGCTAAGCCTTAGGAGCGTTTGTTTACCTGTCTGCAAATGAAATTATCTGACCCTCAGCTACCTCACCTGATCGGAGTTGTTTGATGCGACCCTGGCTGGTGCTGGGATCGACAGGGAGGAAGTCTTTGAACCAGGAGATCTCCGGGTCGGGGATGCCGCTGGCAGCGCACAGCATGGTGGCTGTCTTCGTCCGCTCCACCACCTTCAGCTGGGGACCCATGTCAATACTGGGGAAGCCAAATGGCAATAGGTCCTCTGGAAAGACAGAGACAATATGTAGAAAATGAACAGAAATGAAATTTTTTGGGTAAAAAAATCCAAAGGACAGAGATGAGGAAATGTGATCACTAATTTTTGCAACAGATGCACAAATTACTGGTTTATCTTTGGGTGCAGAGACAGCCCTACTATGCAGTGAATGCTTTCTTTCCTTCTTCTGGGATGAAACCTAACACTCACTCACACACACTGAGCCCCCTTCCCCCTCCCTCCCAGTTAACATCTGCCGGCTCTTGGGAAGTGGAGATACTGGCGAGGACATTGGAGCCACTATATCCTCCTGCATCAAAGCAGCGTGTCCTTCCTACAGCTAGCTAGTCATTAGGTGATCTTGTAGGCGGCCAGAAACACAGTAAGCCTTTAGTATGTGTGTGACAAGCTGTTTCTACAGGAATATAAACAGACCGCCCAATCAGCAGGAGTTACAGCTGTGAGAAAAAAAACAGAAACCCTTTGAAAGATGACTGCATTTATGCATAAATTAGTCTCCAAATATGGTCAGATCTTCATTTATGTTACAGTAATGAACAAAGACAAAATATTTCAACAATCAACACACAAATCATGGTGTTGTCTTTGTCCATACTGAAAATAGTATCGATGGAAAAAAAATGTAATTTTTAAGTAACTGGTTTGGAGGTTCAGGTTAGAGGTTCTGTGACTTACATAAGGAACTGCTGCAGCTCAGTAGAGGGTGCAGCAACAGTGACATTCAGCACCAAAGTAAATCAACTACCAAAATGACTTCAGAAAAAAAAAGATCCATTTGTCAGAGGAGTCCAGTCAGAGTTCAGACCAGTGGACATACTCACACCAGATTTCTCAAGAATATGCCTGAGCTGAGCTGAGTTTTGTAGGAGGAATGGGTCCATGATAGTCTGATCAATAGCTACTAAGAACATGCTTTTTGTTATTGCTGCCACAGGAGGCTTGACCAGTTATTAAATCCAAGGGTTCACTTGCCTTTTTTTTCCTTTTTTTTCCCCCACCGGCACTGTGTAATATTTAACAACTGTGTTTGATAAAGACACAAGAGATTACAATTGTTTGTACGATATTAGCTGAGGGAAACTGTGTTTGTCTGCACATGAGACTTGGCTGAAAATCAGATCACATTTTATGACCAGGTAATGCAAAAAACCAGGTCAGGAACACACACACACACACACACACACACACACATGCTCACACATAGACACACACACATGCATACACCCAAAGTACATTTTTAACCTCAAACCACAGGTGTTTGGTGACAGTGGCAGTGAACTGTGAGTTTTCTTCCATGGTGTGGCTGTGTGTTATGAGCTGGTAATGATTCCTGTCTAATAACTATGCAGAGAGCTACTCAGAAACAGCAGCAGCAATTAGGAGCTGGGATCAAGAGGAGGGGCAGGGCACTGGGGTAATAAGGACTTGTTAGCAGTAATTGTTAAAATGTACCAACGATTAGAGAGGCCGATCTGGGATGTGTCTGCATGCGTCTGGATATGTCTGATTACGTTGGGGGGCAGTGGATGAGCGCGTGCGCGTGTGTATTGCCCGTGCATGTTCACACTTGTCTCTGTAGCTACGTTCTTATTAGCATCTTCGCAGATTTTGTGCAATGTGTGGAATAATGCGATGACACACGTTCAGGCATATCCAGGAAAAACACTCACAAACACATTCACATGCACTTTTTCTAGTGAATGGGATTAAGTATCTCGGTGACAACAGTCCAGATGGCCAGACACATAATCAAGCATCCATCAGCCCTCCTGCTTCCTGCTGTCCTTACCCTTTTAACCACTCTATCTCTCTCTACATACACACAGACACCTCCCCCATACCTGGGACTGTAATTATATATTCTATTTTCCAACAGCAGCGAAGCAATTACTAAGATGGCAATTTGCTTGGCTAATAAATCAAACCCACAGGAGCATCTTAATTGTCAGGCAAAACAGAAGTCACTGAAAGTTTGCTTGTGCGAGCCCAGCATCACTGACAAATCTGAAGCCAAACACAGTCCGAGATGCAGACCGTGGCCACGTCAACTGTCTGTGTGTTTTTCCTCTGCTCCTCTCCTCCTCCGAGCCCCCCTGCTACCTAACCACATGACAGACGTGCACCATCTGTTTCCACACGCTCTGCGATGGGGATGAGAGGCTGAGTGGAGATAGGATCTATTGCTCTATTTCTCTCTTTCCACAGTCATCACCTTTCTGAGAGACCCCGTCAGATAGGAATGTCAAGCTGCTCCTGACGGCATGGCTAAGAGGAGGAAAGAGAGGAGACATGCCATGAAGGGAAAGAGCATAATAAAGTCCCAGAAGAGGGTCTGGGGACCACGGTTAGTCTCAACACCACAGTTAGGGCTCAGGTGGCGATCAGGCCTCAAAACAGCCAAGCGGAGGTAGGGGATCACCTTGACCCCACCCCCTCCTGCCTCCTCCCTTCCTCCTCCACACCATTCCCGAGTGATCAGTGCTAATGAGCCACTTGAATGGAGGCCAGTGGTACGGCCATTGATGAAACAGGGAGGAAGAGAAAGGAAGGAGGATGGGGGAGATCGATCGGCAGGTCAGGAGGCGAGCTCCCCTGGGGGAGGAATATGCTAGGCCTACATCTGCTCCCCTCTGCCCTCCCCCAACCCCATCCCTCTCCTGAGACGGTTCAGATGGTCTTTTTATCACACCGCTGGCTACCGCTACACGGACTCCCTGGCTGTTAATTACAGCACAGCACTGCAGTGGGTGCAAGTGTGTGTGTGTATGTGTCCGTGTTTCGGTGTATGTATGTGTATGTGTAGGGGGTCTGGCTCTGCATTCCAGTCAGGTCTTTATCAATGCTGAAAAGTAGAGTGTAGGTGGACCTTGAACTGAATCATTAGGGATAAAATGTATAGATGGACATGCAGATAGACAGGCAGGCAGATACACATAGATACACATAGACATAGACAGACAGACAGACAGACAGATAGACAGATAGATAGATAGATAGATGGATAGATGGATAGATAGATAGATAGATAGATAGATAGATAGATAGATAGATAGATAGATAGATAGATAGATAGATAAATAGATAGATACTCTGTTCTGCAGATGCATATAAACCTGCAGACCAATTGTGGTGCTGGACAGTGAAGTACAGTTCACTAGAGAGGAGAATATGGGGCTACAGGTATTCAGCCGGGCTTGAGGATGAGTCAGCGGCTGCTTGAAATAGATACTGTAGGCATGGCCTTGATCACACTTTTCACCAAATGAATCATTTATCAAAAACACACACTGATGTGCAAAAGTAGTGCTTATTTTTCATCTCCTGGTTAAATTGATAAGACAGCCTATGGAAAAATGCGCCATGTGTATACAAACAGTGTGTGTGTCAACAGCGTTTGCAGGAACATTGGCAAAGACCAAGCAGCATTGTTCCCTGGAGCTTTGTGTTTATGCGTATTTGTGTGTATCAAGAGGTTGAGCGCGTACATTTTGGCCTGGTTATGTTTGCAGAAGGGCAATCAGGCCTGGTGCCCAAAACCAGTCGGTGGAGCCAACCAGATCTGGGCAAATATACAATTCATGCGTCCGCGTGCACACACACACACAAACACAGAGAATCACACACACAGAGTCAAACACATAATGCATATGATGCAAACAAACAAACATGAATCCAGGTTTTCTCTCTCTGTCCTTCTCTGTATTTCCCTGTCACACTCACAGTTACTCAAACACAGATGCACTCGCGCGCACTCAAACACTCCCCTCCACACAGAAAATCATCATTTGTCCTGGTTAAGAAGCGGGTTGCCTATTCATCTTTCAGTTCATTTCAGTGGGGAATAGCACATGTGCATGGGAGAAGCCTGAATAAAAGGTGATCTCAGGGAGCCTGATTCAGGATTAATCTGCCAGTGCTCAGCAGTCTTCAGAGGCTGTAATGCTTTGACTCCTATAGACTGCAGGAGGGCTGAGGAGGAGCACTTTAAATGCTAATGGGCCTTTATGATAATAGATCACAATACAATGCACAATCAGACTTTGTATCATGGATCCATCCCCACCAGCGAGTCCCCCACCACCCTGAGCCTAAACCTGCCTCTCCTCACAGATTCAGCAGCTGGGGACCAAACACACAAAACATGGTAATCCCACATAAAACACTCTATTACATTAAAACATGCATGGAGACTTAACAGTAAGAAAAAAATGGGAAAAAAGGAAGGATGGAATAAAAACAGTGAAGATGAAGGGGTATATGTGATGAAAGAGCCGGTTCTCTACTCAAGGAGTATAATCCTCTTGCAGGCTGAGTTGATATTGGCCGGTCTGCCAATGCAGCAGACGCCTGGGGGGAATCACTGATCTGACTCTGTTGTTCATATGAAGGGTGTTTGCCATGGTGGCAGAACATCTCTCCTCCCCTTTCTCTCTCTCACTCTCTTCCTCCCCCATTCCTCGCCTCTCTTTCTCCTAAAATGGGACACTGGGAGGTGAGTATAATCAGGATTACTCTGCACAAACCAGCCACATACACACAGAGATATGAACAAGCGCACATGCACACCCTTAAACGAAGAAATCCTCGTGCATGAATTCACACGCACATGCGCGTGCGCACACATACACACAGAGATGCACATACACGCTGCTGCAGTGATGAGAATCTCTCGCCCACCAGAGGTTTTCAAACATGCAGAACTGCAGATATTCACATCTCCTGAAGGCAGAACAACACAGCTGCAGTGTCCATAGAAAAGAGCAGTTTGGGTGGAAAGGGGATGGGGTGGGTTTGGAGGCGGGGTGGGGCAGCCAAGAGCCTGTGAAAATGCATAAGGAGGAGTGGAGAGAGTCCGGATAGACAGCGAGGGTCAGGGAGAATAAATGGCCGAGAAAATGAAAGAATGAATAAAACAAGAGAGAAGAAATTAGAAACGGACATCGCTGTGGGCCAGAGAGGAGACTGCCAGAGTCAAAGACAGAAAGATATAGTGAGGAGAGGAAGTATGAGTAGGTAATGGGATAGGAAGGGTGATGTGTGAGGATGATGGTGAAGGTACACACACACACACACACACACACACACACACATACACACATAAAAAGATCTCACTGACCATAACCTGCCACAACTCCATCCATTAGGTAGCCTATAGAGCACCAGCCCACATCCTGTGGCCAACCACAAGCCCTTCACACTGTACAACACTGCTATTAGTGTCGGTCAACCATTATACGAAATGATGAGATGGAACACATCAGAGGATGAAAAGGCTTTTCAGTGGACGGTTTGGTCAGTAATGGAAGGCCTCCATTCTGCTTCAGAGGTTGCTGGACCTTTTCTTCGATGATCCCTGTTTTGAAAAGACTGACCAGACACAATTTGTGGAGAGTGTTGTGCATGTAACAGCATTTTTGGATGACACAGTCTTACATATTATATATCACTTAGCCTATAGTAGACTGCACGGAGAATACTGTCAAAAAGAGGCCTGTGAACATGGTAGGTATTTTATTCAAACGCTGTAAAAATCATACAAAAAAGAAGAGTCTTGCCTGAAATGATTTGATATACCCATAGATATTAAAGATGGCAAAATCTGATGGTTGCAAATCCATAAAGTGCAAACACAGTACATCATCCGTGGAAAAGATATCTCAGGATGCATTGATGCCTCTGTCTGCAACCTGCCTGTGCATCCTTATCCACTGTCTGAAACATTAAACCATTACAGCTAGTAATGCTCTGAATGTGGCTGATTCTTTGGGTCAGATATTGCTGTCGTTCCTGACAGCCCAATAATCTGTTTACTGCACAGACTACATCAGCTGATTAGGAGGAATCAAACACAGCTGATTCTATTGTCACAGAGGGGACGGGGGCGTCACGGTACACAGATCTCAGTAGGAGAAAAGTTTACACAAACAGGAACAGACACACAGCCGCACACACTGAGAGGCTCGCCCTCGAGGTGTAGTTTATGTGGTAATGTGCTTTAGATTGGGGCTGTGTGTGCAGAGATGATGGGCCGGGTAACAGATGGACAGGAGTCTATTCCCTGGGCTACCAGCCTTCTGCTTACCACACAGCCCTGCCAACTCCACAATCCTCATCCATCTCCCGCACTTCTACACCCCCTCCGCCACTCTTCCGACATCCCATTTCATCTCTATTGTTTCACGCCATCCTGTTGTGTTACTCAACTTACCCCCACTGCCTCACCGTCCATCATACCCCTTCTCACCTCTCTTCGACCTTTTCCTCCCTCTCTGCTTCTCCTCCTCGGTTTCCCCTTGCAGAAAGCGGTTGTGTGCCAAACCCAGGCCTAATCCCCTGATTTTTCTTCATGTAGTATCAGCCCAAACAGCCATCCCTCTATTTCTTCATCCTTTCCTGCTGTGCTGGGCGAATGGCCAGCGCTCAGATCCCAGGCTTGCAGCCACACGCTGCAACTTTAGTTGATAGCATGTTGGAGCACCACATTAGGTAGCATTTCCCTCCACGGAGACAGTGTACATTAGATTAACACCCGCACTCTGGCCAGGAAGTGCAGTGATTACAGAAAGCTGGGTAGCTGAAATACCCGTTTGCTAGCATGCTTGCTAGCCCTCTCTGTGGCCAGATCACGCTCTGTTGCACTTGCAGGGACTATAAAAAGAACAGATCGCTGCAGCCTGCTGTGGCGGCAGGGTGTGGCACGGCTCTATTGTCACATCTACAACTGACAGCCCAGGGAACCGAGGACGACGTCTGAAGCCAGGTGAGCGTGCACGTGAAAAGAAAAGGCCACTCAAGTGGAAGAGGATGGAGATGGGGGTGTGTATGTGTGTGATTTTGTGCCTCACCTCTGATAATGGCCAGCTTTGCAGTGACAGACACCTCTCCTTCACTGTTGCGCGCCACACACTCGTAGACATTCTCATCTCGGGGGGCTCTGAGTGGTTGGATCCTCAGCACTGCACCTGCACCCTCATCAAACTCTATGGTCTGGACAGCCACAGAACCGCAGGAATAGACACAATCAGTCACAGCACAGTAAACAAATGGATCACTCATACAACAGTAAACTATAATGCTCCATGTCAATTTTGCTGCAATCATATAAAACATTTATAATTATAGTAAAATCCATTATTGGCCTCTTTAAGGAAGTTGCCTTTTTCACATGATCTCCTCGACGGAAATGTTAGAGGTCAGGCACAGATACAGAGCATGTACCTGTACACACGATCCTGATGCTGGCAGGAAGTCAGTGTCTTTCTCAAAGACACTTCAGCGAGGGAGAAACTTACCCACATTGGGAGTTGGATCTGGATCATCTGGGTGAAATGCAGTATCTCTATGCATTAGGTCACATTACTGCATCAGTGTACAGTCTACTGAGCAGTGAGAATTAACAAGTCTGTACAAGAGCCTGCTTGACAGCATTTAACTTTCTGACAATGATATGTGCCTTCACTAGAGAGTAAGCCGCAATGCAACAATACTTTTAATGTGTATAATTAAAAGTTTTTGAAAAATGCAGTGAAATGCTTTCATCTTGAGTGATTACATTTGATAGTGATCAAATCTTTGTGTGAAACGTGTGCTGTATATATGAATTTGTGGGAAATACAGTTATTCACTTTCTTGCCGAGTAGAGAAAAAAATGGATCTTTCATGTCCCCATATGGAGCTAGCTCAAACTTGAAAACATCCACTACCAGCATTTTAAATTATTATTAATCATTATATTAATTATTATTAATGTAATTATATAGGAGTCTTACTTATTATGAATAATAATAATAATAATAAATACATTAATGGCATGTTACACATCATTCTTCTAATGTATGGTGTTCGTTAGTTTAGATGCCTTTGTTTACTTTGGACAGAAACAGGCTGTTTCCGCTTTATGCTAAACTAAGATCATGGATTTAGTTCCATAATCAATTTACAGACATGACAGTGGTATCAATCTTCTCAGCTAATTATCCAACATATTCTGTGTAAATGTTTAATTATTATTTAAGAAACAAAGTTATAACATACATAGAATAAAGAACTGAATTTTTATATTTCTACTAAACACAATATCTAATTTAGCATGTTTAAATAAACACATAACACACTATATAATAATTAGAATATATATTAATATATAAATATATCCGTATTAATGGATATACATATGTATACCCATTAACGCAGACATGCTAGTACAGTATGAGTTGACCATTGTGCACTGTGACAACCACCTCGATACGCTGGGAGTTGACCTTCTTGCCCTTCTTGTTCCAGTACACGGCAGGCTTGGGACTTCCAGTGGCCTGGCACACAAATGATGCCACGCCCCCTGATACTCCGATCTGGTCGGTGGGAATCTTGGTGAACCTTGGCGGAACTGAGAGACAGAGGGATGGGGGGAGAGTGGGGGAGGGACGGAGAAAAAAAATGGGAGAAAAAATCAAAACACAAGCATGAAAAGTGATACCCTTACACCCAGTGGAACATCAAACGGACTCCATAAGCAGCGACAACCCCCTGCTGACCACACCCCATTTTACTGTCAGCGACTGGTCAGGCTGACTTGTGTTCTGATGGCTGCATGTTGTGCTTACTTCCTGGGTATCATCTAGAGGACATGCTGAAGGACTTCCTGTGGATCATAAATAAAAGATGGGGTTGGGCTTCAGAGGAACATCTCCCTCCCTCTCTCTCTCTCTCTGTCATCTCTCTCTCCCTCTCTTTCTCTCTTCCTCCAGGGCAGGCTACCCTCGTAGCTACTGTGTACAGCACAGACTGTCATGACACATGAGTGTTTCACAGGTAGGAAAAGTGTTGGCGGCAAATTCACAGCATATAATTGGTTTAAATGTATTAATACCGGAGGTGTCATTTTCAGCCTGCAAATTCTAACACCTATAGGGAACTTGCACTTGCAGATTCTGGTGATCTTTGTATTGAATACAATGAATGTGAGAAGACAAGAATAAGACTAGGAAAATAATGAGAAGAAAATATTACACAGTGCAACTATAGACATGGATGTGATTTGGTGTGGTGTGTGTAATAGAACTTAGTTGTCAGTAAATTCCATTCCCATTGATATGATGAAATGATGACCACAGTACTGATGGCACCTTCTACAGATATTGCTGTGAACATAGGTAGTGAATTACTTATTGCACTTGTTTAGTTCAATCACTGTCACATGATGTAATGTTACATGTTATAGTCTTGACTGGAGGGGTTTAAGGTGATCTGAAGATAAGAGTTACAGCGTCTGACGGGCTCCAGAAGAAAGGATCAATGATCAATGATCAATGGGGCAATGATTCTCCAACTGTGAGCTCTGATGTATTTCAAGAGGTTGTCCATGATGCCGAGAGCTTTCTGCAGCATCCTCCTCTCAGACATATTCACTAGAGTCTCTGGATTGACTCCCAGGACAAGAACCAGCCTCCGTGTTAAGTCTGTTGGCATCAGCTGCCTTCGCCATGCTGTCCCAGCACACTGCTGCATGGAAGATTGTTTTATTTAAGATTATCATGCAAACAACATGTTAATTTCCATTTTGAACAATGTGAGCAGTACTGCTCTGAGTGGTCGTGATGCATCTGATGCAGGGTGTGTAAGTGCAGCAGGTGCCCTCTGTAAGAAAATAGCAAACTCTTGATATTGAGCAGTACTGAACCTATATTTTTCACAGTGGCTGAGTCAGATCAATCAAACAACTTCATGCACCCACCCTTGCTGTCTGTGGCCTGTTGCCATGGTGCCCGGCTTAACTCCTCCTCAGCTACAGAATCACTGCTATCCATCAGGGTGAAGTCAGGATGACCCTTACCATGGCAACCTGGATCCCTCCTCCCACTTCCCCTATGTCTGGGTGAGTGAGGTCCTGCTGTGTTGATTCACTTCTGCTCTGAAGACAGAACAGAAACTAAAAAGAAGCCAAAACGAAAAAGAAAAAAAAAAAACACTTTTCACTGGTAGATGCCTGTTTACACATCTTCCCGCCTGCTACACTGGCCAAGAGCCACGCAGAGCACGTTCCATATTCACTACCATGCCTTAATGGTAACTGGAATGACACCGTGCCAAAAGACTGCTCCTGTGGCTGCTGTACTGTAGTGCTGCTCTTAAAGACCCCTCTGAATGTCAGACACGAAGTAGTTTCATTTTATGCTTGTCATAATCCTCAAAGGAAGAAGAAAAAAGCTGGTACAGTATAGTCAATCAGAACAAATTTATGCCCACCATTTCAAGCCTGGAGAGCAGCATATTTCCTGCCAGCTGGACTCTTAGAAAGGCATGTAGACTATTGAGCAAATAGCCCTTTCCCCTACAGTGACAATATAAGAATGTGAACAAATCAAAAATCATAAAAAAAAAAAAAAAAATGTCATGGCAGACAACTGTCTTCTCCTGGCTATGGGATTATGAATGAATTTCATGTGCTTCTTAGGGCTTGAACATGGGTTTCAGTGGCTTTATGTTGAGACTAAAATGTTTTCTGTGGTCTCTTAAATGCGCTTCAGCACCAATCCTCGTGCAAAACTGACCCCACTGGCACTGTTACCGCTTAAGCCTCTTCTGAAAGCCAGGGAAAAGCCCTGCAAGGCACTAACTCTGGACTCGGGATTTTCACTGAACAGGAACTTGTTATGACTGCAAGGCTCTCGAAAGCTGCTGGGAAATGAAGGACTAATGAGGAGAGCTGTCTCTTTAACAGTAGGTTTCATCCTGCTGCACTGGACCAGGCAGGTCTACCACTGATCCACCACTGGCCTTTTTTTAATGAAACACTTCTGTAACCTGTAATCATCCGAATGACTGACTGCTGCTGCTGCGCTCAGATACGACAAGGACCAGCAGGTGGAGTGTAATAATGTAGTTATCGTGCCATGTGATGGAGAAAGGATTTGGAAGTTTGAAGATTATTTCAGGTCCGACTAAAGACATAAAAGTTCGATTTATCATTTTTAAAGAAGTTCTTTTAGGGAAATTAGTGTAATTAGTCTAAAATTAGTGTTGGCGAAAAAGTTGCATTATATTCTGCTCTAAAAGACTTTACTTTGGGCAAAGGTATTAAGTGCAACCAGCTGTGGTCTGACAAGCCTTTAAGCCACTTTTAATAATGCATCTCTTCCTGTTTGTGTGTCTTTGCTGTCAAATCTGTTTATGTCTCACAGCCAAATGTGTGCAACAAAAAGAAATCTGTTATACAAAGATAATGAGACAGTCGGGGTGTGCTGTGTAGTTACAGAAAGAAAAAATGGTATTGCGAGGATGATTTATGGGCCCATCTCATACAAGTATGTGAAATCTGGACAGCTGAGCAACTTAACTTCATGTGCATGCACCTGCCATTGTTTGTGTTTGAATGTAGAGTGTATCCTTATTTAAGGATAATTTGCAGTCTGTTATATCGCCCCAATATAACCAAATTATTCATCTCTCTTTTTTTGCCTCTGCTAAAAGGGATTTAAAAGCTATTCACCAAAACAGGCTCTGACATTTATTGAAGAAAAGAACATTTGATTTCTTATTAATGGATCCTCACCGTGAGTTCAGGCTTCAACTTTATCCAGTGCAAATTAATGAGAATCTAACATCGGTCAAAAAGACATTATCTACAGAGGTCAGCCATTAATAATTTTAATTTAGTGGCAATTGAGTTAAATATGAAGCGGTTTATTTTTTTTTTTAAACAAAATGATGTGCAGATCATTTTTCACAAATATATAATGCTGCGATACCTCTCCGTCTCCAGTGTGTGACTTTCCGTTCACTTCATTTCACTACAACAGTCAGACACAGGTATGTGTGTGTATATATATATACACACCTGCTGCAACAAAGAGTGTACCGATTTGTTTTGCGCAAAAATCATTAAGCTCCTTCAGCTTTGCAGGAGAAGCAGTGAAGCATATGGTTAAGATTTGAATAAAAAAAAGAAAATCAAAATGACACACATACTATTAGGGAAAAAATTACCATAATGTATTCATCTTGGGTGAAGGAAAATTTGGATTCCAAGTATCACATTTCAGCAGATTTTTTTTTAGCAAAGCACAAAGTTCCTTGCTGCCAATTAGTTTTTTTTTTTTATTGGATTAGATCTGAAAACTTTCTGGTTCTGAAAAAGTTCTGGTATACATATTGTAAAGAAGGGGGCGACTGATGTTGTTGGTTTTTTTTATCTGTTGATCTTTTCTAAAGGAAAGGAACTGTCTGTTCTATCTGCACGGTTACACTGTGGGTGGTCCAGATGCAGAGATGTCAATCCCACATCATTTTAACTGAAAGTTGTTGTGTAATTCTACCTCTTCACTGAAAATAAAAATGTTTCAAATGTGATGTCAGTCTTCTCAAAGGCCTAAGATTGGTTACATAAATGGAGAATGAAAAATACATTAGACAATTCCCATTCCAAGCAGTGAGAAGTGCTATCTCCATCTTTGGCCTCGATCAGCTTTCAAAATATATTCAGAAGTGACAGCTGAGTCTATTGGAGCATGTGTGTGTGTGGGTGTTTCCGTGCATGTGTGTGGACCGCTGAGGCAGGAAATCTGTGGAAATGTTGTTATCAAGGAGATGATGAGAAACATGCTGATGGGACCTCCTGGCTTATCATAACACATTAACAATGCCACAGTCCAGAGCTGATGTAGTGACGAGCCAGGGCTCACTCCTCTGGTGTGTGCACACACACATAAAACACACACACACACACACCGACATACATTCACACCTCTGTACATCACATTTACTGCTGACAATAAACCAGCTGTCATCCAACTGAGAGGGAGAGAAACAGGAGAAACAAATGGATCCCGGTTGATGGACAGATAGCCTACTGTGCAGCATGTGGCAGAGATATACTGAAGATCACTGCACAGAATGTAGAACAATAGGTTCAGCTGGCTAGCAGCTAGTGAGCTAGCTAGCCCTTTGTGTGTGTAGCTAGCTGACAGACAGATAAATGGATGGATAGTCATACCTAATGCTCCACACACGCTGCTCAAAGGGCTGGTTAGCAGGATAATCAACGGTAGCAGCATACACAGGGGGGAGGGGCTAAGGCTGAGCCCCAGGATAGGCCTCCCGGACTGGGCTAGAACTCCACCTGTCCTGGTCAGAGGCATGGCAGGCACCACCGCGGGCTGGTCAGAGATGACAGAGATACGGGTAGGGCTTCACTCAACAGGGATAGGCACTCTGCAGAGACAGAGAAGGAAAAAAACCCATGAAGGTCAGCTGTTTCAAATGAAATGTCAGTGCACCACAAAGGCAGAGATGGAAAACATACAATAATTCACATATACAGATCGAGGGGGGAAAAAACTCCTTGTGAAAAAAAAAGAAAGAAAGAAAAATTAATGCTAATGCAGGATTAGGTCTTTTGATTTAGTGGGAGCACTTCTGATTTGGGATTAACAGTGCAAGCAGGCCATCTCTGACTGAACTAATACCAGAACAATAGAGCCACTGCTCAACAACTAAGACAAGAAACAGACTGAAATAGTTTTCAGTGCACTGCTGCTGTATTAATAAGTCTCCTCTTCTAGTGAGCCGTGAAATGAGCTGCAATGATACATTTTTAAGGGTTTTTTTTTTTTTTTTTTTTTTTTTCCCCTCAGACGTCCTTATAATTTCATTTTAGCTCTGGCCTAATTCCTTCTTAGTGTTCAGTATTTTACTGCTCTGGTGGCACATAAAAGTGTTAATGCAATAATACATTTGGAGTATGCCTCAGTAATGACAAACACTGAAACAAAGAGGATTGAGGGGTCAGTAAGAATGCAGAGAAATTCAATAACCACAAATGTATCAGAAAGTGCTGCTTTAATAGATATTCCCCCACTAGTTAATCCTGTGCCTTGGGGTGGGGGGGTTTCCATCAGTATGTTAGCTCTCTTTCCTAAACACCATGCAGTTGTGCACATCTTTAAGTCTGAACATAATTCAGCTCTGTCTGCTCCCCGAGATTTAGACAAGCTGTGCAGAAGCCTTCCCTGTCTGGAAGTCAATAACTCCTCAGTCCTATCGAGCTCTTCCGACCCCCACCCCTCCGCCCGATGTGTCAGAACGCAGGTGGGGAGGCCAAATGAGAAAGGAGCCTTTGTTAACCTGTCATATATCACACACATATGTAAAAGCCCTAGAAAGAGGAGATGTCAAGTTGAGCGAGGGAACAAACCCACACAAAACTCTCTTCGCCTCAGCTGCACTAACTCAAGGGAGGAAGCACTGACGGGGTGGTCCCGTAACCTGAAGCAAAGGTTGCATGATTACCCTGCTGGATCCCTCCAGTACTGCTGCTGAGCATGAACATTAAACACACCACTGCACTCTAAGTGCTGCAACTGACAACAAACATGTCAGCCATAAAACATGAAAACATCCATATGTTTAAATGAGTAACCACTGAGTATGATCCTTGTTCTATCTGTCACACATGTCTCCCTCCAAGCACATTTATGGGATAACATATATGTTCTAAGGCAGATATGGTATGCATTCATAGGTGACAGGTCGCATTGTGATTGGCACATAAATATGCACAAACACCCATAAGCACATTTTCACCCTGACATGCCTGATGCACTGGCAGCAACAGTGTAGCAGAGATTAGGCCAGGCCTTACTCCCCTTTACTAAATGAAAGAGGCATTTCTGGTGAGTTACATATTCAAAGACTCCTCCAACCACTTATTGAGCTAATGACCTGCTCAAACACATTACTGTCTGCCAGTCCCTACACTAAAAATAGCTCATCTGAAAACATGGCTTGTCTATCTGATCCTGGCTCTTTTTCTCGCCGCTCTGCCCTCGTCTTATCTAACGCTGCGTAATAGACGTTGAATAGAAAAGCTTTCAGCGTCCCCTTTTCAACTGAACAATGTGATAAGAAAAATCAGATCAGAGCTCATTCAAGCACCATTGGCAGCATGTTAAGTAAATTCTCCTCTTACGGAAACTCAATTTGCAACCGTTAATCTAACTAGAGCTACTGCTCTGCGTGGAGCCACATGGCCACTGAAACATTAGGTAGTCCTCCTATGTTGCAGTGTGTCTGCTTCCTCCATCCTGCACGCTAGATTTGCGGAGGCTTTTATATCTGTCAGTGACCCGAGTCTAACCGTATCTATCATTCTCAGTTTATCCTGCCCTACCTGTTGTTTTCACCTGCTGACAGAGACCTCTCTGCTCTACCTCCAGTATAGTCACTCACCCTCTACCTAATCCCTAATCTTACCCTCGTCTCACTCCTGTATTAGTCTCTGTATTCCATGAAATCTCTTCTTCTCCCATCTCCTTTCATCTCCTTCCTCCTGTCTCCTCTCCACTTTCCTCTTCCGCCTCCCCAGTTAACCTCTCCTCTCTTGATGCCATCTCCTCCGTGGCACCCAATCATTCATCTCCTTCCCCCTCTATACACACTCTAAACCCTGCTTGTATCCAAATCCTCTTCCTCTTCCCCAGCTGCCCTGCACCGGCTGCTCCAGCTGTTGCTGGTCCATTGACACAATTCAAACAAAAGGGCTTAGCTTTTGTCCTACAGCTGTGGATGTTGGGGTAGCGAGCCAAAACAGTAGCGCGCTCATGCCAGCCTAAGCGTGTTTGTGCTTGTGCGATAATGGCAAGGCATACAGGACTCTTCCTATCCTCACATGTAGACCGAGACCGGTCATGCACTTCGCTTGTTAAGGAGAAGCAGAATTAAAAAGGTGTGACCACTGTGAGCATGAATATTCTTATGACTCAGGCTTTACCTACAGTTTCTGCTGCCCCCTCACAGATATCACAGCCTGCTCTTCCTAATCATCTGGCTCAGCATCCAGAGAGAAGACAGCAGGGGATGGTCTTATTACCTTTTCACCGTGACAACACAGATGGTCAGCCAGACAGATAGATTGATGGGGATACATGTGCTATTTATTGCGGGGAAGCAGATAATGACACCACAGCTCAGGTGGTGAAATGTACACTGGTTATTGTGCTCCATCAGGCTGATGAAATAACATTGTTTAGGTGGCATCCAACCTGCACCCGCTCCGCTGGGGCCCCTCAGAAGATGACATGTTTTGTTTTTCTCACCTCACTCCCCATCCTGCAACCCCCCTACCCCACCGCCCACACCTTACCTCCAACAACCACCCCCCCCCCATTTTTACCCATGATGCATATCGCGACAAGCAGGATGAGATGAGATGGTCTCACAAGGCCTGTCTCCATGACGACAAGCCAGGAGCGCTCGGGGAAACCAGATATGTTTCCTGCAGTGCCATGCTAGCTGTGAGATAGCGCACCTGATAGGAAGTTTTATCTCTCTCTCTTTTTTCATTGATTTCTTTTAGTGTTCATTTGCATCCAGTGCTGTGAACAAGCATTTCATGAGTGTCATGAAGCTTGAAGGATTCTGTTCAGCAGAAATAAAATCCTTTCTTTCTGTCATATTTCAGGGGAACGTGATGGGAGGGAAAAAAATCTACAGACATGCAACTTGCAAGGCACCAAAAACTTTTTTTAAGGTTGAATGATAAGATTGCATACGCTGTCATTTGTCCTCATTCACTTTTTTTTTTTTTTTTTTTTTTAACCAGCGATCCTGACACTTAGGGCTTTTCCAGCACAAAAATAACTTTTCTTGAATAATGCATAGCTTTGTGTGCCAGCTTAGAGTGTAAAAGTTTGGAGAAGGAGCTGCGTATTAGACAGAAACAAGCAGGGGATGGGACTGATATTACCCCATGTTTGCCATGACCCTGGACACTGTAGGCAAACCACACTCACAAATGCATCCACACCCACAGGGCCACAGGCACACACAAAAACACAGAGACACACACATGCAACACACACACACACACAAAAATGACAGATGGCAAAGCATCATGGGGGAGATTGGCACTCACTCACTCACACTTCCCTTCTCTCTCTCTTAAACACACAGCCCACAGACACAGAAATATACAGGCACACGCACACATGCATGAACACACGTACGCACACACACTGAGGATCAGAGGCACAGGATGAAGCACAGCTTACTGCAGGCATGAGCTGCACCGCCCTGGTTACATTTTTAGCTGTGGAAATAAAATATCTGAGGCTCCTCTCTAACAAGAAAACACACCTGTCACTCAAACACAGCGATTCTTTGCCCTGAATATAAATGAATCTGGAGACTTGGGTGCTTCAACTAAATCTCTGGGAGACTTGTTTAATGCTACAGGATGCTGACTGTGGATGCCCCACACAACACAAGTCCAACCAGTGGGAAGTAATAGGAAATATTGACGAGAACCAATAACGTTTCCAAACAGAAGCTACAATTTTCATCACCGATCTAGGACCGTAAACAAGGTTTCCACTGGAGTTTCAAATGACACTGCTGAGAGAAAATATGACTCATGGACACAGCGAGAGAGAAAAAAATCACACCAAACCTGCAGAAACGGAGGGAAAGAAAAATGCACATAATAAATAATGACATCTTTGGTGTATGTCATTATTTATTATAAGCAGTGTGCAGCTGAATAAAAACCATTCACTGAATATTTGATCAGAAAATTTAGACACTGACTCGGTCCATTCAATCATTTATCCAGGCGTGTTGCATTGCACATAATATTTTGTAGAGTCTGAGCAGCAAACTGACGACGTCACTCTGAATTCTGGGGATTGTGATTAGCAATTTACACAGGTTTCAATTATTAATTACCAAACTAAATTATGGATGAAATTGCTAATTGCACATCAAATTATTAATTCAAAAATTGCTTAATTGATAATGAAATGATTGGAACAAATGTTTTCTCATGTAATCATAAATCGATTCATTTTTGCATTGTTATTTTTTATGCAGGTCTGTTGTGCTCTTACTTGGTCAAATGAAGCTTAAACAAAGTAATAAGAATCCTGTTGAAATTATCTGCTGCTTGTTTGAGTTTGCTAAATCATTATTCACTTTACTTATTCTCGCTTTCGGCCTCTGTATTACAGGCTCAGTGAGCTGTAGATGACACTCAGTCCACAGCTGTGATTGACAAGCCAGAGATTTTTAATTTCCATACTGAGAAGACGTATGTGTGCGCACAGCTCCTGTCTCTCGTTTTGATCGGCGTGTGTGCAGTAGGTGTTCAGTTGTCCACGGTGTGTTCCCCTGCACAAGTGCTTTCAAATCCCTTTCATGTATCTGCAGCACTGAGTTTCCTTTTATACTCATTTATCATGTGATCTTCAGAAAACCAGCATGATTTTCTCATTATCGTGAAAAAATGATATCACGACTCATAATAATAGCTTTCTTGGGATGATGAAAAAACTGAATTTTAAACAATGTATCCACCCACATCTCATCTCTGCATGGCTTTCTCCGGCAGGGAGCAAGAGTTTTGCTTGAGGTCATAATTTAATTAACTGATCACCTGCAGCTAACAAGAGGAGAGGACATAAGATACTAGAATGACAAACCTCCGCTTATGTAAGAGAGTATAATTTCCTCATCTCTACACTTTCCTTCGAGTGATGAGGCTACCAGCCTTTCACACTGCACAGCATCAGCATATCAACATTACACTCCCCCATAACTTTTATTTATGACTATTTCAGCTGTTAGATCTCTGTTCCCCATTTTGAAATTCTGAAAGTGCTTCAGTTTTTGTTCATCGCAAGTGCATTCACAGCCAGGAGATCACATGGATTCGTGATGAGGAACAAAGTGAGGCATGGAGAGAGATGCGTGACTGAAACCTTCTCCCACCCCAATACTAATATGCCAAAATAACCAAACTAAATTTCCCTTTGACCTCAATCTCTGCATGCCTAGGACATATGAAGCTGCAGCAGTCCAACAATGGTGCAGCAAATGTACACCCACACATTTGAAAGGGGTTCCAAGGTTAGACAAACCAACTCAACTGGGAAGAGACCTCCGGTAAGATAAATCTGCCTGAGAACAGCCCTGCAACAGATGGACTGGCTCACGCTAAGCAGGAAATGTAACACCAAACACTATAAAAGTGTATATAGTGGAGATTATCGGAGGGAGTCAGAACAGGGGGAAATACAGACCAAGTGTTTATATGCTAAGTTAAGCTGGTTAGGTTGCAGGAAGTAAAGTATTAGTGCTATTGGAACAAGGAGTCTGCTTCAGTATATCTAACATTTCCTTTAAATGAGATAACACGGCATAACACCATACATCTGTTGAATACGAGTATGTGGTTCAACATTACATTAAATACGAGAACATTATACTTTAACCTTTATTTCAGCAGCTAATGGTCTTTTAATCAGTCACTAATGTAGTGCCACCTGTTTACTGCGGTGCTGCTTTCACCCACGCTCGCTTTAACGAAATGAGGTATTTTTTCCTTTCAAACGATTAGACACCAAATGTAAGAAAGTGACTTAAGAGATGTATTATGATAGGATAGAAAGCATTACAAAGCTATAAAGCCTTTAAAACCCTTAATATATTACTTTGAAAACATGGGTCTAAATCTCAGCTGCAATAAAAACTGAATGCTTTGTCCATCTTATCATGTTTAACTGTAGGTAAGGAAGTGAAGGCAAAACGGCCACAGGGAATGTGCCCATGATGTAGATGCTTCAACATTTCCCGAATTTGGTTTAAAAGGAGATCTATGCGTAACAATGTTGGGTGAAAACCTTGCAGCTTCAATTTCGACAATTTTCATGCTTTCAAATAAGTTGAAGGATTACTTGCTCCGCCGTGAGCTGAGTCAATTTTTCAACCCTTTAGGCTCATAAACCTCTTTCAAAGCCCTTAGGGTAATGCCAAATGCGTTGTCATCCAGCTAAAATGTGGATTTTTTTTTTTCTTGCAAACAAAACTGACATTTTACAGATAGAGCTTCACCCGACCCAACAACAAGCTGTGTGAACGTCCTCATACACTCACCCACATCACACTCACTCAGCTGGAACGACAAAACACAGATCTCCCAAACATCCAAACACATTTCGTAATTTCTTCCAGCGACCTCTGTGCCTCTCTCTCTCATTCTGTGTGTTGCTTCCTCTTCAGAGGCAGCCGATCTTCTGTGCAGCGGCTCATTACACAGGCTGATGGTTGAGTCCTTGTCAACTCACTGTCCAATTAGCATATCTAAGGCTGGCACAGACTCTTATCCTAGCGGGAGAGAGAACTGTATATACATACTGATGTCCACATAGTTATGCACTTACATGTACATCCCTAATTGTTAAACAGGTCTGACACATGAGAGGAGAAGCATTATGTAAATCATCTGATTACAGGACCAATCTCTAATCACAATCTAAGACAAACTGTTGCCTCTTTACATGAATCTGCAACACTGTTAATAAATGCATTCTGAAAATGATCACACGCCCAGTTTCTATTGACCCATTTTTACCATCATTTCTTAATAAAATGAATGATTAAAAGTCCATTGAGCAGCACACACATATGGAAGACACACACACTGCCAGCCAAGACACACCGCAGCCAATTAGTGAGCTTCTCCTAGAGCAGGACTAAAGCTCCCTGACAACAGAGAACACCTTCATCTTCCTGGACGTCACTGTCATCATCCCGCCATCATCATATTTCAATTGTTCTTCATTAATGAGACATGCCAGCCATTTTTCCTTGCTTGTTTGGGCTGTTTAGTGCAACCTACACACCAGTCAGCAGGCAAAGTCAGGTTGTGTAAAGCAGATTGGAGAGCTTGTTGATAAGCTTATCATGAGAGTGATAACAGTAGCCTGGAGAAACACACGGCTCTGTTTTAATAACCTCATATTGATAGATCATTCATATACAATTATCCAGTGGGGATGTCATTAACGTAAGCTCCATAGACATTTTCAAATTGATTCATCTTTGTATTGATTCATAGAGTGAAAACCATCCGATGCAAGCAGTCAACATACATTACAAACAGACACATGGCACAATTCTGCACAATTTAACAAGCACTGATCTGCACCGCTCATTTACAGTAATCTTGAAGCAATCCTTTCCTCATTCTTTGCTTATGTAAAATATCTCCAGGGATGCGCCTGTGAATTTTCTGGAGACACAATGTTGTGTTTGCCCAGGTTCCAACTCTCTCCTGTGTATTTGTGCTGCCATGGTATCACCTGTCTACTTTAGTCACATGACGCGTTGTCCACTGAGAGCTCATTATCTCACGACTGCAACAGCGTTCTGCAAAAACAGTGATATCATCCATAGGAGATTAACAAATACTTCACAGTCTTCACAATTTTGCTCTTACGCATTTAGTTCAGGTCCATTTAAAACATAAAAACATTGGGATTCCCCGTTTAATAGCAGGGCTGATTTCTGAGGCTGTGTATGCTGGTGAACAATTCCTATTTACGTGCCACACAGGCAACCAGTCTTTGCAGCTCTCTCACTAACCAGCCGTTGCATGACTTCCTGATGGAGATGAGATTTGTGACGCCAAATGAATTTCTCCTTGAGGGACGATAAAGTTGTGAATAGAATTGAAAACAGGAGTAATGGGGTAGAAAAAATGCATTTGTCCTCCGTCTCATTGCTGAAATCAGACATAGAGTGTGTCCCAGTAAGTGAAGAGATGAAACGCTTGTCAAGGGAAACAGACTTGAGCACGGATGCTTTCCACCAGTGACTAGCCATTACTCTCACCTCCGTCAAACAAATACTTCATCTAACACGGCATCCTGTGTGCTTTAGAGACAGACCAATACTGAAATGCCACAAAAAAAAAATGCCGGGCTGCATTCAAGAGCAATATACCTGCATCTACCCACTCACACACAAACATACACGGAGCATTCCTGCTGACCCCACAGAGACTCCAATCTTGAAGCTTTTAAGTTTTCTGTCTGGGAGTTGTGATGATGAAACAGAGCTGTAAGTTTCCTGGAAGTTGTCACTTTTGTATCCTGCGTGGTAAAGGTCTTTTGGTGGAGAAGAGCTGTTTCACTGATGCAATAAAGATGTTCTTTCACTAAAAGGCTTATGGAGGCACGCCAAAACTTTCCTTTCTGTGGGTCTGTAACGCTGACTACAACAGCACACAGTTGTTTTAGAAAAGCAGCAATTAAACACACCAGGTCTACTTGTTCAGAAACTATGAAATCTTAATTACAGTTAGTTATTTCATGTAGAATTACTTGGGTAACACTAAAAGCTCTGAGAGCCGCCTGTATGCGGGCACTGTAGTGCTCTGAGCTACATGCTAATATGAGTATGCTCCGAGCTAGTATAACGTTTGTTATGTTTACCACCTCACTGTGCCATGCTAGCAAGCTAACATTCACTAATTAGCATTAGACACAAGTTACACTATTGCTATTATTCATTCATCTTCTGTACCGCTTATCCTCACTAGGGTTGCGGGGGAGCTGGAGCCTATCTCAGCTGGTTAATACTATTATTTTTTTATTATTAGCAATATCTTAAAAATATTGGACAAATTAGAAATTTCAATGTGATGATATAATGATACTTGGCAAACGTCGGACAATCACCAAAGTCACAATGGATTTGACAACTGAGACATCTCAATCTGGACCAAAGAGTTGGATTGACCTATTGAAATTGTCATCCCTACAGCTATGCCACACAAAGAGGCACATAGACACGATTTTGCACATATAAGCATTCATATCTTACAAATAGGGCAATGCCAAGCAAAAATCTTCTCATTTCTTGTCTTGCAAAGTCTCAATAATATTTTGGCACCAATCCAGCCCAAATGAATTCAACCAATTCTCTATGCATGCACTGAAGAGGAGTTTCTCACTCCACGAATTGAAAATACTCCTGAGAACCTGTCAAGAGTTAGAAGCAAGGTGCATAGAATATTCTGGTGTTTGAACATTTATTGGCAGCTAACTGTACACTTCAAAGTGGATGGTGCCCACACTTTCTCCAAGTTCTGATTAGGTAGTTTGTCTTCTGCTTCGTCAGCCATCTTGTCAGTCAGCCCTATCTTACTAAAGACTCCTGTCAGTCAGGGATGTAACTGTCGAACACAGTCAATAACTGTACTTCCTCATTTCGTGATTGGATAATTAGCTGTGCACATCAACACATTTAACCACTTTCAGTGCAAATGTCAGCAGATGGAAAACATGTTTCCCAATTACGCAATGTGCACGGACTTCTAAAGAGAGAGAAATTCTGTAAAAGTTCTGCAGAAAGAGGACAAAGACCAGATTTCATTCGGCAGAAGAACGAGTTAGTTGTTACAGCAGAGAGAGACGGGTTGACCGGAGGACAGCGGCAGGGAAATAATGCCCTCTTTTGCATGAGGGAGGAGAGGGAGGGGTAAGAAGGAGGGTGAAGATGTCTTCAGATGTGGCAGTTGTGATGAAAAGAGAGGCGAATGACTAAAGACAAGAGGTGGAGAAGAGAGGAGGAGAAGAGAGGTAGTGGAGGAGTGTGCATTATTCATCCCTGCTGACACATCAGAATCTCTGATTCATCTGGAGAAGGGCATCAGTCAAGTCACAACCGATCTCTTAGCCTTCACTCATATGCACACACGGAAACACAGACACATGATGAACATACACACACACACACACACACACACACACACATAATTGCGGATGACCTCCTGGCTGGAGAAAGGATAATTATAGGTCTGGTTCACTAGAGATCCTCAACAACACACTGAGGTGGGTCTGCACCAGCAGGCTATCATGGAGTTTTCCAGGCACAGGTACTTTCCGCTATTTGTTTATGTGCCTATAAATGACCCGGCTATTATATATGTAAATAATATAATGTAATTCATCCACCAAGTAGAACAACAGTGATGAGACACTACAGTACAGACTGAGCGAGTTGAAATGAAGTTTCTAAAGACAGACAGATCTGAATGATAGGATTTCTTAATTTTTGCATATAATGGCGGTAAAGTTGTGCTGTATGTAACTATATGATCATGAGATATGACCATATAGCGCTCTCATCTTACAATTCTTTTTCTTATTATGTTTGATCTTTCAAAGGTAAAAACTTTTTTTTTTTTTTTTTTTTTTTTACATATGCAGGTCTGTCTAATGCAGCTGACATCTGATATCTGATGCATATGTTCCTTCTTGTGGCAGATTATAGATTCCATGTTGACATGTTTCCGGCTGCATGTGTTATCATATCAACCTTACAGTTTAGGGTTGACTGATATGGTTGGAATAAAGTGCAATGAGCTGTCCTCAGCATTACATAACACAAGATTTTTGAGCTCCTCTTTTTACCCAGTAATGAAATTAAAATTGCTCAGGATTAGACACTGGTCTCTTGAATATTAAAACATTAAAACAGTCGGAATCATATATCATAATATGATTGCTAAACAATAATAATGATTTATTGCTCAACCATAAGAAAGATAGTATTTCTCAAGAGACTATCTGGATTAACAAAGTTTAAATTAGTGAATAAGAAATTATCATTTTATGGTGCATCCTGCAAGTGCAGTCCAGGGAGAGAAATCTTTCTGAGGTATAACTATAAAAGGATTTCTTCTGAGATTTTTTCTTATCCCCAAGTGAGGATCTAAGGATAGAGAGAGAGGAGTACCATATGTTAAGAAAAGATTTTGTTGATTTGGTCTATATTGGTAAAATTCCCTGGCTCGTCATCAGTTTGAATATCTTAATTGTTCTCAAGAAATATACAAAATAACATCAGGAAAATCTTCCGTGCCTTGCCCTGATGGCTTCATTCTGCATGCTGCATACACTGTTCTCAGCAGCTTTTTCAATAAACAAGAAGAAAAGCAGAAGCTCTGTGTTTGTGAAGCTTTTAAAAGGTCAATTAATATCAATGCCTAGACAACAACAAAGTTTCTGTCTGCTTGTAATACAGGTGGCTACGTTCCCAGCATCAAAGTTGCACGCCTTGATGTTCTCCCTCCTTCCAGCTGACGGGCGCAGCAAAGCTAATGCAGAGCGTTCACAGAGATTCTGACAAAATCCATGGATGGGCATAACATGTTACACAAAGAAGGGAAGCAGAGGGAAAGTAGAGAGCGGTGCAGGTAGGGTGAGGCTGCTGTGAGAATGTGGGAATAAGACTTCAATGAGGGCTTTGACGTGAAACCAAAGCTGCACCACTGGGAGCACACGTCATCTAGCATATTCAAGTCTGGATGGATCTTACAGTGGTATCTACTTGGAAGGAGCAGGAAACCATTGAGACCTATGGTTGAACTCTGTGAAATGCTATTTAAGGGAGTACATGCCATTACTGATTTCATAAGCTGCTTCTCTGAACAGAGCCTGGTTGAATACCTGTGGGGCCGAGCATCTCTTGATTCAGAGAGGAGAATATTTGATATGTTTCTCAGAGACAGACAGAGACAATTTGCCAGTTGAATTATTCTGCCTCTACATAATGACTCTTCCCTGTCAAAATAATGCAAATATCTGGGTCCCTGTCCCTTTCATGCAGATGGAGTGCCTTGTGTATTCTTCTGTTAGGCAGGGAGTAGAGCTAAAAAGACAGGATAAAAAAAAATCTTTGGGTCTACTAAAGAGAGGAATCCATGTGTAAAAATGACTGATTAAAATAATTAGGGATGTGGAAATGGTCTGGAACAATAACCAGCAAACGCACGGTGCCCCGGGGAAAATCTCCCATCTGTGTGTGAGGAGGAAGACCTCCCTCGGATTTCACCACAACTGTGCAATTTTCCAGTTTACACAGGCCACACAGCGGAAATACAGAAAACCTAAACAGGCGTTTGAAGTGTACATGATTAAATCCCAAACAAGCAATAGCCCTCGGAAAATGTGTCAGGATGAATCGATGTATCATTAAATTACACTCTGCCTGTATGCGTGAGTGGCTGCATTAACAGCAAATCCTTCTGCATATAATTACAGTCCTATGAGAGGTCTATGGACTACAAAACACTGCTTATATGTGCAGATGGGCTTGTTTAAAGTAACGCATGAGAGTAACAGATGCAGCTATCACTCTATTGTCTAGAAAACAGTCTTGCTAAATAAGTCTATCCATCTTACCACCTGGTGCCTGCAATATCAGAAAGAAAAGAACTCTAATACTAATATAATAGCCCATATGGATTCATATTGTGGTTGTGATAGCTTCCTCAAAAGTGACAGAGATGACATTATCATAAAGGGATTTTTTACTTTGCTGTGACATCATTGAAATATCAGTCAGACTTAGAGCTTCCTCTGACTTCTTTTTAAACATCCTTGACAAATCTACTGGGTGCATGTGCTCTATATTTATTCAACGAGGTTTGGCATTTTATTCTACAGTGTTATTGTCTATATTTATTTTCCCCTTATCTCTCTGACTCAGTAAAATCTGACTGAACACCAGACTCGTTTTACCTTGAGAGAGCTTTAAAGGGCCATCAGAAAAGAAGGCAGTTTAAATGAGAGTGGATGAGGAACAAAGGCTTTGCCAGTCTGCCCGGGTCCCTCATGCTGCCCAGCCAACAATGAGGAGGAAGAGGAGGAGAGGGGGGGGGGTGAGAAGGGGGACGCGCACTCACAGCGCTGTTGCCAACCAGCCTGATCCGCACAGCCAGGCGGTCAGCCTTTCACCCAAACGATAGAAACAAACTCTCAAGTGATGCTGGGATGAAAGAGAGAAAAATGCAAAGAACACACTCGGTCCCCTGAGAATAGCTAGACGGTGAAATTTCACCCGGGCTGGGATCTACTCTTACCTCATTAGTTTCCGAGAGGCTATTCGACAAGTGAAAATAAGCCGCCTGGGTGGGGTGCACGGCTGCAAACATTAACTGTGCAAGGATGTAGGATGCAGGTTACCTTGGTAGGAAGTGCTCCGTCTTCTTCTCTGTCTGGTAGATTCATGTGGGTGGATTTGCAGCTGGAAGCTTCCCCGGAAACAGCAAGGATAAATGTAATCCAGTGGCAGCAGTGCTCCACTCAGAGAAAGGTCTGTCTTTGTGGAGGATGCATGCACACATCGCCGGTGCCCCACTCCACCGTCCTGGATGTCGTCCGACCTCTCGGGAGCGCAGCGGGTCACGGCTGCTCCTCAGCCCTTTTGTCGGGAGAGCATTGCTGGTCGGGCGGCCTCAGATACTGCTGGTTGATGTCATTGATACTCCCTGCCTTCTTCCTCAATGCCCTCCTCCTTCTTTCCCTCCCTCTCCTCTCCTCCCCTCCCCTCTCTTTCTCTCTCTCTCTCTCTCTCTCTCTCTCTCAAACACCCACCGGTGCTCTGTCCCTCCCCCCCTTCACATACATGACGTGATGCAGGCAAGATCTCCAATAGCAACCGTATCCCCCATCACCTCTATTACCCCCATTACTACCCCACATCCCCCAACCCCAGCATCACCACCTCCTCCACCTCTGGCTGGATCGCTGACTGGTGTAAAAAAAAAAGAGGTGGCTGCTGCTGAGGTAGGTCGGTCTTGTGTACTGGTGACTGATTTTTCCACTCGGTTCCCCAGGGGCTAAAATGAAGATAAGCACCTTGAAACCCGGTAGATTCCCATAATATAGTGTCTAATCATAGCTTCTGGCATGAATACAGAGTCAGTGCCCAATTTCAGCTCCTACAGAGCAGAACTCTCTCAATAATTATAGCTGGGCACTCTAAAATACTGCAGGTTAAATCTAGTGCACTGTGGGATATTATGATAACATGTTAATGACACCACAAGAGGTAAATAACACAGTAACATAGATTAAGTTAACAACATTGTTAGGAAGATACAAAGAGTTACTCACCTTATTTATTCTGCAGGGACCAACACTCAGTTGTTTGTTATGTTCACCTATTAAAGCCAATGCAGTCTGATACAACTGCCCTGCAATAAAACCCGTCTTAATTAAGGTTTTGCTGAAACGTAAATGAGGTTAAAGTCAACGTTACAAATCAATCATTCTTACCAATGAGATAAACTGATATTTCATCCTCAAATGCACCCCCCAAGGGTATATTTAAAAAAGAGATGAGTTTAATTTTAATCCATTATGCAAGGGCAAAAAATCCCTGATAAAGGATGAGGAGGCTATCTATTTAAATGATTTTTTTTTTTTTTTTTTTTTTTTTTTTTGGAAAGCACGAGATGGAAATGGCTGCAGGCAGGCTATCCAACAAAGAATAACTGGACTGGATGAATTATATATATCTTAATCTATATTATACCTGACTCTTACCTTAGGGCATGAGGTATGTGTGTATATGGGCATGTAGAGACACTTCTGTTCTGATGCTGCTGTTGTTTTACATCAACACTAATTTTCATTTTTATGTTAATAATAATGAGAATGGAAAAAAAGAAAAAGCCTCATGCTTTTGACCCTTAAAGATGCTACATAAATCAGCCTTTGTGTTTTTTTTTAAGGATATGGTCATATTTAGGTCACACAACATGACAAAAACCACTGCCACAAGGGCAAAATCTGAGGTGTTGGAGTGTGGTGTTTGAGCTTGGTGTGACACTCCAGGACTCTCTGAAGGAGGCTTTATTTCGACCTTTCTGCTGACCCTGACTTGGCATCAGCAAATCTACTTACCAAGGTATTTATATTTATATTCTATCTTCATTCAGATACACTATAACTGCATTTTCATCCTTTGCCTAATGGCTTGGTCAAAGTCATTCTCAACAGCTCATTCTCTCTTTCTCCACTGACACAAAGACTGCTTGACAGAGTGTGAGGAAGAGACAGGGAAATTAACCAACTGCCATCACGTTTGACGGTAATTGGAAGCTACAGTTTTTGAGTCTATCGCATGGTCCTCAAGGGACAAAGGCTACCAGTCTCATTGATTTTCTTTGTTGCTAGTGACATCTAGTGGGAAGTTACTATTATGTGACGCTGCATTTACTTGAGGATGGAAGCATTTGCACAAAGGGCTCATTAATTTAAGATGAGGAATAACAGTATGCCTGTTGGGTGTCTCTTTCAAATGATTTTATGTTTAAATTAAAAATATGAGCAACAGTTTTACAATTAAAAGGGATGTACTCCTTACCTACAGGGAGCAAAAATTGGACGTGCCCCTTTTTTGTCCCAGTGCTAATAGTAGAAATCTTAGAAATCTGATGTCATAGGTCAAGTCGTGTAAAGAAAACCTGCTGTTTTGTTTGTCTCAGCAGAATGAATACATGAATACATGGTGTCACAAATACTTCAACCTCCCAGTTACTAGTTTCTTAAGTAACTCTGCCAGCAGGTCCCATGTCACGTTCACATGAAAAATGAACAGTAACGACAGCATTTAATCATCATTTCAGGTTGGGATAATGTTCCAGCTGCTGCCGTCTATGAAATTAATTAGCTCAGTCCGTTTCTGTTTCCTGTCTGAATAATGCAGTCTCTGTTGTCTGTGCACTGTCTCTGGCAGTCACCCTGTGACCTGCCTGACTGTATAGCATTACAGTATTCCCATTTTCAGAGTTGAAGCTAGGGCAAAAGACCCCTAAAATTAGCAGGGTAAGTGCCCTGTCTCTACCACTGCCCTGCAGCAGTGACGTTAATTGCACTCTATTTATACTTGAAGAGTGCAGGACTCAGAAAGATCAAGTTTCTGTTATGCTTTATTTCAGTGTCCTCAAGTTTATGTGAGCGGAGCAGCGGAGAGTCTGTTTGGTGTAAAGAGCTGAATTAAGTGGTCAGTGATTGTTTTTAATAATGTGCTAATGTAACACTTACTTAGTATAAATACAGAAATAAAGTGTCCTCCACCCTCTAAATAAAAATCATTTTATAGACATGGCTGCCTTGATGAAGTGGCTCAGTTTTTTATGTCCTGCTATTGCAACCATTTCAATCCATCTAAATATGTAATGACGCTCTTAGCGCAAATGCAGCATTTGTAAGCAGCTGCACTCAAGCTAAAGAAGTGGTGCTGAATGAAATCACAGAAATAGCTTTACTTTTCAGATACTTAAGAGTTTTCTCTGCACCAAATCAATTCCAGGTAAGAACGTGTAGTCGTGGAAAACACACATCGAAACTGAGATGAGCCACACACAGTCACACAGATCCTGTTGTGATACTGAATTTTATTCAAGTATCTCCAACACACTTTTGTTCTTGAGTTATCATCAGTTAAACGAATCAGTTGAGAAAGATAAAGGCAGCAACAATTCATAGCCTGAATGTCAGTTGTCTATTTAGGATTTATAGAGCCTCTCGGTGTGCATTCGACTTGGTGGTGCTTAGCACAGACAGACAAATAAAACATTCATGATAACACAAGATAAACAAAAGAATGACTATTAAAAATAAGACTAAGATGCAGGGATGGCCGGAGAGCCATCTGTTCTGTGTCTGGGAACTGCATCTGAGGTTAAAGGGAACATCCACTCCAAAACAGGATTAAAACATGATTTTGGATATTTAACATGTGACCTTCTCCTTGGATACAAACAGCAGCGTTTGAGCTCTGTCGTTATCACCGTATCTGAAGCTGCCTCTCTGACAATGAATCGAATATCTCTGTTAATGGTGACTTTACCCAGCAGCAAAGGGATGTAGGCACAGTCGAGGCTCTTTCCTGTTCATTTGGACATAGGC
Organism: Caranx ignobilis; assembly: GCA_021432705.1. Classification (NCBI taxonomy): domain Eukaryota; kingdom Metazoa; phylum Chordata; class Actinopteri; order Carangiformes; family Carangidae; genus Caranx; species Caranx ignobilis. The sequence goes on from MU269980.1 coordinate 38,831,222, forward strand.
AGAAATTTTAAGAAAACATTCTTTAGTTCATGAATTTAGATGATCCGACTTCATTGTCAGCGAAGCAGTCCCTGATTCGGCTCATCATCATGTTAAGATTAGCATGTAAAAGTCATATGTAACAGCTGTTTATGTAGTGAACTTCTGTTTGAAAAAACGTTGCCTCTGATTGGAGGATTCATAAAATGCATAGGTTATAAATGTCTTATGTGGAGACAAGGGAGTGTTAGTAAAACAGTTTTACCACTCGTCCTCAGTAAAAGTCTTTCAAGTGATGGCTCTGCAGGCTGTCAAATCACGTCACAGTCTGAAATATCAAACAACCTGAGTCGTTTGGTTTAACACTAATTTCCCCACTTCAGGTGGATACACCTGCGAATCATTCGGAAGATAAGTTAGTTGCGTTTCATTTTGCCACCCATCTACAGTCTGTGATAGTACATGGTTCCATGGCTGACATTTGGCACCGCAAATTCAACACCTTCTCATAGCAAAGAAGCATGGCAGATGGTAAATGTGAACACATAGAACCAGGCAAAAAAAAAATTACCAGCAAGCAAGATTGAGTTGTGAATTTGTTCAAACACATCCCTCTCAAATGAATTTGCAAAAAAAAAAAAAACAACAACAACACGTGAGCTATTGTATCCACTCATTGTCATGCATGCTATCTGGCTAGATTGATCAGATGCCTCCTATCAGTAACAATACGGCCCATCATCTCTCAATCGGTACAGCCGCCATCAAACGCACACAAGCACCAGCATACTGTAACTTTCCTTTTAGTGGGAGAAACAGAAAAAAAAAAAAAAAACGCATTCAAGCCTGTATCATGTTGATGTTTAACCCAGATTTAAATAGCAGTGGAAGCCAACAATCACTTGAAAAAGTCTATGTGACCTATTGTTAGAATAAAGCGATAACTGACCAGATCTCAGCCAGAGATTTAAGCCCAGAGGCTGGATGTTTATTGCTATGGTTTGGTCTGACACAAGGCTGGTGGGGCCAGAGGGCAAAGACGAAAACAAAGATGAAGAGAATGACATGGAGAATGAAGTTTGTGGCAGGTCATAGTCAAGGATGAGGGACAGCAGGAAGAGTAGTGCAGGTTTCCTCATCACAGGAGAGCAGTGGAAGTCAGTGCAGCTCAATGAAAGCTTCCATCTCCTCAGAGATGAGTCCCCTGTAGGGCAGTCTGTGCTTTTCAATTGCACGCGCCGCCAGGCACTGAAGGGTGACGTAGTTCAGCGGGTAGAGGGCCGGGTGCCCGCTGCTCTGCTCATCCAACAGCTCGTAGGCTGTCTTCCTCTGTGCATTCGTGGCATCAAAGTGAGCCCCGGCCTTCATAAGTAGTGCCATAATCTCTGGACAACCGTTGTTAGCAGCGATGTGCAGTGGCGTGTTGTTCTCGCAGTCACGTGAATCGACGTCTGCACCGCACTCCAGGAGGAGAGCTGCCACAGCCTGGGAGGGGAAGCGGCCCACCGGGTAACGGCCCACAGATGTTGTTTCTTTGTCTACAGCCATGTGGAGAGGAGTGAAGCTGCTGCGACCTCGAGGGTTCAGCTTCAGCAGGCGGTACACTGTGTGCTTCTTCTGGTGCTCCTGCTCTGGGCTGCACTCAAGCTTCTCAAGCAGAAAGATTAGGTGGAGGATGATGGAAAGGGCCTTAGTAAACTGAGGAGCTTCTGGAGGGTTGTCCTTCTGTGCCACAGCTCTCTCTACCTCCCTCACACTTTTTCCCAGCACAGTCATCAGATCATGGAAGGTGATGCGTGTTGACAAGGTGCCTTTGGCCCGGTCTTGAAGAACAAAAGAGAAGAGCTCTGCAAAGGACAGGAAACTGGAAGCTGTCATGGGACTGAGAGGGTCCAGGTTACTCTGCTGCATGTCTAGAGCATATTTCCATAAGCTGATGCAGCGCTCAAAGTTGCCCGAGTCAGCATACACAGCTCCCCTGTAACGGATGTAATAAGAGGTGTCTGGGTGGGATGGGCCCAGGATGCGTTCTCGAACCAACAAAGCCTGCATCCTCATTTCATCTGGGTCTGTGATCAATGCTTCCAGTTCCTCAGCTGTGCTCACCTCCTGTGCACAGCCATAGGCAGGGATTGGGGGCCCAGGTGGAGGCTTGGCCAGGGATCCAGCTTTGTCCCCTGGCTGCCTCAGCTCCATAGCCCTTCTCCAGTACCTCATTGCCCCTAAGAGGTCTCGCTTTTTGTCCACAAAAGTAGCCCCAAGAAGTTCAAGTGCATCAATGCGTTCCTCTCTGGAGGTGCGAGGCTGGTGGGCCAGGTACTCCACAATGTTGGTGTGACCTGTTACACTCGCAGCAAGTAGTGGAGTCATCCCATATCCGTCCCTCTCCATGCGGGCATTGCACTTCAGTAGCATCTTCATAATGTCCAGACTACCTGACTCAGCACAGTCGTGGAGGGCGGTGTTTCCTTTCACGCTCTTGCGGTTAACATCAGCACCGCGGTCCAGGAGGAACTTGGCTATCTCCTTGTGGCCCTTGTAACAGGAGATCATGAGGCAGGTGTGGCCGTGGCGGTTGGCGACCTCCATGTCGGCTCTGTGCTCCACCAGGTAGCGGACGATCTCCAGGTGACCGTCAAAGCAGGCAGCTCGGAGCGGCGTTGAGTTAGTTAGTGTTGCGTTGTTCACTGAGGCACCGTGTTTCAGTAGCGTCTTGACCACAGGGAGGTGACCGGCTGCCGAAGCCGCCCACAGCGGCGGAGCCCCCTCGATGGTCTCGCCGTCAAAGTTAACAGAACCCCCGAGTTCGACATTAGCTTTACAGTGTTCAAGGAGGTAATCTACAACCTCCAAATGTCCGTACCGAGAGGCTATCAGCAGAGGAGTTCCTCCCTGTGTTTTCTCCTCGGCTAAAGCTTCCAGCTCCTCAGGAGTTTTGTTGCTCAGCAACTTCTGTATAAGTTTTAGCTTACCATCTCTGGCCGCGTTGAAAACCGCCGTCGTTATGTCCATTTTACAGGCTCTGTGCTGTCGCCCTGGACACCAACCCCATAACCACTCGTTTCTGTCAAAACTGGCGAGTCAGGTTTTAAATAACAGAGAGCAGGAGTCTTAGTCTGGACTCGGTTTCGAGCTCACATCTTTCTGCCATTTTGAGGGTGCTGTCAAGATGGCGTGTGTTGTTTGACAGTTCTATGTTTACGATTTCAACGAGGCATTGTGGGTAGCGTAGTTTTGATGGAATCCTCAGCTCCCGGGAAGGGCCGCTTTGCCCTCTGTGAAAAAAACTACTTTTCCCAAGGTGCACATGAATTGAATAGCATACCAGCTGATCGGTTCGTTTGTTATGGTTGTTCGCACCAACGACGGCCACGGCCACAACCACAGCTAGTGGAGACAGAGAAAGACGGCTGGTGCCCGGTTCACAAATCAAATACACCTTTTCAATAAGTGGTCATTTTAAATGGTTGATTCTCATCAGTTCACAAAAAATCACAAAAATATGAATGATAAAGATACATCTTTGGATAACACCGAAACTTGTTATCAGACCATCTGTATGATTACTTAGAAATGAACACACAACTTTTTTTTTTTTTTTTAATAAATATTATTAAGTGCTGGTCATATTATTCAGTTGTTGGATTTGCTGGACAAACTGCCTGTAAGAAGTGCAGATACATAAGAGCATACAGAGAGCACAGGGATCATAAGACCACAGAGATTTGCCCATGTGCAATATAATATGATACAGTATTTCATAAGAAACCAAGCTCTTTTTTCAGAATATTAGTCTCATGCACAGGGAGGCCTCCTACATTCATCCACTGGTACCAGTAGGCCATCTGTGGGTGGTGGAAGCTTTTTCAGTAGGTAGCATAGCAGTAAATCACATCAAGGTCACCAAGGGAATCCGTACAGCACCATTCCAGCAGTGGTGTTTGGTAGCATTTTCTCTGGCAGATTAACTGTCGATGTTTGGAGGATAGCAGCAGGTATAGGTGACTGTGTATTTGTTTCAGAATATTTTTGCAGGTACGAGTTAAGCTGGAAGCACACGACTGATCTGAACATCTCAAAAAAGTCTAGGGGAGATCACACGACTCTATCCTCTTACACAAAAACATAGGTCTGAATACTGATTTGAATATGCACAATGCTGTACATGAAAACCCAGACTTTCACTGGAATGTACCATTTATCTCCCCACAGTGTGAAAAGTCATCTACTTGCTTTTCTCTGCATAAATTCAGTGTGGTGTGCAGCACTGAAGCTGTTGATGAGAGTAAAAGGATTAGGGCATCTTTAAATTCATAGAATATGTTAACCTCTAGGGATTTATGGTGAAATGATATGACACCTCTGCTTTCAGAAAGAATCACAAAGAAAATGTTACCCCTCTCTATAAGAAAAATAGAGCGGAAACAAAAAATAAACTTTGAGTAGCCTAAATTGCATAGTTCATGAGTATAATATATATTATACTGTGGGTGTGGTATGGTGAGTAAAGAGTTTTGAAGTGGTCATGTACAAAGGAAATTCATTTTTTTGTTTGTTTTTGGAATAGAACAAAATGTGATTGTCATTCAAAATGAATAATTGTAATTATCAGCATCTCCAGCTGACAACAGGATCAATAGGCAATGATCATGACTAAATATGCAACAATCAAAGTTTAAGTTTAGATAAAGCAAACATCCAAACGCTCATCTAACTCTCCCCATGAGTCCCTAGAGCATGTGGTTTAATCAGATTTCATTTGATTGATGTAAACAAATAACCCGCTGACTGCCATCAGCTCTAGATTATATGTCAGATCCTGATGAGTGTGCCAATATAGTGACATCAGCTTTTTTTCTTTTGCAGCCTTGTTTAAAGATAAACAGCACTTAGAGAAATCTCTCATGTGGGGAAATGACCAAAACTGCTGTAACTCTTTTGGGGCCTTTAATAATTGAGCCAAAACAGGAAAAGAAGGAGAAAAATCACTTTGAAATGAGGCTGTTGATTATGACCACAGGCTGACGTTTTACTTAATGGTTTGCAAATGCTTTGTTTAATGCAAAGATTATTAGACAGTCACTTTTCTAATAATTTGCCCAACTCTACAGAGACAAAAAATAATTACTTAACTTTCTTTCCCCAGTTTATCTCTTTGCTCTCAAGTCAGTGGGAAATTAATCTTCTCTAAGCTCACAGATGAATGTGTCCCATGTGGGGCTTGTTGTGACTTATTTCCGTACTTTATAAGCAAATGGTGCTGGCTGCAGATCAGCCTTGGGTTTATAAGCCTGAGAGTATTCTCAGAGTCTTTGCATTTTTTTAATTGAAATATATTTTTCTTTCTTTTTTAGGGACAAAGCAGCACAGAGACTGGGGTATAAGGGTGCAGCTAAGACAGAGGGCACCCAGGGCAGGTCAGTTGACAGTTGATTACATAGACTTAGTCTTTATTTCCCCTAAAGTAGAGCCAAAACACACAGTTCTTCTCCCAAAGCTTCTATAATGTTCTCAAATTACAAATACATGAAATGAAAGATCCTTATTTTAGGATGTTGCATAATCCCAATATTATTTTTATTGCTACAAATATAAAATCTGGCCTTAACCACAGTGCAGTTGTTATATGTTATGAAAAAAATGAATGAAAAAGATTTTCCCAAATGAATAAAGGGAACACTGAGTGTGTGGTCTAGTTTTGACTGATAACTGGATAACTTCCACCCTGAACACCTTTTACCACTGTGCCATGAGCAAGGAACATTATAACACAAGTCACTTGTTGCTATGGAGCTGCTGCAGCGCCCATTCAAATACAGTTTGACAATGAAAGTCCCAGGCGTTCAGCAAAGAATGCAGTGAGATGGGATTAATACCATAAGACTTTTATGACTACTTTAACATGTTGAAAGCTTCATTGTGTCAAAGATGCATTTGTATTACATGTTAAGCTTCATAAGAGAAGATTGGTGGTGGATTCATTTCCTCCTGCTGGCTCGCAGAGCCCCTGCAGCTCAGAAAAGCTTGTTCCATGTTGTTGTTTAGACATAACATCCCTCAGGCCAAGATCTGATCATTTCATTGATTGACAGTGGAGTCACTCACAGATGCTCTAGAGCCTCCTGTCAGCTGTCAGTATCCTCAGACCACTTCAGCCACAACACATGTTATGACACTGTTCAAAACAGCATGATATATATATATATATATATATATATATATATATGTATAAAAGAACAAATACAGCCCATCATCAGCCTCAGACTTTACTGAACACATCAGTGTGTTTAGCTGGGTATACGACTTTGGTGTGGAATTAATGCTGTAGTATTTTTATACAATATAACTATGTATGTGTATCATTTTGGTGCACCCTTGGTCCACACCATGTGAAAACACCCAGTTACCACCAAAGCTGGCCAAGCACACAGCTGATGCAGAGATGCATGGGCAGAGGTTATTCTGGAGGATGGTCTGGACAGTATTTGTCCTCATTTCAGGTTGTTGCAATAATAATGAACATACATTTGCATAAAACAAACATATTTGTCCATTCCCATGTTGATAAGATTATTAAATACTTGAGAAATATCCCTGTCCAGCAGCATCCCGTCACTGGCCAGACACTTAATGTCCTGCAGGACAAGAAACAAAAAAACTGATGTGATCAGTTAGGAATCAAGACTTTTTTTATCTGATTATTCTTTGTTTACTCTCTGTAACTCCAGTGCTACTGTATCTATGATTATTTATAGTATTCATGAGAAGGTGACAGTTTCAGTCGTCCAGTGAACTCCTGTTGTTTTTGTTGTTCCTCTCACAGTCATTTAAAACCACATTTTGTCATAATTACAGATTGTGTTATGTGAATTTAATCTATCAACACTGGTTCATCTGAAATGTTTTTTTCTCTCTTTATTTCTCAAAAACAATCATATTTTCTAGGGCTGCCGAAGTTAACACAATCGTGGCAAAGTGACTGCAGCATTTGGACCAGAGTGAAAGCAAACATGTCTAAACGTGAACTGTACAAGCTGAAAATGGAGCGTTTCACAGTTGTGTTTTAAAGCTGGGGTTGGCAATCCTGTTCAGAAACACGCTTTGTTATACTGGGTGAAATGGCCCCTCTACCCTCTGAGTAATCAATACATTATGTATTCAGAAAGAGGAACGAAAATAATCAGTCCTCTGTGGCAGCTGCAGGACTGACAAAACTCCGACCAATCCAAGCTCTTCGCACCGAAGAGCAGAAACCAATCAGATGCCTTCATGTCTAGTTCTGTATCCGCCCCCCTCGATCCCTGTCTCCTATGCGTGTGCACAATCTTCACGTGTCGCTGTTGCCGGAAGAAATCAGCGTACAGAGTTACAGCAGAATGGATTTCATGCTCATTTATGAGCAGTGGCTGAGAAAATGCAGCCCCAGTTACTACTTCCACCGTTACTTGTAACGGCTCGCCCCGAGAAAAAGGCAAGGAAGAGAAAGCCGGAGGCTGAAAAGGCTGCTAACAAAAAGGCTCTGGATAAAGCCAGACGTCAAACCAGAGTAAACATCGGTGTTGCTTTTGTGGAGACAGCTGAGGGATTTGAAGGACCAGAAAAGTGATGCTGAGGTTGCTCTCTTTCTGTTGGACAGGTAATTATATGCTTTGCTTCGGGGAGGATTTGTTATTTTTATGAAATGTGTAACTTTTGCTAATGTAGCTACTTCTGTAGCTTGTATTAGCCTAATGCTAACATTAGCTTCTCTGTGGGTTTAAAACGGGTCGGTGACGCTAGTATTGAATTGATTATAGTATATATATATATATATAGTACTCCTCCTGCCGCTTCTCATTTTCGTGCGGTGCGCGTTCCAGTTTGTGGGGGCGTGGCTCGGACGTACACACTGACGGGAGGGGGAGGAGGGGGGTGGAACTCAGAGGAGGTGCGATTTTCAAATCTTGCTAGTTCTCCAGGATTACCAACCCCAGCTTTAAATGTGTTATGGTTACTGTTTACATTTAAATGTACTTCCCTGATGATCCCTGACCAGAATGTGAGAGCAGCTTTAGAACAGTGACATTGTGACTTGTGAACCCAAAACCTACCCAGCCTGAGCTCACTTTCTCAGTCTGTTCGTTTGTGCCAGGAGGATCGACCACGTTGTACTCTCAGCCGTTGCATCGTACCGACCGTTGTGGAATTTCGTTTGTTGTTTTGACAGCTTGATCTGTATTGTGAAGAAGTTGAACATGGATTTTCTAGAAGGAAGCAGAGGAATCTACAGGCCCATCAGAGTATGTCAGCTTTCTGTTTGTTTTAGGTATATTTCATCAAGTTAAAGCTAATGACTAACATTACAGTATATTGTCTGGTGTACAGGTGTTGTTTGTTACACCAATCTATGATCGGGCTCTTCAACTCTGCTGGAATATCACAAGTTACAAGTCTCAGGTATGAACCACAATCCTTCCAAGTCCACACTAATACAGATACTCCAGATAAATCCTGATAAGCTTTGTGTTGTCATGCTTAGAGGTGACATCTCTTTAATGGTTTTCAGGTTGCACTTATGATGGCGCTCCTGAGACTTCAGCAGGAAAACCAGATCCCAGCGTGGGTCACTGCTGAAGACATGATCCAGCTTATCTTGGAGAAGAGCAAAAGCACTCTTAGAGAGCGGTAAGTTGCTGATAAATGCAGTCCACCACTCACTGCATCTTCAGCCTTTCTGATGTCACACCAATCTGTCCATGGTGATTCAAAGACACTGAAGTTTCTGTTTTGTGTCTGTCTGAAGTCTTTGGGAGTTTGAGCTGGAGGGCTTTGATGAGGACGAAGCCATGCCACTTCTGACACTGGTAAAACAAGAATCCAGAGTCGACCTGAGATACAATACATAGTTTATCATATGATGTCCATTTTAATCTCCACTTAGCCAAGAACTGCATTTCATATCTAATTTGTTGTTTCAGCTGTGGGCAGTGAATGTCAGCAATAAAATGAGGGACGTTGAATTTGAGGCCAGAATGCTCCTCAAGTCCCCAGAGGCTGTACCTCCTAATTTTCAGTAAGTTAAATTAGACATTATTTATTGACAGCTCAACTAAATTGGTTTCAATAATGTGTGTCAGTGATTTTCTGAATGTTTTTAATTTATTTGCATTTTATTGATTGCCACCCACAGACATCATAAAGTCCTCAGCGTAGCACAAGACTATGCCAAGATCCTACGGGACCTGGAGGCGCCTGGCTCCAAACTGGTCCATCCACGGGAAATGGTGATAGAGGTGGTTCCTAGAGTCCTGCAGGGCTTCTGGGCGCTTCCCCCTCAAGCCCTCTTAAATATGCCCTCCCAGCTGCTCAGCAAGCTCTCTGTTGGCGTCGCAAAGGCCACCTTGGACCGTCTCTGCAATGCCCTCACCACTGTGGGATGCCAGGCCAACTTCACCCGCTCCATCAGGGATGACATGGTCCTGTCTATCCTAACAGAGATCAGGCAGACTTGGCCACATGATATCCTAGTCAGCAGCATCAGGAACTTCTCTCCAGTTCTGCTAACTGAAATAGCAGATGTTGCAGTGAGGCACATTTGCGAGATGTTTGAACCTAGGAGCCCTGAACTACTGGCTCCTCTGAAAGCTGAAGTTCAAACCATCTCTGAAGAGCAACAAATCAGCAGTCCAGAGATAAACTCTGCTGTGGTTGAAAGTCCACTCGTGTTTCCTGCTGAACCTGCAGCAAAAATCCAGGTCAGGGAGGACAGTAGTGCAGAATCCAGCCTGGACCTGGACCCTAAACCCTCCTCTGAAGCAGACAGTGCTACACTGACAAATCAGCTGTCACCCCCTGCTGAACCTGCAGCTGAAGATCAGGCCAGGGAGGACGGCAGGGACGAAGCCGCCCTTGAAATGGACAACTCCACTGAACTAGTCACTTTTGCTGTGGTGACACCACTGCTGTCATCCCCTGCTGAACCTGCAGCTGAGGTTCTGGATGGCAACAGAGGACCCAACCTTGAAATGGACAACTCCACTGAACTAGACACTTTTGCTGTGGTGACACCACTGCTGCCATCCCCTGCTGAACCTGCAGCTGAGGTTCTGGATGACAACAGAGGACCCAGCCTTGAAATGGACAACTCCACTGAATTAGACACTTTTGCTGCGGTGACACCACTGCTGTCATCCCCTGCTGAACCGGCAGTTGAAGATCAGGCCAGGGAGGATGGCAGCGGAGGACCCAGCCTTGAAATAGACCCCTCCACTGAGCTAGACACTTTTGCTGTGGTGACACTGCCGCTGTCACAACCTTTGAGCATACAGTCAAAGTTCCCAGCCCTGACATGGAGCCAAACGTTACTACAACAGCAGATTCTGTTGTAGTTACACCACCTGCTGAACCTGCATCCAAGGTTCAGGCCAAAGAGGAACTCACAGAGGAAGACTGCCAGGTGAAGGAGCCTGAACCCTTCAGTGAACCAAACAAACAAATTCCTCTTGAACCTGTGGTGACTGTGATAGAGCATTCAGCTGACAACACGTCTATGAGGGGGAGAGTGAGGCGCTTCCTCAACTGGCTTCGACCCCTCTTCTGTTGTTTTCCACAAAACCAATCAGACTGACTTTAACAATGACTGTGATGTGTTGATGTGTTTAAGTTAATAAATTCAAATCAAAGCCTTAAGTGCTTGTGAAATTGATTAAGTGTTTAAAGAGATGTTTAAATGAGCCATTCATTCATTTTTTTCAGTGTTGTTTTGTAACATATTTAGAGCCTTCACTCTATAAGACAAGGACAAATTACTTATTACTGTTAGGATGCTGCATTTGAAAAAAAGACCAGTAGTACTGTCAGCAAAATGTAGGCTACATTGTGTACAATGCATAGTAAACTAAATTAAAGGTGCTAAAAATACTGAATGATCTCTTTTAAATGCTGCATTTTACATTATAAAGTCAATATCTCCCATAACACCTATCAAAACACAAAATACTACAAAAATAGAAGAGGCTTGTGGCTACATTTTAAAGTTTAATTTGTATGGAAAATGAATGATAACATTAAGAAGAAGAAGAGGCCCACAGGATTAGCAGAGTGCCACAGCCCGGTGGCACTAACAAGGCTTTGAGAAAGTGTCGTTCTGTTGTTTCACCAGTAGAGGAGGCATAAGATCCACACTTAGATGTAGATAGAGTTTTTATCAATCAGTAGGACCATGCGTGCGATGGCTACAGGTTTTGTTTTGTATTTCTTGTGCATCTCCCTGTTTCCATTCCCTCTGCACAAATATCGATTAATCAACCAAAAGCTGAATACATAAATGAAGATACAACCTCACTGTATGTAGAGCAAGCAAGCAAGAGAGATTCTACCTCCCGCCATCCTTAATAACTATTTGAAACTCACTAGAGGATAGCCTGAATAGGAAACGTGTTTTTAAAATTAAACAGGGAGTTTGAATGCACACAGACAATATTGCATGCAGAGGAGTAGGATTAAAAGCTTCACAAATGACACCCAGCCCGTGCCTGTCTCAGAGGACCCTGCCTCAGAGTTGTTTGCAAAAGTGGAGAGCTTGAGGCGAGCGAAGGAGGGTTTAGAATCATTTCCCAGGGCTTGCTCCTGATCCCAAGGAATTATTAGAGGGCAAAATCACTAAAGACAAAGCCCCAGGGAAAAAGAAAGTGCTAGAGTGAGTTTAGTGTTTTTATTTGTCAGTTCAAAAGCATATCACGTAACAGCAGCCATTTTAACATTACATCCATTAGCAATTCAAATCTAATTCCCAAATATAAATTCTTTCAAGTACACAGAGGCGTTTTTTTTTTTTTAATTGATTTCCACAGGAACGTGCAAAAACTCACATGTAAGCTTACTGCATCATTACAAAAATACAGCTCCAGCTTTAACAGGATCAGTAGTGCATCACAGCTGATATGATATTGTGCCACAACACAATGTTCATCAGAGAAGGCAACACCTTTTGTAACTCAATACTAAGAGAAAAATACACTAACATGGACCACAGATCCACTTTTCACTTTGCTAATTTACTGATACACATGTAAATAATGGTAGTTTATTTGACCTGGACTGACTTCTGAAAAAAAAAAAAGCTTGTGCTTGTGATGGCAACTTGATGAGTGAGACTTTCATTCTTGGATGATTTTGTGTCCCTTCATGTACATAACACAGTGTGCATGATATAACTCCCTTGTCATCAGCATGCTTTCGTCGGCCCAGTATTTATCGGATTTGTGAAGGGGGATAAAAATGTAGAGAGAGAAGGAAAGGGTCCTCAAGATGTGGAGCTGCTTGTTTTCACTGAAGTCTTGACAGGAGCTCCCTAGAGGCCTTCTAGCAGCTCGCTGAGCAGCACCTCCCTTTCTCCTAGAAGCACGTCTCTCTTCAGACTGGTTCCTTTGTTCACTACCTTTATCTTCATGGCCAGGCTCTTTATTTGTGCCTGGGGCAGCGCGTCAAAAAAAAGTCCTCGTTGAACACTGGATTCCTGCTGTTCTTGATGATGGTGCTCCTCTGTTTCTGCTGCTTGCCAGGGTTCAGATAGAGTGCTACGCAGCAGTTAATGCTTTTAAGATCAGTCTGCCTGTCATAAAGGGCCTCAGCTGCGAGCACGCGCACCCTCAGCCGAGCTGCCTCCGGGTCGTAGTGAGTGCTCAGCCTCAGTGTCCCCCCCTTGTGGAGGTTGATGGTGTGCTCTCGCTGCAGGAGGTGTGCTGCGCCTACTCGTGAGCTGCTGCTTTTACATCCACGGAAGGCGGGAGAGGGAGGGCAGCGCATGCGGCGGCGCTGCATGTTGGGGCTGTTGTCTGCTGAGCTGCATTCATCAGTGGAGAGAGAACTGTGGCGCGCCAGGGAGCGCTTGGCACGAGACACCTGGAGGGAGAGGGAAAAGGCAAGTGGTAAACATGCAGGGAAAACGTGACTCAGTGAATGAAACAATAAAGACACCATTGTAATACCTTCACTGATACCTTCCCAAAGGCTAATCTATATACTCACACATGCAGAAACAGAAATCCTCACCTTGGCTTGTGTCTCCTGGGTAATGGAGCGGAGGAGTGAGGCAGAGCGGGACAGGAGTGGGGAATTGAAAGGGGACGATTCTGCTGAGGAACAGGTGTCACTCTCTCCACCACTGAAATAGCGGTAGGGGTTGGGATCAGCTGGGGCCAGCAGAGTCCCCCCTTGGGAGCGCCTCTGTGAGTTTGGGGATGTGAGTGGGCTGCTGGGGTCGCTGTGGAACAGACTCTCCTTGCGCCGGGTGTGAGGAGACTCCACCAAGGTTGAAAAGCCATAGGAGGTCTGAGCCTTGGGGACATACGGCAGAGACATTGCAGTCTGTGACTGGGGGTCTGCATTAGTGTTGACTTCAACACCAGTCCTGTCCACAGATCCGCCAGCTGGCTCATCAGCACTCTCTATTTGGATGATGTGACGGTTGGCTGACTTCTGCAGATTACGCGCATCTCCCCCAGGCGGGAAAAGAGTCGAGGGCTGCAGGGGTTCTTGCTGCTTCGAGCTCTGGGGCTCTGGCTGCAGATGGCATGATCAGAGGAGGAGGGTCGCAGGGAGGAGCAGGGCTGAGGTTCTGGGGGGAGAGGCTCTTCTGGTGGACAACAGATAAGTTTAGGGGGGATGAAGAAATCAGGGATCTTCTCTGGAGTAAGGACATTGGCATAAACAGAGACTGGGATGGCCTCTGTCGTTTGTGGGGACTGGGATTGTGTCCCACTAGAGCTACGGAGCTTCTCCAGTAGCCACATTCCCACTCAGCTGCCTCTGCTCACAGTTTCTCTGTGAACAGAAAGGACAAGAGCCAGTGAGACCAAACAAACCCCATCGACATCTACACATTGACATCCCCCACATGTTTCTTCCCATAAAACATGAACCTTAGTCTAAATGTGCCTTTTATGATGAAAACATGATCTTGAATCAGCTCAGTGAAGTAAAGGAATGGAGACTTAACAGTGAAGTTGCAGCCAAGAAGCACACATTTCTCTCACAGTTCACACACTGGAGGTGTCCACGCGCCTCCGAGGAGCACTTTAGATCCATGAAAAAAGATTGCGCACCATAGTGAGATTAAAATAACCGTGTAATTCTCCTCTAAACGACTCAGCAGAGCGCTATTGAGATTCGGCATAAAATCAAACTTGTAATATCTTTTTTTTTTTCTTTTTCAAATTAAGATGACTTCAACTCGCTTGTATTTTAATTACGCAACGGAAACGTTCAGTTAAGTGAATGTAAATAACTTTGTTTCCGGACAACAAAGCCACATAAACTAACGTCGCATCCAGACTTACCTACCTGTTGGCTGTGGAACTCTTTTCCTTCTCTGAAAAACGCCTCGCCGCCGTGCGCTCGCCTGCAAACCTCTCCAAGCGCCCAGTGCGTAAAAGGTGTTTTCCTCTTAGGCAAAGTCCAAGTGTGATCCAAAACGCTTACCAGCGGGGGAAAGGGCTGCTGGATCTGGCACGCGCGCTTTATATGATGGGGTCTGTGACTTCTGAGCCAATGAGAAGGTTGTGAAACCTTCCCATGATATTTACCACAAAACTGATCCCTGGGCAGGCACGAGAGGGAGGTGGGGCGGGGTGGGGTAGTGGTGGTGGTGGTGGTGGTGAGGATTAAAGCTCATTTGAAAGACTGTTTCATCACCCACAGTGTGCTTCAAATTATGTGGGTTTCATATCTCACGCTCATTGATTTTTAAAGCGAGCGTCACTGTGATTTCACTTGGCGCTCACGTGAGATCTGCTCTCTCATTTAGCCCTCCGTTGCCAGATAGCGCATCTCTCTGCCTGTGATACATGGTACAAACACACACAGCCACCTTAATTGGACTTCCTGGTGACAAACTGCTGCTGCTGATGGTGCGAGGTGTGCAATATGCTGTGTGTACACATCCACCATCTGAACTCATTTGCTGTTGTGAAAGATAAAGCTTTTTTCTTTATACTACAGAGACTAATTAAAACACACCAAGACAAATAAAGTGCAAAAGAACTGTCATTAGAATCAAGCTGCAGTTAGTTTTATTTAACTGAACTGTGATATTATGTTTCTGCTCTTTGCAGCTCTCCCAAAATAATTGTCTTTGGATAGTTTGAATAGTTTCTTCAAATCCCTGTATTTGGGATCTGACATGCCACTGACTGGGATGTACTGCCAGGATGTTTGGCTCACAAAGCCCTCGGACTCTCTGCTGCTCACTGTGCCAGAAACTCAAACAAAGACCTGCAGTGCTGTCTCCAGTTTTGGACTTGGAATAGTCTCCCACTGATCTGATGACAGCAACATCAAAGGATCTGTTAAGACCCCAGTGAAAACTCACTGACTCAAAAAATGTCCGTTTGTCTTTCATCCATTGTTCAGAACAGAAACAACTTGTTGCTTAATCAAGGAGTCGATCAACATAAAATGAATTCTTCTGACTGTGGATAATCCATTCAGCTCCTGACTCTCTGTTAAGACATCTAACATTTCTTTGTTCCAACTTAATTTTTCTTTGTCTTCAATATTTTTCAATGTTTCTAACCAAATGATTAATTGATTGTGACCATTGATAAACACTTACATTTCCCATAAATCAGCGTAGGATTTACAGTGAAGTGATAAAAGTTATTTAAATAAGTTGTTTGTCTTGTTATTAATAGCGCTGCATCCCCTGTGTGAAATAAGGCCTGACAGTCACTATTTATTGGATTTTTCAAAACAACATAAGGCAGCCCAAATCTGCCATGGCTGGACAGCAGAGCTGATCACAAAAACCCCCTCATTACATCACGATGTAATGGAGGACCTCTAAAAGATGAAATGCTCAACACATCCATGAAACTATATCAAAAACATTTGTGCCATGCTGTTCGAAGTGGTGCATGATGCAGCCTAAGGTCACATAACCTGAGTAAAGTAAACGTAATATGTACTGATGAAATGTCTTTGTTTTCTATTTGGACCGGTTACGGTTTGCAGAAAGCCAAAAATGCATTCAACCCACAGTATCGTTTGCCAGGTGTTAAATATGTAGGTGGATCTGTCATGGTATGAGCAGCCATCTCGTAGGAGTCATTTGGACCAGTCAATGTTCTTCAGCGTCTTCAAAACGGCCAACAAATGTGAGGTCATTTTACTGGACCAGTTGGTTGCATTTTCCCCTCGACATCCATACTATGTTCACATATTTGCATAAGGCAGATATTTATTTCTTTTGTTTTTCTCAAGGCATATCAGTATATTATATGCCAAGATCATTAAAAGTCTTGTTTGTTTTCACACACTGTTCCCCATGTGCAGAGGCAACTTCGTGTTTGGCTCATAACTCTGGGATTTTCAGGTTTATTTCTCCTTGCGGTCAGAGTCTGATCTGCTTTGCTTGGTGCACACAGGCTCTATAATAAAATCCTCCTGCCTGGAACAGCAGCAATTTTACAACATGCAATATCTCAGTTTAGGAAAAGTAATCGGTGTATCTTACACTACTGACGGCTTTTTCCTTCCTCTTTATGATACACGGTGTTTCTCCTGTTTTCAGTTCAGTGGCAAAGCATTTTCCTTTAACCTTATTTAACCAGGAGCCTT
Organism: Caranx ignobilis; assembly: GCA_021432705.1. NCBI lineage: Eukaryota > Metazoa > Chordata > Actinopteri > Carangiformes > Carangidae > Caranx > Caranx ignobilis. Next base: position 38,847,797 of record MU269980.1, read on the forward strand.
TCACTGAGAGTGTTGCACTTTTTTTCCGTGCACTTTAGAGTGTCATTCATTGCTGGCGCCGGTCCGGTTCAACTGCTGTCTGAGCTGTTGGTCAAAGAGCAGCTCTTAGTTCAACAGAGGCATCGAAAATACATTTATCCAAAGAGGTGAGAGAAATAGGAGTGGATGTTCACTGCAAACAAAGACAACACTCAACTCACCTATTTCAAAATCTACCTTTTGGTCTACATTTTCTGAATAATGATTAAAATATGTATATTATTAAAAACCCGAAAGGATAGTTTGCTTACACACCAACCTAATTGAGCTTGAGTGGCTGAAACACAGGTGTAGGAGTCTGGAAGACTCTCAGCTCTAAGTGCTGCCGACAAAGAATAAAGATTGAAAATACTTGTGCAATGGCAGCTATCCATTCATGCTATTTTTATGATAATAGACTGCAGTGAATTATAGATTAGTGATGAACTATTATATTAGTCCATCAGGGTTATGATTCATTCACTGGTGTTTCTGCTCATTTAGACATGTAGCATTGCCACAGAGAAATGCTATGCTGTAAACCTGATTTAGAAATTTAGAAAAAAAAAAATAGTTGGTACATTCTCAAACTGTATCAGGTGATCGTACATCCCTATATTTGCTTTGTGCATATAAATATTAACATTTGCATGTAATTTTTTTTTTTATGTAGAAAATAACAAAGTAGATTCAACACCTAATTTGGTGTAAACTCTGTTAAACTCTGTCAAGTGATCAGTCTGGACCTCACTGTTTTGCATGGAAAAAATTGAGGGCTTCACATGAACTCTTTGACCTCATACATTAAAATACATGCAGGAATTCAGCTGTGTGTACTGAAGCAATATTGGCAATAGTGTCACCACACATTTGTGCAGTCAGAGCGGGGCCCATCTGACAGATGCTAAGGTGTTTAAAAAAAACTATGTGAGCAGAGCTGAGTGCTTGTCAGTGTTCATTTGTTACCTAATAATTTAATCTTAGTTTATTTGTAGGTTGAGCATCAAACTGTCACATATAGGAAGTGCCGCACAGCATGAATCACACCTCATTCTCTGATGGTGCAAATATGAGACATGGATGATGAATTCATTCTTTCCTTTATCATGATTTCTTCATGTGATGTCACAAATCACAAACAGAATAGCCCCACAACATGTACTGTATAAAAATGTACGCATGCAGTCACATGAAAGTCAGGTAATGTGACTGCATGCGTCCATTTTAATTGGACGACAGCTGGCGTGTGTCTGTTTTTAATGAGACCTTCCACACTCATCTGATTCTTCCTACAACCTCTTCAACCCAGCCTACTGGATTGAAAACACAATTTCTTGTTCCAATTAGGTCTGTGCCGTAGGCTATTTTCAGGACCTACAGTAACTATCCATTTCCACACACATAACCATGCGCGTCACTTCGGCTGAAGACCAGCTGATCCAAATAATCACCAATCGTGTGTGACAGAGGGAAAAGTGTGGGCTATTTCTGCTCCAAGTGTGTCATTCTTCTCTGCTGTTCCCACCTGCTAAATGTTCCTCATTGACTGGTTCTGCTTTTCACTTCTGCTGCAAACAATGCTGCAACCTGTTGCTGACTGTTTCATCCAATTTTATCCATAAATGAATGCTGATTTAGCTGAGAGATTATTTTTACCCTCCATCCATAACTTTGCTCAGTGCTGGAACACAACATTTCTGATTTTTGATCAGAATTTTATTTGCTCATGAACAGTTGTTCATGTTTTTCATGTTGCCCTGCAGCTGCTGCTCCTGCAGCCACTCACTCCTTTGACTTTGAAAGGTTTACTGTAATTAAGCAAACCAATCCAGAGAAGTCTTAGCAATGGCTGTGATACCGAATGAACCGGTTGAAGTATTTTTTTTTTCCTCCCACTTTATACCTCAGGAAAGAGAGTGTGCTCTTTTTTTACAGTAGAATTTAAAGGAGCCTGAAGAGGACATGGGACACAATATAGTTCCAGAAAAGTGAAATCCACCCACACACATCAGCAGAATTGCCTTCATTAGGATGTATTCACCACTGGGTGTTCTGGCTGTCATTATTATGGGTCTTATACACAAAAATTGATCCCACATGGTTTGAGCGAAAGAATTGATTTCTGCACTCATTACAGCCAGTCTTGGTAGTTGATATCTTTGAGAAACAGAACTGAAAACATAAAGTAAATGTCAAATGAAATGTCACACAGATTTTTGCCACAGCATTTCTATTCTGCTGTCAGGTATTTTTAACATTTCAGATTTCTATGAACCAATTAAAGACAGTTTTCATATTTATTGACTGACTCAACTCAAAGCAGCCCTTTGCTACTGTAGGTTTACTAAAGACAGAGGAATTCTTGCCTCCAGAGATGATCCTAGGAAAAGGTTCAGATTTTGTTTTTTCTAAGATCACAGCAGAAGAAACAACGGCGGTGCCACTATAGAAGTTGCAAAGCTCTTAAACTGAGCAGGCCAGGAGAATGGTGGTTTTGTTTCTTTCATTTTGCCAATGCAAAAACTGCTCCTTTGGACTAAATGCTCATTATACACCACAACACACACTTGGGTTGGGTTGCTCCAAAGGCATGTGGGATATGTGAGGCAGCCATCATATACACACAAATGCATAGTCAGTCCAGTTTTATGTGTCATGTGTCATGTATGTAGAGCTCAGGGAACACATGAAGCATGACGCAGAGGGAAAACCTGGTAACTGACCATAACAGTGATATGATTGAAAAAAACAAACACACACACACAAGATCTCTGCTTCTGCTGCATCCATTTTAGGATGTTTTTAAAACCTGTTCATAATTTTAGAGTGGTCTGTTGCTCACAGCAGAGGCTGGTAATTCTGTGATAATTTCAGTTGTTGTTGTTGTTGTTGTTGTTTTTCAATGAAAATCTTGTGTGATGTTGTACAACTGGTGAGTTTGTATTAGTCTTTTTAATCATATTAAGCAATTATCATGTATTACAATGTGTAATTTGTAACTATCATTAAAGTTGCTGCCAACTATAACATTGTCCAGGCAGCAACTTGAAATGTTACATGGCTGGGCTACAGTAATCATAGGCAACAATATAGAATGTAATATATATAATAAGCACAGATAAGATAATAACCCATAATAAAGTCCAAAGCTTTTAGTGTCAGTCATGGCCCACACCAAGGCTGTGATGAGAGGAGGATGGTAGTGAGTTGAGTCATGGTAATACAGTGGGATCAGATTGTGTCTGGAAAGAATCCAAGTACTTCCCTTCCCTGCAGCAGAACAATATTCAGCACATGTATATGTAGAAATGAAGAACATCCTGATGTGGTGTATACTATAAACTGTAACTAATGGTGATGAGATACATTTGAAATATGAGCTGTTTTAAATGTATGCCTATCCCTATGAAATGTTGGGTCTGCAACAGTGTTTGTAAAGCTATTTTGTTTACTGCAGCAGTGTTAAGTATGTAGTGAACCAAAAGTTAATGTGTTAGGTCTTTCTGTGTCTGTCTTGGCTGTGACATTACTTTGATACACTGCACAGTATCTTGCATGTAAACCTATTTGTAAGTCTCAGTGAGCAGAGGATACACTCTGTCAGCTAATTGTGGATCAGCTCAGTCTGCTGCTGCTGTACTCATATCTTCTTTATGGCTCTGATACAACTGACCCGTGTGGTTCAAGGTGACTGGGCACCAAGGTAAACAAACACCAAGCACACGTGGCTAAAGAGAGGTTCCTGATTTTCTGTGTTGCTCAGTGTTGATCTGTTGAGTTATTTTGAGAAATTTGTCTGAGGACTGTCACATATACAGGACCAATGGACCAGGAGCATGACTGTACAAAGATGTAAACATGACCAGGAAAACACACGCACACACACACACACACACACACACACAAAAAAAAAAAAACAGGCAGATGGAGAGGGGGTGAAGACAGTCCAAGATGAAGTATGTACGAAGTGAAGAGTGGACTTGTACCATCTGTAAAACAGTTGGGAGCAATAGCCTGCAGGAGAGAGAGGGAGAGAGAGAGAGAGAAAGAGAGAGCTTCAAATAAAGGCACAAAAATGAAGAAGCCAATTCATTTTATGAGTTACACTGTGAACAGATAAAACAGATGTTCTCTGTTCTCTACAGAGCAATGACTACAAAAGTATCTTTGTTTAAAATCATTAACATCCCCTGAAGGCACAGCTTCCAGAAGCAGCTTATTACTCCAATTTCAATGAAATTGCTCATAAAATATAGAAAACACTGCAACAAGTGCAAAGAGGTGTGTATGTGTGTGTGTGTGTCTGTGTGTGTGTGTAAGGCTACAAGAAAAATGCACAACACTTTTCTCTAGTACATTTACTTGCATGAACAAGAAACACAGATGCATTTTTGTGAGGAAATCAAGGTCAAATAGCAAACCAACATTAAAAACTAACAGATTATACATAGTAAAGAGGTTAATGATTCAATTAGCTTTCAGATAGGGCTGACAGGTTTATTACATCATTATTAAAGATCTCTATCATCAAAATTGGAACCGAATGAAAAACACCTATAGTTTTAATGGATCGTATTTAGTTTGTTTTGTTTTGTTTTTTACCCTCTTCAATAGAGTTCTGTTCTGTGCACATTTTGGGGAAGTTTCATGGTTTAAAATCAAAGGGTAAATGCAAAACATATACTATGGACAATATAGGTATGTAGTGTTTAGCATATTTTCTTATCTATTGGAAGCTCATCTAAAAGTGGGGGAAATGTTTAACTAAAATGAAGACTATTTTCATGAGTGTCCTCACAAATCATCATACAAACTTACTATCTCCCAAAAATGCCCATCCACCCACAAAAACAAAATTGTCAACAGGAAATCAAGTGTGAATTAAGTAAATCTTTACACATCAGCAAAATCAGATGCATAATGCAGGATAAATCAGTGTATATTAGTCTTACTTTGACTTTGTCAAAATCAAATGACCAGTAACACCAGCATAACTACACAATTCATCACAGTGCATTTCTGTGGTGCTTCAATCATTCCAAGTCATTTTCCTCAGTGTGACGCAGTTATTTTATAACGTATGTTGTTAAATGCCAAAAATGATTTTTGTTCTGTCAAAAACTTCATTTTGACAGGCAAGATGAAATCCTTCAGTTTACACGGCTACTTCGGATCTCCTCCCCCTGCATTTATGCTTAGGTGTGTGTGTTCGCGAGTGTGTTCTCACCATCTCTTGTGGCTGCTTGGCATTTTGACAAGTGTGTGACAGTCAAATCTGTCAACAATGGCAGCGTGATGCATCCTTACACAATATGCTGGCAGTGAACAGTGTCTCTCAAACAGACAGAGACAAAGAGAAGGGACAACCAAATGGTGCACTGTATACTTTTTGACAAGAAGATAAACACAGCGGCCTGGGTTCATCACCAATACAAATAAATCGATGAATGAATCATGACCATCTCTGATTGGCTCAGGGATAAGAGACGTTTGATTGGCTCCACAATCAACAGATGTCAATACTTGTTGAACCTGCTTTAGTCTTTCTTCCTGGGGTCAAGTTTGATTGGTTGTAAGACTGCATCAGAATAAAAGCCTGTGAGTCATAACACAGACTTTAGTTTGGACATCAAAGACACATTAAAACATTGCTACAGTGGCACAGTAACTTCATTTTTGGCACCTCTGGTAACACAGAGCCTTTAAACAGCAGGCTGTCTCTGGCTCTGTACAGCTTTCTTTCCTGCTGTTTTTCACTAGAAAGTCTTTTTGCTGTGTTTATAGCTTTTTTTCAGTTCTCTCTCCGCAGCAGAAAACAAAATCATCTGTGTGCTGTCTGTGTATTGGTATCTCAGTGTCAACATAAAGCCCCAGGGGAGAAAGAGGAAATGGTGGGAGCAAAGTAGCCACTCAGCTAACATGAAAAATTAAATGAAACGAGGACCTTTTAGGCTTCTTTATATAGTCTCCTTTTATAAAGGCAACATGTGGGTGACTCACTGCCCTGCTTCACCGTGTAATTGTGAGTGATTGCTGGTATTTATGGTAAGACACACATGTGAGTGAAAGGTAAAAGGTAAGAGCAGACCTGGAGACGCACAGCGCTGCTCTCCAGAACATTTAAAATCCATAATTGGCAGTTGGAGAGAGGAATCATGACCATGGCTTCTGTTTGGTTAAGATGACATGGTAATGACATGCACTTATTTCCTGTTTCAAGTTTTATATTATCAGGCATTTTCTATTTTGAGTTTTCAAAGGAACACTACACTGTGGGTTGACAACAAAAAGAAACACAACACTGACCAAGAACATCTGATGAGAAGGTTTGAGAAGGGGAGGAGCACATGATTCACACTTGGCTGCTCTCTGTTTCATGTTCAACCTGACATCTGATTAGACCCGAAGCTGCTGTCATAGTGACCGCATCTCTAGTTCATACAAGTACATCACCACTATATACAATACACTATAAAATACACTGTATACTGTAAAACATAAAAAGGTAGGTTCACTCTCTGCACTAATGGACCACTCATTGCTCTTAATTTAGACTAGCTTTAAGAGCCAAAAAGCAAGCAGTCAGGACGAGCTCACTGATCTGCATCTAACATCAGTGACAGTCATTAGCATGTCTGGCTAACTAGCTCACCACCATATGGTGAGAGCAGATATCATGTTCTGTATCTAACCTCATCCAAGCACCTTCACTGCCTAAACCTCAACAAGTAGTTTTTGCACATAAACATAATTAATTAACAAACTATTTTTTTGCGCCAAAGGAAAAAAAAAAAAGCCCTCTTTGGTTGTTTAGGTTGGAGGACTTGTTGTGAGAACATGTTATGTTATGTGCCAGGCCAAGAAGCATATCATTAACCATCTGTGAACTGTTAAAAACAACAACTAGGGTTTCTGCTGTGTGTTATTCTCTCACTGAGTAGAAGCTGGTCCTGGGAGCTGTCGCAGCACTGCCCTGCTGTCTGTTGCACTTCGGGAAGTTTACACTCCAGCAACCCTTAGCCATCATTAACAGAAATAATGTTAGGCTTGCCAAATATACTGGTTAGTCCTGTGCTGTTTTTTCCCACTTGTAACATTAGAATGAAACATACTGTTTGAAAAAAAGCATCATCAAGCAGGAAAATCTAAACAGCCAATGAAGGCTGTTAATGAATGAGTCAGATTTTCGTATTATTCCTTATTGCGTCTGATTGTTACTTACTGTATCATTCTCCTCATTAGAACAGGAGAACAGTTCTTTTAAAGACGGGTTTTCAGATTAACATCGTCAGTGACAGCAAAGGGGTTCAAATGTCATGGCTGAGAGTTTATAAAGCTGTAGCTGCAGGAATCCCAATGGTGATGCCTAGAAGATGTTCATGATACCTTGTCTCAGTGGTTTGGTCAGAGCTGTGGGTATTATGAAGTGAGTGGATGTTTTTATATTGAAACTGCAAGAACAAACAGCAGTTGTAATTGATGCCGCAGGTGTAAATGCCAGTTTTAAGGTCGCAGAGACGGCTCACGCTGTTGCTGTGTATTTAAGGTTTTTGAATGAATATTGCCAAGGCTCAGTGTTTGACATGCGTTTAGAGTTTCAGCTTGGGTCTCAGTGACAGCTGACGGAGGAGCAAAGTGGATGGAAAGTGTCATGTTGTAATTTTCCAGTAAATTATAATGGAGGCTTTACAGGTTCTCATTTTAAAGGACCACATTGAAACATTAAAACGTCACACAAAGACAGTGTTTCAACCAATTCACCAAGGAATTAATATTAGCCTAATTGGCAGTAGTACAGCTACTAAATCCATAGAGAGCAGCTAGAGAAGACAAATCTCTTCAACTCTGTATGTAGTTAAAATATTAGAAGATCAGTGGATCTTTCAAGTCACACATGTCGTGGTTGCCAATAAAGTTTTAAAAAACCCAGCTAACCAGGACTAACCTATAATTCTTCATGCTTCTGCGTTAAACAAAAGCCCAGTCATTTCATTTTTCAACAGCATGATTTACTTTGTTGAAGTGTTGAAATTAGAATATCATTGCCTTCCCAGTGGAAATCATTGCAGAGAAAGTAACATTTTGTTTGATGTACAAAAGTCCAAACCTCTGAACCATTTCACTTGACAGGTCTCATCAAAACACAAGTGGTCGTCTCATTACAGGTTTGTGATGTAACAGTGAGAAATGTGACATCTGTCTTACCACTGTCTCACCACTAAGGTGAAAGGCTTTGGAGAACAAAGAAAAACCTACACACACTTAACAAATCTTACCCAAAGGCTTGAGCTTTGATTGTTGGATTGTATTTGCGGCTCTCTGGCTTGTTCCATGCACTGACTCATTCACATTAAATGAGTCCATTTTCTTAGTTGTATATGACTCACAATCAGAAAACCTTTATTTGTGACTTAAAGCCCACATGCTTGGTAAATGTGACCAACATAGCCCCTGCTATACTGTTGATACTCTTTCGTATAAAAGCCTGTTTTCTTTGCCAATTATATTCCTTGGCCCATCCCCGAGTTGCTCACAATGGCAGCCCAGTGGTGAGGGTGTTGGGAATGGAGGAGGACCTAAGGTGGTGTGACAATAACAGGCCACACTTAACACCCCAGAGCTTGCATTTATTTATACTTTTAACACTCCCACAAACTACAGTTGGAGGCTCATCAGCCTCCAGTTAGCTGGATACAGGTGCCAGCCCACTTGGATGTCATTAGAAAGTCATTGTTATGATTTCAAAGGATTATATTTAATGTTGAACCAGAATCATTTACCATCAGGAGAAAACACAGCTGGTGCCGCCTTTCTCTATGATCTCTCATATGAATGAACGTTATAGCTCGTTGTTACAGTTTGAAATTAAGAAAGAAAGCTGAGACATTCAATTTTGATTCAAAGGACCTGTTATTGTGTCATTCTTGTTGTTATGCAAATCAGTGTTATGAGCCAATAAAAAATGGATTTAACCACCCACATAGCATCCTCAGTACTAACAACAAGAACATAGTTAATCAAAGACACTTGTTAGTGTAAACCATTTAGTGCATGTTATTTTTTGTACACACAGAGCATTAACCAAAAAGGGAAATCTAGGGATGTTTAACCTAGAGATGCTTTTCTCTGTTGCTAAAGCAACAAGGAAATGTCATGCCCATATGCAGCCTAGTGAACTGAAACCAAGGGAAAGAGAGAAGATCACATTTCCTCCAACTGCACCTACTGTCTGTTCAAACCAGACGTCTCCACCTGTCAGGGAGCTCCGTCTGTACATGCATGTCTTTTATATGACGACAGCAGTGGACAGTTACAGAGAGGAAAAAAGGGATGTAGGATTAAAATTGATTTAATTAGAGAGCCACTCCTCTCCCAGCATTTCAAATTTGAAAATAGAGCAGTAAGCACATGTTTTAATGCATCTAACTTGTTTTTCCTGTTTGTTCGCTCCCGGCCAGATAATTATCCCTTTTGATCAAATTTTATTTTTAGCATGGCAAATAAATGCCTTCTCTCTTCATTATGCTCCATACCCACAGGGGTGTGTAATCACTCATGTCTCACTTTGTATGGGTCTGACAGCTACCACAGAGTCGTCAGTTACGTCTGACCTGAGCTGCTGACAAAACTGAGAAACACAGATTTGTCAGCAGCTCTACTTTGATAAATCAAGGTGTAAAGACAATAGATATGTTGTGATCACTAAAAGGAGGACTGAGATTCTGTGTTAAATTCATATAAAGGAATTAATGCATTTCTTTCACATTTCTTTTATCTTCCAATATGCAGACACTAATACAACAGTATGTCTATCAGTATGTAATAATGACTTGGTCATTCGGTCCACATTTGATGGATAAAGTGAGACCTTGACTAGTCTCCGGTAAAGTTTAACAACATGTTTTAAAAATTTCAAGCAGAAAACTAGTTTACAATTCTGTAAACTGATTTTGTAAATACCTTCATTCTTATACAATCCACCACTGCATTTCTGACTGGTCACATCTGTTGCTCTCAAGTTTCTAGCTTGTTCTATTTTCTTTCTTTTTTTCCCTATTCAGGTGATGAAGTATTTTCTGTATAAAGGAGCTTGAGGACTTTTAAGCCATACAATTATTAAAGAGGGTGAAAGGGTCTCATATTATATTTTCTACATTATTTCTTGTAGAAATAAAGGTCTGAGATGTTGGCAGATTGGATGAATAGAAACAGAATTTACAGAGATTATTTACTCAGAATCCCAGTGTGTCGGTGCCTACCCATCTAAGTTTGACTATAGGGATCTTTCATTCTAATATTCATATATTATTGTCTGAAGTCCATATTCATGCTCTGTTATGTTCGTCACCTCAGTGGAAGCCAGAAGCAAAACAAAACAAACAAAAAAATACAGGAGGCACAAATGCTTTGTCTGCTTCTTATAAATATCTGAACCAATAGCCAACTTTGTTTTTTTTTTAATACATTAAAGAGATGGAATCTTAAGCTCATACCACAGTGTTATATCACAACCTACAGGGTGAGATAAACACACACACACACACACATATACACACACACACACACATCGGGGCTGTGGTGGCAGTACGTTTCACATAGGCTAATTAAGCTTTTCTCTGTTCATGTGTTTTTGCACTTGTGCGAGAGGTTGAGGAAAAGGGAAGCGCTGCAGGGTGTGGACGGCTCAGAGAGAAAGCAGGAAGCAGCAGGGAGAAGAAAAGACTAATGCAGGGGAGGATATTTAAAAAAATAAATAAAAGAAGAAAAAAGAAGAAGAAGGCATGCAATAATAATAAATCAAGTACAAGTAAAATAATGAATGTATAGGAAAGACAGTTTTTAAAAGCAATTGCGGAGGTCAGTCTTGCTGTGAGGCAGCAGGTGAACACAAGTCTATTACTGTCCCTTTTGTGATATCGCCGAAGCACTTATCCCCCATTTGAAAGCACATCTAGACCAGAGGTGTGGTGCTGTGATTGCCAGCAGCACATCACATGTCTTAATAGTCTAAAATGACTGAAATGAATCCTAACAAGTACATTTCCAACAGAGGCACTCATTCTATTGTTAATCCAGTGTGACTCATGTCCTCTTTCTCAATAATACTGTTTCTCTTCAAAACCCAGCTATATTTATCTGTTCACTTACTTTTAGGAAATGGATGCACACTCTGCTCCTTGACGTCAATTTCCCACAACAAACTGAAGCAGAGCCACAACTCTGCCGAAGCTTGTTCCAGCTGTAATGGTGTCATATTGAGAATGAGAGGGAGCGGAGCCCGCAGACTGTTCTGCCAGACTGCCAAACAGATGAGATTCAAAATAAGTGTCAAGTCTGCCTTCACATGTGCAAAAGGTAATAATGAGAGCTTTTTTTTTTCTCCATAACAATCAGAATAGGCCCTAGGTTTTTCCAAAAGAGTGCAGTTGTTGGTCTGTGCCTCACATTGGTCAGCTATCAGAAAAAGGAAACTTCAATGTTGGTAAAGGAACAGAAAACATGTTGGTAAAATATCAAAGACGTGTTCAATTGACTTTTCTGTCCTGTTGCATGGTTCTGTGTGATTACATAACAGCTAAAAAAGTGGTTATGGGCATGAAGAAATCTTATCTGTTTCATCATGGCCTTCTAGAAATGCCATACCTGTCACTCAGGTACAAGTAGAGTGACTCCTAGTAAGTCCTGAGTCCTCATACCACTTGACCTCTGCCATTTGTCATGGACATTTCCTGAAATTAAAACAGATCAAGATTGCTGTCAACACCAAATACAATACAGCCCATAAAGCTCCATGTATTACAAGATATCTGGAAATCAATGCGGATGTTAAAAGATGAAAGTGTGACATCAGACAGTCATTACTGGTTTGAGTTTTTACACATTGCACACTTTAGCACTAAAATTTACATCTCCCCATAACTGAGTTTGAATTTCACTTTTTGGGAGATTGTAGTACCTTCATTTGACAGTACAGTAGAGATAGATGGGAAGTGCAAGGCTAGAGAGTGGGGGGATGTCATGCTGCAAAGAGCTGGGAGCTGAATTAATAAGAACTCATTTCTCAGGGTAACTGCACCCACGTGGCTGTACTCCATCTATTTTCAAAAGATTCTGATAAATAGATGCCCATTTTGAAAAATTACTCATTGTCTTGCTGGAGTTGTGCAAGAGGACCAATACTCCTTCATTATCTGTGCACTGAGGCCATTAGCCTAGCTCAGCATTATAGGAGCACCCTCTACCCACATCTCTAAATCGTTCTAATCAACATGCTGTATCTCATTTGATTAACAATTACACAAACCTGGAACTATTCTCTGTGGTTCCCTCATGCCTTGTTGTCCTTGTGAGGATGCCAAGCAAACGCTTTTTATGCTAAGCTAAGCTAATCACCCCCTGATTTTAGCTTCGTGTTTAGCACACGAAATGAGACAGCTGTGCCTGCTCTTATCGTTGCATTGCAAAGCAGCACTCCTCACACCTGTTGTAACTGAGCTGAAACCCAATATCCTGTTTTGCTGACATTATCTTCATGGGATAGATTTCCATCCATTGGATCCTTTGCTGCCCAGGAAAAGAAGCCCACATTTCTCTGTCACATTTGAAATAGCCTTAAAAATGGAACATCCAAGTCGTGTCAATGTGATGCAGATCCTGATTTGGGACACAGCTATAAAGTTTGCTGTTCTGAAGATCTAGTCCTGTCGGACAGCTCAACACTGCACCAGTCAAGTATTTAGCGCTCGCATTTCAATTCTCCTTAAGGTTTTTCTCACTTCCTTTTGTTTTGAACCTCTTATTCAACTGTCCCAATCCCTGCCGCTCAACACCAGCTCCTCCCCAGCATGATGTTGCCACCTCATTGCCTCACAGCAGGCATAATGTAAAATGGTTAATGAGCTGTGCTTGCTTTCTTCCAGACATAGCACTTTCAATTAAAGCCAAGAGTTCGGTTCCTCTTTCATCAGACCACAAAATCTTTTGTCTGTCACTAAAGAGTTTTTTACTGTCTTTGTGCCAACCTCAGGCATACTGTTACTGAGTGTCTTTTGTTAGTGCCACTCTGCCACCTAGCACAGATTTACAAAGTTGTGAACTGACTTTTGTTCTCCCACAAGGATCTGTAATCCCAGCGCTATGAATCTGAAGAAAGGTTCATAACTTCTTGACCTGTCTGGTCCAGCATATTTCAAGAAAAGTCCTTTTTATTCCATTACTGACCTCACTTATATATATCTTTTTAAATATCATTACGTGTTGTGTCTGGCACCCTCTCACCTGGTGTCAGGTGTCAGGTTCATTATTTTCCTCATCCATCTACATGCAAGTGGACTCTGCAGTAGTAGTGAGTGACTTTGGAGACAGCCAAGGTGTCAAAGAATCTCAAAGATAAAGAAGAGACATTACACAACATGCACTCTTTATTCTGCCCACAGTTTATGTTAGGCATTTGGTATTTTTGCCTCTCATATAAATGCGTAGTATCACAACAAGACTGAATCTCTACAGTCAATCAATTTTCACAAGCATCAGATTTGAAACAATGCATTTTCCAAACAATCCAATTGGTTTTAAAATTGTTATTTAGCATTAAAAAAAATAGAGGATTTTTTCCTGTCTACAAATGAAAACTTATTACTTTTCAATTTCCTGCTTCCCAGATTATTTCAAGGTTTTACAAAACAAGATATTTGGAAATGTAATGTTTTGGGAGTAGGAACATAACACTTAGAAGGTCAACGGAGATGTGTAACTAATCTCAAAAGAAAAGATTTGATTTATTTAAGGCTCATTGGATACAAGCAGGTTCGGCAGTAGGAGCTAAAACCGTTGGTATTAAATTGATCCTGTAGATGGATTTGAGAGCTATAGTTACTGGATATAGGAGGCAGGCTGCCAAATGCCTGACAGCATCACAATGAAGGTTTCGACGCGTATCACGCCTGCCTGGTCTTACTTGCGTTCTTCCAAGGAAGATGGAGGGATAAGCAGGCTGATCTGGACTATTGAGATGCAGTCATGGGAAACAGACTGCAGAATCTGTTGCCTTGCCAACCAAGCCCCTTGGAGTGTTAGGGTTAAATGTAAAAGATTCCCTGCCAATGCAAATATAGGTTGCCATCTGTTTTCATTACACTCCTTTTGTTACATATTTTTGAAATACGCAAGAAAGCGGCATCATGTAGGTGTAGGTGTTCGGATCAATGGCCCTTTTCAGCATTATCCTAATTAGATTTTTGATGTGAGCACACTGAACATACCTGGATGGCAATTACAAGAGCATCCACATGCCTCTCAAGGCGCAGGGATTTGGTGGAAAGCATATGTTGACTCCTCATATAGCATGTCTTTTACATTACTGCAGGCACAGAATAACATTTAAAATGCGTGTTGACAGTTAATTAGATGTGTAAAAAAATTTTAATAGAACATTATCTAGCCTTCATTGTTGCACACTTGTACACTTTTGAACTAATATAGTAGCTGTAAGTAGTCAGTAGCAAACTAAAATGTGTGCTATTCTAACGTAATCCAAAAAACACAGATTGCATCAAAAAGCTGGTATCTTGAAATGAAACCACACATAATGATCTAACTATTTTTGTCATTTCCCATAGTTCTGCTTACTTGATGCCAGTTTTAACTTTGCTTTAAAATGTAAAGGAAACTAAAGTTTTACGGTCAACTTAATTTCTGTCTCTGACTATTAATCTCCAGTGAAGCCAACAGAGATATGGCAAAGGCAAGAAAACAGCAAACTTGTTGCTTAGGAACAGTGAGAAATAACCCTAACTTTTCTTGAAGCATCTGATCTTATCTCCCATGGTGCGCATAGCTCTGTGTGTGTGCGCGCGCGCGAGTGTGTGTGTGTCACTGGGGGTGGGGGTGGTGATTAGGGGAGTCAGGTTTAGCAGAGGTTGTTTCTAGGCAACAGTTTTTTTCTTTTTATATGAAACTTGTTTGTTTTTCTGCGTTTTCTGTCTCTCCCAATTCATTATGCCACGCTTTTCCACAAATATGGTATCTCATCACTTAGGCAGTGTTAACTGGCTCTCTGGTGTATGACCCAGCATAATCTATGATGAAAACAAATGACAGCAATGAAGCTGCTTTGTGCTGTTTGGAAAAGATCCCAAACATTCATTACAGAATGATGTATGTGCTGGTATTTTTCAGTAATATAGCTCAAAGGTAATAATGTCCTCTGTAGATTTAGATGAAGTACAAATGTGCATACTCTCCACTCATTTTGTCAACAAAGGAATGATTGGGATGTCTTGTGCTCTCTCTTCTCATGTTTTGTCACAAGCACATGCTGAAAGTGTGCAGCAATTATTTCAACATGTCCTGGTTTTGTTCCCTCACATCCAGCGTTTCCATGCACATGCCTGTAGCTCACAAGAAGTGAATATTTGACCTACGACAGCTGTTGGCATGCTGCCCACTTCTGCCTCAGTTGGGAGCAGTTTGCTTTATTGCAGCCTGTGAGCTGCAGTAAACAGTCCAATAAATAAACCTTTTTTTTTTTAAATCAAGTTTTCAAGCTGGTTGTACAGTTGTTGGGATGATGTGCATGTGTCATGCAGCAGTTTGAAATGTCATCTTGTGACCTTATTATCCTCATCATTTTAATTAAAGCTGTATTTGTGAGTCTGCACATGTATATTTGTGTGTGTGTGTGTGTGTGTGTGTGTGTGTGTGTGTGCAGCAGGTGCAGAGACATCGCTTTTGTCATGTTGAACATGTACACGATGCATTTTACATGAAGTTACAGAATATGATTAATAAGTGGCGGTTCGTGTGAGGTTATTGCACAATAATTATTTTTATACAGACAAGAAAAACCCAAGTGCAGTTAAGCTACTGTATTATTTCAGAAGCTTTGACAGTACGGGCAGAGCAGCAACTAATTAGCGCATCAACCCCCTGCTCTTCCACATACACACACTGCACTGATTGTACTGATGTCTTTTACAGTAGAACCTCTTTGATCTGTGTTTTAATTGGTCGATCTGTGAGGTGTTTAATTAGCAGCTTTGAACTGGATGTTTCAGGTGGAAACCTATGGTGGATCTTGTGTTTTGTCATACTCTAATTAAAAGCCTCTTCCACAGAAGACATGACCTCCACGTAACCCAAACACACTTACCGTGCATGTCCATATGCGTGTGTGCGTGTGTGTGTGTGTCAGAGAGCAGACAACCCACTGTCACCACTAACTGCGAGTCAATGTGAAGCATCCCTTCAATTATATCTGGCAGTTGTTTGTCCTCATGACAGTTCAGTGCCGCGAAGCACATGTGGTCAAAAGACTTTTCTGAACTTAGTGATGGTGATCTCGTGACATTTCAGACCATTTGACACAAACCTGGGATCATTTTAAACAAAAAAAAAACAGAAATGTTTTGGAGAAAGATGACGTGTCAGACTGGTTTGTCATGATGCCAGATTTGACATTGGTAATTAATGAAATGTCATGTTTTAAAATAGTTTAATGAATACTGAATGGTGAGTTTATGACTGATTAAATGAAACATGACATTCTGCGGATACCAGACCTTAATTCAACAAAGATATTGCAAAGTAAAAAAAAAAAAAATCTGAGCCAATAAATGAACATCAACTTTTTTCTGTCACTAGTGACCTATTGATTTAAACGGCTGAGTGATTCCTTTGTGTGTTATGACCCACTCCAATATCCAGTTTCAACAGGGAATTCATCCAATTAAAGAAGCAAAATGCTGTTTCATGGGGACATTAATTGTGGCACCAGTCTGATGTCAGACCACTGGAGTCTATTTCAAAGCAATGTCCCAGAACGGGGATGTGAAATGGAGAAAGTCCTTGGCCTAATTTGAGTCCAGTAAAGACATGCTATAGTTTTGAATTAACTTGTGTTGAAGAGGAAAACATCAGTATTATCACCTCTTTAATAATAAGCTTCTTACAATAACTCAACCAAAACACTGAACTGAGCCATATAAGATGTGGGGGTGAGCTAATCCTTGTTATCATTTCTTAAGCAATGTTTTACAGTCATAACAATAATTGTAGTTAACTGAATGGTATCAGTAAAACTACCTTCAGTCTTCATCTTAATCTGAATTCCTTCATCCAAAATCATGAAGGTATGAACGCCACAGAGGAAACTTTCCTACAGTGAGATAGCAGCCTCTGTTGGAAAAACAGTGACACTACATCTTTGATAACTCAGTTCCAGTTGATATAAACTATGGCCACTTTCATATAGTCTGAGTTTGTCCCCTATAAACCCAAACAAGTAATACATCATACTTTCTCAAATTCTGTATTTTGGTAATTAAAAAAACAAAGCAAAAAAAACAAACAAACAAACAAAACAATTCTGTTTCTTTGCCATTTTTTAAGGGCCAAACAAAAATTACTTAATTTGGCTTGTTTCATCTGTCACACATTGGTGACCATAGTCAATGCAAACAATAATCATCTTATCAAACATACAGAGCAGGTAAGCGTGCGTCATTAATCTCTCCCTAAATATGAGTGCATGCACCTGCTCTCTGTTGCTGTCCTGTGTTTCCAAGGTAGCACACACTTTTCCATTGCAAAAACATGATGAGACAAGAAGTCACCTGTCATGATATTCCCAATGGTAATCTTATAACACGCTTCCTCTATATTGTGAGTGAATCAGCAAAAACCTCACCTCACCAAGCTGCTATAAAAGGAAGAAAGTCTGCCACTCTCATAGGCCTTATTTTAGCAGTGTGACAGTGTATTCTTCTGTTATTACCTACCTTTCTAATTTGATGGTATAGTAAGTATAGTAAAGTGCTTCAGCTTTTACCCTTCAAGTATAGTTCTTTTTCTTAAAAAATACAAAGTTTTTTTATTGTTTGTTGTTTGTTTGTTTGTTTTGTTTTGTTTTTTTGTAAGATTTTCACCACTGGGAAAAATCCTTCAAAGAATTGGCCTTGAACTCAGATCATATATGACAAAAGAGGGGGAAAAAACATGTGCTAAAAGCAAGTAAAATCAAACTAATATTGACACATATTTCCCCAGCAGTTGATCGAAACCAAAAACAGAGCCATAAGATAGTGAATATTTACTGACACACAAATGATAATGCTGTACTAGATGTGTAAACAAGCGGATTTTGCTGACGTTTTACATTTGCTTTAATTTTGTTGTGCGCCTGTGTGTGTGTGATAGGCTGTCATTAACTTGACCGACATAGTCAAAATATGAGTTTTATTGTAAGTGTCCTGATGAAAAGCTCAACAGCAGAAGCTCAAGTTAAAACATATAAGTATATTGTAACAGGACCGTAGGCACCGAACCGCTATCAGGTAGAAAGGTGCGCAGTGCTTCTCAGTGGGCGGGGCCTCAGGTCACACGACAATAGGCATCATTATTGCCGCCATGCGGCTCCTGACGCAGACAGTGCTACTTGGTGTGGTGGGAGCAAGAGCAGTACAGAGAGCCATGGTGAGTACTGACGACACCACATAATATGTTTTTGTGTTTTCATTGTCTCTCGTGGTCCAAACATTAGTGTATCTGCTACTGTCCGCGTGCTGAGCGACACATAACGCTAGGGCAGATTTAGGACGTCTATTTTTAAATGGAGGTGCAACACACAAATGGGTCCGATGTCGACGCAGCAACAACCGCTGGCTCCTAGCATAATGTCAGCGTTACGACGAGGGTGTACGGGTAACGGTGTGCTCCGTTAGCTAATCGATGTATTGCCTCAGCCTCCATCTTTTAACAAGTTTCATGAACTGGACTTAAATTTGTCACATTTACCGTCACGACAGGATGGCCGGTGTTATTAGCTTATTGTGTCGTAGCGCTGCCGTTAATATATGGGTTAAAGATGCCGCTACAGTCGCCAAAAATCCATAGTGATTATCCATAAGATAGCTGGTGTAACCTAGCATCAGACCGGGGAATTCCTCTAGTTGTGTTATCTGTGTTCATTTTTATCTGTTCAGTTGTTATTCAACGCGGCGGTTGGTCTGTGGTATCTTGTCTTGAACAGACACGCACACGGGCCACTGTACTGGCTTTCAGCCGGTGAAACTGTAGGTTATGACTCAAATGCCAAAGAGCCCTGAGTGAGAAGAGGTTAACTTCCTTGATTTCCCATGTGTGTGATTCATCATGGGTGGTTTTAGCGTTGAGCTCACGATTGCCCTTTGCTCTGCTTTCTTGCACTTCAGAGTCGACCAACTATGTGTCTTAAGTTGTGTTACTCAATCACACACATTCACCTACATACAATCTGCTTTCTTCACCTTTATGCAGTGTGCTCAGGTGGGAGACTGGCAGAGTGCCAAATCCATCTACGAGTTTTCTGCCAAGGATATTGATGGCAATGAGGTGTCTCTTGAAAAATACAGGTGATATACGTATACACTGAAATGAAGCTGCTGTCTATTGAATGTACACATCAGACCATAATTCCTACAGTTTAACACAGTTTAACTTCTTGTTGTTTCTGTTTTCCCTTCCAGAGGGTATGTGTGCATCATTGTAAATGTAGCCTCTAAATGAGGAAAGACCAAAGTAAACTACACTCAGCTAGCGGGAATGCACGCCTCCTATGCTGAGAAAGGTTTACGCATCCTGGGCTTCCCATGCAACCAGTTTGGAGGACAGGTAACATCATCATAACCTCATCATGATTTAGCATTATTTTTATTTCTTTATTTCATGCCTTATCAGAGGAATATTGCCAGTGTTGTTAATACAGCAATTGAACTTTCAACTGTTGACTTTAAACCCTTCCTGTGTACTGTTTGTATTTCTGAGTAATGTTACCTGACTTGACGTGAAGTGATTTAAATGATTATTCATCTTTACATCATTCAGTTTAAAAACAAGTTTGTAAGATTGATAGATGCATTGTTGTGCATTTTAGATAAATCAAGATAGTTATACTCATACCATGTGAAACTGTATTAGTTATATGTTATTTATTTTCTTGTTTGTCTGTGTGTGTTGTCCAGGAGCCGGGAACTGATGCAGAGATTAAAGAGTTTGCAAAGGGTTACAATGCTGAGTTTGACCTCTTCAGTAAAATTGATGTGAATGGTGATAATGCTCACCCTCTGTGGAAGTGGATGAAGGCACAGCCCAAAGGGAAAGGAACCTTCGGAAAGTGAGTTTATGTCCTTGATGACATTGTGCACAAGATATGAGACATTTTTTTCTTTGGGCTCATTACATGTCAAGTCATCTAGAGTCCAGAGCTTCATCATTTTTCAGTAACTTTTCTCAACTTCAACTAGTAGCATAAGAACTCAATATATAAAGTCTGCCTGAAACAGGTAGACAGGTGTGGGAGGATTATTGCTGAATGGATTTCAACATACCCAGATGTACATAAGGGCATATAATCTTTATTAATTTCCTCATTAAGGAGTGGATGTTTGTAGAGGTACAACCATGGCATAAGACAGAGACATTCTTCAAGGGTGGTAGCTCTCTCACACATCCTGTTTCTGTTACTTCATCCTTATTTTCTTCCTCTATGTTTCTCATTCACCTTGGGCAACGTGTTCTTTTCACTGAAGAAAAATACAAAGTGCTCACTCAGATTGAATTCAAATGGCTTACACAGTCTCTGCTCCATGAAGGCTCTTGGTGTCGCTGGTTTAAGCTGTGTTGTAACAACTTTTTCTCTCCCTATTTCTCCACAGTAACATCAAGTGGAACTTCACTAAGGTAATATGTTAATATTGTCAGAAGCATCATCTGTGAAATGTGTCGTGCCATGTACATGAAAGTCAACAATTGTGAATAATCTGATCTCTGTTCCTCAACAGTTTCTCATAAATAGAGAAGGACAAGTGGTGAAGAGATATGGCCCAACAGATGATCCCAGCGTAAGTGACATTCACAGTAGTTTTTTTCTCTATACGTTTTTTTTTGTCATAGATTATTCTTTGTGTGAAAAACAATTGTAACAAAATGATTTAAAAGTGTAGATAAACTGATAATCTGTTGGTCAAGTATCCACCTGTTTTTTGTAGAATTTTCAATCATTTTAATCTGTGTTCATGGTGCTGTATGACCAATGGTGTCATTCACCATCTCTGTCATAGTAAACTCTGTTTCTTTTTGTAGGTGGTGGAGAAGGACCTGCCCACGTACCTCTAATACAGCACTCTGCTATGTGTTGCTTTGACTCCTGACCTCTCCCATGGACTTCAGGGTATTTGTGTGTGTGTTTCTGGACCAGTGACGGCCTGTCTATAAACCCAACATTGGGGAGGACAAGCCTGATGATTCCCAGCGTGCAACTAATCCCCAGAGCCCATGCAGACCAAACCCCAGAAATCTATGTGAGAGGACATGCACACATTTAGTTATCTAAAGCAGAGACACCTGACTTCAGCCTCTGAACAGCCATTCCTTTTTCTTATACAAACACCATTTAGTCCTTTCTGAATGTTAAGTGACAAGTCTGTGCATGTGTCAACACCAGTTTTATGCAGGGACATAGGATGCCATAAATTTCACAACTTCCTTTATGCTACTGGTAATATTATTATCTTAATTAATAATATCATTTTACACTTGACTTGTCAAAGGCCCTTTATTGTACCATGTCTTATGTGTTGAAATTGGAAAATAAATGCTGTCTCGAACACTGTATCAATGTAGATTTGCTTAATCAACCTTACTCACACTTAAGTTTATCTTCGTAACTAGTTATTGGAGTGAGTTAGATGCACTGTTGTAGTAGCACATTTGTTGTAATATTTTATAACAGATAACACAAGATTTACATTGCTCAGTTTGAACATGAACGCTAGTTTTAAGATGGCAATCCCTTGTAGTAGTCGCCTTATGTAGAAATGCTTGGCATAATGTTATCAATACCAACATTGTGAAACTGTGTTTGATATTTGTGTTTGTGTATCAATAGAATTGAGACCAAAAAAGATCAATCATGTGTTGGCTCGTATCCATGGCACATGAACACCTCTTAGGCTGCTGCTGTTGTGTTCATGAGCACAGTGATCTGATTCACAACACATGTATATCACTAAAACTGCCTTGTTACATACCTGATAAAGCAATGAATAGAAGGCAGTAAAAATGAGAGCCAAATATTTGAGAATTTGTTGTTAGCCCTTGTTGTAGCCCTTACTATAGCCATTTCCACCAGGCAGAGAGAAATCATAATTTTGACTTGATTCATGATTTCCACTTAGTTTAATTTGCATTTTTTCTTATCATGCAAGCTTCAGCAATTTTTTTTTTTTTTACTTTTTTTTTTTTATGCTTGGAGGTGGCGCCCGAAATGTCTCTCAGTGGTCGGCCACTGGTGCTCGGTTATACGGTCGCTTGTGAACTGAGCAGGATGATGATGTAGTAGCGGCACGCGCATCAGCCCTTGCGAGAGTGATGACGCACAGCAGCGGCGGAGATGATCGGCGCCGCTGGCCCTGAACGTGTCGCTGCGTTTGCCGACACAGGGGTGGTAAACGTTCATTCGTGTAGCTATGTAGTCTGCAGCTGTACCAGTAAAGCCGGGAGAAGGTGAAATGAGCGCCGCTTTTGTAGCTTGTCTGGCAGCGCACACCGCCGCATCTGGTTCTCTTTGAGGAAGGACACGGCTGCGCGTCGACCGTCCGGGACGGGATGGACGGGAGGACTGCGGAAACCGGGGATGACGGTACCTCGACAGCCGAGGGCGGCCTCTGCCTGCAGCTTGACGTGGGGGACACCGGTTCGTATGTCTTTCAGTTAGCGCTACAGACACAAATAGTGCACAGTCCCACCTTTGTGGTGGTGGTGGTGGTGGGCTTCACCCAAACCCAGCAGTCGGTGACAGCAGGTGCACTGTGAATGAATATGGACCTAAATGAGCTGCTTTGCTAACATGCATTCATATGTGAGTGTAGCTAGACACTGCACTGCAGAAAAACATATTTTTGCCACATGATCAGACCCAGAGAATAAGATACTGAAATAATGAATAATGAATTGCTTGGTTAGATAACAGTAACAAGATTCAAGTGACTGCTGCTCAAATGGCCCAAAGTGTCAGTGGCTCACTGCAGGTTGGAACAAACAGCACTGATATGTATACACACAGTCCCACAAGACCTGCTGATTGCAAACTGCTGTGAGAAAGTATCTGCATGAAGGTTTTTCTACACACATACAGTTCTGTGCATGCACAGCATCTGCAGGAGCCATAGCTCTGTATGACACCTACACATGATGGTCCGCTCTGCATTCTCTATAGTAAACAACAAGCAAGCTGTGGTCTCTCAGGTGTCATTTTGTTCTTCTCTACAGTCCCTGTCTGTCTCACCATCCTTCTCTTCCTCTTCCCAGCTAAATCTGAAGAGTGCTTTACATAATCTGATATGGAATTATAACATAAACCACACACTAATCCCTTGTGGGTATCAGTTCCAAGCATCTCTGCAGATGTTATGGCTACAAATACAACCGGATAGGCATAACGGGTTAATGATATTTAATGTACAAATATTCTGTGCAGAAAAAAATGAAAGCGCATTTGATCCTCATCAGTGTATCAGGGCCAATAAGTTATCTTTGCATGTGCATGTGCATGTATACACAGTAAGAGTGGGTGTTTGTGTACAGATGATAACTATTAAACCCACCAGATTAGACTTGTATGCAGAGAGTCTCAGGGCATCAAAATCTACCCCTATGTGTAGTGTCGCATTAATGTCACAGCAACAGGCCGCCATTTTCTCAGTTGATAAGAGAGAGATCTAATCCTCTTAACTATGACACACACACACATAGGCCTTAAGGCATACTTCTCTTAACACTGACATAAAATATTCCATCAGGAGAAGATCGTTCCTCTGTGAGCTTTCAGTAAATGTGCATTTGCTCAGTGTTTTAGTCATTTAGTCATTGACGGCACATCACCTTACAGGCAGTCTGATCCTCACACAATGATCAGAAATACTACAGTGGTTTGTTCCTGTTTTGTTGCTTGCAGCTCAGTGGCACATTATTCTGGCATGACCCTAATCCCACAGAGACTCTTTGTGTCTGCACCTGTCCCAGGATACTCCTTCTCATTGTTCTGCCTTACTGGCTTTGATGCAGCGTTAATCAGTTTACAGGTGTAGGCAGCCCTGTGTGTCCTGTCACTCCACTAAATGGCTATAAAGGATCAAAGAAATCAATAAAATTACTGTATAAAAACCCAATTTTTTTTTGATAGTTCAATCAAATGTTGAATTTTATTGCTGTGATTTACATGATGTATTTTGGCACAGTCTCCCGAGCTTCATGCACCAAAATACCCTCAACATTTTCCAGTTCACCTCTTAAATGTTCCATAGCTTCACCATCAGGTCAACATTTTATTTGTTTAATTAATACCTAAAAAAGTAATGAGATCTGCCCCAGTCATACTGTGTGTTTGTTACAATAAACACATTTTAGCAGCTAAGATGGTGAGTGTGGTAAACCTTCCTAAACAGCAGCAACATTGTCACTGTGCATGTTCGCGTTTGAGTTGAAGCCTCACAGACACTAACATAGCTGTAGAGTCTTATTATTAATGCAGTGGCCATGTAATGTAGCTGGAGCCAGAGCAGAGGCCCACATGTACATGTGTGGCTCCAGAGGGCTGTGCCACCTCACTGTATCAGGATCTCAAGGTCAACTTCAGATGTATGATTCTTGCTTCTGTCAATCCACCAATGGGAAATCATCACTAGATATTAAATTATTTATGAACTATTGTTGTATATTGCAGTGCCTTAGTGATAGCTTCATATACCAGTGTGTGCTGTGTGCTTAAACATGGCTTAAAGTTTCATTATCCCCACTCTATCAGCCATGCTTCTCTTAATCTTCTCCCTCACATGACCTGAAATATAGCATCATAGTGTACACTAAACCAATAGCTTGTAGTACTGTCATGTACTGTTTATTTTCCCATTCACTTCCGTTCTTCCTGCTCAATCGCCCTCCTCAACAAACAGGCCCAGTTCAGCTGAGTCCTTCATGTCGGTTGGAAAGAGTCTTTCTAATCCTCATGTGTGATTGGACGGTGATGTGATCTGGAGACCTCAGCCAATGGCAGCGCTCAGATTAAGGAGGAAGTCAATCCAATAGAGTTTTTACCTTCTTGGTACAAATCTCATTGATCCAGGAATAGAAAAAAAACTGACTGCACACTGCAGTAGTCTGACCACTGAGTGTCAGATTTTGGTTTAGTCAGGATTTTTTTTTCTACATGTGTTTTTTCTTTCTGGATTATCAAACATTTGGTAACCTGTAGCCATTGAACTTCTCCGCTGGTGAGTTGACCACAAATTTAATTTGGAACTAGGCTGATGAAGCTGAATATGCAGCATTGTATTAGTATCAGGATTAACTTTTAGTTGATTTTATAGGAGATTGTATAGATGGATTGTGCATGCTCCCTTAGAATAAGCACATTGGAGTTTGCAGAAGGATGTAGATCTGGATATTGATAAAATAAACGCACCACAGGATCCATTAGCAGCGGCTCTGGAACTTTTCGATTGTATCGCACCATCTTGATTAGCAGATTAAGTTTCTCTGGTTATCACGTTTCTGTGTATTTCAAGACATTTACATGATCACATACTCATCAGATCCACCTGAGTTATTGCACATTGTTGCATTTTCTTTATAAAGTCACAGAATGAATCTATATCTATGTCCCTCTGTCTGCCTTGAGGCTTGTGTATGTGTGTATTTCTTAAACTTACTTTATCAGTGTAAAAATCTATAAGTTCCGAAACAAAGTCATCATTAATTTCTAAGTCATGGTGAATAATATACACTTCTCAACCTCTTCTCTCTCTGTTTCTGTCCACAGATTCAGCCAAGAGGGCTCAGATAACAGAGGTGAGAGGCTACTGTCTGTCTCGTCTGTCTTCTCTTTCTCTTCTTATATCTGTATCGATTTGCTCTGTCTGACCTCTGATTGGATGATACATAATATATGCAGTATCACATCTATATTTGCACTTCCCATTTCTTTTCCTGTGGCAGATGCCGTCCCCATTCGGAGCGGGCCCAGCCCATGAGAAAAAGATTGGCCACAG
The DNA here is from genome assembly GCA_021432705.1 of Caranx ignobilis. Taxonomy (NCBI): domain Eukaryota; kingdom Metazoa; phylum Chordata; class Actinopteri; order Carangiformes; family Carangidae; genus Caranx; species Caranx ignobilis. The sequence goes on from MU269980.1 coordinate 38,873,896, forward strand.
GAGGGTAGATGCCTCAGGAGAGACAACATACAAGAAGGTAAAACTTTCATCCTTACCTGCCTCTCTCTCTTTGTTGTTTGTCTTAAACACTGTAGTTCATGACTTCCTCAACTACTTTCCACCTACACCTTAGTCTGCTTGTTCTTTTCATTGTTCTCCATCTCCAGACGACCTCCTCTGCCTTGAAAGGGGCCATCCAGCTGGGTATTGGATATACTGTTGGTAACCTCAGCTCCAAGCCTGAGAGGGATGTGTTGATGCAAGACTTCTATGTGGTCGAAAGCATCTTCTTCCCCAGGGTGTGTGTGTGTGTGTGTGTGTGTGTTAGTGTTGTATGTATGTGTGAGCATATGTGTGTGGGAAGTATCTTATATAATCTTTCATCCTCTGTCACTCTTCCTAATGGTCCCACCTTGTTCCACACAGTGAAGGCAGCAACCTCACACCAGCCCACCACTTCCCAGACTTCAGGTTTAAAACCTACGCTCCTGTGGCCTTCCGCTACTTCCGAGAGCTGTTTGGGATCCGACCAGATGACTACTTGGTGAGACATTTGTTTTGTATGATGACTCATGACACATTTAAAACATTTGAATACCATGTAACATGTTGTGCAAGTAGCATGCTTCCTGTTAACATACAGCACCAGCAGTTATGCACATACACAACTTCCATGATTATTTACTTCACATCCTGATGGTTAACTAAGAGCCGGTCCCCTGGTGTTTTGCTGCACAACTGAACAAAAGAAAGAGAAAGAGCAACAAAGAGTAAATGATGTCAGGGCAAATTATATTACATTATTGATGTATGTTTGAAAAAAGCACATTATTCAATAACAAAGTCATAGGAAAATAACATTAAAGCTCGAAACTGAAGTGGCATTTACCCATTTATATTTCATATATTGGTAATTTGTCACATTAAAGGTCTGAAAAATGAGTTTTTTCTTTCCCTTGCCTGTTACATTTCATTTGATTGGAGTGAAAACAATGACACAGTATGATACCAGCAAACATAAGCTAAACATAGATCCATGCGACGATCCCGCTGACAGTATGTGACTAATGATTAATGTGGAAGAAAACTCCCTCTGTGATGTGAAGGTGATCATTAAACAGATAAAATCACGCTAACACAATCACAAAAAAGACACATGTCCTCATACACTTTTCATGCTATGGTATATATACACACACACACACACACAGAAGCAGAAACAGACACACACTCATGAAGGGACATACAGTGTGCTCAGCTGCATGTCTAAGCTCACATTCTACCTGTGCCAGAGGGAGATTAAGGGACTAAAGCCGTCTTTTTTAAACTCCAAGTTGTGGCAGCAGACAGTCGGAGAGTAGTTCATGTTTGTGTCTGCGTGTGTTTGTGTTGGTGGAGGAGGAGGAGGAGGAGGAGGAGGAGGAGGAGGAGGAGGGGTTGAGAAGCAGTATAATTGCATTGTTTCGCCTCATCTATGGAAAATTCAATTACTTGGTTTGACAACTTAACAAAGAGCAATAGACTAGAATACTTTCTCTTACTTTTCATCTCAAGTCATGTTAAATCTCTTGTTTGCAAAGCCTTAATCACTCTAAAATACCCACTGTGAATTTAAGCCTGTTCATCCTGTTGGACTGTTGATGTTGGGCTGCAGTTTAATACTGTCGACTATAGTTCAAAATTCCCGCTAGTCCACATTGTTCTCAGCACCAGCATGAATCAGCATTACCACAGTGAATTTAGAAATGTCTCTGGGATTACTAATACTATGGTTAGTGCATGAATGTCACATTGTACTCACTCTAGATGTGTAATTTTTTCCCACCTACACTCAGAGTGCCTTTTTGTAGTCAGCTGTGAGAACGCCCTTGCACTTACAAAACAAAGTTCCCTTTTTGCTGCTGATGAGCTGTGCCATGCGAGTGGGTAGATATATTAGTCTTTTGTTTGGCTCTGTGTGCGCTCTATTGGATCCAACATTAACCAAGTACAGAAAGCTTGAAAATAAATAGTCTGCTTTTATTGCTATAATGAAACAGCCTTTTCAAATTTCCTGACTTAAGGCAAGATTTTAGTTTAATTTTTAATCTGTGCTTCTTCCTCTGTCTCTGCTCTGTCTAGTATTCTCTATGTAATGAGCCACTCATCGAGTTGACAAATCCAGGAGCTAGTGGCTCCATATTCTACGTAACACGTGATGAGTTTATCATCAAAACTGTCCAGCACAAGGAGGCTGAGTTTCTACAGAAACTACTCCCTGGATACTACATGGTAAGTCAATCAGGGCTTGTCACTCATTACAACTAATTCAGTTGTACATTATTTTATTATTATTATATCATTATACTTATTTATTATACTTTATTTAGTATAAAAAGTTAGATTTCTTTTTTATCTTCAGCAAATGTCTACCTGATTACCATTCTGCACATAGAAAAAAGGAGAATCCTTGTCATATGTTTTGTAATAGTATGTCTATATGTCAGAGTTTGAGGGTGTATAATGTTTGTGTACATGAGCACATGCTTAAGAGCAAAGCAGCAGCTGAAACGTGTACTCATCTTTATCCTCTTTATCCTACCCCTCTGTGTTGGCCCCAGTCAGCAGTGACGCCAGCAGGTGACTTTGTGATAGATAAGAGAGGTTGTCCCTGACCAAGACCTGGGCTAAGCACTCCTTAAAAGGCTAAGCATGCACACAGCAGAGACACACCTAAAGGCAGAGGCCTGTGGATGTGTCACGCTGTTTGGCAGGTGCACTTCACTGGGGCCAGACCACATGGGCTACATGTCTTCTTACCGAATAACATTTCTGTATTTCCCCCTCTTTCTTCTCCATGTCTGTTGCACCAATCCCATTCCCAGAACTTGAACCAGAATCCTCGGACTTTGCTGCCCAAGTTTTTTGGCCTCTACTGCGTCCAGTGTGGGGGAAAGAACATCAGAGTAGTTGTGATGAACAATATTTTACCACGCTCTGTACGCATGCACCTCAAGTTTGACCTGAAGGGCTCCACATACAAGAGACGAGCTTCCAAGAAGGAAAGAGAGAAGTCCAAACCCACTTTTAAAGACTTGGACTTTCTGAGCGATGTTCCAGATGGCCTCACTTTGGACCAAGACACGTACAGTGCTCTTGTCAAAACGCTGCAAAGAGACTGTCTGGTGAGAGACATAAGAAGAAGAAGCCAGCTGCGCATTATTTCATAGAAATAGATTAACACTTTGCACAGCAGCACAGCCAACCACACATAAACTATTTAACTATTTCCATCTATTAATAGATGGATTTAGAGCCATTAAAAGGTAGAATAAATGAATAGATTATGTGTCTTATCCATTTTTAATGTTGATGTTAATTTTCACCGTGCCCATAGCTGTAAACTTTAATCTATACCACTACCTGGGGGTTTGGGAAATGTTTTGTGAAATGTAGTGTTCCCATGTGTTTTATCTTAGGTTCTGGAGAGTTTTAAGATTATGGACTACAGTTTGCTGCTCGGGGTGCACAACAAGACCCAAGCAGAGAGGGAGGCTCAGGCCCAGGGCTCGCCTGCAGGAGGTGGAGATGAGAAGAAACCTGCAGCACAGAGAGCCTTATACTCCACTGCAATGGAGTCTATACAGGGAGGCTCCACATGCAGGGATACACTGGACCACGATGACACGTGAGTTATCTTATCTCTAAGTTATCTTTTAATTGTATTTTTCTCATCATCGTGTTAAAATGATCGGAATGATGATATCGTTCCCCTCTCTGTCTGTAGAATGGGTGGTATTCCAGCTGTTGGTGGTAAAGGAGAGCGCCTTCTGCTGTTCATTGGGATCATTGACATTCTGCAGTCCTACAGGTAGGCTTGAGGATAAAGATGCTTTATGTAATATCAGGAGATTAACATATAAAATGTTGCAAATCCGAAGAGAGCCTGTTTTATACACACCTCCCATATACTTCAGTGAACCTTAAAGAAAAAGAATGACACTTTAATTTAAAAAGAAAATAGATTGTAATAAATCAGAAGTACAGTAGTTATTTTAGTAATGTTTAAAGTGCCGTACATATAACCTCAAACCTGCACTAACCTCCCTGTCTGAGATACTCTGAAAAGCTAATATTGAATTTCTCTCAGGCTCTAAACTCAGGAAGCGGTTGGTAGATTGGCTGATAATAATCCAGGCTTGATGTGCCTGCAATATTAAAAGATGATGAAGGGTCACAGAGAAAAAGCTGCCCCAAGCGTGTCACATTGTTTTTAAATAAATACGAACAGAGGGGGGACAGAACTGTGTATGCTGAAGTGTGCGCATACAGGGATGTGAGGGTTTAAAATTAAATCAAGTCTTTTAAAATTCACACTCTAAGTAGTACTATAGCGTCTGATTCAACCCCAAGTTGCCAGGTAACCTTGGTAAGTCACTGAATAAGCTAAATAATTTAATTGTCTGCTCTCATAGGCTGATTAAGAAGCTGGAGCACTCTTGGAAGTCCCTTATCCATGACGGGGTGAGTAGATTTCACACAGCTGTTGTGTAATGGTCTGGATCCAGGAAAAACAAACTTATTTTGCTTTATTTTGCCATTATGTCTGTCTTTCATGTAATAGGCAAACTACCTCGACTGCTATTGTCAGTGAAAAGTGCAACAACATTAAAGTTGCCTTGGCCTTTTTTTTTTTTTGTCATTGCTCCCTCCATCAGGACACGGTGTCAGTTCACAGACCTGGTTTCTATGCCGAGAGGTTCTACAAATTCTGTAGCACCATTGTCTTCAAGAAGAGCTGCTGTGAGTCTTCAAATATGAATCATATACTCCTACACTTTGTTATGGTTGTGCCATAACAAACAATGCCAATAAGGAATTACTTTGTTTCCCTCCAAGTTAATTACTGCACCATTTTATTTACTGGAATGAGAGTAATAGTAAAGTCTCCTCTGTTTTCACAGCATTGCGATCCTCTCCATCTAAAAGAGGCCGAGGTGCTCTCTCCATGTCCAAGTCCAGTGCCGGAACCGGTTCAGCTGGACAACATACCTCATTGAGTGATGAGAAGCAGGAAAACTTGGACAACCTGGAGAACCTGCGAGGAGCTCGCAGCTTCCCCGGGCTGGAGGACAATGGTAGGGCTTGTTAAACTCTGTTAGTCCACAGTGATACCGAAATCCGAATACCAAATCTCAATATTGAAAGACGTGATTAAATAGAAACATGTTTTCCACAAGGACCACTCTGTCTTTTTTCATTACAAGACAAAATTAGATGTTTTATTTCAAGGAAAGACTTAGACTAATTAGTGTGGGATTGTTTGGACACGGTGGATCACATTTTCAAGGTAGTCAGGAAATGTCCACGCAGCATGCAGGTGATGCTGGAATAAAATGCTATAAAATAGAGTGAACTGGTGACTACCGCTTTTCCCTGCTGCCTTTTGTCTTTCTGAACTTGGCACACTATTAACTTCAACTGTCTGCACTTGAGTGTTCCATTTTCTTGTTAAATGAAATGAAATGAACCCGTATTGATCCCTGTGGAGAAAGAAGTGCAGCAGCAGAATAACAGTAACATCAAAGTAAAACCTTAAACAAATCGAGACTAGATGTGCAGAGAAAACCTCTACACTTTAGGAGACAATAATGTGACATGTACACACATTTACACCTATTAATAACTGTGCTACACTAAAGAAAGTGAAGTAGGCTCTAGGTAGTGACTTACTTTGTTACCTTGAGTACAAAGACGTAAGTGAGTTCAGAGACATAAAACATATGTAAACATGCAGTATTCACTCTTCACATTCAGTGATGGAAATATGAAATTAATACAACAATGCAAGTCCTGATCACATACAGTCTACAATGTATAGACAGATCAGTGAAGAAGTAGGAAGACAATTTTAGTGGATTATTGAGACACCGTGTGGTACAAACACACACATGGTACTACTGTCTAATTTTAGTTTGCAGAATTATGTTAAAGCAATTAAGTTCTCTTCATTATTTTTTTTTCTGTATATTTTAATTTCTCCTGCACATGACTCACAATTTCTGACTTAATTATGTCTCTCAGGGAGAGAACCACCCTGCACCCCTCCTTCATTTGAAGATGCAACACAGCGTCTATCGCTACCACGCTTTCCTCAAACAACTCCTTACCCACCACCCCCTTCGATACACCAGAGCACCCACGCTACAGGAGACAAATGCATTCACCAAGTGTGGTCAGGTCAGACTACTTGTATGAATGTGCGGTGTCATTTCTGATTAGTATGCTGTGATACCTGTGCTGTGACTTCACCCATCACTCTGTTTGTTACTCCCCATGTGCTCTGCGCTTTTCACACCCTGTTTATTTGTTTTTTCAGGTCACAAAAAGAGATAGTTGAGGTTCATGGGGAAAAGCAGGACACCATAACAGTGGAGGTGGAGCTCAGGTGCACACATATACAGGATGAAAATACTAGGATAATTTCCATAGCTGCCTGTGTGACAGTATTTTAACTTTGTTCTTCATCTTGCTTCATACAGTAAAATCCCAAAGAGCACAGAGCTCACAAAGATGACAGAGATGACCTCTCCCAGCCACCTGTCACCTGACCATCATCCCCGTGTCTTTGCTTCATCCACCACATCCTCAGCATACTCCTCCTCTACCCTTCCTCCTTCCTTTGCCTCCTCCCCCTCCGCTGCTCAGTCACCTGGGCAGTCATCCGCCACGCTTTCCTCATCCATCCGTCCATCCACCAAGCCGCTCACGTCTCCCGCAGCTGCTCAGTCTTCCACTCTTTCTCCTCTAATCTCTCGTTCAGTCTCACAAACCACAGCTCCCGCCTCAGCAAATGCCTCCACGCTCCCTCCCGCATCAGCATTTACTCCCATCTGCCCCGCCTCCCCTCGCTCCTCCACCAAGAGCTCCCCTCACCATCTCCCCTCGACGCCTCCTTCCTCCGTCCCTCCGAGCCCCAGGTGCCTGAGCGGGCACCACGTTTGTCGTGCAACCAACTGTCTGTGTCTAGCAGCCACAACTCATTGGATGGGGAGGTGCAGGTGTCCGACATCTACTTTGTAAGTCCTGTTAATTATCTTTCAGTGCTCTAGTTTTTCGTTTTTGTTTGCTAAGGATGTTCAAAGTTAGATTGTAAACCTTTGAAGCAGACTTAAGTGAGGAGAAAGGTGAACTGCCATTATGTTTCCAGACAGAATAAACAATATATCATTTCACCATTAATGGATGAATCCAATTCCAGAGAGTAAAGACATTTTTTCTTCCTCTGTTCTTTTTTGATCTACTGGGTCTCTTGCAGTGGCCCAGTCAGGACAGCGTGGTAGAGTTATGATGGTGAGGGGGGAGGGTGTGTGTGTGTTGTGTGTGTGTGTGTGTGTGTGTTGCGGTATGCATGGGGTTGCTCTCGCTGTCCAAAATGCTTTTATTTTCCTGAAGCACGAAGCTGCCACCAGTCATAGTTCATGCTTTTGAATGTACCAGCGAAACACTGGGGTTGTCTTTCCTGCACAGCATGATGTATTTATATCTGTCAATCTGCATTCATGCGCCTGTCAATGTCATGCACAGCACTCCATAATTCTGTCTTTTGTGTGAATTTCTGCTGATGAATCTACATCATTGCATTCATACTCAATTTTCATTTTCTTTTCCATCTAGCCTCTATAATAACTGCTTCACGTCATCCCCTATGTTTCTCCTTTGTCGTATAATAATTCAATTCCTTTTATTTTCCTGTCGACCCATCATACTCATCTGTGTGTTCATCTGTGTGTGTGTGTCCGTCCATCAGTATGCAGATGGCAGATATTGGGTGTACTCTCCCGTTCTTGGCCGCCGTAAGCTAAACTCTAGCTCAAGTTACAACGTAAGTCACCACCGAGGTAGAGTCATTTGTAATGCTAGATGCTGCTCCCACATGCATACGCGTTGCAGGTAACTGTTCCACCGGGACTGTCACACCGAAGCACAGCCACTTATGGATCTTCAGTGGCACTTAAAATAAATCTACAGTGCATTTCACAGGACTGATGTAACGTTGAAGGCTGCAAAAAAAATCCCACTTCAACAAGCTGCAGCTTCTGATGCGTCTTTTTGCACATGTAAAAAGAGCGTGCCTCTGTATGGATCACACCTCTGGTAAACTAAATTAGATGTTTGAGGATCCTGGACCAGTTCTGTGAGTTAACTGTCACTTATACTGGCTTTGTATTCTTAGTGATCCCTCACGCCTCTGCCCTCAAGCTCCGAGTTATCACAGAGGAGCTGACGGGCTGATTAATGTTGTCAGTGTCTGGCTGACGGTGAAAATTACCTGTTTATTAAAGCTGCGCTTGGCACATTGTAAAGCACCTGAAAACCTGCTTTTTGTTAAGTATGTGTGACTGTGGTCTGATCAGATGTGATTGACAGTCCAGGTGACAGAGATAAACAGTCCCACCATCTTCAAATTTAGATTCAAAAGTGTCCCGATTCCAACTGAAGCATCTGCCAGAGGAACAACCCGCCTGAGACAACATTATTTCAGGGTCTTTGTAAAAAAAAAAAAGAAAAAATATATATATATTAAAACAAAACTCAGCCAAAATATGTCATCCCCTCTTACTGAGCCCCTGTAGTGCTTCTTTTGATGCATCTTTTCATACAAGACATGATCATTGAAAACATAAAAAAACGATATGTAAATTGTCTTCTAAAAAATGAAACCCAGTCTCACAGTGACCATGAGCTCAGTGTAAACCATGTAGAAGTGCACAGCTCAGCTGCAAATAGCTCACTGTCTGGAGAATGTCTTCATAACTGTTTATAATATAGATAACTTTCTTCAGGTCAATTCTCATTCTTCTCCTCCTCTCATCCTCTGTCCCTGCCGCTGCCCTCTGCTGGTTGAATTCAACAACAGCAGACTCAGGACGACCGGAGCTGGGTGTACTCTCCTCTACACCCCGGCTCAGAGTCCAGGAGGGGCTCTGATGGGGAGAGTTAGACAGTAAGAGTACAGTTTGTTCATGACTTACAGTTAATTCATCAAGCAGAGATGAGTTGATATATTTATTTACCATTAATTTCTCCTGCATTAATCCGCTGTCTCTCCTCTCGCTCTATTTCCCTCACAGTGGAGACAGCAGTGACGGGTGGAGCCAGAGGCTGTGTCCATGTACAGAAGCTGCAAGGTTTCAATGATAAAGCCACCAGGACATTATGAAGATTTAATGCTGGTTGCCCAAAGCTGCATGTGAAAAATCGCTTTGCCAACTGTGACAGTACAGGAATGAATTTAGAAACATTCAAGTATACGAGAACACAAAAGAATGCACAGAAAAACATAACATACAAATAAATAAATATCAAATCATCAGTTCATGGAACATATGACTAACATCAAGTTACTGTGAATGACTCTGGTGGCTGTTCAGTCAGGTATCCTTGCAGTCCTGCTTCCTGATTGGGAGGTTTTTAGTGCTCATGAGTCTCGCTGCACTGTGCCAGCTCTGGCTATGCAATACAGACATACAGTACATGACATCACTTCCTCTTTTTGACTGAGTTTGAGTTTATTCATGCATTTATTTTTCACTAGGAGCATGTCAAAGCTGTATATGATTTTATTTTTAGCACTTTGTCAAAATACATGTGGCTGAGGTCTTTTGAAATCGTGTACGTTTTGTTATTTTGTCAGTTATTGTGTGAAAACGCACTCAAACACAGTTAATGTTTCGTGTGCTGTGTGTTGCACAGCGTCTTGTTTTTCCAGTGGTTTTTGATGGTTCCATTCAAGAAACTTTGATCAGACAATGAATGGTTGTGTTCAAAATGCCTTATCGACAAACTCATTTTCATAACTGTTTTTGATATTTCGGTCACATGTAATCATTTGAGAAAAAAAAAACAACATAAAAATATAAATATACAGAGTATTTTATTGTGCATAAATACCAAATCTTTGAAGCAGAGTTCAAACAATATAGCAGCCATGCATTTACAACTTTTCAGGATTATAACAAATATATCAAAGAGAGCAAAATGAAAAAAAAAATCAATTTATCTTTTGTAAATTGTAGATAAACTGTGTGTGCTTAAGCACTGTGCGTGCCCTTATCTCTCTGTGTGTGCATGTATTTGCATGCATATGACGTGTGACTGGGAGATATGTAAGTGCAAGATTTTTCTGTCCTGCCTATTTGTCATATCGTCAAAAGGTGTAACGTCCACTTATTGTTATAAGCCATGAAGGTCTGAACCAGCTATAAGCATGTTGGCTGTGTGAGAGGTATGACATACAGATCCCCTGGTCTTTAATGATGCTGGATTAATCACAAATCATACAACAAACTGAGCTTTTCCATACATTTTAGTGAGAAAAGACAAAGTATCTACTGTGATGATGAAACAACACTAACCATACTTAAACTTCCTGTCTGTGTCAGTAAGCACTGCTGTAACTTATTATTGTATCATTTGAGTCTGCTGAAGTTAAAATGCCTGTTTGTAGGCAACAGTGTTTGTAGCCCATCACTGTGTAAAAGAAAATAAAGATTATATTGTGTAATTTTTTGGTTGATTTTGGTGTTTTCTATAATAATCTGATTTCACAAACCAGCCTGGAGGAGAATAGATCTGTAGATTGTTATGCACATAATTTGCTCACTAGATGGCGCCACACTGTCTCAGAAAATACTTCTGTCTGTCCTAGGTCATGTTGAGTACAATCCCATACAGTATTGTGGGCTACTTGGAAATTCAAAACTCTATCATGCATTGTAAAAATGAAAATTGGACAGCCACATATGCCAGTATATGAGCTGCCTATAGGCCAAAATGAATTTTATAGTGTTGTTGATGGATCGTAAAATAGGGGCTCATAATTAAAACCTCATACCTCACCCCGCCACCACCACACACAAACAGTGTGAAATACTGATTGGTTTTCACTGAGGCTGGCTTTTTCTCCCTCTCTCTCTCTCTCTCTGCAGAGGCTTTGCTGCTAAAAATAAATGGAAATAAGACAGGGTCAATATGGCTTCAAACAAAGCAGCCAATAGGGATGCTATCTGGCTATCTGTTTTCATACAGCATACAGAGATTCTCTCTCTCTGTACAGTCGAGTGAGGGGAAATGTGCAATGTGGCAAGAAGACGTTACTGCGAGGCAAGTGCTCACAGTATTGTTTTGTGTGTGCACATGCAATATGCATGTGTGTGCTTTGTGTGAGCCAAAGTTGTGAATATCACTCAGGGCAGCAAGTCAGCCATGTCAGGCCATGATGGAATGTGTGATGGACAAGGAACAGCGGCCTACTGTCCACTTGTCCTGAAATGAAATTGTCCCTCTCCTTGATTTTCCTCTCTTTTTGTCCCTCTCCATCTAAACACACACATACCAACACATACCTACACACACACACACACACACACACACACACACAGGCACAATCCTTTGACTCCCTCTCCTCCCCCTCAATTCCCTCTCCTTGATTTTCTGCCTGGAGGTTATTCTCTCACCAGTCCGATGGTGCAACTGACTGAGGTAAAGAAATAATAAAGAGCTGTCCTCTTGTGCTTTAGACCGGGTAGCATCTAGTTTCACCCAAAACTATTATTTAGCCACACAGTTACACTGATTACATTAAATGCATTACCACTCTCCTGCCACAATTGAGGAGCACCAAACATGTGTTAATCCACAGGTAAAAATAGTCCCCTAAAGATATACGATTTATCTTCTGAGTATATTGTTCATTATAAATCAGTGTCCAGCTATTTTTGAAGATGCATTGTAAATATAAAGTGTAATACAAAAGACTTGAGGCTGTTATTTGGAGCCAGGTTAATACACTGTTGGGATTTGTTAACAATAATCAATATTTAGCTAATACATCATTAGACCTGTTCTTTCAGCTCTGATGGGGAAAAAAGGTTGTCATGGTGTTTGCATGTCAAGGCTGCTCATGTTGTCTTCTACTGTTGGGCCTCAGGCCAAGTGTCGAGATGCAGGTTGACAAAATATACAAGTCCATCACTTGAGTCAGAGTACATGTCGATCCTTTTATTGTTGTTATTATTATTTTTTTATTCGTTGGTCTTGGTGTTATTATTTGAATACTTACTGCTAAGTATTCATAAGTATTGTCAGCACAAGGTTGTATTGTTCCACATTTACACATTCTTATGACTCTGAAACAACCAACTGACCAACTGACTGACTGATGGTTGAGTCTGTAGAAGAAAAAACTTGTAGAATATGATTCAAACCAAACTTGGTGGAAATGACAATAAAAACACATCTGGAAGTTTCTAACCTTTCAAACATGGACTTCAGACACGACCAGTAATTTGCCTTTGTAGTGGATTAAAGACCTAAATTTCTCAGAACAATAAGTAAGAGCCAAATAAGATACAGCTATTCAACAATACCTATGTTCTCTACTCAAGTAAATCTACACTTTATTACTGTCCACCCTTGGCCAGATGTCAGCTGGACTGGAGCTATGATAATCATGAAAGTCTCTCTGTCTGCCTCTGTTCCTCACCCTGTTTTCTGCCAAGTGCTGGTTGAGGACACATCAGACACCTGTGACTCTGAATAGGAACAAAATCATCATGATTATTATCACACACAGCGCACAGACACACAAAAAAGCTCAACAGTAAAATAAATGATGACCAAGTTTGAAGTTGCCAATGGAAAAAGATTTCGTGATTTTAAAGAAAAATAGAAATGGTCTTTACCTGGGGTGAACTGGCTGCGCTTTCATCTGCAGGGAACACAAACAAATGCCTTTGTTCTTTCAAAGGAGAGAGGGGCGAAAGCCACAACAAACAGGGTGCGCGTGTGGCGTGTGTGTGCGCACGTGTGTCCACGTGTGTGTTCTATGTGTGCGTTTGTGTGTGTGCACGTGAAAAGGAGAGAGACAGAAGAGGAGTGAGTGAGAGAGAAAGCAGGGAGAGATCAAAGCAGGGGGTATGTTTTTGAATCTCTGTGTGGGAGGTGAAGCCTCACCTACCCAGAATGCCTTGCCTCACTCCTTGCAGCCCACTCAGGTTTTTAGGAGCATCACTCCTCTTTGTGGAGAGCCAATTACAATAGCCTGCTACCTCTTCATCAGTCATCTCCGCTCTGCTATTCTCAGAGAGTCTTGAAACGGTGACTTGGTGTGAACTAGCAGTCAATCTCTGATCTGTCATACACAAACTGCACCTCCCACACGCAGCTCCATCATGTGCATATCAACAGTCCTGGAGCTGCAGTGCACTGACCAGAAAGTCTGCAAAATATCTACAGAGTCCAGGTTGAATCTCACAACTACAAAGTTGGATCAGCGCCCATCCCCTCCTCTCTTCCTCCCGATCTGGTGAAGGGATCGAAGCGTCTCTTTTTAACTCAGCATGAGAAGCTGCAAACAGATGTCTGTCTGTCCACACACAGGGAATGTCGTGCCCTCTCACACACAGATGAAAAGCTGTGAAAGTCTCTGTGTTGCGTTGTCAGTGTCTTAAGGCAGTGTTTATCTTTGGCAGGCTAAAGAAAACAAAGCCATCGATTTCTAATCCTAATCCCCTTCTACTGCTTCTCTCCTATTGATCATCTATCCGTCCTTAATGAGATGGAAGAATGGAGGAATGGAGGGCTGATGAAGGACAAACCTTTCCCTTTTGCCTCTATCCATCTCTCATTTCAATCTCTCTTGCTCTCTCTCTCTCTCTTGCTCGTGAGGTTTTTCACTCACATGACATTTTGGTGAAATGGAAAAATAACGGGTCCCGGTGCTTTTGTCGAGGTTTATCAAACCTGGGGGCTTTGTAGAGCTGGAGGTTTGCCTAAATATTGAAATTGGATGACATGGATGAATGCACTAAACACACAGAACGCACATGCATGCATACACAGTGAGGGTGGATGGCGTTTCACTCCAAACCCCAGTGATGGTATTCTTCCTGTGCAGTAGCAGGTCTCTGAGTCTCTGACATTGGTTCAGTTTCCCAGGGCTCTGCGTATCAGTGACTATTGTCGTTCTAATATGTGTATATATCTGGTAAAACTGTTGAGCTCAGCCTACTCTCAAAAGTAACTGGAAGACATAAAAGGTGGGAATGGATTTTTTTTTTTTTTTTTTTTTTTTGTCTCCATTTACTTTGTGTAAAAATCCAGATATTGCAAACTTGAAAAAAGTTACTTCCTAAAAATATCATACAAACCACTCATCTATGTTAAAAGCTGCAATTATCAATGTTTTATATTCATAACGGGTAAATGTTTCTACCTACAGTTCTCATTCAATGCGTTTCCTTTATTTTCATGTCTATTTACATTGTAGATTCTCACTGAAGGCATCAAAACTATGAATGAACACATGCGGAATTATGTACTTAACGAAAAAGTCTGAAATAACTGAAAACATGTCTTACATTCTAGTTTCTTCAAAGTAGCCACCCTTTGCTCTGATTACTGCTTTGCACACTCTTGGCATTCTCTTGATGAGCTTCAAGAGGTAGTCACCTGAAATGGTTTTCCAACACTCTTGAAGGAGTTTCCAGAGATGCTTAGCACTTGTTGGCCCTTTTGCCATCACTCTGCGGTCCAGCTCACCCCAAACCATCTCCACTGGGTTCAAGTCCGGTGACTGTGGTGTGTCCAAACTTTTGGCCTGTACAGTATGATATGAGTGGCACCTCCTGTAATAACAATGTAAAAACTGCTTTGGCGTCTTTGAGCGTATAGTCCACAGCTCACAACTTTCTCATTTTGGTTCTTGGTCTCACAAAACTCATCAACTCACCCTAACCCAACTGTGCAATAGCTTCCCACCACCAAACAGCTGATAAAGGCTGGCAACAAGCTGGGGAACACTGTGGAGCATCTAGCAGTGATAAGAGTCAGAGATCCCTCAGGAGTTGGTGGTGGAGATAAAACCAGATGGATACAACACAACTCCAAATGCATGCTAATGCTGCTCTGTACAGGCAACTGTCTGCTGACACGTTTGCCATATCAATTTCATAAGCTGTGTTAACAAGCTGTGTGTTGTTCTGCTGCCTAAAGTCAGACTGGAAACACAAGTGAACATCACTTCACCGTGAATTCATTTTTCAAATAAGACAAAAGTTTTACCTTCTGGGTGTCACCTGTTTTACAGCTGGTGATGCTTCTTCATCCCTGTAAACACAGCTGTCTCATCATCACAGAAATAAACCTGTTGTTTTTCTGTACACACTGTAGTATTTAGCAAAATCAGTTCCAGTTTTCTAACAGTTTTACTTTTTCATTAAATTAGCAGTTGGGATTCAGTGGTTAGTCAAGGGCACCTTACCTGCACACACGTTCTGGCAAAGGGATCTGAGGCTTTTTTGTCACTAAAATCTGACAGGTAGAGTTTCTGTTGAGAGAATATCAAATTTGAAGCCCTCACTGTTACATCTCCTTATTAGACCTGTTTCCACAACTGTGTTAGATCAGTCCCTTGTCCTAATCTTCTTGTGGTGAGAGTGTGGCTGAGCAGTGTCTAATAAAGACAAGTTACTGACTAGAATAATCTGCAAAGTTAACAAGATAGAACAAGATAGAAGATAACAACACTGTGAACCATGTGATTGTTTGTGTGACGCTCTGACAACAGCATGATTTGAGGAAAGTTAAAAAAAAAAAAAAGAGTGAAATATGTCAACTGACCATGACCTCTGTGAGGAATACTATTCTGTGGACCTACTCATGCCTAAATCTGGACGGACACTTTGTCAAACAGAGGAGGAGATTGCAAAGAGCAAAGAAAGGCTTTTGAACACCTGCTGCTGATGTTGGAGATATCGAGATGGTTTTCATGTTGTTTGTTCACAGACTTGTCGGATTAATGTTAATCACAGAGGTATTCCCTTGGGGATCATGGGTAAACAATCAATTTGATGTGGGAGGTCCATGGGCAACACCCACCCACATTCCTTAGGAATCACCTCTGGGGGCAACTCACGGAAATCCTGGACTTAACTTGAGGGACCATCACCCACCACTGACTGTGGAGAAACAGGATGATCAAACCGTGGGAGTGCAGCCCTGAGAGAGCTGTCAGTGAAATGACACACAGGCTGCTTTTATAAAAACATCGCTATGCTTGCAAAACTTTGTGAAAATTGGATGGTTTTGGGGGTATATAATGCATGTCTCTGCAAAAATGGCACCCTGGGGATGTTTCTCCCTAAATGTGCGATAATGGCTGCAGCAGAAGTCATTAATAGCAGGCTAATGTGTGTCAGATGCTACCTGTCCAGCAGCAGCAGGGGAGAGAGAGCCGAGACACGAGTGACTGGCCAGCATAATGAGAGGGACATGGCCTGCCAACTTGGGCAGCTGCTTCTCTAGTGGGACCAAGTGTTGTGTGTGCGTGTGTGTTTGTGCATGCTTGTGTGTGTGCATGGATTTGTCTCTTCCCATTTCCCTGTGCTCTCTTCACTTCCTCTCTCCATGTATTTCTCATCAGCAGCATCTAGAAATACAGCAACACGCACGCACGGCCTCCCTCGCGCGCACACGCACATTCAGACAAGCTCATCGGGGTTGCCGTGGGAATGCCTGTGGCATTATGTCAGTCGCTGAGGTGATGCCTTTAATCCTGAAACAAATCTAGACTCTGTGTTGTGTGTCTACGGCTGTGTGTGTATGTGAGTGAGCGTGCCTGCGCATAAAGCCCAATCTCACACCCATTAGATTACGGCTGGCCGCGCAGCAAAGACACCCACTGCCACTCCCACATGGAAGAGCAGGCAGGATTAGCCGGCTCTATACCCGCCCTTATCTGGGGACAAAAACCCACAATCGCCTCCCATTGAGACATGGAGACAGAAAGATTTGATTTGATCTGCCCTCCTCAATATAACAAGAGTGTCTTTTAGGGTTAAAATTACTACTGCTCAGTCTACCATCAGTCAATGTGGATTCAGCCCTAAACTGTGTCCTTTTTATCCCAATGATCGATCCCCTTTGTCACAGTTTGGAACACCTACAGGCCTCGCTCTGTGGCAGCGCATTGCAAATAGAAAAGCTCTTCCATTTGTGACTCTAAGTCCAGGTTTATATCACAAGTCTCCGCCTGAAAAAAATGTGTTGTTGTTGTAAAGGGAAGTAGTTTTCCATTTAGTAGAGCCTGGTGTGACATAGCTTCAGTAAACACTCCTCTGATACAATACAGGGTGTGTATTTGTGTCTGTGCTTGTATTTATGGGGACATTTTCAAGAGTCAAGACCTTTACCTAGCTCTTTAAGACTACAGAAACAATGTCCTAGTACGAGCTGTCAAAATGACAAACATGTTGAGTAAGTGCAGCGTTGACAATGTCCATCATCTTAGTTCTGCATGTTAAGTTTTCTTCATTAGTACTATAATGTGCAGCTGAGGCTGATGGGAACATATCATCACCATAGCTTTGCTGGTCATGAAACCAAAGTATTGGACAAGTTCAGCTTCTGATCAAATAGCTCGTCACATTCAATTGTCATAGATACAGCACACAAAAAACCCTGTGTTCTCTCATGCCGATCCTAAATGAAGTGAGTGGATCACCAAAGTCAGTAAAAGTCATCCACTGGGGACAAATGTCCAATGTCTATTAATCGAGCAGCTGTTTTTACAGTCTGTGTGACAGCGGAGGACTCCATGCTGCCAGGCAGCGAGACAAGAATCCACACAGGTGAGTCTGAGGCAGCCAATATTTCGTTCATCCGCTGTTTGAACAAGTTATTTTTTACAGGAATGGATGTCATTCAGAGTTCAGTGTGTGATCCATCATGACAAAAGGCTACCTGCTAAATGTGGTGTCAGTGTATCATTATTTGACAGAATGTGCCTGTTCCATTGCCCATCGGCCAAACCAGCTCTCTCCCTCTGTTTCTCTTCCCCCCCTCTGTCTCTTACTCGAAGGCATCTGCCTCATTAACCACCATCAGCATTTTGTTTGCTGTGTGTGATTTGGATGTATTGGATGTGAAGCGGGGGGGGGTGGTATGTGAGTGAGTGAGTGAGTGTGTGTGTGTGTGTGTGTGCGTGCAGGCAGCACTCATTAGGCTGGAAAAACATTGACATTTTTGCCAGAAAATCACATCATATCTTCTCTTCCTTTATGTATCAAAGGCTTCCTCCAATCAACTCCCCAGTGTGTGTTTGTGTGTGTGAGAGATTCAATGTGTATATGTGGTAGTGTGGTGGGAGACAGATGTTTGCTGATTCGACAAGTTTGCGCTGCAAACTCAGCCCAATTTATCTGACAAAAAACATGATGCCACACAGACGCTCATGGTGACAGCCCACTCTTAATTTTCTCTCCTTAATTCAAACTCTCATTCTCCCCTTTGCTTTTCTTTGCGACTCTTCTTTGTGTGTGTGTGTCTGTCCTCTCTTTCACACACAAACACACAAACCCAACGCTGTGTGATTACACCAGCAGCATTTCAGCTGGGTGTTCTTCTGGAGTTGTTTTCCTTGTTACAGACACCTCTGACTAAGTCTCAACTTTCGCAGAGGACACTTTCTTCTGCCAAACTCAGAAAAAAAAACATTAAGCGCTCCAGGCTCCACTTGACACTCTAATTACAATATATAGTGTCCATTAAACACATTACAATGCAAATGTTCTGTTCAAACGAGATTAAACCCTACATAAATAGATGGGTTCTGGCATTTATTGCAATGCAATATGGCAATCATTACAATATCTCCTCAGTGTTTCTATTTTACAATGTACAAACTAGATTAAAAAAAACACCATAAATAAACAAAACGCTTCATGTAGCTAATGCTTAGCATCAAACGAGAGACATATTCACAGACACAGATGGACAACATACTAATCTAAATGTCTAATTCAACAGAAACAATAGTTCTTACAAGTAAAAATAAAAACAATGAATAAAAAAAAACACAGGTAAATCCCACAGTTTGTTAGTATGATCCTCCACCTCCAGTATGAAACTAGTGAGAGATTGTAATGGTACATTCTGTCCGGCTCTTCCCATTCACTCGGGTAACTTTGCATATTCAGAATATTCAAAGATAGCTGATGCCTTGACAAGGGAGTTTCCATGTTGTGTGGATTCACACTACGCACACGCACGCACACACTCACGCATACATACAGGCAAACACAAAACACATTTTAATTCAAGTCAAGCCCAAAGCAGCGAAAGGAAAAAAAAAAAAGTTGGAAGCCATTCTGCTTATGCACAGCATCACATGTCAGCCTTCACAAAACAGATAATAAAATAATGAAAAATGGCTAAGAGGATGAGGCTCCAGTCTAAGCTCGCGGTAGCTTAATGCTCTGTGGCCACGTCCAGATCATGGTTTGTTCTGTTTTGTTTTGTTTTGTTTTGTTTTTTTAGAAAACTCCACAGGATGGAAGTTCACAAAAGTGCTGCTTTTTTCTCTCTTTCTCTTCTTCTCACTTCGCATTTTCACTTTAATCCACGTCTTTGTGTTTCGTCTGGTGAAAGGTCCCTCTTAAAGTGCATGAATGAGGTAAATGAAATTCTTCTCAAAACAGGTTTTGTATCCGTTCGGCGGTTCAGACTGGAACCATTGTGTGTTGCATGTGCTGCATTTGAGACAACATTTCTTGTTGCACACTAGCAATTAGTATGTCCTGGTGTGACGGTGTGATTATCCCAAGTCTGTCCATCTCCCTGTGGGTGCAGAGACAAAGACACATGTTCAGTCACGCAAACCTTCCACGTGCAGTATGTATAGTATAAAGATGAGACAGGGTGGGTTTCTCTTATTATCACCAATCTCATGAAAACAACAACCACAATCAATGTTACATTCATTTAGCAGACACTATCATCCAAAGAGACCCCACCCCCCCACACACACGAGGAGCTATGTCAAGTTCAGTTTCTGCTCAATGACACATCTGGGTCATTTAACTACCAACCCTGTCTACCAATTAAGCTATAACCATAATATCAAGTTGTTTGTTTGTATCCACAGCCAGATATAGTTTATGCCTTTGTACTGCAGACCACTCTTGTCGTTTGGAGCTATTCGAACACATCAAAGAACATGGCAACAAAGGAGAGCAACATTAACAGGAAACCACATCCCCACTCAGTAACATGGAAAGGCAGTTACGCTGCAGTTTCACATGAAACTTTAAGAGCCATATTCATTGCAGTAGAGGGATATGTGGCCCGCACTATAGCTCTTTTGTGTGGTTGAAGTGCTTTTGAGTCGCAGTGGAGATGTATGGCTGGGCGCTTTAAATTCACAGCTGGTTTCTTAAAGTTACATTTTAAATAAAAATACAGATAAAAGATAGAAAATAGGACCCTGCTCACATTGCTCAGTAAATGGGTTTTATACAGTACAAGTGCTGTAACATCTTGATAAACTGTAAAGGAGGCAGCAGCCTTCTGGCTCAACCTACAGCGTCTGAAACCTCCACCACACACACACACCTTTCTGACACTGGAAATTTCAGCCAAGTGTACAGAGATAAGAAAAGTGTGCAGAATTTCTCAAGAAGTTATTTCTAAGCTATACTTTCCCCCCTTTTCTCATAAAATTACTTCAGCCACTCTTTGGATGAACAACTGAGAGCAATGCCATGTCTAAAATTATGCAGGATTTTATCCCCATGTATTCTTGTATATACCATTTATCACCTATCTCTGTGGCAGCAGACCATCATGTGTGGGCATTCAGAGCAAACTACAGGCTAGTTCATTTCAAACATATTTAAGCACTAAGTGTCATAAACACACCCTAAACTTAAAATATCTCTTTATCACAAACAGCTTTTGTGTAATGCTATAAATGCACATGTTAATGTGAAGCCAAAGAAGTAAGATTTATTCCTTCCAGTGTCAGACTGTCACAATGGCAATGAATTCTATTGACAGATGTAGAAATAAACATCTGTTTTCATGCTGCTGCTGCTGTTTTCGCTCTGAGAAATGGGATGAGTAAATGCTACAATGAATTATTTAATCCATTTTCACTTACTGGTGTGTGAGGGCCAGTAGGCTGTCGAGGCTGGTGTATCCTGCTGCCGCCAGAGTGTCTCTGTACCTCTCCATGCCGATAGACTGCAGCCACTCACACACGGACCACTCAGGCACACACACCTCCGGTACAACCGACACACACACCTCTGAACCCACCCCTGACTCCAGCATGGTGGGCGGGGGTCTGTAAACACAGCCAGGGAGAAGAAAGCAGGTTGGTGGTGGCGATGTTCACAAATAGAGGTGTGAAATCATAAAGGAATGATGAGGGCTGAAACGTGTAGGTGAGTGTGTGAACACAATGAGTGTGGCTTTATGTTCGTGTCCCTGTGCTCACGTGTACACTGTGTACCTGTCTCCTCCTGTCCGACGCAGAGTCCCAGGGTTACGGATGAGTTTATCCAGCATGTTGAGTATCTGGCTGAAGGTGGGCCTCTCCGCTCGCTCCCTCTCCCAACAATCCAACATGAGCTGGTGCAACACCACAGGACAGTCCATCGGAGCCGGCAGGCGGTAGCCCTCCTCTATCGCCTTGATCACCTACAGGAACGGTAGAGGTGGAGGTTTTATATTTTTATCAGTGTGCATCCAAAGGTATGAGTTTACACAAATACAGCACAGGATGCAAAGCCTGAGGCTGTGCAGGAACCACCTACTAATGTACTATTCACACTAGATACGACGCCAAAATGAGTAGGTGCGAGGATTTTGTGTCCTTGTGCGATGCCCAGATGTATTCTAGATTAACTAGACTTCCTGAGTACTGTGCACTGTGTGAGCTAAGGGAACATACTCAACTGTCCCATCTCTTCAGAGGTACAGTAAACCCAGCCAGCTGCTCTCCCCAAATCTTCGAAAACAATGCAGCAGATGTACAAACAGGCATCAGTTAGATAAACTGACCACACATTAGACCTCAACATGGTCACACGTGTGCCCGAAAAAAATATTCAAACTTAATCAAGCTACATATTATCAGTGAACATTACAACCCAGCCTTTACAGCTGTCAAGGACCCTCCAGTCACTACTGGTTGGTGATAAATGCACTGATATTGACCATTTATTTCAGTGTCAACAGTCAGCTTAGTGATGTCATTCATTTAGCAGGTAGGCTGCAGTGCATACTCACTGAGTGTGTAGTAGGCAGTACATTAGCAGGCAGTTCCAACAGCCACATCAGCAGCTCGATGAAGCCGTACGCTGGCTTGTGGAGCTAAATGCTCACATCAGCATGCTATCTTGCTCACGATGACAAGTTCCTCTCAATTCTATACACACTAACTGACACGGTGTACTGTTAACGCAGCTAGTGTACGAAGAAATCTTACTACTTACTGGTGCAAGAAATGAGGGAAATGATCTCCCTCTTAAAAACAACAACTGTTAATTGAACCAGAGGGAAGCAACACTTTTTCCAAAGATTTATTACATTCTTGTTGTGTTTCAGGGTCTTTCCAGAACTGTCTCACCGCCATCTGCAATTCACTTTAATTTTTTGCAGCTGTGAGCGGCTCCTCTACTCCCTGTGTGCATTGCATTGTGGGCCTGCACTGTAGATCAATGATGCTCAGAAATAAAGCCAATTAAAATGCCATTCATATGAAACCACTATATACTCAAACCTTGCCTTGGTGTGTAACCGGATTACACCTGAGAGGCTGCATGTAAACATGACGAATAAGATGATTTAGTTGTAGGAAGGGCCAAGTCAATTCAAGAGTTTCCCTGAAACAACACTGAGATGAAAAAAACCAAGCTCGGTGTATACTATTCGATCTGGCAAAAGAACATCAATAAGATGGATAAAATGTCTAGAGAACATCTCATCAGGAATGTTTTCTTAGACCACACAAGTGTGGAAGATGAAATCAATCACGTTTGAAAATTTCCATATGCCAGACTGGCTCTTTGACCCGTTCAAACTTAACAAGCTTTGATAGCAAAGGCTTTGCAATTTTGCTCAGATCTCAGAAACTCTTCAGAAGTAAATCACCCCCTAAATGTATAAAGTGTGTGTGCATGGCTGAGGGATAACACTAAGCAGCAATTTCTTGTCGGTTTTATGAAGTCTAAATATTTATCTTCAATAAAATGTCCCGTGACGGGTTGAGAAAAGAAAATCCTGGCTTTCTGCCCTTTCAGATTTAAAAAGCTAAATTTATAACTATTTCATGGTGCAGAGGTCAAAGCCTCGGGGTCAGACTGTTGTACATCACACAGAGATTATTGGTACAGTTACACAGGCTCAAAATATTCTTAACCGGGCTGTCTGTTTCTTTATTCAGCCATTGAAATGGGCTTCATTTAAATCCAATTTGTGGACTGTACAGACGTAAAAGTTTAATTTGACTTCTCAAGAAAGTCAGAGCACACAAATTATGTCTAATGAAAACTGTAATTGATGTTAATGTTGCTGGCTGTCAGTGTGCCCACAGTCAGAGCTGTTAACCATTAGGGAACTTTTTATTCTAACACGATTTTTTCATATTTTTTATTATCTTCCCTTTCAGTTCTGATAATATTTTATTCGTCAGCATCACTATCAATATTTAACAGACATATCTCCACAACAGAGAGCAAGGAGGGGGCTTTTAAACGAAGCCTCACTAAAGTCTTTTAGTATGAACCACATATTTTAAAATGCAAATGCTGGTGAAAATTTTTACAAAGGGTGTAAACATTCATTAGATCTTAGCTACTTTGACCAACTCCACGTACAGAATCAGACTTTTATTAGCATTTCAGGTGCAGTTACTTTGGTTTTCACTTCCTCAATTTCATTAATCAGTGATATTGGACATGATCCAACAGAATGATATTTAAGTTTTACTCATAAATATACACAGAAATTCCTCATTTCACTCTTTTGACTGCGAGTCATCATGTAGGTTAGACAACATGAAAATTACTCACATCCTGGTTGTTCATGTCCCAGTATGGTCTTTCTCCATATGACACCACCTCCCACATGACAATACCATAACTCCACACATCACTGGCTGTGGTGAACTTCCTGTAGGCTATGGCCTCTGGGCCGTCCATCTGATGGGGATTTTCCCTCCAGGAGAAAGGTAAGTCCCAGTGGCCTCCTAGGACAAACACACAGAACCGGTTCAAACAGGTTCAGTGAACAACAGAAATAAATCTGTGCACTAAAGATGTGATTAAGATGTTAAATATGCACTAACAGCTTAGAAAAAATCACTTTAAGAGCCGAAGAGCAGGTCTCATGTAGAGTATATGCTGTTTGTATATATTTATTCTGTGTGTGTCTTACCCTCGTAGTGTAAGCAGCCTCTGGGTCGTCCTCCAGAACCCGGCTCAGGCCAAAGTCCGACACCTTACACACCAGGTTGCTGTTGACCAGGATGTTCCGTGCTGCCAGGTCTCTGTGAACGTAGCTCATGTCTGACAGGTACTTCATACCTGAGGCGATGCCGCGCAGCATGCCGACCAGCTGGATCACCGTGAACTGGCCGTCGTGTTTCTGAAATGGTTCAATTCGCACAGGTAGGAGAGCAGGTCAGCATGGACACCTACATCTACAGAATATGTAACATTTACCTGCACATTTTCAGTACAGTTGAAAAACGCAAGTCAAAACTAAATGCATAGATGTTTCAACAGAAAAAGACAGAACAGTAAACTGCACATACACGAAGAAAAGCATCCAGGGATCCATTTTCCATGTATTCTGTGATGATCATCAGTGGCTTACCTAAACAGGTAAAGAGTTACAAATATTACAACCTGAGTTACAACCTGTGCATTAAGTTGTAATCCAAACTACAACTCACATCTGGTGACGACGCCCTCTAGTCTTATGATGTTTGGATGGTCAAACTGTCCCATGATGGAGGCCTCAGACAGGAAGTCCCTCCTCTGTTTGTCTGAGTATCCCGCCTTCAGACTCTTGATGGCCACATAGATCTCCCTCTTCCCTGCACGCGCAGCCGACCACTGCACACCTCCCCAAACTCTCCTACACACATAGAGCGAACAGCCAAGTCAGCACCACGTAAGCGTGTGTGTGTGTGTGTGTGTGTGTAAATGCCAGGCTTACCCATGCCAATAACCCTCTCAATGTGAATGCTGCTAACATCAATCTCCTTGGCAAACTCGTGGATGGCCTGATCGGGGTCTTCATAGGTGAACGGGTCCACATATATTTTGACCCCTGTCATGGAAGGGAGGACAGGAGGAGAGGAGAGGAGAGGAGAGGAGAGGAGAGGAGAGGAGAGGAGAGGAGAGGAGAGGAGAGGAGAGGAGAGGAGAGGAGAGGAGAAGGAGGGATGCAGAGGAGGGTGACAAATAAGAGTTGTGTAACTGCTGCGTATGTTATGTAAATGTCTTTGGCAGTATGTGTATATGATGTGTGCAGGTGGACTGAAAAGAGGAAGGAGAAAAAGAGCATCCATCTGTCTCCATCTTTTTTAGAGCGTGTGTGTGTGTGTGTGAGTGTGTGAGTGTGAGTGCAGTCTACCTGGGTTAAGATGTTTTTCCTCCTCTGAGTCCTGCTTTGTTTTACTGTACTTGCTCCTCCTGATGGGACATAAGAAATGATAGACATTTAACAAAGATACAGAGGAAAAGCGAGCGGAGCGTTCCTGGAACTATTCCTTTTTCCCCTCACGTGTTTTTATTGTGGCTTCTACGGTTAAGGGAACTGACAAAAAGCATATTTTAGCACTGTTTTTAACTCGGTGTGTGTCTCTTTTCCAGCAGCGCAGTACATTCATTGGGTTTTTCAGGATTTGCCTCAATGAGAGCGATGACAATGAGAACAGAGAGCAATGGGCTGCAGCAGATGAAAGCATTTAAGGGAGAGAGGGAGGAGGGGCGACGCCTCAGGTAGCACAAGATAAAAGGTGTTTTCCATTAAACAAAGAAACTGTCAAAAACACCTTTGTGGCTGAGCACATGTGTGTGTGTGTGGGCACTCGCACAAGCTCGTGTGTGCGTGCACGCCAGCGGAAGCTGACACACAAGCTGTGTTGCTGAAAAGACAGTAATGACAAGTCAGGGACAAAGGGATTATCACTGTCTCCACTCTAATCCGCTTTAAAAGCTCCAGGTAACACACACACACATTATTTATCCACACAATAGCAGGGGAACTGTGTGTTATTTGTGTGCAATGTGGCAGTTTGGTCAAAAGCAGTAGTTAAGACAGAGGCAGCAAAGGTTGACGTTAGTGATGCATTGATGGGAAACTTGAAGCCAAACAACAAGCCAGCAGGAGAGCACACCCGCCTGTATGAATGCTTTTATATAGGCGCATGTGTACTTGTGTGTGTGTGTGTGTGTGTGTGTGTACCTGCGGTTAATGATGAAGACAGCTGCAGATATCAGCAGTAAAACTCCAACCCCGCTGACAGACAGCAGCAGGAAGGCTGAGTTGACACCTTCACCAATCAGAGGGAAGGGATCTAACAGCAAAGGGCACAAAAGTCACCAAAACAGAAAGTTATAACTTCTTCATATAAACTTTAATTCTTCATCCAAAACCACTGAACGTTATTGTCAGAATACCTGAGTTGGTGGAGAATTCAAATGGAGCACTGTACTCTCCGTATCCAGCAGCAGTGCGAGCGCGCACATGAAACACGTACACAGTGAGGGGGTTGAGACCCGTGACATCCACGCTGCGAGAGAAGGTCCTCATTATGCGGTAGGACCTCTCTCTCTGATCCTGATTAGAAAGGACAAAAAGACGGGTCTCTTTTCAGTGCCTGACTGCAAATCCATCTTCACCATCA
The DNA here is from genome assembly GCA_021432705.1 of Caranx ignobilis. Lineage (NCBI taxonomy): Eukaryota > Metazoa > Chordata > Actinopteri > Carangiformes > Carangidae > Caranx > Caranx ignobilis. The sequence goes on from MU269980.1 coordinate 38,900,639, forward strand.
GTGAAATACAAACAGCATGCCCACATATTGACATTCCAGACAGCTGCCTGAGCTGCATTAACCCGCCAGCAGCTCACCTTTTCATAGAACTTGACCTCGTACTCCAGGATGACCCCGTTGGGTCGATCCGGCTGTTGCCACGACAACGACAAACTGTGCCTGGTGACATCGGTGGCCTGGATGGATGACACCGGAGATGGAGCTGAGAGGGAGGGAAAGATTGAAAGAGATAATTCAGCCACAATGGTATAACTTTGTGGGATGACACAGTGTATGTCCTGTGGTGCCAGTAGGACAATGTCTCCTGCATTGTGTTCCAGAGGGATGTGTGGTGCTTGTTTGTCAACAATCCCACTGACCCCGTGCACCTGAGAACTGACCCAAATCTCATTCCTGCCTCTTCCACAGAAACACAACCCACTCTCCACACACACACTCTCTCTCCTCTTACGCTCCTCAGTCTTTCAGCCCTTCATGGTATTTGTCTTCCTTTGTGGCTGTTCATATGATACCGGGGCCATATGGTGGTGCAGGTTGGACGTGACACATCCCCCTGACACGCTCTCGTGCTGTGCAACACACAGCAAAGTTATTTCCCCGGAACCTGGAACTATGCAGGTGTGTCTGTTTCTAAATGCCACCATAAAGTTTTATAGCAATGACAGTTGAGATGTAAAAGCAGCACGCAAAGTGAATGCATGCACACCGGAAAACTAATGGAGAGCATGTGTGAGTAAACGCCACACACCGGCAGACGCCTTCACAACTAAAATGAAACACGCCATAAAAATCCAAGTGATTTTTTTTTTTTTACATTTCCGTGGTCAAGGAAAAAACACCCCACACTTGAACACAGCGAGGCCGTCACACGTCACCAGTTTTGCTCTGTAGCGTTGTAACGGACGTATTCGTATTATCTGCTTTAGCTTCCACTGACTGTTTGCATTTAAGTCAGTGATTTACATCTCTAAGAATGCTTACTGACATCCCCTCGAGAACGCCCTATAATTAATCCAGCTGTTGTTAGGTGTAGGAGGACAGATGAATAACTATGGCAACTATGACAGTGATCGTACAAGCCAGAGTTTCCAATTGAGAGAGATAAGAAGAAGAAAAGTGTCATGTTGCTGTTGTTAATAGAGAAACTGCTATCTAGGATTGATGTGTCCTTGCATGCTATTCTTGCTTTATTCCATTATAGTCAATTGTAGTATTGTATAATCAGGGCAAATTCAAAACACATCTATGGAAATACAGAGCAGCTTCTCAGAGGTAATTCAGTTCATTTGTCTTTATAAAATGTACTTGAGACTTTTCACAAGCTTTTCTGGATCACATTTTGGAAAAACACTATGCGTCACATTTATATTTAGAAGTTACTATGGTAATATTTCTGTTATTTTATATACATTTACTTGGAATGTTTGATGAATTCCTCGGTGGTCACTGTTTTGGGTTCTGCAGTAATCATGTTCGTATATAACTACATACAGAGTGTGTTCTGTTCATGCTTCCACAGTTTTAAGCAGCACCCATGGGGCCTTCCCTCCCTGCGGACCCACATACACTGAGCAGCAGTCTGCATTGTGCTGACCCACTTACAGACAACATCTATAAGCAGATTTTGTGGTACTGCAACAGTCAACAATCTGACAACACATTCACTGTAACACACACTTCTCTTTCTCACCAGCTTGATTGGTGGTAACGGTGACAGACACGCTCTGGGCTGCCCCTACTCCACTGGCCTGGGAGACCCCGTTGAGTGCGTGCACAATGAAGATGTAGTGTGTGTGGGCCCTCAGCTCGCTCACCACCACCCTGGTGGTCTTCAGGCCGGTCTGGCCGGAGAGAAGAGCACGTCAGAGCTGCAGGGCAGACAGAGCTGGGAGCCAGAGATGGAGCCTGAGCCAGTTCTCGGGTAATCGTCAGGTACTGGTCTGCTTTGGAAGACGCCTCTCCCTGACTGGATTTCAGATCCCACAATCCCCTGGTCCGACTGCATCCCCAAGCCACTGTGCTGAGCTTCAGGCTGGGTGATGCTGCGATTCCTCGGGACGAGGGCTTTACCGCCGCTGTGACTGTGGCTGCCTGTTTGACAGATGAGACACTCCACGCTGTAGCTGGTGTCACTTCGCCCTCCCAGCCGGCGAGGGGGAGCCCACTCCAAGACCACCGAGGTCTCATTCACAACTGAGATGAGCTGTTGTGGCGCTGAGGGTGGCTCTGAGGGGGAGAAAAGGATAAATTGAAAGTGAAAAAAACCAACCACATATAGTGTATATTCCATAGTAGACAGAGGAAAAATTGGAGTAGATGGGTGGGTGGGTGAAATATAGACATCTGGCATCAGTCTGAAAACCAGAATGTTCAGAGATGTTTTTGATGGGTTGGATATTTTCCTCTGTGGCATCTCTTTTTGTGTGTATCTGAGATACTGTGTGTGTATGTGTGTGTGTGTGTGTGGTGTGTTTTCATTTTTCCCAGGCCAAGGAAACCATGTGCTGTATATAGCCATAATTAGTTTTACGACACACAGACCGAGGTCTCCGACTATTTCACACAGAACCTACTCACAGACTTAGAGTAAGACAGAGAGAGAGAGAGTGAGGGAGGGAGAGGGAGAAAGAGAGGACATTCATTCACTTTTCAATTTCTTAAGTTATCGCTCCCAGACAGGATGTAGATGGGGGCTTAGTCATAAGTAACGGAATCATGAAACAGAGGTGGCATTCAGACAAGTTTGTGTCTCCCTCTGTTTGGTAGAGATAGAGAGGCTGGAAAACAATGGGCACATTTTTTGCTTTTATTTGCAAGCTATGCACACACACACGTGTCTGTGTTTTCACTCACGTATTGTCTTCCTGGTATGGGTGACTTTGTGTGTGTGTGTTCTTACGGGTACAAGCCATGGAGGGAGGGTCACTGTCAGCACGGAAGAAGCCAGAGTGGCAGTCGCAGACGGTCGCCCCTTCTCTGAGTGAGTGGCTGTGTGGAGGACACTTGGAGCATCCCGCATCTGACGACCTGGCTTTGTAGAAACCAGCAGAACAGGCTGCAGAGAGACAGAGACACAGAGGACAAAGCTGATTAAAACTCCACTTTACAGAGATGATAAAGGTTACTGGACATGTGGTTGCTCAACTTGTGTGCTGGGATTCGTGTCTGCGCCTTCAAACTGGGACCACACTGATCCAAACCTAGTGCTGGCAAAACACTAACTGAATGAAATTAACACAGAACTTTTTTAAGTTGTGCTGTGGAGAATTTAACAACTGATGGTGCTGTGGAGTAGAATTTAATGAGTGGGGACCAGCACATACATTAATTGTCCTCTTGAAGAAGGTTGTCTTGTTTGTTTGATCGATTAGAGGATAAACACTTTTTCCACATGTTTGATTATTTAAAAAATAAAATGATAAATAATAAATAAAATGATGCAGATCTCCAGTCTTGTGTTTCTACACATTGATGAAAGAGTGAAATTTAGGTTTTACAAAAAATTTCGAGGTTTGAACTTTGCCATTATTTCATGATGGAGATGGTGAGTTTATCGGTTAAAGTCCACCCTGGCACTGGTTACAAGCAGTGTAGTCAACACTGACTTAAGGCCAGCTGACCTCTGACCCTAGATGCAATCTTTGTCATCTCCTGTATTGACTCCATCAAGCCCAGACAAGAAGCTAATCAACATATGTAGTTTTTTTTTTCTCTTTGGACATTTGCATCCAAGGAGAAATGCATCAAGAGAGAGAAATAGATATAACGTGAGGAGGAGGAGCACTTGGACTTCTTTTATCTTTGATTTTGATGAGCGAAGAAAGAAACACCTAAAAGAACACTTAGTGATCAGCTCCCACACACATACACACAGAAACTAGAAACAGAACTGAATACATCAAAACTCCACAGTGCTCACAGCCCACACAAATATAATTGACATTTAAATATATGAAAGAGGAGAAACAGAGAAAGAGAGAGGGTGAGGGAGAGACAGGGGAGTGGAGGAGAGAAATCTCTCTGTATACCAAGGAGTTCATGCATTGACAGAGTAACAATACAATAAATGAGTGCATAATTATACCGCTTGACATCCACTGGTGAAGCAAAAGAGATGGCAGAGCATGGCTGGTTGGAACCATTTTTTTTTCTCTCTTTACTTTCAGAAGGAAATCCTTCATTTGTTTCAACTGCAATCATTTTTTCAACACCTTTTTTTCATCATTATTCCCTATTCATCCCCCTTCCTCAATCCAGCCGTCTTTCCCGACTCTCTCCTTTCACATTTCCAAGGCAGATGAAGACATCCCAGTGGGAGCGGATTGGAATGTGGGAATAGTGTGTGTGTGTGTGTGTGTGTTCAAGTGTGTGTGTGTGTTCAAGTGTGTCAGGATGCTTTATGACACACTCATCAGTAGATGAGAGAGAGGAAGTCTCCTCTGTAATCTACTCACACCGACCATCCTGCCCCATCTGTGTGAGCCTCTATAGATTTGCGCTTTCACACACTTGCTCACCCTGCCTTTCACATTTTTCACAACCTCCCTCATTCTCTCCCTGTGCACTTCCTCCTCGACCTCCACTTATATGGCTTTGTGTCTCTAGCTGGCTCTTTCTCTATCTCCATATATCCCTCTAGTCTCTAAGTGTCAAACTGTGAGAAAGCTTTGAAGCTGGTGGTGTTGATAGTCCGATACCGACACCAGATTCAAACGGGGCCGCTCAAAAAACACACGCATGGCTGAGAACCTGTCGTCGAAACCTGTAAATTCATAAACACATTTACAGCTGATAAGACCAACTTTCATCTGGTGAATGATTCATCATGTTGTGTCAGCTGATACCGTCAAATGCAACATGAAAGACGGTGTCATTATCATGCTCCTGCTGTTCTGCACATTCCTTTGTTTTTAATCATCAAAGTAGGTGAGGCAGGCATGGACGGGAAAGAGGGGGAATTAAAAACACAGAGAAAGTATTTGACCTGCTAAGGATTTAGAGGTTGATTACAGGGCTCAGCAAGACTCTGCTGGGGGGTAGGACTCTGCCTTTGTCTCCTGTCCCACCCAGTCCTCTAACCTCGTCTCCAACGAGGAGGACAGAATGGAGAGGGAACAGAAAGAAGGGGAAAGAAAGGAGCAAGTATTTGAAGCCATAAACTTCCGTCAGTGCCCTCTCATGTCTCTGTTCTCTCTGTTGTCTGTAGCCTTTTGTGTCTTTTTAAGCACTGCTTTCCACCAGGGGGGTGAGTGCAGCTGACCTGGAATAAGAGCTCATGAGGGTGTCATTAACCTGACATTAACCCTACGCTACCGAGAGCTCCACCAGTAAACTGGTATGGACCTGGTGACAAACATACACACATACTGATAAGATAAGGTGAAACCTTGGCTAAGATGTGTGTGTGTGGGAGTGTGCGGACGTGTTCACATTCTGCCTCTTAGGAGGACAATAAATACACTGTAATCAGCTGCTGAGCTGTTGGAGACAAAGTTAGAGAAAAGTAAGGGACGGGGAAGGTTGACTAGGAGAGACAGCGAGAGAAAGAGACTGACAAGGAGCACGAGATAAAGAGGTGAAGAGAAAAACAACAGTGAGGAGGAGGCAGAGACACGCAGGGGAAGGTGCCCTTTGATTACTATCAGCATTGTCGGCATTTGCATATGCATTCTTCTGCTACCTAAAATGCAAATGCAGCTCATTGCGAATCCGGCTAAGAGCCTAGTCGGCATACTGTATGCGTCTCTGCGTGTATCGCTGTGTGTGTGTGTGGATGTATTCTCCTTGACCCCATGTTATCTGTCATCATCCCTTGTTCCTTGCCAGCAGAGAGTTGTAGATGGAAGGAAGTACCCCTGACCGCTTCAGCCTGACACCTGTCTCTGTGATGGATGGAGAGAGGGAGGGCCAGATTGACGGATGGATGGATGGATTGATAGACTGCCACACGAGAAGGCGGGACACTATTAATCACAGGGGTCGTGCCCTGTTAATTAAAGCCCACAGAAATGCTGGAGAGAAGCAGAAGTGATTCTTATCTTCCCCTGCTGTACGTCTTCATTGAAGCGACCGCCTGCCTCCCACAAAAAAATCAAACTGACAGTCCTGTGTCGTCTGGTGCCAAATTCATCTCATATCTCACATCTCTTCAGAGTTGGTTTGCATTTAAAACCTCCGTGTGCTCAGTGGAAGCCGCAGCTTTAAGTTTGTCTAAATTTAAATACTCACAAAAAAACTGGAGGTTTGAAGAGAAATGTGTGTATGTGTGTGCTTGCCCAAAGCCAACAGTGCAAACATTAGCATGTGAAAGGAGCTCCACAACAATACCCTCCACCGCCCCCCAATCACACTCTGAACACCCAGCAGCACCCCCACCCTGACCGGGGATCAGGGAGGAGAGTTGAGGAAGAGAAAGGAGGGATAATGAGAGCAAGACAGAGAGAGGGAGAGCAGAGCTTGTTCCGATGCCAAATAGCTACAGACGGCCCGGTGGAGCTGGCAAACCTCCGCCTCCACGTTGAAACAACCTGGGACAGGGGACACAATGCTTCACATACACACACACACACTTTGATTGTGATGGTGGAATGCAAACCATTCCCCCCACCTGGGCTTGGCTTGCCTCAGACAATCACTTGGGCCATTCCACTGTCTTTGACTGCTCACAAACACACACACACTCCTCTTTCCTCTCTGCTTGCCCCACCACTCTTTTCTAGGCATTACCGGGCACCCCTCCAAACAGTGAGTATATGGGAGGGAGGGCTTTGTTTGGATGAAAACTGGAGATACAGTGTGCACACACATGTACACTGGTGCACACACACACACACACACACGAACATGCACATGCACATGCATGCATACGCACGCACGCACGCACGCACTTAAACAGCAAACAACATGTCCAGAGTCCAGAAATGCGATGCAATAATTAGAGGGACTGAATGCAACGATTACACACTCTTTCTATCATCCGCTCATTCTTTCTCTCTGTCATCTCTCTTTCACTGTGGCTGTCTTTCCCTCTGCCTCTCTCTTCTGCCTCTTTTCATCCCTCTCGTCCAAACACTTTCTGCAGCTGACAAGACACTGCAGGTGCGTTGGAAAGAAGCATAAGCATGAAATCTGTCTGGACGGAGGGAACACAGGATCACACACATGCAGGCAAACACACACACACACACACACACACTGTCACACGCACACATGCAGAAAAACATTCCAACCCTCCAGGCAGTGAGCAGGATCAGACGACAGAAGAAAGAGGCCAGTGGAGAGACAGTGAAACAAAAAGTAGAAGGCTCCTCTGTCATTCCGCCTCTCCAGCCGTTCGCATTATTTCAAATTCTCTCTGTTCTTTCTCCTCTGCTTGCCTCTTGTCTCTCCTCCCTCATTTCCGATCCTCCCAGACGGATCGCAGCTGTCAAACTTTTGACGTCTTCATCTACCTCGGTCATGACCCTGCACTCTGCAGCTAAACTCTCTCTCTATGTGTACGTGGCTGTCAGTCAGTTTTTGACGTCTTCATCGGGCTCAGTCATGACCTCGGTCTTAACCGGGAGTTTAGAAAAGAGGGGGAGTTCCCTCTCTCTTGTGTTCCTCTACTCGTCCCCTTTGCACTCGATGACAAACCCCAGCAGGGGAGGGGCGGCTCTCCATTGATGCCTTCTGCTGTCAGTGGCCCTCTTTCAATCCTCCTCTAGCCCCATTCAGCAACTAATCCCTTCTTCCTCTCCAGAGCTTCTCCTCTCATCCTCTCCATCCTCATTACTCTGTGTCAACACTGAAAATGAACTTTTCACATCTCACCACATTAAGTAATTCTACTCTAGCTTCAGTTCAATTGAGCAGGAGTTTTGGGTTATTAAACGCTCTTTACCAATGCAGAAGTATTTCTGCAGAAGTAAACCGTGGTTATTGAACCTGAGCTCTTTGCGCTCTTTATTTAGCTCTCCTTAATTCTTATTGAGAAAAATGCTGCAAACAGGAATCAATCTAACTAAGGAGATAACATTTATGATCAATTTTACATAACACAAGCATGAATAAATAATTTCTATGATTTTAGCCTCTCTGGATTTGTTTGTGTGCTTGCTATGATTAGAGCTATTTGGTGGATTACATAAAGGATATGTAGGAGTTTGACATTTGGTAAATATGTACATTTGCTTCTCTAACCAGAGTTCTAAATGTGTGTTGTATATGAAGCTGAAGCCAGGAGATGATTAGCTTCGCTTAGCTTAGCCTAGCATAAAGACTAGAGAAGGGCAAAACAGCTAAACTGGCTCCATCCGGGGGGACAACATCCACCTATCAGCACGTCATGAACTCAATTCTTTTGTTTAATCAATGCAAAATCCAAATAAGCCTGAGGTAGTGGCATCCTGATCATGTGCACACACATATATGTGTACCGAGCCTTCAACTGCCTCAAACATTTTACTAGCAACATATTTTAGAGACAAAGGGGCAATAATAAACAATAGCGGTTCAGGGATGTGACTGTGCATATTTTGCAAGTTCATGACATTTTAAAGACAATATTTAATGATCACTGTTCGAGTCTATTTGTTTTTTAATCTCATCCAGCTCTTAACTTAACTTTCTGTGATTATAGTGTTTTGTTTTATGCTTTTGTCATCCTTCCAAAATTCTCATTATTGAGAGAAGTGAGGAACAACAAACAATGCTCAGAAGAAATTACTTAGTATGTGGAATGATTCCACCTCTACACAAACTTTAATTACTCCAGGTCTCAGGGGGGGAGTTTAAACCGGCTAGTTTAAAATGTCTCCGGGGAAGATTAATACCAAGTGACGTTAAAATCAGCTTTCAGTAATCTTCTGAATACCCTTGACTCCTCCTCCATCCCTTTGACACCTGACAAATTGACCACATCTCATCCGTAATACTCTGATGCACTAATCAGGTGATGCTTACACTGCGTGAACTCGCCTTGCAGTAACAGCTGATTGAGATGTAACATTCATTTATTCGGCTTTTTTTCATGACCTGGCAGGACTTGGACGCAGATGAGAATAACTGACCTGTTTGACCAGCCATGAAGAGAAATTTTTTCTCAGGAAGGTTGCAACTATTTTCTTCTTCTGCACTTTTGGCCGCACCTTTCCTGCTGCACGATACTGCACCACCACATTGGCGTAATGCTACAACCGCAGTTACAAAACACAGAGAACAACCAAGTGCAGTACCTGGTAGAAAGTAAGCCAACAGAGTTTGAGCTCTTGATCTAACTCTCAGCCGCCAAGAATATAGTGAGGGGACATGATTCCCCTTTTGTCCGCACTTGCTGTGCAGAATCAAGGCAGCATGTAATGACCAGCGCCTCCGTCCAAGCTATGTTCTGTCAGTCTGTCTGTCTGCATAAGTCTGTTGTACTGACTGAGTGAAGACATGTGAGCCCAGAGATCCACGGGCCCTCTGACCTTAGTGACAGGAGGAGAGACAGATCATCTAAATCTCCCCACAAATCTATCTGCTTTTTCCCTCCATCCCGCTCCGCCCTCCCCCCTCTCTTTCTCTGCGAATTTCAAACTTAAAATGGGAGAAGCGTTAAGGCGTCTATCCAATACTGCAGGGTCAGAGTTTTCGCTGAGCAGCGTTCGGTATTCATCCAGACTTTGATGGATTTCCACTGAGGCAGCTGAGCCCAGCCAACAACCTGACAGGCAGTGAGAGCGGGGAGACGGAGAAGAGTGCAGCAGATAGATAGATGGCACCTCACATCTGCTGGAAGTTCAACGGAGTCAAGGGTCTCCCCTAAATCTAGTTGAGGAGGAACATCTTTCAGGCCTCTGGGACCACCCCGCAAACCTCCTCCTCTTTTCAGAGGGAACAAACGGGGCAAGTGGGGTGAAGATTTTAGAGAACGTTTGTCACGTTGAGAATTTTGGCTCCAATTGCAAAAAAAGAGTCAAGCTTTTTTTTTCTCTATTTATCGCCAACTGGCACCAACTGCATCCCTCTCTTTATGTCCATCTCTCTTTCTCTCTCCCAGCATCTCTTCTTTTCTCTTTGAATTATGGGTCTGTTTGTTATACAATTAGCCTGCTGGGATAGGCTTCATAAATAAAACCGAAGGGGCAGATCAGTGATTCGCTTCCCCCCTGTCTTTCTGTTGGTCTCTGTCCATCTGCATATGTGTGTGTGTGTGTGTGTGTGTGTGTGTGTGTGAGCGTGCGAGCGAACATGTTGTGCGTCTCTTATGTATTTGCCTGAAAAGGGGGAGTGAGGCCATGTTGTAAAAGTGTCTCCATCAAGTCTGTTGTCCCCCAGACACCCCCCCCTTTCTCACACAGATACACACATACACGTTGTAAACTTCACTATCACAACAGTCGCTTCCAAACATTACACGTCACCCGTGCCTCATGTATGTTGGTGAGAGGTGTGAACAGCTTGCATATTTGTTACCGTAAAGTTCAGCCCAGATTTGTAAGTGATAGAAAGGCATTTTTGTCCAGATGGCTGTTGTTATGACAGCACACCTCACACTGAGACCTGAAAGCTTCTTCTAATACAAAAAAGACTAAAGCACTTAAAAGTCTGTTTACATCTTTAAGATAATGAAGAAACTATAATGAATATTAAACAACAGTGAGTAATTTGTTATGATGAGAAGCCTTACATGACTCCCTCCAACACTGGGACCTTTAAATACATGTATCACTCTGCTTTACAAGTTATTTCCAGAAATAACATTTGAATTCAATGATGCATGTTTGAAGCCTGGATACTTCAGCAAACAGCTGTGGTAACGTGTTGACAGAAGCAAACTAGCGATTAGTGATACACTGGCTTGCTTTCTGGGAAGAGTTAGAAGTTCACACGTACCATTCTCATGACTGTCCATTAAAAACGAGACTGCGGATGAGAAACAGTTGGTTTAGCGTAACGACTGAGGACAGTGGGAAACAGCTAGCTTGGCTCGGAAGTTAACAAAATCTGTACTGTGTAAACAGAAACATAAAGCTCACCAATCAACACATTCCATAAAAATGTTCTGTAAAATTGACAGGTTCTGGTTTTATGTGGGTGTACAGGAGCCTTCTGGAGGCTTGCTGTTACTGTGACCTTTGCAAAGCAATCAGTAGAGCCTTCTTAAGATGTAATGTGTTAATTGAGGAGCTTTAAAGTTGTTGGTAGGTGGACTTTGTTACCTTTGGACAGAGCGCTTTGTTCCCAGCCTTTGTGCTAAGCTAAGCTAACCCTCTCCTGGCTCCAAGTCATATTAAAATGTGTTCACACCAGTTAGTTCTGCTGTAAACGTTTATGTTCTGCAATGTATTCCTTTATCAACTATATCCAATCAACATTTGCACTGCACAAAGTTGTGATCAAATTTACTATCATATTCATTGGTGGAGAAAAAAAACATGCAAACGGATACATTGTGCTGCCATGTTGTGGAACATACTGCATGATTGAATCCATGACCAGATGGCAAAAATGGCCGTTGTGCCCCTTTATGACAGAATTTCGAAACATATTGCTTGGAAAATGATGAGAACAATCCACAGGCTAATCAAGAAGCAGGTGTTAATGAGTACACAAGTTCTCTGTCAATGTTTTCCATCATTAGCGGGTAGCTTGTTAAGTCGAGCACTAGTGAGTGTTACTCACAGAGACACAGGTTGTGGAAGTGGCGACCCAAGGGGAGAACAGAGCTCACAGCAAGACGAGGTAGACCATCATAAAAACAAACAACAAATTAGCTAATTAATTCTGCTGCATCACTTACCTTTACATGCTCCCCCCTTATCTTCATATCCCGGGTTGCAGAGACATCCACCAATAGGAACTAACCATTCTCCATCCGCACCGCAGTACATTTTAGGCTCCTCTCTCTCTTCTGATTGGTTGACACAAGACCCCCTGACTTCCACTAAGGAGGACGTATCAGCCCCGGTGACAGTGTCAGGAAAAGTTGCCAGGTTGCGGATGGTGAGGGGGCAGTTTTGTAGAAAACCCTGACGGAAACTAGAGCGATACAGGCGCCTACATCCTGAAAGGCCAAGTAGAAGCCTTTCCGAGTTGTGACCTTAACATCTCGCACCTCAGTGTTCAGCTTCATGATGCGGTCTCCAACGTCCACCTAGATGGAAAGATGCGAGAGAGATTAATGAAAAGTGCAGTAAAGCGTGTCATCTCTTATTAATTCAATTTACTTGTTTAACCTAAAGTGGGAGTTGCTACTGAACCATGGCACATCTTCACACTTTCAGCATTTGGCTCCATCCAGACTTACTTCTATTGATTACAAAAGGTAAAATAAGCTTTAACGCATACAATGCTAAAATCAAGTTATTTTAGTGAGGACTAAGCAAAAGCTCCCTGCCAAAATGTGTGGGATGGTGAAATGGACATCTGAGGTAAAAATGCTTGTAAAACAAATAAAGAAATTGCAGCTAAGTGCCAGGGGGGTTTATTTTCCAGATAAGAGCAAATTAAAGTGAGTGGAGGAGGGATAAAGAACTCGAAGGCTGACTCAGTTGATTAGTGTTACCTGGGTGAAGCTCTCGTCTGCTGCCACAGTGTCCACCTTAATGAAGCTGCTCTCTTTGATGTAGCTCTCCCTGTCTTCGTTTGACTCGTGGTAGTACAGATTGAATGTCTCCTGCACGATAAAGGAGCAAGAAAAAAGAGAGAGTAAAATGTCTATTTATCATCATCAGGGCTCGTCTTTTCTCTAATATGATAATGAGTTGGGGGGGGGGACGTGAATAATCAGCAGCTGTAATATATAATAAGAGAGTTAGAAGCAGTCTGTCCATTGAGTAATTAGCATAAAAGTGAACATGTTAAAAAAGTCAAGCCTCTGAAAAGAATCTTTGTTCATCTTTTTCCTGTACCTTGCAGGTGCCGGTGACCCCTGGCAGGCTGTTACAGTCTCTCAGCGTGAACTTGACCTCCACATAGACCCGCTGAGCGCCGGACCGAGGGATCCAGTCTGTCCTCAGCCAGTTGTTTTGATTGGGTTCCAGGACGTTACACACCTGGTATGTTCTGATGGGGATGTTCTTCTCATCCATTATACTCACCTCTTCCCACTGCAAGTGAACACACAAAGTTACGCTGCTACACGCGCCTTCCATGAATATTTAATTCTTACTTTGAAGGCTTCCAACTTCATTGCAACACAGGCTCCATCAAAGTCAATATTAATTGCCAAAGTTGTGAAATTGTCATGTGGTAGAACTGTCAAGAGCAGGTTTAAATCAGCAAAGACATAATGCCTTCAAGTGATCAGAAAAAGTCAGAAAAATAAACACACTGTACACAGTGTGAGAAGGTGTGTGACAACGGAACCGTCTTGTATTTTTAAAGTTTGCTGGCGCTCAAGTTTCAGATGTTAGAGTTTTTGACAAGTACTTGAATGTAACAACCAGGAACGGCCCTAAGTAGCAGCTGCAGATAATACAGCAAGCGTGGAGAGAGTTAAGGCGGTGCTCAACAATGCTCCCTCTGGGCTTTGCAATGTACATCTCTCATCCTATCTGGGTTGCAAGATTTTTTAACCTGTGCTTTGCCCCCTTTTATTGCCTGTGTCCTTGATTTACCTTGAATCTCCTCTCTCACCTGTTATAAATATTCAGTGCAAAAGGCAAAATTGAAGAAGTATTCATAGTAACGCTTGGAAGGGATGAAGCAAAAGGTATATCATCCATATTTGAAAAAGCACACACACGACCACACAACTGCCATGTGCTGGTATGAACTGAGACTGATGACATAACCAGCCTAAACTTCATCACCCAAATCTAATCTTGTGCCCTTGAAGGCACGATCTTTAACAGAGACATATTCGTACAGAAGGGGTGAGCAGAAAAACATGCTCATTCCTCCTAAATACAGAAAAGCAAGTTCACGTATATTTCAAATGTGGAGGAGCACGCTCTAATTCACTATCGTTTGAAACCTCACAGGCTAACATTAGTTCTCACATCAATATTCTGCACTGGACAGTGGTTCAGATTTGTTGCGACTCCAAGGTTTTTACAAGTGAAAGAGGCTCATCCCTCACTGCACCATCCATCTCAGTAGAGCTGACTATTTGCCTTGTACTGTGACCCTTCAAATGACCGCTGAGCCTCCCAACTCCAAATTGGCTTTTTATTGCCACTGAATAATAATCTGCTCTCTCCCTACCAGCGAGAGCTGTATACACACTAAATGCACCATGTCGAAAGAGGGCAAACAGGAGAGAGAGAGAGAGAGAGAGAGAAAGTGTGTGTGTGTGTGTGTGTGTGTGTGTGAGTGAGTGAGCTGGGGGGCTCTGTGTGTTAGCGTGTGTCTAATTGGGCCTGATCAATATGTCATCAGGTCCAATCTTATTGGTATCAGTTTATCACAGATAGTTTAACATATAGATTGATGTGCATGTTGGCAGATATGCAAAAATACATTTGAATGTCTCCATTTTCATACACATTTCACCTTAAATCCTCTCAATTAAAATGTTCTTTGTGCTAATTGGATTTGTTTTCTGATACATTTTTTCCCATCTACTGTCTCAAAGCCATCTTTGACAATAATATTTTATATTTAAATGTTGGCCGATAAATCATTATCACATTTCGTCATCAACATGGTATCGACTTTGAAAACCAAGCATCGGGACACTGGCTCTTCAGTGTTACTGTGTCTTCCATGCACAATATGTGACTATAGGAGCATCCACGCATGAGCAAGAGCAAGAGCACGAGCATGAGCATGAGCATGAGCACATGGTTAGGTCTTTGTGTGCCGTGTGTTGTTTAGTATATGAGTGTGTCTTTGTGGTGAAGAGAGCTGTAGAAAAAGCTGTCATGGAGTATGATGCCTACTTGTCTGGTCTCCTTTGGAGTCTTTGTCAGCAGACAGAAATCACAGTTGTCAGAAGAAAAAAAAAGCTCTGCACTTGCAACAGTCATACAGAAATGGTGTTTTGCATGTGTGTGTGTGTGTGTGTGTGTGTGTGTGTGTAACTAAAGGATGCGGAAGGTGGGGGGTGCCTGTAATGAAAAGCTCAGTGCGTGCAGACCAGGACCCTGTCAATCAAGCAGCTTGTGAGAGAATGAGAGCATGGTGACTTGAAAAAAATAAGAGTCAAGTTCACCAATAACTCTTAAACAACAAAAAAGGTGAGAGAAACACTGAGCAAATGGGAAGGAGGAGGAGGAGGAGAAGAAGAAGAGAAGAAGAAGAAGAAGAAGAAGGAGAGAGAGAGGATGCACTGATGGCAGACCACAATGTACCAACAATAAAAAGTACGAATAGATAAGAGGAGATGACATGCAGTAGATATTTCAAGGATTCATTTTGGCAACTGCATGGTAGTAAAAATCCCTAAAAAATGACACCCACCACCAAGCTGGTTTATGCCTTTCCTTGTGCCAAACGCAACGCCAGCACTCTCATATTAGCACTTAGGCTTGGTGAACAACAGCACATTTTCAAAATCTGTGGGATGATTATTTACAGTTTCCAGACTAAGTGTGTGCAAGTGTATGTGCGTGTGTGCGTGTTTGTGTCTGTGTGAGAGGGAGTGTTTTCCAAGGAGAGACCATATCTGTAAAATAAAAATCATTAAAGAAAAAATAAAAAAAGGAGAGAGAGGCTCCCACTCACCCCTCCCTCTGAAGGACTGGCTGCCCATTTCAGCTCTCCTGGCACTGTCCTGGTATCCAGCAGGGTCACTAAAATGCACATGGACACACACACACACACAGGTGGTATAAAGGAAAACAGCCTTATATAGCAACAATATTCTTATTTCTTAATGAGAAACAGGTATATAAGCACTTGAAGGACTTGACCACACTATGTAAAGAATTACCACTCATATGTGGAAAAACAAAAGCTGATTGAGTTCATGTGCATTAATCACTGACGTATTATCAGATGAATAAAATATCTGTATAATTTCTTCACCTAATCGATTTGAAGGCGTCAAATCTGGTTCATGCATAAGAAAACAACCAAGAAGTATGAGTTTGGGGCTTTAACCGCTTATGATTAAAAGAGTCTTTCACACTACACTGTTCACTACAGTGGCCACATCATGTGAAAATATCCAAGAAAACAAAAGATCTTCATGACAGCAGCAGAGAGAGAGAACATGCAGCTGAACTCCTTGGAGGCGCAACTCTGTCAGAAACCATAAGAAACGCCAACAACTGTGGAAAATCTCCCAGAAATCCAACTTTTGAATTGTGAAAAGTGCCGTGCATTTTTCGCCCTGCTCTTTCCCATCCTGCGGGACGCGCACGGAGCGCACGCAGCCGCGTCTCTCCCACCGTCCGCCAGCGGAAAACCCCGCCGCGTCCCTCATCTCCACCGCCGCTTCCCTCCTCCTCACTCACCTTCGTTTGGTGGATAAATCCTCGTCCTCGAACTCGAAACTAGTGTAATTATCCAGATGAAGGTGGAAAACGTTCGCCATACATTTGCAGCCATGTGTGCCGACGTGTGGAAGCGTGCGTGCTCCCCGTTGGCTCTGCGCGCTGGCTGAAGCGGCTCCATCCCGGTGGGAAAAGTGTGTGTGAATGAACCCAAGTGTGAAAGCGAGTTGGATGCAGCAGCGGATACTGGGGCGGTCTCTTCCACTCAGATGCTTCCCTTAATGGTAATTCAAACGGCAGGAGCCAAACAACACGCCGTGCTGTGGTCCATGTCAGCGTCAGTGTGTCATCTCCAGAGTCACATTTGAGGTGATACTGTCAAGTGAAGGATATAATGTGGTTGACTTACTGGTGGGCTCTGTGGATTAAACAGAGGGGTGGAGAAAGCACTGTAACACACCCCTGTATAGAACTGACTGTAGTCACTTTACATTGATTTGATTAAAAAATAGTGAGGTGAGTTTCATTCATCTCAACAACCTCACTCTGAGACCACTTGTTTAAGGTAAAGAATAGAGGAAAGGGTTAAAACACCCACTATACAGTCAGAAGTGACATTTAGCAGCGGTGACCTTAAGGCGCCAGCATGGCTTGGGGTCACATGTGTCACATCATCACGTTTTGTTTTGTTTTTTAACACACAATCACGCAGGCTGAGACAGGAAGCTCAAAACCTGAGTGTATGACTATTTCCTAATAAAAAGCTGCACTGCCTGAACGTGCCTTCATTGCAACTGAGGTGGTTGGAAGCTCTTTGTCCTGAGGAGCGTCAACACTGAAGAGTGTGACTACAGCGCCACCTGTTGATGGATGCTGGGGGGAGGAGGAGAAACCCAATGGTTGATCAGGGGTATTTCATCACAGGCTGTTGGATATTTAACCCTGATAAGAATAATGTGCTTCAATATTTCAACCATCTAGTATTGTTGTCTATGAACCCCAGATGAAGATGAGAGGGTGCAGGACTGTGGCCCTGTGTGGAGGCATGGTGGAGCAAACAAAGAGCCGCCTCATGACCCGTCCTCCTACACTCTCCCCGTCTCAAAGACTGTGGTGAACAATTGCGGTGGAAGGAAGCACAGCCTGAAGAAGTGAACACGTCCATATTCATCAATTGGGTTTTTCCCTGTCTGACGACAAACGGTGAAACGGGGACATGCACCACTTTTAGCACTCTCACGATCTCTTCTGAAAACGACCAACAAAAGCTTCCTGAGTGTTTCAGTCTGGTTTCAAGTAGGCTGATTTAAGCTGGAGATTGTATGTATGTCTGCATTTGCATGTAGTGTCTGTGTGATTCTCCATCGCAGGCCGGTCTCCATCTCGCTTTGTGTCTCCACAGTTGCTATGCCGAAACCATCTCGATCCCCTGTAAGGCATCATAATGGACCCAGGAAGAGCATCTGGCGTCTTTGAGACGCCAAAAACGATCTCCGTGCTTCAACCTGCCACTCTTCCCCCATCCACCATAATACGGTTTTCACGTTTCATTCTCCCCCATCGCCACGACAGACTGCGCAATCACAAAGACCCAATTAGCCAAGAGGGGATCACGATTTCGCTTGCGGACCCATGGGCCAATCGCATCGTGCGGCGTACGGCGAGGGCCTATGGGGCAGCGGCGCAGGTGGGAGGGACATGTCTGTGGGGCGGAGGTGTCAGAGTGACAGGGATGGAGAACGGTCCCGTTGTTCTGGTCATTTGTGTCACCCAAGTTTTGATTGATGACCGTCGGGATGTTTTTCCCACTCTCCCTTGAGATTCTCAGCTCTCTGGAGGGGGTTTCGACACCACAACAGGCCCCCACGCCACAGACCCCTACTTTAAGTTTGGCCCTTTGCCCTGCGCCACACAAACACACATCTACACCCACAGAAACACACATACACACTTACTTTTTTGTTCTATTTGGGGCCCCAGATGGCTTCTGCCCACACATCTGTATTGTAAAGCACTAAATATAGGCCCTGTGTGTGTGCTGGTATGAGTGAAAGCGTGTACCTGCATTCACACACGTACAGTTTCTCCAGGAGTCTAATAGTGAGGAGGAAAACGGAGAAGACAGGAAGAAATAAAGCAAAGTACATAGAAAGTAGCCAAATGTAAATGCGTGCTTGTGTGTGAGAGTGTGTGAGGAGAAAAGCCCGAGGGACGGTAGGTGTGTGGGCGGCTGAGAGAGATGAACAAAAGAAGCAGAGAAGAGAGATGAGGAGCAGCGCATTGCCAGTGAGGATTTGATTGGGTGGGTGGTGGTGGTGGTTGTGTAGGGGGGGGAAGTAGCGTTGGGTGTTGAAAAAGGATCTTCCCTCAAAGCCTCACTAAGATATTCCTGGAGCGAGTTAGGGTTTCATTTGGCTTGCAGTCCAACACAGAGTGCTTACATCGTACTGGGAGCTCAAACCACTTAATATTCATACAACTAGACTGATATTCTCCAGGTTATGTGACAGATAATAGTCACATTTTCTGAATCTGGGCGATGCGAGCGTGTGTGGTTGAACTGCTGGGGTCGAAGAAGCGTCATTAGCTTGTCAGAGGCGTTTCATTTGTTCCCAGTTCTCTCCCTAACAGCTGCTAGTCTGGCGAGTTACTGAATTCATGTGTGCACGAGCATGCACGTGTGCGTCTTTGCGTGTTTGCATGCGTGTGTGTTCAGTATTAACAAAGACAGGAAGTGAACAGAAGGTTACATCAAAAACACCAAAACACCAAAAGTGCATGTTTGTGTGTCTGTTTGCCATGCTTCATGTGTCACTTTGATGACTGTGGAAATCTCAATCAGCATCTAACCCCAGTGTATGTGTGTTTGTGTGGTGTGTGTTTGTGTGCGGCTGCATAAACATGGTGTCAGAGTGATGAGATGTTCTCTCCATCCATCTGTTCTGCTGGCATTTCTATCTTCAGAGGGTTACAATAGAGGAGAGAGGGAGAGAGAGGGAGATGGAGATGGAGAGAGAGAGAGAGAGAGATAAACAGTCGAGTGAGGAGATTTCTTGATAACGCTGGTTTTGTCTGTCAGTCAGCAGAGCATTAACACTCTCTCAGGTCACTCGTGAAACTCTCATGTGATCTTTAAGAATGTGTGAGAGTTCCTCAGTACGTGCAAGCAAAGCTGCCGGAGCGTCTTCCTGTGGATGTGGTTAGGTTACGAGTGTGTGTTTGTGCCTTTGTGGACATGTGAGTGTGTGTTTGAGAGACAGAGAGAGAGATATTTCATTGTTCTGTTCCTCCTTATCTAGCGTCTCAGCAGAGAGCCCATGCTGTTTTTCCCCCTCAGCGATGTGACCCGGCTGTGATACCACGAACCCTCCTCACTGCAGATAACAGACCACCCTAAAAATACTCCTCTTTCTACCACTCCACTCTCCTCCCCTCTGTTCTCCTCACCTCTCCTGGCTGACTGTATCCTCCGGAGTCTCCCCGACCAGGGTTGGCTCTGCCAGACTAAAATACCTCTAGGCAATTTTAATTTTATATTTCCCCCTGTTTTTGTCTTCTACTACTTGCTGTGTTGGTGGCCATGGATGTTACGGCGTTGGTTTGAACAGCAGAAGTGTAACTCAGACTGTTACATCACAAGTTTTCTTATAATTTTCCACAATAATTCCTCATCCCCCCCACAGCTACTTCAGTCACCCACACTCTGGACACACAGGGCAGATGGGATGTAGGAGGAGACTGAGGACAGAATCTGCTGGGCTCCCATAATTATGCATCAAGCAATTTACCATAACTCCTTAATAAAATATTGAAGAGTGTATTGTTTTCCGTGCCTCATGGGTTTGACAGTCTGGAACGATGCTAATTATGATAAACTAGGCATTATTTTGAAGATCATGCTACAGCCAAGTGCTTTAAGAGCTTTTTCATCTCTCTGCTTCCGCCCTCGCTGCCTAAACTCTGCTGCTCTGCTTTTAAGGATACTGACAATACCCCTTTCTGTAGTTTTGAGGAAGTTTCTTGCTAATTTAAAAAAGCTTTTATTCCAAGCTTCTCTGCCACATTTGACATTTGGGGTTAGAAAGCTGTCATTTCTGTTCTTTTTGTGTGTGTGTGCCCATCCTCGCCTTTCCCTTGGCTCAAGCCCACGCAAGGTGACCAGAGGGGGACCTGTGTGGCGGACAGTGACATAGTGACCCTCTCTCTTCCCTCACACTCCATCTTCTCCCCTCCCCATCCTTCTTTTCTTGCCCTCTGTCCACCACTGTGAGTCCAAAAAAGAGGAGGGGGGCCCAGGAGGAGGAAACACCCACTCCCAGGCAAACACAATGGCCAAAATGTTGCAGCTGCCAGGACGGCAGCTAAATAGGAAAACACTATTAGAGCACATGTACATTAAGTCCTCTGATCATGAGGAAGTAGCTTCTGCAAAGATGAGAGGGAAAGCATGAGAGGTGGTTGTGAGGGGTTTCTTGTGAAGTAGTGCCGAAATAATTACTTGGATTGATCAGTCAACAGAACATCAAGCAATTTGTATCAACTGTAGCAACTGTTTAAGCTGCACTAATCAAAACTTTTATGCTGACAAAAGGTCAAATGTCTATACATAATTGAGAGGCCCTCACCAATGAGAAACACACAGAGAATGATCACACAACTCTGTAGGTCCTCTCATCTCTGATGAGTATTTTACCCTCTTTCAGCTCATTGTTTTGGTTTTACAACCCAAAACTGGCTGCCATCAGCTAACTCTTGTCCCCAACACCGGGCAGCAGATAGTTAGTGTTGTGAATATAGAGCAGGATTTAGCAGCTAAAAAGGAAGTAAGTGTTGGATTAAATTTAATGAGCCTTCACCTTCAAAGACCTAAAAAGATCTGCTGTAATTGGGAAGTGATTGCTAAGACGTTAGTAAATCAAGTTGATAGAAATAAAAGAAAAAACCTACTTTGATGTAATGATGATGTTAAAATAACTTTTCTTTTTCAAATGATTGTCCATTGACATTTTTGGACTAAACAATCCATTTAGCTATTTATTTTCTCGATAGTCAGTTCGTTTTCAGTTTAAAATGTAAGAATAAGAAGACCATCACCGTTCTCTAAAGTCCGGGTGACATTTTCAAATGTCATGTTTCGATAACTTAGACCAAACAGTCCAGACAACTTTCTGCATTATAAAAGACAAAGAAAATCAGCAAATCTTTACATTTGAAGATGTACAACTGAATCTTTGACATTCTGTCTAACTCTGATGTAGGTCTGTAAGGACAGTGTGTATCTGTGTGTTTGTGTCTTTCATAGAGGAAGACAGAACCACAATAAAACTGTGTTTTAGAGGATTAGCTGGGATTAAGAGATCAAACCAGATGATTCTCCAATTTCTCATGTTACCCGATCCTTTGTCAGTACAAGCAATATCTGACATAAACACAAAGAGAGAGAAAGGGTGAAATAGAGGTAATGATATTAACAACTGTCTCTAATCTTTTAAGACACTGTTTTTGTTTTTTGTTTTATAATGTTGAACTTAATGATTCTCTGTTCTCTGTTGACAATGACATTGTATGGCAGTGATGAAAACATGCACAAAATAAAATGCCTGATTTGCATTTAAAATGTGACTAACGGTCCCTATTGTTGATGTGACAAACATTCAGGCTTCTGTGGGACGTTTCCTTGATGTCCCTCACTGGCCCAAACCAACAGTGCCCCCCTATGGGCGACAGGAGCAAGAACTACTTTTAGACATCATCTGATGTGGCCTGAGTTTGTGTGACGTGTTGAACTGAGATGCGTGGGCCTGACTGCCAAGTGGGAGGACAGAGGAGGTATCGAGGAGGGCAAATCATAACGAGAACATAATGAGTCATGATCTCAAACCCGCACGAAATGACAAAACTCCAAAGAGCTAAAATTAACTTGGGCCCACCGGATCAGACAAGGTGACGTTCAGGCTGCAACAGATTAAAATAATGGTTAAGTGTGTCCCCTTAACATCAACATAGACTCTTGTAGATGTTCAAATCTGAAACAGAAAAACAGACACAATATCAACAATTACAACACTGTGTGTTTCCTCTTCACAGAGAGACAAACATTATGAGAATATGGTTTTGTTTAAACACTGCAGCAGCAGTAAACTGTCCCGTTCAACATTTCCTCCCTGTTTGATTAATTGCGGTGGATTCCTGTAAACTTCATTGGAAGAGGAAAGTTACTATGACGGTGAGTCATGTCAGGGGGGCAGAAGATGAACATTTAGCTAATGTCTGGCATGTACACACCTATTAATCATAGCTACTGCTTATGTTGTGGGACTTCAGAGACTCATCCAACTGGCAGCCCTGTCTCCAGCTGTCTCAACACTATGATGACATGCATCTGCGCTGCGCTTGAGTATCCTTGAGCAAGATGCTGAAGCCCTTTCAGCCATAGCACTGACCCTAAGCTGTTGCTGGCCTTCATGCTCTCAATTTCCCTGTGAAAAGGCTAACCAAAAAATAGATTTCTCTTTCAGGGATCAGCTGAGTATCACTCTGAGTTGTGTGCAGAGGAGGAGCAGAATCCGATTTTCTCCTTTTCTCTGATACAAGAATAATCTGCAACAGTTTAGTGTTAGTATAGCGTCTGGCAAAACATCATGATTCAATCACATACTGTATGTAGTGTAAGTGCGGAGACAGATATTGCGTGGTGACTGTGCTGCGGTCATGAATTCATTCATGAACATGGCAGAACTGTTGATTTTTACAACTAGTCAATTCCAGTATGTACATGTAGTTTTTCAGATGTACAGTACACTATAGAGGGTTTACAAGTCGTGATTTTGTGTCTATCTAGGTCAGCTGTGCAACATTTGGGGTTGTCAGCTTTCTGCTGTCTAAATAGGTCATGCTAACGAGGAGGGGGGTTTTGACAAGCCTCTCATACTCCATCAGTTCTCACCACAAAACAATTTCAAGACTGCTGATTATGTAAAACACCCTGACTATAGCTTTAAGCTACAATGTCAAATTACGGCAGTGGATATTCCAGTCATCTTTGCCACCGCCAGAAAATATACGACACAAGATAATATTTTGTGCCACAAATGTCGTTTATGCTATCACTGATCGCTAAATATGCAGCAATCTACTGTAACTCTGGAGAAATCTAAATGAAGCGAGGATTGTGTGACGATTAGAATCTGCTGTGGTGTATATGAAGAACCTCCAAGCATGGTTATTAACCCAGAAAGCATAAATATAGATGAGAGTCCAAGGAGATTGTGTGATGTAATGCATCAGTGCACCAGTTCCACAGAAACACTCAGGCCCACGTAAACAAGTCTCGATGTTGCGCAAAGGCACAGTATACAAACTAATTTGTAATCAAAGTGCAAAGTCTGCACACTTGGCTGCCGTGATGTAATAATGGGTTTCCTGTCCTCAATTCAGGTGCCACAGGAAAGAAAAAACTATTGGCTTTAGGGTATATATATATGTGGAAGGCGTGTAGTCCGTAAACTCTCTGCTGATTCTCCGCACTTGTACTACATGGCTCCCAGGGGTATGATCACCGTGACAACCGCTCTCCTCTGCATTATAGTGGGCTTACTGAGTCCAGCTCCGGCTACCTGTAAGTTTATTTCACCGCATTCAACCTCACATCAGTCGGATTAAGACACAGTGGATATTACATTAGGAATCTAAACTGAAGTGTTTAATCATGAATAATGTGGGCTTGTTTGTGTGTGTGTGTAGGTAGCAATAAGTGTTGTGTAAAACACACCAGGAGCGAAGTGCCCGTCATGGACGTCAGGGGCCTCAGAGTGCAACGTGCCACAGAAAACTGCCGTATCGAGGCGATCATGTAAGACTCTCTTCTACTAACCAAAGAACTGTCCAACCTTTAGGAAAGGCTGGCGGCAACTTAAAATACCACATTAAGGGCATTTATTCCATCGCAAATATCCCAGAGACGCTGACAGTTAGTCTTTTATGAAAAAAAAAGATGTGGTGAGAAGTAGCGCTGATGTTGTGATTGAAGAATATCACCTCTTATAATTAAGACACTTGTCTTGTCAATCACAATATTCTGCTGTCAAACCTGCTTGAATGTCCTCATCACCTTCTGTCTTTACTCAGCTCTATATGTCAGTAATTTATGCTGATGTATTAATTGACGTAAATCTGTCCAACACGCCAAGAAGTGACAAAATCTAATCAAAGTTACCAACAAGTCTATGCATCAAACCTCAGTATTTCTCTAGCTCAGACAAATTATGTGCATATTACCAAGTATCTTCAAAGTCAGATATTCTGTAATTCAAATCATATACTTTTAGACATTTATTTTAAGTCCTGAGGGTACATTTTGGAAACACAAAATGAGTCTTAAATGTTACTGACACTTCAAAGTGTCAGCCAGCCTATCATAAAAGTCTGTGCATCAGTATTTGCATTACAATGAAGTATGACACTGAATACAAAATAAAGACCACTGGAACAAAAAAAAAAAAACAAAGTACATTTGTCCATTCACACTCACACGCTAATGTAAATCTCCTTTTGTCTCACAATGTCTCACTATTTCAGTTTCTACATGGCTGACAAGAGTGAGGTATGTGCATCACAGAGGGACGCATGGGTGAGGAAAGCTCTGGCATTATTCAGGTATGACACTCCCACGCACTTTTAAATACCATCTAGTTTCAGTTTAGACGTGAACATTGAGTGAGCATGGTGAGTGAGCAGAGTGTCTTTTGTCTTTTACAGCGCTGTGAGTAATCTATTTTTGTCTCTTTCGTAGTTACAAACTCAGGAAGATGTCCAAGGGCGGATCACCTGCAGCTGGAGCTAAGAAGAAAAGTGGACAACCTTCATTAAATACTGGAACTGGATCTTTCGTCAGTACCACTGAACCGTTCCTAAACAACATGACAACAACTTTCTACTTCTAACTCGATCGTGGCCCTTAGAGAACTGCAGCTAGAAAATGAATGCCATAAATGTTCCAATTTGAGAGAAATTGAACCATCTGTAATCAAATCTTGTTGCTTATATTATCCTTGACAAAGAAAAAAATGCTTTTACTTGCCTAAAACATATGCAGCACCAGCTCTAAATACTCCATTATCGTAACTTAGTGGGAAGCTGAGAGGATCAGCTTAGAGACAACGGATGTAGATCAGGTGCTTTAACCATCTTTTAGTGAGCATTTACTTTTTAATCATGCTTTTCTGACTGCACTACTCCCTCACCACTGTGAATGTACTCAACCATATTAATCAGCTAATACAGAAATTATCATAAATAAATGTATTTGACAATATTCAAAAATTGTGTGTTTAATCAACACTGTCATGAGCACTTTACACTGGAGGACACATTTGCCCATTCACACACACATTCTCATATATATATATATATATATACACACACACACACACACACACACACACACACACACACACACCAGAGTAACTGGGAATCAAGATAACTATAGCTTATAAGTTAAGATAAGTGATTTACAGTGTTTTAACATTAAACAACAGTTAATTTTTTATTTTACATGTTTGTCGATTAGCCTATAGCAACCTGACTTAAACATTAAAGACAAAATCCCATGAGTCAGTAGAGACTGCTGCTCTGCATGGTGCATGTTTTGGTGGCGTGACATGTGTGCCTTGTGCACTTAGAAAAGGATGCTGCCAGCACATCTGCTGGAAGGTGTCAGGAACCTTTTCAGTGAGCTGTCCTGCCCTGTGAGCTCTTGCAAATGCATGACATGACTGACAGGGAGGCAGTCTCTTGTGCTATTTTAGATCAGCACCCCGGAGGGGTTGGCACTCCAGTCAGACAAGGTGACTCTCTCAATGACACACTCCCTTACGAAGAAGCTGCAATGCAGTAGCTTCAAGTCCCCACAAGATGGCAGAATCGATCTGTAAAGTTTTATGAGATCACTGTGGCCATTTGATAGGCACATAGACCTTTTATTTCCAGAATTAAGCAACAACAAAAACAAGTGTGTATGGTGAAAATAAGCATTTATTTATTTTCTAAATCAGACAGAAGGCAACATGCAGCTGGCTTTACTTAGTACTGTATTAAATAGACATGTATTGTTACTTGTGCATTTGTAAAGCTTTATGTTAACAGAACAAATAGCCAAGACAAATAAATACTGCTAACAATAAATAATAAATATTGCACCTGGAAGCCTTTTAAATATCTTAAATTAATTTGCTATAGATATTCATTGTGCAAAGTTGGTGGTCAGGGGGGAGAAGTGGTCGTCTTGATTCTGCGGGCCTGCCTATAAAACAAACGAGAGAAATCGGTTAAAATGAATGTTCAACGTGACCCCTCATGCCTGGAGTAACCAAAAAGCATAGTTAATACTGGAGACTGATTCAAATGATGAAGCTCTACTTACTCTAGCTCCTTGATCTTTTCAAACACCCAGTCTTCTTTCCAGTGGCTGCAGACTTTTCCCTCAGTGGTCTCAAATCTGTTATGAAAAAAGGAAAGTTTTAATCACAATTTCCGATTCACTTCTTGTTCAAACAACTGCATGATCAACTGAGGTTCATTCTCTGTTTCTCTGTTTGATAAACTAAAGAGGTAGTTCTTACATGACAGCACGGACGCAGGGCAGATTCTTCCTCTGGATCTTGTAGCCAATGATGGGAGCAGTGATGACCTCAGTGCTGATCTCGGTGCAGCAGCTGCTTACTTTAATTGCAGCTATTTAAGAAAAAAATGCAAGAGTTTGATGTTATGAACATACACTTACATTTTCATCAGAATTAAATACTTTTAAATGTGGGTGTCAAGTAAAAGAAATCAACTTACGAGAGGCTGTTGTTGTTGTTACCATTGCCAGAACCCCGACGAGGACAGCCAGGCACACCACTCTTTTGATGCACAGCAGCATGATTACTGTGTGAGATGTTCCAGATGTTTCTTTGCAAAAGATGAAGGGTGGATCTGGCAGATGGAGACGACTGACCTCCACAGACCAGACCTTCCTTTTATACCACAAAAGGGGAACCGGCACAAGATAACCGGATGAATCATCCCTTCGGGTGTTCCACAGAGAATGTGTGTGTGTGTGTGTGTGTATCAAGGAGGGAGTAAGGACACACTTTGGTGACATGTTAGTTGATCATTTCCTATTTTGCAATTTCATCATGACATTGGAAGAGCTGACATATACACAAATTGTGACCGCAGCACAGCCATTCTTCAGAACTCACTTTTACTACTTTAATTTCCATCATCATTGTTAAAACAGTTCAAGTAAAAAAATTACGGCATAAATAATATACAAATTAACCTACTGTAACCCATTCATGTAAGTAACATATAACAGGAGGTCTAATCCACTTGGTAATGCATGTTTACAAGGGCTGCATTTCATGATTCATGTGGCGTTAGCGTAAGGGTTGGCTAGTGTTAGCATAAGAGCGCATTGTTCAAGTTTCCTCTGGGTGCTCAGTTCTTTCACAGTCAAAAACAACAACCACACAGGCTTAGATGAAAGGAGATATTAAACCACCAACATATGGCAACGGTGTGAGTGGAAACATGTCTATCTGACTATAAGCTCTCTGATAGGCTGGCAAACAGCCCTTGTTGTACCTGGTCTCTGACACAATGCATGCTGGGAGACACTCCAGCTCTGTGTGACCCTGAGCAGGTTAAACAAGAATGATAACGGACAAATACACCGAATGAGTGGTTGTTGATATTATATTAACAATAGTGTTCTTAATTAACCCGACAAGTTAACAGCGATTGCATTTAGATTTACATCCTGCTGATTTCAGCAGTAACGTAAAGGCAGCATCATGTGCCAGCCCAGTGTGTCATCTCTCTTTTTTCCCATTCTCATCTTTTCCTCGGAGCTGACCATCACAGTCAGTGCAGAGGTAAGAAATGGGAAGGAAGAAGATGTTAAGGCTTTTCACCACAAACCACAGATTTCCGAGCATCGCCCTCCCAGATTTAGTCATATGTCCGGTCATGCCCAGACGCAGCATTTGCAAGTCTCAACTTGTTCAGTGGGTCCTTTTTGACCTCGCCAAGCAATAAAGGTCAAAAATATTAAATAAAAAGAGTTCATACAATTCATCTCAACTACTGGTGGCCATCTCCACACTGGGCTACAGTAAGGGGTAAAGCAGGGGCATGAGAGCACATCGGCACGCAGCTAACTTTACCACACAAACCACATCTGAATCAAAAAACAAATCAGGATCTTCAACTTTTCAACTTTTCTATTTTTTCATTATTTTGATTGTTCCCAATCATGTTTTCATTCTGTCACTGATGTCATCACCTGCAAGTTTTAAAAAACATGGATTCAATGGAAACAGCCTGGGGATGGTAATATAGCATCAGCCGTGAAAATAGCAGAACTTGTGATCTCACTTTTTTCTCACAATGATTTGGTGATGTCCAAAGCTTGATTTCTCAAGAAAGTTACATTTGTGACCTTTCATCCTCTAAGGCTAAAGTACTTCTTTTCTTTGCTTCATTTCACAGAATCTCGCAAGAGTTAAGGGAGTGTCGCCTCTGACAAGAGATCATGATGAGGGGAGCAGCTGAGAAGAAAAGATGATGAAAATTTCTGCATAGTTTATGTGGTTTCATGTGAATTTTATCATTTTATGCATGTTGCAATGGACACTAGCTAAGCAGAGCAAAGATTCAATGTAAAAGCCTTGTTGAGGCATAAAACATTACACTGAAAATAGATTCAACACTAACCAATCTGTGAGGAAATCAGTCATTGTTATCAATCAAAAACCTTTCCCAA
Organism: Caranx ignobilis; assembly: GCA_021432705.1. NCBI lineage: Eukaryota > Metazoa > Chordata > Actinopteri > Carangiformes > Carangidae > Caranx > Caranx ignobilis. The sequence goes on from MU269980.1 coordinate 38,929,793, forward strand.
TCACTCAACATACAGTATTTTGAAACAAGGAGGCCTCAGAGAAGTCTGCACCTTCCTTAATTTTTTTTTAGCTGATTCGTATTGCCCTGCAGGAAATATGTCTCAGAGTGAATTGAAACTGTATTATTGCTTCTACTTCATTTAAAAATTCAAAATCATTCATCCCAAAACATACAGCTTTACACTAGACTGTGAAACTACCAGCCTCTATTAGCAGACATCAGCTGATAGTGTATTGCAGACGAGACTTTGCAGGATCTAGATTTTTTTTCTTTGAATGAAACTTTAGAATTCTTTTTCTGTGAAATGCAGAAATGATCCCTCAAAATGAGGAAGGAAGCATAGGCAGTGTGATCAGCTTCACTAAAATGTAGATAAAATTGGGAAACATGGTTTTTTACTTTCCGAACATTTACTTTCTGTTTCTTTAACATGCCTCATTCACACTGCTGTATTATGAGGATTTAGCTAATTCAGCTGTCAAGACAGAGTGAGCCGCTAAAGCAAAATGTCTCTCCATATCATCATCATTATGGGATGAAAATGAAATCAAGAATTCTTGATTACATCTTCGCTCCGTGTTCACTTTCTTGGCTTCGTTAGTATAATCCAGGATTGAATCTCATGAGTAACAATCCACCTCATGTTCAGCATTATAACAGAAAATAGTCTTATTGGTCAATCCCATAGGTTTGCCACAGGACTTATTCACAGGCCAGTCCCCCTCTCTGTGCTGCTGTCTCTGTAACAGCTGGCCACAAACTACCTGTTAAGGAATCTGTTGGAGGCCAAAGAAATAGTAATACATTAGAGGACAGAGGACATGATTGTCTGATGTTGTACTAAACAAAAAGTACCGTGAGGACGAGGGGCGTAAAACACAAACTATGGCTATATGGATGTAACAACATACATTCAAACAAACAAGCAACACCTCCTCAAATCAAATGAGAGAACCTACTGATTGCCATTGTCTTCTACAATCACAGTCCAAGAGTTTTCTGAACATGAGTCATTGCGTGATTGCCTTGGAAACACTTTAACACATATGACTACTACAAAGATCTGTTTTCTCATCCACCAGTGCTGAAGAGGTTCAGTTATTTAGTCACAATAACACAAAATAATAATGCTGACCTTCACGCAAAATGACAGCAACACTGAAACTACAATGAAAAGGCCTCAGCTCCCACTTTTCCTTTGAGATCCAAAGAAAGAGCTGAAGTGCTGTATCTAAGCATCTAGAAGTTCACGCTGCTCATCTCGTCTTCATGTGCTTCACAAAACAAAGATATTCACCATGGTAACAAAGATGAGTCTAAGAGCACTTAGGTTAGGTTTAAACTCCCCTCTCCGGTGCGTGTGGTCTCTTGTCAGTATCTTGTTGTTTGTGTGTCTTGCTGGGACTGGCTATTGCTTCATGCTGATCAGACCTGCACAGCAGCCTTCTATCCCACAGGCAACAACACCCTCCAGCCACAGTGTAGGCTACTGTACATCCTCTGGCACTTTACTCCGCTCTTCATCAGACTGGGGCGCCGTATTAATAGCTCAAGTGGGTTGAGCAGGCACCCCTTTGCTGCATGTCATTCCCTCTCTCTCTGCCTCCATATTTCCTGTCTCTCTTGACTATTCTCTCAATTAAAGGCAAAAAGCCCCCCCCCCCCAAAAAAAAACTCTTAAGCAGACTGATATGTTGATTCACCAATATCAATGCTACTATCTATAACTTACTATCAGTATTATACAGTCTACCTTGGTTCTCTGTAAAACTTTTTCAGTTCTTAGGAAATTCAGTACGAGTGACCAAATTTACATCATTGTTTTCACATTGTTATTTTAAGGGTCAGTTTTAAAGCTTACCTGGAATTGGACAAAATCTGCTATGTCCACATCTTCATCCAGTGATGTTCCTTGTGTTCCTCCATCATGGAGACTTGGTCAGCTGCCCTCTGGCTCAATACAATGTGTCTCAGCGTCCTACTCAGGAGTTCGCTTATGTAAATGAAAAAAATAAATATATTATCACATACTGTGAGAAAAGACAGTGTCTAGGTTTGTGATACAAACACGATTTTCTGCTGCGACAATTTGTCCATAAATTAAACAACATAACATTAATGTAATTATTACCTACTTTGATAGCCTGATAACAGTATAGGCAATTTTGACCATTTGCTGCTTTTCTTTTCTTTTCCAAGAAACATGACACAGCACCACAGAGGCATGCTTTGTTTCCTTAAGATAAATATGATCATAAAAATGGACCATTTATCAAATGATGACTGTTAGTAGCCTTACTATGAATATTAAACCACCCTGCCCAGGCTAGGACAGGGCGATAAGGCTGGAGGAAAGAAAAATCTGCTAGTATAAAACATATTCAGTGGATCTGATGTCGTGAAAAGCTCAACACTTGTACCAAACCTTCTGTCATTTCTCCATTACAGTCACAGGGGACCTGTGAGCTAACGTTACCTAGCTAGCTTGCATTGTGGTGAGCTAACGTTAGCATGAAAAAAATACACGTTGGTCCCGGTTGGTCTATCGTCCTGTAATGGACCATGGTATCAGGTAACATCACCGAGTTGGTCCTGCCAACTTTGACGTTAAGACCTAAAGCAAAGTGGCCACTTTTACTCGCAGTTGTTTTACCTGTCCTGCGTCCATCTTGGATCAGCTCACTGAATCCTCCCTCTGTGCTGCTGACAGGTGTGTTGTCACGTGCTAATGTCCTCTCTTGGATATCAGGAAAACGGCAACCGTTGTTAATGTTTATCTGATGCTATGACCTTCAACTCATTTATAAATCAACTTAGATAGAGCCAGTTAAACCCCTATTTTAATAATTTTCATGTTTCTAACACAAGTGTCACTCTCTCGCCTGATGTCTCTGTTTCCTTTTGTGTCTCAGTTTTGTTGAAGTCCACATCATAGCATTCACAGTGTAAACATGCCCTTGTTAATGTAGACTTAACTCGAACTCTTATGAAACAGTTCCTGCATCCCTCAATGCACAATTGCATACAAACCAATTAATAAGGAGCTGCAGGTACTCCAACGTAGAGATTTACCAGTGACATGCCACTGTTGCCATGCTCTTACTCTGCTGCATTTGTGCTGAAGTAATAACAAACCACATTGGTTTCATTAGAACACAATGTTTCAGTCTGTAGTGCATTTATGTTTGTGCACAAGAGCACAAGTGTCTGCAAATGCCTTGACACTGACTGAGTGTATTTTTGTGTCTTTACGCAATGTGGTTGCAAGAGATGAGTACACAAGCAGCAGAGGCACAAAGAAAAACGAACCCCCAAAACAGTAGCAGCCTGTGTTAGAAAGCGAAATGTTTTACTTCTGTGTGTGAGTGCTGCGTTAAGAGTTGTCTGAGTTGTCTAGTTATTATCACAGGATGGAATAGTTTATGGTAACCATCAAAAACACCTTTCACTGGCTAATAAGAAAGGTATGGGTTATCTGAAACACAGATCTGTGTAAAAAGTGCAAATAAATGAGTGTGATAAGCCTATCATTTTCACTGATCCTTAAGTTAAAGATCAAGTGTTCATTACACTGACATTGCAAGTATGACAGACATTTTCCAGATAATGGGTTGATTTGTAAACTTTCTTCTACATGCAAAGACCACATTTCTGCTGCGGAAATGTTTTGACCTCAAACCATCTGATGTGAGTGAGCAGAGGGGCGAGTACTGGAGTGAGCAGAGGGGCGAGGATCACGGCAACTTATGCTGTGGGAGGAAATGTTCCAGTTGTGTGCGTATCTGTGGGTGCAGCATGCTCAAGTTACAAGTAGCATAAATGAATGTTAGGACTGTGTTGGTGGGCATAAAAAGGGATGACAGCGCAGACTACACATCACATCTGTTTTAGCCAGACACACGCAATGACAAGTCTCACTTTTGTCTCGCTTTTGCTCTTAACCGCCATGGTGTCAACAGCCTCAGCTCAGGGTAAGGGAAACATGAATATATGCATGTGTATTGTTCATTTTTCATGATATGCTACTGATGGAAAGCTGTATTCAATGTGCGATCATGGTAATAATGATGATGATAATGTTACTGTTGTTGTTAATTATATGTATTTGTCTTGTGTATCTCTTTAAAGGTGGGATTGGAAGCTGTTGTCGCAAAATTACAGACACTAAAGTCACTCGAGAAATGCTGAGGAGTTACTATGTGCAAGATCAACCATCGTGCCATCTACATGCTGTGGTGTAAGTTAACAAGACAATTAATTATAGTATTTGTGTGGTTACTTTCTCTTTCTGTGTTTTTTTGAGTTGTTCTGATACCAACAATAAAATGTAGAGAATTCCCTTACTCATACTTAACATATACCATATGAATTTTAGATGACTCACCATCATTGTCATTATCAGAATTTGTACAGTTTAAGCCATCATCTTGTCTTCAGGACTCATGTGACATGTTACTTACTGGTATTTTCTGTGTTGTGGTTTTCAATAGATTCACCACACGGAGTGGCAGAAGAATTTGCGCTGCGCCCGGCAAAATGTGGACCGAGACGTGCAAGGCCTTCCTAGATGGAAAAGCCTGGCACCTACAACATAAAACCCCACACACCCAGCACCACTGACACCGCCACTGAATGTCCACCTTCATGCAAGAAGACAGCACTTTTAGAATTAAAATAAAAAAGTCCATATCCACTGCTTTCCCCTCTTCTGTTCATGAGAATTAAGTTAAATATCATTTGTATACTTTTTTTGTATAATTTTAAACTCCATGACGTTAATCCTATTTTTGTATGGATGTAAATATGTAAATAACTCTTTCATTGCACAATGACACTGAACAACTTAAATTAATAAATCAGTCGCAGTATAATGGCCCTGTTTTGGTGATTGTGAGCAGCTTACCACCTGAGTGTGTGTATGGAGAAAAAACCTGTGTATCTCAGCATCTTAAAATGCATTTTCTTCATCTCCTGAGCTCATCTCTTCATCTCCATGAAAAGATCACAAAACAGATATTCACTGTGGTAACATAGTTGCGTCTGAGGGCAGTGTCACTCTTAGAATGAAAGATGGTAGAGATTCTTGAAAGACTGGGTCCAGAAATTTCCAGTAGGATTATAAGAATGAGAGCCCAGAGCCACTGGTGGAGGAAGTACTATAAAGAGTTTTTTTACTCAGTGGGAATAAGGGAATATAGTGGGAACACTGTAAAATGTCATGTATGTGAGTATTATCACAAAACACAATCAAGATTCTTGCTTCAAAGGAAGGATGTGAATTTTCTTGCAATAAATCCTGATGTACCGAAAGAAATTCCTTTCTCTTCTCTTTCTTCTCTGTTGAAGTTGTAGTGGGGCTCCATCAAAGTGTTTATTCAACTATCAGGGGTATGGTTCACAAGGTTAGACCTCAAGATGTTCATGTGATTTTGCTCATCCACTGCAAGAATGTGATACACAACTTATTGTATAAAGTTGCATATTTTCAATGAACATAGTGAAATGAAACATAAAAAAAATGTATGTAGAATATTATACCTACCAGATGTGAGGTCAAGACCCTGTATCACTCAGTATCCCAAGGGTTATTCTCTAACTGTGTACAACTCTTCAACACCAATGCTAATTCAACATACAACATAAAATGTCAGCCCAATACAAACATTGCTTTCATTAGAAGCGTATTCTAAATTAGATCTCAACTCATGGATGAGTCATGGGTGGTGTCAGTTTAATCATTTTCCTGATGGCCGCCATTTTCCACCACCCCTCATTATCACAATGTGACATGGTGGGTTTCAGGCTGACCAGGTGGAAGTTTTAGGGGCTTTTAGTTCACATGTTTCCAGCATTTGCACATTACAGAAAAAGTCTCATTTACTACGTGTGGGCTGAAAGAGAAAGTACAGCTCAGTCTGTTGCAGCTGGGGGAGGTGTGAGGGGCTCAGAGTGGAGAGCGTTTGAGGTTGATGCACCGTTTGCTCAAACCACAGTGTCATGGTTTTTCCCCGCCCCTCGCCTATAGTAGCCCACCACTGCTGCTACTTCGATGACTGAGCTGTGCACACAGTTACATGTAGTCTAACGTGATTAAAGTGACAAAAGGTGTGAGTCTAAATGTGATTTCGCGCAAATAGAGTGAAAGTGTGAAATAAACCTACACAAGACTTGACTTTTGTTCTGTCTCCCAATGTTTCTGCATTTTCCACTGGCACATGTGTCATTACTTTAGATCTAAAATGAAGGGTGCCATACATGAATGTAAGTTATGCAATATGTAGGCAATCTATTGCTTTGTAAAGGACTGTGGTACTTTACATGATTGTAATCAGTAGACAGAATTACTATTCATAGACATGAGACTTGGGATGTGGGATAGTGAAACAGCATTTACAGTACATACATGTGTGTGTGTGTGTGTGTGTGTGAAGACGAGAGAGAGAAGCTGTGGTTAACCCAATGGGAGCAAACGTTCGCAGAGAACTTCTCCAGCCCCCGCATGTACATTACACACACTCACGCACACACAGGTACGCACATTGACAAGTAATGTCAGACAGATATTACTGTATACACCTATGTTTGAGTCCAGTATTGACCCCAACTCCCTATATGGTACTTCCTAACAGGCTGTCTAAGCCCAGATGCAGGTCTAAGTGGGATTCTGGCCTGAGTTGATCTTTTCAGAATACCTCCATAATGTCTCTTCAGATTGATTTAAATATTGTGCGGTCTTCCTGTTAAATGCATTAAAGGGTATTTTGACTGACAATTTTCCAATCTTGATGATGCAGGGATACTTACTCATTATCTCCTACGGTCTATAGTCAAAAGGTCAAAATGAGTGTTCATTTCAAGACACGTCTGACCATCTGGTGAATTTAAGTGCAATATTTATTCTCTTATTGCTCTATTTTGTTTTGTTTTTTTTTTTTACCAGCAACTGAATGCTCTACTACAGTACATTCACTAGATTATGTCTGCTTGCAGGTACAAAGTAGTTTTTTTGTTGTTGTTGCAGAAAACAGCTGTCTGATGCAGCTGGGGACTCACAAGAGCAGTAAGAGTGAACCAAACACTCAAGTTCATCATTGCAGGTGCATGGTGCCACCCTTCAAATCACACAAAACGTATCTTTAATTTCTTCATATAGCTATATCTGAATTTCAGAGTTTTGTTCAGTGATGCAAAGCTGCTAAAATATTGTGGCACACTGTGTTGAGTTTCTGAGAAAAGAGGACATGGTTCTACTTTTCTTTTGAATTAGGTAGCCACAAACACACTCACACACAGAGATGCTCTAGCCACCCTCCTCAGGATGTGGTGGCAATAGAGATATGGCAGCCACTGTGTTTCAAAAAATAGCTAAACATTTCCTATGCCTTTAGCAGAAAGATGTCATTAAAAACATAACACATATGTATTCACTGCATCGCTATCAATCTCTTTAAGCTAAAAATCATAGTACCCACTGATGACCTTTAAATAGTGACCATTCTCCAAAGTTTGTGTTATAGTTAAATTAACTGAAAGACAAAAAAATGTTGCTTTACTGCATCCAAACAGAACACGTTTACCAAATGGCTGGTGAGAAACTGAAGGTTGATTTTTGATTATTATCTGTAGGTTTCCATTCACTTTACCACATTCAGGAAGTTTTCTTTGACATTTTGTGTGCATCACACTAAATGAAAAAATGATGTGAGAAAGTAAGATACTTCCTCCACAATAATAAGTTATAACCAAAATGATCATCGCAACATAACACAACAGCTGTCAATGGACACCCACTCAGAGCTTAGATTTGCGGGTCTGTCAGATCAGTACACTTTCAAGGAACATTATTCTTCAGCTGGTTTGACCAGCTGTGCTATATGTCTATGTTTATAACCACTTGTTGCAGGCCGCAGTACCTATGATGATTGTCTCTGATTGTCTACCTCTATCTCTGTTTAGCTGTATGTTGGTTTACTTCTGTACATCTGATTTTTTCAGTAACAACAGCATGTTATTTGCTCATAAACACTTTATTGGTAGCTTACAGTAGGAAAGGTCCAGATATACTTGGTTTCTCGACACACACACACACACACACTCACACAAGGTAGAGACAACATACATTTAAATATATACTGTGCATTTAATAATTATAATAATAATAATATAGAGAAGGTAGTTTTTGCTCCAAACTTCTTTACTGTTAATGTGGTATATCATATATACAGTGGTCAATTTATCTTGTCCTTAGGCACTTGCATGTTTTCTGAGCCCTCTCATCCTTCTCAGGGTTGTTTTCCTCTGTCGTCTTTTTCCTGTCCTGCGCCTCTTTGGCTTAATTTTTTTTGATGCCCTGGATGCTGCGGGTGTGATGTCAACTGATGTTTCCTTTTCCTTCTCTTTCATCACTGGTGGCACCATTGGTTCAGTGTCCACCTTCTTCATGGCTGTTGTTGATCCCTGTTCCTTTTTTTCCATCACTGGTGACACCGTTGTCTCCGTGTCCACCTTCTCCAAGCCTGTTGCTGGTACCTTTTCCTTCTCTTCTATCACTGGTGACACTGTTGTCTCCATGTCCACCTTCTCCAAGCCTGTTGTTGGTACCTGTTCCTTCTCTTCTATCACTGGTGACACCGTTGTCTCCAGGTCCACCTTCTCCATGGCTGTTGTTGATACCTGTTCCTTCTCTTTCATCACTGGTGACACTGTTGTCTCTGTGTCCTCCGTCTGCATGGCTAGTTTGGATCCCTGTTCATTCTCTTAATACTGGTGGCACCATCATGTCCTCGTCCACCTTCTGCATGGCTTTTTTTACCCAGTCTTTCTTAGGGTCAGAGCAAATTGTTTTTCCACTCACCATCAGGAACCTGCAATTGATAGTGAGCTGTTAATTGTTGTTTTAATTAAGCATTGACAAATCACTTCTGAATTGGGTGATTCAATCAAATTTAAACAAAAATATGTTTTCTCACTTCTCTCTAGTGGTACTTAGCCGTATAGATAGTTTATTTAGGTATTGAAATATCCAGGCTCTACACACTTAAAATTCAACAGCTGCGTCTCTTTGTAAACAGTTTCCCTTTTACCATGAATAATGCACAGTTCTCTCTTCTCAGGGACTATTTCCCTGAAGAAAGTAGTACCAACTGCTGGCAGCAAATTCGATGATCCAGAATATTTACTCTATCTGAAAGCCTGGACAAGCAAGACCACCATTGTCCACATAAGTGAGGAAATGTGTTTTTTGCTTTTTTTTTCCAAATTTGGTTGAACCCACCCACATATAATAGGTGTTTATATGTGAATATGAATATATAATAGTTGATACAGTGTGAAACCGCTGGAATACTTACGCTACAGCATTTCTGGGACACATGCTGCCAGACTGATTGGTGTAATTCTTAATCAGATGCATTGGGGGTCTGGTCTTGGAAATCCCACACAAGGGCATTTTGGTAGAAGTCCGTTATCTAAACAAGACACACACAGAAAGAAAGATTACGTACCGTTACTATTTTGCTTGCAAAATTTCAGACCATACACTTCATGATAATGTCATACTTATTTTCAATACTCACTTGCTTGGACTGGGCTCATCCATGTGATGATGCAGAAAAGAGTGGCCAGGTAGAATCTCATCTTTTGCACTGTGGTGTTGTCCTTCAGGGGCTGAGTGAAGTACCTCTGTCTCTCTGCTCATTCAGGTTTTGGTTGTCACTCTTATAAAACATCAGCCCTTCCGCCTCTCTCACTTGAAACCCGTCACACTATGGAGGATAGTCACTGTGGCCGCAGGGAGGAGAGGGGAAAAATGAGTTCACCTTTCACCAACCAGAACTGAGAAAAAAATATCACACAACCACACGTCCCACAGAGCAACACATACAACCATAGCACTCAAACGTACAATCTTCATACATACAAAGTGTACACATACGCAGAGAAATACTCATCAGTTTCCTCTACACTCACTCTGAAAGCCACAGGTTGCCTTGGTTTTGAAAGTCACTATCAGTGACTTTTAAAACCAAGGCAAGTTTAGCAGCAGATAGAAGAGTTTAATTCTACGAAAAGTAAAATTAGCTCAGGGGATTGTTGTTTTTGCGGCTCATGAGTTAAGAATCACACAATTGATTTATTCTTATGAGAAAGGTTTATACCATTGTTAACTCAACAAAACTTTCACTTTGTCAACCACACATACATCAATGAGAGTTACATTCTCAGTCAGGCTTTGTTCAACAGCACGCACACCCATGGAACGCCCACGTCACTAAAATTATTTTTGGGTCTTTCTCAAGATTGCATTTGTACAGTAGACTGTTTAACTGACGTCTCCTACACTGACTTGTTGTTTTCAGGACAGCTATGACATTTCGAGCAAAAAGACATTTATTTCACTAGAATTGCTGTGATTAGCGAGTTTGCTCATGGAGACAAAGTATCGACATGCACATTTCTGTTGTTTGGACTTGAGTTGTTGGCAGTGATGACCTTTGAGGATGGCAAGGCCAAAATGGAGGGAGGAACTATCTTACCTGAGTTGCACCATCATCATCCTAAACGGCCTTCAAAATGTATTTTCCATTTAGCCAAACAAGCTAGATGTCTGTTGAGACTATTTAGTACTTGTGTATTACCAGCTAACATGTTAACAACTAAATTAATAACTGAATCATAACCCATTTATAAATCCTTTTCAAGGGGAAATAAACCATGTGGGAAAGATGCGTGAGGTCCAAATGGGATGTGTTTTCTTCCTTGGTGTGTATATGCCGTTAGCAGAACTCTGATCAGCAAGCAAATGTGAAAACACTTGTGGGGGTGTGTACTTGACCTTTGATGAAAGAGATGGTGGTTTTTCATGGAAACAAGGCAGTTTCAGTTAATTTTGTACCAGAATATTTTCAAGGACAAAGGAATGAAAAATGTATGGTGGACGAGGGAGGAAAGAGTACTGAAAAGTTCATTTATACAATAGTTAGAGGGCATACATTTAGGAGAGAGGGGCCATGAATAGTTGATTCAGAGGGAGGCATACGTTAATCCTGGAGTTTTAACACAGCATTTAGCCAACTGTAAAGCCAGGCAGACTGACAGTATAATGGACTCAATTTAAAGCTTAAAATGAGAGAGAACGAAAGAAAGAGAGGATGGATTAATATGAAACTGAAAATGAGAGAGTGAAAAGGATATAGAGTGGGTGAGGACAACGGACGAGCACAGAGGAGGAGAGATAAACAGCAACACAAAGATCCATTGAAGAAAAACGGAGTCACAACAGGTGTGAATCAGAAAGAGAGATCGAGGAGAAGTGAAACCTTCGGTGTGAATCTGGGCCCCTTTGATAGGTCGCAGGCATCACATCATTATACCAGCTCCACAATGACAGCAAAAAAAAAAAAACAGTCAACTGGCCATCCACCTGCCATCAAGATGGAAGGCAAACACTGTCTTCATGCCCTTGACTCCCTCAGTCAACAACAGCAAATCCCGAGGCACACAGATGCCTGTCATCCCAAATGTCCAGTCATTAAAATCATTGAAAACTTGGCTGGTGTTTGCCTTCACCAAGCACAATACACAAACCTGGCGAACACACAAAACCACAAAGGCACAAGCAAACACACATATAATGATCCGCCTGCACTGATGTACTCGGCATGCGTGCAAACGTACACATTTCTCCACACCCAATATCCCAGTCTCATCATTATCATCCCTGTGGCAACCTGTTTGTCAGAGCAGAAATGCCTCGCTGGATTATTCGTTCCTCTCTTATTCATTATTGTTGTGTGCTGGGCGGCAGCCAGGGCTGGTGGTTGGCCGACAGCGTAGCTGATAAGAATTAGTCTCCTGATAAAGCAAGAGAGTGGAACGCAGCATCGCAGGAAATTACAATCAATACTGACTCTCATATCCTCATCCGATATCGACCGCAAATGGGAATAAGAAGCACATTGTCGAGCCCCCTATACAGGGACATTGGGGCGTCCTTAAGAACACATTTACATATGTGCACACAAACAAACACTGAGACTATGCCAGCACACCTCATCACCATGCACAGAGCATATAGGTGAGCAAAGGAATGAGGAAAACCAAACTCCTCTGACTCAAACCTCAACATTCTGACCACAGTGTATTCATTCACACCCGCTCATCCACCCATGCATGATTCACTCAGCCAACATCACATCTGTGCCCTCTGTCTGCTCTATTACAGCTGAAATGGGGACAGACTTTTAGGGCTGCGGTGGAGAGGAGTGTTTCCTGATATGAAACACATCAGCGGTGGGTGCGCAGCTCAAAGCAAACACACACACACACACACCAGGAAAGACAGACACAAAGTGAGTGGCATGTCTCAAATTAAACCAGTAATTAAAGGAATGTCTCATCAGATGGATATATTTGGCTGTGTCTGCTGCCTCTGTTTAATAAAGAATCAGCTCCAGATAGATCAAGGTTTAATTTTATCCTTTATCCAACACTGAGGATTTGTATTGATTCATTTCAGAAGAAAAAGGATACGTGATTCTGTCTTCTTCTTTTTTCATAGACGTATAATGATCAGACAGTGTGATTAACTCGCTCCCTTTCCTTTCTGTTTGTGTGCACATTCTGATAAGTTCATCTCCAGTAAGAAAAACAGCCAGGAAACTTCTATAAAGGCCAGGTACGCTTGTAACAAAGAGCTATGTGTCTGGCTTTGAGTCTGAGAGACGCTGGTGCTTCAGTGGTGACAGGCTCAACAACTGTCTTGGGATGGACCGTTGTAAAGAGCAGTGCACTTCAGGTCATTTTTAGAGAAGTGTTGGGAAGAGCAGAGATGTTTTTGATATGTAAGAGTGGAGCCATACACACCGATCGATACACTGACCTTTCTCAGACTGATTGCATGATGTTCCACTTTGCCCCCAGCACAAGCACCCACTGGAGGTCCACCAACCATCAACCACTGTTATTTTCAGTTCCAGCAAGCAAAGTATGGGCAGTCCACTTTTATCTTACCTTAGGACTTGTGTTTTGTCTATATGTTCTTTTCATCTTAGTTTTCTGTCTCTGTGGTCTCTTCACACACACACACACACACAGTGCTTGTGCAAACTGAAAAAACAAACCTACATAAATGTGTGAGGTGAAAACTGGTGAAAGGTTGATCCTTAACAAATGAAAGGCTCTGACCTATTCCCCTGGGCCCTTTATAGATGGAGGGTGTATATTTCTGTTCAATACCAGGAGATGACCAGAAATCCCACTTGGAGTTGAGAAATGTCATTTGCTTTTCAATTAATATTCCAATTAACTATGTCATTCCCAATTCATTTCCTGAAACCGGTGGAGTTGAAATGAAACTGACCTCCTGCCCCGGTATCAATCTCTTCGCTATTGACCCCTCCACACAAAGCTTCAATTGTGGATCAACCGTCCGTTTAGGGAGAGCGTCAATAATCGACTCGAAACGGGGACCGCATTACCATAGACATTAGCATAGACATTGCTCTCTTAGCTCTGAGGTGATTTGAATGTCTGTGAGCGGCCCGCCCCGTGCCTCCGGCTCACGGTCCAGAGGACGCAGGAGCGCGTGCAGACTAATCAATAAGCGCTTTAATTATAGCGGCGTTCCGCCCGTGCTTCTTCACGGTTGGGAGACGCGCAGTACCACAGCTGATCCAGCCCGATCATTTCCTCAGGAACCCGTTTCTTTTAGCCAATGCTATTATAGACAGCAAATTGTCCACTCCTCTCTTTGGATTTGGTAAAAAATTGGTCGTGAGGTGGAGGCCACTTTCCTCTAATGCCTCACTGTGTGTTGGTGCAGTGGACTGAACTTCATGCAAAATGTCAAAGTGTTACTAAAATTCAAATCAAGTTTGTTGTTGTCCTACTTCATTCAATTCAATGTATTCAACTTATAATGGAAGAATTTTATATCCAAAATATTTGCTGCATAGTTTTCTGTCCGGTTGTCCTCTCTCTCTGGACTACTGTGTCAACAGCTGACTACTTTGCTGATGCAATGGAAAAAAGCTGGGTCAAATCAAAGCGTGTGAGTCCAGTGAAGTACAAATATTCCGGCATATAAAGAGGAACAGTGGTCGGTTTTACATCTTTGTGTGCACAGAACCAAACAAGAACATGAAGGCGAGAGGGGGTGTCAGTAGGTTCAGTAGAGGCCAAATTATAAAAATTGAATTGTGGCATGTCATTTTTGTGAGCACTTACTGCTTGAAAACATCTCAAACTGGCTCATAGACTTATGTAAGGACTGTTTATCCATCTAAATCTGTCTCTCTTTATCTTTTCCCCCCCTGATTTAGGGATAAGGGTTCAGCAAATGCTGATGTACTCCCTCTCCTCTAACTAAAATCAGAGGGAAAACAGAAACAACAGAGACTTTAGAGCTGCACTACTGAGAATAAATGGCTGTGAAATGTGTTTGAGACAGCATGGTGCCATGAGATCCTGCAATGATGATCTTCTTTTTAATTTCACTCAAGCATCACTTTCACCGACTGCCTGATGCACACAGCGATCTGCTCCTCTGTATTCTTGTGAACCATCACGCTGCTTATGCACTAGATGGCGTACTTCCCCCATACTGAGCTCGAGAGGGAAGCCTGAGCTTCTTGACAGGCTCTGAGAGAGTCATCCAAATTTAGCCCAGTAGTCTAGGGTGGCAAAAATACAACTACTGCAACCCCCAGGCTATAGCTGACATTATTCTGCTCTTCATGGCAATACATGTTGTGAGGCTAAAGAGATAAAATGTCAGCTCGGTTTGAATAATTTAGATTTCCCATTCTAGGCACTATAAGGCCTAAACACAGGCTGCTGTTTAATATTGTGCTCTAGTAAAGTGTTGAAAAACCTGATGTGTGTCTTGTTGTAAGAGCAGGTGATGAATCCACTGATTGATTATTGCATCAGTCATTTGTCTCCCATCGGTGGTGGCAGTTCAAACGAGGCCGTCCTTGAGGAGCCTTTCTGGAGGAGGATCAAAGAGCCTGTGTCCCTTTTAGACCACCAAGCTCATTCATGGCTGACTGCAGCAAGGTCTCCCTCACTCTCTTCATCTCTCTCTTTATTTATCTGCTTTGATCACAGAGTCCGACCAGTCCTCACCTTATTGCTTCTTCTTTCTCTCTTTTAGCAGATGCGCGCTCGGTCTGTCAAGCACATGTCCCATGATTGCCCTTTTCATCCCCACCGAAACCACTTTTCGTCTTTACGCCCACGTAGACCCTCCACCCTTTGAAAATGTCTTCCTACAGCCCTCTTGTACCCCTGTGACACCCTGCTATTCGTAACTCTGTCGGGTTAAGCAGGGTCATATCAAAGTCTTAATCCCTAAATCTGTGTGTGTGCGCATGAGAGAGTATGGTCCCTCCTGCTTGAGCTAGATTATTCTAAGTTCCTGACCTCTGGGTGGTGAGAGGGGCCCATGTTTGGCAACACAGGCACTTGTCTTTGTCTCTTGAGCCCAGCGGGGGAGCTCGACCCAGGGCCCCTCTTGTCAGGCGAGTCCATGGACACACTCGGCCTGCTCAGGGTTTGTGGGTCTGTCCTCTGATCCTTGCCACCAGCATCTTCATATTAATATGCCGTGAATAAGCAGACAGCTGGTTGGGCAGGCAAGTGCTCCCTGGATACACACACACACAGGCACACACACACAAAACAGGATGAGTTTGGCTTGCGAGCAAAAACATTGATCCTGAGTCCCCTCACTGTGAGTCAATCTGGCCCCAATAGCCATTCAAGTGTATCTGCTTGATCTGATGTTAACCGATAAGAGAGATTCCTCCCAGGGTGTGTGTACGTGTGTGTGAGAGAGAGTGTGTGTGTGTAAGAGATATTGATTGTTGAGTGACATGGCACTATAGATCCTGGGCAGCTGCTAAGAGTTTAAATGAGGCCCACAGCATATCATTAAATCTCTGTGATAATGTCAAAGGAAACTTTGGTAAAGTGTTTTCCTCTTACAGCCTAAAGTGAGAGTGTGTGTTACATTGCTCCCCCAGCTGCTTTCTCTCTAACTGTAAATACATCTATAGGAAGGTTAGAGGTTGGGAGGCCAGAGAAGGGAAGCCCTAACCCTGCTCTAATTGAGGGCTATAAGATCGATTAACATCTATTTGATTAGGGCAGAGTGGCTTCAACCTTAGGAGTGCAGAGTCCCAGCTCACTTTGAACTCTACATCAGTTTCTCTCCTACATTTAAGACTGGCACACATACACAGGAAAAAAAGTCAAAGCTAGCCTTAAGACCTTTTCTCAGTGCTCTCACTGGCTCTGTGTAGGTGAGAAGGGCCTTTCACTTGCACAGGATCAATAAGATCATCTTCCAGTTCACTGTTTTCTTCTGATGTTTTTCCCGTTAGGTGAGGGCACTCCACCAACTTTACTCCACTGAGGCTGAGTTCTATAGCTCTGGAGGAGCTGATGTGTCAAGTCTGAGCTGATAAACTGGTGACAATGTGGGCTAAACACAGGCTAACACAAACTGCAGCAGCTGGTTATGCCAAATTGCTCCATCTGCCATTTTCCCTTTTAGCTTTCAGTTATCATTTTTACTAGCTTCATCATATATATCAACACTCAATTTTACCATAGCAGGACATGGCAGATTAGCTGTTAAGTTCACCAACAAGATTTTTATCTAATGTTGAAACCTGCTCACAGCTCTGTGAGGCTGCGCTTTGAGCTAAATACTAATGCCACCATGCTATACTGTATGCTCACAATGACAATGTCAACGTGGTGACATTGACTACATACAAGGTTAACCATGTACACTATCCTAATTTCACAATGTTAGCTATTAGCACTAACACAAAACAGAGCTATGGCTGATGGGAATGTCTGCTGCAGGTATTTGGTCATAAAGAAGCTTTCATCTGATGATAGTATGAGATGAGAATCCATTATGAGGGCAATAAGAATATGTGCACCAACATGCACAGCAACCCACTCAAGGGCAATAAGACATCAAACATCAAACTTACAGGGTGAGGGCTGAGGCTGAGAAGTCTAATTGAACATATTTTTTTGTTTGACTTAGTACAACTTACAACCTTACATGATACAAGTAAGACAAAGAGGATGCCACACATTCAGCCAGATTTGGACCTTGGCTTTTGGCTGTTATCTTACAGACCTTTGAATTAAACATTCTTACCAAAAATGTTGATTGCATGAATGACATCTGCAGAGTTTGAAGAGCAGTAACAATCTCAGTCAGGTATTTCAAAGAGCCACCAATAATTTCACGAGAGAACAAGATTCTTATGTAACCTGGGTCTTCTGGATGACATCTCTCTATTGATGCAACATGTCAGCGCCACAAAGCATCTCTGCTACACATGACTCTGACGTGACTGTAGTAATTTTCAGAGAAAAGATTCAAGGCCACTGCGGTACACTGCTCGGGAAGTCTTTGTGCTTCTGTTTCCATTCACTTTGACTGCGTACGCACATTTTTACACATGTTTGTAAAGAGGAGTTTGTGCACACACACACACACACACACACACACATACACACACACACAGACACTTCCAGATGGTGGAGGTGCTGTGGTCATGAGCAGCGTTACCTCAGGTAATGCGATCACGGCACAGACAGAATGATGTGTTTATATCATCAAGAGTGAGACAGGATGGAGGGAGGATGGAGTGGAGCGGAGGGGAGGTGAGGACAAACATTAAAACAGGGTGAAAGGATCGAAAGAACTTTCAGACGAGAGGAGGTGAGAGGGTGTAAAAGGAACAGAGAAATGTGTACAACAGGAGAGAGGGATAATGAGAAGGAATGAAAATGGATGACGAACGATGAGAAAGCAAAGAGAAGACAGAGAAGAGGAGGGAGTTGGCCTGTCAATCAGATTATGAACCATTCATTTGACAGAGAATTGCTTTGACCTGAAACCTGGACGATCACATTCACTCCTACGCACATACACACATTCACAGATGCACTCAGCATCGTTTCACAGCTGCATGGAGATAAATGTGTCTCACTTGCATCCAGTCTGGTGTTAAGTGCACGTATTAGGGCCTATCAGCATTCATGTATGTGCTCCATGTGTGTGTATGTGTGTGTCTGAGAGTAAGTGAGTGAATGAGTAATGAGTGAGTGATGGATGGACGATAATGCACATTTACTCTCTCTCACGAGGGCTCGAAACGCTTAGATGTCTAGCCGCTTTCACACATACACATTGACACATACACTCGCACAAAATTGTGTTTGATAAGACGACTCTCTTATTCATTGCATACCATGTATAAATCTCTTCCCCTGCTCCTCTTCCTTTTTAATGTTTGTCTTCCACTGCATTTATCTTCCCTTATATCCCTTATCTGGAACCTCTGCTTCTCTCTCTCCCTCTCTCTCTCTCTCTCTCTCTCTCTCTCTCTCTCTCCGTCTCTCTCACCCTTGCTGTCTGTCTCTTAGTAATGGAGCTAATTTGTTTAGCACACAAAAGTGTCCGTCCATTAGTGCAGGCCTGTCCGTGCCAAGAGAGACGGTGACAAATCACACCAACATGTGTATCTGCACTGTGTACATAATTTGGTTGTGTGTGTGTGTGTGTGTGTGTGTGTGTGTGAGGCAAAGGTGAAAGCAAAATGTGCACTTCCTTTGAAAGCTTTCATCTACAGTTGAGCAAGTCTAACTTCAAATCAAATGTTGCATGAAACTTTACTTTTTCCCATTTTTTTTAATTATTCATTTTAGTTTTCTGTAGGTTATGTAGTTAAATTTAATTGGTGAGATTCATCACTCTATATGTTGCCATGACTTAAGCAATGAGAATCTTTAATAATAAGATACAAGGTTGAATCCAAAAAAAGAGGGAACTTGTATGATCCTGATCAATTATTCAGTATCAGCTAGACTCAGATTTTCTGTAAACTAACACAAGTTAATGTTCAACACATTTTTTCTTTGTATATCTCAATCTGTTTATCCCATCATTCTAGTTTACTAAGAACTGTTGTCAATTACCTCCCACAGACTGGTTTGTTAGACTGGTCCTGTGGGCATCAGTCTGTATGACATGAAGACATGAGTGAGTGTAGATAGTGAAATATCACTGCCTCTGAGTAATGAATTGGGTGTACCCCAGGGATCCATCACGGGACCTCTCTTATTCAGTTTGCACATAAATGATGAATCAGCCTGAGCCGGATTTGAAGTTCAGATGTACACAAGCCAAGAAAAAAAACAAAGAACAAGCAGCGGCCAAACTCAATGCAATGATGACAAATGCTGATTCACAACTGCTTTTGAAGTCTAAGATGGCAAGGAGTCTCTGGTGTTAAATTTCTTGGCATTATCCTTAATTCCACCTTGTCATCCCCAAAAATTAAGTGAAGCATTTCAAATGACCAAATTCAACCTGCAAGTTCTAGATATATGAGGAACTACCTAACAATCTCAGCAGTAAAGCTCTATACAGTATGAATGCAGTGATCATCCCTAATTTAAGAGACATTTTATGCTGTTCCATATTTTAGAACATCCTTACAATGATATAATGTCATATGTACATGCTGAACCTCCGCAACATGTACAACATGAGCTATAGGGGTTCTGACGTAATCCACCAACGAGATTTCACATGGTTTCCAGTCTCTCTGAACGCTCAGTAATGAGATCTCTGCAAGTTTTGTGCAAAACCTGACGTAAGATTTTACCATCCAATTAGGACAAATGCCCAAACTGCAAGGGATCTGCCAAGACACGACGGAAAATCGCAACTAGTTTCCTTTCCCAAAGAAGATGAAAACCATAGGTCAGACTCGGGATACAACACGTACAGACGCACCTTATAGCTGGCCATGTTTGTAAAGCCAACTGGTATTTAACAACGCAAGGTGAACAAGAACAAATGGACCTCCACTGAGCAAGCCAATCAGAGGAAAGTGGGGGAGCTCATGAAGTGGCTGCATAGCGGTTGAAATCAGGATTTTTCTTGACATGAGACAACTAATGAGTTTTTGGAGCAGAAAATCAAGCAGAACTACTCTGTAGGTTTTCAAAATTGACACAGTGGTAAGCAAAAGCAGTAAAATGTGCATAATATGTCTCCTTTAAAATACTGTTGCCATGCTGGAGTCAACTGGGTACAACAATAAAGGCAATGTGCACACAGGCTCACAAGATGTTAGGCAAAAAGCTCAACTCTGGGGTGCCGTGTGGCTCAGTGGGTTCAGCAGGCGCCCCATATGCAGAGGCTACAGTCCTCGCTGCAGCCAGTCCTGGTTTGAATCCTGCATCGGGCAGCCCTTTGCTGCATGTCATTCCCCCTCTCACTACCTCCCATATCCTGTCTCTCTCAACTATACTGTCAAATAAAGGCAAAAGCCCCAAAAATATTCTTAAAAAAAAACAACTTTAAAAGCTCAACTCTTAGCATCACTGCAACGTTCTTGAAGAATAAACATCCCTGGGACGCCGTGTGGCGCAGTGGGTTGTGGGCGCCCCATATGCAGACACTATATTCCTCGCTGCAGTCGGCTCTGGTTCGAATCCCACATCGGGGACCATTTGCTGCATGTCATTTCCCTCTCTCTGCCTCCCCATTTCCTGTCTCTCTACACTGTGCTATCCAATAAAGGCAAAAAGCCCAAAAAATATACTTAAAAAAAAGAATAAACATCCCTTGCTGGGAAAATCTTGTGAAATACACTGACACCAGTCTTATCTTTAAGATAACGTGTACCAAAACTCCTCCACTGCTTGGGTCTTTCATTAAGCAAAGAAAAAATGTAAACAACAGAAGGGTCTGTGTAATCCCTCTTCAGCTGCGTCAGCCAACAATTTTCATCTGTAACAGCTTCTCGATCTATCTTCTCTCACATTTGCACGCTGTGACTGGCTTTTGAATATTAAACATGAACATTCTCATTATCCATTTTACTGCCGGTATTATTATCATATGTGCTACTGACTTTCCCCTTTTCCTTTGTCCATCGCCAGGAATGTTGTTTTTCCATGACTTGCATATGTATATGTATGTATGAAATAACCATTAATAGGCTGTTTCATTAACGACCAGCTAAGTTCTCTTGGATCTATGTCTTATACAATTCTGCTTTGCCTTTTTACAAACTCCATGCTGCATGATTTGTTTATCTGGCTTGGCTTGTAGCACCATTTACTAACTCATAATTGTATCTTTTAAAAAATTCTCATGGGTGAGACATCAGAATTTTCCTGTTAAGGAAAATAATTACCGTTGAAGGTCTGTGTCTCATTCCTTTACCCATCATGTCCTTCATAGTCCTGAGCAGTCTTGGACAAAGAGTTAGCTGTAAGTAAGGCATCAGCGACAACCAATCATAATGAGACTGGAAGTCTGATGACAGCAGTTCTGTGCGATCCATATGTATGACAGTGAAGCCTAAATCCCTATTCATATTCTCCTTGATCCCACGCAGCCTATCGATATAAGGCACTAAGCAAGCAGGAAATGATTGAGCTCTGAGCCAGGCATCTCTGCCTCCTCTCTCTGCCAACAGACTGTCACTGTTTGGGCAAACTCCAGTTACTCATGATGACTCCATCCTTCCTTTCATCCATTCATCCCCCTCTCTTTTAACGCCTTTGATATGTTGTGACACAAGCCAAAGCAAATAACATAAATTCTCCGGCTTTCTCTCATTTGTCTCCATTAGACTCAAGCGAGTTTTGTGAAGACCTCATCGATAGATATTTTCTTACTCAATGAGGAAAAAGATGTTTTCCAATGAGTGTGCTGTTCAAATTTGCATTGCTCATCTCACCTCACCGGGTGAATCTGCATTGTTTCTCATCATTGGCTAACAGGTCAGCTCCAACAGGAATGTGATGCAAGAAGAAAAGGTCAGTTTTCATTGATTGTTAAATCGCTCCTCTGTTTGAAAAGGACGTGATTGAGATGGCAAGACACTGACTGCTCCTCCTCAGCAGACTTACAGTAAATATCCTTCCCCTGGACTCAGCTATACCGTATGCCAGACAGCGTTCACTCTGCCCAAGAGTCAGCAGTTTGTCAGTGTGTGTGTGTCTGTGTGAGTGTGTGTGTGCTTATGTGTGTGTGTGTGTGTGTGTGTGGCACCAATATTTTGGTCTCTAGTAACCAGATGAGAAAGTATTTGGAACAGTGTGAATATTCTCCTCTCTCAGCTTTTTCTATCTGTCTGTCTGCCTGTTTGCTTGTTTGCCACTCTGTCTGCAGAGTCGGCGTCAGTCTCAAGGAGATCCTCCTTTTCTTTCCCGCTCTCTTTTTGTGGATAGAGCTGGCAGAGTCTGCCCGATTTTCCTCCTTGAATAACTGTTGTTATCTCTTTTTCTTCCCTCCGTCCCTCCATCCTTTCCTCCCTCTATCTCCCCAGCTGAATGACTGTCTGGACTGAGCTAAAGGAGGGAACTGATGTTGAGATAGTTGGTGAGCACTATATGAACTCATACATTTTAAGATTTGTGGTCATAGTTAAAATGATAACCTTGCTCCTGGCTGTGCTGATGCCCTGAGCTACAGTGTGCTGCACCACAAAATTAACAAGTAAACTAGGGACATGGAAGTATACATCTAGCTTTACGGAGATTGGTATTTTTGCAGATGGTGGCCTTGGAGACTACGGGGTGGGGGATGTTGAAGGGGTTCTGGGCCCCGTATGCAACCGAGACAGGGAGACAGACGGGGGCAGGGAGGGCTTTGTGCACCAGCCCTTTCCCACACTCCCTTTCACCTTTTGTTGTATGGCAGCACCAGGGCTCTCTGACATGACGAATCGCTCTGCCTGCTTAACGGAGAGGGTGGCAGTAGGAAAGTAAGAGTAGAGTGAAGTGCAATGATGTGTGTGTGTGTGTGCAGTCCTGTCCTTTAATCTTGGTGCCTGGAACTGCCTCAGCCTCCCATCCCTTGTCCTGCCATTCTCTGCTCTGCTGTCACCAGTCTGGAGCAGAGGAGTGGAGGTTTCAATGCTCCAAGCACTAGATGGGCGGATTCCGCAGCGGATGAGCCAGACACAGGCACACACACACTCACACACATGCTCATATACACACTAATGCCTCTGCCCAAATGCCAGCACCAAGCTGTTGCCCATAAAGCGTTCAGGCTGTCACAATAGAGACATTACCACATGAGTGAGTGGTTCTGAATAGGACTAAGGGTGTGTGTGTATATAGAGTGTGGTGGCTACGGGGGGAGTTCCTGGCAAGACAGACGACCCTGTCATCACCTCTGCCCCTTGTCAAACAAGCGATCGCTGCCAATGGCACATGCATGCAACACACACACACTTTGCACACACTCCTGCCACACCGCCTGTTGCGCTTATCCAACTTTGTGACTGTCCTCTATTTTCTCATATGGAGGCACTCTGAATACGTCTGCAGCATGGCCGTGAGTTTGTATGGAGGATGAGAAATGTGAAGCAGGTGGCTGGTTAGTGGAGCAATGCGGAGAAAGTGAATGGCTGACCAGGCGGGCCAAGCAGGGTGAAGGGTGAGAATGTAGAGGTCGAGAAGAGGAGGGAAATCGAATGAAAAAGACATTCTTCTCAAGATGAGTTAAAGGCTAGGAAAAGATCAGCACTTCCAAAAGGAAACAAGTCTGGGGAAACAGAGACAAATGGAGATGGAGTTATGTGAATAAGGGCACTCGGAAACCCATGACACATTTCAACTGTTTCTCGTGGGCAACTGTCCTTCAGATCTGTCTGTGGAATGTCACTGCATGTGTTCATGTGTGTGTGTGAGTGTGTGTTTGCACCCTTGAAATGTCATTATGCAAAAGCAGCACTTTACACTGCCGAGATCACTCTTCCACAAGGCATGCAGGATGTGTATGTTTGGGTGCATGCATGTGTGTGTAGAGGGAGTGACAAGGGTTTAGGGGGGCCATGTCACGCTGTCACTGCTGGAATGCATGACAGCAATGTTTTGTCGGCGCACGGATGAATGCAGCGTCATGGCAGCAGAAGGCAGGGAGAGAAGAGAAGAAGAGAAAAGAAGAAAGAAGAAGGGGTGACAATGACGAGGAGAAGAAAAAAGGAGTAGAATTTTTTTTCTCTCCCCCCCATCACACTCAATGAGAAAATTAGGTCATCCTAGTAAAGCCATTGCAGGGAGCAAATCATCACCATAATTGGACCCTTAACAAATCTGTGGAGGTGGCTGCTTCACACTCACACATAAGGAAAAAACACACACGCATACACACACAAAAGCCAACGCACACTTCTATAGCTACACACATGGCCGGGAGGGGGTAAACAGAATTTCAGAATAAATCAGGGTATGTTTGACAGTTTTATAGCTCTTTCAGGAGCTTCATTTGGGACAGAAGCGTGATAGAAGAACGTTACTCGTGGTAAATATAATTGTGGTCATGATCCTTCCATAAATCACAGCGTGGTTAGATCACATTTGCCTGTTAGCTACAGCAGCGGGGGGGGGGGGGGGGGGGGGGAGGGGGGGGGGGGGGGGGGGGGGGTTCCCCAGTGCATCAGGTGACCTATAGGATCTCTTTCAATTTGCTGGGCATTCAAAGAGAGAGAAAATTGCTAATTTAGATATGAAAATAGGCTCCAATCTCAAACAGTTTACATTCAAAAGCAACACGTTTTAGAGGAAGTGAGAATCAAAGGAATGGTCCAACACTTTGGGATTATGTTCATTAGCTTTCTTATAGGAACTGATGAAAAAGTGATACCATTCTCAAGCTGCTACCAGAAGCTTGTTAGCTTAGCTTAGCATAAAGACTGGAAATGGGTTCGCAGCTAATGTGGATCCAAGCACCTATAAAAAATTACATCTTTGTTTAACTCAGCCTCAAACCAAAAGAGGCGGTCTCAGTGCTGTTCACTGACATCCTCTGTTGGTTTTCAGAGTGATGTGTTGAACTCAACCTATGGGTGATAAAAAATTGCTTAACACTGACATGGGAGGGATGAGAAAGACAATATTCGGTGTGTGAACACAAACTCACATGCTCACACTGGGGCCTTTGAGCGAGAGAGGCAACATGTCCCTCTTAGAGGCATCTCCTCCCGTCAGGGGCAGCGGTTTCGCCACATGAGCCCTGTCAGTTGGCTGCGTTAAAGAAGTGGAAGATTGAGAGGTTGACCTTGCACACTCTCAGCTTTTCCTAGCACATTTCACATGACAGGCTGCACGCATTACTTATTCATACTTAAAGACAAGCCTGCTCGAGATGTAGCAGCAGCCACATTCACATTCCTGACGTCCAAACTGGAGTCAAATACGATGTCATATAGGCTGAATAAATCTCCATAAAGTGTTTGATTGGAATCTGTTGTGCATGTCAGCGCCGTCTTCTGCTGGTAGCATCTGCAGGATCCATATCAACAACTGGGCAAAGACAGAGAGAGGCGAGCCGGAGCTGACACTAATCCAGTAATTGCCATGTGCCCATGTCGCTTATCAAAATAATTGACAGTATTTTCTACAGTGAGACGGAAGTGTTTATCCTGGTGTTACTCAGACTAGCGACTGTGGATCCAAACAACTCTGGATCAGTAATGAGGTGGCTGGTTTTTGTTGTTGGTTTGTTTGACCCAAGAATGTGGCTCTGGGTAAACCCAACAAAACACTGAGGAATCACTTTTTCACCCAGATGTTGCTGTAAATTAATAACGTGAGTAACATTTCCAAAATAATAAACATGCATGTTTTATGTGGAGGTTGGGGTTAAACAGTCAGTGTCACTGCTCCTAAGGGTGGACATGGGTTATTAAAGGGGAACTATGCAGGTCTGGTCGCGTTTCCGCTGTTTTGCCAACCCTCCCTTGTTTGTTTTCAACAAAGCCGGCGATAAGAAATCCATGGAGCGGTCGATAACATTATTTATAGTGTTACGATGTGTATATTTGTCGTCTTATCTGTCATAAACAAAAGATTATGGGTTGCGGGGGCGTGTTTGGTGCTGATCTTTGGCCAAAAGACGCTTGTGGAAGGCAGAGCCTCCATTCTCCCTGTAACAAGTTACAGTCATTTATTTAACCATCACAATTACTCTGAAGCTGTTTAATGAAGGTAAAAATGTACATAGTCTTTAAATCTGAACCACCATTGTGCATCTTGTCTTTTGATGAGGTAACAACACTTTTATTATGTCCCACAGTTCAATGGGTTGTTGTTTGCAATATTTTAAAACTCAAATAATATAAAGCCTATATAGACAGATTTGTTTTGCAGTGTAACCTAATGCAAGGAGTCTCCTAACACGGCTGCTATACCACCCCTGAGCCAGGCGGCTGATTGACAGGACTTGGCTGACTGTGGACCCTCCTTCCCACCGTCTCCTCCTCTCCTCTCCTATCCTCCCTCTCTCTCTCTCTCTCTCTCCCACTCTCTCTCTCCCTCTCCTCAATCGCAGGGCTGCGCTCACCGACTCGACACCGCCACAGGTGCAGCGAGGGCGCAGCGCAGCCTGAAAATGGCACCACCACGCGTCCTGTGGATCTATCCATCTCTTTCCCTCCTGTCCTCCCTGCTTCTTTTTTACGCGCTGTCGCCGTGCCGGGCGTTAAGGAATTACCCGGAGAATGAAGGTGGGTGATCCCCCGGCGTGGTTTGTGTTGAGCCCTTTAAAGTGGAGTGAGACCGATGACTTGGCTGAGCGCGGTGTGTGTTTGGCGGATGAGGAAGCCCCCCGATCCCGCGGTTCCACTTTGCAGGGGAAAGGAGCGGAGCGGAGCGGCGGAGACTCCCGTTAAGTGCTCGGCTCGGTTATGAATCATGCATTAAGAAAAACGGAGAGAGAGGGGGAGAGAGGGGAGGGGGAGGAGGGGGGAGGACTGTTCGTCACGTTTCTCTTTCTCGAGCATACTGACATTAAATTTGTATGACATATACACACGGGCAGCCCTGCCATGCTGGAGATAGAGGAGGCTGATGTAGACATTTCACTTTGTGACATCGGGAGGAAAAAAGCTTCTCCACGCTGTATCCATCAGAGGAACTCTTCTCCTCGCACCAAAGTAGTCCAACTTATAATGATTAGGCCAAAACAACACTGACATCGCTGCCACAATCCTTCTCAATTATACATATCTTCATTATAACACACTGATAGATGCTTTTCTCTGCCTCGGTCTGCCAATGGCGAGCAGCAATTACATTAAATTTGTCACAGCTCCTCTCAGTTATTGTATTAACATCGATGCTCGGCTGAAATCTGCCAATGCATTTACTTACTAACTACTCCTGACTGCTTGGTGGACTGAAACACGGAAGCTGGCTTGTTTTCATGAAGCTGGAGATGATGCAGAAGAAGTTGCACTAAGCAGAGAGAGAGGGGAAAACATAATAACTGGGTGTTGGAAAAGTGGGAGAGTGTGTGGTGTTGTGTTATTTTATGGCTTGTTGGATGTCAGAGGAGTTTGGAGCTGGAGATGATGCAGCTGTGCAGCTTGATTTCATTGTGCCAATTGTTTTGTCCAGTGTCAAAGGCTCTAGTTCTGTAGCTCAACAAGGCTCCATCCCTGTTATGAGCTGCAGGATTTGCCTTTCATTGATGTTTTCTTTGTCCCTTTCTCGCTGTCTTTCTCTCTTCTATACACACAAAATCAACTCCAGGCTCACCCAGGGAAGATTAAACAGTAAAACGAGTCACGTCAACAAACACACACACAGTGACAGGCCACACTACGTCTGATGGGATCTCCGGTCTAAGGCTGACTTAACAGTATATAAGCTGTGCTGTACGTACACTGAGCTGAATGTATGTCACGGCCCCGAGGAGTTCACATCGAACAAAAGCTCTGGAGGATAGACAGGCGGCGAGAGAGAGGAGAAGGAGTGTTTTAACAGCAGGAGACAATGCATGTGAGGGTGACACAAACACACTGTTAAAATATTCATTAAATGAGTATGAATGATGAAACCAGCTGGAAGGCAAAGGAAACTCCTGTTGATTTAGATAAACACAAAAGGGGCATCTGTGAGTTGTGGCACGTGTGAGCAGTTGTGTGTGTGTGTGTGTGTGTCATGTTCAGCGAGAGAATATTTGAGGTGGCTGAGGGGTCAAAGGGTTCCGCATCACTAACACACACTTGTCAAAGATTTTGCAAGGCACTATGTGTGTGTCTGTGTGTGTGATTCTCTTAGTGCTTCATCCTGTGGTCATTTCTCTGTCCTGCTGTTTCTGACTATTGGTCTAATTGGCACCTTTTAAACTCAGCGCCTGACTAGTGTGTGTGTGTGTGTGTGTGTGTGTGTGTGTGTGTGAGGGTGTGTGCATGTACCCCATTGGACAGTAATCCAATGAAGCCATTTTGCCTGCCGCTCTACGCTCTGCTTTTACCTTTCGGCCTGCCAGTTTTCCTGCTGTGACTGCACGCTTTGTTGAGGGATTGCTCTTCTTTGTCCCAGTGTGTGTGTGTGTCTGTGTGTGTGTGCGTGCATGTGCGCAAATGTGTGTTATGTACCTTGTGTTTTGTCTATGAGTGTGCATATTCGCCACCCAACACCATCACGGCAGTCATGTTATTCCAGGAAATCCTCCTCTGAGTCTGTCTAGTAGCAGAAGTGAGGCTGTCATAAAAGGAGAGATGCAGCTCTCAAAGCTCAATTAAGAACACAGTCCCTTTGATAGAGCTGATAGTGTAGTGGGAAAATAGTGTTAAGCTGTCAACAAGCTTAGTTTACAACCGGGGCTATTGATCTCCTCCAAAATTGTTGCATTTATAAGAAACACAGTTATGAGGGTGGACCGGAGGAACACAGTGCTTTGAGAGAAACGGCAGAATTGCTTGAATTGCTGTGGAAAAAGTGTGGACGAGGGAACAAGCTCTCCCAAAGTGGAAATGGGTTCATTCATAAGTTGCTGTGATGAAGAGCATCATCCGATGGCCTTTGTCATCACCAGTTGAAAGGAGGACGAGGAGTTGGATGGGTTTTGGTGCGCCAGCAGAGGGAGCCCAACACACAATGAGTCTGAACCCTGAGGGCACACTGATGTAACAGCTCCCAGGTCTCCTGTTGTCCTATTGTCCTGCTGTCCTCGTCGCCTCTTCTCCACTCACCCTCTCTGTCCTGTCTGACACGGTGCGACCACACTGTGTTTGTCGTTTCTTTGCACCTTCTCCTCCCTGTTACCTATATACAACTCCTGTCTTCTGCAGAATCATCCCGGGGAGCGGAGCAGACAACCACTCCTTTCTATTTTTATGTCTTCCCCTTCGTCTCTAAATATACCTCCTCAATGCTTGAAAAACGTAGGAGCGTGATGGGAGCTTAGTGCTTCCTTCCACCGCAGCTGGATGTTGATTAGAGTGTATTAATGGAGGCAAATGAATGATTTAATTCCAAATTCTGCCTGAAATCAGTGCACGCATGATACGCTATTGAACTAATACAGCCGAGGGAGGAGAAACAGTAGAACATGGAAACTCATGGTGACTCAGCCATGGGTTTATACTATAGTCTTGAGGTTACTGTAAACTGTAATTGGTCTTGCGACTACACATGAAGTTTTTTATTGGATTGGCCTGAGGGCACTGGGGGGGAAATGCTGTATTGCTTCGTAAGGCGAACATTAAGGATGTGCAGTGAGGCAAGCATATGTAAAGCATGCCCTATACTTATGCACACAGACCTACAGACACACACACAGCCTATACACACGTCTTATGATTCGCACGCGATCCTGACTGTGGTAAAATGTTGGGTTAAAGGTCGCCTCTGGTTTAATTGCTTTAATCTATAATGGTTGCTTGTAGTTATCGGCAGAGCCATACCTCACAAAGTCTGTGTATGTATGTGTGTGTGTGTGTGAGGGAGGGAGAGAGAGAGTCTGAGATATTGCTCTGCCCCCATGTAACAACCATGACCTTGGACAGAAGAGGATATACATCTCCGCTCTCATCAGAGAGCAGCACAGAGGCAGCAAGTGGAAGCACCCTCCTGTTTTTCTTTGCTACTTCCTCTACTCCAACTTTAATCCTCCTCTCTCATATCTGCCCTACTCTATTTTCTATCAGCCTCCCTCCTGGCGTTCATCGCTCTCCTTAGTTGTTTCCCCTCTTGTGCCCCCCTCCCCCGACTCTTCCTCTGACCTCCAACAGTTGGACAGGAGCTGTGAGCCACTGTATGATTTCTGTAATGAGGTTGAGCCCTATATCTGCTTAACACATGCCCCTACGCAAGCACATATGTGTGCATGAACACACACACACACACATGCCCACACACACTCGTGCTAAAGTAATGTATGGCTGGGGGGCAGTTTTGGTGGTCTTGGTCCAGAGAATAGTGTCACGTATTCCGTCCGTCTGGCTGATAGATGGGGTTATAAATACAGCTCAGTGACAGAGAATGATTCTGCTGTGAGGGCTTCACCTCATGGATTCATTGTGTGCGCATGTGTGCGTGTGTAACAGAGAGAGAGAGAGAACATGAGAGAGGCAGGGCGACCGAAATTATAAATAAAAGGCGGATTCACACGAGAGAATCTGAGACAAAACAGAAGTGATAATAAAAAACGGAACAAAGAAAGAGACGTAGTTGTAGACAAACGGAATAACTCAACCTTTTCTCTGTGCTCTGGTGAGCAGAGAACCCATAACAGCACCCACAGACACCCAGAGCCATTGTGCCGTAGTCAGTGGCTGCTAAATATGGTTTTTGTATTCAGCACAGCCTATTCAAATTCATTTCATTTTCTCTTGCTGTTGTTGTGTTGTTAAGAGAGCTCGAATGCTGTATGACGTATATTCATTTTCTTTCTTTCCCGTCAAGAGTTAGATGAGAAATCTGACACCACTCTCACGTTTGTCTGACAAATATGATATAGAGAAACAGCCTGGCTCAGATCAAAGCTAGAAATCTACCCACCGGCACTTTAAAGCCCAATGAATTAACACATCATTGTTTTGTTATGTTTTTCTAACAGCTATTGGGCTTTAATGTGAAGTTGCTGGTGGTGTCGTCATGATTGTGAAGGTTTTCAGGTCAGGGAAACAATCCAGCACACAACCACTATAAAAATACAAATAGTTGTGTGTTGACAATATGGTTTTCAACACATTTAACAAACAAGATGTAATGTGTTAATTAGTGAGATTTAGAGATGAATCGATGAGACAAGGTTTTATGCTAAGATAAGCAAACTGTCTCCTTGCTTGGGCTTAATTCACCATGCATGACAGTGGTGTTGACATCCTCATCCAACCCTCTGTATCCTCTGTTGAATTATTCATAAAAAGTCTGAAAAAAATAATAAATTTAAAAACAAATAAAAGCATCTGGAATATAGCCATCCACATATGTATATGTAAATAAGCCACAAAGTGTGTCCTTACTTATTCAGTGTCTTACTGAATTTTTGGAGTGTACTTAGGAAAATGTAATGTTGTGGACTGTGTGTATGTTAATTTATTTTATATCTCTCTACAAAGAAACAGCAGATTTTCAGCTTCACACATTACTTCGGCTTCCTTCATGAGGGTGAACATGTGTGTGTCTTAACTAGCCAGAACTTGAACAGTTTTTAAGCTTGGACGACTCCCGTCAGATGCAGAGTTCATTAATGTCAAAGGCAGTCTTCCCTCAGTGTGTGATGTATGATGGCTGGAGTGAAGTTTGGGTATAAGTGCCACCCACTCCCTGTCCAGCCCCCATTCCTCCACCACAGTGTCTGCTGACCCCCCTCCCCTCTGAACAAGCCCTTAACTGCTGCTGCTCAAATCACTGATCACTGGGGCTTGACCACTGTCTATATGCCACCCCAAAGCACACACAGGAACACAGACACACACACAAACCAGTACTCCCTCTTCTCTCTCTCACTGCCCCTCCTCACTCACACACACCACCCACTCCTGCACCCCTTGTCCTGACCTTAAATTTAGCTAAATTGAATTAGGTTGTTTTCTTACCTCCACCTCTCTCTCTCTTTCACGCCGTTTCCATCGGTCTGTCTTTCCCGATCGCACCCTCTCTTTCACTTTCTGTTTTTCTTTGTTATTTGCTCTGTGGGCTTGGCTTGTGCCATGACTGTGAAAGACTGCATTAGGGCAGCCTTATAAACAACCAGCAGAAGGATTTGGGTCAGCTGTAGATATAGTATGTTTGCTGGCCAGTGCTCCAATCATTTCTCTGCTGATGAGCGTTTGTTTAATATGAGCACGAAACACCTGGAGCTTGAATTGAAGTGTCAGTATTCATACAGGTAGCCACTTGACTTTTATTTTCTGAAAGGTGTACAGGTTGTTCAAATTATGATGAAAATGACGTCAAGCAGAAGTAGCCTAACATTTCGTCATTGTGGCTGGTTGTTCAAAGTATTTAAACCGAGTATCTGATCAGAAAACACTCATATTATTAACTTTCTAACTGCCATTTTTCTCTTTAAAGAGGAACTATGCAGGGTTTTTACTGTAGCTATGCTACATTTATACCTTAATTAAACATCTTCGGAAGTAACTGTGATGGTTAAATAAATGACTTGCATCTTGTCACAGGGAGAATGGAGGCTCTCTGCCTTCCACCTAGCGTCTCTTGGCTAAAAAAACCAACCTTGGTTGTGCAGACTTGACCTCCGACATGGTGTCCCAGCTTTCGTCTCTGCGCACAAACGCACTCCGTAACCCGTAATGTTTTGGTTATGACAGTTAAGACTACACAAATATACACATCATAACATTGTATATGTTATATAATGTTATCCACTGCTCCATGGATTGCTTTTTCGCCGGCTTCATTAAAAACAAATGGCACATGGCTGAGAGGAGGGTTAGCAAAACAGTGGAAAAGTGACAGGACTTGCATAGTTCCTCTTTACATACAAGGAGAGTGTAGGTTGGTCAGTGTATGGAGCTGAATCCTGTGATGTTTTGCCAGACAAAATGGAGCAGCAGCAAACAGGGCCAAGCTAGCAAACATTTGCCTGTTGTTTCGGGTTGTTTTGTTTAAGCGTAATTCCCTCGTGAGTTTTCTGGCATTCCATCCTCTCTGCTCATCCTTTACAGCCCCAGCATTTTGCAAGTTAAGCTTGTTACGTCTCTCTGCTTACTACTTGATGGTGTCCACATCAGTGCAAATTGGTTTAAGTTTGATTCGATGGCGGCAGGAGGGCAGACAGACAAGCTGCTAGACAGACAATTACTGCGGTGTGTGGCACTGACAGGTACTGAGGTCTTTGTGTGTGTGTGTGTGTATGTTATATGTGTGTGTATCAACAGTAGCAGCCTGTCTAAGCACACTTTTATCTGACATGTGATTTCCTATCCGTCTCCACTGCTGAGGCTCGCTCCTGAGATTCCAGGCCAATTTACCCTCCTGTGACCAACCACTGTGTGACAGCCGTGTGTGTGTTTGTGTGTGTGTGTGTGTGTGCTCTTGTCCCATCAGGAGGAACGTCTTAAGAACCAACAGAGCACAAAAAAGGTTGAAGAAAAGCCAAAAAGGAGAGACACACACCACTTGAGGGAGAATTTAGAGAAAGTCACTCCCTCCTCTGTCACTGCTCATTCATTCTATTCAGTTCTCACTGGCTATTTTAATTCAGCTTGTTAAATGAACTGTGTGGTGCATCGCAGTTTGTGTGTATGTCCCGGCATACGTGTATGTTCTGATCTCTCAAGGTCTCTGGTTTGTGTGTATGTGTGTGTGTGTGTGTTGCTCTTTTGCTCTTCGCCCTTGATGAGTTGTTGGCATACAAGTGGAAGGGGCTTATTAGAAAGAAAAAAAAAAAAAAACAAGTGTCCGGATCTGACTGGGTGTCACAGTTCAACACTGTAAGCATTCAACCAGCATGTGCATACAAACCCATACACCCACACACACACACACACTCCAGAGCCTCTTCAAGCGACAAACTAGGGCAGTGCTCCTGTCAGAATGGCATCTTTTCTGTTCTGCTAGTGTTGCTAGTGTATATGAAATAGCAGAGTAGGCTAATGTACCTCAAAGTGGAGCTCATTGAGGTACAGTTCATCACACACAGCACATGGATATTTTCATTAATATTTTTGGTTTGGTTTTGTGCACCATCTGCCTTTTGGGCTGCTGGAGCATTTTCAAGGCTTTAGAGAATAAGGTTTTCAATAAACCATGCACATTCCTTTTTAAAAATCACTTCACTAAAGCAGCTGAATTCAAAAAGAGCTTTGCAGCAGTCGTCACATTTTTCCCCTACTTGTGACTGCAGTGTAGAAGAAGACGACTCATCTGTTATCTCAAACTTATCTGTACCTGGAATTGGGTTAGGTTTATTTCACATTGGGTCTGGTTTATTCATGAAAATTCACAGTGAGAACTTTCGATAAGTGATGTATTTTCCTGTTAATCAGAGTTGTCTCCCTCTTCGTATCAGTTATGTGAGAGAATGTTGCACGGAAACGATGATTAAGAATATTGATGACAGCTGCTTTGTAAATTTCTTCTTGTCCGCATCATTCATCACAATATTCTTACCACATGTGTCACACACATTTGCATTGGTGTGAGTATTTATCATTCAACATATGCTCTGCAGGGGAAATTGTGCCAATCAAGTAAATGCAAGTAGCACACATCACAGTTTATTTGTACGTCACTTAACACATTAGTTGTACAGCAGCTAATGTTGAAAGTCTCCCCAGATAACTGATTAAACAGATTTGGTGGAATATACAACATCCCAATGATAATTATATGGAACATAGTGTAATTTATAAATCTGCGTAGATGATTGATGATTTGACTCCCACCACTCTTTGTTATTTATTTCCCAGTTATGGGTTTGGTTTCTGCTGAAGTAAATGCTGCAGCATTTACTTCTCTGGTGTACTTTATTTCTCCATTGTTATCATAAATAATGGAAGAGGGAAGCAACAATAGCCAATTAATCAGTGTCATACGCGCACTGACACTGATGTGTGCGCACATCACCATTTTAATGTTAATGACTACTGTTAAAGACACACCTGCACACACAGATGTGGATCGGTGGCCTCTGTGCTGTGTTTGTATGGCACATTTTTTCCATTTATTTCTCTCTGCGCCCCATTAGTGATTTCAGGTTCTCAAAACAGGGATGAGCGCTGCTGTGTTGCACAAATACATTCAAGTGATATTTCAAAAACCTGATGGCCAGCACCTTAGTGCCTATAAAAATACCCACAGTGTTGTTAGAACTGTTCAGTTATTGTATTTGGTGGAGTCCTCAGTTTAATTATGCATTTAGTAACTCTGTTTCCAGTTTAAGGGCGAGAGTGATAAAACAGTTATTTATCATAGTTCCATTCACAGGATTTATAATTTAATTTGTGCAAGTCAGATGAGTGACGATCCAGACACCTAACTACCACTTAGCCATGCATGTCAATACCTAATTGATTTTTTTTTTTTTTCATGTGTTTCACAGAATCAGCCTTTTAGCTTCAGTGGTCTGCTCCCGTCTATCACTCATTTGTACAGCTATAGGCTACGGTGTAATTATGCAGATCGAGGCTACTTAATATAGCTGATTTTAATCTGTGTAATTAAGTCCAGCCCAAAGTGGAATTTAATTCTGTGTGAGTTGAAGTGTAGAGGATCAACATAACATTTCACCAATCAGAATGGAAAGCAGGAGCAACGGCAATGGAAGTGAATCACGTAAGAATTAGGATTAGAATTTAATTTAACTCCATTGAATTATTCATTGACACATTTTGCCAGCCAGCTATCACACTCGAAGAAAAATAATATTTTAACTATGAAATCAAGCCAGACACCTCATCTAACGTCTCCTCAAAAAATTGCGCTGCAAAGTGAAATTGAAACATTGCAGCATGGGATATGACTGCTTCAGGGAAAGCACACCGTTCACACGCAAACAGAGAAAATCTAGAGGATGAATACAAAACATAGGCAGAATTGTTGTAAAAATCCAAATAGACAGAGACATCAGATCAAGAAAAAAAAATTCCATGTGATATGTCAACTTCTTCAATCACAACCTATCTCCCGTTTCCATGGTAAAACTAACCAGAGGACATACAGTATCAGAGAACTTCAATAAAATGAGCAAAGCATGAGGGCGCAGATGAGAGAGAGAAAACTAGAGGAAAAAAGACGGACGGAGAGCCTCTGGTGGTTTGTGGATGAGTGGAGAGAGGACTGATGAAAAGACAGCGAGAGAGAAAGTGTAGCAGTCCTGGTACGACACCAGCTTCTTCCTAAAGTTCAGAGCTCAACTCTTCCCACTCCTTCATCCTGCTCTCCATCGGCCCGTTTGTTGCCCTGACAACACTCTTACTCGTTGAACTGCACTCTCAGTGGGTGGAAGTGGTGGGAGCTGTGTGTGTGTGTGTGTGGTGTTACTAATAGTGAGATACTGGGTGTGTGTATGTTGTATATTGGAGCAGAGTAAGTTATCTGAAGGAAAGCTTTGCAAGCTGCAAGGCTTTGTTTTACTAAAGCAGGCTGTTAGCCTCTTTTGTTGTCTTAAAGAAGAGAGTTCAGTCTTAGTGGTAGCTTGCTGTCTCTCTGATCAATATAAGGGGATAGCTGAATATTTTGGGAAATGCTTTACCTTTCTTGTAGCACATTACAAGAGCAGATCAACACAGCTTTCATGTCGGTGCAGTACACATTAAGTATTACCAAACCAAATACCAATACCAATACCAAAGTATTACCAAAACATGTTAAGTCTACATCCCACAAAAAAGTAGAGAAGTTTCTTAATTGATGAAGAAATATTGAAAAATGTCTTTTAAATATAGTAATAATGAAATATATTTGTATTTGACAATGTATTTACATGCAAATATGTTGTTTTGCCAATTTTAAGGTAATTTGATATTGAATGTATCAGTTCAATGAACATATAAAGTAAAAGCAATGCCATCTGTTGTTACTTACTTATTCATTTATTCGAATGGGACTGTGCATATTAATGAACGTACAATACAGGATTGTCGTAAATAAATCTCGTAAATGTTGTAAATCTGATTCTTATTCAACCGTGTTTTGGCTTTGATTGCTTTTACCTTGTGTGTCCCGCTGTATGTGTAGGCGCTAAGTGATTCACTACTGGAGTCAATTTTAAATACAGTTTTTTTTGACAAATCTGATCAAAAACAAACACATGTCTGATCATTTGTTTATTGCATACTGAAAAAGAATTTGCATTTCCCCATTTTTCCTTTCCCGATTACTGAAAGATGTTCTTCTTTCACAAGAGGATCTGTAAAGTGAAAGTGTCACCATCAGCATTTTTAATGCATGTGTTTCCACATTGAGGGACATTTAACCTCAGTGAAAAACTGGTCTGAACTCATCAGAACCTTTTTAACAAAGATCTTATCAGTAAGAAAAAGCAACAATTTGGCTTATACGTGGAAGATAACGTGTTGATTGTGGTGTCAGCAAGCCCTTTATTATCTATTGAGTCCACTGATTCATTTCATATTTTCTATTCTGAGTAGAAGAGGTCTTAAGAGCTTATTATGTAGTCACATATTGTACTCTATATTGAGTCTGTGTGGTGGTCTCATTGTGCAGTCTTTCTTTTTGTGGCACTGGCACCATTAAAGTGTGTGTTTGTCAGTCTTGTGTGTGAGTGTGTATGTGTGTAAGCATCTCATGCTCTTTGTGTGCCAATCTGGCTGTTGGCAGCGCCGTTTGATTCTTGGCAGGTGGATCACAGCTTCTTGCAGCCCAGCTGAAGCAGTGTGTGCCGACCAGAGAGACAGACACAGGGAGAGAGAGAGAGAGAGAGAGAGAGAGGGAGAGGGAGAGTGGCAGAGAGACATAAACAGAGAGAGAGAAATAGAGAGGAAGACAGAGAGAGACAGACACCCCAGAGGGAGGAAACAGGAGTGAGAAGAAAAATAGACACAGAAGGAGATGGAGAGACAAAGAGATTGAAAAATGTTTTGTCAGTTATGTGCACAGTTGTGTAAGTGGGTGCAGCTTCAGCATTTTCCTGTATTTGTACAAGAATTTCTGATGTACAATTTCACACCCCCAACCCGGTTCCTCCTCATCTTTCATTCTCAAAAATGTAAACCTCACAGTTTGGTGCTGAAAATCAATAAGACAGCGTGTCTCTGTGTAACTGAGCAACTCTCACAGTAATCAGGTCACATGTGTCTCAGTATAGATCTGTGCATTCATGTCCTGTGATGAAGCCATGGGAAACATTAGAGAGTATGAATGTCGTCCTTGAGAGAATTGTTTATGTTGTATTTTTAAATAGAAATGCAGGGAAAGATGCGTTTGTAGTTTTTGTGTTGTTTCCATTGTTGTCACAGAGTGATCAAATTTGTAAGAAGCTCCAATGTGAGTATGAGATGTCATGTGTGGCTGCTCATCAGCCTGGAAATCGCACATGTGTGTGTGTGTGTGACTTTTCATTAGATCGAACATGAGCCTGGCCTGTGAGTAACTGAGTGATGAGCTGGGTGTTTCTGTTCCGGGCCAAAGCTGGCCTGGCCCAGGCTTAGATTACACACACACACACACACATTCACATGCACACAATTTAGCCAATTCCCCTGAGAAAGAAAAGAGAAATGAAGATGATAGGGTGAGAGCATTAAAGATGAAAGAACAGACAGACGATTACAGCTAGACAGATATAGATGGAGGGAGATCCGTTTGTTTCAGGGAGAAGGCGATGTATTCTCATGATGTCTCTGTTTTCTCTCTCTTCTCTCCATGTTGCACACACACAAACACACAATCTAGCTTATATGCATAGTGGCTGCGTCAGCACACAGGAAGCTATAGCTAATACAAAATTGATGAGTCCAAGCATTGATTGCAAGTGATAAGTGGTATTGACAGGAGGTGTGAGGAGAAGAGGAAAAGTGTCAATGTGTAGCTTTATGTATGTGTGTGTTTTCCCAGTGGACTAGAAAATGGTTTTAGAATATGTAATGGTCTGAGTAACACTTTGGCTTACTAGACAGTTCTGTAAGGGAAGTTTCCGCCTAATGAGTAACTTCACATGCAAGAAGAAGTGTCTTAAAGAGCTTTTTGTAAATCTTGCTATTGCTACACTGCCAACGTTAGCATTAACAGCTATTTGCTTACCTGTCTGGGGCAAATTGTTGCAAGTTCAGCATCTAAGTCCATTTCCTATTCTCACCAAGAACTGTCTGCAGTTGTGGGAAGCAACTGTTTATTTTGCTGTTCATTTTCCTCCCTCGAAGTTAGCATGCTAACCAGCTAGCCCTGCAGTCTAATCTACCCTGAGGAAGTAGCAAAGCTCACTCATTATAAACTCTTGTTTTGTAAAGGCAATGGTAGCTAACCCCCTAAAAAGTCTGAATAAACAGCTCATTAATACTAGAACTGGCCATGTAGGATAGCAGGAGCAAAACTTACAAAAAAAAAAAAAAAAGCTTCTTTAAGGATTCACTGGCCAAATTCCAGAAAACATATTTCATAGCCCAGAGGTCTCCAGCCATGCTGACAGTTTAGCTTTTATTTGCCTGGAAATAAAAAAAAAAACCTCCATTGAGATTTCTGCCTCCGTCCACAGTAGAACATGGAGTTGGAATTTCATTTGCGTCGCTCACGATTTTGGAAAAGTAATTCCACATTTTAGCAGCTGTGCTTCAGCTTCAGTCCTAATGGTTGAACAAACCCCACCTGGTAAACATACAGAGAAAAGAGGAAAAAGTCGAGAGACTGGAGGCAAAAGAGGAAACGAGGATCAGATCAGCACACGGTGTGTGTGGTATGACTGCAGCTACTAACGTACCATGAGCATCAATACAGTTTCTTTGCTGTAAAACGACCAAGTTGAGAGGTGTGTTTTCAAGAGTAGGCGGAAATATTTCTGCTGAATTTCAGTGTTTTAAGCACAAAAACTTCTGTTTACCTCACAGCACCCTCCAAATATCTGCACAAACCAAAACTATCTCTCAGCCTAGATACAAGTGTATGGAAATAAATTGTAATTTCATGAACCAACCCCTAAAATATATGAAGGTTGTATTCACTTGTATTCCTCCTGAAAAACATTAAAGGGTACTACAGTCTGTGAGCCACAGGGGATATAATTGGCATAATTGGCATAATTGGCTGTATGTGAAACAGTCAATTTTACCACCTTTCACAAACCTGTTGATGGGCAGCTTTTATCACTGAGTAGAAACATGAGTATGTGTGAGAATGTATGTGTGTGCACGTGGATCTCTGTCACGCCCTGAAATCACATATTATTATACTATTATGTCCTATTTCTGTACGCCACTCAAATGCTCATGAACTGAGGAAAGCAGTCTAAATGGTCTTTAGTTTCTCTGAATACACACATGGGCTGG
Organism: Caranx ignobilis; assembly: GCA_021432705.1. Lineage (NCBI taxonomy): Eukaryota > Metazoa > Chordata > Actinopteri > Carangiformes > Carangidae > Caranx > Caranx ignobilis. The sequence continues at coordinate 38,970,066 of MU269980.1, forward strand.
AGGCTGCCTCTGACCTTTCGCTGCTCAGCATCTCTCCTCCACCATTTCTGTCTCATCCCTCTCATTTAATCTATCTCTCTCTCTCTCACCTCGGCTCTGCTGTGCAGCCTCTCTCTCTGCTTCATTACACCAAGTGCACTTTTTCTTTTCTTTTTTTTTAGCTGTTTTCATGTACAGTTGCTGCTGTGTGGATGCTAGTGCACCCAGACTCACGCAGATATGCGTGCCATTACACGCGTGCACACATATACATACTCACACGCACACACTAATGCAGCATGACATGCCTCCCTGCTGTCGTGGTGTGCTGAGCGGAGGAGAACGGCTGGGATTCTGTTAGGGCTGATGAACAGCATGAGAGCGAGAGGAAGAGAAAGAGAGGGGAAGCCAGGAAAAGAGGAGGTCGGACCAATTTTACAGCTCCTCTGTTACACCTACAGGCAGTATGGATGCACAGAGGGGATTGAAGTATTTTTTACTTCTTTCAATTGAGTGATTAGTCTTATTTGCATTCATAAGGGCAAGCTCTGTTTTCTTCTTACTTTGGAATAGTTTTTCCACATCACTGCAGGCACCTTGTAAAAATTGGTGGTGCCGCTTTAAAGTGATGCAGTCATTTCCAATTGTGTCAGGTCAGCGACTCGGGATGTCTGATCTGAGATCTGTGGACGGAAAGCATAGGTTCAAAGATTTCAACAGTGGGAGGGTAACCTAGGAGAGCTACGATGTGTGCGATTGAGAGAAAGAAGAAAGAGAGAAGCAGCAGTCTCTGCAGATGGATACTGATTAAAATTGATGGTCAGTGGTGTTGAAGGCATGATTAGGACCTTACTGAGCCAAGCCTCAACAAGCACACACACTAACAAGTGACACACATGCGTGCACACAGGTGGAGAACCTTGCTCCAGAGTCAGAGCAGGTTTTCATTATGCCTCCCGCTGGTCAGCCTGCCACCTTCTCCTCCTCACCCTTCATTCTCACCTTCCTGCATCCTCCCTCACTTCCTCCTGTCGCACAGGGGATCGCACACAGGAAACACACAATTCGAATCATATGTGTTTTCATCCTACGTTACCTATGCGGGACTCTCCTCTTAAAGTGATATACATGTATTCCAACAAGGAGTTTCTCTTAGTATCACAGTTACATTTTAGTCCAGAAAATGTAAAACACTTGCTGAAAGGTTTTTTTCAGTTAATAACAGAGACACACATTTTCTCACTTAACACGGAGCCACGGAGATAGCTGTAGTTTTATGTCCTCAGGTCCTGAGATATCCATCTCCAGAGCTAATAATCCACAGACTATGTTGTCAGCACTTTTTATAGCGACTATTTCTTTACTGGAGTTGTATGAGAAATGTTCACAGAAAGATCTGTGGATTTTCTGCAGTAAATGGGAAAAGATAGAAGTTGCTACTGAATTTATTTACCTGCATTTTCCTTTTCAATTTGCGAGCATCACAAACAATATTCAATTTACCTCCACTTGTGTTTGGCTGGCAGAAATCCCAGAGACATATATGTTTAAGAAACAGGGAAGAAAATGGATTTTTTTTTTTTTTCATTTGTGGAACACCGTGTGAACATGGATCGCAGTATTTGTGATGGATTTCAATAGTGACTCTGTTTTGGAAAAAATGTGAGATTCTCAAACCCCTCAACCTCTTCAGTTCAGTTCCAGCCAATGACTGGGCTCGGATAAAATGGTTCTGACCATTATCACGGCTTGATGTGCACAGTCCAAATACGTGTGTCTGCTCATGGGCCTGGCAGAGTGATGGGATTTTGCCAAAAGCACTGCATTTAACCTTATTCTCACAAAAATATATCAGATGTATTATTCATCCCTAAGACATGTCGATATTGAAATCCATTTTAAGCACTTTAAGTACTACTTGACCACAGTATCCTTTGTCCTTCAGGGACACAAAGCTCGAAACAAACCATTTTTCAGGACTTTTGAGGGCGAGCGGTTGATACTTTAGAGAGAAAAAGGGAGAGAGCTTTTGGGTGGTGTATCTTAATATCTAAAATGTAAAGGTAGGTGTAAAATATATTCTTGCCTTGATGTCTTGATGCTGTTTCACTGACTGACTTTGTGTCCCCATGAACGATAACAGCTGCAGCACGACCACAGTTATCTCGAAGCTGAAATTACAGGTTTACCACTGTTTGGGATGCCACTGCTGTTGCAGTTCACAACAAAAGACACCCCTGTATAAAACATGGAAACATCTTTGAGTCTCTTTTTTATCAACGGCAGGGAGGGAGGTTACAACTGATCTGAGCTGCATTCAGTTTCCTCACACCTCGTATCATAAATATGACTCTAAGGGAGTGGAGACTAAGAAATGAAATTTGACTTAATAATGTCTGTTCTCCCTGTTCTTGCAGTTACGTTGCTGGACTCCATGTCAGCTCTGGCCGACCTGGGCTGGGAGGCTTATCCTAATGAGGGGGTGAGTATGCAGCACGATACGCACACACACACACACACACACAGATAAAAAACAAAAGACATCCTCTCTTTACCACTACTACTACTTTTGGCAGCAAAAGTAAAAATCTGATCACAACTAGTGGGTTGTGTTGACATGTCTTATTTTCAGGGAACAGGCAGGGACTCGGCGCTAGCAGCAGCACTGGAGTGTGTGTTTAGAGAGCACTGGGTTCTTGAGCACTCCTTGCTAAATCGGGAGTCTGCAGGGGGAATTTACAAATTATTTCTGCTGCACTGAAATTGCTGTGGCACCGGAGCCTCCATTTATTACGGGTTGTGATTTTTTGGGGGGATAGAGTGAGGGGACAGCATGAAGGAGTAAATATTCTTACGTAAGAAGACATGGTTTGTGCATGGTTTGTCGGTGTCGTTGTGTCGGTGTGTACGCTGGGGTGTTGCATAACTAGTCTTTTATATGTACAGGGACCAGGGGAGTCTGGGGTGCAGCCAGGATGAATCAGGAAATGACAAGAGAGAAGTGAGAGGAGAGGAAGAGGGTGAGAGCGCAGAGAGGAAGAATGACAAAGTTGATTCAATAAAGAAGTAAGAGCGGGTTCTGTATGTCACTCCAGCAGGAGAGCCGCTGAATGGCGCTGAATTAATTCTATTTCCCCTTGAGTCACGCACTTCCTCTCCACCATTCAGCATCACTGTGTTAAATTGCAGGATGCCACACGCGGTTTCATGGTTGTGCGCGGCAGAGAAGAGGCAGCGCGAAGTGAGCAGCGCTAAACAAGGTTGTTTTCTCAAGCAATCAAGGGTATCAGGTTCACATATTTGAAATGCTCTGATTGGGTGGCCATATTGTGGATGTTTGTGTATGTTCTTCTCTTTCCTTATAGAAGAGCAGAATGTGTTCCATCTGTGGCTAAGCCCAAAGGTTCAATCTAATTTTGAAAACCAGAGTGCACGAGTTAGTTTTATTGAAAGTATAGTTCAGTTTGGGGTGGCTTAATCATGGGCCGGAAAAGCACATGTGTTGTTAGTTTGCCCTCAAAGAAGTGTGTTGGCCAGAAAGTAAAATATATACAATAAACTCCATCCTGGATATCTTTTTTCATGAACTGTCAGTATAGTGAGGATCTGGCATCTGCCCCCCCGCCCAGTGCGTACAGCAACTGAGAGGAGACCAGCTCTACAGGCCCCCACACAACTCCTCTGTTAAATAAACACTACAACCATAATCATGAGACGTAGTAAAAATTAAAGCTTTTTTTTTTTGTTTCAGTGCCTTTACTTGCTGGTTGGTTTTATCTGCTGCTTTATCTGCCAGAGGAAACTATTAAATTGGTTAAAGCTGGTAAAGTCTTTGCTCTCGTGGCTGTTCTCATTTTCTCTGTGTACATGAAGCAGATGTTATCGTCCTCCTAGATAAACACGATCCTCCCTCTTTGTTCAACTACCCACTGTCAGAAATTCAAAAGGCTAAATTGTATGAAATAAGCAGCTGCTTCTGCTCTTTTAAAAAAACCTAAAATAAAGGCCACGCAGTTTTATTCAGTGAGTTATAAAAGTGGTGTTAACCATAAACGGCCAGAAGGCAAATGGCAAGTCAAAGCAATACAGGGAGATTTTGTTAAATGCACTTTGACATTGCTGCAGCTTTTTATAGTGTGACAATGTTTCTATAAAGTTAATAGCATGGAGACAATATTGTGATCTCTTTGTCTCACACAAGTGTTTCACTCAAAACTCAACACCATTTTAGTTTGTACTTTTCAATTTAAACACAGGGAATGTATTACCCCAATTAATCTAACATCTAACACAGTCTAGATGCCTTTTTATGTATTAATCCATCACTTATATCTGGTATCTGTGAGGCTCTATAACCAGGTATGACTCCTGTGACACACACTGCATCCTCTGGATTAAACAGACACGTATTCTGTGTTTACAGGGACATTATGACCAGGTTAATCACTGAGATATGTCAGCCCATCACCACTTGTTGGCCCTGTATCCTTATGCAGAGGATACCCGCATACCTACAGGAAATCTAATGTGTCTTTGTCACCATGGTTGATGAGCTGTTATCAGTGCTCTTCTTCATTAAAAACAGACAACACAACAAGATGCTATTGGGTCAGTAGATCAGTTTTAAATACTGGAGTGAGAAAAAGCAGGAAGAGGGAGCTGTTACATCAGAGGAGACTGAGGATGAAAAACTGATACTGTGGCCAACCAATATCATGTATCATAAAATAAATGAATTGATAACTGAAAGCACCAGGGGATCACTATTAGAAGATGATCCTTCCCCTACCCTTCTTGCATCATCCTATAACACTCCTCAAAACATATCTTCTTTTGTGCCATGAAACAAACCAGAAAATTTCAAGTTAAATCTAACATGGTGGCATACACCATAAAAAACTGTATAGATGCTGCCAAACCTGTTGGCAACAGCACTGTTTGTTTTTGTTTATCATAATTATATACATACTGCATGTCTCAGATGCTCTGAAAAGCTCTCTGGATGTAATGAGAAGGAGAAGAAAAGGGACAGAGAGTGATAGACTGAGAGAGGAGAGGTGCCAAGGCTGTGAGAAGGTCTTTATGTTTCATATCACAGGGATTATCTAGTTGACCTTTGCCCTTTAAACCTGTGGACTGGACTCAGCGGGAGGCAATTCCCACCAATGTGAGACCACTGTCTGCGTGAATTAGTCCAAAAACCACACTTGACCCCTGAGGGTCACGCATAATCCAAGCCGTGCAGGGCCGGACGTGCCTGAGACTGAGTGGAGCGACCCACTTCTGTCACCGGGCAGGGGTGTTCCTCGTGAGGGACACAAAACAGATACGTCTTAATGATGTTTGAAAATGGGGGCCCTTGCAGCATCTCGACCCCCCCCCCCCACCCCCAGAGGCTCCAGAACTCCCCCTCTTCTCCCTCTTCATCTTGCATCTGTGTTTTTTTCCTGTCCTCCTCTTGTTCTCTGCCCCTCCACCCCACCCCAACCATCCTCACTAAGCCAGAGCTTGTTCCAGCAGTTGGAGGCCAATTATGTCCTCGTAGGTGTACCCATCAGATGATTGCAGAAGGGGGGGGTATTATGTTAAGCTGGTGAATGGTTGAACTTAAACCTCGATCTGACGTCTCTGCTTCACTTCAAAGCAATCAGACGGCCTCTGTGCTGATTGGCTGAGGTGATTGAGGGTTGGTTCGGGGAGGAGGGTTTCATTCTGAATGTAAATTAGTGCTGAGTCTGAACCAACACAGGCAACAGTTTTCATTTAGGGTGTGTATGAGTTTGTGTCCACTTTGGTGGACGTGCTCTCCAGCGGCTGGTGTATCATTTGCAAACATTGAGGTAAGCAGGTTGTTTGGTGATCATAAACACACCTGTGTGTTACACTGTCTGAAAGTGACAATGAACAGACTTGCCATCAAGGGAAATAAGTCACTCACAAGGAAGTGGCAGTAATCCAGCCACTCCAAACTCTGCCTACAAAGAAATAAACAAAGACATCATAAAGCCCTCTTTATCCCTCAATGACTATTCCCATAAATGCTTTAATCACTGTTCCCCGGGGACTCAGCTTTGTGTGTGTGTGTGGGTGTGTGCAACCGTCCTGTGATGTCCGACTGGTCCCAGCTCTGCACAGATGGGTCTATTTAGCTGCCAGGCGAGCCTGTAATTTACCAACATTCATTCATCTCTCTCCTCTTTTCTCTCTCTTTCTCCCTCCGTCTGGCTTTTTGTTCTTTTAATTGAATCGAGCGCGGTTGATCACAGTGACTCAAAGTTATTGTGCGCGACTCCAGTGATATATCCCTTATATATAATCTTCAAACTCTGAAGTGGCTGTCAGGGACGTTTCTGTCAGTTGCATGCAGCAGTTTAAACAATCTGCCTCTTCTCCTTCTTTTCTCGGTTTCAGGGATGTTTGGGTCAGATTCAAGAGAGAGCTGGTTTGTTCGAGCTCCAATTCATACACAGTAGACATTTCAGGGGAGGCTATGTAGATTAAAAGCATCTGAGTGCGTGAGAGAGACGGTGAGAGTGCGTGTGAGTCGATGTGAGAATGTGTAAGGGTTTTTTTTTATGTGGATCTGTTTTAGTGCTCAGGACTTGGAGGTGAAATGCGTCAAGCTTTTGCTGGGTTGTTGGGCCGTCACATCAGATTAACCTCAAGAATCCAACCTTAGCCTGGACTTGTCTGAAAGTCTCTTTGCCTTTTTTTTTTGCTGCTTTCTTTTCATGTTTTTAGCCCGTCTTCTCTCTTTTCTTTATCTCTTTATTTCTTCCTCTTTTTACCCCTCGCTTCATCTACAGTTCTGGTTTCATTTGAATTCTAGGGCACGTTAAGGATGACAGGTAGTTACTCCTGTGGGTGTCGGTGTGAGTGCATGTGTGTGTGTGCTGTAGTGCTTTGCAGGTGTGTGTGCCCATGTGTATATACAGTATGTGTTCATACCATGTATTATGTGTTTACATGGTTGGACGACTGTAAGGTGATATGTGCTCATCACTCGGGAGCTTAAAGCTTCAGTATTAAGATGATGACAGGAGCTCAGAACAAAGATGGTGGTCTTCTCATCCCTCACCACAAACTAGGACTCATCTAGTGTGTGTGTGCGTGTGGTGTGTGTGTGTGTTCAAGAAAATCCAGTTAGCTTCCCCTTGAATGGATCAGATATCTTGAGACTCTGAGACCACATTGGTTTATTTTCCGTTTCTTTAAGGAATAGACATGTTCTTTTTCTGATGTGTATGTGAGCATGTGTGTGTGCATGTGTGAGTGTGTGTGGATAGAAATGTTTTCCTGCTCATGCGAGAAGTGTTCTCAATTACTGCCTTAGTCAGAAGTGGAAACAGATGGTAGCAGATGACGGGAGACAAAGTAGCTCTGTCCTACCTACTTCATGCTCACTCTCCCACTCTCTCTCTCTCTCTCTCATACACACTCTTAGGAGCTAAATCACCCATTCACTTTAGAAAAAACGCTCTCTCTATGCACACACGTGCAACATAGACAAAGACGGTCCTTCAGTCATCTCGACACAGATCATCACTCATATTCACCCAGACATGAAAACAGAACACGCAGGCTTAGTCGTTGGTTTTCACTAAACCACACTTCATTGAACTTGGGCCCAGTTTCCCATAAGCAATATTTGGACTGAGATCTCCTTTGTCCATTGACTGCTGATGGAGTAGGATGATCTTTCAGCTGAGTGCTGCTGAATGTCACTCAACGCTGATTGCATGTCAGCCTGGACTTTGATTTGAAATTAGCACGGTCCCTCGCCTCTTCACCTCGTTTCTCCCATCTCTCTCTGTTTTTCTTTCCTCCTTCCTTTTCCTCCTCCTCCTTTCAGCCCCTCCATCTTTCTCTCAGTTTCCTACCTCTTTCGTCCCATTTCTTCCTGTTGCACTTCATCAAAAAATGTCATCTGATAAAGGTTAAAGATCCGAAATCTGCCTCAAAAACTCCCAGTTTAGAGCTGTGAATAATCACAGTCACATTCAATAAAGATGTTGTGTCTTTCTCATCTAATAGACCCACTTTGCTTTTTTCTCCTCTTTCTCTCTCCGCTGCTCATCCTCAGTGGGAGGAGATCAGTGTGATGGATGAGAGGAACACCCCGATGAGGACCTACCAGTAGGTGTGTAACGTCATGGAGGCCAACCAGAACAACTGGCTGAGGACACGCCACATCAGCCGAGAAGGAGCTCAGCGTGTCTACATCGAGATCAAGTTCACCCTAAGGGACTGTAACAGCCTGCCCGGGGTGCCTGGTACCTGCAAAGAGGTCTGCATCACATCACACAATTGCAAGCTCTTTTAACATGTGTGACACATGGTGGCCGATAACCAATATCCTTGCAACTGGAGGGTGTGTGTGTGTGTGTGTTTAGGCCCTCCTGTTGCATTTCTGCCGCTTGTTTGTTCACTCTTGGTGAGCAGAGCATTGAATTTGACTTGAGCTCCATGGGTGCTTTTGTGAAGCTGTCTGCTCTCTGAATTCCTTTTGGAGGGAAGCAAGTAAAAACACACATTTGTTTTCTTTCTTTTTTTTGAGATCAGTGGCACAGGAGTGATTCTGATATGAAACATGGTGAAGACAGAAATGGTTTGGAGTCTGGGGTTTGCCTGAGAAAAATCACTCCTGAAATCCCATATATATATCTCGAGCTCTGCAGAGCGCTCAGCGTTTGGATAAAATTGAGTTAACTAACTTAATCAGCTCCTCTTTCGCTTCTCAAATATGCAATTTAGTAGATGAATATTGCATTTGTCATGAAAATGTCACATTAATTGCAACACAAATTAAAGACATTTACAAATTGGAGATAATTCACCCTACAGCGCACGCAGTGGCAACTTAGTTTAGAGCGATTAGCTGTTCAGCTAAATCAGCAAATTTACTTTAATGATAAATCTCTGCATTTTCAATTAAACCTGCCTTGAGCTTCATGTTTGATCTGCTGCTGTATTGTTTGCTTTTACTGCAGCAGAAAGTATAGACATGACAGAAATACTGTATGAGAAGAAAGTCGAAACATTTTGCTTCTGTCGTGACAAAGTTGGCAGTGGCAGTAGGTTAATCTATTGTTTACAAAGTGTTTATGAACATTAGACATACAGTATGTACCACTTCACAGAATATGAATGATTCCTCAGCTTTGCACTGGTAGTCTTTGTTTGCACTGTAATTATTGCTTTCTATGAATTGACTGCTTATTATGTAGATTATATGGCACACAGCAGAGCAGGAAAACAGGATCTTAAATAAACATATGCAGACTCGCACACAGATTGACACACACTTTGATAGCTGATGAATAGATAAACAGACATGAGGCGGAAAAGACTGACATGAGAGAATAGCTGCAGAATGAAACAGACGATGCTCCAGAGGCCTCTTTTGTGGCTGCTCATATATTTTAACTTCTGAGTTTTTTTTTTTTTTTTTTTTTTTTTTTTTTGCAGTTCCCGATTCTCTCATATCAGTCAGATATCACTGCTCCTCTGTATTCATTTCTCTCTGCTTTGTATGCCCCTGCACCCTTTTCACTCTCATTACATCTCCACAATGAGTAGTGGAGATAATATGAGTCGGTACAGAGCTGCGCTTTCACGAAACTGCAGACGGAGCTGCTGACCAGACATCGAGACACAGGAGGAGAAAGAGAGGAGAAAAGCTGGAGAACGGAGCTTCTGACTTTTATCCATCTCTTCACTCTGTGTGTTACTCTGTTTCGATTAAATTTGAGTGTGAAATGTGATGGACGCTGTGTTTGTTTTGCAGACATTCAACATGTACTACTATGAGTCCAACAATGCCAACCTGTGGTTCATCAAGGAAAGCCAGTATGTCAAGATTGACACTATTGCTGCAGATGAGAGCTTTACACAGGTATGGACACACACACACACACATTACACACATAATATGCAATAATGTAAGAAAGATTGCACAGAATGATTTCCAAATTACAGCCAGTTTCTTTTTTACTTTCAATGAGGATATTTACAAATTATTCTCACTGCAGCTGTGTGCTGACTGTCTTTTGTACTGTGTTATCTACACTGATTGTTAGACTGATAGGGGTATAGTGTGAAGCTCCATCCATGTGTATGTGGCCAGGTGATCCTCATCCTCATATAAAAGAGCTGCAGTCTAAATTTTGATTATAAATATTCCCTATTTGCCACAGAGAGTATGCTTTAAAACAGGGTTTGAATGAAGGTTGTATTAAAACTTAATCATCTTTTTCCATTTGCTTGCACAATTGTCAGAATGTTGAGGACATAATTGTGTCTGTCTTGGAAATGCAGTTGCTCAGTTCCAGTTTTAACATTTGAGCTAAATAGAATACCAACTTGTTGGACTGGAAAGAAAAGCTAAGATTGAATGCTTACATTTCAAAGAATTAAGACATTTAAAATGCGTTTTGTCCGCAGGTGGATGTTGGTGACCGAGTCATGAAGTTAAACACGGAGGTGCGCGACATCAGCAACCTGAGTAAAAAGGGTTTCTACCTGGCCTTCCAGGACCTGGGCGCCTGCATCGCCCTGGTCTCTGTCAGGGTCTTCTACAAGAAGTGCCCCCTCACTGTGCTTAACTTGGCCCAGTTCCCCGACACGATAACTGGGGGAGACACGGCGTTGGTGGAGGTCCACGGTGTGTGTGTGAATGCCTCCGAGGAGTTCGAGGCTCCCAAGATGTACTGCAGCGCGGACGGAGGCTGGCTCGTTCCCATCGGGAGATGTGTGTGCAAACCGGGCTTCGAAGAGAACAAGGACGTCTGCCAGCGTGAGTGGGGTGGGGTGGGGGGTGGGGGTGGGAGGGGCATGTGTGGGATGTATTTCTAAGTGTGGGAATATGTGAGTGAATGATAAAGAGACAGAATAGAAAGTGCAGTGTTTGTATCGTATTTGGTTTAATGCCTCTGTCTATTCAAATCAACTTTATTCCTGCACAAAGACAGAACGCTTTACAGTGAGTGTTGAGCATATGCACAGGTCTCATCAAGGTTGGCCTTCTCATGTAATATATGAGTGAGACTCCTCAACAGCTCACAGAAGTGCTCTTACAAAACAAAACACACCAAATGCCTCCGCTCGGTGTGTGCGTGTGCACCTGTGCGTGCCTGTGTGTCTTTGTGGAGACGTTTCATCCCTCATACATGATTTTTGTTGTGAAACCGGGGATGGAAAGTCAATGACTGTGTATTTAGATTCCTTTGTGTGACTTTGTGTGTCAGCACGGGTGTCATAACTCAGAGTGACTTTTATACAGCTCCCAGCTCTGCGAGGACAGTTCTCACACAGGAAAGGGTAGGAGTTGCTTTGAGGCATATCATCTTTTTTTTTTTTTTTCCAAGTGTGTGTGTGTTTGTCAGAGCCGAATATCTTATTTTCCCTGCTGAGTAGAGGAGAGCGGTAAGAGAGTGCATGTGTGTGCGTGTGTGTGTGTGTGTGTGAGAAAGCGCTTATTGATGTGTGTTTGCGTTGTAGGAGGAGAGGGGAAGGTATGCCTTAGGAAGCAGATTATTGAGTCGTAAAACTCCACAGATGGTGTGTGCAGTGTCTGTGTGTGTATATACCGTGTGCATGCATTTGAGTGAGCAAGCTGTATTAGACTCACGCCGTCACCTGTCCCCACGGGCTCACTTCCTCCCGGAAAAAAGGAAAATGGAATCATAGATATTCATCGCTGCAAACTTGGAATCGGTGCACATAATGCATTTTCAGTTGTTTTGGAGAAGCAGCAGCCAAGACACCCAGAAAACTTGGCAGCTGGGCCTTAGAGACAAGTGAATAAGAACAAGCTGTACTGTGTAGTTTGCGGACTGGTAATGTGCACAGATTGTGGCAGAACTCTGGCTGCATCTCAATCATCAAACACCGACTGTTGAGCTACATGTCTGTCTCGTAAAAGTGACACGCCGCAGTTATTTGAGGGGTGAGCTCATTGACAGCTCTTCACATGATTTCACTACCTGCAGCGTTCAGGTCCATGTCACATTCCCTGTATGGAAGCTGCATTTCAAGTCGATCTGACGCAGCAGAGCGCTTGACCTCGGTGATCTCCATGACCTCATCAGTCTGCTCTCTCAGTCTCATCCCTCCGCCGAGAATAAATAAAGCAGCGTAAGCGTATTTAACAAGCTGCCTTTAACTCAATAACACCATGCGTGCAAGTATGTGCATGTGCACTGAAGTCATGATGAAGTCTTATTGGCAGTCAGAGGTCAGAGGTCAGGAAATATATGTGTCCCTGGACTGATAAGTTACGGGCGCTACAGATGAGGCATGCACAGAGAAGGGGTGAATCTATTGTCTTTGACTACAGGATTTTGGTTGCAGTTCTTTTCAAAGGCAGATTTTCTGGTGTGGCAATTATTCTGGAAACAATCAAAAGCATTTTTCAATAGATTTTAATTCCTTCGTGTGTGAATTGAAGCTTCTCTGCCGCAGGGTTGTCTGCGCCACCTACTCAGTATTAGGAAAAACATTTTCGTGGGATCTTGGGAGGATTTGCATAGCAATGAGCTGGAGTATTCGCTGTCCCACGTATGTCAGCCCAACACATCTCACACTTGTTTGTTGCCTGTGAAATAACGCCAAATTGACACCCAGGAAACCAGCTTTCTTTTGTTAAAACTGCTTTGATGCCTGCGCTGTTTTCGCCTGCGCGTGCCTATGCTCTGCTGCCGTTCCTCTCCCCTCGTCAAAATTTCACTTATGCCTACTAATGTAACTGCATCTGTAATCAGACTGCTCTTAACAGAGACATGAGAGGACACAGAGAAGTACAACAAGCCCGTGTGTTGCACTTTAATGTGTCCCAGAGAGAACGAGGGCCAGGCTTTTAAAGAGTCCTCTCAGCGCTCGGCAGCAGCGCCAAACAAAAGGTTCCTGCCCTGACACAGTCTGAGGGTCTTCCATAGGGAAAACACACTCTGCTAATGCATTTAAATCACCCTCTCTCATTTGCTGTCACACAAAGAGATGAAGGGGTGAGGTGGTGGAGAGAGCTGAGAGAGGGAGCAGGAGGGCATTTGTAATTAGAACCATGGTGCAGGTGAACGGCTCTTTCATTGAACAGGCACCTTGAATTCTCTTTCTCTTGCTCTTTTCGAGTTTTAGTGTGTGTTTCGGTCTTTTCTACCATTTAGCTGCTCTGACGCTCATTGTTTTCCTGCTCTAATGTTCTGTGTGAATCTTCTCACAGTGTTTCGGCCTCTCCGCCTCCTCTTTTTGTCTCTGTGTCACTCTCCTTCTGACTCCCATTCTCCCTCACTCTCTCGCTCTGTCCTCGTTTCTCTCTCTCTGTCTCTGTCTCTCTCTCTCTCCCTCTCGCTCTGTCCTCATCTCCCTCTTTCACTCTCTCTCTCGGTGTGAGGCGCTAATGGAATCATTACTAGCCTCTCTGTGTTAGACAAACACCAGACACCACCAATTACAGCCATTTTTTTCCTCAATCTTTGGCTCCTCGCTGCTATTTTCTAACCTTGCTCTGCTGTCTGCTTCTATAATGGGACTGTTCTCCACCTCTCTCCCTCTACAAGCCCCCCATTTTGCTCCTCACCCATCTCTTCTGATACTGTCTTCCTTTTTCACCTCACCATTTTTCCTTCTGTCTCCCCCTCCTCCTCCTCCTTCATGCAGTGCCCATCTCCTCTGTCTGCTCTCGTTAAACATTTATAGATCACGGGTTCATCTTTCTCTTTTTCTATTTTCCCACCCCATGCTTGCTTCCTATTACCTAAAGTGAGGCGCGTTCAGTGTGTTTATACAGAACGCATGCATATGTTTTGATGGTGTTAATGTGCTGAATTGTTTTATGACAAACAGGGTTGTCGCTCACGCAGACAGAAGCACAAACAGAGTGAGTAGCAACAGACTATGGGAGAGAGCGAGTCTCATGGGAAATGTGGTCTTAATTTTGAGACACACCAGCAGGTTGTGACGATGAGTTGATGTAAAACCAAGTGAATGTTAGTGGAGCTTTTACTCTCCAGGCTGAACTGAGTGTTTGCCTGTAATAATACAGCCACACAGGGAGAGATTTCACATGTTCAGCATGGCCCGCTGTGCAGTGACTCACTCGCTCTTTAGGTTACAATGGCAAGTAATCGGAGTGAAATGAATGGACGTGTACCAAATGAACACTGTGTGACTGCCATGGTTTTATATAATAACTAAAATTGCACCATTTTTTTTTCAACATTCCCTTAAAATATCATTTGGTATCAGTACCATTCTAGACAATGACACTGTAATTTAAAGAACTTTAGTTCAGCAGTTTAATGCACATTCGTTTCACTAATTGGAGTTAACACAGTGCAATTATGTATGCAAGAGGAAGTTAAAATAAACTACAGTTCCCTGTGGTTATCATAACTGAGGAGCATGGCTGTCAACAGTGCAGCTCCTTGACATGTTTTTAATCATTACTGGAGTCTGTGCTGGTGTGTTGGATCAACACATGTCTGGTTTGGATGTTGTCATGGAGTTCATTCACACTGAGAAAGATTTTAGCCGGCCTGTTCCTTTAATGTTACGTAACACTGCAACTTTAAAACAACACAAATTTGTTGTGTTTCAGTTGTGTTGTTTAGTTCACCTTTGGGTTGGATGTGCACTGAGGCGTGCACTGAACACACTGCTGCGCTGATGGCTGTGGCCCTGCCGCTCAATCACATGAAATCATACTCATCTGCTTTGTCACCTCTGGGGTTGCATAATCTCTCTCTCTCTCTCTCTCACCCTTATTCACACACATACTCTCTCGCTCTCTATCTCTCTTTGTCACATACATTCGCAGACCCCTGTCACTTCTCCTCCATCTCTCTCTACCCCATGCGGAGGCCTCTGTCTGTAAAGCTGAAGCCCCCCGCCTCGTTCGCTCTCCTGCTCTCTTCTCCCCTCTCTCCTCTCTCTCCTCTCTGTGTCTTTGTCTCTTGTGCATTCTGCCTCTGTTCTCCCTCTCTGTTTCTGTCTGCGGCTGTTTCGTCCGCTCCCTCCATTTCCACCTCATACTCCCTCGCCCTCTCCTGCTGTCTCTCTGTCTCACAGCTGGCAGAGGATGTAGTGAATATTCCTCCCAAACCTCTCCTGCTTTAAGCCCTAGGGGTACACGCTGAAGGGCAGGAGTGTGCATGCTTGTGTGTGTGTGTGTGTGTTGCTGTGACTAAGTATGTGTTTGTGTTCTGTCCTTCTCTGCGTGTCTGACAGCACCAATTACTGCCTCAGATGCCTGAGAGATGGAGGAGACGGAGTGGAGAAGGACAGACACCTGTCACCTCAACACAAGTTCTCTTGCTCTCATCTCTCTCTCTTCCTCAGCGGGCAAAAGTAATATAGGTCAGCATGACATGTCTGTCTGTCCGCCAGCTCCACCTGTCTAATGGTCTCCCTTCTTCCTTTTTCTTCTTCTTCATCTATCTGTTTGATGTGGACAGTATCACGTAAAAACTTGTTTTACAAGAGGAACTTTTCAAAGTCACACCATGCCGATTCCTTTTAACTCTCCTGCTGTTCTTTTCACATCTCTGATTGGACCAGAACCAAAGTGTGAATCACTGAGGAGGAAAAAATCCAACGTGCATCCAATCCCGTGTAAATTGCCTCATCAATAATGTGTTCATTCTGTGGACGCAGACAACCAACGCTTGTGATTTCTGGACTTCTCCGTCCCTTGGAATAATATTTTACAGACATACAGCACAGCTGTTCATCATTTGAGAAACACACATTTGGAGAGTTATTGCAACCATTTGCTCTTTGTGAGAGTGAGATAAGAAGATTCATATCACTCTTGTGTCTGCGCATGAATGGAACGGTTCAACATTTTAGGAAATATCCTCATTAGATGACAAGATTGATACCGCTCTGTATAATAAAAATGAAGATGAGCTTAGGCAAAAAAGAAAATCCACCCATCAGCACCTCTAAAGCTCAAATAACAAGATATACGGTATCTTGTAAATGTGCAAAAATGGAAGTGTAAAAACAACATTGCAGCATTGTCAGGGGGAGGGAGGGGGAGTTATGTGTCAGACTACTTCTTGGCTGGACACAATAAAGCTCTGAAGTGTTGTTGTCACACTGAGGTGGCCACTAGCCAGGAACCATTGTGTCTGTAAATCAAATCAAGAATCTGTGCTCATACCTGGCAGCTCAAAATAAGAGATGGTGCACAGCTGTTGTCTGCTGCAAAATAGCTCTCATGTTGAACTGCAGCTTTAAGGCCCAGCCATGTAACCTGTAAGCCAGGGATATATCACTTAACACCACTTCACATCCTCGTTACACTCCAAACCCCATTTGACCACAACGATGAGATCATAACTTTTGGAGTGGTTTTAACTAAAGCCTGCATAATGTCATTTCACACAAGAGGAGAAAAAAAAACTGCAGGTTCATATTTTTTTGGAAAACATTGCTAAACCTGTGAAGGGGAATTCAGCTTTCTGTCTGCCCAGCGACAAACAGCGATCAAAGGCCTCCCGCTCAGCCGCTCAGTCGATCAGACCTGGCTCTGACCACAGCACAGCAGGAAAGGCTTTACAGTAAAAGCCTTTGTTTGTCTCCACAAGAAAACCTACGTTCTGTGCGGATAAGTGGAAGTTATATGATACACGCACTGTAAAAGCTCCATCAAGATATGCACTCAGATGAATATAATGAAAGAAAGACTGTGGCTATGCAAACGGCAGCATGTGCGCACACACACAGCAGGACACAATACATTTTTGAATTTTATATCTCATAAGAGGATTGCAGTCTCTGTTCATAATGAAAGGCTTGAGCAGGGAACAGATGTAGGAAAAGGCTAATCTTCGCACCTGTGAAAGAGGTTGAGCTCATTTGCAGAGTGTGTGTGTGTGTGTGTGTGTGTGTGTGTGTGTGTGTGTGTGTGTGTGTGCGTGTGTGTTGAAAGCTCAGTGGGGAACCTGCCGTTCTCTCTTGCCTCTCCAACACAGTGCTTGATCTCTGCCTCTCTTGCCTCCTCCACCCTTACAGGAGAAGTGTGTGGACAGTGGAGGCAGTGTGGGTGAAGTGAGCATTTTTATGTTGATCACATACAGACTTTTGAAGGTCAAGGGCTCTCTCCTGCATGTAGTATGTTCTTGAACACACACACACACACACACACACACACACACACACACACACACATTTCTTCGGTCTTCTCTTGGTGGCAGCTCTGGGAGCTAGAGAGCACAAAGGTGTAGGTAGGAAGGGAGTGGGCGGCTAAAAGAAGGATTTAGACAGTAAGTAAAGAGACTTTTTGTGTGTAGAATCCATGCAATGTGTGTGTGTGTGCGCGCGTGTGTGTGTACACTGCTGCAGGCATTAGGGCATTAAGCTGTTGAAGTGTTAGGCAGCAGGGTGTTATTACTAGCCAGATGTTCTCAAAGGACAAATGGATATATGGGCCAAGTAAAGGCCAGTCATCTGTCCTTCTATCTATATGTATGTGTGTGTCTGTGTGTGTGTCTTTCAGCTGCTCCGCCTGCCTGACTCCACTTTTCATTTATTTGGATAATGACAGCCACCTTTGCCTTCATTTCTCCTTTATTCGCCTTTATCTCCGCTCTCTCACATGTCCCTCCTAAACTCCATCCCTTTTCCCTCTCCCTCCTTCTCATCTCCTCTCTTTTGTGTTTGAATAAATGACACACAAAATCACAAAGGGTTAGGCGCTCTCGCTATATCCTCTACACACCATAGTCCCCGTCTACATACCCACACAGCACTGACCCAGATAATGTCTATTCACACAGAGCCTCCCAGCCCAGCTCCTCTGTCGCCATGGCGGATCACTCGCCAGACACAAGCTGAGATGCCAAAAGCCACCTTAGCACCAAGATGGTGTTTGCACCGCTGAAGTGTTAGCCGCGATGAAACCTGTGGACATCAAGGCGGCCGTGGGAGGCAGGACCTCATGTAGCTGAGTGGAGTCTGGTGCAGTGGGTTGAGCTGTGTGAACAAAACCCGCAGAGAAAAAGAGGGAAAAGCAGGCCAAGGACTGAGAAACTGTTAACGCATGTTTCAACTCTTCACGTCCTTATATAGCACTATTCCCTACAGACGGAGGCAGGGAGAGAGGAGAGAGGTGTAGAGGGCAGAGCCCGTCCCCTTCGGGCACGGTTGTCATTAATTGGCTGCGTTTCATATGCTGTTGAGTTCCAGTTAGGGATAAACATGTGTGCACTCATGGGAAAGTTCATAATTTTCACATTTCTCCCTCTCGTGTTGAATTTGTGTTGAGTTTGCTCCATTTAAGATCTAAAGGTTTCTGGAGAGCGGAGTGTGTGCGCGCAAAAGAGAGCAGAGGAGGTGTACAGGCAGCGGCGGGGGCTGCCGAAACCGGGGGGAACACAGGAACAGGAAAACAGCCATTGACCCCTTCCCCTTCTGCCCCTCCCTCCCTCTCTCTCTTTCTAGTTTATGGATGGCTTCCAGATGTACGATCAGCCTGTCAGACTGATTGGGCCAGCGTTGCACAGTTATTGCGTTATTGCTCAGCTCCAAAACACGACATACAGATGTAGCCACAGTCAAAGTCCAATTTGTCGCTGCTTTCATATGCTGTACAGCTGCACTATTATTCTACACGCCAAGAGGAACCATTCAGAAAATTCAAATAGACTTTTCAGCTCCAGCGTTGGCCAGACCAAAGAACGGTTAGACAGAGTCTAATGAGAGATGCGACAGATTATGTCTCATTTTTTGAATATGGTTGTTTGGCCCAGCTGCTGTATTATTACAGTATATAAATGGAAAATTTCTACAGTGGCTGCAGGGAATGTGAGGCAGAGACGCAGCATGAGATAAAAGGGACAGGTGCATGTCAGCGCTCTGAAAACAATGGGATTTTAGTTATTGCATTTTGGCCAGTTTATTTGAAGGGTTTATCCACATGGTCAACAGTTTGAGCTGACAATCAGTCATTTTTTTTCTCCTGAGTTGTGTACTTTAAATTATTCCAACTTTTAAACCTCAGTTTCAGTTGGTTGATTTTAAAGCCAGAAGTGAAGGCCTGAGGGGAAAACTGACTTTTTATCTGCTTTTAAAAATGATTTTTTTATGTTCCACTTTTTAGATCTCTGTCATTTTTTCACTAGCTTAACCTCAACCTTAATCAGGTGAAAGATTTTAGTCATCGGATGTCTGCGAGTTATCAGATGAAGATGTCTTGTGTCCACAGAAAAAGACGATTTTTAAAGGGAAACTGCTTTAGTGTTTTTGATTGGATTAATCACTAAGTGCATTTGTTTTGAGAGGAGACTCTGAAGATAATTCAGCTCCTGAATGACCCTGTAGAAAACCTAACAGAGAAATACTGAGACCAGTGGTGGTGAAAACTAGAACTCCCATTACCCCACTGACTCATGGGAGCTGTTGGACAAAAGGCTGCTTGGTGCCAAAATGTAACACAGTTGTCTCAATTCTGTCAGAGAAGTGGTTCCCAAGGGAAGACTTTGAAAACCCCTCATCCAAACCATAATGCTTCTGAAAATGAGAAGTGAACTGAGAAGTGAAAGTTAAAGGACATAAAGTCACATTTAACTCTCCTTATGTAAACATACTGTATTATCTCAGTTTTTATCAATTTTAAAAAAAGCTGATAGTGAATGAGGCCAAAGAAAAGAGCATTAATCATGTTAGATACCAAGCCTCCTCTCTTCGTGGATACATGCTAACCAGCTGCTATTATAACAATAATCATTGATGTCTGTGAGTGTCATTACATTTCAAGACTCTTCATAAGGCAAACTAATTGTTTTGCCAATATTTATTTGTCACATTGAAAAGCTCCTGAGGTCCTGAGCTGTGCAGTTCTTTGTGATGGAGAGCACACAGAGCTCAGTGTAGTAGCAGTTTTCCCCTTTGTACTGTATATGGCACCCGTGACTTCCTGCACATCAGTCGGTGCTGGGGTGTCGAGGACATGACGTCTATGGTTAGAGTAAAGTATTATATACAGTATGTAGGCCTAACACTTTTTTCATTCATAACTAGATAATGCTGTATCTGTTAGAGGGTCATCTGTCATTTCACATGACCCTGAGCAGGGCAGCAAACTCAACCATTGTCTTACTTAGCATCTCCTTTGTCTCAGTGTTTGTTAGTTCTCTATAAACCACTGACTGTTTTCCTGCCACCATCAATCTGCTGTGCTTTTTTTTTTCATGACAAACCTAACCACTGCCCACCCACAGATTAAGGACCACAGGAATATGGCCTCGCACTTGACAGGCACATCTGTATATGTGTATGAGGATGGGTACGTGTGTGTGTGTGTGTGTAAGTGACAGAGAAAAAAGCACAGGGCTCTCCTTTCCAACTCCTCCGCCTGAGAGAATGAATTATTGAGAGTGATGAACTGAAAATAACGTGGGTGAGGAAAGGAGGTGCAGCGCTCCTCCTACACACACTCTGCCGGTCACGGGGCCGGCCGATGCGGGCACGTTTACTGGTGTGTGTCAGTGTGTATCTTGGGAGACAGATACATAGATCTGGGGAGTGTGTGTCTATGGTGTGTTAAAGCTCTGTGGCTTGGGTTTTCATGGAAGATGTTTAAGCTATGTGTGTGTGAGGAAAGAGTGTGTATGTGGTTATACTGAAAGTTTGAATCGGTGTGTGCAGTGCAGAACTGTGCTTTGTGTGTGTGGTGTGTGTGTACAGGTTTGTCTGGCTATGATCAAAAGGAGGTCTTGAATCTTTGTGTTTTCTGGTCTTTTTTTTCTTGATGGCAAAACAGGCAGAAGAACAAGTTATTCAGACTGTGAAGCCAACTCCCAACAGACTCTTCCTATAGTCCTGTCATGGTCTCTCTCTCTCTTTCTCCCTCTCTTCCTCTCTTTCTGTCCCTCGCCCATGACCCCTTTCACACAGAAACACACATGCACCTGGTATCTATTTAATCTGTTTTTAGACTGCAGTATAATCACGCTGGGTTAGGGTTAAAATTAGAGACCCATCAGATTGGATTACCATGAAAAAAAGTGTGTGTCTGTGTAGATGTGTGTTTGCTTTAATTGCACTGAAATTGGAGAAAATCTATCCCTGTGATTTTCTTTTTCTTTTTTTTTTTTTGGTGGTTTGTGTGTGTGTGTGTGTGTTCCTGTCAGTGAGAGAGTAAATATTTGTGCAGGGGCTCTGGAGAAGGTCAGGGTCAACGTATGACAGACAGCCCACTGGGAAATAAGACACACATACAAAGGCAGACTCTCTCTCTCTCTCTCTCGCGCGCGCGCGTGCACACACAAATAGAGAGAGTAAGGTAGAGATGCTCAGAGAGAGAGCATGAAAGAAAGACTGAGAGACAGGACAGAGTCAGAAAAATACAAGTCAATGGACAGGAAGGAAAACAGAGAGACAAACAGAGAGAAAGGAAAACTGACAGAGAGAAAAGACAGATACGGACAGAATGAAGAAGAGGGGAAGCTTCACCCTGTAGTCCCCCTCAGCCTGCTCCTCTGTAATTGGTTGGCATGCAGAGGACAGACAGTAGTTCAGAAAGCCTGAGTGTACTCATGTGCTTCATGCAGTGGACATCACACACCGTTTCATATCTGCTCTCACTGTGTGTGTGTGTGTGTGTGTGTGTGTGTGTGTGTGGGGGGGGGGGGGGGGGGGGGGGGGGGGGGGCGTCTGAGAAGCCATAAGATACCATAAACACAGCGAGGGTCTGTCCTTAGGTCTCAGCCATGGAGGCCTATATTTACTGTGTGGACACAGCTCATATCTCACGTCCCCTCTGCAGCCATGTGATCCTGCTTCGTCTCTCTCCAACAAAAAGCCTCTTGCAGGCAAAAGTAATTGCGGCTCTGCTGCATCTCCTCTGAAGGAAAACGTCAAGTTTTGAAGTTCCCCTCTCTTCCTCTCACATGATAAACAGTAGTGGCTGAATCAGGAATAAAATAACTACCGGGCCGATGTTTCCACCATCTGATCATGTCCAGAAACATCAAACACAAAATAACCATAAAGCCTGGTTATTAAAATTCTGATATAACATGACACATGGGACAAATTGTTTTTAAGCAAATCAAATCATGTCTACCCATAAAAGTCCAGATGTAGTACAGGATCTGACTACATCTGATAATAGGCTATTTCAACACCTGTAATATAATTAGCAGGGTTTTTATCAATGACAGACATCAAAAAGACAGTCTGCATAAAATTTATTATATAATTTCAACATGTGGTGTTTGTTAATTGACTGTAATTATGCACTTAAATGCCTGCTGTGTTTTCTCAGTATTGCACATCTCTTCCTTACCTGATATAAACTCCCTCTTATTATCGCCCTTTAGTGCAAGAAATGTAATAATAAAGCCCTGAAATAAAATGTGATTCAGCACCGAGTCTACAAATATTGGAATCAGTCATCAAAGCAAAGTTAATTCAAGTTTGTTTGTGTTCCACTCAATCCCAGCGCAGTGGCAGGCAGACACCCAGACTGCTGGCGTTCTGTACCAGTGAGCACCAGCCCCATCCAAGCACTGTGAATCATGAATGCTGCGTGTCCCCAGTAGACCGCTGCTGCCTCTTCTAATCAAATTGCATTTCAAACTTGCCCTGCAGTGCAATTTACAGGTGACTATTTTGGTAATACTTTTAAAAATCACATTTGTCTCAACTTCCAATTAGGTTCTTAAAATAACTGAAGAGTTGAACAGCAGTTGCTGTTTCTAACAGGCAACTATGTCTGTTTCTTACCTCCCAAGACAAAGTATTTAATCGTTTGTACATTTTTAAGCAACTGCAAACAGGTGAGATGATATATTTTGAGATAATTTATGATTATCATTGTTTCATGCAACTCACAATAATCTGTTTTTCGGCTAAATGTCAGTATGTAGAACAAACAGTTTGTCTCTGTTGCCCTGATAGCTAATGTAGTGTAGCAGATAAAGATTAACATGTTTGGGTGTTTTGCCCAGTGTTGTCAGTTACTAATGGTCTTATGGTTTTATGTTGACCTTAATGAACTCAGTGTTTCCACAGAGTGTCTGTGGAGATGAGGACATCATCATGTAAACATGTCACTGATCAGTGTCATTGTTCATACAGTGCAAATAATATGAGGTAATGAAAGGATGATAAGTAGATATATTATTACGAAAGTAAGAAAGAACAGCCCATGGGACTGACTCTTTAGGAATTGTGTGTCTGAGTGTGAGTGTGTGCATGTTTGTGTTTCAGAGGATTAGTAGTAATGGCGAATATTATGGTGTGAAAGGTTGTTATGAACTCCGAATGGGGATTAGAGGATCTCAGTAGGGGCTGGACCCTGATGCTGACATCTCTATTCCACACAAACCTTGTCATTACTACACACACACATAAACACACACACACTAATGCACTTTGCTCTGCTCCCTACTCTATAAACAGAAACTCATATTGCACACAAAAGCGCGCAAACACATATTACTTCCACTTATCAAAAGGGGACATTGCTGACAACACACTCACACACACTCTCAGTTAATAAAGTCACGTGTTCTGCCCACCTGCAGCACTACACTAACACACATCACTGTTCACATGTGCTGTTTACATACACATCAGTAACACTGCAGCACCATCTATTTTTTCCTATATAAGGTTTAACATTGTTTTCCAACTTTGTCCCTCAGTTTGTTTACCATGAGGCCGTGCCAATTCGACTGAAAGCGTGTTTCACGGGCATGTACACACGAGCACAAACACACACAAACACACACATACAGATGCGACCCCGGTGGCCGTAAAGGACGTCAGATTCAATCTCGTCAGATTTCTCCACTGACGCTTGATGTATCAATTTTTAAGTAGCTGGCCTCAACTAATGCCTGGGTAGCCTACACACACACACACACACACACACACACACAAACAAGCAGCTCTGTGCTCCAGGAGCTGTGGCACTCGAAGGGTACTAGAAGGGTTCCATCTTGAAAGCCTGTTGCCATGGTGACCATTATGGAGCTCATCTCCCCTGGGCCAACGAGCTTTACACAACTTCCCTCTCAAAAACGACACACACACACTCTCACTATACCCACCCATCGACAAACATAAACACACACAAAGAGTCCTCCCCTCTTTCTGCCCTTTATGGTAAAGCCGGCAGGGATCCAGTGTTTGACTTGAACCGAGCGCAGCAGCGAGCGAGAGAACATTTGAACTAGAACATTTGAAGGAGGAGAGGATGAAGAGGGAGAGAGCTCACTGCTCGGCAAGTGTTTGTGTCAGAAAAGTGCAGCTGATGTGATTTTGCGTACACACACACAGAGCTGTCTGCCTGAATGTAATTAGAGTGTAATGACAACAATTGTGAGATGTCAGGTTTGTGTGTGAATCTGTAAAGGCCTCTTTCTAATGTCTGAATACATTTCCTGAACTCTTCCGGTACGGTTGTCAGCCTCTGTCGTCACACAAGATGATAGAGGCTTCACACACACACACACACACACACACACACACACACAGACAGCTCACTACAGAATACGTCATAGATTTAACAACACTATTGTACTATGCTGATTAGGTTCTTAACCAGTGGCCTTGTGACTCAGCTCCATATTTATAAATGAACTCTTACCAGTTTATTTTAATTAACGGCAAAAGCAGCATGTGTGAGTGTGTCTGTGTGTGTGTGTGTGTGTAAGGACTTCACTTTGCTACAGAAGAAATCTGGTCTGATAAAAGTAATTAAGAAAAGTGAGTAGACTGTAATCTGCCAATTGACAGAAGGATTGAAAAGTTTGATCACCCTTTCATCATCATTTTATGAAGAAAAAAATGCAAAACATCAACAGTTTCCTGTTTCTGTAATGTGAAGATTTGCCACTTTTGCTTTTTGTATATTTTAGAAATAAAACAAGCAAAGACACACTAACTGTGCAAAGCAATTAATTACAGGCGCTCACAGAGCAGAGAGGAGCTCCAAACTAAATGGGATAAATAAATCTGATAAATATGTTGAGCTTTAAGCACCTTTCTTTGGGAAACATACATTTACAGTCGGTTGAAAAAACTAACCTGTAGTTGAGATAAAAACAACAGAAAAGACTAGAAATAGAATAAAACAGAACAGAGCTCAATCACCTCAGTGTACAGTGGGTTCCCAGTGGAGATAGTTGGGCTGTTCCCTTCCCAATCAGTGCATGGTGACTGAGGGTGTGTCTTGAGTGGCAGTACTATATCATATCTAAGAGGTATCGATTGGCAGAAATACACCGAGTCTCTCTGGTGACCGGATGAATATTTAATAAGACACTGGATCTGAGGCCACTCTTTGTCTTTAGAAGAAACAAATACACACACACACACACGCGCGTGATATACATTGCATTGTAAACTGGTACTTGGTGGATCAGAGTTACCTCACGGTTCGACGACACAGCTTTTGTGTCTTAACTTTTACTCTCCTGTGTGTGAGTCTGTGTTTATGTGAGCACTGTCTTACTTCCTCAGCCTGCTTGTCCCTTTTTTATATATATATGCTAAATCATTAATCATAAGGGAACCAAGTCAAGTAACACATTTCCCATGGGGCAGACACTTGGAGTAGCTTGAAGGGGAAAAAAAGAGGCACGAAAAAGTGGGAGAAAGAGAGAGAGAGAGAGGGAGAGAGGGAGAAGGGGACTGAGAGAGAAAGAATAACTGGATTGAGAGCGAGGTGGTAAAGCGGAGTCGGAAACAGTAGATCAAGAGAAGGAGGAAGCTCCACTCGAAGCAGCCAAGTCCCCGTTCCTGCACAAAGTTTTTGATCAGGCAGTTGTTCGGGCGCCAGGCCTGGCATGGGGCGCCCTGTCTGTCCTCTAGCGCTGGGGTCCTTTGTGTCTCTGTGGCTGCCCAGCGCCCGGAGCCAGGACTCACCGGATGAAACGTCCCCGGAGAAAAGCTGCTTTTCCAACCTGCTCGTACTACCCAGCCAACAGGAACACACACACACACACAGTCACCAGCACATAGGCACCCATTACCTTGGAAGTTGACAGCAAGGAGGAAGGAGAGTAAAAACCCTTTGAGAATTATCACTCCCTTTCTTTTCTTTCTCCTTCCTTTATTTCTTTCCCTCTCCTTCACACATACACACACACACACACACCCCTTCTCCAGTGTTCTCTCGGGTCTGTTGGGGATTGTGCTAGTGGACTTTGCTCCCCTATGATGAATGATTTGCCTAAAAATACTGTCTGTATGTGAGCGAGTGAGCTCAGCGTCCAGGTGGAGGAACTCACCTCCACAGTGAGAAATCACACTAGTTTTAGGCTACTTCTCCATCCTCTATCTGTAGGTTAACCACGGAAATACACTTGAAAAATATGTGTGAGTGTGTGTCTGTCTGTGTGTATGTGTGTGTGTGTGTGTGTCTGTGTGTATTAGTGTGATAATTTACAACCTTTCTGGGACGAGCGACATGTAGCTTGATTAAATCCGTGACCTTCACCACCAGCACAAGCAATCAGCAAGTGAACACACACACACCCCACCCCACCCCCACACACAGCATACTTAACACCTTCTCGCACACAAGCGCTCAGCATACGAACATGCAATCAGCACCTGGCGGATTGTATCGCATCATTGATCCAACCTATTCATACGCAGAAATACACACACACGCACACAAACAAACACACACAGTGCAGGTATCGAATAGCATTTGAGACACCCTCATTTTCCTTGCACGGGGTTTTGTATGCTGCAGTACGATTTACCACTGTGGCAGAAAAGGCTTGCGAGGATGGGAATACCAGGCCTATGAATGTATAAATAAATACATGCGTAATCTATATTCAGATTACCAAAGGGAAAGTCAGGAATTCCATTTTAGTGCCTAGGATGCAAAAGGGAAATCATTCAACTCCCGGTCTATTTCAGCATGCTGCTGCTTTTGAGCAGTAGCACAGTTTTGCCTCCCCAGTTTATGACTCTACATAATGACTAATATGCAGCCACTGTAACAGCCATAGCAATAGTCATATTATGTTTTGTGACTATTGCTGTGTGTGTTTTGTTCCCCAGTTGCCTGAAGATCTAGCACTATAACAGGAATGGCAGTTGATCTCCTGTTGCATGTCATTGTACTGTACAACCCTGTGGTTATATGATGTAAAAGGGTCTCACGCAGTCCGAATGTCACATTACATCAAATCAAACTTTGTGTTCTCGTTCTTTGCCATGGGTGCTGCTTGGTACATCGTATGACCTATCAATCTGTGCTACCCTGTTGCAGCACAGCTCCTCGTGTCGTTTTGTATTATTGTACGCTATCTACCTATCTATCTATTTGAGTTTTCTCTTCTTGCTCATACTGATTCTCATTCATTTTCACACGAGCTTTGAGGATAAATCTGATTCATTACAAACTTGGTTGGTTGGATGTTTTACAGCCTTAACAAGCTAGTTTTGGAAAGACGCCTCAACAAGGTCAGATGTGGAAAAACAAAAAAAAAAAAAAATGACCTTCCTGATAAAACTACCTTGTTTGGACATATAACAATAGTTAATCCACCTGAAAATCTCTGTAATATCCCTCATTGCACATATTTGGTATTTGCCGACACAGCTATGGTAGTCATGGTGCGCAGAAGCTGAAAAAGAAACCATTCGCCTTCTTCTAGTCAAGTCTGGCGAGAGTTTGTTTAAACCCTCTCTGACCATCTGATTACTTGAATTTCTTGTCTCTTTTTAGCGATGTTGCCGCGTTCCCAGCGTTCAGCAGTTACTTTGGCAAGCAGTATGTTATAGTAACCGACAGAAATGATGCCATAAAACTATGAAAATAAGAACCAACTTCTAATAACCCAGAATTATCCCTAAAAGCAGGCAGCAGGGAGATCTGGCACAGCTTCACTGCTGTGCTTCCAGGGTGTATAGAGGGGGGAAATAAAAAGGGTCAAAACACTAGCAATAAAGAAAAACTTTACTGTTGGACCATTTGCGTTGCAGCTTGCGGCCTTACAGCTGCGACCCTTTAAAATATCTGTAGCCACTCAGTCACTTTTAAATGTTGAAAAATTCTTTCAGGTCTTTAAAGTTAATGCTTTTGGAAAGACGTTTGTGTTTAGGTTGTCGCACGTCCTAATCTCCTGCTTGTGTCTGTCTTTCCTCAGCCTGCAGACCTGGTACCTACAAAGCTTCGGCCACGGATGCCTACTGCACCAAATGTCCTCCTCACAGTTCGTCCCCGCAGGAACAAGCAGTCGAGTGCATCTGTGAGAAGAGTTTCTACAGAGCTGAGACCGACCCGCGCTCGATGGCCTGCACGCGTGAGTGAGACAAACACAAAGGGGAAAAAAAACAGTCTAACACATCACAGTGTGAACCACAAACCCAATAATGAAGATGGAGGCTAATTGGACACCATGCTGCATAGGAATATTTGCATCTGGATGTTTATGTTTTCATGTTGTAAAATGGCATACTGTTACAAAGGATTGGATTACATTTCATTTTTATGAGTCTGTGGTGTACTCCTGTTAGAATTCACATCACATGGTGGCTGTTTATTTATTTATAATCCATCCATGCATTTTCCTCCTTTCCTTTGCTATTGGTTAACTGAACACTGGCGATACAAACAGACAACACACGCACACACAAATGAGTTGTGTGGTTGCAGCCCACAGATATCTCAGATGAGAACACTGATATGGGTGATAGTCTGGTAGAAAGCTGATGATGATTCTTAGTCTCTCTGCCACACACACACACACACACACACACACACACACACACACACAAAAGAAGAGCCAGAGGGATCGGACCACATCCTCAGGAACAGAGGCGGAGGAGAATAGAAAGGATTAGGAGGGAAGATTGAACGAAAGACAGGGGCAAGATAAATGCATGAGGTAGGTGGAGGGATGTGGGGGTGGGAAGGAACAGTGACATGGCGAGAGAGAGAGAGACTGAACTAGAAAAATATGGAAGAACACATGCACGTGCGCACACACACACAGGCGCGCATACACACACACACACACACACACACACACCCAAAGCCATTATCAGGTTATGGTAGATTACACTCATTAATCGTTGTTGCAGGTGAGATGTGACAGGTGTTATCAGCTGGAAATGAGTAACGGTTTGTTCAAATATGTATGGGCACACACGCTCACACATGCTCTCCAGACTGGTGAAGAGCACTAAGGAGGATCGAGGGGAGAAAATGAGAAAATAAGGAGAAAAGGTGAAAGAATTAGTCACAGAGAGATATGGAGAATGACACTTAAGACACAGGCAAAGAATAGAACAGCGGGGGAATTAGTGGTCTATCAGAGGCATATAATCTAACTGTCATAAAAGGCCGATCAGCAGAAACGATGATGACGGACAGTTAAGTGTGGCCCAGGGAAGCATGGGGGGGGTGGAGGAAAGAAAAAGGCAGAATTAACGGGATAAGTCAGCACGCCCTTTCAGCAGATTTATGACCGACAGCCTCAATTATCCCCAGCATGGCCTCCATCCACTGATGCCCACGCCCAGCTCTCCCCCATCACTCCCACACTTCAGAGAGCCTCCCAACTGGGAAGGCTAATCAGAAAAGTCCAAGGCTCTGGCGGCATCACCCCCGGGGCTCGCCACTCAGCCAGGGCCTGATGAGATGTCAGGCTGAATGGGCATCTGCTGCCAGATTTCCATATGGTTAAGATACCTGCGTCATACTGTGCTGTGAACAACCATAATCAGTGCAATAATGACATGGCAAACATGTCAGTGGTTTGCTCAGATTGTCCGTTCTGCCAATATTCACGGCTGATTTGCCAAAGAAAAGGCCCAGACGTTGACCTCATTCATTAGGACTCGATTATTACACAAGGAGTTGAACAAGCTGTTTGGAGAAACTACAGCACTGTGCGTAGCTCGTCCATTTGAACGGGTGCTCAGCAGTGACACAGCAACCCTGCCAATGCAGAGAGCTGAGAGGGTTGATACCTCTTTGAATTATGCATCCACAAACGTGCGCACAGAAACACACACCCACATTACTGAATGTGATAAAAATATCACCATACAAGCACTCACATCTACGTGGGCGAGCATGTGCCTGAGATGTATCTCTATAAAAGACACAAAGTGAAGTTGAACCTCTTGGGTTTGTTCAGCCTCAAGTTAAAAATCATCTGCATTTGAACGTATGCATCACCATTACCACGCCTCATATAAATGTGTGATAAAGAGCATTTGTGTGTCGCTCTGTCTCGGCTTCCTGGAAAATGATTACTGACACTTTTTGGACTCTGACTCTGTGACACACTAATCATTTCAGCTGAAGTTCAGAGCTTTATTAACTGCTCTAAATCATAAAATGTACCTGACTCATGGGAAAATGACTCCGGGCACTTTCTATAGATCATTGTCCATTTACTATTTATTGTCTGCAGTGCGGCCACAAAGAGGATCAGTTAACTTCACATGGTTAAAAAAAAAAACAAACTCCCAGCAGTCTCTACTATTTGGCCTCATGTGACTTCTCTTAAGAAATG
This sequence comes from Caranx ignobilis, assembly GCA_021432705.1. NCBI lineage: Eukaryota > Metazoa > Chordata > Actinopteri > Carangiformes > Carangidae > Caranx > Caranx ignobilis. The sequence goes on from MU269980.1 coordinate 39,000,548, forward strand.
GGTTTAAACTTCCAAAGTGTGATATATTGTCACACCGTCAGATTTACAATCAGCCAAACTCTTTTTATCACTGTCCATTCCAAAACTAATCATTAATCGAGCACTAAGTGTCCACCCTCTGGCTGGAGCCAGTTTAATTCATTTTTAATTTAATCAATGTGAATTCTGCTCTTAATAGAAGCTGCTATCAATTTGGAAATGAAGATGAACACAATACATATTTAGCAAATGTGCGTTTGGGAAAAAAAAAAGGAGAGACATCCATCAGTCAGGAATGGTGCAATGGCTCAGTAGTAGACACACTTAAGTGGGCTTTACCATAGTTCTCAACAGATGCATGCTGGGTGGTGTGGTTTTAGTGTGCAAAATGAGGCATAAATTTTAAAATTGCTTCTCAAATGACTACCTGTTTTGTTGCTAAGTGTAGTTTCCAACCACTGGCATTGCTCTGGAGTAAATGTGAGAAGAGCTTTTTTCATGAAAAATCTGATAAATTACCTCAAATGATCACTTGAGTTGCAGTTGGCTGGCTCTGAAACTGAAAAATCACTGCTGCTGTGCAGTTGAAGAGAAATAAGCAGACCCCTGTGTCCTGCTCCCCAACTCTGCTTGAGGTTAACAGCTCAAGGCTACAGTGGCTGCTGCTAGAAAACACACCTCAATCTGTGACCAAACTGTCAACAGCCAAACTGCAAAAAGTATCTCTGGCTCTGTTGTAGCAGTCTTGACTTTGACTATTCATATTCATATTCGAATAGGATAAAAAGAGACTAATCCAAAACAAAGCTACTGCTCTATGAGCTGGCAAGTCAAGTAATTTAAGTGATTTTAAGTTGAAAAAAAAAAAAGTTGAGAGAAATAAACTGACATCTGTTCCTCACCTCAGGTCCACCATCTGCTCCAGAGAACCCCATCTCCACAGTGAATGAGACCTGCGTGACCTTGGAGTGGTCGCCGCCCAGAGACACAGGCGGCCGAGGAGACATCACCTACAGCCTCCACTGCAGGAAGTGCTCCGGTGATGGCAAGAAGTGCACACCATGTGGGAGCAGTGTCCATTTTGTCCCCAGACAGTTCGGTCTGTCCTCAGCCACTGTGCTGGTCACTGACCTGCAGCCGGACTCCAACTACAGCTTCACCATTGAGAGCCAGAATGGAGTGTCAGACTTAAGTCCCACACCCAGAGGAACGGTAGTCATCAACGTTACCACATCACAGACAGGTGAGAACACACGCTGCAGGTGCAGTCTGTCCTAAAAAGAAAAAAAAAAAAAGAAAAAGAAAAATCATCAAAATCTTTCAATTTAAAGGGGACATATTATGAAAATATCACTTTTTGAAGGCTCTTTAACACATTTGGGTGTTTGTCTTGCCTTCCGGCCCCCAAAATGTGAGAACTGACAAAAATTTGTAATTTGCTCGACAGGTTGAAATCCATGTGGTTTTATGAGCTGTTCCCTCAGACAATGATGTCATTAGTTTTCAAATTTGCATAATACCACCCCTACCTGTGAGTACTGGTACTGGTAAAAGGGGCAGAGCAGGGTGAGCAGTAGTTCATTTGCATTTAAAGGGACAGGCACTGAAACCAGCCATTCTGAACACGGCTGCTTTGAGCGGATGAAAAGAGTGCTGTGATCTTTGATCCTTGGGGTATTTGGACCAGAGCAAGTCTTTAAGACACCTGGGGACTATTTAATTTGTGGAAAGGGAGCATAATATGTCTCCTTTAAGTATGAATGTGGGGAAAAAAACAGAATTTGTTGACACAGATGGTTCCTTCATGGTATAATCTTTACAGTATGTGTGGCGGGTTATTTTCAGATTTAGATTGCACGAAAAACTTATGAGGAAAGGATTCAGATCAGATCAGAAATACTTTATTCTGCAGGATATAGGATTCTGCAGGATTTCAGTGATATCCCCCTTTAAAGGCTGATAGGAAAAAGAAATCCTCTGGGGAAGAACCTACTCGCCAGCCTGAACTGGGACTTTGTAAAATAGCTAAGTGTGTATTTTTCAAACTTGCCTCCTGATTGCTGTGTCCTCACTGATAGCATCAGGCTTTTATATGGCAACTGTAAAATCGCTGCTCTGCCCCATCACTCTGATGACACAGAATGACACCTCTGCACCTCTCCCTGTGAATGTATAATCACATGTGCATCTTTCACAGTGTGGGACTGTGGGGAAATTCATGCAAGAGAAGCACATATGACAGGGTGGTGATGGTTAACAGGACTCGCACTACGGATGTGTGTGTGTGTGTGTGTGAAATGATAAGAGAGGGGGAGGGTGTGTGTGAAAGGGATGGAGGAGGTTGTTAACCTCATTAGGATCCTCACATGTGACTCCTACTACTGTCACATACACACACACAAGCACATGTAAACACAAACTTTCAACCAACACAAGCATGTGGAAGCAAGTCCCAGGATTTTGAGTTTGCACATAGATAGCATGAGCAGATCACACACCACACACATACACGTCACACATACACCCATCATAGGATACTGTAATCACACGTTATAAAACACCTTGTAAGTGCTCTCATTAGTGACATTATATGACGCGCATTTTAAATTTGGGTCGTCTCATTATAACAGAGAGGGTATCCATCTCATCTCTCCCTCCTCGCCCCCACATCCTGCTCTCTCTCTCTCTGTCTCTTTTCATGCTTTTGTTCCACATCTCGTTGAACTTTGCTCTCTCTTTTTGCTCACACCTTCGCTTCTCTGTCTGTGTTTTCCTACAGTGAGCGTAGTGTTGAAGGAGAGGCGGAGCAAGGACAGCGTAACTTTGGCCTGGCAGGGTCCAGAGAGACCCAACGGGGCGATAGTGGAGTATGAGGTCATCTACTATGAGAAGGTGAGACACACACACACACACACACGTACACACATTTAAAGAGGCACTCTACTAATTTTACAAAGAAGTGGGTGTGTTTACCAGGCAGGAAATAAAGAAAGATGCAGATGCATCAGTTTGGATTAAGGGAAGTGGAGGTTCCAGCGTTTTTACAGCTTGACCTAACCCTGAAAGACCGATTTTTTTTTTCTGTCCATCTTTGTCAGTTCCACAATTCTAAAGGAACAATTTAACACTTTGTGAAATATTTTCATCTTTTTACCAAGATTTAGTGCTCCACACCAAAACCTGGCTGTAAAAACAAAATGTTGGTATACACTGTATGACTGTGGACCAGGCAACAGATAACTGAAGTCAGAAAAATGTGGTCAGTATCTTTAGTCATGGTCCCCAAATTATTCTACCACATCACACTGGGAGAAAGGATAAAAAAAAGTCACAGTTTTGTGGCCAACTTGAATTGCTGAGGGTCAGACATTTAGAAAGACCATCTCACTGTGTAACTGCTGCTCTGACCTACATCTAGATTGAATGAAAGGTTGAATGAAACCACAGCTATGTATGTTTATATCTGCTAAAAAATACTTATCTCCAGTTCTCTTTGCAAAACTGTCATCCTAAGTTGGGCTCTTTTTTGAATCCATGACCGTGTCCACTTCCTCCTGCCCATTATCCATATTGTTAACCACTGTGGTGGAGCAGATGGATGGCACATTGCAGCTTACAATAAACTTTTAAAGTGCTGAAATCTTAACACGGGGTCACAAGCAGGACAATTTCTTGGCCATGTGCCACTCTCACACTTTGCTTTGAACCTACAAACTACATTAAACGTATCAATTAGTCAGCTTTAGAGGTGGTGCAGGTATATTTTGTCACTCCGGGACAGAGTTTCGGCGCAGTGTGTTTAATGTTCTTCCCTCCTCTTGTTCTCTTCATCTACATGTCATCTAGGCTCGTAGAATATTTGGTTTAGCCTCAGGGTGTGTCTTTAATGACTTGTTCATCACAAACATCACTCTCTCTCTCCTCAACCTCTCTGTCTCCATTGCCTTCTCCCTCATGTCTCCCCTACCGCTCACACCAAGCCAATTAACCACACATCTGTCGAACAAACCTCGTAAAACACGGCCAAGGTGATGAAATTAAGCCTGTGCGTTGGTGTGTGTGTGTGTGTGTGTGTGTGTGTCTGTGAGTGGGCATTAGCAGTAAAATAGTGTTATTCCATGTTGTAGAGTGTCTTCCATTAGGTAGAGTATCAGCCTCTCTGCAGGGAATCAGCTTACTGACAGACACACTTATTCTTTATTCATCCTCCTGCACACACATCTGTAAGTGCACGCGCACACACACATATCTACAAGGTACTCAAGGAGTGAAGCGTAGCAGGACTTGAGTAACTGCATATTGCCCCCAAGTGTAGAGAGGATAAGATTTGGGACTTGACAGATGCTCATGTATAAATGCTACCAAATGGTCCAGTAATGAACAAATGAAAACTTAGTGAGGTGTATTTGGCCCCTGGAGACATTTAGATTCAACAATTTGAGGTTTCTATTATTTTCAGACTCTTATTTTTTTCCGTCTCTCTTGATACCACAGTCTATTTTTCTTTATATAACCCTTCAGATTATGTCTATATTCCCAGCCCTTTTCTTAGCCACAATCACTTTACCTCTCTGGCACTTATTACCCACTAAGCTTGGTATTTAATTCTCTCCTCCTCTTCTCTCTCTTTCTCCACTTCAGAACCAGCGGGAGCAGAACTACACCGTTTTGAAGACTCGCTCCAACATGATGACAGTGGACGGGCTGAAACCAGGGACCACCTATGTGTTCAGGGTCAGGGCTCGGACCGACGGCGGCTACGGGAGCTATGGCGGAGAGATCGAACTGGAAACCAGCCACGAAGGTAAAGAGATGAATGGTAAATGTTTGTATTTGTAGATAATTTCCCTGTGGTTGTCAGCTGACAACTGGAGATAATGGATGCAGTGATAATAACCCAAGAAATCCATATAAATGGTGAATGGTGCAGGTGAACGCAAGAAACAGAAAAGATTAACAGCACTGCAAAGAGTTCTGCAATATCATATCAAGTGCAGTAACACCCCGATTTACCCTCATACAGTTTAGATCAATGCACTGGATGGTGATAAACTACCTCACTTTTCATCCGAATGGCTTTTTCAATTCTGTTGTCAGACAAAGAAACCTTGGCAGCCTTGCAGGGCGTCCATGTATCTGAGCGCTGAAAAGCATCCTAGAATACATATCAGGTAAAAGGAGAAAAGCCAATTTCAAGAAAGAAGAAAAAGGGAACAACTTGGATTTCTGCATTGTGAGGTCTGACCACAGGAGCGAAATCTAAAGGGCAGAAGAAGTTTACAGCAGTCATAAATCATGATAACAAACAACTTGGCATCCTCAGTTGGCGTTTGGTGAATTAATTTAAACCTGCCTGGACAGCTTACTGCCTGGATGAATCATATTTTTAGACTGTAAAAGCTGTGATCTGTGTTGAGCAGCTTTTGTTTCCATTTCTTATTGCTTAAAGGAGACTGTTTTTTTAAAAAAAAAGAAAGAGGAATGGGAGACAACGAAGAGAAATTCATGCTGGGTGTGACCCAGCCCAGTGGGGACAAACACCTCTGGGCAAACTGTGTTGTGTCTCCGGCATGATGTTTTCAAGTTCTCTGTCACTCGGCCTTTTATCCTTTGTTTGCTGTCATCCACTTTCATTATCTCTTCATTATGTGCCCTGGGATTTTCTGCTTTAGAGGCCCTGTAATATGCTCCTCAAAGTCAGCATTGATTCCCAGACAGGCAGAGCAGAGGGGGATAAATCAGTTAATGTATAGCACTGCACTATAGATGGTGTATGTGGCGGACAACAGGCACACATTAGCCTACTAATCATTCAATAATCAATAAAAGGAATTCAAAGATGGGTTTCTATTCTTGCCCTGCAGCAGATATCTGGCATGTGTCTGTGCCTGCAGCTTGCTGTATGGTGCTCAGGTTAGGGATCACTGGTACACACAGCTCCATCATACCGGAGGTTCACAGTCAAGTTCAGTGCCGTAAAATCTGCCAGATTCAGCTGACCCCTTAGCAATCATATCAAGGTTATCTAATCAGATCAATTCCATTGATTGTTAAAGAAGGCTGTGTATGTGTGTGCCAGTAAATGTAATAGGAGATCAATGCTTATCTGTGCCTGCCCAGAGGCATTAATTTGCCTCCAACATTACACACAAACACGCGCGCGCACACATTCGTTTATACATATACACACACACGCAGGCACACGCATCCGCTCATGCTTAGCTAAGCCAGATAAATGGGGTATTTGTTTTGAGTAATGGCTCGATAGGTGTGGCGTAAAAATCGATGCCTCTTTGCAGAAAGTTCTCGGCGGTAGCCTTGTTATGTGCAATGTTAACATATCCATTTGGACAGCGCGGCCGAATGGGAATGGTTTTCACGTCCACTCTCATAGCCTCATAGGCAATGCAGAGAGGGAGAGCACTTTTCATCAACGGCCTTACTTACTATTCCACCCACCTCCCTCGCTCTCTTTTACCCGTTTGCGGCTCTCTTTTTTTCCTCCTCCTTCAACCTCTGTCTTTTATCTCCTTTTCTATTGCTATCATATTTCATTCTCTCTCCCTCTTTCCCCCCACCACATTCACCATCTCTCTTGCTGTGTTTATTTTTTTTCTATAACTCTCAGCCTCCCTAAAAGTCCTTTCATCCTCAACTCTACTCCTGCAAAAAACATCCTTGGCTCAATTTTATTCCTCGTTTATGCTTGTTTTACTAACCCATTGTCTTCTCTCCTTCTCCTGTACAGATGTTTTGGCAATCGGGGACCCGAACCAGTCCACCATCCTGGCTGTATCTATCGCTGGGGGAATTGTTCTCCTCATCTTCCTGGTGACTTGCTTCATCGTCAGTGGCAGGTAGGGGCAAAAGTGAAGTGATAGTGACGTCTTCTCCACATGACTGAGCTGCACTGCAAAATCAGTCGAAGCACAGGGCTTTGACTTGTGGCAGGCAACCAGAAAGTGCCAGTAAATTTGCAAGAGCCAACTGTTTTTGAAATATTTGATCCATGAACGCACAAAACAGAGGAAGATATTAACATTTATCACCCCAGCCTTCACAGGATTGCAATATGACAATGAGTCAATATCACATACTCAATCACACACCCTTGGACAAAATGCTCCCATACCAAATCTACAGATAAAGATAATGTCAGACAAACACTCTAGGAAAGAGTGGGCTTGGAGCTGCACTCATACAGACAGGTTGTGGAAATGGAAACTACTGAAGACTCACTCACACATTGTCAAGTTTTGGTCTTTTCCAAGGATTTGCTGACAGTAACATAAATGTATAAGACCTCCAGCGTCACTCTATAAGCCCCTGTTGCACAATTTGCGGGCATCTTAAATACATGTCAAACACGGGCGGCTTCTGACATCTGTAACCATTACTGGGTCACTGACAAAAAAGATTAAAGTTGAAACTGACTCAACTACCAGCGCAACAAGTCTGACGTATTGTTGCCTCAAGGTCTGCACCCACTCCCACGGGAAAACAATGGCTCTCATAGGCACAAACTGAATCTGCCCCTAATCATGTGTCCTGTACATGGCCTGACTGGTAACGCACATGTGTATTCATTTACACACAACAGTTAACACACACATTCTTAAACAAGCCAGAGATCTCTCACTTGGTCTCCCTTCATAGCTCTCTGCCTCTCTGAGGGATTACATGTGGGTGTGCCAAAGCCGGGGCCTCCAACTTTGACATTTATACTGATGCCAAAGCCCAGCGAAAGGGCGTGTTATTCTATATGTGAAGAGCATGGACTCTCTATAATCACTCTCTTTGAAGGTTAGGCTGCTGTTCATGCTCTGTCTCAAAGAAGGCCAAAGAGGAGAAGGAGATGAGCAAGAGAGAGGAAAATAAAAGAATGCTGATTGGTAGGAGGTGAGAAGATGAAAGGATCTGAGTGAGGAGAGAGCTCTTTGGAGGAAGGCAAAAGGAGGAGAGGAGAGGAGAGGAGAGGAGAGGAGAGGAGAGGAGAGGAGAGGAGAGGAGAGGAGAGGAGAGGATGACAGGCGTCCGTGATTTACTGTGCCTGTAACTAAATGTTTATCCTCTATGAGCTCCGACTAGATTAGCAACATGTTAGGAGCTGCGCACACACACATACACACACACACACACACACACATTAACGTGCACACACTAATGCACACACACTGAAAACATTAGTATTGATTGAGGTGATTGCTTATCAGGCTGAGTGCTCTATTCACTATTGACTAAGAGAGATGTAATCAGTGGAGACTGTCCTGTGTGGCGCGTGCATGCATATACACACACACACATACGCAAGGCACGTAAACGGGAACACATCAACTTTTTTTTAATCAGAGGGGAATTGTGGGGTTGTATGTGTAAGAGGTTAAAACAACCTGTTAAACATAGTGTGTTATGAACTCACATGATGACACAAACACACTCACACTCAACTTATCAAGTTTCACAGGCGGAGGAGGTGTTAACTAGGTGAGGGGTCGATGCACTGCCATCAATTCCTGGTCTTTCTCTTCCTCTTTCCCCTCCCCTCTTTCTATCCATCCCTCTTTTATTTAGAGGTGGGGGCACATGGGAGGAAGCTGTGTTGATTACTGCTTTCTATTAAACAACATCTGCACATCTGTCAAACTCTGTGTGTGTGTTGTGTGCGCATAGGTGGAGTGTGTACACTGTTTTTGTAAGTGAGGGATGAGGCGAGGATCAAAGCTGCATCACCAGAGAGATGAGAGCAGGAGGGAGAGAAAGAGAGAGCTCAGGGGTGAGAGAGATGGACAGGAGCGAGGTAAAGGAGAGACACAAGCGGAGGATAAAATGAGGCGATATTAGAAAGGCAGTGGGAATGACAGACTAGAGCAGGGAGGGAGGGGAGGGCACGCATCTGAAGTATGTTTGCGCCACTAGAGAGCTACATTTTGAGATGGTGTGAAAGATAGAGAGAAAGAGGAGGAGGAGGAGGAGGAGGAGGAGGAGGCTTGAGAGAGAGAAAAGGAGATTGATGGAGGGAGGAGGAGAGCCAGCAGGAAGAAGAGAGAGGTGCAAGGAGCAAAAGATGAAAAGGTAGATTACAAGTGTGTTTGAAAGAGAGGGGAGAGGGGGAGGAAGGAAGGGCAGGGGCAATGATGGGCGGGTGATTGCACTGTTAGGTGCAATAGAAGTGCCATGTTACAGGTCTGAAAATAAGGATTGTTAGTCTTCTTATGTTGTCCATACCTCCTCCTTTTCATCTACTTCGTCTTATCTGTCAATCAGTCCAGCCACCCCCCCCCACCTCTCTGCTTGCTCTCGTTTCCCTCTGTTCGACACTCTCTTTCTCGCTCTGCTTCTGCTTTTCTCTTCATATTCCCCATCTTCTGGCTCTCTGGCTTTCATTTCCTGTTCAGCTGTTGAAATTTACATTTGGATGAAAACCCCTGTAAAGTATTGAGAATCTGATGTATTTGCTGAGATCTGTTCAATGTGGACAGTGATTAAATTGGAAATAGACACCGTGAGTCAGCCGGGGTTGAACTGATTTCCCACCAGACATTTGTAAGGTCCTTTTCTCTCCCCTAAATGCCACCTGTTTAAATCATTCCCCTAATAATGGCCGGACTGGAGCTTTTACCCAGAGTTCACCAATTGAATTCAAACTCCCAGCCATAGTCTGAACAGTCTGATAGAAGAGTTTCATAGATGAAATAACAATGCACAATGTGCCTTTACAGTGTCTGTCTCTCCTATACTCACATAGGTGCGTACCCACTCCCTGCAGCTTTAGCTGGCAGGCCACTGAACAGCCATGGCTCATAAACAGGCTGATTTGCAGGCCGTTCTGTTCTGTCCTGTTCTCGTTTAATAAAGTGCTGTTATGCTATTGTTACCGCAGGAGGGAAAAACATGAAAAAACGCTGAGAGCTCCTCAGACACAGCACGGCGCTGACAGATCACATCAGTTATTGCTGCGTGCGTGCCATTATTGCTCCGCGACTATATATGTGTGCGAGCGCGTGTGTGTTTTGTGTGTGAAGTTGGTGCTTTTGTCCTCCTGAGGGTGCTTTGGCAGGCTGGCAGGTGCGAGCGATGGGAAGTTAGCGAGCGACTGGCACGGCCACTGATTCAGCAGATGGCCTTTCACTCAAAAAGCGCTCTCCCCTTTGGTCCTCACTTTCTCTCACTCCTTGTTAAACATGTTACAGCTTCTGCCTCCCAGCATCTGTGCATGTGTGCCTCTGTTTTGTCTGCAGTCTAATGATTCTCCATCCTCGGATCCATCTCCTTTTCTGTATAGCTGCAGGCTTTGGTTATACTCCAGATTCCTATGTGTTCTCCCATGTTCATGTTTTTAATGTGGGAGTTTTGGTGAGCAGTCAGCATGAAGTTGTTCCATCTATGGGATGCCAGATTTTTTAAGATATAGTACATATCATCTGCTATGCATCTGAAGGTTTGCCTTCACGGAATACATCTGTAGCAAGAGATGGAGATATTCATCAGGGATTCAAGGGATGTTAAAGAAGATATCTGACAGTCATAAAATAATAAGTGCTGTTTAATTGGATACCTAGTGTGAAATAAGATGTACAATTATTGCCTAAAACCAGTTTTTACTACTTCTACAGAGGTGAGATTAGACAAGGATTCTCTTAATAACTATCTTGTAGCATGGTTCAGTTTTTATCAAAGATGGAGAAAAAGGGTGCAAAGTTAACTTTCCAGAGTCAGATTCTACAAGCCCAGTTTGAGAAAAACAACCTTTTCTGAGCAGAATTTTCAATAATAAAAAGTAAAAGGCCAAAAGAAAAAAGCCCAGAGTGAAGTGAGATGTCATAACGTGGCTGATTCGAGCAGAAAGACTTCTCAGTCTCGCTAATAGAGAGCACTAACAGCTCTACCTTCTTACACACAATAGCATGTCCTGTTGATGTGCATGTTTGCGCACGTAAGCTCTTTATACCGCTGCAGCATCTGCTGTGCAGCCCAGGGTTATTCTTAAAAACTTAATGACAGAAAAGAGGAGAGGAAGTGTGATGAGGGGAAAAAAAGGAGGGGAAGCTCGCGCTGATGAAAACATGCTGTTGAGAGAGCAGAGAGCAGATTTAAGAGGCAGTGAGTGAAAGAGACTTGTGAGAAACTGAAGAACACTAATTAAGTGTAAAACAAAAAAAAAAAATGCTGTGTGTGCGCCTGACTGTTTGGATTTCAAAGACGATGTGAGAAAAGTGAAATTAAAAACAGCTAAGACTGAAAGTAAGATTTTTTTTGTTTGTTTGAACGTGCGAAAAGAATTCTAAAAAGTCAAAAGCTTGGGTTTGAAGCACAAAAATCACAAAAAGGCAGGACACAGAAAGACATCCAGCAACAAAGGGATAAATAATAGAATAATGTTTGCCATATTGTGCTTATGGTGAATTTGGTGGAGGCAGATATCAGCAAGTGAATGCTCTTCCCTGTGGGATGTGTTGGACTGTTTGCTTGATAATAGCTCTAATAATAATTTGGCAGAGTGAGAGATTTAGTGAAACAGAGCAGGCCAGTGCGAGGAGGCGTGTGTGTGTGTGTGTGTGTGCATGTATGGATGATGCTGATGTGTGTAACATCATTAGACACATTTGTATGTGGTGCTGGTGTGTTGGGTTAATGCAGCTGAATACAGCTTTGTCTGCAGAATCCCTGGAAAGTGGCTCGCAAACAAACAGTGCAATAACAGCAGCTAGTTGCCGCAGGTGCAAAACTGTTTCACTCGGGCTTTATGCAAATGAGCAGATGTTGCAGTGAGATTGATCAAATGTCCTATAAACATCAGACAAACTCAAAACTGTTTTTCCCCCCCTTTGGCCGGGGTTTTTAAAGTTTATTGTGTATTAATGGATCCACGCACACAAGCCGCACAATGCGATCATGACCTAATCAAGTTGTGTCGGAGCAGAAACATCATTAGGGGAATTAGTTTCACACTGATCTGTTAGCAAATATAAAGATACACTTCTCTTAATGATAAAGATGACACGCTCCTCTGCTTCTTCTCTCTCCCTTTGCTCATCCTCACACATCTGACCTTTTCACCAGGTTGTTAAAAAATCTGCTACATTACACCAATTATCGCAGCCCAGCTCCAGACCTCACTGCCCCCCCCCCCACCCCTTCACTCCCCTCTCCTCTCCTCTCTCCTTTCCTTTTTCCTCTCCTTTCCTTCCATTAGCACTCTCTTTAATGAGCGGCAGCTAAATGAAATGTTTCCAAACAGGGTGTTAATGAAACATAGACAGATTTATTAGTCATAACTCTTCGGCTAATCATTTCCCCTTCCTAATAATTAGCCTGAGCTGAGTAAATCTTTTTACACTGTGGTCAGAAAGTGCTGAGCTGGTGCCAGACCAAGGCCAAGATGGGGAGAGAGAGAGAGAGAGAGAGAGAGAGAGAGAAATCTTACTCATTTGTGTTCTTGAACGCTCGGTTAAATCATACATACTTTTTTGTCAGTTTGTTTGTTTGTTTTTTTTCATGGTGTTTTGACTCTTAATTAATTATCCTCAATCAGCTTTCATAGTTTATTAGCACCCAAGCAGTGAATGCATTTTGTTTTTCAGGTTGGAGAGTGAAGCTTAATTTTGCTGTGAAATAATAAGAGTGAATTTAATCCATTGATTTCATTCCCAGTAATTATTTTTTATTTAATAGCTTGATATTAAATGGAATCACCATTATCATGAGTAATGGTGTGAACAGATACCCACAGCAGGGTGTGTGTGTGTGCGTGTGTGTGTGTCTCTGTGTATGTACGAGGTGGAAGAGGAGGGGGGCGATGGAGAGAGGAGGATAGATGTGTCATTTCATTGTGTCATGCCAGAGGGGTGACTAATGATTTACTGATTTCATTTGTCTAGTCATTCTGATTAGCAGTGGGGAAAATAATATGGGGAGACAGGAAATGAAAGACGAGAGGAGTGGAAAGGAGGGAAGAAGAGAGGAGACAAGAAAGGAAGGAAAGGAAAGGAAAGGAAAGAAGTTTCCATATGGATGATCCCCTCTGAGTCTGCCTTGTCTCAGAGTGTATCAGTTTCTACTTTAGTCTTTGAGCCAGTATAGCCGGCCTCTAATCCTATAAAATGTGGCCACTCATATAAAACAAACTAGATGATACCAGCAGCTCATAGCTACACACACTTTATTAGCTCTCATGTCTCAGGTTAGTGTTCCTCCAAGGTTATTCACTTGCATGAAGATAAACTGTGTCCCTGCCTCTGTCATCAGCGCATCACTGTCCACACACTGCCTTGTTTGTCTTTGGTCCCTCTCTCCTGTGCTGCTTTAAAGTCTGGGCTCTGTCCCACTTCTTTTTCAAGGTTATTCCACCATCCATCCATATTTACCCCAAGTCCCTCTTTCCTTCACCCTTTAATGCATAATCAAGCTTTTATTCTGTCCTGCCAAGGTTTGCCTTTGTTTGATCTGCTCTGTGCTCCCTCTCTCCTTTTGTCACTGTGTTCTCTCTTTTTCTTCCTTTTTCTACTCTTTCCCCCTTGTCGTTTCCATCCTGTTTTTCTTTTCTTTTTCTTTCTTTTTTCTTTTTTTTTTTTGCTGGCCCTCAGTTTTGCTTTCTCCTTTCTTTCTCCTCTCTGGCTCAGATAGGGACTCCAGTGGCACACCACACACTTCTGATAAGATAACTTTATTTGTGAACTTCAGGCTGTTAACAGCTTTGAATACATTACATCAGAGGACACTGTAGGGTTGTGTGATATGATGGCCCCGTCTGTGTCTGACAGGGGTTGTTCTCTTAATTACACGCTGTGCTGCCAAGCTGCTGCTAAATAACATCAGAAACACTGCTTATCAGAGGACCAAGCACAAATCAGCTCAACTCAGTGCAGTGAATGTCTCCCTCTCTATAGCCAAGAGTCAGACTGAAGGGGAAGTGGAAGCAGCACTCTAGCCCCAGGCTAATAGACCAATAAATGAAGACTTGGCATAATACTGACAATATCAGGGAAAGGAGGAGGCCTGCCTTGTTGCCCATTTGTAAAGTGTTAAGAAGATTATACGTTCAGGCTGATTCTTCAGTGTTTTCACACAGGACCCCCTGCGTTTTGACTTGCCCAGTCGCTGTCAAACAGCTGTATAGCCATTGTAATGAATATTTTATTTGCCACATGCTCATACAATGTGTGCAGTGAATTTCAAGATGGCATCCTCCTGAGGCTGTGCTAAAAAAGAACTAAAAAAAAAAGTCTATATGTGAGTATTAAAATGCAAAAGTGCATATTGGACAGGTGTGCCGGCTGCTTTCAAGCATGTAATATTGAAAAATGTCAGCGTTGTAAAGCGAACTGTGCTATAACTCAGTGTACACACCTGAGTATAAAATGAAAATGTGCAGGGCAATACATAGGATTTAGAGAAAGACAATATGTGAGACAAGGCGGTGCACATACAGTACAGAGGACAGAGTTCCCCATCCTGATGGCTTTAGGCTAGAGTGTCTCCCTAAAATGTGCAGCAGCAAAAAAACAAAGCCTGACTGATTTTATTTGGCTGCACTGACTGTATTATTTGCTTAACATTTGTGGTTAGAGTTAGCTGACACAAACAGTCAGTATTCACCACATGTTTATGTGAGTTGACCTGTGTGCGCTCCGGTTTCTTCCCAGTGTCAAGTGGACTGAATACTGCAAATTGTCTGCTGGAGTGAATTCGAGCGTATTTCTCTATCTCGTGTTAGTGTTGTGATGGACTGGCGACCTGCCCGAGGTGTTTCCTTGGTTTCTGGCTGATGCACACTGGGATAGGATCCAGCTCCGAGTTATCTTGAGCAGGGATTAAGTGGGTATAAAAGAATGAATGGATATGGCATTAAGAGCAAACGCAGCCGATTTATTCCTGCTTCCTCGCTGACTGCCTCCATCTTCTCTGGTTTACTGTTTGGTTGTGGTTTTGAGAAGACGTGGACGCCATTTTTTTTTCTCTCCCACTCTTTTGCAGCCAGACTGTTGACTGACACTCTTCTCTTTGCCATCCATCTATCAGGTCTCTGATCTTTTCTCCCACTCACCTTCAGGGTGAGCTACATGCTGATAGTGTTGTACACTCTTATTCCTTTTGAATCTTCCATTCACAAAGCCACTACTCGACATCTGCATCCTTCTTGTTTCCCTTTTTACTCTCCACTCTGCTATTTAGTGCTCTTTCCTCTCATAATACATCTTCTTTCTCTTCTTCTTTATCTTCAGCTGCTGTCGTTGCAGCACAGATCCTGCCCCACCCTTCTTTCTTCCCACATCCCGTACGTCAACCTTCCAGAGTCTATCCCTACAGCTGCCTCCCCTTCTCTCCTTGCTCTTCCCCTCCATCTGATTGCTTGTTAGTTGGTATGCAGGCTAGGACCCCCATTGTGCGTTCTTGCCTGTCAGCACTCTCTTTTTCCATCTCCCTCTCTTGGTTTTCTTTATTTCTCTCTCCAGCTCCTAGTGTCCATTCTTGCTATCAAAAAAAAGAGGTACAAAGAAAGAGAGCAGAAGACAGGGCCTGTTGGGGGGATGGATAAATGGATGGAAACAGGGTGGAGAGAAAAGAGGATATGTGGGTTATGGGACAAAGGAATGTTTTCACTTAAAGGAAGAGTTGAGAGAGAATATACCACCCGCGAGAAAAAGGGCAGCAAGGGAGAGAGAAAGAGGGGAACATGGGGGAGGAGCTATGGCGACAATAATATATGGATGGAGTTCTATGAAGGTGGAAGCTTGCTAGCAGAATGACAAATGGGTCTCGAGTGACAGAGCATTATATTAAAAAGTAAATTGATATGCAAATGTGGAGTGTGTGGCTTTGGAGGACAGGGATAGCCTGTTGTCCTCAGTGAAGTGGAACAGAGAGAGGCAGAAAGAAAGGTGAGAGCCCGGGTGTGATACTGATATCGGAGTCCATTAACGTGTGTGTTTTTGCATGATTGGTGCAAGGCGTGTGTACTTTAAATCTGCATACGGCCATGTGGGTGGGTGGGATGTGTATTTACTGTACAAACCAACAGTGTGTAGTGCAGTTGGACGGCAGCTAAATGGCATAATGATTTCTCCCCCAGTGACAGATAGTGCCAGCTTCACACTGCAGTACAGCAGGATAAAGAAGCAGCTACAGTGCCAATGTTGGACTCTGTCATTATAAAGTCTGTTCCAGCTCCAGAACCTGTGAATGTTCACCGCCAAAGTAAAACACCTGTGGCATCCAAATCAGCAGCAGACAACAAAGAACTCACCAAGGCTATGTGGTGACCAAAGCCATATTTTGTGCAGCTGCACCAAATCATGAGATGTGTCATGGCAACTACCTTATCTCCAACAAAACACGCTCACCTACCACTATTTTGTCATGTCAAACTCAGGAAGGACTTTGAAACCACAGGCGGGAGTTGGCATCACAGGAGACATGTGCTTTCGAATTAATATTTGTTGAGACGGTAAATGAATCCTATCAGCACTGACTGTTTAGATGCCTAACCACACTATCACCACAGGGTCCTAAGATGCAGCTGCAGGACTTTCAATCAGATCAGATGAGTAGGAATGCACACACTAGAAATATATGTTAAAATGTGAATATGTCTGGTCTCTCCAAAGACCTCTGATCCATGTTGAGTTTAAGGTTGAGATGTTCATTCTTTGCCTTTTGAACTGAAGGTTGACAGCACTGTGATTGGTTCCCTAACTTAGTAAATACTGCTGAGGTGAATAAATAATAAAAAATAAAGTATTATTAGATTTGCATAACCATAGAAATGAAATCGATTTTTATGTACCTGCAGAAATTGAGTTAGCAGATAGAGTTAATTTTTAGTTTTTGCCATTAACTTTCCTTAAATACATATTATCTGTTATGATTTTATAGTTAATTACTGTAATGTTTGTTTACATCTTGAGAATACTGAAGAGCTTATAGTGGGATGAAATAGATTTTTGCTTTAGTTATTGATGGTTTGATCAGAAAATGTTGAAAATATATGACAAATTAATATGACAGAATGACAGAAAGAGGAAAAAGTGGATCATTTACACGAAAACAAAACGCTGAACCAAAAGCTGTTAATTTATGTACAACTCCGATGTTATTGATTTCAAATTTGAAAACTCAATAAATGAAAGTCTTCCAGAGTCCACTCCTAAATGACATGTTGCACAGCTGCATTTAAAGTATTAAAAATATACTATTTCAGACACACACATGGACTCAGACACAGCCAGTGAGGGGAAACAAAAGCCACAGCCATGTCAGGGTTTCTACTATGCTTAAGACTGCAGCGCTAATGATTCATGACACTTCTAACTGCAGAGGAGAAATGAGTCGCTCTGTAATTACTATGGAAATGTGTTCATTTCCCATCAGACACACACACACACATGCAGTCATTCACATATGTAGACACACACCCATGGTCACACACACACTAATGCAGATATACCTCTAGCAGTGATGGGGAAATGTTTCATATGTAGGGTTTGGTGTTTTGCACATGTGTGTGTGTGCGCAAGTGGGTGTCTACACCCCCACAAGATTATCACACTTGGAGCAGAGGTGTGACCCATGTCCCCATTCCCCATATGTTCTAAACACATGCCCCAAAGTGCTGTGTGTGAGAGTGTGTGTCAAGGGGGTAATGATAGTCCCTTGGTGTTCGACTGGCTTGAGCCCAGCTGATAACCAGGTGGGGCCCAACTCCCCTTTCATAAGAACATTATGCCCCCTCCTCTTTATCCCCAAATACCAGCAATCAGTCTCTACCCTTGCGCATGTGAGTGTATTCCCATAACAGCCTATTGATGTCTGGGTTACACCATGCATTCAGCTGTGTAAAATCAACACAAGGATTAAACACCAAATGACTGAGATTTACTGAGCTTGGCAAGACCCCCACCTTTCTCCATTTCTGTTGCTATGTGTGCTCCTCATTCGTAGTCAGCAGACATTACTCTGGCTCTGCCTTATTCTTCTTATTTAGTATTTTGGTCTTTATTCTAGTTCTCCTATGACTTTTCTTTATCAAAGCTTTTTCACTCTTTCCTTCAGTCTCCTTTTCTCTTCAGTCCTCCTCTGTACTGCTTCCTTAAATCACATGCTGCAGATTCCCAGTTACCCTTGGCTCTAAGCCTAAATCAATTTGTCTCCATGATGGACAGACATACTGACTGGTTGCGCTTTACCTGTGCAGATAGGAGGAGAGGAGAGGAGAGGAGAGGAGAGAGAGGAGAGAGAGGAGAGGAGAGGAGAGGAGAGGAGAGGAGAGGAGAGGAGAGGAGAGGAGAGGAGGAGACCACAGTATTTATGTCATGTTTAGTACCTTATTATATAAAACGGCTTTTACATTTTATGTTTTTGGCCTAAAATTTAAAAGAGCGATAAATCTCTCAGGCAGTGCACTGTTAGTGGTGGGTGATTATGGCTGCAGGCTGACGCACAACAGAGTGAGGGAGAAAATACATTGATGCAAACATACGACATCCCAGAATACTACAAAGAACAAAACAAAACAAAAACAGACACACACACACACACCGGGGAGCCCCCCCAGGTTTGTGAAGCAGAACCACGGTCTAACACTTCCTCACAGCTGGACAGCAGGATTGAGCTGATCAATTTGTCAATATTTTGTCTTGATCGTTGAACTGACCACCACCGCAGGGTGTGTGCACACAGGGGGGGCAGAGAGAGGGCAAAGGAGAGTGTCTGTGTGTGAGACCCATGATGATGTTAGAATTGGTTAATGGCCAGAGGGGTGCTTAAATGCATAGATCTGCCTGTGTAGGGACATCTGTGACACACACTCACACACACACACTTAACTTAGTGAGAAGTGTGGAACTGACGGGTAAAACCTAAAGAGAGGAATAATTCTTCTCTTTCCCTTCAGGCTTAACTTAGATAGAGGAGCAGGGTGTGTGTATAGACAAAGGAAAAGCCTAGTTGTTCGCACCCACAACTATTGGCTAGATTTAATATAGTAAACCTGTGTGTTATTGCAGGTACACTGAGGAGTATGTGTGATCATCCATAGAGGTGCTATAAAGCCATTTTGACATCTGCACAGTGGAAAAACAGTCGATACAGGATCATAACACAGCTGTGGGTATCTTTCCAGGCACTGTGGATACATCAAAGCCAAACAGGACCCTGATGAAGAGAAGATGCAGTTCCAGCATGGCCGAGGTAAACACACACACACACAAACACACTTGCACACTGCATCCATGCAAAGAGAAACAGCAGCAGACATTTCACACACAAAAACAAACACTTTTCATTTGTTGCAATCAAACATGTGAATGTGTGGCTTTGATGTCACTGTGCTGAAATTCATCACTAACATTACACCATGATGGATACCAATGGAGAGCGTTTTGCTTTTGCTTTGTTTCCTAACTTGGTGATTTATCATATGTACGCTTATGCTTATGCAAGCACCTCCACGCACACACACACAGTCGCGCACACACAACTTATCTTCCAAACAAACTTCTCCTACCCGCAATGAATCACATCAATGTCTGTATTTATGGCTGTAAACAACAGACATGAGTAGGCATATTTTCTCGCTTTGAACCAAGGTGAACACTCCAGGAGCAAAATTCGCTGTTTATTTGTTCATATACAACACTCACACTTTGTTTACATCACCTCAGATGTGTATAATAAAAATTTAAACAGTCTATATAACACACACACACACACACACAACTAAAGTCTGTAACTCTGCTGCATCCTCGGCTGAATAAGCCACGTTATTTCACACTTTCTTGCACAAATGTTTGCTGGCAGAGCTGAAGCTCCTTATGGGTTCCTGTTAAAATTATGAGTTACTTTAACACCATTGCGAACAAAGTAGTTATGTGCTTCATTATGTAATAACTCGTAATGCCACTCAAACAGAGCACCCACGCTCAGGCTCACATTTCAGCGTGCACAGGAATCAGTGTCAGAAAACTACTTCAATCCCTCATTAAGACTATTATCTTCCCTTAAATAAATAGACAATCATGCACCCAGCCAAAGCTCAACAAGTTACCATACATTAAACGTTCATTTAACTCTCCTCGTCTCTCTCCACTTTTCCTCTCAAAGTTAAGCTCCCGGGCAGCAGGACCTACATCCATCCTCATACTTACGAAGACCCCAACCAGGCTGTCAGAGACTTCGCCAAAGAGATCGATGCTTCCAATATTCGCATAGAGAGAGTCATCGGAGCCGGTGAGTCAGAAGTAAAGCAGCAGTGGGCTATACCAATAACCCAGAAAAGATGTAAAAAATGAACTTGGGGTGAATTCAAATGATTTTAACAATGGTTCATTTTTAGAGATTCATTTGAGTCATATTTGCCACCATGGATAATCCTCAGTATATTTGGTGACTGAACAGTAACATCTGTAAAATTAAACACTTTTGGACATGTAAAAAAAAATCTTAAAGCCATTTAAATTTGATATTAGATCTTATAAAACTTCCAAAACTACAGATCGAGTAGCTCAGATATTCATTGGTACATGTTTAATGGTTGCATCAAACTTTTGTGTGTGTAGGAGAGTTTGGGGAGGTGTGCAGTGGTCGGCTGCGCGTGCAGGGGAAGAGGGAGATCTATGTGGCCATCAAGAGTCTGAAGGCGGGATACTCAGACAAACAGAGGAGGGACTTCCTGTCTGAGGCCTCCATCATGGGACAGTTTGACCATCCAAACATCATCAGGCTGGAGGGTGTCGTCACCAGATGTGAGTGACAAATATAAAACTCTATAAACCTTCAGTGGGTTGATGACATATTTGGTTGTGAAATCACACGCACCCCACTTTCTTCTCCCTGTGCGTGTGTGGTAGTACTGTGTGCGTGAGTGTCACGTACCTGTGTTAGCCACAGCAGAGTGGTGGTGATGTTGTTGGTGACCCTGGATCAGATAAAAGCTCCATTACCATGGTAACAAACCGATGACGCATAGGGGTGTGCATGTGAATGGCGACTGTCCGCCTCTCAAACAGCCACCTGTTTATTTCACATGATTGTGTTAGGCAATTAGAGCGAGTGTGTGTTCATGTTGGTGAGACAGACACAGGCCTGGTTCAACAAGATAGCTGATTTGTTATCACTGGGACTCGCTTTCTCAATCTCACACACACACACACACCCACACGCACTCTCTCCCTCTCTCGTCTTATTTCCCTATCTCACACACTCACTCTCTCTCAGTCAGTGTCCATCTAATCTCCTCATTCGATCGCAGCCCCCGTCTCTTATTCTCTCGCTCTCGGTCTCACTCAGTCAATCCCAGCCTCCTCTTCTCTCCCACTCGTGCTGTCTCTCCGTCTTTCTCACTCTGTCTCTCTCACTAAATCTCAGACTACGTCAACACCAAGCCAGCTAAATTTGAAAACACATCCTTTTCTTCTTTTCTGTTGGTTTTGGTACCACAGCCACACTAACGCAGCACACACAGTCTGCTTGGCAGATTTGGCCGAGCGCTTTTGTTGATGCCTCCCCGTCCATGAAACAATGGAGGTAGTTGCTTTGAGCAAACAAATAAGGCAGCCTCCTGTCCAGATAGACACTGTAACCAAGCACCTCCGCCTTTATGATCCAACATCAATTACTCCTGTGTTACTAAATGTGATGTTGGTTTGTTATTAGTTCATGGTTATTAGTCACCAAGCACAGCAAATATGCTTTATTACATTATAATTATGATCAGCATCATCAACCTGAATGCAGCTTTTAATTAAGAAAAAAGGTTCAAGGCAAAAAAAAAAAAAAAAAAAAAAGAAAGAATTCCACTTCCTATGTGTGTGTGTACAGATGATGCAGTTGCATTCAAGCTCCTTAACTCGATACAGGTGTCACCACAGATGTGTACAGCCTCATTTAGAGGCACCATTTATAACCGGCAATTTCTGCTCATTCAGTTTATCTCTCACCTTCTATTCACGTTCCTCGGCATCACTGCCACTGCTCTGCTCTGCTACGCTACGCTACTGTACTCCTCTGACACCTCGTCATGCGGATGTTTGTGAGATCTACAGACGAGCAAAAGGAAGGAGATACTTGGTACAAAAGAACAGAACTGTAAACGTGCAGACAGACAAGTAAAGCACTGCTTTCCCCTCTATCTCTCTCACACACAGTCACACTCACACACACACACACACACACACACATGGATCTTCAGTCCATCACACCAGTGCTCAGTGGCACTTAGGCCAACAACAAAAGAGCAAATGCATATGCATAGGCTTTTATCATGAATATTAATAATTCATAAAGTTAATTGGATGTGTTTTTTAGCCTCATGAATATTCAGCAGCATCCCCCCCACACACACACCCCTCCCTGTGCATTTCTTATTTGTTTCCTTTTACTCTGTCATTCTTTCTCTCTCTCCTTCCGATTGTCTAGATAATGTTTGATGTGTTATGGCTCTGACCTTTGGTAAGCAGGACTCAGGTAGTTTGTAGGAGCAGCCTACTGCATCAACAAACTGAATCAAATGTGTTTGTTTTCTTCTGACAGGCAGACTTGTAATTATGGCACTTTCTTTTCTTTCTGCAGTGATGCACACACCGCTCTGATTTAAAATACTGGAATAAATTTAAGAATTACTGTCAAATGTTTGAAATTTTGTGACAGCGGGAAAAAAAACCCTGCAGCTGACAGTGGAAACAGTGTGACAAGAAACTTGCCGTGGCGGAGTGAGGCGCTCTTTATTTTTCTGTGAACATAAAACTATGCGTGTTGTTTTTTTGTGGTGCGCGATTGTCTGCCTGCTCTTTAACACGCGTTTCTTTCTGCCTTTCTTCTCACCTGCCTTCACGGCACATTGAGGAGCTGATAGAGCTCCTCAGAAACAAATCTCACTAGTGGAGCAGTAATTTCACAGGTCACAGCCCAGGGTGTGTATGTGCGAGCAAGGGGGTGAGAGTTGAGATGGGTCAATAATTCCTTCAGGCCTTTTTCTCCGGCACCAGCTGGTCCCTTCACACCGCCCTCAGTCTAATCAGGCAGACTGACCCTGACTGCTGTGGGCTCAGGTGTGTTGGATTGGTTTGCGTAGGTGTAAGCAGCAGCAGAATCAGCAGTAGTAGGAGTAGTGGAGGCGTCAGCAGCAGCAGAAGAAGAAGTAGCAGAGGTAACTCTTGGAGTAGTAGCAGGTGCAGATATATTAATATGATGCTAATGATACTGTAACAGGAGCAAACACTATAGTGTGAGACCCAAAGATGCACATTTTACTATTACATAAGACAGAGGAAAATCACACATTTTCACACTTGAAGACACACACACAAATGCTACCTATTCCCTATAACATGGATGTAGTCAGATCTGTGAAGTGTGTGAAGTCTGTAAAGTGTGAGGTGTTGCCGGTGTTTCTTCTTCTGGTTTTAACTCTTTTTACACAGTTAATTAATCAGACTACACTTTATCACTTCATCATTACAGCATCATAGTACAGGAAGCAGTAATGCTAATAGGCACTGGTAGATCTTATTCTTGTAGATGTTGCAGAATTGTAAATGCAGCTTACATCTTACAAGTAACACCGTCAGCATAATAGTAGAAGAACTATTAGTAGCAGCAGTGGTAGGGATAATACAAGTAGGCTTGTAAATGGACCGCATTTATACAGTTTTTCTAGTCTCAAGGACTCAAGTGTAAAGCACTCACAGTGCTTTACATTCCCCCCATGCTACATACTCTGCTTTTCTCCATCAGACACATTCACACACCTATGATTCATCAGAGGTTATTTAAGTTGCTGTATCTTGCCTAAGGACAATTTGACATGTGGACTGGATGTGGAGCCATGGATCGAAACCACTGACCCTCTGATTAGTGGACAACCCACTCTGCCTCCTGAGCCACAGCCGTAGTTGTAGTGAAGTGAGGTGCGGTGGTGGCAAGTTGTGGTTGCAGTAATGGTTAAATTAGCATTATTTAACATTTGGTACAGCTGTACTTCAAGTGCATGAGTGTCTAGTTCGACTGACTGCATTTTCCTGTGTGTATGTGTGTTCTTGCCGTTTAAAACCACGTTAAGCCTTCAGAGCCTGCCATGGGCCACCATAATAACCTACTCTGCTGTCTGTCACCTGATTGTTGCTATTGTCATGCTAATTGCAGCGCCACATGCAGAAAAAGAGAGAAAAAATAGATCTTTTCTCTATTTGTCTTCTCGCACATCAGGAAAGTGCAGCAATCTGCCCCTGCCCGCCCCCCACCCGGTGCCTCCCCCCTTTCCCACCCTTTCTCCCTCCTCCATCTCCTTATCTTCTCTTCATCTCCCCCCATCCCTCATTTTATCCATCCATCCTTTATGTGTTTTACAATCACTGCAACAATCGGCTCATTTGGAAAACCCTCAATTACCAAGCTCCATCTCATCTGCCCACATTGTACACACACACACACACGCACACACACAGCCGCACAATAAGTGTTTCAATTTTACCTTTCAGACTGTTTGAAGTTATTCACATTTTGAATATGCATGCAGATCTGGAGGCAAACCATGAAGAGGGAAAAACAAGAGGGGGGGAAAGTAGAGAAAAGGTGACGATGGGTGTGGGCTGTTGGGGACAGGGGGAAAGGGGAAGGAGGGGGGATGGGGGGTGGATAGATGAGATAGGATACAAGCGCAAGGAAATGAGCGAACATGGGGCTTGAGAACAAATGAGGGCAACAGGGGGAAGATGTGCGAAGAGATTTGAGGCAAAGGGGAGCGAATGGATGAGAGGGGAGACGGCGAGGAGACAAACGTGAGGAAATGAGGGGAGATGAGAAAGCAAAGAGAGGAGGAGGAGAGGTGAGGAGAGGAGATAAGGTTATTGAGTTTCTGTCTCTACCTTTCTCCGCACCCCCACATCCTCACGCGGCGCTTCCCAGAACAGAGATCTGTCCTGTGTTAAAAGCATTGTATCATTTAGTTTGGACCCTTAACATTAATCAATACAGCAGTTATTTCATTTTCTCATTTGTACCTTGGGTTGCCTCATTCAATAATGTGGCCCACTAGCGCGCACTCACATACACACACAGATAGCCACTCATAATGTAATTGTGAGGATGTATACAGGGTCTATCACTTTCGTTTACATTCACACTAACACACAGAGAAACAGCCTCTCATAATGTAATTTCCCAGATACTCTATATGAGTATTCTCTGTCACTTTCATACATACACACAAAGAAAAACAAACACACACACACACACACACGAAGCTTAAATAATCCAAGTTTTATCCTCGGAAAACCAGAGACAACACTTTCTACTTTCACCTAATGAAGAGCTGTAAAAAGGAGCAAACTCCTCTCTGATCCATTCCATAACACACTCCACCTGGCAGAACATCAATACCCAATCTCCACGTACACACACAGACACACAAACACACAAACACACCCGTACAGAGAGGTGTTTTTAGCTCTGCAAACGGCTGTGTTATTCCTGTCGGCACTGAAAGGCAATACATTCGGATGAATATGAACGTGATTAGTTAATTATGTGCTTTCAGGGGGAAATTGAGGAGCGCTCGTGAATGTTTGGCGGAGAGCAGCTCCATGATGAGCTGGAGAGGCGCTGTCTTGCTGGTGTGTTTGAAGTGTGGATACTGTGTGATGAAGATGCAACAAGAAGTGAAAGGGATTCTTGGTATTGTTGGGTTTGTGTGCGTCTCAAAGTGTGTCTGTATGTGTGTGTGTGTGTGTGTACCCTGTTTTTTTCTGTATTTGTGGGGTTCAAAAACTACACCATACAGCTATACTTGTGAGGTTTAACAGTTTATCATGGACCAAAATACTGTACCCAACAAGATTAAATGGCTGTTTGAGGGTTAAGAATTGGTTTTAGGGCTTGAGCTACAGTTTGGGGATGGTTATGCATTATGTCAATGTTGTGTCATCTCAAATACTGCGTGTGTGTGTGTGTGTGTGTTGCGACATGATAGAGAATGAGCTAATATACAGCCTAATGGTGTGTGTGGTCAGTTTTATTAGTAACTTCTGTTATCTTTCAGAGTTGCAGGGATAATTCTGTATGGCAGGTGTCCAGATGATGGCTAGTGATAGTGTGTGTGCATGTGTGTCAGTACATGCCAGGCTCACATGGTCCTCTAGGCCAACACAACAGAATGAATGTGTGTTATTGTGTGTTTCTATCTTGAACGCATCTAACACTGCAGGCCTGAAGGTAATATTCTTCTCCCTCAGTTACATACAGTACATGGGCTTATACTGTACACATGCGCACACACAATAAACACACACATAATTGGTTTTCAGAGGTTGTTTTTTATAGGTCTTTTCCATTTCGTGGCTGTCTCCGTTGTAGAATATGACATTTATGCCTATCTGTTCTGTATGGATACACACAGGCGCACACAGAATAACATACGTGTAGTCATATCCACAGGGATCCACAATCCGAGACACAATTAAACACACGCACCCGCGCACGTCCGAACACACTCACGTCTGCTCAGTGGAAAGAAAGCTGTGAGGAGTCAGACCTCCTTTCAGTCAGAATCAATCCCATCCACTGTTTTTATCTGCCGCTGTGACAAACACACAAACAAAAGCTCACACATGTTCTCAACAGGGCTGAAATCAGCCGGTCATCATTGTGCCATCCCTCCCAACTTGCTGTGCCCTGAAACCAACTCTCTCTCTTTCTCTCTCTCTCTGTCTCTCTCACACACACACACAGCGATACACCACACACAACACAGGCCCCATGTGGAGATAAATGTGACCAGCAGTCCTCACCCCCAGCAGAAGAAAATCCAATTCTCTTTCACTTTTATCCCTGAGACTAATGTTACTGTCAAAGAAGACACCACCACCAGAGACCAGGCGACTCTGTTTGTGTGTGTCCCTTTATGTGTGTGTGTGTGTGTGTGTGTGTGTGTGTGTGTGTTTGCTGCAGCGAGATAGTGAATTCATTTAAGGTGATGTATTGCTGTCTTTACCTACAGTCTCACTGTAGGCCTCTGTGGTGTTGTTCCTGCCTTTCCATGACAAGCTTTTGACCCCTTTGACCCCATTCTTTCTTCATCCTCTCTGATCCACCCATATCTTTTCAATCCTTAACCCCTTATTTACCCCAAAACACTTTACATTTGTTTATATATATCCTCACTATATGTTTGTCCTCTCTGCTCCCACTCTTCTTCAGTTTAACCAAATGAGGTTTCACGTTTTAATCAACCTGTTCCCAAAGCAAATAAATGACTGACACATGTCTCATTACAAGTTGGAATGAATAAAAGGCAGTGACTTTTGTTTGGGAAAATGTTATTGTCACATTTTGACCTTAAACAAATTCCACACGCAGACCTCTGCCTCCTCTTCCTCTGTCCTCCCCTTGTGTTGTCTTTCCTTCTCCCCCAGGTTTTTTCCCACATCTCTGAGGTCTGATTGAGGAAATGTGACCTATTCATCATCACTGACACTGACTGTGTGTTTACAAGTCCCTCCTCAACACCCCCCCCCCCCCAGCCACCACACATATACGCGCCGTCATTTGTAACTACACTATGTGTGTTTGTTTGTGACTGGCCAAGCTCAACTACGGACAACTGCTGTTTTTGAAGTGTGTGTGTCAGTGTGTGATTGCAGGTACTTTGTTAATCATTTGTAAGCCTCACCAGATGCCATGCAGGGACCATAGTGCATGCAGCCTGTCAGTCAAACGCCCCTCCTTTACACACACATGCACACAAACACACACTCATTCAGGTGCAGGTGCACACCGCTCCGACCACAACCCCCTTTCCCCTTGAGGCTGATTAGTATTCATGAGATCTCAGGAGGCCCCCTTATACACACGCACCAACACACACACATGCATTCTGGTGGATTGGTCCATTCTAATTATCTCCTGGCGTTTATGGAGAGGGCTGATTAGAAGCTGTCAGTGTGACTGATGACGACATGCCATGTTATCCCCCAGAGAGAGAAGCAGGGAGACGGAGAGGAAGGCTGGTCACAGCTGTGGACGCCACTAATTCTCTGTCCTCATCTCTTTATAGTTTGCGTCTTTTCTTCCTTGTAATTCTGCTCCGACTAACAACTGCCTTGCTATGTCTCTCTGTAGGCAAGCCAGTGATGATCATAACGGAGTTCATGGAAAACGGATCTCTGGACACTTTCCTCAAGGTGAGTCACGGCTCAGCTGGAGGGAACACAGCTGCACTCGAGGACAAGTTCTTTTGAAAATGTATAAAGGTGCCGCACTAAATTTGTCTTTGATCTGTCAAAGCTGCAGGATTCAATCTGTAAAACTTTACACAAACCACCAAGGACTTAAATTCAGTCCGTCAAGGGGTAAACTGAAGTTGCCTGTACAATAAACAGCACCATGTGTCAGCTGTTTGTTTTTTGTTTTTTTTTAAGTGGTTTTGATTTGAACCAGACTGTTTAATATGTTCAGAAGCACACATGATTGCTTAACACATAAATATGTGCAGCTGGGAACACCATGTCAGACAGTTTGCAGTATAAAAAAAGGAGGAACACTTAACCTGAAGGACTACTGCCTCAGTTTCTAGAAACATGCCATCAGTGTGAAGGTAGTCACGATACACACATACAGACACTGAACTTCAGTGAACTTAGAGCTGGTGCCTCCCTACACTTTCATTACATGATGTTTGATACTGGGTCTATAAAATGCACTTAGTGTCCATTTCCCAAAGCAGAAAACAGCAACAAAATGGCAATAAAACAGAATAAGTGTATTGCTTTGTGTGCAGTGTTTGCTCGGTTAGACGATACGAAAATAAACAGTCCATTTCAGATGTAATGTTACACCGCCAAAGTCTTCTGGTTAAAAGCAGCTGAGAAAAACACTGAAAATCACCTCCAAAGAGATTCAAAGTGATTGACTGAGTCATTATCATGCATGGACAGGAAAATGCAGTCAGCAGAGATATTATGATCGTTGTAAAGAGACTTGTTTGAGTTCAAATCAAAACAAAAGTCCATCCTGAGAGGGTTTTTGCCGAATCTGTTAGAGAACAGATTTAAAGAGGCTTTGTCAGGAGAAACATTAAGACAAGAGTCAGAACAACCTATCAGCCTATACCTCATTACATTAGCTCGTTTTTAAAGTCAATCAGTCCTGAACAAGCCTGAAGAAATCACAAACCTGCAGACACATGAAATGGATATGAATTTTATCAAAGCTGACATAGAGTATTGAAGCATTTCTTAAAATGTCAATTACTTAGAAACAAGAATGACTCTACATTTAATTTGACATGCAAGTAAACAAGAATAGCTACAATAATGTGAATTATGTCCAATGTGTGATTCATGACTCGTGTCTATATACACTGTGTAGCAGAAGTGACAAACGTGCACTATTTATTTAGCTAAGTAGCCCTGAATTGAGTTTTGCACACACCCAGATGAATGGATTGTTCCAGCTCTTGTGTGCCTCACGTTGAAGTCCTCCTGATTCATATTCAGAGTTGTTAGTCAGCCAGTAAAATCACTGCAGTGCTCCAAAGCCATTAAGCCCGTGATGATAGGCCCATCACTAAATAGACACCAATCCCATCAGCAACACTGAAGCAAAATGAAATGAAATCTGACAGATAAAAAATGGCTAAAGCATAAAGTCTTGATAACAGACACACACACACACACACATGCAGTCACAAAGCAACCCACACACAGACACTACATGTATGTTGTGTGTTGCAGCATACGTATTGTAATATGGGTTATAAAAGGTGTCTGCAGTGGCTCAGTATAATTATGGAATCATTTTTATGGGTTTTACAGCTCATTCGTGCTGCTGGCATCCATATGCATCTTTAATTATGTTGACAATTAATCAAGCCGCTCTCAGCTCTAGAAACAACAAAAGCAGGGAAGCTCATCTTCTTTAAATCTCCTTGACATTATGTTTATCCATTTTTCATCTTTTCCCTTTGTCTTCAAGTTTCTCCTTTTTTGTCTTGGGGAAAAAAACTTCAATAATATGCCAAAATCCCCCCCACCCCAAAAAAAGTCATTGTCTACCTCTCTCATTTGTCTCCATCTCCTTGCTCAACCTCTCTGCCCTGCATTTGTCTCGTCTCTCTCTCTCCCTCGCCCTGCCCACCCTTCTTCCTCCTCCTTCCTGGCAAGGCAATGTGGTGGGCAGATTGATAGAGGAAGTCTGTAGGTTTGTTAGACAGTCCAATCAATCAGCATCTCACAAAACCACCGGCTAATTAACTTACTCCACAGCTGCCGAGGGAGAGACAGAGAAAGAACGATAGAGGAAGGGGAGTATGGGGGGTGCACAGATGCAGAAAGATGAAGGAAGATAGATAGATAGATGGAGACTGAAT
The DNA here is from genome assembly GCA_021432705.1 of Caranx ignobilis. Taxonomy (NCBI): domain Eukaryota; kingdom Metazoa; phylum Chordata; class Actinopteri; order Carangiformes; family Carangidae; genus Caranx; species Caranx ignobilis. Next base: position 39,030,882 of record MU269980.1, read on the forward strand.
CAAAGTAATACAGAGTTCTCTCTCTCTCTCTCACTCTCTCACTCCCTGAGACAGAGACTGAGGAGGGACAGAGACGGATGGAGAGAGCAAAAAGACAGAGGGAAGGAGAGATGATATAAAGGAGAGAGGGTGACTGATAACATGGATGGCTTTTTAACGGGGACCGTTGGCCCAGGGCAGAAATAATTGGCAGAGGAAGGTGAGCTGGACCGCCATCGATCAACAGGCTCCACTCTCTGCCAAAGACAGCTCAAATCTGAAATCCAGTGAGCTCTGCTTGGGCACACGGTCGGCGTTAGAGTGGGAAGTTTTGTCTGCTCCGTCAGATCCAATCCTCTGCACGTCGGATTTTTTTTTTCTGATCCGCTATTGATCCCTGGAAGAAGAAATTCATCTTTTGCTCACCACCCTCCAGAGGGAGGTCAAAGCGCGAGTTAGTAGGGGCTGGAAAGGATTCAGATATTTTGCTCAGGGACACTTCAGAAGCGTGGATTGGTGCCATGAGAGGTGCTTGAATCCTGGCCCGAACCCTCACTTCCAGCTGAGGTTGCTGAAGGACCCAACACTAATCTACATGCCACCCCTGCTGCTGCTTAATGTCAGCGTTTACACAGTGCACTGTGTATTAATTCATCTTTCTCCTTGTGTCTCTGTCCAGAAACACGACGGCCAGTTCACGGTGATCCAGCTGGTCGGCATGCTGCGCGGCATCGCCTCAGGTATGAAGTACCTGTCAGACATGAGCTACGTTCACAGAGACCTGGCAGCACGGAACATCCTGGTCAACAGCAACCTGGTGTGTAAGGTGTCGGACTTTGGCCTGAGCCGGGTTCTGGAGGACGACCCAGAGGCAGCTTACACTACGAGGGTAAGACGCACACTTTTCACAGGCTGCAGCTGTCAGTTGAATATTATTTCCAGTTCATCCTGTCATTGTCCTCTGCATTATTCTTCCAGATCCAAAACAGCCTGGTACAAACCTCAACTTAAACCAGATGTGTATAAATTCATTCAGCCACGCTCCAACGAGAGAATCAAAAAGAGCCAGAACCAGTTCAAGAATAATCCCTACAAATAATAGGTCATATAAATCACAACACAGATTTTATTTCTCCTTGCATTTCACAGTTCACACCTCCTGTGATTATTGTGACATAACAGCGACCAAACATGATAGTGCACTGCATAGATGCACAAACCTGAGACCGAGTTATTCGAGTTATTCAAATATGCGGTAATTTTACAAAAACTTCAAACTTTGCTCCAGTGTATTTTGGGAGTGTGTGAGGACTTGCTTGTTGAATAATACCAAACCACTCATCTTTGTATAGCTAGGAGGCCAGCTCCTGAGATGATCCGCTGATTGTCGTCAGGGGTCAGTCTGGCTGAATAAGCTCTTCTACAGTTCTTTAAGGGCACTGTTATGTATGCACCGCCTCTGTGGTGCCTGTTTTTTATTGTATATAGATCACGCTGCACTTACATTGAAAATCAATGAACATAGCGTATTCACATGAATGAATGGGCAGCATGAGGGGCATTGTAGTACAGCATAATAAGAAAGAAAATTCAGTATATTACAAATACATAAGGTAACAGTGAGGACAGCAAATGCATGTGGTCAACAACAGGCCTTGGTATAAGAGTCTGCTGAATCCTCACATTTATTCAACTTGCCAAGTTTAAACTTCCAGGGAGGTGAATGGGAAACTGATGCTGTTTCAGAATGGACAGAGACAAAGCGTCTAACACTGTATTAGATGGTGAAGTTTTGTTTGAGGTTCACTGATGGCATGAACATGTGATATTCTGGAGATAAAATGCATAGACAGGATGAATGAGAAGCCTCCCCCTTCTCCTTTGCCTCCTTTGCCTATATGCAGTCAAATCGAAGAACTCTTTGTTAACATCACATCCTCTCACAGAGCTCTGAGAGAATGAAGAAACTCAAACGCCAGCGAGTTAAACCACTGTGGAGTAAATCATCTAAAATGCCCACAAGGAAATGGCATTATTCATATTCATAGGAAGTGTTGGGGATGTTATTTTTAATATGGCATTAGCATTGCCCTGGGAGGAGTGTATCAGCCGCTGACTGCTCTATTGCAATCACACACACACATATACTCCGACTTATGTCAGGAGACCTAGATGGAGAGCTGCAGGCATGAAGAGGGGGAGGGAAAGGGAGAGGCCGAGGCGGAGATGGGGAAGAGACAGGGAGAGAGGAGTGGATATCAAATAAGACTGAGGATCTAGAGAGACTGAGAGAGAGAATAAGGGAAGACAGGGGGAAGGACTGCTCCAGTGAGAGCAGTTAAGAGAAAAAAAAAAAAAAAACAGAGGATGGTGTAGGGGTGGACAGGGGGGTGGTGGAAACGAAAGTACAGTGCTGAGTGACTTGGCAGCTTTGTCTTTTATTTGACTTTGACCAAGCAGAGATGGGGAATACTAGGTGGTGCAGAGGCAGCTGCCGCATGTTAAAAAGCTGAACCAAGCCCTATAGAAGTAGAGGCTGTGTGTAGACAAGAGAGCGGGAGGGCGGGGGATAACTCACTGCCTATTGTGTCTATACACCGGATTTTATTGGATCCTTTTGATCTGCACATCAACAAAGAAAGGCAGCTTGGAAGAAGACAAGGAAATTGATGGCAAAGGAAAGTCAAGTGCAAGAATAAACACGGAAGCACAAGTTGAGCCTAATCTCATCTGCTGTATTATTGATGGCAGCAGGTTTCTCTGGAGGCACCATCTTATAATTTGCTTTGTCAGATCTGCTCTTGATTTACTACAACACTCAGCCAGAAACGCAGCAATAAAAACAACCTTTAAATATTTACACTATTCCAGACAGGGTAAACTATCAAGTTCAGGATGGTATATTCAGACTGCCAAGAATGCTGACGGTGATCTAAATCATTTACAGGGAGGGAAGATCCCCATCAGATGGACGGCTCCTGAGGCTATAGCTTACAGGAAGTTCACCTCAGCCAGTGATGTGTGGAGTTATGGGATTGTCATGTGGGAGGTGATTTCATATGGAGAGCGACCCTACTGGGAGATGTCCAACCAGGATGTGAGTCAAAAACACACTCTTCATGTTTCAGCTTCACTGACCATCAGGTCCATTCTTAACTAGGGAAATAAATTTCCTGGACATTTTTATTTCCCTTTTTCTTGTATTCATTACAGCACTTTAATTCCTGCCTCTATGTCCGTGCAGGTGATCAAAGCAATAGATGAGGGTTACCGTCTTCCTGCTCCGATGGACTGTCCTGTGGTGTTGCACCAGCTCATGTTGGACTGCTGGGAGAAGGGACGCAGCGACAGGCCAAAGTTTGGACAGATTGTCACAATCCTGGACAAGCTCATCAGAAACCCAGCCAGCCTCAGAGAGCTGGCCAACAGCTCAGTATGGTCAGTGGGAGAAAGTTATAAACTAAAGCAGTGAACTCAACACTTTCACTGACACATGCATGTACTCTTCACATACATTGTACACCTACTTGGAAAAGTATTGAAAATTAGGCAAAGGAGGAAGCGTGTTCTTATTTTCTTATCCAACAACAGTAATATTTGTCAGTGAAAAGATATAAATATAGGTTTGTGGTTTGGCATATACATAGTCTCATATCCAGTTTAGACACCCTGTCTCCCCCAGCTGTGCTGCAACCATCCATAGCATATCATTATTTTTACATTTACATTTTACACTTCAGGCATTTGGCTGATGTTCTGAGCCAGACCAGCAACCTGAGTGTGCAGCAGGAGATATTTCAGTCCCTTTCAGAGGAGACACTCAGAGGGAAAAAACACAAAATCCAATCCCAACCGAAAACACTGCAGACACTCCAGAGCAAACTCAAGAGGCTGTGCATTGTAGACAGAATGAACAACATGACCAGAGGGAAGGGTCTTATAAAGCAGACTGATTGACTATGTCATGGTTTTAAATGAAGCAGGTATACCCATGTATGTACATATTGTATATAAGTGTGGGTGCAGATGCAATTAGCCCTGTGTGTGCAAGGTATTTACAAAATTTGAGCATGAAAATGAATAAACACACAGATCATTTATAACAATTTACAGCCAAAGGAAGCAAGCATACAAGTCAAGGGGTTTCAAAGCATGCCCGATTGTGCAGGAGGAGGGGGGATGAGGGGATGAATCATTAATCAAACTTACCCACTAATGGGTAGGTATTAAAGTTTAGGGTTTATGTTTTCTTTTCTCAGTTGACTTGAGTCTGTCATGCTGCGGCTGTTGCAGAATTCAAACAGTTCTGTCCAAATCCAGATCCAGCACTATAAATAAGCATTAAGTGACTCCTCAAGTGTGCTGCCGAGAGTTTTTATTCCTACAAATACACCAACAATACTCAGATTTAATAAAAGTTCCAAGGGCAAGTAACTGACTTTAACACTAGTCAGAAACTGTTATTTAGCCACTCAACAGGCCGAAACTTCATTGAGTTGTGAGTGTGCTTTGTATCCCAGCAGGGAGGACCCGTCCACCCCAGAGTTCAGTGTGAGCACAGTGGATGAGTGGTTGGAGGCCATCAAGATGGGCCAGTATAAGGAGAACTTTTCCAGTGCTGGATATGTCAGCTTGGATTCAATCCTCTACATCAGTGTCAGGTACAAATGGCCGGTGCCTCGTCCCTATAAATTGAAACACTCGAAAGGTCAAGATTGTCAGTAAAAGACGTATTACATTCCACTTGAGTGTCATTTGAAATTAAAGAAGGGGATTTACACAAGTATCTCGGACACAGAATCTCAAGCAGCTGCTTGGTTTGGCATTTGAAGGACAATGTAGATTTATTTCCTAGAAGACACCAATAATAAATCACTTTGTGTTTTTTTTCTGTCTTTTTTCTCCTAGTGAATTATCTAAGATGGGTGTGAATCTGGCTGGCCACCAGAAGAAGATTTTGTCCAGTGCGCAGAGCCTGCAGACCCAGGGGACACACGTCCAAGTATAACAGTTTCCACATAAACACACAGTGAGACAGAGCCAAAATGGATGGTCCTGTGAAGAGTTTCTCCATCTGACATTGAGTTGTAATGGATACTCTGTGCTCAGGCCTCCACTGATTTTGAGACACACTGAGATGGAGACGACATGGACGCTTGACTCCTTCACCTTCGCGCAGTTTCACCATTCTAACCCATCCTTGATGGGCACTACCGGCTTTAGCACTCAGAGTCCCAGCAACACAATCACCATTATGGAAGCAACAGAGAGACACATGTCCAAACAACATGGTCACATGTAGAGCATCCCTGATCATTTCACATCATATCAGCGCAACAAAAGAGGGGAAAAAAAAGATTTTTAACTAAAGAAATGACAAAAAACAGATTAGAATATAATTATCATCACTGTCTGTGAGGTGTACAGTTGATTTTTACTGTCATTTTGTTTGTTTTGAGTTTTCACCTTGAAGAGTTTTAAATGGGTCAGAAGATATGTATATGTGTAGATATATGTTATATGGGCTGTGTGTCCCACAACCGTAGAGATGGACCTAACGTTTGTATTGGTGGTGAGGTTTATATGGCTCAACCTTAATAGGAGTTATTATCTAGTATGTGTATGGCCACTTCCATTGCTCTCTGTGTACAGAAAAGCACTGAATGAGCCGAGATTCTGAATGACATGAATGTGTGAGGTGAGGGGAACCGAAAACCTGGACCTTTAGAGATAGAGAGGGATGTAGATTTTGCTAGCTCATGTAGGGTGGAAGAATGATTCATTTAAATAGTGTTTTTGACCAGGACAAGGGCTTCCCTAGCGACTGCTCTCAGACACACTTCCATAGCAACTAGACCTGGTGCACATTTGCTTGTCTGCTTGCACTTATGATGTAATGGGGTGCAAAGTAACAGCAGCAACAGCTTAAGGTGGCGATAGCACAGTGAACATTTTTACTCTTCCATGACTGTCTATTCCAAACAACATTGTCTATCCAGTTGTTACCATATGATGTTGCTGGGAATAGTTCAGCCTCATAATTTGCCTTCCCATGTTTCAGGTGTGTTGAGAAATTTCTAGTGTTTTGTGTGAAGCAAAGGTGATGCAAAGGTTATGATAGAGTTGCCACTGTCAAGAACGTGCATCTTGTTTTTCCAGTGTTGTGCCATGTACAGTACGGTAACTGTGAAATGTTCATTGGGGCGACATACCACCATTTCTCCTGTTCTCTTTCCTTTCATCAGCTCTCATGGCTGGGTTTTTACACAGGGCTAGTCACAATAATTACAGTGTTTTGTCCAAGTAGTTTCCCTGATGAAAAGGAGCGCTGGAACGGACCCCTTTTTTCAGCGAGATGAAATATTTGCAGTGTTGATTTCAGCTGTGCCACTGAGTGGGGCTAAATTTTACTTAAAAATAGGATGTGGATTTGTGTGTTGTGTACTATCTCACTCTCTTGTTATCTGTCATGCCAACCTATTTCAAGCCTCCCTAGTTCCAAACCAACACCCATAAGGCTAATTTACAAAACAATGTTTACAGCGAAAGGCAAATAAATTGGTTTGTTGGTTCTTCCTTGTCAGAGGGAAACAGCTGCTTATCACATTAATTACAAGGTTAGATATGATGGGACCCTCTTTGTGTGCACTGTATTAATGGCACTGAATCTGCTTTTAGTGTATTCCCAAACCCAGTTTTAATATATGTGGTACTCTATAGGACCAACAGTGGCATAAAGTACAGTATATATGATTGTATCATAGTGTAAAATATGTACAGTGTTGATTTCCAATGTTAGAATGTTTGTAATGAAAACGATGATGATGATGATGACTATGATGTACTTTTATTGTGAAAAAGAGATTTCTGAAGTACTCGTTCAGGGTCGGGTGGTACAGGAGATAAAAAAAAAGAGAAGGGAGGTGATTTGTTGGTCTGAACAAAGGAATGTAGCATGGTGCGAAGCTTCAGCTTTGATTGACAGGTGACAGTGACTGCAGTTTCTACCATAGCGTTAGAATGAGTAGAATGTACTTTCCTTATTGATACACTGGCTTAATTTGCATACCAAACGTAGACAGTAATTACATGCACATTTTAAGCCTGCCTCCGCATTCAACTCAGCGTAACTTTTGAAAATATCTTGTTTGGGTAAGGAAGGGAGGGAAGGGGTGGGGCTGAAATCAAAGAAATCTTTAAAATTAAATTTCTACACAAATTGAACATTCATTGAACCCCCTCCCCCAAAACAGCCGTTGCCCAGTCCTAGCAGAACAGATGTGCCCAGGCATGGTAGACCTGTCAAGCTTTGCATTGTTTCTTGTTACAAAGAGGAGCTGTAATAGCATTTAGAGTGTTTGGATGCTAATTACAGTTTTTTTCCTTTTGCAAAATCTAAAATACCAGAATTGTTTTTATTTTTTAAAAAGAAGTGTATTGGATAGATTAAACAGTGTGTTTATCTACTCTAATATAAGCTACATACGTTAGCATGTCTGGCTGACCTACAGTGGTAACTGCACAGTACTGCCAAGGTCAAAGAGCTGTAACAACCGAGGAAACAGGAGTTTGTGAGGTTGCAGGTAGCATGTCTGCTTTCCCCGCTTAGCTGAGGCCAGTTCTGAGTCCCTTTGTAACTCTACATGGCAATACAAGAGTAATGCCATTTCATCATTCTCAATGTGGATCATCAATAGTTGAGGATGCTTACGTTGTGCATGGGCCATGCAGCTTTAGCCTTGGTCTTTTAGCACAACTGCATGTATATAGTCATCAAGTGCATATTTAAGACTCAGGGTTTTGGTTTTAAGCTTAGTCATGTAAATACATGTTTCCAACATGACAGGATAGCCAGACATGGCATTGTTAACAATTTGTCAGCTTCAGTAGCGAGCTAGCCACAGCTGTCACCTTAGATGGCAATATCAATCTCTAGCCATTGTCTCCACCTGAAATCCACTGTTTCAAGAATAATAAAGAAAACTGGTGGTAAGTCGGCCAATATTTTCACAGTGAATTCTATTTGTTGTGCAATGTAAATGTGAATGTAAAGCTTGACAGGCCTATCAACAGGGACGGGGGGCTGGGCTTACTAAACTGTCACTATGGGTGGAGCCAAAGTGAGATACCCAGTTAAACATTTTCAACCCGGCTTATAAGATCTTTTTTTTTCTTTTTTACTAGTCTTCAGTGATGCTGATAAATGTGTTTACATGCAGAAACCATATGGATAATTTTACATTTTACTTTACAAATTTGCTAAAACATCTAGAGATTCTCTTTGCCAAACCATTTTGCTGTTTTGTGAAATAAGCTACAGGCAAAAATAAAATTCAGACAGTCTGAAACTGTTCATTCTACTCTTACTAACTCTGTGATTTCACTCTAGCGGACTACAATTGACCGCTGGCCTTTTAGATGCCTTATTTACTGAGCTATTCTTCTTTTCTGTTGCCCTGTAGAGGCGATATTAAGAGTAAAGTGTATGTACAGGTAGTATTTATCTGTGTTCTTAAGATGACCTCACATCAACACCCTGGTTTTTGTAACATCTCAGAGACCCCTCCCCCCTTCGACTGTACCGTCACTTTCTACAGAGAAGAAAGTCATTTTAATTCTGAAATATTACAATAAACCTTAAAGCTGATTACCAATCAATCATGTTGAAGGAGAAAATGAAAATACTGTGATTATTTATTGGAATAATAACATTTTCAGTGATTAAAACAAATTGCAAATGACGGATGTGACTGGCTTACATTTGGATATTTTTGGCTGCATAAAGTGCTAAATTCCTCATGGAAAGTCTAGGTCAGAATAAGATGAAGTATCACCTAGAAAATATTCAGTAGGTTTGTTTAACACTCCCATTTTAAGAATACAGAAGTCATATTCACACTTTGATTTCAAGTCTCCAAATCCCAAGTTTGTGCCACTACTCACCCTATCAAGGTTAGTTATGTGGGTTGGTTTGCTTGCCCGGAAACATGGTGTCTGTCCTCCATTTCCCACCAGGTCTGTATTGTAAATGTTCATGAGTGATTCTCATTTGAGAGTTTCATCTCTGTCTCTTTCTCTCCTCCTATTCTCTCTCTCTCTCTCTCTCTCTCTCTCTCTCTCTCTCTCTCTCTTTCTTTGGCCACCGTACAGTGCTTATTTGTCCCCATGCCAGTTTCCTCTGCGTTGCTTGTTGTAAAGGGTGTAGGCATTCTAATGTCTTTCATGTCGCTGTAATAAATATGCTAATATTTCTAATTTCTCACCTGAAGCCTGCTGTGTCTTACTTTTCACACATCCGCTCATTTTTCTTTCTCCCGTCTCTCAGGCACATGTATGCACAGCAGGAATATACACTCATTCACTTGCTCAATTCCACAGTACAATTACACTGCGACTTACAGGATATGATGATTTAAAATTCAAAGTGCCTCAAGATTAAGGTGTTATGAAGCCCTCACTTAATTATTTTTTGCTGTGTAACAAAGCCTGAGGGTATCAAATTTTGTTTTGGTGAGTGCCTGACCGGTCTTGCAGAAAATCAGTTCATGGGAACTGGAAATTCAAGGGTAGTGTTTATCCTCAGCTCTGCCTCAATGGTGATAGTGTTGGTGAAACTCCCATCATGCCATTCTTAAATGGTAAAATATGGCTGGTCTGCAACCACATCTTCATTATCAGTGTGTGTGTGTGTGTGTGTGTGTTCCTTGCTGAGAGATAATTCTGTCTCAGGGGAGGGGGGAGGTCAGTGACTCCTGGCCTTGGTTAACCCCTTAATGCACTGCCCCAGTTGCTGTCAGTCTATGTTACCGCCATTACACCTCATTTAGCCCATCATATTAGGGTCCGTATTTCCCTACCACTTGCTCCCTCCACCTCCCTCTCTCTCTCTCTCACACACACACACACTCACTCACACACACACACACACACACACACACACACACACACATACAGCTACAAATCAGGTCTGTTCTCCATTTCCTCAGTATCTATCTCCTCCCTCTGCCCTCCACTTAATCTTCCTGCTGGCCTCGTGCATCCTCATTTTTTCCCTCACCTTTCCTATCCATCCTGTGCAGACAGACAGAAAGGTTGTGGCTGGTCCTCCGACCTCGAACACCCCATTATCTCCCTCCTCTCATAGCTTTCTGACTTCCCATGCCTCCATCCATCTACCCATCCACCCATCCATCCAAAGGTTTTCTCCACACGTAGCCCCTCTCTTTGAGGTCCACTGCCTCTTTCTGTCTCACTGCTATCACCACTGGATTTCCCTTCACTATTAAAGGCCAATCCATAACTTTGGGCTTTTGTCTCCAGGTGTCTCAACGGGGAGAATGTCATCCCGCGTATTTACTCTAGATAACATGGAAGCGACCAGGAGCCAAAGGCTTAGGCGATTGATTCATCATGCAGCTGCTATTGGCATCATGTGAAAAGGTCAGGTGTCCCTATGGAGAACACTTTAAAAGGCCATTGGTGACTGATGAGCCTGTCATGTTTCTATCACACACATGTGCGAGCACCCTCTCACTTTGTTTCTGCGTCGCTCTCTCTGTTCCTACGCTCTGCACTCCCTCTCTAAGACACACAGACATTCACACTCCCATGGGAATGGTAATTGGGCCCCTCTGTCATGCTGTCAGGTGTGGGTTTGAGTGTCCCCTCATGTGCAACAGCAGACATTAAAGTAACACAGGAGACCAAACTGCTACCGTGACCTCAGCAGGGGTCAGCTGTGTGTTTGTTCAGAAATGTGTGACTGTTACCTCTGTGTGTTTGTAATACTTGTGAGACCAAAACTGCTGCTCTCGTGTAAGTGAGTGAACAGTGTGAGCATTAAATAGGAGATGAAACTATGAAGCAGATAAAATGTGAACCAGAGGAAAGATTTCATCAGTCATTGGTTAAATTTGCTGGAGTTCCTGTTTTGTCGCTCTTGATTGTGTTGCGTGTGTCGTCTCTAATCAAATATGGCCAAGTTCAGGCAGGCTCAGTATTCCCCAGTCTGCACACACACTCATGTGCACGTACACATACACATCAGTCCTCTTCTGTCTCATGAGGTTTTAGTTTGCTATCAAAGCGATTTCCTGTCTCAAATTTTCATCAGTAATCAAAGTTCCTGATTGAATTTGAAAAGTGAGCCTAGCTCTATAAATCACATTACATGCCTCACTCCCATCATGCCTGCTCTCATCAGCCACAGGAATGAGACGCCACCCTGGGTGTATGTCTGCGTCATGGTCTGTGTGTTTGCGTGTGCGCGGATGTGCGTGTGTATTTGTTCTCATGTTTATAGTGAATCTGGAAAATGGATGTTGACAGAACTGTGATTTGATCCATGCAATTTCTTGTTGGGACAGATAGTAGAGAAAGGGAAGAAGGATGGTAAGATGACGGTAAAGATAACACACCTGGATCTGGTTGTATGTGTAAACAAATATTGGCATTTGTTTTAGTGTCAACTTAATACCAGATGGGTGAAGTTAATTGTATCATGGCTTGAGTGAAATTCTTCCTTTGTTGTTGGTATGGATGGAGTACTTCACTACCAGTTGCAGGGCCCAGGGGTCCAAGGGGCCAGATCAAATCCAATCATTTTTTTTTCTTCATTCTTGCTTTTATTTTGCAGCTGCACAAGATACTGTGGCTACAGTCACATAGTAAAACTAGTTAACCAATTTAAATCAGTTTGACAGAATCAGAGCAGGTTAGCTCTTCTTCAAGAGAAGTACGACCTGCAAGTCAGGCTTCCTTTGATTGCTTGCTGTAATATTTTGTATCTATTGTACGATATTTCGTAGTATCTAGTGTAACATCTGTTAAGAGGAAGGTCAAGTGTACTACTGAGTCACTGGGGGACACTTCAAAGCTCTGATTGTACTGAAAAGTGACACTGAAGCTGACTGGAAACTTCCACAGAGACGTACAAATTGAAAAGAAACAGATTCAAAACAATGCATAACAGATAACGCAACGACAAAGAGGCATCAAATGACTAAAAGAAGACACAAAGCTACTCAGAAAAGAAAAATAGATTACAAAGACACAAAACAACAACAAAGTGACAGAAATCAAACGAGTTCTTAACATGTGCTATTGGACTGTATTGCAAGTCAGAGGTAGTTCTGAATGGCTGTATTAAAAAGCTGGGTGTGACACAGATGGGGAAGATGTGTTAAAGACAAGGATACCAGTGAAAATATTGATGGTGTTAAGTTGTTAACATAAAATTTACCACACCATAATAGTGTAACAAATAAGAAAAGAGAGCAAGGGACAGCACAATGTCTGACTCCTCTCTCACCTTCACAGAGCTCTCCAATCACAGTGTGAAGTAGATGCTTGGCGGATGGCTGGGTTCGGAAAGTTTCAGAAATAGTTGGACACAGACTCCCGCCAATCCAACCCTGGAAAGGTGAGGAGGAGTGAGTTCCAGAGCTATGTGACCACCCAGCATGCAGTTCAGCAGGAGTTGAAATTCCACTTAGGTGGAGACATAAAACGGCGACAAAGAGACTAAAAAAAACAACAAAGTCGAAACACAAAACAGCCACTGCTGTCTTATAATCCATGCATGGTTGCTGGCAGCAAATGAGCTAAAAACTGTAGGATTTTCAAATGCTGTTCGAGCCAGTTCAAACAGGTAACAAGACAAAGTGAATCAGCAAGAATCCTGGCTGTATCGGACAACTGTCACCACCTTTAATCAGGAACAGATTTTAAAATGGAGCAGAGGCAGATACAGGATGAGCAGAATAAGAGGAGAGGAGAATAAATACTGTTTGAGCTTGGGAAAAAAAAAGGTGAAGAAAAACTTGGATGGCTTCGGGGGGACTGAGATAATATTGACCACATAATCCCTTACAGATGTGGAAATCACAGTTTAATGCCTGGCAGACATGACATGCTGAAATGCTATTGGATGACTCAAGAGGGACTCTGACCAAAGACAAACTCGCTCTCGCTCAAATGGCACCGTCTATCGCTGGAGAAAAGATGATGAAAATCTAAATTTAGAACAAATGTAGCAAGACCACATCTGCTGGTCTATAAATTACACAAACTGATACACATGTCGTTCCAGGCCTCAGTGACTCATATGGAGTGATACTGTAGCATGAGAAGAGGCTTTATTTACTATATTTAAGTGTAATTATACAGCTAATGTCTTCCTGCTCAGAAAATACCCAAGGCCTGGCGCTGCCCTTCTGTGAAAACCCGACATGAACCCTTGTGTGTGACATCTGATTGCAGTAGGTTGCATGATTTCCCGTGCGCGTTGCCTGCGTGTACATGTGCATGTATGATGGAGAGACATGAGTGTTCTTTTGTACACACCACGTGTATATGTGTGTTTCCCATTCTGTATAATCAAAGGCAGCTCTTCAAGTGCCATCAATCAAGCTTTGATGTTTCAGGGAAGAGTCTAAAAAAACAGCCCCTCTATGTGCTGAGGCTTAGCTGGTATAGTGTCAGTGGAGCCATAGAAAATGTTTTCTTAAACCAAAAGTAGGTGTTGAAACTGTAACTGACTGTGGACGATATGTAGGTGGTTATCTCAGGATACTTGGTGACAATAGATGTTCATGTGGTTTACATCTGCAGCTTTTTTTCTATGACATCAAAGCAGCAAAACAATATGATTGTGTTCTGCATGGCGTTCTTCATACTCATGCGCCTTTCAGCAGCCTATTCTTCCTCCTCTCCATTTGTTTTGTGTTTTTTCTTTTGCTTTGTTTCTCGTCTGACAAGGGCATGAAGCAGTGAGGTTACATTCGCAACGCCGACCACAGCAGCACAAATGTTGCAAATACAAATAAATACAGATCCAGTTTAGACAGTGTGATGTAAGACATATCTTTTTGAAGGTGGGATAGTTCTCACCAGTATGCCACTCACTAACACCCCCACACACACACTCTGTTGGCAGAAGAGTTAAAATGCACGAGAGTGGCGTAACCATCATAAAAAAAAAAAACAAAAAACTAAGGTTCATGTTCAGGGACACTTCAACATTTGGAGAGGAGAAGATTGTAACAACTGAGAGTGTAATACAAAAGGAGGAAGAAAAAAGTAGTAGATTTTTGTTGAACCACGATTTTCAAGGTGAAAAATTTGCTTAAAACATCCTCAAAAATGATATGCAACAAAACAATACCAAGAACTTCACAATCTACATATAATCTATATATTCTCCACATCAAAATACTGAATAATAGAAAAACTAAGAAACTAAAAAACTAAAAAATAAGAAAAACTAAAGCACAGCCATAAAAACATCTTCACCAAAGAAGATCTGAATGATCGTTATCTTTGGAAGAAGACTCCATTTCTTTATCATAGCTACGATGCTTTGGAAGAAAAACACCAGCAGGCTACTATGATATTCCAAAGATATAGGGTGGTCTTTTAATCTTTCCCAGAATTTTAAACACAGAGCAAAGTGGTGGCTTGGAATGACTTGAAACTGTCTCACTGGGGCATCATTAGACTTCAGAAAAACTGCCACTGCAGGTTAAGACCAGAAATTCCTCTTTACAGTGGTATTATTCTGGCTCCAAGTGCAGCTCAGATCGTTGAAATGTATGAAGGATTTATAAAAGCTGAGGTCTGTATCAACATAAAGACTGACACATGCTGGTTTCCTTTCTGCTATGAAATGACCACCTTTACTATGATGCCTTTCCTCCCCCAGATCTGCTCCTCCTCTCCCTCCAGCGAGTTTGTCATCTACATAATGGCTGCCATTGACAAGTGGGCGTGTCTACTTGGCATTGATTGGTGGCCTCTGGGGATATGACTAGTGACATAAGAGAAAACTGAGCAATGAGTAAGTGCTGCTGTTGGTTGTGTATATCGCTGCGTGGGTGTATTTGAGAAATTACAGGGTGGGTAAGTAAGGAAAGTTCACATTGTGCAGAAACACAAAGACTACAGGCCGATGATTTGTGAAGTAAAATCCTTTACTGATGAAACGGTCGACGGCAGTGAATTTCTGAATTTCATGCGACGGACAAAACAGGATAAAATGTGAGATTGACCAGTGCGTACGTGTGTGTGTGTGTGAGAGAGAGACAGACGGCTCACTGAGATGAAGTTAATGAGATTTTTTTTTTTTTTTCCCTAGTTAAGGGTCAATAACATGTCCAACACATCAGGTTCTTCTAAAAGACCATCTGAGGCTCTTGTAAATATTCATTAGCATTCCAGCAATTATGTCCATATGTTTGTTTCCTACTCAGTTCAATTATAAAATGAAAAATCACCAACTACTGGCATCAAACTGAAGTAATTCACCTCAGGACTTTTCTGTAAGAGGTTGTTTGATAAAAATATTTTCATGCTGGCTGAAGAATGAAAATACTGTTTAAATGTGACAACCATACATTATTGACTTTCTGCAGCAGGGTTTTGAACAGTTCTCACTTATTAAGCACTGTAGAAATATTAGCCCATTGATATTTTCCACGAGACGGAAAAATTGTGTGGCTTTTTTCTTTTGCATCAACATCAGAGGGAAAAAAATAGCTTCTTTGGTTTATGGCTAAATACCTGTGTGATCCATTAACTTAGGGTCACGGAATGAAAACAATAATAGTTGAATACAATGATACAATTTGGCTACTGACAGCTAAATACAATTAGAATAAGAAGGAAATATAAAACTTTATGGATAACAAATGTACTGAAAGTACAAACCAGTTGGATAGGACTCCATAAAATAAACTGAAAGTTTACAGGGAAAACAGCAGGACAGCCAAATTACATGTTCAAGAGAAAAAACACTTGGTGGGTTTTTTGTAGTGTAAAACCACAATCACGTGGTTTGTAAAATGCTGTGGAAAACTAACAGCAACTCTGGAGGCAAACCAACACATGTGCAGGCACACACGCACGCACGCACGCACTCACAAGCACATCCATAGCCACATGCAGAAAGCACACACACTGCGACAGTTGACGCCTGACCACACAAGACGGGTTACTAAAACAGTGTGTGCAAGTGCTGACTCAAACTCTACTTGTGGTCTAGTCACAGAATGAAAAACATCTCAGCCTTTCTTTTCTCTCTGTGTCTTCATGTCACCTCTCTGTGATATGAACGAATATTTACTGTGCATGTCATCACAACAGAGCATTTGTTTGTGCATGTGTGTGCGGTTATGTTGCACACATATAGCGCCCAAACACAGAGCTAAGGGTCGGCGGCTGAGGCTCTAAATCAGCCACATGCTTACTAACAGAGGTTTGACCCAAATAACAGTGTAATTTATGAAGGCTTTTAGGCTCCCAAGCAGCCATGGAAATAGAACAGAGAATAATGTGAGTCCGACCGTGCCTACATCACTTCAGTTTATGTCTCAGTCTTTTACTAGGACACACGTCCACGGTTCTTAATGATACAGAGACAGTAAACACAATGTTAATGGACACTGGGTTTACAGAGATGTGCGAATGAAGGGCCGTACGCGCAATTACGGACACGCTCACGAACAAGGCTGCTAAACGTGGTGTAGGTGCTGACAGGTGCTGATTATAAATAGGTGTAATCAGGAAGGAGAAGCAGCATCGTAAATTAGACGTTGTGACAGAGGCGGTGAGAAACGTATGGCTGGAGAGGGAGAGACAGACCGAACCGCAGAGATCATTAGTACTCCACTGTATGGCGCTGGCCTCAGGCAGGGTTAGAGGCTGAAATGGACTGTTAGCAGCTGCTGGAGGAGATGACAACCCAGGCAGACCCAAAAGACGAGTTAAGACATCCCAAAAAGCACATATAACTGTGTGTGGGTGTCTGTGTGTGTGTGTGTGTTGCATGCATATAATCCTGTGTGCTCCCCTCCCGTATTGCGGTGGGTCATTTACCTCAGTGTTTGAAGTGGAGATGCAGCTCTGAGGATAAGGCTCCTGTCACGGCTCCACAGATCAGAGCACAGAGCAACAGGATGCCACGAGAGAGGAGGAGAGGGCAAAGACAGACAAATGAGATGACATGAGATTTTACCCACACAAGATGCTTTTCTCTTCTCATCCTTTCCTCGCCGTCTCCTTCCCCTTCTCTGATCATGTCCACGCTGTCGGAAAATATTACGCATCCAAACAAGTATTTCCAGGTTTCTTTTTGCTAATGATCCCACAACTTCACAGAAACACCTAAACAAAGATCATTTTAAACGGCAGACACGGGAAACAGCTAAGTCTCTTAAGCAGTTGGTAAACAACACAACAATCGCTTTTTCTGCTTCTGTTGTCAGACTGGACATGCTGGTTGAGGCTCACCGCTGCCTCCTATCATCCAGTTCCATTTTATTTAAAGAGGAACTATGCAATATGTGCACCTTAATTAAACAGCTTCCGAGTAATAGTGATGCTTACATGATTGTTACAGGGAGAATGGAGGCTCTCTGCCTTCCACCTAGCGTCTCTTGGCCGAAAACCAACCTTGCAAGATCAGCAGCGCCTCCGACCCGGTGTCCCAGCTCTCGTCTTGCGAGAAACATGGATTACTTTACGGCCTGGTAATCTCTAGTTAATATAACCCACCTTGATAGACCTTGCTCCACGGATTACCTTCTCTCTGGCTTCATTGAAAACAACGCACATGGCCAGGAGGAGGGTCAGTAGTGAGTTTTTATGATAGTGAAAATGTGAACTCTGAAACTGTAGGGGGAGCTCTGTAGAGGGAAAAAAGCGACCAAAACCGTGAAAAAGGACCAGACTTGCATAGTTCCCCTTTAAAAATTCTATTTCATAATTTGAATGTTTCATAATTGCAAGCTCATGTTGACTAATGACAACCACTGGGTTTGATCAGCTACACTGACATTTAGAATGAGTGATCACAGAGATCAGAGATACACACTCACGCGGCCCCTGACCGTGTTTGAGAGGGCTCACGTCATTTCCCTTGAACACACCAAAATGCAAGGTCATTGCTTTCAGATTTATCCAGGAGGCCAAAACACGGGGTGAAAAAAAAATAGCATTCTCAGACAGAGGCAAACCAGTGCAACAGAGTCTTCCCTTTGCTCTTCTCACGCACTTGGGAAACTAAGAGCCCACTGACTGAGAGCCGTGAGAATCGCAGAGATGAGCAGCGCTTGGGTAATGACATTACGCTGCTCTTTTTTCATTTGATACACAGTCAGATGATTTTCTTAATGCCGTCCGTAGACTCATGACAGACGGACGAGGGAGAGGAGGAAGAAAGGAGAGCAGAAGAGGGGAAAAACAGCAGGAGGGGTGAGGAAAGAGAGAGAGAGAGAGAAAGAGAGACAGAGAGAGAGAAAGAGAGAGGAGAGCCAATTTGTGCGTTCACATGTTTTTCTCAGACTTATCATCACGCAAATTAGGTCCTGCTTTCTGCTGATAAGGTCAGCTGTCAGTCTGGACTTATTTAAAGGAGTGTATATGCACAAACAGACACATGCCGCAAGCACAAACTGATTTTTAAGCTGATTGTGCATCATTACGGCCAACACGCACAAACCATATTTGTGTGAGTCGTGCACACATTTTTATTTTGTGGAGCGCAAGGACAGCATAATCATACACTTTCTGGAAAGCCCTTCCTGTCCCTCATTGGATTCATTTCATAGTCATGTATTCTAAAAAAAAAAATTCCCTCGTTTGTAATCTATCACTCACAAGCCCACGAGTCATAAACAGTAAAATTCAATTGCACGTTGCAATCCGCCACTGTGGGAACACGTCTGAGCCGCGGCGTGCAGCAATGACACTAACGGTGAGACGCCTTTCTGTGGAGACATGTTCCCGTATGCAGGTGGCAGGCGGCGTCATTCTGACATTCATTCTGGCCATGGCGAAGAGGGAGCATAAATGGTATTGCCAAAAGCTGAGCGTTTGTTAAATGAAGATGAATGCAATGGTTTGGATTGAAGGTGATATTTTATTTAGGCTCAGACGCTCCCAGTTTGGTAATGCAACAGCCACTCTCGCAACAACATGACAGCCCGGGAAATGGATATTGATTAGAAGAGGTTGATGCTTCTTTTTTTTCCCTTACACTCCCTCCATTTCTCCCCTTTCACTCTCTACCTCTCTCTCCCTGTTTTGCTTTTTTGTCATACCCTCCCTCCTCAGCTGTCTCAGTATTTCCCTCCTTCTCTGTCTCTCTCTCTGTTTCTTGTCAAGCTGTAATGTGTGATGTACTATAAAACATGATGGATGGTTGGAGCAGATTTTAGGGCCCCACAGCTGAAGACAGGGGGGGTGGGGGTTGAGGACACCTGATCATCAAATTTCCGTCCTGTGCATGCAAATGTTGTGCGAGCATTTTGTATGCATGTGTGTGCGAGCCAGTGTAAACAGAGAGAATAGAGAGCGAGAGAGGGATTTGACAGTGTATATGAGAGAAGAACTTTCCAACATCAGTGGATTCAATAAAGTCACAGAGGCCACTGGATATCAGCTGTTGATCATTTAACAGATCAAGGCACAATATTCTTTTACACAAGGGAAGGATTTATACACTTTAGAGCCGATAAGGCTGCTTTCATTTAAGACAGCCAAAGATGTCTTTGTCTATTATGTTGCATCAATCCATAACTAAGAGCAATTGACTGAAAAATCAATGTGTATTTACATGCTTTGCCTCCCCGCCGAGGTCATAGGCTCAAACAGTAAAAACTCCAGCTGTTTAGCAGATGTGGTGCTGTGTATGATACACCATCGCCACAGACACTCAAACACTCAAACATGCCCACATTTTATTCCTTGCAGTCTAACCTGACCTTAACTTTAAGTGCCAGAAAAGAAAAGCCGGCCATATTCCCCTCGCCTTAAAAATACAATAACTGATTGTGAAGTTACTCTAGGGCAGCAACAATAAGCTGTGAACACAACACTGACATATTACATTTGGCTGTTGTTCAGTGGCTCACATCATCTGGCTGCTGTTTTGTACTGGGTAGGTAGCATGCTGTGGGTTTATCAGAGCTCTTTCTGGGGGGGTGAAAAGCAAAAAAATGAGTGTTGCCGCTGGAAGCGATGTGTCTGGTGAGTATTAATCAAAACTATAAAGTAACAGAGCAGAAAAGTGAAATGGTGCCCTGAACGACGTTTAACCCCTCTGTAGATCTGAGGGTAACTGCAGAGCTGGGTGATTATTCTCTGTGGGTTAGTGTGATCCAAGTATTGATTATACAGTAAGTGCTTTAACTAAAAAACAAGTTATAACCATCAAATTTAATGGTTTATCTTATCTTAAGGGACCAGCTCTTTGTCCTTAATGTGACTGTGGGAGCTGAGTTTTGTAACAATAATGTGATTAATAAAAAGTACGCAGACACTCAAAGAAGGAAAAACGAGAAAGGGAATGCCTTATTGTGTTAGTGAACAATGGCGTTTTCCATGGTAGGTGGTGACATCATTAGTATTACAACCTCCCACATACACATGCAACCCCCAGTGTACCTCCACACGACACACACACACACGCTACTCTGGCATTATCTCTTGTGCCCATACACCCTCATTACCATTCAGCTCTGATCCCTGACGATAACCTCTCCTGGGCAGACGCAGCCGCACGGTGACCAGGATTATAGCTTTTGACAAGTCTAATTAACATCAAACTAATGACAACGATCGATGGCATTGATTAAACATGCTCGAAAAATTAATAACTGCCTGGAGGTGAAAGGTTAAATTGCTTATACAAAATCTTGATCCAACCTTAAATGCATCTAAGGCTCTTTTGTCATTCCCTCTCAATGTTCACTGCTCTAAAGACAGGTGACCCCGAACACACGGCCTGCTATTATTATTGCATTCTTTCTTTTATCCTTTTCTGGCTCAGAGCAACAGCCTCTAGTCGTATAAATAATTAGTGACAACATAATTAGGTTGCTAATGCCATAGGTAACAAACTTGTCATAGGTTACGACAGCATTGTAAAAAGGAACAAGAACTTCCTTTGTCTTGACATATGCTCGTGTCCACTTCAGTTCTTTGTACTGTTTCTATGCTTCAGGTGGTTTTTCTAATAGGGCTCTTTGTTTGGTCATCATGATAAACGGCTCCCTTTACATTACACACTGCCATTTCAACCTCATTAATGCAAATGTATCAATTAGAGCAGCTTTAGGGAAATAAGTGTAAGCTTCATTTTAACCACAAGAGCTCAAACACCCTGCATTAGGTAAGTATCCAATTCCCTATTGTTCACCTTCATGATATCGACCTAGTCAGGGCTGCTGACACACACAAGGAAAAAATGTGGTTATTTTCGGACTGTCCACACAACGCCAACAAATGAATGAAATGTTTTGTTCGCCAACTCCACTGTATTGTTAACAAAGAGATTGTTTCATCCCCAGTCTCCCAGCTCTAACAAACACACAGAGAATGATTCAGATGTTTCTTTCTAAGCCTCTGGTAATTTCTTCTCTGATATCTAAATCCTCAGTTCAGCTCCACCATGCTGCAGGTCCACATTCTCACAGCAAGGCTTCCCCTCCGCAGCCGCCGAGATGAACAAGATGGAGGGTAAGAGCCAGACTACTGCAAGGGCATGGTGCCCAGCAGTCAGGCTTTGATCAGCTCTCCGAGTCAAACACACTTAACTCCCTTTAGCAAACCAGGGGGGGGGGTTCGGACCAGGTGTATTCCCTCCTTCTCTCTGCTCACTCTCAGCAACAATAGACTACTGCAAAATGAACAGTGTTGAAAAAAAAATATTATGGTAAAATAATAAAATACTGTCTATACAGTTCTGTTCTGCTCTACTTACTACTTCAGTGTGATCTGACTCTACCAAAAACACTGTCTTTCTTCTCTACAAGGAATTCTTTTCATTTTCATTTTGCTGAAATGTAACTTGAGATTTGGATTCAGACACTTACTACATAGACCATACATTTCTCAAAGCTTTTCTCCTTCACCTTAACTAATGTATTAAAACCTACAACCTGAACTCCAGGGACTTTATATATACATATACATATACATATACATATACATATACATATACATATACATATACATATATAGCTAACATTTTGTAGCCTCATAATAAGTACAGTTCTCGTCTCCTTTCCCCCCAGATGAAAATCAAAGAACATGATCTGTTATTTCCTATGGAGGTTATCGTGGGAGTTTTTTTTCTTTCTCTCTCCATGTTGTCACTGCCGGTCTAACATCAGTGGTGCCGTTTTCTTTCACTGTTATCAGACTGTGGGCGTTGTTGTAAAGCTCTTGGAGCCTGTAACTGTACTAAAAGGGCCACACAAATAAACTTGACATTCAAACCAAGCAGAGTACAGTGGTGAAATGGAACTGTCTCTGTTCTGTCCAAGATCATAACACACTATAATACAACAATGTTCCTCACTGTACTTTTAGGGATTGTTCACTAAATGTTTATCACTCCTACCTTCATTTTCTAATTAGGTATTCACGCTTTAATTTACCACTATAACTTTCTGCATGCAAAATTTCATACCTGTACTTCCTCTTAGGTCCATACAAGTAATGGGTCTGTAAAAGTGAGGTAACTGCTACACCCACACCACAATGTGGGTTTTTTAAATTGAGAGAGCCTTTACCATCTCTGCTCATACAGTACTTATCCTGCTAAAAAGCATCTAACTGATTACCTCTGCTCCCTGCAAAATGCAAATTCTGTGCCATATATTGTTCAAGAGAAGGCAATGAAAGCGGCACAGAGAGCATCTAAATCATTCTGTATGTCTGTATAATGTAACAAATGGAGCTAGAATAGGTGCTGCTATGGTTTTAAATGCATCTGCGAAGCTCAGATGCAACATTGGAGTGAATAGCTGCAGTGTCTCATATTGAATCATGTGTTTGTTGAGGTCATATCATTGTCAGATGTACTGTTATGCAGTTTCTGTTAGGTGAGCTATGTGAGAAGGAGTTTAAATTAAGAGAGCACAATGTCTGTGTAGTCTTACACATATTAGGGAATGTGCAGCATATTTATATAATGTAAAACCAGTGGTACAAGGTGCTTCATCTTTTAATGGGTTTCATCTTTTATGATAATGTGTCTCTGTCTGTAGGTGTTAATGTCTGTGTGTGTGTGCACATTTTGCCATTCAGGAGTGTGTGAGCACATTGTGGGTTAGTGTGCGTGTATGTGTGTGAGTGTGTCTGTAATCACCGGGGTTCCTTGTCAGAGAAAGGGCAGGGAGGAACCCAGAGGTGTCAGAGGGGACAGCAGGAAGCAGACAGAGGTGACACAAGGAGAGGACTCTGGTGACATTTGCACAGTGGGAACCAACCATCACAGCATAGTGACGAACAAGGTCCGCTTTTACTAATGAGAAAAACAAGGAGGATGTGGGCAGAGAGCTGGCCTGACATCCACACGCGCACACTCAGTGATACATGCATGAGTCCAAGTGTACGCACAGATACACAATGTCTTTCTCTGCTCTGATCCCAACTTCATGAAGAAATAGAGAATCAATTCATTGTTCCTTATGCAGGTCACACATGGCAGATACACACAAACCTGTGTTTATGCAGATACACAAGCACACATATGACTCGGTTAAACTCAAAAGGCCTCTGGTCAAACAAAGCTCTAATGTAGAAATCTTTGTGTATTGACACACACATGACCAGGGGCTGCTGTGAGGCAGTGGAGCACAGTCTCAGTTTAGACTAACCATTGGCAGTCGCCCTGCATCTCAATAACAGATGTCCCAGGGCTGTCGATGACTCACACTAGCTGGTCAGGAATTAATTGAAAGAGTGTGTGTGTGTGTGTGTGTGTGTGTGTGTGTGTGTGTGTGCGTGTGCGTGCATGTATACATTGATGCATTAGTGTCAGTATAGACGGGAAGTATTAGGAATTTAAATATTATCCTTTCTATATCTTATCAGTGGATGTCTTCTGCCTGAATAATGTATTCATAATTGGCTTACAGCAATTCTTTTGGTCATTTGATAATCAGATAGCATCCTTAATGAAGTGGTGTCTTATTTCTCTGTTGATAAAGCTATAGAAATAGTTCCCACTATTGGGAAATTTCTGATTTGCTTTTCTTACTAAAAGTTAGATGAGAAGATTGATACCGGTCTCAAATCTGTACGTCAACCCTGAGAGGAGCTGGAGCCAGGAGCCAATTAACCTAATTAACATGCTGTTGCTCATTAATCTTATACATGCATAAACAAAAAATGTAACAAGATTAAGATGCACTGTGCTAAGTGGCTCTGTGAGGCTGTGCAACGTGCTAACATGCTTAAAATAAAACACAAACATTATGAGTAATGCTTACGTCCACTATCTTCCTACAGAGTGTCAGCATGCAAACATTTACAGATTAACCTTAAATATAAAGTGTAAATGGGACTACTGGACATTGGGTTAAGTATTGGAGGTACTTAATGTTATTACAATTTATATATTTAAGAGACTATTTGTAAGATTTGGAAGCCATGGTGGTGGTGGTGATTGTTGCTCGACAACAGCTTCAGCTATAAATACAATTACAAGACAGGCTTCAAAGGGGAGATAATAAGGAAATATCACTTTTTGAAGGCTCTTTAACATATATTTGGGTGTTTGTCTTGCCTTCTGGCCCCCAAAATGTGAGAATTGACAAAAAATCTGTAATTTGCAGGCTCTCAGCCTTGAAATCCATGTGGTCTTACAAGCTGTTCCCTCGGTTGTCAGACAATGATGTCATTAGTTTTAGAATTTGTGTACTACCACCCCTACCTGTGAGTACTGGTACCAGTATATGAGCAGTGGTTCTTTTGCATTTAAAGGGACAGGGCACTGAAACTAGCCGTTCTGAACAGGGCTGTTCTCAGTGGATGAAAAGAGCTGTGATGTTTGATCCTTGGGGTGTTTTGACTGAAGCATGTCACAGACTTGTCTTTAATACACCTCGGAACTATTTTCATTTGTGGAAAAGGGGCATAATATGTCTCCTTTAATACCACCATACACAGTGTGTTTAGGACAAACTGGAGGACACAGTTAGTCATCATCAGAGATGAGCCAGGGCAGGCTGATTAGCTTGCTAACCACAGCACAAGATAATAGACATGACAGAGATGAGTTGCTTTCCTACGCTAGAGACAGAGTTTGATGCTGAACACTGACTGATTACAGGCTTCATTGTCTTTCCAGGAATTACATGCTGGACCTATTTCTTGACAGTCTTTATGCTAATCAGCTCTCCACCTCAGAGTTGTGTTGGCCTTCTTGTGTAACTCTTGGCAAGAAAACAAATAAGTATAGTTCCCAAAATGTTGAGCAACCCCTCAAAAGGTCATTGAGTTAACTGGTATTTTCTTCAGTCTCTGGTCAGGGATGTAAAAAAAAAAAAAAACTTAAAAAAAATGATTCCAGGAAAAGTCCTAACCAATACCAGATGTTCAAAACAGCAAATATAAAAAGGTACACTCTGTAGGCCTCTGTGTATTGTATTGTTATATCAAATTGCAATAGAGAGCAGATCTAGTTCTTCTTTAGATGGAAATAAAAACATGCCAGATTGCTGCTCGGTGGTTAGGACGGTTACACTGTTGGATAAACGAGCGAGTTTACAAGCAAAGGTGGTGTGAACACGGGGGGGTGTTGAAGACTGCGGGGATGGAGAGACTGGTGGAAGGGCTGTTTGAGTGGGCTTCGGGTGCTGTGAACAACAACAACAAACAGAGGCGCACAGACGGCGGCGTACATGAGGAGCCACCGGCTACGGGCTGCACAGGGCTCAGGTCAGAGACACGAGCCGGGATATTGATCTGCAGAGTTTGAGTTTCTTTGTGAAACAGGATCTGAGGACATGAGCGAGGGCCTTATTTAAAAGTCTCCCTATTCACATCCATATCTATTGATCTGTGCACACTTTCATCCAGTTTTAAGTAACTCTCTAGTCGCCTTCTTTCTTTTCCCTGCTTCTCTTCTTCTCGTTCTTTATTTTCTCATCATTCTGTTGTGCCCGTCCCGGCTAAAAGTATCCCCCTGTTTTCCTCCTCTCACTCTCGTATTTCTTTTTCTATCTTCCTCGGCCTCTTTTTAGCACTTGCACGAACTTTTAAGAGCGTACTGTGTTACCCGATCATGTTTCCATGCAATTCATCTCTGAGTGATTGAAACCGGTTCTTTTATGGGTGTTTATTTTTTCTTATATGTTTCCCATAAAAGTCTATCTTCTCATCCCCTAGAATCCCTTATCTCTGACAGCAATAAATTGACTGGATCAACTCAATGTAGCACAATCACATTTGGCGATGACAAGCAGTTTTCAACACCTATGCGCGCACACACACACACGGCAGAGATAACAACTTTGTTCTGTGGTAGATTTGATTGGCTGCGGATGCTGTTGTCAGACTGCAGGGGTAAAAATATGGCTGTCGTTATTGTGTGTGTCATAACTTGGCTTGTAAATCTTTCCCAGAGTGGAAGAGGAGAGGAGGGACAGGGGGAATTGATTCTCTTGTTGTGCTTCATCTTTAACCTCTCTGCTTGGTGCCGAGCCAGGGGCCTTGGAAGCCATCTTCATTATGTGTCCATCTGCAGCGGAGACGATGTTAGTGGCCCCTCTGTCTGATGTCATTTTAATTATCCCGCTCTCACACCTACCATGGCATAGCTCTCCTCTTTCTTTCTTTCTCATCTCTCACTTTATATTCCTGCCTTCCGTATTCATGTGTTTAACCTTCGCAGATTCCATTATCTCCTCTCCTTTTCCCTACTTCCATCAATTTATGCTTCACCTTCTCCGTCCCCTCCCTTCCTCCCTCTCTCCTGCCGTCTGACTCCTACCCAGCAGCGGTTCTGAGCAGACCTCCGCCGTTAAGCAGGGTACAACTGATAACGTCAACCATGCTCTCTGTGACTGACAGCTGGGTAAAATGGCTGTGGCAGCACACAGAGGCATGGAGAATCCGTTTTCAGGCTGCAGCAGAGTCGCTCCCCGTGCCCATCTGTCAGCCGAACACAGGAGTGCAGACTATCAGTCACAGCTGACCCCCAGTCAGCGACGCGAGGGACTAGTTGGGAGGGGAAAAGCTCAAAGCAACACAAATAAGCATGAAGATCAACAGATGGCTCTCTGTCAATCATCTTTTTTTTATTAACTCACTATTCCTCTCTCAATCCTACACCTTCATTTACTCATTCTTATCTTGTCCTGACCATCCAACATTGTTGTAAATCTACTATCTTTCCTCATCTTACCTCTCCCCCCCCATCCACAGTATCTCTTCATTTGTCCCCAGGAGGTACAGCAGCAAATGTGACATGAGCTCAGTCAGATGTTCTTCTGCTCTCCCCCCACACAGCTTAGATTGCTGTCATTACACTCACTCTGTGCTATTTCACTCCCACTGTAATTGGAGGTGCTGTGAATGAAAGCAGGAGTTCTTGATTTCATACTTTGAAGATACTGAAAGCTGTGGGCCTGCTGAGACGAGAGGTGTGTGCAAGTCTGTGTGTGTGTGTTTAATGTAGAGACCGAGGAGAAGTGGACATGCAGAGTAAAGTGTTGCAAATATTTGGAGAAATTACCAGAGGCTAATTTTCATTCATGGTGAAACTCCCTGCCTTCTCTAAAGGCCTTGGCACAGGTTCACTGCACGGCCTCTCTTCTCTCAGCTCCTTATTATGGAGCACAGAGTATAATGTCCAACACCTTGTTACTGATCTTAACGCTGAACTCCAGAGACACGACTGGATACAAGAACCGCAGAGACCATCTCCTCTTTTATGCTCGCAGATAAATTCATTTACATGTAAAACCATAATTCTGCTGAAAAAGTACAAAAATTTAGTTTTAGAGAGAAGGGAAAAAAATCAATGTGGCAATTTAATTTTGTGTAGAGTGAACACTTTTACATATTACTGTACAAGATGCAAATGAGATTTCTCTCCTTGAATAATCATCTGTCTAAAAGGCTGAACCTCACTGGGAGGTAATTACACTGCTCTGATCATTAAATAACCCTGTTCTCTCTCACACACTTTCTCTCTCATGGTTCCCTTCTCTCTTTAAAAAACCCCCAACACTTTCCTACTACACACACTGAAAATATACTGCTGGTCCACACACGAGTAACGGTTTGAATCCACAAACAGCAACCAACTTGGCAACACTTTACAAATGGCGAAAGTTCACCCATCTCCACAACTTCTGGAGACGTTTTACAGCCTTGGTGTCTTACTTCTCTTTATACACTTCTTTTTCATTAACACCCTCTCCCATGTTGTGTTACTACCACCCCACCCACCTCCACTGATAACGAGGCTTGGTGTGGCTGTGGTTTCTCACCACTGTTCTTAGTTACTTAGAGAAAATTTACAGAGACATTAATTTCATTTGAGGGTTAAAACAACTGTAGTAAATGATTAACCATCACCACCTCCAGGACGTGTTGTGGGAATACCCTATAACCAAATACATGACTTCAGTTTATGTTTTATTTATAGCCTCCTAAATATTATATATACTGAGTATGTTCACAGGGGATATAGAAATCAGGGTTAATTCTATCACAGAGAATCTTTCTGAATAACCTGCCTGCACTTGCAATAGAAAAACGGTATATTTCAGTATCTGCTCACTCACTCTGCTACACATGTTGATTTAGCTCCTGAATCTGTTGCACTAAGGAGCAGCAACATGGAGCAACTCTCCCATTGGGTGGTTCAAATCCAGAAATGTAAAAATCCTACATTTAGTGGTTTTAATCCTTACCTTCAATTTTTTTTCTTGAGCTGAATGTGGTTACCCCCCCTCCCACTGCCCCGCAGGCACCAGAATATGCCTGAGGCATCTGCACTCTCAGGGTTATTATCCGTTGTGAGCAAATTAAACTATCGTAACTCTTCATGCAGCCTTATTACTCCATCACATGATTGGACCAAAGCAGTCACGTGACACACGCTGTTAGAGGACAATAAAATAGGTGTAATATTTACAAAAACCCCGATGGAACCCTGGTTCTGTCTCAGTCTCAGAGTCGCTACACCCCGAGGCTTTCGGTGTCTATGTTGAACGGCACATTTTCTTTTTGCTTGAGCGGTGTGGTGAAGATATTATCACTTTATGGCATTATTCCCACTGACTGTGGCAGGCTTCACCTGTCTCACAGTTGTAACACTACCAAACACCTCAAACTGGCACAGCTGACAGTTTACTTCACTCAGATCAAAGAATCACCAAACTGCAGACATTTTCTTCACCGGGAAAGTATGGGATTGTGTCAAAGCACAGCTGTTTAGCGGGAGTGCAGGTGGATTCAGAGTGAGTGGCACGACAACTTTATTTACCGCTCCCTTAACAACTTGAGAGGAGGATTGGCGCCAATTCTGATACAGTAAATAGACCAGAACTAAGTGGGACACATTACTTTGTGCACCTGGTTTCTGCTGCTTTTGTTTACAAGTCAATGGCAGTAATCAGTGACTGAAGAAAAAAACAAAAAAAAAACAATCTTGCCTGAAACCTACAAGAAAAAGTTTCTGATTTGCGACTGTTGAGTTTGGTTCTCGGGGACCTCTGGACCACAGCAGCTGCACAATGTAAATCTTCCCTTGACTGATGCTGGTCAAAATCCCAGATATGCCGTCTTCACTGTGCCGGGATCAAAGTAAAGCCTAAATAGCAACCTTACTCATTCATGGAAGATGCTGCTATTCCAAAACTCATTATGCTAGTTGTCAGGGGAAGGTCAGCGCTATGACACAGTGCACCAAGCTGCCTGGAGGAATTTAGTATGGATCACCTTCTGCAACACACAGAGCTCAATTCCAGCTGTCATCAGACTGGAGGAGGCAGAAATGCATTACCAGCCAGGATAATATGCTTTATTATATAGCTTATATGCCAGCTCACGCAGCCTCAGGGCAATGAGAGGAGCAATTACAAGGACAGGGATGTCTAGTGTGTGTGTGTGTGTGTGTGTGTGTGTGTGTGGTGTGTGTGTGTGGTGTGGGTGTGGGTGTGGGTGTGTGTGTGTGTGTGTGTGTGTGTGTGTGTGTCTGCACACACATGCAAACATACCTGCCAGCATTTACCTCTCAAAGCCAATAAACTCCTAATGTGTTATTTTCAAAGTCGCATCAATGTTTAAAATGTTATCAGCCCTCGGACATGCACCACTGCTTACTGATGATCTCCTGTACAAGGACATAATCCTTACCCATCCAAACACTGTAACACACACATAGTGCTGCGCATTCCTCCTAAAATAGGGTGATACTTGTCATTTTTTGGTGAATTTCTAAAATGTTTCTCACACTGACGTAAGTCATTTATCGTGTGAAGCCCCAACAACAATGTGGCCGCTCAGAGGATTCAGCATTAAATGACTCAAACACCCAAAAGGCTTTCTTCCATTCAAAAAGGGAACAAAAGCACTAACTGAAATCTGCTAGATGAAATGTAATTTCACCATGATACAACCAATAGATCCTCTCCCAAGGAACAGTAACACTGAGAATTGCTGGCTTTTATGTTTCCATCTAAAAATAATCCTGCGTTGAACCCCCCCTCACCCTGCATGTTCTTAACACACCAATATAACAGTAATATGTGTTTTCAGATAAGAAAACATCACAAAAGACTGAATAAAATATTCATCCTGTGTTACCCGTTGATCAGTAATCTCCAGTTTTCATTTCGGCGCCGTCGCTTTCCCCCGTCCCCTATTCCCCTGCTCTCTGGCTCCCCAGTTTCATCTGCACGCTCTTTCCGATGTAATCTTTTTGTGGATATGGAACGAGAGAGAGAAAGAGAAATGATGATACCTTAACAACAGCACAAAGCCATTTGCTATACTGCTGGAGTTACTGATGATGTTCACCTCCCATTGTTTGCTGGTGAATATGTGCGTGTGTGTGCGCTTGTATACGTGCAACCATGTGCATGCGAGCGCTGGTGATGACTGTGTTTATGTGTATAAGCTTGAAATGAGCACAGCCACTTTGCAGAAACATTGAATCAATCCTCCTCTTTATCTATTTGATGTGAATCAGCTCGGATCTGAATCCAGCACTTCAGGATGAAAACGACACATTCGGGCAGACAAAGAAATAACAATGACCATAAATGATTTTCCAAAGGCTGCAGCTCTGCTGGGAGATCACTGCAGCCTTGTACTTGTTAGCACTGATAACTCTGAGGCATGTGTGTTTGTGTCTGGCCTCTGCTCTCTACGTACATGTCTCCTGTTGATTGGATCACCACACACACACAACCTGACAGATAGTGGCTGGGCTTCTCTGCTGCTAACAGCTTAACAACTTATGGGAGAGACCGCAGATCTTTAAATTGACTTGGGCTGACAATGGCACGAACAGAATGATAAGCAGCCTCGGACACTACAAGGTGCTGTTATACATCCAGACCCACACAGCATTTGGATCATGTAAGACTTAAACACAGTTATGAATTATTATTCCCATTTTTTCTTATGTAAAAAGTATATGCCCTAACTGCCACAAATTGATACTACTATTAATCTCACATTCCTATTAGGAATAGGGAAAGGAATAGGAAAAGGAGTAGGAATGGGAATGGGAATGGGAATGGAAATTGGAATAGGAATAGGAATAGGAATAGGAATAGGAATAGGAATGGGAATGAGAATGGGAATAACTTTATTCATTCCAAAAGGGAAATCTGTCAGGCAACTCATCTATTAGAAGAACTGAAGTATTAAAAAGCCTGATGGCTGTAGGCATGAAGGATCTTCTGTATCTCTCCATCCTGCAGCAGTATTAGTGCAGTACCATAGCAATTTGTTATAAGTGTTCATACATACTTTTATATTATTCATCCTATTTATATTATATGAAAGAATCAGCCTGTTTTTTGATGTTGCTTGTCTGTATTGTCCTCTGCACCAAAGAGGAGCAGTGCCTTTTATTTCACTGCGCACAGAGCTCACAGTAACAATAAAGGCTTTCTAATTCTCAGAATAAAGGATAAAAGGGAGTCCTGGGAGTAGGTAAGATTTTAAAATCTGTTTTGATGATCTACCTGCAGTATAACAACTGTGTCGTTTAATCATTTATTGCTTCATTTTGTTTTTTGGCGGTGATGCTAATTGGCCTTTTCTTCTCACTTTTCTGTTCAATTTTTGAGTCTTTCTTCTCACACAAAGACCTTGTTAACCGTTGACTCAGGCGATCAGCGAAATCAAACAACAGATGATATAATATAAATACAAATTCATATAATCTGTGTAAACATATCTGTTATTTTTAAAATCTGAGGAATTTCCCAGCACTTGGGTTTGCTCACTTACTATTTTTTTATTTTTTTTTACCTCTGTCAGTTTCATCTTCTATCATTTTTCTCTTTGTTTTGCTCTTTTCCTCCCTTTCTCTCTCTCTCTCTCTCTCTCTCACTCTCTCTCTCTCTATTTCTCTCTCTCTCTCTCCCATCATCATTGCCAGTGGTCCCAGAGGTAATTACAAGGAGTTTCAGACAGTGGTTCTCGAGACCGGGGACTCTCCACCAACCATTACTCTCCAGATCAATTGCTGTGGACTAAACTGAACACACACTCTCAGAAGCACAGAACAATTAAAAGTCAGCGCAGGGGAAAATCCTGCATGCACACTCTCATGGATGCACATATGCATGCACACACACACACACACACCTGAATAAACCTTGAATGATACACACAGGCATCCATATGCACTGGCCCAGACAGACATGTGCGCATAGACATGTGGATTACGCAAATGAACATATTCAGCAAACATGCATGCACAAACACACGCAGACATACAAGAGGACATTCAAGGAGAAACCTACGCACATAATGAAGTGGAAGAGGATTCAACAGAGCTTAAAGCCAATCTGGTGCTGAAGGAAAGTAGCAGATGAGAAATCTTATTTGATAAGGGCTTCAAAACAGCCTACCACTGCGAGGGCCCCATGGAGCAAAGTCGAGCGACAGCACCAAACAAACCTTTGCTGCGAGCACAACAAACGTTTTCATGTTTTCTCTTCAAAGGATCACACGCTAATACACTCCACAGTCCGCCTAATCAAAGCTCTCAAACTGTGTGTGTGTGTGTGTACATATGAGCCAGCACATGTGTAATGTGTGTTGCATGTCCTTGTGTGTTTGCATGTGCATGCAGTATGTGTTTATATGTCAGCCTCTTGAGCCTCACACACACTCACACACATTCACAGATGAGACACGAGGGAGCTCAGCTATAATAGAAAAAGAATGTGTTCGATGCTAATTAGCTTGAACAAAGTGAATTGGAAAAGTAAAAACACTTGATGTTCCAAAAGCTTCATGAACAACATTTTTTTTTTGAATCACATTTAAGAGAATAATAAAAAAGAAATCAAAGAAGAAACTGACAGTAAAATACAGCAAATGGTTCTTTAAAAGCTCCTGCTCTTTAAACATGTGTGTGAATGTGGGCTCACATAAACACAGCTCCGGAGCTGAATAGTCGACGTCTGAATGCCTGAGAGACGGTAATGCATTGCTGAGCCCTGTGTATGCACCGTTGGATGCTGGGAACAGTCTCTTATATGGATCTAAATATAGGAACTTGCTGTGTGTCGACTTTCACTTAGTCTCTCTTGCTGTCTCACCGACCTGAACACACACACACGTTTCAGTAAACACTCAGGGTTATCACAACTTTTGTCTCACACAAACTTGTGCATCTCTGTGTATGTGCGCAAGTGTCTCGTGAGGACTCTGGTGAAGTAGGGCAGGCTGTAGGAAAGTGGGGCGACAGGGGGGCGGGAAGCGAGCCCAGTCAGAATATCAATAATGGATAAACATGTTGCCATCAGGAGTGACTGAAGGATAGAAAGATGTGGAGGGAGAGAGGAGACCTGGGGGAAAGGGTAAAGAGCGAGGACAAAGGACGAGAGCGGAGGGAGAAGCTGATGGAAACATGGAGAGAGAAAGAGAGGAACAGACCGAGGAGTGAGATGAGATGCACAGTGAGTCGAGGGCATTAGCTTTTAAGGGATCAGCTTACCCAAATTAGGAAAACATGTTTTCTTACTTATCTCCAGTGGGATCTAGCCATGCAGAGAGTTTTGGTTTTATCCACCCAGAGCTATGTCTCTCTCTCTCTCTCTCTCTCTGAGATTCTCTGGCTCTGAGGGCATTTTCACACCTGCGATCTTCAGCTCACACAAACTCACACTGTAATTCCTTTTCTCCCTCAGTACGATTCATTTGGTCAGATCTGAACACAGCAATTCAAGATCAAGTTTAATTTTATCGTTAGTGGAAATTCGTCTTTGGCTACCCAACATACAATTACAATACAAACAGACAACCCATACAAGTGGATGAGAAATAACAAATAGCAGCAGCAATGGGTTAGAATAAAAACAATAAACCTACTTCAAATCAGGTGCAGTCATTTGCATTGAGTGCTTGTACAGCACATGGAATAAAGGATGGAATTTCTCTGGTGTGGAACCAAACAGCTGCCCACAACCTTTAAAAGGAAGTTTGTCAGTCAGAAACAAACTCTTGAGCCATTTGTTTTTTGGTGAGGAACGTGATCCAGTTTTGATCTGTCCCAGCTACAAGGTGAGCTCTGGCAGCTAAACCAGAAAGTTCATCTGTTATTCAAACTGGATTTCCTGAATCATATTTCATCATATTTTCTGAACTCTAGCTAACACAATGGAGGTGAACAGTGTGTGTACCTTGTGATGTTCTCAGTTAAAAAGAAAAAAAAAATGTTCCTGTCATTTCAGATAATCCACAGATCTCATTGTCATCAACTTTCATCAGTCGAACGTGATCACAGCAAAGTCTAGCAGGAGGAATCCAGACACTGACTCCTGAAAGACATGACAATGTTAGGCCTTTTTTTGTAGTCTTTTCATTTTTAGGATGCTGTGGGCAATATAAATGAAATTACATTCCCCTCCAGTGTATCAGGGGTGAAGCCATAAATCTCGGAAGTAGATATTTCAAAGTACGGGCAAATAAAAATGAAACAATGTGGGGACTGGGGGCAGGTAAGAAATATGTTGTTGGTCATTTGGAAGAACCAGACGTTTATGTGTATTAACCATGAAACAACCCGTCTTTTCTTCATCACTTTTGTCACCTGAACAAAAAAGAATTCAAAGATATTGTGTCTGATCGTATTTATTTTATTATCAGTGCCAGTAGATTGTTTGCTTCTGCTCCATTTCCAAGTACAATGGCTGTACCAATGTGAGTGCACATTACTGAGGTGATGACACTTCCGCAGGTTTGTAGTTCACTCTTTACAGAGAGTTGTCGTCATGTCACTAGTTATGAGTACAGGAGCAGAGACAAGTGAGAGAATAGGAAACAAATGAAAAGAACGTACGGTCGGGTTTGGATCTCGACCATATTTCACATTTAAGTAGGCAAACCAGTGTGAGAGGTGAGCCATCCAACAGTGCTCCAAATCCATTTAGCCTGAGGTAAATGATGAAAATAGGATGCACAGGGCTCCACTCTGCACGCCATTGTCACCCCTGATTCATATTTATGCAGCCTCTAGCATAAAATCAGGTGTGTCTGGGAGTCCGTGTGTGTGTGAGATGTTCTGGTTTTCTGTGGCCTGAGTGTGTGTGAGGGGGTGCACGCACAGAGAAGAAAAGGAGATGATGGTGTTGGGATTTTTTTTTTTTTTGCTACAGGCCATCTAAGCACTTACTGAGAAACTTTCTGAGAAATTTCGCCTCTTGTGGCCTAAGCCAGTGTAAGTGTGTGTGTTTACATGTGTCGTGCAATCATGAATGCACAAATGTTTCTGTGTGTGTTTAAACCAATTAATGACCATCTCCTTGGCTCCTGTGTTCAACAGTCCACCCAAGGCTTTTTTTTTTTGGCAACTGAGTAACTCTGGGTTACCATGAGGGGCTTGTTGCTCATGGCAACTCAGCTGTGCCCACTTTGGTCTGCTGTTTTCCAACTTCAAAAGACATGATCACAGACAGAGTGAAAAAGGAGGCATATTGTGTTCTGTGTAATGTGTTCAGCAGTGAAATATTGATTCAACACCATTAAAACCTCCCAAACAAATTGATACGCCATTCTTCTTTAAGAGCATCGATGACCGACTAGTTGTGTCAGTTCCTAAAGTGGGGGTATGTGAGCGCGCATGTGTGTGTGCGCACGCGCGCCTGCACGTACAAACACAATGACAGCTTTCTTTAGTTCTTGTACAAGCCTCTCTATTATTCCTTGCTTAATGACGCTAATTAGATTGTTCCCTTTAATTAATCTGTCCTTGATTGAGCTTGTGTTTGTCTGTGTGTGAGTACACAGCCGTTCACGTGCATGTGTGTGCGTGTGTGCATACCATTGCAGCCAATGTGGCATGATAATCAAACTGCTAATCACACTGATCCTGATAGTCTCTGAGTAAGTGATGGAAAATAAAATGTCACACAGCCTGTGGAGCTACTTGAATTCTACGTCTTCACTGACCTCAACACAAAGAGCAGGGAAAACTACACATCCACAATTATCAAGGTGAGGAGAGTACAAGTGGAATCCATTACAGCCTCCTAATTACTTGCAAAGGTTGCAATTAGTGAAGTGGTACACTGGGCTTGTGTGAGGAAACATTAGATGGGAGAACCAAAAAAAAATCACAGAAGGATTTGGAGTTGTACCAGCTCTCCTCTTTCTCTAATAAACATGATCAGGCTTATTCTCCCTCTTTTCTTTGTTTCCTCTCAACTGTTTCTTATTTTGGTTTGCCTCAGGCCCTGTGCAGAACCCAGTCCACCTCAGCAGAGAAAATGAGACAATGTTTCTGCCTATTGACTTTCTGTTTTCATTCCATAATTGTTGCCATAAAGCATAATTAAACCTCATTGTTCATTCCTTCATCCTCTCTCCGTTTCTTCACCGCTCTCTCTCTCTCTCTCTCTTTCTCTCTCTCTCTCTTTCTCTCTCTCTCTCTCTCTCTCTCTCTTTTCATGTGTTAGAAAGTAATTATATCTCGATGTGCCTGCGAGACGGCACACTCCTGATCCACTGATGAGAGCAGGCTGGGAGGTTGAATATAATGAAATAGAATACATAACAGGATGTCGGCACACCATAGGCCCGGCCTTCCAGGGACCGCCTACTCAAACAGAAGACACTGAATGCTTCACAGAATTTACTTGGTTTTATTTAAATGCGTCTTTGAGGACACAATTACCACCTCGAGTGAATCCATGGTGTTTGTTTTAACTGCTGCCAGCCACACAAACTGATCCAGAACCTGAGATAATTAAAAACAATGAATCCTGCGCAAGAGGTAAAGTGACATTCACTCCTAAATTTGCATTTATCTCCTTGGAATTTCCTTCCATGTAAGGTGAGCGAGTGAGGCAGGAGAACCTTCAAACCACAACAACGCTGACACGACCTCGCCCCACTCCTGTAGTTTGAACTGCACAAGTCTCCAGAGTGGGAGCATTGTGAGTTGTTCACTTTGTTTGTTTGACTAAAGCACAGCAAGCCCCTGATTTTTTCCAGCAGTCACACTGGTGAAAACAGAAATGGAGCAACACAAAATGTGGCTACGACTGCAAACCCCAACTGAAACTAGAGTCTTGAGGCTGATTAAAAAATGATCATAATATTTTGGCGGGTATTTGTGTTGTGAACACAGTCTGTAACCAAAGAGGTGAACCAAAATATACAAAAAATGTACCAATTTATCAGGCTGCTACAAAAAGAAATGAGAGGAACTCTAATGTGTAGACATTTGGGTTAACCAGAACTGGACCTGTTGCACAGACAGGAAAGGTGCAGCAAGGGTCAAAGGTCAAGTGCATGTCTCACAGACTGTCTCTGATGGCTATAACTGTGTTGGTGTGTGTTGCTCCCAAGAACAGGGAGCTTTAAACACCATCTGTCTGTGCTCACAGACACACACACACACACACACACACACACACACACACACATACATACACATAGATAGGAGGACAGGGTGTGTTGGCTGTTTTCAAGCGTTAAATTTACAGAAGAAGAGAGAGAGAGAGGGTGCAAGAGCTTAAAAGACAAAATGAATGACAAAATGTGAGATAGTTGTGGGAGGTGGGACCTTTGCAGCCACTTCTCTGTCACAGAGCGAAGGAGGCGGCATCACAGCATCAGCATACAAACACCTCGGTAATGAAGCGCCAGCAGTCCTGGGCTCTAACCACACAGACCTATCCATCTCCCCCATGCATTATTCACCGCACATTGCCATTTTACCGCCCAGCGCACCCGCCAAAGATTGGTTCCACTTTTTATTTATCTGTTTTTCATCCCCTCCCTCCTTTCCCTCCTCCTTCCCTTCCGCAGCTTTTCAATTAAATTAAGGCAAGCGCGACACTAAATCCATGCGGCGGAGGCTGCCCACATGACAATTAGACTGTCAGCC
This sequence comes from Caranx ignobilis, assembly GCA_021432705.1. Classification (NCBI taxonomy): domain Eukaryota; kingdom Metazoa; phylum Chordata; class Actinopteri; order Carangiformes; family Carangidae; genus Caranx; species Caranx ignobilis. Next base: position 39,069,244 of record MU269980.1, read on the forward strand.
AGACAGAGAAAGAGGGAGAGACGAGATAGTGAACACAGCCCAGGTAAGTTGGCAGTGCTGAAATTCTCATTTAGGGCAGTGAACCAAAGCCAGACAATATGCCCAAGGCAGCGCTTTGTAGTTCTTTGACAACACATTCTGCTCCGATTACCTACAGCCCCGCATTTAAGGTCAAATTTCAATATTCAGATTTATTCAGATTTCTGTCCAGAAATAACACTAAAGAAATGACAACTAATTAAGACAACTCACAGGGTTGTCAATGGATTAGCATTCATTTCATCCAAGAGAGACTAATGCATGCTAATAAAATACTGTAGATAAAACCTAGATTACATTTTTTTGGCAAAGACTCCATCTGTGATTAATGCTGATAATCTCAAATGAACCTCATAATGGTCGGCAACATTACACCCCAGCTCGGTGGGGGTGCTGCTGCCACTGCTGCTTAAATGTTAATATCAATGCCAAGAGCTGGAAGCATGCCACAGGTGCAGCTAACAGGGTTAATACAGGGCCAGCTGATTAGCGATCGGCTCCAATGTGGGCTGTGTGAGAGAGGAGTGGTGGTTTTAGGCCGACTTTATTAAATGACGGAAGCGAGGAAGCAGTTGCCTCTTGAATTTGAAACCAACAGGATAATAGAGGGAAGTGAGAAGAGATAAGAGTAGATAGGAGCCACAAGGCATGGAATAATGAATGAGGGAGCAGAGGAGAAGGAATTAATAGGAATAATCTCTTTTTTTTTCTTTTTACAACTGATTGAACTGGCCATATTACTTGCTCCCCATCAGCGGTCAGTCAGTCATTCTTACAATATCTCAAGCAACTCGTGATCTCACTAATTTGTTTTAAACACGGCCGTTCTTTTCTCACAACATCGGCGCAGCTGACGCAGAGATTGTTGCTCGCTCCTCCAAGCAATATTTGGCAAATGCTTCCCCTAATTCCCCTCCACAAAAGGAAAGATTCAGCAGAACACCAACCCAAATATTTCAAGAGACTGAATAATGGAAAAACGGCACATTGTTAATTGTCTCTAGATAAACTGGCTTCGTTGCCCATTCACTGCAGCCTGTTTTTGTGTATTAGTGTTTTGTTAAATGGCTCATTTAAATAAAAGTATTGATGCATTTGAATTTCTATTTCGCTGTTGCTGTTGTATGCTGCAGAGAATAAGAAACTGCAATGACTCACAAAATTGTCCAAGCCCTGCTTAGTTACCGTTGCTGTTTGCTGATGTTTGTGTCCCAGCACAGCATGCATGTCACTTAAAATTTAGAGCAAAATTTGAAAACTATTGTTTCCTCAGACATATAAGTACACATTTTTATCCATCTGCTTTCTTCTTATTTTCTTTTTTCCCTGTTGAGTCCCTGTGCTTCCTCAGGAAACACGGTGCGTTCTACTTTATTTCTAAAATTAAAGTTGAATATTTTGGGAAACAAAGCTTTTTGCTTTCTTGACAAGATTTTCAAGACAACAACATCAATACCAGTCTCATGTCTGTGTGGTAACTGCAGCTACTTATCTTAGTCTGGTTCTGGCACCTATACCAGCACCACTAAAGCTGATTAATGAACATACTTTTCCTGTTTGTCTAACCTGTGCAACAACTCAGTTTTAAAAACGCGACATGGTATGGTATCATGAGGTGGGCTATGTGTCGTATTTCTTGGCTGGGTACAGCTACTCCCAGTAGTTTTATCATTAATTAATTAGTGATCTTTCCAGGTGCAGATAGGAAGGTGGGCTAGCTGTTACTCTGCTAAGCTCAGTTAAGCTGGCAGCTGGCTCTATCTCTGTATTCTCATGTACCTCTTGGCAAGAAAGGGAACAGGGGTTTTTCTTCCCCAAATGTCAAACCATCCCTGGCAATGCAGCTGTGATGATCATGAGATACCTTCAGAAGAAGGACTATTGCTCCCTCGGCTTGGGATCCTTAAAATTGTTCCTTAGAGTTGTCAAGGTCTGAGTATAGACGTTCATGTAAGGCACCACAGATACAGGTGGTGTATGACAGATGAAAACAGTCACCAGGGAAGGTTGAAGAAACAGGATGCCGCATTTCTACGAGGACAAAGAAGTGACATCAATCCCCCCAAACACACTTCTGTGTGCAGTGCATGCACATTTGACCTTGAGTGACATTGGAGAACAAATTGCTTTACTTTCTAGTTTCCCTGGCAACAGCTGATGCACATGTAAGTATCTGTGCACCTCTACTCAAACATGTGCATTGTCAAAATGTGGGTGTGTGTTGTCAGCAGCGACAGGTATAGTGAGGTTTCGCCAGAGACAATTGGGAGTCAGCAGTCATTTCAGGGAGACCGCTGTTCCTGAAATGAGCAGAGACAGAACCCAAACCAAGCAATTAAGGAGAAGGTCAGCCTGGATAGATAGTCTCCCATTTCACGAGGAGGAGATGCACACACACGCACGCACGCACAGTAAGTTGAATTACTCAGCTTGTGAGGACACAGAGATAATGTATTCACTCCCTTACAACTAAACCTGAATGAACAGTGTTGTTTAACCTTACCTCAGCCTAATTGCCGCTCTAACCTCATAGCTGAACACAAATGGCACACATTTTTAATTCTTGTCAGAAAAACACTCCCATACATATACTGGTGCGCAGACTTAGACACGGAGCGACAGATAATGTGGTCTCTTAGATTCAGTGACATACACAAGGGCACTCACATGCACACTTACACACACAGAGACGCACATCACTTTTCTACATTTGAAAGCCAGTGTCCCATGTCGAAGGGTAGTTAAGACGGTGACATTTCGCCAGAAGGTCTTTTAATGAGACGTGAATGGTGTAACTGAAGCAGAGAGGAGGAGGGGGTGGGGGTGTGGGGGGGTCCTGCTGTATGCTGCTGCAGCAGCGGCAGTTTACAACAGAGAAAGGGGCAGGGAGGGGTTGGCAGCCTGCATGGGGGTGAAACATGCCACGAGGATTACATGGGAAAGATACATAGACAGACGATCGGCAGAAGAAAGTGGGTTAGTTAGGGATACAGGAGGAGTAAGAAAAGAGTCATTGAGAGGGCGGGAGAACGACAGAGACGGAAAGTGAGAGAGACACTCAGCTGAGCGAGAACACAGAAAAGTCATAACCCAGATTCAATTAACGTCTGATTGCTGTTCTATTGCTGTAATATTACACATCTGAGAGTGGTTTCATATTTCAAACAAAAGCCAAGCGTCAGGCTCATTTATGATCTCCCTCGCACACACACTCATCCTCACACTCGCATAACAAAGACTGAGAAACAGAACAGGCTTCCCAGAGAAAAGAAAGGGGGAAATGACATCAGAATGAGAGAAGTGATGACATCGACAAAAAGTGTGTGTGCACAAGAGAGAGAGACAGAGAGACAGAGAGAGAGGGGAGAGGAGAGGAGAGGAGAGGAGGGGTGGGATTGGATGGGACTCAGTCAACAAGAGTTTTGGAGGGCTGAGTGACAGCCTATTTGTTCGGGATGATGAAGATATTTCCATCCAGGCAGCCATTTGTAGCATTAGTGCCTAGGACAGCCTGTCAAATCTGCTTTAGCTCTCCGTCCTGTCTGTACACTGCTGCCGTCACACACACACACACACATACACACATCAACACACAATGTGGGACTCCTCTTAGACCACAACAGGTGTGCGTCTGTGTGACTGCGCTTATATGTATGTTGTTTTTTTTTTTCTAAGAGAAAGAGAAAGAGAAAGCCAGTCTGCTTCTGCAGCACCATTACCAGCACATCACCTCCAGGCTGAATTATTTCAGGCCAATACACACACACACACACATGTGCACACAGAGTAAATGCATTGTCCCCACCTTTTCTGTGTCGCTCTGCCAGAAAGTGTTATCACCCTCACCCCTCTCTCACAGCTACCCAGTGGCAAAACAGGAACAGGAGGAGGAGAAGGCGTGCGATTTCGATGTAGTTAGCAGGTTGAATGCTGTTAGACTAGCACACAGAGAGGGTAATGTAGTTTGTCAAACACCTCACATCCTTCACCTGTGTAACAGCAGGAAATAGAGCTGAAACTATAATGTCACAGCAGGCTATAAAACAGACGCTGAGGGGCAACAACATCCCGCAGACCCCAAGTCATCAGAAACTGGACATCTGTCACGACACACACACAGACAGTGGAGCGAGGCAAAAATACACATGTGAACACACATACGCACACACTAATTGTCTCTCCCTGCACAGTCATAACTTTGTGAGCACATAAGTGGCTTTTGGGGAGACTTGAGGCAGAGAGCTGAAGACACACACACACACACACTGTCTCTCTTATTTCACTAACACACACATTAAGTGGCGTAGGGGGGACTGTGAACTCTGGATGAACTCGGGGTAAACGAGAGGTGAGAGGCAGTGCCACTCACATGCACAGATGAACACACACATACACACCACCTAGCATTACAACAAAAGCTGTGTGACCTACTACAAAGGTATATAGCATAGATCAAGACAACACACAGATGGTGTTTGACAAATTGGAGCTTAAATGATGTGATCTTAACTTAAACATACATCTATAAACCCAGAAAACACACATTCAGTTCAGCCGTGTGTGTGTGTGTGTGCATGCACATTTGATGTTAGTTCTACGTCAGAATCTCATTAACCTTTTCAGACCTTCCTCCTCAAATACAGTTTGACTGATTGAGTGTTTCTGAGATTCTCTAGTAATTATTGAACAGAACAAGGCTCCACTGTATTCGCCTTACACATAAAATAAAATACTACAAATAAGATATTTTTCATTTTACAATTGGAATACAATCATTCATACATGTGATTGTGGATGAACACATGATGCCGTGAGTGTGGGAGTGGTTGTGCGAAGGGAAATTCTGGCGTGGTGTGGTAATGGTGGTGGGGTTCCCTCTAAAAGATTAATGTGTAACTTTGTGTGACCCTGGCTCACTGCCTCACTAAGTCTCATTGGTAACCTTGGCCTGGAGTGTTCACCAAGAGCTGTGAGCCATGGCTCGTCACACACAAGCACACGTGCACACGCTTGCTTTATACACATACACACACACATACCATATCTACACACAAAAACAAGGCATCTGCCCTCATATGTGCACAGAGATACACATTCATAGATGCCTATACAGATAATTGCCCATCCACGTGCTCCCACACATACTCTTTCTCTCTCTCTCTCTCTCTCTCACACACACACACACACATATATATGTAGGCTAACTGGTGGTTGATCAAGCCAATCTAAATGCTAAACAAGAATCTGTCTCAGGAGTAAACTACTGGCTGGCTGCAGACTCTTCTCTAGAGGCACTCAACAAGGGGACATAAAATTGATGTGCATGTGTGTGCGTGCGTGTGCGTGCGTGTGTGTGTGGAGCTGAGTTCAGTCCCCTTTCATTTTCGAGACCCCAGGCCCTCAGTCACACTGGAAAAATTCTCAGCCACTTGCGAGAAATGATTTTTTTCTCCATCAGTAATTGCAATGTAGAGAAGAGAAAAATAAGGCCAGTATCAAACAAACACACAAAGGCTCAGGGACAAAAAAAAAAAAAAAAAACGTACACAAACACACCACAAGACACAGAATCACATATAAAAGACACCTTGCGGCAGGTAACTCAGCCACAAAGCAATACATGTATGATGATACCACCTTTAAAATTGGCTCCCTGATCCAACAATAAGCCTATGTGATGATTCTATTTTGATAAGCTCAGAAAAGATATGAGAAGTAGATACATGCAGGTGCACCTTACTTTATATTCTGTGTCGTGGCTTTACCTTCCCACAGGCCCACTGCAGATAAGTAAGCCTGCAAATACAAGTTAACAAAGGATTTAAGGGGCATCACAACAAGCTCTGCATTAGCATATTATCTATTATATTATCTAGTGTGACTGCACATGTTTGTACAAACCGCACTCCTAACTGGTCATGTTTTCATCGGTTTGCCACCTCTGCTGCTCCCTCTGCACCTAATCAAAAAGATGCCATGCATTAAAGTCACTGACAAACAATGTGTGGTGATTTACCCACACTTTGAAGTATAGGAGGATGCAGGCAGCGTACACCTGTATGGAAGTGTGTGTGTGTATGTGTGTGCTTTAGCCAATGAGAGTGTACAGAGGACGCCCTGATGAAGATTGACTTGTTGGGTAATGAAAACCCACTGCAGCTCTCCTCAGAGAGACACAGTGAGGGAGAGGAACGAGAGAGCGAAGTAATGAAGTAATGAAGGAGCAAACGGCTCAGAGGCTCGCACTTTGGAGAGAGAGGGCGTCTCTGGGGGGCAGAGGGAAGAGGGGCAGAGACAGAGAGCTAAACAAAGTGTGTGTGTGTGTGTGTGTGTGTGGGGTGGGGGGGGTCACTAGAGACAGATGAGAGAATCTGACTCAGAGAGCAACAAAGGTAGAGGGGAGGAAGTGAGAAGACAGGAGCCATGATGGATGGAACAACATTTGCATGTATTACACATTTGAGACAAAGTGGGCGGAGGGCAGGACACCTGGAGAGCCACTGAGAAGCAAGCTTGTGCACGTCGCTATCTCAGCAGTTGTGGAACAGGTTGTTTCAAAGTTGTGTTTGCTAGTTTCAAAATAGAAGAGAGGGCTCAGGTGTGTCTTGGGCCTTTATTATAAATCCCAAGGCAGCGCTGATCTATAATTCATACCGACAAATGGAGGCACACCAGAAGGAACACAGGATCACATCCACACAAACACACACACAGACACACACACACACACACTTTCAAAGCATCAAAATCCACTGCCACACACACATGCACACACTCTCATTCTTTCAGGCAATCTGTGGAATGACTGTGTCTCTTGGGATGTAGGCTAAACACCTATTGCTATGGTGATGGAGCTTAGGTTCTATCCAATGAGACAGAGATGATATATAGAGAGGTTCATCCTTCATGGATGGCCATGAGGGGAAAACAGCATCCAAATAACACCAGCGCCTGAATGGCCTCGGGGCCTTTCAATTTGAGGGAAATTGTTGCTCACGGCAGCCGACGAGGATATTTGTCACGTCACTGGACGATCCAGAGCAACAGATCACTATCGATTGGACCGTTCGGGGGTTTTTATGTGACAGGGCTCAGGGCGTTGCCATGTGAACGTCACCTCGGATGTGCATGTGAGAGGAGAAACAGGGGTAAATGAACCTAAATGCTGATTATGCTTTTTCATTACTGTCAATACTGTCCAAACCCATTCCCTCAAACAGAGACGCACAGAGCCAGGAGGTGTGCAGATCATGTGTAGGTCGATGAGCAGCTTGTATATGTGAATTTGCATTGGAGTGTGCAATTAGAGACATATCTTGGATCAGTGTAGCACAAGTGTCTGTAGGTATTAGGTTCTCTGAAGTCTTAGGATTACCATCCAGCATCTTTTATTCCATCCTGCTCTTCAGGGTGAGAGAGAAGCCAGGGATCGGGGAGGGGGGGGTGCGTAAAAAGAGGAGGGGAGGAATATGATTTATCCCTCACGCTACTTGATGAATCTGCTCTGGGTGGCTAAACTATTTATGAGCCTCATAGCTAAATTCCTCCATGCGTCTCTTTCCTTTCTCGCCTCGGAACCCAAATCTAATTCGGCCTGGCGAAATACACACATACACGTGCATATCAGTTTGAAGTACACATACTTAACACAAAGTCACCAGAATTTACACACATCTACACACACACACACACGCTTGCACAATGATTAGCATTTGTGCCCGCTTGTACACAAATCCATATTTCATGAGGGGGTGGGGGGCTGAAGTGTTTAGTGCGGCAGGTTTGGCTCTTGTGAAGACCAAAGACCAGCACGGAGACAAGATGAGCAGAGATCCTATTATCTTACCATGCCAGGGCCTCTTCTCTGGGTGATTTCCATCTCTCTTTAGGAGATATTGGAGGATTTGGAACTGCTTTGTTTACCAAAGAAAGCAGGTCTCAAAACATTAGAAAGTGTGCTCTTTCATCTGTGTACAAACACTAAATGGCACTTCGCACTCTGTGAAATTAAAATCATTGACAGTGTGGAATATTTATGAGCCTGCTGCTTCAAAATTTGGGTATATTCATTGGCATAGCGCTTGCATATATCTTCTTTTTTTTTGGTCAATGTAGCAAAGCTGGAAAGTCTTGGCACCAACAAATGGAAACCAAAGACAAGAATTTTAAGTGTGTCTGGCTGATAGGTAGTTGCTGTGAGTGAATTTGTAAAGTTTAGGAACAGCTCCTCCTATGACACTCGTGATCCAATCAAATGTTGCTCCTGTGTCCATGCTGGTGCCCCTTAGAATTGATATGGTACAATAATTGAAGGTTTTGGAGAGAGAATCAAGAGAATCTTGAAAGTGAGGAGTACACTCCAGGTTAGTGCGACCATGTTAAGACATTACTGAACGGTGTACTGTAGAGAACTCAACCGCAGCAATGGTGCTCCGAGATCAACTGTAAGTCAGCTGGAGGTTGATTTAGTAGATTTTCCCACGCCCTTGGCTTTGTAGATAAGCAGCGGCTCTAATGCAGCATGCAGGCAGCACTACAGATCAATGTGCAACAATAATACATACCAAAGAGCTTCAACATCCATTTCATAATCTCCTAATCAGCTCAAAATCAAAAGCATGCTGTGAAAATGTAGCGGGAGTGTGGTGTATGCTTGTGATCAAGATTAGTTTGCTTATCTTGTAGAAAATAAATTTACAAAGCTGTTTTTATTGCAAAAAGAGATCTGAGAGCCGAGGTTCAGACGGAGACGTGCGACCCAGAATTGTAATCGGTGAAACAAAAGGGGGCTGAGCAGTTGGTTCCTGGCTGAGCACTGTTGAACACTGTTGCTTTGTCCAAGAATGACTGTAAATGATTGTAAATCAGCCTGAATAAACACCATGTCTTCTTGATTGTCCTTAAGGAATAACTCTAAGGGTATATTGCTGCTCATGCATGTAGTATTTTATCAACATTATTAACTATGACAAACTTACTTTCAATATTTTTCACATGCAGTGAAGGACTATTGAAGTTTCTAGCCGACAGAATAAAGCATATAAACTTTGGACATTCTTGTTGGACTCTGATGGTTGTAACAGCTCCGCATCTTGTGACAGAAAAGAACTACGACAATAAGACTAAGTATGTAATAAGATGGCATTATCCTTTAACTCTTGCTTAGACAGATCTGATAAGAAATGTTAAACATACTAGGAAATACACACAATGGCTTGCAGACTTAGCAGAGAAGATTAATAGCAATCTCATATACAGTATGTACATAGAGCCACCAGGTGATTAGGTTATCTTAGCATGAAGACTGGGAGCGGGTTGTGCAGTGGTAAAAACATACAACTTCCAGCAGCTCCAAATCGTTTTCACATGAAGACAATTAACACATGTATTTTGTTTTGTTTGTTTAATATGGAAGGGAAATTAAAAAATATATATATCATTTTTGTGTTTGTTTAAATTATTCTGAAACTAAACACTTAATTTGCAACACTATGTAGTTTCTGAACACGGATTGTCTAAATATTGAAGCGGTGTTGTAAAATTTTCAGAGTCAGTCAGAGTTACAGGGGGAGTCGGATTTTGTTCAACATCAAGCTCGAGCCCAGTCTCCCTGCTCCTCTCACCTGCACATGAACAACCTGCGCTGCACGGGATGCTCATGTATTGTGTTCGTCTCAAAGAGCTTTACACAGCATCATCACAACATCCTCTGCCCTTAGACCATCACACTGACTGAGGAAAAACTCCAAAAAAAACCCTTAACAGGGAAAAAAACAGGAGAAACGATACAAGAGATCCCTCACCGTGCAATAGATGTTGTGTACTGACAAGAAAACAGTTTACAACATGGAATATGGGATAAATGGGGATCGTTCAGTGAACGAGATGATGAGGGCAGCTTCTGGTGGGCAGGCTGGGCCATAGGGAGAGCAGGCCGGCTTAATGGGAGCACTGGTTGGCTTTAACAAGTGCTGGTAGGTGCCTATTTCATCAGTACAGGGCTCCAGACTAACATTTTTTACCAGGAGCACGGTGGCCCCTAACTAGGCGTGCATGCAGAAAATTTAGGACGCACACTGTAAATCGACTTGCAAAGCAAATATTCTCATTTCCTTTTCACACATTGGCCTGCCACCTGTAATGACAGGTACCAGATTCTTTGAGTCAGCCCTTCCATGTTTCACCAGTGTTAAAAAAAAGGCAAAAGGTAAAAATTCACTGGTTGCACATGTGCACATATAAAACATGTACTTGCACTGTCTCAATATGTAGGGGCAAAATGCCCAGTCTGGAGCCCTGCGGTAGTTGCCCCCCACACACACACACACAGACCTTCTGTCTTTAAGCTTAACAAAAATAATTGGATGCTTCAATCTTCAAATTCTTCTCGGCTAAGTATTTGAAAGAAAGCCAGCGTGTATTATTTCCCAAATGTCGAATTATTCTTTCAAAGTTTGGAAAAGTTTCAAAGAAACACCTAAACTGTCAAAAATGAGGTCCATTTTATACGAATAGCAGAGGGTAGACTGGCAGAGGTGTGAGTCAGAGCTGCAGCCAAAATTAAAGAAAAAGATAGAGATGAAGAAAAATTACAGACATGGAGAGATTTAATGTGGCCTGCTGTGTAATAGAGGGGCGGGGGGCTTGTGGAAGGGCAGAAAATGATAGCGAGAAATAGAAAAGGAGAGAGAGATGGAGTGGTCGCAGAGTGACTGGATACACGGGAAAAAAAGGAGTGAATTAGAAGTGGCAGACAGAGGGAAAATGACAGGGCCAGGGGAAGGTGAATGGCTATTCTCAAAGTGCATTGATCATGTGGAGAGGTCATTACGGCCAAAGGAGACAGACAGAAAGACAGGAGAACAGACAGGCAGACAAAATGGCCGATATCGCCCCTCATTTTCTCCCTTTCCCTTATCTCTCTCTCTTTGTGTCTTCATCTACACTCCACTCTGAAGCAGGTTTTCAGGGACACTTGGCAGGTTGTGAAACGTGGTGCTGAATTTCAATCAGTGCTGCCTTAGTTAATACATGAGAGCGTAGAGTAAAGATTGAGTAAATCATTCAACCAGAATTCAATTTCTACTGCTCGGGCCTTGTTTGTACATAATCACAGCTTTGAAGCTAAAGGGGGAAAAAAAAAAGCTTAAAAAAGAAAAACAGGTGAGCGAGTAGAAGAGCGTGAAGGCCGTCACAGCCGAAAGAGAGAATGGACTGAGACAGGGAGGGTGAAGGCGGAGAGAGGAAAATGATGGAAGAATGATTTGTCGTAGTAGTGGGTTTGAGAAGATGAAAGAGCGGTAAGCGAGGAAGAGGAGGAGCTACTGAAGAAGGAGGAGCGGGAGGAATGCAGAGAAGAGTAAACCGTCACAGACTGGCGATCCTCGCCTTTAAAAGGCTACCATCAAACAATTATCTGATTCTGAGGGGCGCTTTTTTGCTCCCTCCAACTCCTCACTCACCATTTCCCTGTCATCCTACCCCTCTCCTCCTCCTCATCATCACACCATCTTGATGCCTGTTTGTTTCTCTCTCTACCTGTCTTCTCTCTCTCTCTCCCTCTCTCTCTCCCACCGGAGCATTTGTTTGTTTGAATCTCAAATATTCTAAACGAAAGGGTGTTGTTTTATTTGACAGGTCGGGATTGCTTGCAGGCATGCTGTGTGCATAAACTCAGTGTGTGTGTGTGTTTGTGGAGCGTGCATGTGGCACACAGTGGTGCATGGCAAAGAGGTAATGAATTCCTCAGCGAAGCAGCGACACACAACAGCTTGCAGATCAATTTTTAATAAGAACTCTGCAGTTCACAAGCCGCGCAAAACTGTGTGTGTGTGTGTGCGTGTTTGATAAGAGCTCTGCAGTTGGGCTTGCAAAGTAATAAACATATTGTAATCAGTGGCTTCTGACCGAAAAACCTAATCCCTGCGTCTGAATGTGTGTGTGTGTGTTTGTGTACTACCTATGCGCACCTACTGAGAGAGAGGGATCAGCTCGCCGCTTCAGCTCTCTGTGGAATATGACTGAGGATCATTTGGAAAACCGGCTGATCAACAAAAGGTGACGACGCTGCTTGCATTTCATGTGCAAGGAATGTTACGACAGGTAAGTCCAAGGTGCCCTGAGAGCTCAACACACAGCAACGTAAGAGAACACAAATTCAGAAAACAACTTCATCGATTGAACAACACATGCCCTGCTAAAACTAAACGACATAAGGGAAGCATTTGTGGGGACACAAAAAAAAGTCAAGAGGCTAAGCTATCAGAGCATAATCGCAATTATGTCTGACTCATGCGATATTACCGTCATAAAGCAAACAAACCCAGCGTACTCTCAAACACCACTAACGTGTCCTAAGTTGGGTCCGTCACGTCTTTGTGTGGCCACAAGCACACGTGTTGTGAGTTTTGTGCATGTATTATTGTAAAGTTACAGTGTGTGATTTGCAGCCGTTGTGAGATTTTGCAGAGCGTTTGAGCGTCTGCAGGTGTTTTCTTAAGCTGCAGTGTGTTGGGCTCCGTACAAGTCAGACCATTTGAGTTGTTGTCAGAGGCCTAAGTACAGTACCATCTGCAGTGTGCAAGATTCAGAAATGCAAGAAATAATTAGATTTCTTCTGTGGAACATCTGATGATAAACATTTGTACAGTATATTCATATAGATGTGAAATTTCCTAATTCCAGGTTCTGATATTTAAGGACCAAAATACAATGTAATAAAAAAAAATATAAGAATATTTGAGATATATTCAAAATGCAACAATAGCCCCTTTAATCACAGTATCTGACATTAACATGAGGTCACCATGACAACCCCAGAAAACATTTTTTGTATGTAAAAAAGTAAGTGGATATCATGTATATGTTCCATCCATCTCTTTTCCCCAAAATCTAAATGCACACTCCACAACATAAGAGAGGTGTGAAACACGTCCACTGGTGAATGGGAGCAGATCTTTCATTTTCTATAAGGCATCATATTGTAGAGCATTTCCCTTCCAAAACATGGCTTTCAACTCCTGGGACACAGCTAACTACTATTTTCACTTTCACTTTTTTTCTTTAATAACACTATTCATCCCCTGGTCGACAAAATCTCAGGAAAAACATTCAAAAGGATTTCTTAGCCTCATGTTCACATCTTAAAATGTGTTATTTGGTTCAACCAATGTTTCAAAAAGCAAAGAAATTCAATTTACCAAATATAAGAATGAAAAAACCTGGAATCTGGAACGTGAGGAAGATGTTATTTTTTGCTTTAAAAATGTTAATGTTCTTGTCAATTAGCTCTTAATCTAATGGACTCATTCAGCTTCACTTTTAACAGCCCCACCAGTTCTTCTGTCTTGATTCCCATTCAGGTAAGCTGTTAAAAACCCTTCTGACTAGTTTGCTAATGCTGCTGTCAACCTATAGCATCCGGGCTTCTATCACAAATTTAGTCTGAAAGGTAAAAATATTGAAATACTACTGAATCCTGACCTGCACGCCTGGAGGCCACTGGCGCCTTCATAACTACCACCAACATCATATCGCATTCAGTTTCGACACGAGCAGCTGAGCAGTGACTGAACCTCTTGAACCTGTCTGCGTCTTTTTTTATTCACAGCCACATACCAGACTGTCGGAGAGGGGGACTTGTTCATTGTGCTACAGAGCCAGTGCAGGGTTCCCACTTCTGTGCATAATACACTGTTAAATTCACTATCTTTCAGTGAGGGGGGTTGTAGAACTATATCGCCTACTTATTCTGTTCTTCAGCATTTCTATGTTATATTTCTTTTTAAAACTACTACTAACTAAAACTACTACTAAACTACTACACTACAATTCAGAGAGATAATCTGACTTTTTAAGTTTCTGGTTTGTGGCCCTTTACACATAATTTGTCCATGGGTTTTATTAGTTTAACTTATAACACCACAATATAAAACACCTTGCTCTGAAAATGCAGGCTTACCTGTGGTTGCTATAGTTTTTCCATTAGTAGACTATGGAGGCTGAGCCTTCAGCCATCAGGCTCCTCTCCTGTGGAATCAGCTCCCCAGTCTGGGTTCAGGAGACAGACACCCTCTCTACATTGAGATTAGGCTTAAAACTTTCCTTTTTGATAAAGTTTTAGTTAGGGCCGGCTCAGGTGAGCACTGAACCGTCCCTGAGTTATGCTGCTATAGGCCAAGGCTGCTGGGGAACTCCCCATGACACACACACACTCTCTCTCCCTCCCTCTCTCCCTCTCTTCCTCTCTCTCTCATTTAATCAAATATCGTTATTATTATTATTATTAATTAGTGCCACTATCATTGCTGCTGTACATATTTACAAAACTATTGTGCCTATAAGTATCACTATAATTAATATCATAATTACAACCAGTCTGACAACCACTTGAAGACAACTCTATATACATGTACAGCTGCTCCTGGTCCCTCTTCCCTCTCCTCCCACTTGTCTCTCCACTCACTCCAGCCAGTCAGGCCAGATGGCCTTCAGCTGATCTAGTTCTGTCAGACAGTTCTTCCTCTCCACTTTTCGAGTGCCAAACCTTTGCTCATGGTTGGAGCTGTGAGGTTCTCTCTGTTATTCTGTCAGGTCTTGACCTCGCTCGGCAACGTGTCCTGAGATAATGCATGTTATGATTTGGTGCTATGTAACCGAAAGCATATTGAATTGAATATATATAATACAATATCAGTTACAGGGGCCATTTTTCCTCAGGACAACTATCAGCAACTAGCAATAGTCTTCCTCAGTGAGTGAGCTATAACAAGTTATCAGAGTCAGAGTAATGGGCTCCAACTAGAAAGACGGACTTAACATTCAGAGCACACCTCTGAAGTGTAAGAATAAGCCCACGATAAAGCCAGGTGACTGCAGGGGAGGCGATTCACATTCAAGCCCAACATGGCCCCTCTGTTCACATCCATTATTCATGAGTCCTTCCTGCCTGCCTCATCGGCTGGCCTCCTGGTCGAGCCTTCTCCGCCTCCTACACTGTATCACACCTGAACTGGCCGTAAAAGCCGTTATTCACTGAACATTAGAGGGATTGGATGTGGGCTAATGCTGAAGGGGAGGAAGAAAAGGAGAGGTGGTCAAGGTTATTAAATATGGAGCCCCGATTTGAGGTGTTCGACTCATGAATCACCCCGAGCAAAAAGAGCACAAGAGGGATGACCCTTATTCATTTGGCTGTTTTGCTCCTATTCCTCCTGCCTTTAATCTCTCTCTCCCTCTCCCCCTCTCTCTCCCCTCTCCCTCTCCCTCTCTCTCCTTCTTGAAACACCTGCAAAATAACAATTCTTGTAACTTGCACCCTTCCTTCTTTTAAACACATGCACACATAAACTTTCTAACAGCTATCAGCATAAAAAGTAATTTAACCCTCATGCCCACGAACATTGATCTCCACTGACCACTGACCTCCCATTGCACTTCAGTGCACTAATAACCAGGTTATTGTGCTGAAACCACTGTAAGACTTTGCTGCAAATTCTCGTATCTTATCTAATATCTGCTCTACAGTGGATACATAACAGTGCTACTAACGGATACTTGTCCTTGAGAAGCTGAATGACAAAGGCATTTTTGAAAGGTGTTAAGCTCTTTCACAGTATGAGAGGTTGGCCCTGATATGTCCCCATCAGAAGACTCATTACCCTGATTGCTTGTTACCATATAGGCCTTTACACCACAACCACAGACACTTCATCAAGCGGTCAGATTAAAAAGAAAAAAAAAAAAAAAACCCTCCTTCATCAAGTCCCTGTGGAGCATGAGGAGCACTGATGGTCACTTTATGCAGATACAGTTCAGTATAAAGCTATCAGAAGAGTTCATCACATAAACAAACGCAGGGAGGGGCACCGAGATGCACAGCTAATCACTTAGAGCAGCAAGAATAATTGGCCGACATTGATTGTGCTTATCTGGCCCTCCATAAACTCAGCTCCAAAGTGCAATGTTTGTGTCTGTGCGTTTGTGCGTGTGTTACCTCCCCTGAGTTTTGATCTATTTGCATAATTAATCTGTTTGTCTTTGTATGGTGAGGCAAAAGGTCAGCACAAATAGAAAGACATTTCAATTTCACTTTGAATTCCCTTCCTTCAATCCCACATTGAATATGGAATGGTATTAAAGTCTCATTTTAAGAGATCTGCCCATCGTTCCTCTCTGTTATAATAACATCATGCTCAGCAGAGTAACTGCTGAGAGCCGCAAATATGACAGCATCTTAAAAGTTTTGATAGGACAGCAAATATGAGCAGTCAGATCATAATAACCAAGTGTTATTCATCTTTCTCTCTAATCTGTGAGTACTGCAAAGTTACAATTCATTAGTTTTTCATGAAATCATGTCATATTTTTGGATACTATTTCAGATTTCAGATTTTTTTTTTTTATCAACACCATTCAGTGTATTTACATCCACTAATTACCTCACTATAGTTTTCAGTGTTAGTGGCAGGGTCATCTATTCTTGTGCTGGACCCACATTGCTTTACATGCATCAAGGGCTCATAGTAAACCACCGATGCATGTAATTCAGCATTAGTGTTGAGCTCAGCTCGCTGTTCACTGTTTACCATTGTATCTCAGCTGTGTATTAAAGGGGCCCTTTCCTGTAAGCAAACAAAAGTTATTCAGTGTTATTCTTGAAACTACTCTCCTTGTCATTTGAACATGTCGTTTCCTTCCTCATAAAACATTTGTAAAGCTACTTTTGTATCCATGTTTACTGACATGCACTCTTCTTCTTCCTCAGTGCCTTTGCAGGAGTATAGTGCAGCACATCACCTGTTCATATGAGGAATAATGTGACATATTGGTAATACTGTTATTGACAAAGCTGTGTGTCTGTGTGTGCATGTGCGTCCTCATGCATGTGTATGAGATAGACAAAACAGAGACCCACACATAGAAAAACAGCCCCATTGCACCACTAGAGATTTTATTGTCGAGCAAATATGTTCTACTGCTGCTGATTCATATGGATGGCTTTTATTGTTAGGTAGTAACAGGAAATGTGATGTATTGATCATTGAATTAGAGAGGACAGTGATCAGTCCTAAAATCCTGCTGTTAGAGTTATCTCCAGTATCTATAGTAAATGCTCACAAGGCTTGTTGAAAATACAGGTTGTATTGTGTCAATGTGGGCAGACTGTAACTGTGATACACGATTTTAGTTAGAACGGTCATTTTTTGCTTTCATTGTCACTTAGAAAAATAAAAGTGATTGATTTCTGGTGGTGCCTCTGTAGCAACACAACACTTTATAGTGCTAACAATGCACAACAATGTTGTGACACATTTTACCTTTATTAAAAAATATTGCAGCTCCCGCACTGGATAATGCACTGGACCATACTGCTACTTTGATCACATTGAGATTAATTGCACAGCCCCAACTGGAATGATAAATGCAGAAAAACTCACAGAATTTTGTGATTTGTGTGGTGGACTATGGATGGTGGTTGGTGGGGGGGTGCAGGGGATTTTGGCAATAGTGTGTCTATTGAGTTGGCAAAAGAGTGGTGGAGCCTCATGACTTAAACATGAAGTTAGTGTAAGAAGTGTGTGAGCAATTTGGAGTGCATGTGCACGGCACTTTTCATTGAGCTGAGAAAGGAACCATGTTAAACCCATTACAACAAACAGTGCACCCATAAGATTGCACTCCTCTGTCTCTAACTGGGTCAGTATTGACTTCACTCTTCTCAATTGCTGGGTCCGAGTGTAAACACAGAGGCAACAAACACACACCTCCCTGCATGTGTCGTTTACAACCTAACAACCACCTGTGTAATTCTCTCTGTCTCAGTACAGTGGTAATGGTGGGGAATTGCTGCAGGGCTGCCCATCACTGGGCCGACTCTGTGCCAGTCCAACAGATTCCCTGCTGAGTCCAACCCAAACATCACATCAAGATGCTGCATTGGTATGGGCACATTGCTACTGATCCAGAAAGTCCACTTCAAATAAAACATGATTCTGAATGCAAAACATCAAGTCTAAGACTGTGTACAATATTTCTAATTACATAAAATAAGGAACCACTGGAGGTGTTATTTGTTTTGCACATCCATTAGATTGGGGCAGTGAAATATGTGAGCTCTAGTGAGAAACAAGCAAATGAATTTGTTACATAGAGAGACTCAAACGTGGGAGCAAGTAAATCTCATCATGTATTTGAAAATCATCATCAGAATTCCAAACAGTTTTAAGAGTAATTTGAGCTTTTCAGCAAGATCAATTCAACACCCCTTGACGAAAAAAAATCATTTTAGAAGAGGGATCTCTGTGCCTAGACTTCAGATTGCTGTTTGCTGTTGCTTTTTTCCTGTCAGATGAAGTATGAGCATTATAAGTGTGTCTACATAGCTTACCATAGCTTACATATTTGTGTAAGTGCCATCTTGTATTAGCTTCTCCCCTTAATGCCACCCAAACTACAAATACTGGTGATTTTAAGTTAAGAAAAACCTAGAATTGAATGATTACCTTTGACTCCAAAAGCCTGATTCAACTCAAATCTAAAGGGTGAAGAGATCATGTATAATAAATCTGCCGTACAGGAAAAGCATCTACTTTAACCTCTGACTGCTCTCCTGTCCCTGCACCATGTACGAGCTTGAAAACATCAAGGTGAGTGTTATAATTACACCAGCCTGTCCTGTCTAAGATGCTGAATCCAACATTAAGTGCCTGGAGACAGCAGGATAAGAGCCCTCAGAGGGACTGTTTAATGTAGATGTGGTTAGGTCGGTTAGTTGCTGTCCACAATGAATGTAAATGCACACATGTCAACATATGTAATGCGGTATATGCGCAGACACACACGCTCAACTTCTCTAAAGACACATGCAGTGTATACTACATGCAGACAAACCCTGGGGGCAATCAGCCAAAGGTTAGCTTGCTGATTTAGCTGTAAGCAACTAAAAATAAATACATAACAGCTGTGAGCACAGTGAGACACGATTCTTGATTTGTACCTCTGATCTCAACTTTTAACAAGTACAGCACATGTTGATTTATTGTGTTGCATTAAAAATAGCAGGAAGGTCCGGGAGCGAGGATATACGGTATGGCCACAGACACACAGGAATACGTTAAGAGACATTTTTCATTTTGCAATTTGTGTTGTGACAGCTTCTCTGCAGCTGGTTATGACCTGAATTAACTGAACGTTTCACACGCATGCACGTTCTTCAGATTTGTCTTTCGCCGGATGTCAGCGACCGTGAGTTGACCCGAGCACCATGGGAATTTTTGGCTCCATGCTGAAAGGGCAACATAGATCTGTCTGTTAAACACAGAGACAGACAGACACAGACACACACTGTGCACATTGCTTATCATTCTTTCCTCTCTCTCTCTTTCAGAGACAGGCAGCGCCCACCTCCTCCAAACCAACAGCACACATCTAGTTGTGGTTTCATTTTCTATGTGGGGAGCCAATTGCAAAGTCCTTCATCTTACATGTGCATTCCTAATACAGCCACACAGAAGATAAGAGCAGAATAGCTTAGTAGGGCCTCTGCCTCCACTCCCTTCATCTTGGTACAATTATCATCTAATGTGACAGGTGACATTTTCTACCACACTGGGCCGGCCTCGTTCAGAATTCAAATGCATGATAATAGAGTGTAGCTGAAAGAGAGCATCTACTTCTGTCTGCACTCTCGAACACTTTGCATCTGGGCATCTTTTCAGTGGCTTTGTGGATGTCATGTGTATTTGCATGTGAAAAACAAAAGACGGGGTAATGGAGGGCTGGGTTGCAAAATGGTTTTTAGACAAATTTGAATGAGGCAATCAAAGAGGAGAAAATATCTCTCTGTCAACGGTCCTTCTGTTGTTGGAGCCCTTGTGGAGAACATCTGCTATTTTGAAAAACAAATTAAAAACAGAAACAAAGAGGAAGACTGCTTAAACCAAGAATCCACTCACTTGCTGGAACACCAAGCACTTCACACACTGCGCTGCATGTCTTTATATAGTGAAGGGCAACTTGTCATCTTCAAGCAGGAGCGTCGGTACCATTAGCAAAAAACAGCCAATTAAAATCCGGATATGCAAATGTACGGATGTTTCAATTATAGCAATATAAACTGGCTTTTTCCAAAAGCTGCTGTTATTAGCAGATTGTCTATATGTGAGCTTTCAGACTCTCTCTCATTTCATACTGCAGTTTGAGCCATGTAAATGTGCACAGTGGTTAACAAAGCAGAACAGACACCGTTTGAAGCACACAGGTCTCATTATCCCTCAACACACAGGTCATCTCTCTTTCTCACACACACATCAACGTATGCACTTCCTATTATTGAAACAGAAGTTAGCGAGAGGGAGGGGACGGCACGAGAGAGTGACAACATGTGAGAGCAAAGAAGAGAGAATGCAAATGTGAAAGCAAAAGAAAGTGAGGTGAGGCAGGGTTCACTGTACAAGCAAGACACCCTCATTACCACATAATCTCTGAAAGGAAGTGAAAAGAGAAAGACAGCAAAGGGATGACAGAGATGGAGAGTTGGAGGAGATTCGATTTGCATTGATGAGGTGTCACTGGTGCTCAATGCTAGTTGTTTAAACCTGCACCT
Source organism: Caranx ignobilis (assembly GCA_021432705.1). Taxonomy (NCBI): domain Eukaryota; kingdom Metazoa; phylum Chordata; class Actinopteri; order Carangiformes; family Carangidae; genus Caranx; species Caranx ignobilis. Next base: position 39,089,888 of record MU269980.1, read on the forward strand.
GGGGTTGGGAGGCACAGGAGGAGAGTGAGGGAGTGCAGGAGGAGGGGCGGGGGGCAAGAGGCTGAGGCAAAAGATTAGAGGTGAGAGGGACAGGAAAGGGGAGAGACGGACAAAAGTAGAGAGAGAGAGAGGGCAAGAGGTCTCGAAAACAGTCGTCATTAGCAGGCAGAAGACAAGCTCCAAGAAAGACAAAGACACACACACACAGACACACAGACACAGGGCTTCTCAGTAGGCTAAGCACATAGTCTTGATAGTGCATCGTAATTAATATTTCATAGGCTGTCTCCTGCAGGTGAAGGGAAATGAGGACTAGATCGAGAGTCGTATAGGAAAAGATAAAAGCAGAGAAAGAAAGGCAAATAAGCAATGGATTAGTTTATGTATGCATGTGCAAATACGTTTGTGCTCACTGCCGTTAATTGTTTTTATGTACCTGTGCATTTCTGTGTGCATGTACGGATGTGTATGATCAGCAGCAGTCGGACTGGTGAACTATTTTAAATAAGTCTCTACAGTGTAAAAGGCAACTTGTGGCAAAACCGTTGAGATGAATGAAGTGAAAAGTTAAAACACATTACTGTTGGTGTTTAAGCTTCACGGTGGAGCATGAAAAATTGAGACATTGATTGATATTTGCAGCAAATTACTTCATGATGAGGACAGCCACACAACCACAAACAGCTTTTTCCACCTGACCTTACACTGCAGCAGGTTTAGCTGCGGGCGTTTTGTGTCAGTCAGTCATCCGAGTGAAAACAGGAGTGTAAATAAGCATATAATGAAAAACAAGTTGGCCACAGTGCCACACGAGGGCCTGGCCATTCCACGACGGCTCCCGCCAGTGTTTCCAGACCCTTTTTTTTAAGCGTATTGTCTGTTGTAGTTCCCCAACGGCCACTCTCCTCCAGCAGCATTCATGAAAGATTGACACGGTAGAAACTGGCTGAGTGGCATGAGGTCTCTGGAGCCGCTTAGATCAATGGGCGTCCTCCGAGCATTCCCCCGTTTCGAGAGGCACAGCGACCAGAGAGGGAGGGGGAACCAGATTACCATAACATTAATAAAACAAACTGTAATCTGAAACAAGAGCAAAAACAAAAGGCTGCATCCGTGTTTTCCCCCTGGAAGAGGCTGCGCGACAGTCGCTGTGTGTCGCGCACACACACACACTTTGCACACACACATACATGCATAGTGGGATGCAGCCATGCTTGTAATGGCATTGTTCCTTAGAAAGGTTAATTCATCCCAGTTCAGCATGCTGTGATGGAGGGAGGAAGAGAGGGAGGTGAAAGAGAGATGAGCGCAAGCCGCAGAAGAGAGAACAAATGTCAAAAGAGGGAAGGAAGTACAGCCATGCACAAGGTGGGAAGAAGAGACATAACTGAATGAAGGCAAGGAGAAATTGAGAGATTAAGGAGGAGGAGGCAAGGAGTCAATAGACAAACAGCAAGTGCACAGAATGAGACAAGACAATGCAGGAGGGTCGGATCAGGTGCAATATATTATCAGAGGTTTTGTCATTCACACACTATTAAATCAGAATCTCATCATTTTCCACATTTCAAGTAATTTTATGTTGTGTTGATAGATGGATTAAAAAAGTATGAGCTTGGTGAAACCGACGCAGCGACCTTGATTAGATTCTATTAAAGACTTGTGAGAAAAATCTCATATGTTTCTTTCAAAAGCTTTAAGATCTCAGCAGGCAGGCCTCCTCATTATCCCAAAAACTAAGACTAAACCCTCAAGAGTTTTCCTCCGATGCAGAAGCTTCTGCCATTAGAGAGTGGTTCTCCCGTGAGCTTCATAAAAAATCTAAACAAAGTGATTACTCCTACTTTAAAGCTCCATTTTTAAATTGCTTTCTGTAATTTTGCTGAGACAAAAGAAAACAAGTGAGAAAATGAGTGGAATTTGTGAACGTTGGTCAGGTTCTGGTGTTTGGTGTTACATACAGTGTTTCACCACTGTCTATTTCTTACAAAGAACCTACCCATCTATCCACCCTGATCCCATCCATATCTGTGCAGGAGGTTATTTTTTTGTTTGTTTGTTTGTTTTGGGGGGGGGGGGGTTATGCCTTTAATTGATAGGAAAGCAGAAGAGAGACAGGGAATGGGGAAACAGCAGCAAACACACAGCAATGGCCACCGGTGGAATCGAACTAGGGCCACTGTGGTGAGGACAATAGCCTCTGTCAATGGGGTGCCTGCTCTTCCCACTGAGCTATACAACCGCCACAGGAAGTCTATTTTTAAGAAACAATAGCCAAGCTTCCCACAGGTGGTTGCCTCACAGTGTCATTAAAACATCGGTCAGCTCCATCGCAGTAGCATAAAGCATGATTGCTCTCTGTGTTGTAGCCTGTTGAGCAGCTCTGAGCAGGCATGTAGCGGTTACCGCAAACCTTAATCATGTCTGACAAAAGAACTGCAATGAGGATCAAGCACATCCCTTAGAGAGTTTCTTCTCCCCATTTCATGCACAAAAGCTGAGTAACTGAAATCTGATTTGCACATACAGTATGAAGACAAGCATTGCTCTACCTCCCAAAATGCAGACACGAAGCTTACACTTGGGGCTAGAACAAATATAGAGCCCACATATTAGGAACAGAGAGAGGGGTGAGACAGGCCTCTTGTGGTCCAGTGGATCCACTGTGATCAGAAGGCAAATGAGTGCATCTTCATTGCGATTCAGGGCTGTTGTTGTGTTTTGATAGTTTTGTGGGTCCTCTGTTGTGACTGCAGCATATGGTCTGGCTTAATCAAGCAAACTATTCCCTCCACCCTTCTCGTTAAACATTTCCTAATGACGATGAGTCTTCCTTCACACAAACACACAAAAAATAAAATCAAATTATTATTCAGGCGATGGGTCCAAACACAAACCAGTGGGTCGGTGGCATTTACTTAACTAACTTGGCTGGTATTTACTCCCATCACACGGGGGACTTGTGGAAGACGAGGCAGATGGTGCAACTAATTGTCTGAGCTGGATTCCATTTCGTAGCCGTGTCTGACTTAATTTTTATTTAAGAATCACATGTGTAACAGCCATAAATGACTTGGAAAAGACATGTGACAGAAATGAAAAAAAGTCATTCCAAGGAAACGTAAATTACAGAAGCTCGAGCCACTGCGCAGTCACCATCCATGTCTTTGTCTAATGCTTTATAATGGAAATGATGTGCAAATGGGTTTTACGCAAAGCCATGGTTCCCAAACAATCACCACTTTCTTTCCAATCTTTCACTCTCTTTCTATTGTTTTTTTATTATTATTATTCTGTTGGTCTCCCTGGATGAAGGAGATGACCAACAGCTACCGTTAGACTGGATACAGACACATCTCTGTGGCACGGTGACCTCTCAGGAGTTGTAAATGAAAAAAATGAGTAGAAAACTGGATTTTCCTTGCATTGTCAGACACAGAGGGGGAAAAGGAACAAAAAAAAAAAAAAGAGGGAAAAGGATGAGGACAAATGCCAGAGAAATGCTTTGGTCAGGGTGGCGATGACAGGAGGGAGCGATTTGAAGCAGGGAGGCCGAAACATTTGGAACAAGAGGAAATTAATTTAGCTGGGAGTGGGCTGTCAGAAGTGGTGATAATAGCAGGAGGTGAGATGATGATAGCCTTGATGTGGTGGTGCTTACTGTGTGCTGCGAGGGCATGCTTAAGTGCACGTGCACACGGGCGCATGCACTCATGCAAACACATTGGGTCTGTGCATATGAATATCATAAAGTACTCTCGAACTCAGCCGGACGCATTCACACAAGCACATGAACACGCACACTTGAATGCCTTCGCTGTATTGGTCTTCACAGATAAGTGAGCCCTTGCTGTGATGTCTTTCTGGAAATGGGATTTTCCACCATCTCCCCCTATTTCACAGATGTTGCATCGAGTAGAAGGAGGAGCAACTTTAAAGACAGAGCCAGCAGATAGCGGGCTAACTCTTCACAAAGCCTCTGTGGGAGACCACCTGGGTGTGATGCTTTATGATCGTGGAGGATGGAGGGGAAGATAACGAAATGCGGGCTTAGAGCAAACACACAGCGAGATGAAAAGGCTGAAGATTAAATGCATCTACAGATTACTTCACTACCGATTTATTAGTTGGGATTTCTGCTTTTCAGTCTCTTGTGCATCTGTCAAACACCCACACACACAAACACAAAAACTGCACAACATCTATACAAGCACCTCTCACTTCTGTCTTTCTTTTTTCTCTTTTTTTTAAACAAAGAATTCGGTGAGTGAAAGATGGCAAGTGAAGAGATGGTTTCTAGTTTTCCAGGTCATTAGTGCCTGGCATGGTGTGGTGTAATGTTGCGTCTCTAATGCCCTCAGCCAGTCGTGTTCACTAATGATGTTGAATCACCACCACAGGATGGCTCCTACTCTCTCTGGTGATGGTGGTGTCAGTGGTGATGATGTTTGTCATGGACACATTTAAGGAGAAGCACTTAAGTGGTAATTATTGCACTGGCACTGTCACCAGCCATGGAGACCACACTGTCACCCAGCACCCTGTAAAGGCCACACTTCTCCCAAATTCAGTCGTCTGGTTGGACGAACCTTTCTCATCTAGCTTAAATTTCACTGTGGCTATTTTGATCTTAGTCTTAAAACCTCTCAGCTTTTGTCCTTATCTGTCCTTGCTCACTGAGGCTTGTCAAGTCAACCATAATCCTGTCTGCTCCGGCCTCTCCTCACCTGTCTGCATCTTCTTAGCTGTTTTTTTTTTGGTGCTTTCAGGTTGTCTTCTTTTTTGTGTGTGTCTCTGTTTTCTGCAGTTCAGTGCTCTCAAGTTCTCTAACTTATAGCATTCATTTCTCTCTCTGTCCTTTTCCCCTCTATCTCTTTTGTCTGCCTCATCTCATGACTCCTGGTTTTTGGGCCGTCTTTATCCCTGGTTCCAATCTCACATTGTTCCATTTTTATTCCTTTTTTTTTTTTATACAAGGAACCATTTCTAAGGCTGGAGAGCCAAAGAAGAACTCGGGAGGCTTTGAAGCGACAATGGTCTGGGTGGCGAAACCGATCTATATTCCAAAATGCTGCTGTTCAAAGTCACTCTTTCATGCTAGCTGAATGGAGGGCACCTTTTAACTCAGAGCCAGTAAAGCCATCATAAAGTTTCTTACTTAAATCTCCCATTCCCTTTTTAGAAGACAGAAAAGTTGGATATTAGGACTTTGAAGATAGAGTCTTTATAAGACAGCTAAAAGCATTTCAAGAGTTAACTTTTATACAAAATACAACAACTCCTGCTATAAGAATAGTGCAGATTACAGCATGGGAGAGGTTGTCTTTATATAATTGAAACATTTAAGAGCTAAAGGTAAGGAGAAAGGAATAAAAAAAATCTGCAGTTTTCATTTTGATTCCTTTTAAGAGCCATTTCCCAATAACTCGCTCCATGTTTTTATGGAGAAACATGCTTTTATTGTTTGGGGTTATTGTTTCCAGTAAAATGGTTTGGGCTTCCTTTCAGAATCTTGGACTCTTTATTAGTTTTTAAAAGTGGCAATTACCCTTTAAAGGTCAAACAGCCAATCAGGCCACTTCCCCTCACTGGCACTTTCTAATGACCTAGCTGTGGCACGCATTAATGACCTTGTTATGTGTCACGGCCCAGATAATCCTGCATTTACACTCAACCTTTGTATCTGTGCTTGCTTTACACCATATACATTTCTGTTTCTATTTCGTTATTAATGCATGTACAGTGGTTTCCCTTTATGCATTCAACAATAGTAATTATGCATGATTTAATAATAACTCTAATCTGCAGTGTGCTGCCTTGCATCTCTGCATTAGAAGTGACAAGTGAAACAATTATGAAAATCTGTTGGTGGAAATCTGATCTGTCAAAATCAACATGCTTCATGCTGCATGAACAAAGCATGTACAGTCATTAAACAGCAAAACAGTCCATTTATAATTCATTATGCAATACTGGTGTGAAAGACTTGTACAAACAGAAAAACTAGACATCACAGTGTAAGTGTTCAGTCTTGCTGCTTTTCCCAGCGGTTGCTTTCGAGAACAAACGCTTCACTTTCTCGTCTTTCCCCTCCTCTTCCAGAGCACCAGCACTCATTCACACTGCAATCATAATCAGCGTAAGGGCTGGGCACAGCCATACACTTCCATGCATGCACAGGTGCCCACACAGATGCCAAAACACACATGCGTTAGGGTCAAAAAAAAAAAAAAAAAAAGCATGCATGTGAGAAGGGCATCACACATGGGCATGAGCAAACCATGTGAGCACAAACGCACACCCACACACATGCCAATCAGCAAGGTTGTCAGATGCAAGGAATGACAGCTCTGTAATCAGCAGGTAATGACGGCACCCCCATAGAGAGGAGGGGAGGGAGAGAGAGAGGAGGAGAGAGAGGAGAGGAGAGGAGAGGAGAGGAGAGGAGAGGAGAGGAGAGGAGAGGAGAGGAGAGGAGAGGAGAGGAGAGGAGAGGAGAGGGGGGGGAAAGGAGGGGAGAGGGGAGGAGAGAGGAGAGGAGAGGAGAGGAGAGGAGGAATAAGCTGTCACAAGGCCCTTCACAGCAACATAGGGGGGCTGAATCTGAATTGGATCGCAGTCTCAATGAAAGCCTGTCAGCACCAGGTGCCTGCTGAATGTCTCCCCCACCCCACCCCACCACCACACACACACACACACACACACACACCTCATCTCACTTTGCACTCACTCACACCACCTGGCCCATGCCATATAAGCACAGTGGGGTCTCTCCCTCTCTACTTGACGCTTCCTGAGGATGAGGCAGATTTACAGTTCATCAGGCTCTTTTTCACTTACATGTGATGAAGATCTGTCTACGCTGAAATCATAGACTGATTGGAGCGAAGGCCCACGCTGAGTGCACTCGCAGACCAATATAGATATGCACAGACACAGTCTACAATTACGGGCAGGAAACATGAAATGTGGTAATCAGGCTGCAGCTGGCCTGCAGCACACGCTCGCACACTCTCATGAACAAACACTGAAATCAAATGTTAACTGATTCATTCATCACTGTTTGCTGAAACGTGACTGTATCATGACCCCGTGTCCAAGCCTAACACTTTTAACTTTCAATCCATCGTTTACAAACTTGACGTCAGAGGTGGTCCACGGGGCCAAATGAACACAAAGAATAAGATGAAACTGAATGTGTTAGTCAGATTAGAGCCTCGTTAACATGACACTGATGAGAGACACATGCCTCACATTTCACACACTGCTGTGTTGTGGATCTCATCTTAAATTTTTACAATTGCTGCTGTTACTCAAAATAATCCATTATGAGAGAGTGAAATTGTTTTAAGAAATTTCATGAAGAAACAAAAACTTATTCAGACCATTTGCAGCACTCTCAGCTGTGGCCAGATGCCTTCTATTTGCTTTCATTTTCCTTGAAATGCATCTAGAATTTGATTTTAATTTGAGTCCATCTAGCAAACTTAATTGTTTGGGTACGGTTAGAAGGAATACATCTGTCTGTATGAAAGGTCCCACAATTCAGAACAAAAACTAAAATCACACAAGCTGAAGGAACTATCTGAAGGGTACAAACCACGTCCAAAGCTTTGAACACTCCCAGGAGGACACGGCCTCAATTATGATGAAATGAAATGAGTTTAGACCATCAAGACTATCCACAGAGGTGGCCATCATGTCAAACTGAGGTCCTGTCCACACGAGAATGGAGCCTCCCCCAAAACAATCTTTTTCTTGTTCATTTTGAAAACGTTTTCCATAAACACGGCATCATTTCAAGAAATATCTGCGTGGCTCAAGTTACAAGTTGGAGTGGGGGGGGGTATGACATCATTGTTTCACAAAAGATCCATTTTGAGTGTCCACACGAAAATGCTGGGGCGGCATTTTGAGATTTTCCAGACCCGTTTCCAAAATACTGTATTAACCCCCCCCCACCCACCCACCCACCCAAATGCTGTCCCCACCTGGACAAAATACCGAAATGATAAAAAAACGTATGCGGATTCACTGAAACCCGTATTAGTGTAGCTATGCAAGGCCTTGGTCAGGGAGATGACTAACCTGACAGTCAGTTTAACAGAGCTTCAGAAGTCTTCCGAGAAATGGGAAAACCTCCAAGAAGGATGACCATCTGGAGCAGAACTGCGTCAATCAGGCCTTTATGGCAGAGCTGCCGGACAAATGCCACTTTGAGTAAAAGGATTGACTGTTTAGAGTTTCCTAAACAGTACAAAAAAAGGAAATGATTCTCTGATCTAATGAGAATGAAATGTAACCTTTTGGTCTGGAGGAGTAGTGAAGCTTGGTGGCTGCATCATACATGTGGAGGCTCCTCTCAGCGACAGGGAGAATGGGGCCAGTCAGAACTGAGGGAAGAATGAATGCAGCCAAAAAAGGCTTTGATAAAAACCTGCTCTGAGTGTACTTGACATGAGACTGGGCAATGGTTCACCTTTCACAACAATGACCCTAAAGCACACAGCCAGGACAATGCTGGAGTGGCTTCAGGAGAAATCTCTGCCTGTCCTTAAAAGGACCTGCCAAAGACTTGACCCTGATAGAACATATGTGGAGAGATCTGACATTGGCAATTCATAGATGCTACCCATCCAATTGGTTGGAGCATGAAAAGGACCTGCCAGGAGGATTGGGATAAAATCCAGGTGTGCAGCTTGTAGAGACTCAGAGCCGCCAGAAGAGGCTTGAGTGTCTGGAAACTTTCCTGAATGAGCGATTTCAGCTTTTGATTTTCTGGTCAGGGTGCTTTCTGCAGCCACTGTATATGTCATAATATATGATACTGATCTGCTTTAAGCCTTGAAACAAGATGGATTGGCCAGCTAACAATATTCTGATCCTAAAATGACGTTTTGCCATGTATTGTGTGGTTCATGGTTTTGGATTTTTTTTTTCTTTTTGCCCTTCCAAAAATTTTCCTGACACTCAATAATCAATGGTTTTGACAACTTTTACTCCTTCATATCTGTTCTGTTTAATCCAGAATTATAGAGCGACATGTATATATTAGGCTGCTGTCTTTTTAATGTATAATAAATGTAGATAAAGAGGTTCGTTCAGACAAAATGATCTTTAAATTTAAAACCTTATGTGATTTTAACAATACCAGCAGCAACTTTTAAAGATTTATAACAATAATGAGACAGATCTGGGGTCTGTTTTATAGACTCATCATGACTATTCATGTGATTAATCTGAAGCTGTTGTTAAAGTGCCTGTATACTCCCACGCTTTGCTGCAAAGTATTTAAACAAACATACAACATGCTCACTGTATTCATTTCAATGGAGAAAATATCTAGTTGAAATAACTCTAATATTAAATCAGTCAGAAACCTTCAATTTTTGTCTTAATATGTTTGTGTTATATTACTTAAGAGGTTAAAATAGTTTTCAGTTGTTCTATGCTCTTATAACCAGATTTCCTAAAAACGGTTTCCGTGGTCGTGTGTGTGTGTGTGTGTGTGGTGTGTGTGTGTGTGTGGGACTGTGAAATTGATTGTGGCTGGACAGGAGGCAGGCAGGCAGGCGTGTGGTGGTGCCCAGAGGGAAGGACAGTGCTGAGTGAGCAATACTTCACCTGCACTAGAGACACACACACATATACATACACACATGCACAGACAGACACACACACACAGACACACACACACACACACCACACATGCACACACAAACATCGAAACTTTGTCACACACACCCTGACCATTAAGATTTACTCTAGTCATCCAGCCCATTGATCTGAGGCAGGAACAGAGAGGAAGGAGGAGGAGAAAGAGCCTGAGAGAAAAATAGAAAGGCAGAGACAGACAGAGAGGTGTTGGCATGAAGATTACCCACGAAGCAACGGTGTAAATGTGAGAAGAAACAGTGACCTTAGCGTTACCATAGGCTACACTGGGGACATCTGTTTGTACCTCATGCTCAGATATGTAAGGATATTTAATATCCATCCTGAAGGATAATTAATACCTCCATCGACCACTCTCAGGGCAGAATCATATTTACTTTGAGGATGTGATTAACGATACACAGTATGGTACGTTTAAACTCACCAAAGTCTTTAATAGAGATATTGATGGGGTATCATAAAATAATTCAACTGAAGGAGAGCTCCACATGACCCTTTTAAAAACAACAAATATATATATATATTTCCCATAACTTAAGTTGAAACATAGCCTACCCTGGGGACCTTCATATTTTAACATTACTTCTACATCAGACATGCAGAAAGAGTCTTACATCTTTTACCCATGCACCTTTCAGAGTGGTTTGTGTACGACAGTGTGTGTTTGTGTGTGTGTGTCTAAGTGCTGGGAGGCCTGATTCTTTTAACTAACTCAATTCTTTCAAGCTGTCCAGCCGCATTGAATCAGTTCAGGTTCTTTTGAGTCACCTTTCCAAAAATGTCAGTACCATAGCTAAGAGCGGTTTTAGTCTCCAGTGAAATAAGAAATGAAACAAGAGAAATACTGTAGAGTCTACAAGATTTCATTTGAAAAGGGCACGGGGTCCAGCTGCTATTAGTTTGATCTGAGCGAAGCTACAGTGACTTTCTCATGGTCCCAAGTTACATAAGGTTTCACCGGGCACATCCAGTTTTAAATGATGGTGAATCTGGGCAGATACAGATGTACTGCTGAAATACTCACTGACAGATTTGTATCACCTGCTGTGCAATTTGAGAAAGATGCAATTTATTGTACCTGCACCTGATTGTAATGACAACAAAGTTAAAGATGTATTTTTAGTAAATGAGGTTGATTAGCAATCTTTTCGTGAATGACCAACTGGAAGTGTATTCAAATTATACAGCCAGGCCCAACTGCACTGACCAATAAAAAATTCCCTTCACTTTACACCCTATTGCAAAATCCAATTCATGCCACATAACTGTTCAGCACAGTCTAAAAACTGTCAGTTTAAAACTTAAAAATAGAAAAACTAAAACTGTCGTTATGGCGTGGCATCTAGAACTGTTTCAGTTTTGTGTAGGATTTTGCATTGTTTGTGATCATCCACTATTTCAACACCACACACCCCAACTTCCTCCACCATTGTGTCAATGTCAGACTGAAGCCTGTTTATAGATGTGTCTCCTTCGTGTAGTACTTTCAAGGAGAGGAAAGAGAACTTCTCTTACTTTTTTGTGCATGAAGTGCATATTTGCATTTTAGGACATTGTGCTCGTTTCACTGAGTCTCAGGAGGCTGAGCTGTACCACAGAGTGACAGATTGTCCTTTTCTGCCTCGTGGATTGCTTTGGCAAAGGTAGCCTGCTGACAAGAAACACTCTCAGTAATAATAATTGCAATGAACAGAAGTATTGATAGTTATTTATGGGACAGGTCTCACATTAAACAGTCTCATAGATTAGGTGCAAATATATCATGTCTAAATGGTGTGATTTAAGTGATTCTGCTATTATTGCTTTTTCACAGACTTCCTTCAATCCATAAGGAATAATAATTCATAAAGAGGGAGAGAGTTAGAGACTGGGCATTGCTACTTGTTAAGAAGTTAAGCTCTTTATAAATATCACATGTATCCTACTTTAATGAACCACAGGGGTTAAATCCAGAGCACCCATATGTGCACACGAGCAATCGAACAACACATGCAGAGGTGCTCTCATAAACACAGACATGCACACAGGGCATCAATATTCTGTAACAGAGGAAATGTGCGGAGACAGAAAAGAGCAATGTGGTATTTTACTCAACTCTGTGCTGGGGCTTTCAGGGAGAAAAAGACTCAACAAGTGCTCTATTGTTGCTTTTGTTTGTTCCCAGGAAGGCTTAACAAGAGAGTCTAATACACGTGTATTGTTCTTTCCAAACGCCACACAGCATGATGAACTTCAAAGCACTTAGCTCCTGACAGCTACGCACACAGGCACACTACAGCGCACATGCACACCCACACACATACACCAACGGCGCCCGATGCCGGAAACTGCCTACACGTTACAATACATTATAAAGAAAAGCACCGGGCGTGGCGTGTAAAGATTCAGCTAATGAATCAATATGCTAAGTGAACACTGGTTTCCCCATAAAGCTCGGGGAAAGCGTTTTAATGTGTCACTGCAGACGCATAACCAAAATAAAGAAAGTGATAGGTTCCTCTCACAAACACACATTATGGGAGCGAATGAGGCAGCGAGTTAATTAGGGAGATTAAAGCTCTCGAGGCCTCAGCCACACCTTGTGAATATTGACGGATCTGCAATAACAATCTCACAAAGGCGAGGAAACACAAAAAGAAGAGAGAGAGGAAGAGCGAGAGAGGAAATATGATGAAATGAGGTAATAAGGAGTAAAAATCCAAGGACGCAGGATGCAGGACGCCTGCAAACGAGTCAAAAGAGACAAATGGGACATGAATGGATGCAGATGAGATGCAAAGAGGCATGACATCAGAGAAGGCAATGCAACCGAGAGATGGAGCGTCAAAGGCATCAAAGGATGAGTAATGCTAAATTTATTCCTTTCCATCTACTCCATCTAACTTCTCTCCATTCTCCCAGAGTGCAAACAGCTCTCCATCAACATGTGATGACGTCGCTTAGCTTTGTCAAAAGCAAAAGGTGTTTAGATCAAACAAAATCTTTCACCTATCTGACACACACATACACACACTTTTTATACAGCTCTGGAAAAATTAAGAGACCACTCCAATTTCTTCTTAATAAATCAGCATCTCTACATGTACAGCTGCCAATTCCAACAGAAGCAGAACTCATTCTACTTAATGAGGCACTGATGAGGTGATCACCTGCACCAAATCTTATGAGGAAGAGTGTAAAAACCACCGCTGGGATTAAAACTGGGGTTATTCCACCACTGTTGATTCCTGAACTCTTTCTATATTTAAACATTTGTGTTCTGTTGTTAAAAAATGAATATGAACTTGTTTTCTTTGCATTGTTGGAGGTGTGAAAACACTGCTTTTTTGTTATTTTGACCAGTTGTCATTATTTGCAAATATGTATATATAGGTATATACATATTTATATGTTGTCAGTGGTTTATAGAATAAAACAAAAGTGTCTGTTTTATTCAAACACATGCCTATAAATGGTAAAACCAGACAAACTGATCATTTTGAAGTGGTCTCTTAATTTTTTTTCCAGAGCTGTAGGTTCATTCAGGCGTTGTCTTTATTTCTCAGCTTCCTGCTACCAGGGAAAGTGACGTTGTTCAAATCTGCACTCATTGACGCTAATATGAACTCTTCATGGTGCTCCTGTCCTCCCTACAGCCCGACAAAGATGTCCACTCCCCAACCCTTCCAGATTTGAGGACACAATACAGTAGCTTCATAAAACAAGACATAACTAGCACTCTCTTTCTTTCCCACCCAGACAAATAACTTCACACAGTTGTTCTCTCTCTCTCTCCAACCTGATGCCCACCTTTTATCTTCATATTCAGACATCATGTGTGACAGGGAGCATTGTCAAGCCTCATGCATGAACAAGCTTTACACTTCTTTGAGCTCAAGTGTTATTCCTCTCATTATCTTGTGACTTGTCAATTGTGTTTTTTGTGTCACTGTGGCATTCATCAACCCAGCTCACACTTCACTAACACAACTATTCAATTATAAAAAGGGCCTCGTTTGAAATGGTGCCTCTTCTCTCTTTATAGTGAACGGCGCCGCACCCGTCATCCCCCCTGTCGGATAGTGTCAAAAAAATAACATATTGTCATCGTCTCCTTCAGAAGGCAGGATCTGCACACAGCAGAGGGGAGAAAATAAGCAAGATGGAAAGAGCAGGGAGAAATGGAGGAATAAATGATAAAGAGAGTCAAAGAGGTGTGACAATGAGAGAGAAGTAATGACAGCAGGAAGAAAAGGAGATAAATAATCAAATCATAATTTCAGTCAAAGTTGGGCCAAAGCTCCTGTTTGGCATTTAATCTATAATGTCACACAGGTGTCTGGAGTGGAAAGGCTGCTTGATACACCTCAAAGCAAGACAGCATGCCAACATACCCATAATGACAATGTTCACACACTGCTGCTGGATATAGTGCAGGTACCATGTTTACACTCTTAGCTTAGCATGTAACCTTACTAATATTAGGCATTTACAGCAAACTAAAGCTGACGCTGGTGAGGATGTCATTAGTTAAACATTTATTTTGTTGTAAACCAAAGTCTTGAACAAATTCAAATTTAGCCCTGATCACGGTGCTAGATGAAAAGTGAACGGCTCAACAACCTTAATTACAATTCTTCCTGAGGTGGAAATTAATGTTTATACCAAACTGCGTGGCAATAAACCAATAGTTGTTGAGACATTTGTTGAGGCACTCCAAATGTCAACCTTGTTCGCGTTGGTGCTACAGAGAAAGTCAGGGAATCATTCAGAAACATCCCAGCAGTCCATCCTGTGGTTGTTGAAATATTTCAGTCAAAACACAGAGAAAATGCCTTGAAGCCATGCTGTTCAGGTAGATAAAAATGTCACAGATATGGTCTATGATATAAATGCGTTGTAATCGTGTGCACAGCTTTGCAAGTGGTTAGATTTCTGGATGAGAAAAAGGTTAGAGAAATGTTTCCAGGTTTTATGTATGCTGACTCAGGCTGCCAAGTGACTTTTACAGAAAAATGTCTCAGGGTTCTTTTCAAACTAGACACTGGCATATTAAATTGACAGAGCATTTATGAATTACATACAGTGCATGTCTGAGAGGGGGTCAGAGAGACAGACTAATGTAAAGTGGAAGACAGAGCCACAAAGAGGTGGGAGAGAAAGAGAGAAGGAGAGAGACAGAGAGAGAGGGGAGAACACTATGCTCCTACAGTAAATCAGGCCTGACGGAGTGACCTTTGATAACCCCAGACAGAAAAGGTTACATGAACGGTGGAGAAAATGGGTCTATCTGTCATTTACCAGCTAGCTATAAATGATGTTGTGTGTGGGTGTGGGTGTGTGTGTGTGGCCATATGAACAAAGAAAAGGTGTATCTTTCCTTCACCCACAGAACATTAATAAATTGTCCTTTGTGAAAATCTCCTTGTGTATCTCTCCATCTTACTTTCCTGAAGGACACAGTGTTTTTTCTGCGGTGCTGAACATTAGCACAGGTTCATCTGTTCTATAAACTGTAATGCATTAGGTCAACATATATAAAAACCGCTGACTCTCTCTTTACCAGGGACTGTGAAACAAACATACAGTATATAAATAGGTTAGATGGTAGAAATTGAAACATACATCACTTTCAAATGAATAAGTATCCACTTTGCTTTTGCACAGCAGCACAACCTTTACCCAATTTATCAAAGCCTTTGTTTCATGGACTGCTTGAAGCATCCAGTGCCAGGTAGGTCTGTGCCTTGTTGCACCGTTCCTCCTCTAAGAAAGTGAATAATTTCACACGATTTCAACAGCAGCACAAGTGGTTTGTAACTAAAAGGGTTCCACCTACGCAACGTCTGCTCCATTCACATAATATACAAGTTTGCGTTGCTGATCCTGTTTGTTTGCAAAGCGATCTGTGGGAAGTGCAGTGCCACTGCACTGACCACAGCCAAGAAGAAAAGAAAAGCTGATTACACCCCCCCCCCTTTAAAGCTGCAGAGAAAAATTAAGTAGCATTTGTCAGGTGGTTCAAATCCTGGTTACACATAATGATATTCACAGTCATCAGCACCTCTAAGGCAGTTTAATAAGTAAATGCTTTGTTGAAGTGCATGATGGCTGTGCTCAACAGCTTACCTATTATTGCTGGCAACACTAATTTACATCCCAAGCTACGCCAGTTGTCCATGCCCTTGATACTCCCTTAAGTCCCCTATGCCCCTGTAGTGCCAAATGTGCTAAATTAAGCTTACTGTATTTTACAAACCTCAGCGACCCATGCTATCTAATAAACTACTAATGGAGGGAAACAGAGGCATCTCATTAGTAGGCTGCCAAAAGACACACAAACACACACACACACGTAAGTTGAAGTAACTTTCCTCTGGCTCTGAGCCGGACATTAATGATGTTCCAGGTTTTAACAACTATTTATTTATTGGGGGAGTAATTTTGTGGTGTAAGGAACCTGATAAAGGTGTTTGGGGAATTCTTCTGTATTAAATCAACCTACGGTGTCTGTCATTTGGAGAGAGGAGGAGAGGACAGAGGAGAGAGGAGGAGAGGTACAAGGGCAGGGTTCTTACATTAATCACTCATGTACACACACACACACACACACACACATACATCCACACATATTTCTTGAGTAAACAGAACAGAAAGGACTATTTAAATAGCAACTTGGTGACAATGTGCCATGATTGACAGCAGTAGGAGGGGGTTGATGGGAGGATTCTGTCAGCGACTGATAACAGCTGTCTGCTTCGCTCAACAGAGAGACAGAGACAGAGAGAGAGAGAGAGAGAGAGACATACACATCTAAACAGATGCACAGTATAATGCACCCTTGCATATATTTCCAATTAAAGTTGTCGCTTGCGTCATTCCTAAGTTACGTAATGCATATGAGAAAAGGTAGATGACAGAGTCCATCATGTAAATTTCCATCAGCACAAACAATCCATCGGAGCCTGACACTACTCTGGAGCCCGATGACAAACAGAGATGCAAAGTCACACACATACACACATACACACACACACACACACACACACACACACTTATTAAACATTCATCAGAGTGAGGATGGGGTAATGAACGGGAGTCAACAATGAATTATGGATCATATTCTAATGGTTGACTTACCCCTCTCATTACTGGCATGCTAATGTGATTGGGAAACAAATGATTATCAGCTTTATTAGAATAGGGAAAAGAACAGTAGAGAGCTGGGGCTCATGATCCCCAGGACACCAAATGACTGTTTCACCTGGGGAGAGAGATGAGGTGGAGGAAAGATGAAATAGAGATACAAGGGAAAAGGGAATAATTTAACAGTGGACACAAATTTTAGCTGAGTTCATTTATTTGTATTATCAAGATTACTCTCACGCATCTTTGATTCTGGCTCAACCTACTATCAATTACAGTGCACACTGCTAATTAACTCGTTTAACTGCTTTGTATGCAGGTATGGTTTGTCCTAAAGTGAGATTTTCTTCTCGCAAATGTGTTTGTGTGTTGCAAACATCGCATAACGGATTCCTCTCTACAACAAAATAACACTGGTTCTGCACCAATCTGCACAGACCTACAGCTCCCAACTGATGTAATACATTGATGTGCATGCATACACACCCTCAGGCATTTATCACAGCACTGGTCAAGGTGGAGACATCTCCAGCAATTCATCTCTCAGCTTATTGGCACCAAAAGACTTGCTTTTATGCTTTGCCCAGAGATTTACGAGTGACTAAAGGCGTGTGTGGCTGCGTTGTGCGTATGTGCACAAATGCATACATTAGCAGCATATGCACACCTCGCAGTCTGAAAGGGATCAGGTTGATGTGCTTATTGACACCTCACCTCCCTCTCACTTCTTCCCCTCCTCGTGTCCTGTCTCCCCTCCCTCTATCCATCTATCCCTCAATCCATCACCTTCCTTTAAAAGCCTGTTAGGAAACCCAATACCTTTCATTAGCACAAAAAGATTAGCTTTTTAGCAGGATGGGAGTGCATGTGTGTGTGTGTGTGAGTGAGAGAGAGCGAGAGAGATAGAGAGAGAGAGAGAGAGAGAGAGAGAGCACAGAAACAGTGGGTGGGAGGGATAAATAAAGATAATCAAAGATGCCTGTGCCAGACAGCCACTTAGCTTAACCTACAGTGAGTTGAGCACATTCAAACACAAGCTCACAGTTACACACATAGTTACAAGATATTACACACCCCGCAACACTAATATCGAAGGGTTTGGAACAATTTTGAGAGTTTTGTTCCAAAATAAGAAACTAGACTAAGATATAAGACTACTACAAAATGATCTCTGGCATGAAAGCAAAGCCGATTATGGATTATAATTAAAGTTACGAGTCATCTTAATCTCTTTGCTTCCAAAACAGTCGTGGTTTTGATGATACAATCATTTTGGCAGTTTGAATGTTAACTGATGAATTTCAGATGAAATCAGGATGAAATAGCATGGGAGACATCATAAGGTCATTGATTGAGAAGGAAATCATATTGTGCGTTACATGCTCACAGCCATATTTTTGATCAGTTCCATACACTGCAAGAAAGACAGACATCTTCAATAGAGAAAGAGTAGAAACACAGAGACATTAGATCTTATGTTTGAGCCAAGTGACAACCTCCAGTCAACCTCCATGTCAGTCTCTATGGACCCATGTTAAAATGACAACTTTACAGCAAAAATAAACTTGTTTCCAGCCTGGTATGGAAATGGTTTGGGTTCCTATCACTTATTTTCCTCTTCATGGCAAATGTTTAACTCACTATTTCAATTTTATTACAGCTTTAAGTTTTGCATTATGAAGGGGTTTCTGCTTCAAGTTACATGGGAATGAACATGTTCTTGCCAAAAACCAAGAACCAAGGCTCAAAATCAATAACCTGAAGGTGAAGTCATGAGGTTGTGTCCACTGAGCTGTATGATCTATAATGGAAATCACAGTAATTACACTGCCAGTCAAATGTCTGGACAAACCTTCTCCTTCAATATTTCCATTATTTCCTACATTGTAGATTTATACTGGAGACATCAAACATTATGCCGTAGCTTTTTGCACACACAGCTTTGTGACATCGTCACCTGGAGTGGGGTTTCCAACAGTCACAGGAGGTCCCAGAGGTGCTGAATACTTGTTGGCTGTTTTGCCTTCACTTTGTTCCAAACCATCTCAACTGGGTTTAGGTCAGGTGACAGATAACACTTTAACACTTTTGTTTTAATAAATTGTTTTGTGTATACAACATAGTTCCATATGTGCTCCTTCATAGTTTTTTATGAATTTACGATGTAGAAAATAATACAAAAAAAAGAAATACCATTGAATGAATTTGTGTCCAACCTTTAGTCATCTTAAAATGTTTATGTAGATGCTTCTGAGGGTTAAACACTGGTATGGCAACCATTGTACTCCTGTGTTACTAAGACATACTTCACATTGTACAGAGGTATTTTCAGAACACTAACTGTGCAAAACAGTGAAAGAAGAGAATGCAAAGTCTTTTTCCCAAGTTACTTCCATTTCTAAAAAACACAGTTTTCATGAAATACAATACAATCAAACTACACAAGAACAGGAAGTTTTGTTCCTTCAACTAACTCAAACACAATGAAACTCCCACAATGATGTATTTGTTCAAAGAAAGTCTTCTTGGGTTATAATATTGCAAGAATAGGCACAATAGTTTCTGCATAGTCCAAAATAACTTAGCATACATGTTCGTGGAGAACGCATACTTTTCCTTTCTATATATTCTAGAATTTGTCATGCAGCAGTGGCAGACCATCGCTGTGCACCTGAGGGCAGCACAACACACTGTGAACACAGCACTGACATATCATTACCTCATAAAAAAAACAGTGTCTTTCTACACACATCCAGCAGACACACACAAACTTAACATTCACTTCAGGTCATGTTTGTGTCCACCTGACCAACAACATTCATTTCCCTTTCAGCTCTACTTTAGTTTGGCTCTTTGCTGTGTTCTCTAACTGTGTCTGTCTCCTGTTTGGCACTGGGAGTTTATCAGAGCAATTCTGCTGTTAATAGCAGCATGCTGCAGTGGGAAAGGTGATTGCAACAGTGGTTAATCAGAATTAAAACAGTATAGCTTTGGGCTGGAGGAAAAAAAGCAAAACAATGAGCTGAAAGTCACTAAAATGCTCCGTGGAGCTGGAGCCAACTGCAGGGTTTAGTGTGGATTTTCTCTTTATTGAGCCATTGTGTCTTGAATCTTTTTAGTTTATTGGTGCTAGGAACAGCAGCTGAATCCAAGTAGCACCTTGTCCTTTGTGTTTTATTTACAAGATGTGAATGAACGACATTGCCTCTTAGAGAAACATCTTATGTGTTTCTGTAACAATATGAATGGAAGTACTTTAATGTGCAATCAAAGCAGGGTTTTTACACTTATACATTTGTGTCAATATACGATATGTCTGGTTGAGTATGTATATGCAGTGTTTGAAGGGCCCACTCTGCAAGACCAATTCTCCTGGGGGCAATAAAGGTTTATATTGATTCATAACAAAGTATGAAGTAGAGGCACACAAACACACACATACACACACATCCAGACACATATATCAACCCTGTATAATCCTGTCCTGTTGGTCGCACAGACACACACTCATTAGGCACATTTTGAGTAATCTCAGTGGACATGCCATCAGTAAAAACAACTAAAAACAATACCAATGCATTTCCCTCGGGATAAGACTGCAGGCCTGTTAATCTCACACACAAAACACACCTTAAAGCACGCAAACACACACACAAGCAGAAAACACATAGTTATTTAACACACTATTTCCCTGGAGAGAGGGTCTTTAACAGTAACAATGCAGCATCCAATCACTTACATGCTTTTCCCTGGTGTCTCCTCTTTCCATACAAAACAATCTGGAGAACGAGATTACACACACAAACCCAAAAGCATACATGCGTACACTCACTAACACACACACACATGCCTTCACCTAATACCCATCAGCTTTTGGGACAGAGGAAAATCTATATTTCATCTGAGAAGCTGAGGTGTTTGTGCACACGCTGAGTTTGTTTGTCATTAGGCCTAACCCTGTGGTTCACCTAATCAGGTTGCTCTGTGTGTGTGTATGTGTGTGTGTATGTGTGTGTGTATGTGTTTAATTTTGTCAGTGAGGGTTTGAAAAAAGAGAGAATATCACTGGGTGTGTGTGCATGTGGTTGACAACTGTAGAGGAGTGAGAGTCGTGGGAGACAGAATCGTGCAAGCACACTCTTGAGGCTGAATTAAAGTTATCGATCAGCCATGGCATGCTCTCAACCAGAGATCAAGGCTTAACCCGGATCAATGACTAATCTGTTTGTTTGTGTGCGCGCGTGTTTTTATGCATCATCTCAATTTCCATCTTTCTAGCTGCATTAATATTCTTAGATTGCACACATTTTTTAACTAGGCTCTATCTTCACCATCAGCCGTTCTAACTAGGGGAGCTACGAGGCTGCACTTATGCACAGCAGTGCTGCAAGATCACTTCTGGAATAAGCATAATACAGTAGCTAAAGAGTCACACCGTGACATTGGTAACATGCTGAGGTCCAGCATTCATTTGTGGTTCACCATGTTCTTCATCTCAATTTTGTGTGCTGCATTGGTAAGACTTAAACACACAAACACAAACTATACTGACTAGGGCTGACCGTTTAATCGTACTTTCATCACCATCGCGATATCAACATGCACGATAAACACACCGCAAAAGGTTGCCTGTAATGCGATGAGTAAATTTTATTTACAGGCACCATGCTCACTTGACTTCATACTGTAACCTGTAATTAGTTCAATAAGAGGGTTTTTTTTTCTACTATTCTATTCAGTGTTTGACGGTATCTATTAACAGGGTAAAGCAGAAAGACAAAGGAACTACGGTTAATATGCACACTTCAATATTTGCTTATTTATCGCAAGTCTTATTGTCACAATGTGTGATGACCAGTGTCATCACACATTGCACATTTTGCTCATATTGCCCAGGCCTAATACTGACCAATGTCATTAGTTTTGCAGACATTTGGTAATAAACCAAAGTTCTAAGAGGAGTCAGATTTTGGCTCGGTGATGTCTTAATGAAAAGCGGGGGGATCTGCTGAATTTATTACAGTTTATCATGAGTGGAGATTGATATTTGATATTTGGCATTCCATTCTCATTTTTACTCAAAACCACCCGCATCAGCTGCTGGGATCACCAAAAATCATCAGGATTCATTCTCTGTTCACCACATTTCATGTCAGTCCAAACTAGCAGACTGACATAACCAACCGACAGAGCTGCCTGCCATTCCTGGAGCTCTGCTGTGGATAAATGTGTGATTAACAGGGTGGTGTGGTGAAGAGAAAGACCATCTTTCACCCAGAGGGGATTCTGGCCTGTGTTACAACAAGCATCTGTCCTACTGAAGTGTCCTTGAGCAAGATTTTGCTCTGCATCTGAGAGAATTCGCTATTTGGTAGTCAGGCATAGAGAAGAAGAAAAAAAATCTGACAGCATCTGACTAGTCCCTGCAGCAGACTACACACACACTCACACACCTGAAAGCTGTGTGGAGGGCAGCAGCTTGAAGCCCTGTCCTTATGACCAGCCAACCTTGCCTGTGGCCTGAGCCCTACACTCAACTAACAATTACTCAGAGTTTCACAAAGCATTCCAGTGCAAATCTGCCCGCTTTCCATACAATAACAATGTCTCTCTGCTAACAAGGACATCGGACAGCACTACAGTTAACCTATATGCAACATTAAACTAATTGCCGGCTACTGCAATAATTGCAAGTGAATGGCACCAAAATGACAGACAATCAGTCTCTGTGCCCTGCTATTTTATTCATCAATGCGAAACCTCAGTCTATCATTTCCCCTCTGTCTACCTTCATTAGCACGTCTTCACATGTAATGGCCGAGCACTGGCAGCAAATCAGACCAAGGATGGTGGTACAGCTCGTGTGGCAGTATAATTCCCTGATTTGTTCTCGAGCATATTTCAATGGAACCGTGGAAAAGCTCGGCTGCTCTCACCTCATTTGACTAAACCACTGAGCATGAAAAAGATATAGGGTACAGTATGGTATTTCTCTTCATCTAATCACATGGTAGAGGATCTTCTAAAGGAAAGGAAATATCTTTGAGGTGGTATAGATCTGCTTAAGAGCTTTACTTTTGTCACCTTTCATAAAAGTTAAACAAATAATGTGAGGACTGAAAATGTCCCCACCCTCCTCTCCAACACTGAACATTCATACTTATAATTCTATCCACCACATGAGACGATGTGATACTTGTAATATGTATTTGCAGACAGGTTACCCAGGTGTATTTCACTCCTGCTCCATTATTTTATGGTCTTAATACCTGAGATGGGGAGATGATGATAAATCAATAGAAACAATGCTTTCTCTATATTTCAAAGACCAACGGGACATTCAGCATGTGAGTCTAAACATGCCTCTATTGTCTTTGTGTGGACTGGTATCTGTGTGAATACCTATAGCAATATATCCACCTGCAGTGGAATTATGCCAAATCCAATTCAGCTATTGACAAGGAGTGCATATAGTACAAATCTCTCCTGAGCTTATACAAGTATGCATAAGCAACAAGGGGATGGATGAGCCATGGGAGAGTATTTGAATGAGACCATCCAAGGGGTAGTTTGTCTGGAGCCTCATAGAGAAACAGCCCCATCTAGAGGATTACAGCACGACTGTAAACTAGCTCCGACCCCACCCCCCACCCCACTCTGCTCATACAGGGAGGGTTGTGTGCCTAACTTTAAAATTCCAGTGCATCTCTTTGTCTCAGCAAAGCTTAATGAGCCTCGGGAGAGCACGCCCAGATGAACTTGCTGTAAGAGGAAACTACCTGTGTCTACTACAGCACGGAACAATGCTGGCCTTTTTTTTTTAAACAGAAAATACTGTATCTGCAGATTTCGGAGGGGACACTGCAGTACTTTGCCAGTGAAATAAGGGTGTTCTCTTACACAGAGTGTTACTTTGTGAACAATATCCCGGAAGTGGTCAGCATGGACTCAGCGGTTCTCAACACAAGTTGCTGGGGTCCCCTCAACTAGAAAGCACAAACACACACGTGTGCACCCACACACACTTGATACAGTCAGAGGAGAGCAAGCTCAGGACTTAAATACACAAACACACACATCCTGGGACACTGACCATGCTCTCTAACCCCTTCCTGTGTATACAGACCTGCCTCTCAAATATCACTGAGTCCAGACAGAGGAGAAAGACCTTTGCAGAACAAAGGAGAGGTCTGATAAGGAGGAGCTTGCTGGTGACACTCTGCCTTTTCTTCAAACTACAAAGAGACCGCCTGCCACTAGAGGCTTGTCCAAATTGTCCCCCTTTTTTGGCTCATTTCTGGTTGGAGAAAAACACCAAAGACATAAAAACAGAAACGATGGAAGGACAGGAGAAGGGGCAATTTTGAAGTGGGGCAGGTTGGTGTGATGAATGGGCAAGTTGCAGAGGGTGGTAGGGATGAAGAGACCGAGAGAGGAGCAGCAACAGGGGGGCTAGAGGAGCTGAGAGGGATTAAACTAGGTAACCTTGACAAGAAGGGTCACGTTTCATACAAATTCTTAGGTGCTTACATTTTCACATAAATGCATTTCTAAAGTAAAACATTAAACTGCAAAGTTGAACAACACATTAGCATGAGATAAAATACCCAACATAATGGGGTTTACTTGCCACCAATTCCACAGAGGAGCCAATTGTGCTTTCGCATGTGTGTGTGCATGTGTGTGTCCAAAAGAGCTGGCAGCCATGCAGAGGTATGAGACAGATGTGAGTGTCGGTCATTACTGTAATCGCTCCATTTACTTCATCTACCCTGGGAGGGATGGCTGGTCAGCACCATCTGGACACACACACACACACACACACACAGCACATACATGGCAATCGCCAGCTATGGTAGGGTTTCATGGGAAGCCAGCCAGCAACAGGAGTGAAGCACTGAAATGATCATTATGTGTTTGTGAGACTGTGTGTGTACTTGTGACAGTGTGTGTTCATTTGCCATCTTTGTCACTGTCTCAATTTCTCCAATTCCCTGGTGACAATTTTCTTTTGTGCGTTTCTCTTCCCACTTTTTTTCCTCCCCTCGTCTCTATCCTCTTTTTTCATCCATTTCTCTGACTCCCCTGAGCCCATCTGCTTCAGAAATACATGAATCTGTCATTTCTCCCCTGAGACTACAGGACAAAATGAAAAAAAGGCCACGGTGTGTAGAACCAAAGCACAGACTTGTTCAAGACACCCAGTGCCTTAGGAGATGATGGCCATCACGGCGTGTGTGTGTGTGTGTGTGTGTGTGTGAAAAAGACAGATCTTAAACTCATCTACATGTCATTTCCTCCCCTGACTGAGGACAGGGGAAAGGGTGATGAGAAGAGTGGTTGAGGAGAGGCACAGAAAGCGAGCCAGGCTGAAGCACTGGACTCAAGAGCAGCAGCCTCATCGTCAAGCAACACGTAGTCATGGCAACAGCAAATGGAGAGAGCAAGAGAGAGAAGTGTAAGTGGAGAAGAAAAGAAATGAGGGAAATGCTTCAGGTTAAAAGTATATTGTTGAGAGATTAAAAAACAGTTTAGTTCGTGCTTTGCCACATTGGGTCATAATATTACATCCACTTACAGGTGATATTTCAAAAAGAGTCAAGAGCTCAGAGTTTAAATATTGCCTGAGGATATGTTTTTCCATTTGCCCTCTTATTCCTCATGTTTACATTACTCAGCAATGACTCTGTTCAGAACCACACTTGAATATTTATCACCAGTAGCCGGCCAAGTCTCTGCTGTTACTCTTCTGCTCCTTCATCACTCTATTCTCTGTCTCATTTGTATTCTGTAAGATCACCGCCCCTCCTCATTCTCCACCCGGCACCCCCCCACCCCCCCTTTGCCTCTCCATTGGCTCCCCCTCCTGCTCCTCTTGTCACCCCCTTGTCCTAAGATCTCTTTTTCTGGCCTCCATCCCTCCATCCCTGCAGAACAGAGCTGACATTGGGCATGAGGTCGGAGAGATGGGCAGTCATGCTCCTACTGTCAGCAGGCTCAAATGGGCTTAGATACAGTGTGTGTGGAGAGACACCCAAGGGACACCCTTCACTAGCCTTGGGCTCCAGACAGCCATACGCACATAAACCCCACGCATTCAATCACACACTTTTGTTGACATGTACATAATAACAAAAAATACACACATTAACACCAGCTTCTCATATCATATGAAGGACACTCAGTCGAGCTGCGTGATAACAAAATGAATGTGCGAAGAGCACATATGCAAACACACACACACAAAACATACATACATCCATTCGCTTATGCAAACAGAGTGAGGCGTGGAATTACAGATTTCAGAAAGGACAAATTCCCTTGGAGGACTGCCATGGATTATTGGCCAGTTTTTCCACTGTTGTGAACAATGGGAATATTCACTCTAGATTAATGGTGAACATTTATGTTGAAAATAAAGACATAAACCTCCAAAGGTCATTTACAGCCATTAAGCATTCATACATCATGTGAACCGAAAACTCACTTCCATCAATTGTCGTCATATTTTCAAGTGAACATTAAGTCAAAGGGCAATGACTGCAGAAAATACTGTACAGTGAGTGTATGAAGAAGGAAATTGTATAGTATAATGGGGAACAGTTAAACAGCTTTTACACACTAGACAGGAATAGTAGAGACGAGGGCATTTTACAGGCATTAAATCAGGGGTTTCTGACAAGTTGTCCAAAGACTGGATGTTTTTTTATACCACTGCACAGTTCTACAGTATATGTGGATCAAGTGTACGACCATTACGTTAGCATTACACTCAAATGTCAGTCATCCTTGAAAAGCTCTGTCCTCTCCAGTCAGCCCATTTTATATTGGGGTATGATTACATCCATGTATTAAGGTTAAAGTCAGAATGTGCAGGATCTTTGAAAGGGTAATCATTGCTGTGGTATTTTAAGTAACACAGTTAGAGAAATGTCCCATTTTTCCATGTTTTTACATAAATGGCATAACATGTGTAATAGGATGTCATGGCTAGGGTCACTTTGGATTACAGTTGCAGGATGCTGTCAAAAAACACTGTACCACACTGCCCCCATGTGGTGATGACGCACACTGCATAGAACAATCACTGAGGATTCATCAGTCTGAATGAAAGGCTTTTTCTTTTCTAACCATCAAAATGGAAAAGAAACCCAACTGTTCCACCATCTAACACATACAATAATCAGTAATTGCACAAATTATATTTACTATTTGTCACCATACTACAAATATTTGGCTCACACCATATCCCTGGAGACCTCACGTGTATATAGGTGTAATATCCTTACCTGTCCTGCAGGGGTCACTGTAGAGAGGTCTCCTCTGAAGGTTCAGGTTACAGGATAGAGTTGCAGGTCCGCAGGCTACAACAATAGACTGCACCATGCAGGATAATGAAGCGAGCCCCCACTGCATTGTCACGGTGAGAAGTTAACCTGTCCATCACAGCGTGCAACAGTTTTCCAGCTGATATACTGCAGAGCAGAAGAAGAGAGAAGAATCAAAGAAAAGTGAGAGGATATAGAGTTTCTCAGCATTACATTTGGAGAAATGTCTGTTTGTAGCTCCTGATCTTCACAAGAAGGACTGAGGTGAGTTTGTACCTTTTGTCGTACTCTGTGTGAGTCTCTTTTCTGCTACACACTGAGTAAAGTACTTGTGGCCTTTATTTCTGCTTCCCGCCAGCTGAGTCTTCATGGCTGAGTCCACTGTCAGCAGCGCTAACAGTGGTGGTTTAGGCAGTGGAGGCGCTGGAGGAGTCCGTTTACCCCAGGAGCCCTCTCTCAAAGCTGGGGTGATGTTGTCAGACGAGAGGGTGGACTTCCTTCGGGAGCAGGCCTTCTGTGTGCTGCGTGTGAAAACGGATAAGTGGAACCGCTTCATCGGAGCAGAGGAGAACCAGAAGATTCTGCTGGATTTCTTGGACCACATCTGGACCAACAGGCTGCTGCTTTTCACCGGACCTGGCGGGACACTGCATGCAGGGGATGCTCAGGTAAGAAAAACATACACACCTTGAGATAAATACACAGACACACAGTAAATGTCTAGATTAAAGAGTGCCATATTCTCCCCATCATCTAAAGTCAATTTTGTCTGCAAATGCAATTACGATTATAGTATTGAGTAAATATTTAATAGCATAGTTAAGCTATTGTTTCCTGTATGCGCTGTAAATTCTGTATACTAATATCCCTGTGTTTAAAAAAACACACAGAGACAATAACAGTTTGTCTAGAAGGACATTTCATACATAAATAAAAAGTTTAATTTCAAAATGAATTCAAAATGACATACTGAGAAGTGAACTGAGCTCTTACGAAGTCAATAAGCAGCCATGCATATTCTTCAAGTCATAAAATTTCCTGGGCTTGCCGTCTACACCCCGTCTAACATACACACTTTTTGAAATAAGTCACTACTTATTTCTGGTGCTTTCAATGCTGTTGAAAGCATTCCTACTGTTTTTGCATCTGTGAAGATGTCTCCACCCTGGAGGACCAAGCTGCTGTGCGTGCTAAAGAAGAATGTGAAGAGAATCACCCGGCAAGGATTCAGACACCAGCTCCGGTTAGGAGAGGTACCTGGATATCCCATGGAACACCTCCCTGTTGTCATCTCAGAGGTGGGCTTGAGTGTGTGAGTGACCATGCAGGTGTCCAGCCCAGTGCCACACAGCAATGCAGGCGGCACTGTGTCTCTGTGCATGAAGGGCTTGACAAAGAAAAAACGCAATGTGTGTCCACTGTGAGTACAGCTTGTGTGACTACTACATGCACAGGTGCTGGTGTGTGTGCTGTCCAATGGTCTGAACCATGAGGACTGGCAGCGGGTGGTGTCTGATGACATCCACAGGCACCTGGAGAAGCTGAGGAGCAGGGTGGTGACCCTGAGAGGTCGCGCAGAGGGGCGAACACTGCTGCCTCTGCCGCTGTGTGTGGAGAGGGCACGGCCTCAGGACATTGCACTCAGGTCAGCATGCATTCACATACAGCAGGACGTGAGTGCTTCCTCTGTGCGTGGTTATGATAGAGAGCAGGTAAATGTGAGGTGACGTGTAGCTGCAGGAGTGTTAGGTTGAAAAGTGAATGATTGCTGGGCAATAACAACAACAATGGCAGCAATAATTGCATGAATTTCCATTGTACTGTTCTGGCTCTTGCACGTGGTGTGCCCCCCCCCCAGCAAGGAAACTTGGAAATGTTTCTAATTACAACGCTTTAGAAACCCACACAGGCCATGTGACAATACTCACCACATCTTCAGGTTGATTTGTTGTTCTTTTACTCCGCCTTAAAGAATAATATTTATAATATTATATATAAAAACATTTAAGCGACGCTAACAACCTGCCACGCCACCTCTACCGGAAATGACAACTGCTGCCCACCTTCCTTGTATGACGTAATAACGCTAAATAAATAAATAAATAAATAAAAATCAAATTATGTACAATAATTTACGAAAAGGAGTTCAACACAAATGTTTTATTGGTAGTTGAAATTATTCAAATTAATCTACTTTAATTGTGTTTCTCCATATTTCAACACGTTTAAAGACTCCATCTCTTTTGTTTACTGTCGTCAGTAGGGGTTCATATTCACAACTTGGAAATCCAGCCACACTGTTTTATTGTGCAGTACGCCGCCTGTTTTCATTACAGTTAGCTGAAGTATAAAGCGGGTCCTATATGAACTGCAGAGATCTTCAAAACAGCGGTGAGTGCTGTCAGTTGATCCGCAGGCTCTGGCCAAGTTAGACTGCAGTAGCTCCGTCGCTAGCTGTTAACGTCATGAGTGCACAGCTCAGATTCATAAGTTTCCTTTGTAGCTTTTATAAAAGCGATGTACTTATTATTCAAATAATATAAAAGCGACGTGTGCCTGTGCTGTTTCCACTGGTTGACTGACTCCACATTCATATTCTACAGTCCATTTTGCGTGTCTGCCCACACTGATTGTCCCTCTCTGTCTGTCTCCCTCAGCCCCACTGGCTGGCCACTGGACCGTGGCTTGTTGTACTCTATAGAAACTTTGATAGTTCAGTGGGCTGGACAGATATGGAATATCCTGAAAAAAGACTCTGGCATGGTGCTGCTCCATGGAGACCACCCAGGCCCCAATGTGGAGCTGCAGTTTTGGGCCACTCAGAGAGAAAACCTGCTGGGCATTCAGTCGCAAGTATGAGACTTGTTCTGTAGAAGCTGGCAGGGATGCAATGGCTCCAAAATGTAAAGTGAAAAATGCTGTTCTAAGAACAAAGATGTTTTATGTCACTGATGGACATTAGATAATGTTATTCCTTAAGACTAGATTCTGGGTCCATGGTTTGCTTGACAGCTCTGAATTGGTGAATGTCAGCAGATCCCTTATGTGCTGCATGACACATTCAATACGTCACACTGATGGAATATATATCTTTACACTTTAGTCCAGTTGATCCCCTATAAGATGATACTATGATGTCCTTTGTTTTAAGATCCAGAGTCCCAAAGTGGACCAGATCATGGAGATCCTGAGAAGAGTTAAGAGTAGTTACTACTCTTCCTTCAAGGATGTCTGCCATGAAGTCAATGAAGGTAGATCAGCATTACAAAATAATGCATTTTCTCATTTTTTTATAAAGCCGTGAAATTAGTTTTTACTTCTTTTGGATGTATACTGTAACACTGCTTTCCCTCTTTTGCGTGTCACCATGCATATACATACATACACACACACGCCGATCAGGCATAATATTATGACCTCTGAGAGGTGAAGTGAATAACACTGAATAACACTTCATCATGGCACCTGTTAGTGGGTGGGACATATTAGGCAGCAAGTGAACATTTTGTCCTCAAAGTTGATGTGTTAGAAGCAGGAAAAATAGGCAAGCATAATGAGTTTGACAAGGGCTTAATTGTGATGCTAGGTGGCTGGGTCAGAGCATTTCAAAAACTGCAGCTCTTGTGGGGTGTTCCTGTCTGCAGTGGTCAGGGAGGTCCAAGGAAGGAACAGTGGTGAACCAGCCACAGGGTCATGGGCAGCCAAGGCTCACTGATACATGTGGGGAGCAAAGGCTGGCCCATGTGGTCTGATCCAACAGACAAGCTGCTGTTGCTCAAATTGCAGAAGAAGTTCATGCTGATTCTGATAGAAAGGTGTCAGAATACACAGTGCATCGCAGGTTGTTACATATTTGGCAGCAAAGGGGAGACCAACACAGGATTATTTCGGGTGGTCATAATATTATGCCTGATCGGTGTGTATATGTGTAACAGCACCAGGAAACACTGCATTATATTATATTGCTTCCTCATTAGGGCCACTTTCATCTTATACATTAGTATATCTGTATGTGATATTTATAGCTGTGCTGGAAGCAGAGGACATAGATCTATATCTACGCCCTCTGCGGAAACTGATCAGCAGCTTAGAGGAGAGGAGCTTCCCTCATGTAGACGCCCTGCTGCCTCCTCTCTTCCACACACTCTGTCTCATCTGGAGCCGTTCCCAGTATTACTGCACTCCACAGCGCATGGTTGTCCTCCTGCAGGAGTTCTGTAACCTGATCATCGAAAAGGTATAGCAACGCTCTCTCATGTTTATGTTAAAGAAATGAAGACAAACTGAACAATTTTTCATTCAAATGGTTGCGTTTGTCTTCAGGCGTTTGCCTACCTTATCCCCGAGGAACTGTTTAAGATGGAGCTTGAGGAGGGAGTGGAGAGAGTCCAGATAACCATCTCAGTCCTTCGCACCTTCAAGCAGTTGTTTCACACTCACCGCCAGCAGATCCCCAAGTACTACAAATACAGTGAGGCCATCAAACTATGGGACTTTCCATCTGCACTCGTATTCAAGCGTTCAGACCGCATCATGGAAAGGCTGCTCATGATCGAGGTGCTTAGGTTTACAGGCGTAGCTCTGTGTTGCTTGCTGCCTGTTCGTAGTGAAGAGACAGTGTTTGTGTTCAACAACTTATTACATCAATGTAAACTGATATTTTTGATTCATTGTTGTGAATAGTAAAACTGCCTACTCACAGAATGTGTTTAAACTACCTTCACTACCAATTTTACTCATTAATTTTCTTCTTTGATCTATAGGAACTTTTTGCAACAGCGCTGGACTTTCTGAAGCTGGAGAAGATTGAACTGGGTGGATCCAGAGGGAAAGTCCTCAGCGAGATGGTCTCCAGCATGAGTGAGGAGTTTCATGACCGCTGGCGTGCCCTCAGAGAGAGCAAATATGACCCCTTGGACTATACTACTGATGTGAGCCCCCTTGACATTGCTGCAGTTGTGTTTAACATCATACTACTATTTGATGAATATGCCCCAAAGGGCTCTGATTCACAGCCATGTATAAGTGGAATCGACAGGCACAGCCAAATAATAAAAAATAACAATTAGGTGTTATTTTTCTGCCCAGCAGTAGAGTAATTGAAAAGTAGCACAGCAAAGTAGTTGCTAAGCAACACACAAGAACCAGTGACAGCAGTCATTATTTGTCAGTGCATCAATATTTAATTTACTAGATATTTTACAGCTATTTTACAACAGCTTCCAGTGTGACTCAGCCAATCTAAACTGGAACTCAATCAGAAATTGATCTCTTTTGTAATACTTTTTTTGTGTGTGTGTTATTCCAGCTGCTACTGATCAACTGAGCTGAGGGGAACTTGAAGTACCCTGAAAATATTATGGGAAAAAAATTAGCTATGAAAATGGATGAAAATTTTGTAATCCTGTCTAATGCCAACTCTTGTCTAGGATTTTGTGCATCACTACAGGCGCTTTATGGAGCAGAACAGAGATTTTGACCAGAGGCTTGGGACAGTCCTCAATCTGGCTTTCCAGCACTCCAAAAACCTGAAGTCCACTTTTAAGGTATGTCTGTTACATCTGAGCTCCCACTCTTTACAAACACATTGTTCTTTCAGGCCATCAAGGGACATGAGGAGGGAGTGGAGAGAGTCCAGATAACAAACCATCATTGGAACATAGCACCAATGTGTCTCAGATGAGAAGCATTTTATTCGTTTCAACCAATGCAAATATTTTTGGCCTTCATACTATGTTTAGATCACAGTACATTGTCTTAAAACTGCTTTTGTCCCAATTAGTTGTTGAAGATTTTCGGCACCTTGCTTGAGAGACCCCGGATCCACCAGCTCTTCTCTCCTAACTACAACATGTTGTTGACCATGTTCGACCAGGAAATAGACCACTGTCAATTTATACTCGATCAACACAGAGATGGGGTAAGATTTTAGGAACAGAAATGATTTTACATGGCAAAGAAACTTGAATATTGATACACTTAATGCAGAAAATATAAGCTACAGCTATATTCTCAGACTACGTTCAGTTACCACCAATAATGAGAAATACTGTAAAAGTTTCTTATGGCAGATGCACTTCATACATCTTAAGAACCTAGTATGACACACTAATGAATCATAATAATTAACCCCTTGAAACCTGAACCTTTGTGTCTTCAAAGGACTTTCTGACAAACAATGTAAAAAAAAAAAAAAAAAAAAAAGAAAATAGCAAGTTGTATATTTTTAATTTTCATTCGTATCATACTTGATATATCCAGCATTTTAAAAATGTATTGCTCACAATTTATGTGTTAAAATTTTATGTTTTATACAGAAAAATATGACACTGATGATACAGAGGTCTCAAAAACTGTATGTATCAAACACGATACACTAGGTGTTAAAGGGTTAAGTCTTTGTTTTTCAGATACGGTCTGGCTGTGCAGTGCTGGGGAAAAATATGCCATCAGTGGCTGGAAACCTTAAATGGTCACAGGAGCTTCGGACTCGCATCCTGACAAACAGGAGTAACCTTTGCCAGCTGGCCCATATGTATGAACTGACCAGATTCATACAGTCATATTTATCTTTGTTCTCCAAGATCTAGCAGATGTGCTGTTAATCTTAATATCCACTGTTACAAACACAATTACGATTCCTCAGAGCTGTCTTTTATCTGTTTATCTGTTATAGAGGTAATTCAGACTGATGTCAAAAATCCTCATCTGAGGTGTGGTGATGTTTACTTCAAATATCTGCTTTGGAAAAAACTTAATCTTCAAAAGCAACTGATGTAGAAATTTAATATTTGTGCTATCAGCTCATAACTCTGATATTGCACTCACTTAAAATATCAGAGTGTAGGTCTTTAAAAAGTGTTCATCTTATTTTGGAATAAAACCCTAGCATACTCGCTGCAATAATACAGTCCACTTCGTCAATAAATACAAGCTAATATACAAATAAGATCCTTTTTTTCCCCGGGCTTCCTTCCAGGCCTCTGGGGTGCGCAGAGGCGGACGATGTCCTCCGGAAGTGTGAGCATGTTCTGGAGGTCCTTGATCAGCATGATGAGGAGCTGTTCTCTGAGTGGACCGAGGGCTTGGAGGAAATCTGTGAAACCCACCTGAAGGAACCATTGCTCACACTGGACACTGACACAGGCCTGTTCCAGGTCAACTTCAGTCCTGCTGTAAGCACAGAAAACATAACATGCAATCACCATTAAATATATTGATAAGAGTTAAAAAATTCAGATGAACAGATTTTTGTCTGGTGTGATTTTAGCAAATCTCACACTAATTCATTCATCTTTCCCAACATCCTCTTGTTGTGCTTAAAATTACCAAAAGTAGCAACAGTTTTGCATTGAAAAAAGGAACTATTTTACAGTAGCATCAATAAGCAGAGTGTTAAAAGACCAAAGAAAACCACCAAACATAATCAACATACTGGTATAATCAGAGAAACAAGATGAAGCACTTTCTGAAAAGCACAGCAATGAATATATTTAACCAGTAGTGTCAAAATCAAGCACTCTACCCCAAGGATAAACAACTTATCTCATGCACCTTTCACATTTCATCTGATGTGCCACATAATGTGTGTGTGCCCTCAGTTCAAAGCATGATTGGCCTTTACGCATCTGCCACTCACCTATTCATAAGTCTAAATGAGACCTTCACTTTATGGAGTTGATCCTGTCTATTCAGATTTGTACCTGTGGAAGTAAAAGGACACAAAACAACGACCTTAAACTGGATTCATCAAATCATTGATTACATTTTCTTTTTCTCCTCCTCTCTCCCCAGTTGACATCAGTGCTTAGGGAGGTTAAGTATCTGGGTATGCTGAAGAACCAAAACATTCCTAAAGCAGCTCTCCATCTCTACTCCAAACGGGAGAGACTCTATATGGTAGGTCACACTGGCCGCTGGCCATGACAGGCGATTGCATATGTATAAACTGTGGAGACGTTCTTTCAAAATAAAATGTTTGTTGATCTATGAACTGTGTCACAAACCATCTCATGCACTTCTTTGTACCACGCAGTACACACAGACACTGACCTTGGTGACCCAGTGGTACAACCAGCTCCAAAGTACCATCCTGGCTGTGGAGCTGGGACTGGTGAAAGATGATATGGACAGAACCAAACAGCAGCTTGAGCCTGCCCTCCAGGAGCTTACATGGGCTCAGGATGACCTATGGGACTACATTAAGAGCACACGAGACCTGGTTCAAGTACTGAACATTTCTTATTTATGCTATATATAATGTTATAGTTAGTGAGTGATTTTCTTTTACTAAAATGTTGGTACTATTCTGTCATGTTTAATCTGATCTCACATTTAAGTTAGTTTATTAACATTGTCAAAAGCTGCAGGCAGTGTAACATGAAACCTGGTATTCCCCTCATGTGCTTCACGCCTGTTTTCCTCAGAAAAAAAACCCTATGACAAAAAGCAACATGCAGCTGTTCACCAGAGGGTAATCACTGGTGATAATCAGTGCTCTCTTTTGCAATCACCAGAGCATCTCTAGTCGTGTCCGGAAGAGCAAAGCCAATGTGGGAGCTATCCAGGCCCTTATGGGTAAATTCAGCCACCGGGCCTTCATCACCAGAAAGAGTCATGGCTCTGCTCTCCTCATCTTTTCTGACATTGAGGAGAGTGTTTCCAAACAGCATGCTCTCATCGCCAGCACGGGGGAGCAGATACACAAACTTCTGCAGGTATGTTCATGCACCTCAGAGATAGTAGATGTTCACATCCTCCTTAACTCCCAGTGATGTATCTCTAACCCTTCCATTGTGCTGCAGGAGAACCAGTCTCTGCTCGGGGTGACAGACCTGAACAGCA
The DNA here is from genome assembly GCA_021432705.1 of Caranx ignobilis. Classification (NCBI taxonomy): domain Eukaryota; kingdom Metazoa; phylum Chordata; class Actinopteri; order Carangiformes; family Carangidae; genus Caranx; species Caranx ignobilis. The sequence continues at coordinate 39,125,860 of MU269980.1, forward strand.
GTGAGTGGAAGGCCTACACAGACTATGTGGATCGGATCATTTTGGCAAGCTTCTCCAGTGCAGTGCGATGCTCTCTGCAGTACCTCATGGACAACACGGATGCAGCCCAGCGTATTATACCACTGTTTGAGGTCCAGCTGGTGCTCAACAACAGTGAGATGACCTTTGACCCCTCATTCGACTTCAGCCACAATGGTAACTTCTACGATATCTTGGATAAGATGGTTGCCAGCATCACAAACATGGCATCCTTCATTCCCCGAGTGGCAAAACATAAACAGCTGGAAAACTATCAGGTGTAGTATCGATTAGATTTCAGGCTACATGAAGTGCATGCATACTGTGTGTACACATGCAGAAATATATTTTCCTGCTGACACAGACTTCTTTAATACCGTCATTTCACACTATGTTGTCTGCCTGATTGTCTGCTATCCTCTAGTGTGACATAAATAAAATGGAGGATTTGTCAGCGATGTGCCATGTAATCCGCTCACGGGCACGTTCAGCCATAGCAAAGGTGAGTGTTTGTTTTCTGTCCACACATAAAGACCCATTTATTATTCTAACAACCTTTGAAATTGAAAGACTGTTTTGATTTTCAGGTCAGGGAATACCAAGGATCATTTGCCAGCTACCGCTACCTCTGGACTGATGACAGGTCAGATGTGGTCACTGTCAGTAAAACGCAGAGATAGAGAGATAGATCAAATCTGGAGAGAAAGTCAAAGCCAGTTTTCCTCTAATATTTCACAGGTCTGAATTCATGAGGCAGTTTCTGCTTTATGGCCACGTGTTAAGCACAGAAGAAGCCGAGCTGTATGCCGACTATGAGCTAAAAAAGAACCCACCCACACTGGATAACTTCAAAGAGCAGGTGCTGTTTCGCCAGCCTTTAATATTCCTGCATTTAACTACAGTTTAGTGTTTGTTTGTTTTTTACAGATGTGGTCAAGTGTAACTTCAGTTTCTTCCTCTTTGGCTGCTTTCTCTGAGTTGTCATACAATTCATCATTTCAGATTAACCTGTTTGAATCTCTGTACGTACGAGTGAGCAAGTTGGAGGACAGGAGGGTGTTTTATGGCTGGCTGCAGCTCGACATCAGACCCTTCAAACACACACTGATGAATGTCATAAAGAGGTGGAGCTGGATGTTCAAGGAGCACCTGCTGAACCATGTGAACCAGAGGTGAGAAACAAGCACACACGAGGAAAGACGAGCGTAAACACATTTACGATCACTCTAAATTGACTTTCAGCTCTGGAAAATTATTCGAAAAATATTCTAAAATTGCTCTCCGCTTTCAAGCTTACATCATCCTCCTTCCTCTTTATCCCACAGTGTGAGAGAATTGTCGTCTTTTGTCCAAGACACAGCACACGGTCTCTCTAAAAAGGTAACAGATGGTGACTACGCAGGCCTTGTGGACATCATGGGACACCTCATGGCCATACGAGACAGACAGATCAGCAATGAGCAGCACTTTAGACCTCTCAAGTCTACCGCTGATCTCCTAAAGACCTACGGACAGCAGCTGCCTGAGAGCGTCTACACACAGCTAGAAGTGTGTGCCACTGCCACAGATACATAGATTTCCATGGATACCAGCAGGATTTGTTCTTGTCTCAGTAAATTGTCTTCTTCACACAGGAGCTGCCAGAGAAGTGGAAAAGTCTTAGGAAAATTGCCTTTACAGTCAAACATGAAGTGGCGCCTCTACAGTCAAATGAAGTTTCAGTTATACGTAGGAAGTGTGTCCGGTTCGAGGTGAGGCTGTGTGTGAGCGGGGTAGGATGTCAGTGTGGCAGCCTCTAACAAAGAGCTCAATATCTGACATATAAACCGTCTCACTTTCTGTCCTGCATTATACATGACTGACATGCCACATCCAAGTGTGGACAGTCATAGTTGGAGGGCTGGAGAAAACTCAAATGTCCTGTTTTTCTTCCATGTTTAAGGTGAAACAGCATGAATTCAGAGAACAGTTTCGTACTGAGTCCATCTTTAAGATCAGCGTGGAGGAGCCATATAGATTAATTGATAAGGTGAGATGCGAAGTGAACATGATTTCCTATTCAGAAATTAAAGACCATGCCTTACAGTAGGTGATTAAATAGAAAAATGGATTCCGTCTGTTCCATTTTCAAGGAAATTGTAATGTGCAGCATTTTAAATTGTCCCTGTCTCCAGTCTAATCGAGCGGTAGCAGTGATGGAGGCAGAAATGAAGAAGCTGCAGGACACGGCTGATCTATTTGAGGTCAGCTTCCCAGACTACAAGCAGCTGCGTCAGTGTCGCTCCGACATCATACTGGTCAAAGCAGTCTGGGACATGGTCATCTTTGTCAAGGTACACAATAATCATCCTAATTACAATAGGTTGGCATTTTGATTTCTGAGCTATGGTTGAGCTCTGATAGACACACAAATAACACAAGAAAACATAGTGAGGCGCAGCCTTTGACTGCTCAATGTTCTGGTTTCCTTTTCCTCTGTAAAGGTCATTAGAAAATCACAGATTAAATATCTCCATTCTCCTCCCTATGTCAGACCAGTATAGAGGATTGGACCAAGACTCCGTGGAAAGAGATCAACGTCGAGCAGATGGACATGGAGCTCAGACGATTTGCCAAAGTATGGTAACCCTCCACTGACAGACAGATATGATCTCACATTTTTCCTGGGGTAAAGAAGAAGTGTTAAAAACTTCCATAATTAACAACTATATCTCACATATTGAAGGAGATGAAGATGCTGGATAAGGAAGTGCGGGTGTGGGACGTCTACCTGGGTCTGGAGTCGACTGTGAAGAACCTGTTGACCTCTCTGAGAGCCGTCAACGAGCTGCAAAACTCTGCTGTTAGAGAGAGACACTGGCAACAGCTTATGAACACCACCGGGGTATGAGACTGTGTCTGCTGCCTCACAGCATCTCGTAGCATCTGATTCAATAACGTTTCTCCATTGATCACGTTCTGCACTGTGCATTCTATTGAGTTTAGCTCTGTTCTTCTTTAATCTAGTCTTCATGTACTGTACCTTCATTCAGCTACCCCACGGACTCCTCCAGGCCTTTAATGACCAGCACAGTTCAGTGAACCCAATTATCCTGATCTGAAATCTAATCACACTCATGGTTGCCTTGTGTTTTTTTGTGTGCGTGTGTTTTTGGCCCTCAGGTCAGGTTTGTAATGGGAGAGGGCACCACCCTGGGGGACCTCCTGGAATTACACCTTCACCGTGTGGAGGATGAGGTCAAAAACATAGTGGACAAGGCTGTGAAAGAAATGGCCATAGAGAAGGTAGGAAGAGATAGTATATATTATATTGAATGTGGTGTAGTCACTCATTTATTAGTTTAAACCCACTGAGAGAGATCAGTTCCCATGGATACAGATTTGAGAAATAGTACCTTACCTTAATGAAAAAGAAATGAACCTTCACAACTGTCACAATAATGCTGGCCATGGTCTCTACTTTTAAAGACAACAAGTCAGATCCAGTCATAGTGCAGAGATGTGATAAACAAACAGTAACATATTTACAATGGCTTTATTTTGTACTGCTGCTATTTTTTTTTAAAGATTTGTCAGATTTCATGTCTTGAAAAGAAACATTTTCTGTTGTTGTGTAGGTTTTGGCGGAAATAACCCACACGTGGAGTTTTATGTCCCTGTCATACGAGACTCATACCAGCACAGGAACCCCTCTCCTCAAAGCAGATGAGAATCTGATAGAGACACTGGAGGACAATCAGGTGAGTGGGTGTAACTGTATGTTATACTACACATGACTTGCAGTAGTTCAATATGTATATTGTAATAGTTATTTGATATTGTGATAGTTTTGCTGTGAGACATCAAAGAGGTAGCCAATAAAAACCCAAACAATGAAAATACCGGTTTTATTTGTCTTCAGGTGCAGCTGCAGAACATCCTGATGAGCAAGTATGTGGAGTATTTCCAGGCAGAGGTGAGCGGGTGGCAGAAGAAGCTGATGGTGGCCGACCTGGTCATCTCCTCCTGGATGTCTGTCCAGAGGACCTGGGCCCACCTTAACAGCATCTTCACCAACAGCCACGACATCCGCTGCCAGCTGGCCAATGATGCAGAGCGCTTCCTAGGAATACACTCTGACTTCCAGGTACAGTAACACATCCACATGGTCGAGCAAGGGCCTCTGTCGACTGTATTAACAGTACAACCCTTAATATTGTGCTTCCTTTGTGCTCTTTCCTTTTTAATTCCTTCTTGTGTCATAGAGCTTGATGACAGACGTGGTGAAGGACAATAATGTGGTTGAGGTGACCAACCATCCAGGTTTCCTGGAGAACCTGGAGACTTTGCAGCAGAGGCTGTCTGTGTGTGAGAAAGCCCTGGCCGAGTACCTGGAGACCAAGAGGCTCACATTCCCCAGATTTTACTTTGTCTCTGCCTCAGACCTGCTGGAGATTGTCTCCAAGGGAACACAACCCAAACAGGTGAGAGACTGCAATTTTATTATATTTTCTGAAAGAGAACGTATAAAGACATAGCCAGAGTTATCAGTTCAGTATTTTCTTCAGACTATGTCCCGGTGAAGAACATCGATCCCTGTTGTTTTGATTTTCTTTTCATTGTTTTAGATTCCTGTCACAAGATTACAGTTAACATTTCTAAAGCTTAGAATTGGAGGCATTGCCAATGTGTGTTTTTCAGGTGACCAGACATTTGCTGAAGCTCTTTGACAACATAGCAGATCTTCGCTTCAAGGACTCAGACAAAGATGGAAGAGGGGAGGAGGATGAGGAGGCAGTTGCTATAGGGATGTACAGCCGAGAGGGAGAGTATGTTCCATTCTCTGAGCCGTGTGTCTGTGAAGGACAGGTACTGAACAACACCATTTTATTTCTGTGTGCAAGTACAATTGCTATTATCACTATTCAACTATCACATTGCTATGGTAGAGCTATAAAAAACAACTTTGTATAAGTAGGAAGTATTATATATTTGCCTAATGTAATAATTTAAAAAGTTTTTCCAATCATGATACCATAGCATCTCCATTTATTGACTCTTTGTGTCTCTCCTCAGGCAGAGTGTTGGTTAGGTGCTTTGGAGAGCACCATGCGCTGTACAGTTCAGAAGGAGATCCAGGAGGCTGTGGCTGCATATGAAGACAAACCACGAGACCAGTGGCTCTTTGATTATCCTGCACAGGTGTGGCGATGCGATGTATGATCAGAAGAACCGCCACTTTAACTTTACAAATATGAAAATAACCAGTTTCCCTTCCATTCATAGGTAGGGTTGACTGGTAGTCAGGTGTGGTGGGCCACAGATGTGGGCATTGCCTTCGAGAGGGTGGAGGAGGGATTTGAGACGGCCCTCAAAGACTACAACAGAAAACAGGTAGTGCTAACAGCCTGGGAACTTATTGTTACGATGATGGCTTGAAGATGCTTGTTGGTTTGTTCAGTAATGTTTGAATTCTGGTCTTCTAGATTACACAGCTAAATTCGCTGATCCACATGTTGCTGGGAGATCTAACCCCTGGAGACAGACAGAAAGTCATGACTGTCTGTACCATTGATGTCCACGCTCGAGACGTGGTTGGCAGTCTCATAAGTCAGAAGGTAATGCTAATATTAGATCTAGTTTTATACCAACAGTTAGACCATGTTGCTATTAACTGTTCTCTTAGGTGACGACAGGGCAGGCATTTGCATGGCTGTCCCAGTTACGTCATCGCTGGGATGATGAAACCAGACACTGTTATGTCAACATCTGTGACGCCCAGTTCCAGTTCAGCTATGAATACCTGGGAAACACTAACAGACTGGTCATCACTCCTCTTACTGACAGGTACACATACACAGAGCACAATATGCTACCAAGTGTCCCTTGTTGACCTCCTGCGATCAAATAAATCTTTTATATTAGATATTATAGATATTATATAGATATTTTTTATACCATAACCTTTCTTCCAATAGATGTTACATTACCCTGACGCAGTCCCTCCACCTGACTATGAGTGGTGCCCCCTCAGGCCCGGCTGGCACTGGTAAGACTGAGACCACTAAGGACCTTGGCCGCTCCCTGGGCATCATGGTATATGTTTTCAACTGCTCAGAGCAGATGGACTACAAGGTAACATCAGCTGTTCAGATGCTCTCCAGAATGTCCATGAATGTGACATTTACATAATTTATTAATTCCACCTTCTCTCTCACACACATTTCTTCAGTCCATAGGTAACATTTACAAGGGTCTGGCACAGACAGGCGTCTGGGGATGCTTTGATGAATTTAACAGGATCTCAGTAGAAGTGCTGTCTGTGGTGGCTGTGCAGGTCAAAACTATACAGGATGCTGTGCGCAACAAGAAGCAAAGGTAGATATAGAAATAATAACTTGCATTGTAAACTACACTTTTATTTTTTCCCTACTAATCTTTTCCATGATTTATAAAAAAAAACAACTCTGTACTCTGTGCTTGACACTGTTTGTGTCCATAGGTTCCATTTCCTGGGAGAGGACATTGAGCTGAAGCCAACAGTGGGAATCTTCATCACTCTGAACCCTGGTTACGCTGGCAGGGCTGAACTCCCTGAGAACCTCAAAGCTTTATTCAGGTCTGATATAAACAGAAGTTTAGAAGATAATCAATTCCTGCTGAAGATTAAAACCAAAAATAATCTGTTGACTCTTCAGACCCTGTGCCATGGTGATCCCGGACTTCGAGCTGATCTGTGAGATCATGTTGGTGGCAGAAGGCTTCATAGATGCTCGTCTGCTTGCGCGCAAATTCATCAGCCTCTACACTCTCTGTAAGGAGCTGCTCTCCAAACAGGTAAGTACACAGAGGCAGTTTGTCACGACACAGAAGCTACAATAATTATCCTCTTTGCTATTTTAAGATGAGTCTCCATGTGAGCACAGGTCTCTATCTGAATTAAACGAACAACATCTTTACACCAGAGACCTCTAAGATTAAAAGAAAGAATATGTAACACCACATTTCAAGACACTGTTTCAACTATTGGCTCCACTTAAATTGTAGTAGAAAGAAATACAGTAAGTGGTGCTATGACATTTTCCCCTGACTTTGAAATGTGGTTTGTCCATTCATTAGATGCTCACCATGTCCCTGGCTGACAAGATAATGATTAATCACCGCAGCCTTTTTATTTATATACCACTTTAATCAACTCAGTTGTGTATATCATGGTGAATTTACAGTAGATGAAGAGAAATAACAAGTGCTCTTGAATAAGGTTATCGTTCTTTCACTTTTTCGTTTTTCAGCATAATGTTCAGGGTAATTACTCTATGTGCTCTATTATCCTTATAATTGCTCAATTAATATTGGCCTCCCAGACTTTCATTAAGCATTCATTTCATGTAAAATGTTAAGTATTATTATGCTTGTTGGATGACTTCCATACCTTTATTCCTTTATCTGTCAGGATCATTATGACTGGGGCTTAAGAGCCATCAAATCAGTCTTGGTTGTGGCAGGATCTCTGAAAAGAGAGGATCGTAGCAGGCCTGAAGAGCAGGTATGCATCAATCTTCATCGCTGCTGTGAGCTGTCATTCACACTGAATTATCTTATATCTGGAGGATACAAAACAAATGGTGTATTTTCCACAATTTGAGGAAGTGCATTTGTTTCGCTATTTGGACGATTTTCACATTTTCTCACCAGGTGCTCATGCGGGCATTGAGGGATTTCAACCTGCCAAAGATAGTGACCAGCGATGTGCCCATATTCCTCGGGCTGATCAGTGACCTGTTTCCTCAGCTGGACGTACCTAGGAAGAGAGACCCTGAGCTGGAGAACGCTGTTCGCCAGTCAGTCAGTGAACTGCGCCTGCAGCCTGAGGAGAACTTCATACTTAAGGTGTCTCATTATAACATTATATTTAAATAGAAGTGCTGTTCTTCTCACTGCAAAATTAAAATCCCTTTTTTAGTAGCACTACCCTGGAGAAAAAAAAAAGCTAAGATGTATGAACTGTTCATTGATGTGTATACAGTGATTTATACTTCAGAATTATAGTTTAGGTCTGTGATCTGTCAGAAAGAAATGTAAATGTGTAATTAATAGTGTTTATATGATCATAAATCAAGTTTGATTCGGTGGTTTTGTTTCTCCAGGTGACCCAGCTGGAGGAGCTGTTGGCTGTCAGACACTCTGTGTTTGTAGTTGGCGGACCAGGAACTGGAAAGAGCCAGGTTAACCTCTTTATAGCCACTGTATCCCAAACCACATACACACAGCATGTCTGTAGTGTATATGGATGTGGTTTTGTATGGTTTGATCGACAACATACAAATATTGTTTTATATCATACAAAACGGTGTTTGTATATATTTCAAAGCCATTTTATATAAGAGGGGAACTTTATCGAACCTCACACCCAAACCACACCACATAATTTTTCTAGTTATTGATTCATTATATAAAAAACATGTAAGAGTTGTTAAAAAAATCCGCTGTTACTACAGTCTCAGGTTGACCCTGCCCTGCTGCAGAGTATTCTTATCTATAGTGATAGGGGAAAGGTTGAATTTCTTTTTCTCACATGTATTACTATCCATAGTGATAATTAGAGATTTGCTGTTATGGAAACATGTGGTGCACATGGTGTCATGGATTTACAGTGTGTTTATTCATCAGATCTTGAAGACTCTCCATAGAACCTACGCAAACATGAAGATGAAGCCTGTATGGAGCGATATTAACCCTAAAGCTGTGACCACAGATGAATTGTTTGGGTATCTGCATCCAGCTACCAGAGAGTGGAAAGATGGTGAGGATTATACAAGGAATCTAATAAGAAATAAGTGATGATCAAGGGAACCAGTGTTTCCTCTAAATTTTAGGTCACTGTCTAGTGGGAGTTATTTTGGTGCCAAGACCATAATTTATTCCCGAGCCTCTTCTCAGAATTAATTAGAATTTGTCATTTTTATTCTGGTCCAGAGTCAGCTCTCCTGTGAACAGTTTAGATGTGGAATAGTTTGACTTTGATTCCCTTACATGGGTTAGCTTTAGGACAACATTGAATAGATAGTTTGTGGCATTGCCCAAGTGATGGTAGGGTACTGGAACAAATAAATATAATAGCTGTTTACTCTCTGTATATATATTAGGTCTATTCTCCTCTACCATGAGGGAGCTGACCTCAGTGGGCCATGATGGACCCAAATGGATTGTTCTGGATGGAGATATTGACCCCATGTGGATCGAGTCTCTCAACACAGTTATGGATGACAACAAGGTGAAAGTACATCTTTGCTCTGTGACATTTTCCATTTTGCGATTTTAGTTATACATCAACAAACCCAGAGGCCAAACGCTAATAAATAGTGTTCATTCATTTTGATCATGTTTTGCAGCCACTGTGTATATTTCAGTGCATGCTGCTTAAGCTCTGTCAAACCTAATTTTTTCACTCCTGTATTCAGGTACTGACTCTCGCCAGCAATGAGAGGATCAGTTTGTCGTCCTCCATGCGTCTACTGTTTGAGATTTCTCATCTGAGGGCTGCTACTCCAGCGACTGTGTCCAGAGCAGGAATCCTCTATGTCAACCCACAGGACCTTGGCTGGAGCTCGTGAGACATACACAGACGGACGCACATTTAAAGATATAGCTTCTATTTCTTCACTTCTGAAATGGTATTTTTTGGTTAAGCTGTGCTGTCTTTATTTATTCTCTCAGTTATGTGACAAGCTGGATAGACACCCGCCAGGCGCAATCAGAACGGGCCAATCTCACCATTCTCTTTGATAAGTATGTGCCTTACTGCCTGGAGCAAGTGCGCTGCAATCTGAGAACTATCACTCCCATGCCAGAGAACAGCATGGTGCAGGTGAGGACACACACAACAGAGCAAAGAGTCTTAATCACTGTCACATACCTCTGACATCCTCTCTGAGTTACTCAGCTGGTCAGTGAATGTCCGTGTTATGCTCTTGTATACTGTCAAAAATGTGTTACTGTTACTCTTGTTTTGCTCAATCAGACACTGTGTTCCTTGTTGGACTGCCTGCTGACAAAGGACAACACTCCAGCCGACTCTCCTAGAGAACTCTATGAAATCTACTTTGTCTTCGCCTGTGTCTGGGCCTTTGGCGGGGCTCTCTTCCAGGATCATGTGCGTGCCATGGAGACTGAATGTTTTTGCTGGAAGAAATTCTTTGTGTTATCATCTCACTTGCTTGTAATGACTTCATTAATTTGTTTTCCAAAAAACCCATTTCAGCTTAATGACTATCGTGCTGAATTCAGTCGCTGGTGGTCTAAAGAGATGCGGGCAGTGAAGTTTCCCTCCCAGGGCACTGTGTTTGACTATTACATAGACTCTGAAACTAAAAAGTTTACTCCCTGGAGCGAGAAAATGGTGCCATTTGAGCTGGAAGCTGATGTGCCGTTACAGGTGTGACCAGAATCACAGTGCATCGTATTACTCTCAGTATTGACCACAGTTTGGACTCACGCTTTAGTCAGGTCATGTGATATCTGTTTCAGACAGTACTGGTTCACACCCCAGAGACTATCTGTCTGACATACTTCATGGACCTGCTGCTCCAGAGAGGCAAGCCTATTATGTTGGTGGGCAACGCTGGAGTGGGCAAGACCATCCTGGTGTCTGATAAAGTGGCCAAGCTGAAGGAGGACTACATGGTGGCCAAGGTCCCCTTCAACTATTACACAACATCTGCCATGCTGCAGCGTAAGAGTCATAGGAATCAGAACAAATATTTTTTAAGTTTTTATATGTTCTGTGATAGAGTGCAAGCGAAGAATTATTCTATCTTACTTTCTCTATTAATGTCCAGTTCTCCATGGCAGACTGATGCTGTTTCTCTACAGTTAGTTCTGAGGAAGGACAGGCTGCTCTTGTTTAAATAGAATAGTCAGTCTCTTTTTTCAGATGCCCTTGTTCGGTTTAAAATCTTCTATACTAAATATACTACAGAATATATTGTGCGAAAATGCAAAAGCCAGGCTACACAGGAGATTTTGACCCTGGGTGAACTATGTGTCACAATGGATTACATCTCACTGTAGTGCCTCGCCACATTTGCCTATAAATAGTTGTTAAATTTCACAGCACTCAACAGTACAAGCTCTGACTCGTTGATTTATCCTTGTATTTTTAATTCTCTTCCTGATGCAGACCTGAAAAGCGTTTCTCTGCAATTCACACATTTTCTGTGTTGAATGAGTCATTTTCTCTGCCTTTCATGAACTGTCTGTTTCATTACATGGGTCTCAGGCGTCCTAGAGAAACCCCTGGAGAAGAAAGCTGGTCGTAAATTTGCCCCTCCTACCGCTAAGAGACTCATATACTTCATAGACGACCTCAACATGCCTGAGGTGGACGTTTATGGGACTGTCCAGCCGCACACACTCATACGCCAGCACCTTGACTACAACCACTGGTAAAACAACAGATACACACATTATGAACACACACGTTCAAAGCCTGAATTACTGGGCCTGAAATAATGAGATGTGAATTATACAGCCCCATACTGTGTGAACCAGTCTTTGGTGGGACCCCGAACCCCCCCAAGTAAACAAGGGGAAAACTAATTGAAAACAAAATGTTTTATTTATGATACCTAATTTGAGCTTGTTTCATTTGAGTGCAGTGTGACTCTCCTCTGCATTTTGCTGTCATTTATGATGTTGTCTCTTTCCTCTACTCTGCTTTCTGTTCCACCATGTTTGTGTGTCTTAACTGATCCCCACACACATACAGTGGAGCAGACCACCCACTGTACCATAGATATAGATACAATGAACAGAATTTCATAGTTACGTGGAAACTAAATAAAGTGAAACTTTTAGGTATGACAGACAACGGCTGGTACTGAAGGAAATACATAACTGCCAGTATATCACCTGTATGAACCCGACAGCTGGGAGCTTCTCTATCAACCCCAGACTACAGGTACAGACTTGACTACACTACATACTATAGACACAATGTACTATAACCAGAATTTCACTGAACGTCACCATGATAATACATCTAAACATCGCCAGAAAATACATTTACCAAATCAGGTGTGGAGACAAAAAGCAAAGTTTTTGCATGGAAATGATAAACAAGAAAAGAAAAACAGCATAGAAGTGAACCAATAAATACTGGAAATAACCTCATTAAAGGTTTTGGAGGCAGTTCAGAAAATAATTCTGGTTTTGAGATTTTGACTCCTGAGGGGAAATTATTCCTAAATCTCCCTGTTTCCATTCCAGAGACACTTCTCAGTGTTTGCAGTACATTTCCCTGGCGCTGATGCATTAGCCACCATCTTCTCCAGCATCCTGTCCGCTCACTTCCTTCAGGGCGGCTTCAGCTACGGCGTGTCTCGCTCAGTTGGAACTCTCATACAGGTACATCTTCAGTGTCAGCGTGCATCCGAACCAATCACACACCAATCATGCACACCTCTATGCATGATTTTGCCATAGATCTCAGCTGTGACAAAATCTTTACAGCCATTTCTACCATCTATCAATCCAGGCAGCTATTTGTCTGCACCAGAAAATCAGTCAGAACTTCCTCCCTACAGCCATACGCTTCCACTACATCTTCAACCTGCGAGACCTCTCCAACATCTTCCAGGTAACACATGCACAGTCATTGAAAATATGTGATGTATAATGCGAAACTACACTAAGTTGAATTGCTCTATTTACCTCTTTTAATGAGATTCAGAGTGAATCTGAATTTTATAGCAGAACAATAAGTGACTAGTGAATAATTAATTTCACACTTCAGTTATCAAGCTAGTTTTGTGAGGGTGATAATGTGGGAAATACACTTCAACATTGAGAGTCTCTAATCTCATCACACGGTATTTATTCTGGCTTGATGCGTAGGGCATCCTGTTTGCTCTGCCAGAGTGTATCCGTTACCCAATGGACCTGGTTCACCTGTGGCTCCATGAGAGCTCCAGGGTTTATTCTGACAAACTGATGGAGGAAAAAGATGTGGAACTCTTCAATAAAATCCTGCTGGACACTGGCAAGAGATATTTTGAGGTAAGGAACAAGCAACATAGCGTAGTAACATTTAAAACTTAAAAAATCTACATTAAAAAGAACATACAAATAAAAATGCTCTGTTGCATGTTCAGCGTCTTTTTTTGTTGACAATTTTTTCCAGGGGATAGATGAGTCCATTTTTATCCACCAGCCTTTGGTGTACTGTCACTTTGCCCAGGGAGTGGGAGAGCCTCGCTATCACCAGGTACACACATTCAGTCTCACTTTGGATTTTGTTTTGCTCCTTTCAAGCATCCATTTATGTTTTAATAACTGTGCTAATAAAAACGGGTGAGTTTAATTGTTTTTGACTGAAATCAATTTAGTATGTGGATTATCTGCAGCTCACATATTCAAAGACCTTATGGCACAAATTCGGCTGTCATGTCTCATCTGTCAGGAAATAAATGAGGATAAATGCACTGTCATTAGCAAACTAATTACCTCTCATTTCTTCATGGGGTTTGAATTGAAAGTTAATTGACTCAAGACTTGATAAGAAGTTAATTTCATTACATATATGGAAGCAACCACATAGTGACAAGAGAATCAAGTTGGTTTGTTTATTTGGCCATACTGTCAGGCCTCAGACTGGGAGAAACTCCAGAAGACACTGGCTGATGCACTGGAGCATTATAATGAGCTGCACGCTGTCATGGACCTGGTACTGTTTGAAGAAGCTATCCAGCATGTGTAAGACACACACACACACACACAGCCATATGTATGGAAGCAGCAGTGAAACATATACTAGCATGCAGGTTGGATTAACACAGATGAGTACAAATATAAACCCAGGCCACACAAACACACTGTAAATTCTGGTGTTTGTGTTCAGGTGTCGTATCAGTCGTATCCTGGAGGCTCCCTATGGTAACGCCCTGCTGGTGGGAGTGGGGGGAGCGGGAAGCAGAGTCTGTGCCGGCTGGCTGCTTTCCTCAGCATGCTGGAGGTTTTCCAGATCACACTGCGTAAAGGCTACGGCATAAATGACCTGAAAGTAAATATGCATCAACACACTCATGCACGACAGATACAAAAAGTCATTATGCTCCTCAGTTTAACTGCACTTTTCTTCTATTTCCTGCTCTCACTGGTTTTATTTTGTGATATTCATATGTATTCTTTATACTTTTTCTTCACCCCACCCCCCACCAAACCAACCGCCCCCTCACCCCGTTATCCAGAGTGATATTGCAGCACTGTATATAAAAGTGGGGGTAAAGAACATCGGGACAGTGTTTCTTCACACAGATGCCCAGATTCCAGATGAACGCTTCCTGGTGCTCATCAACGACATGCTGGCCTCAGGTTTGGCTGCACTGACCTTGGATGAGTATTTTCTCCTTTGATAAGCAAATGGTTTCAGCTTCAGTGTGTAAAAGCTAATATTGTCAAATCTGAGGAATGAGCATACTTTCTTTCTTTATATGTGAATTTATTGCATAAAAGCCCCTCAGAGCATAAACTCAGTGAGTCGACAGTGAAAATTTCCAAATTTAATTTCTATTATTTATTTGACTAAAGACAAGAGAAGGCACATTTCCAGAGTGGCTGGTGAGACAACCAAACAACCCCAACAAACTAAAGCACTGAAGAATTTAATATTTTGTTAATGGGCTAGTGTGTAAATCTGGTTTGAATGTTTTATGTTTATTTTTATGTCTGTGCAAAATAAAAAGTGAGTTATTAATGATTTTTTGTATGTTAGCAGCCAGCAATCTTACATCACGCTGACTGCAAGCAAAACAGTTGGATAAGTGGCATTGAATGCCATCAGCAACAGTATGAGGAAAAGCTATGGTATTATTAGGTGATACATACTGAGTCTGCATGTTTGTGTGTAGGAGACATTCCAGACCTGTTTAATGATGAAGAAGTGGATATTATTGTGACATCCATCCGTATGGAGCTCAGAGGACTGGGGCTTATAGACACCAGAGACAACTGCTGGAGCTTCTTTATTGAGAGGATTCGAAGGCAGCTCAAGGTCTGAAACATTATCTAAAATGAAAGATCTGGTGTCAACATGGTGTCAAAATATAATATCACACAGTTGACCACATCAATAATTGTGAAATAAATCAGCTGCTACGCTCTCTGTCCTCCAGGTTGTCTTGTGTTTCTCCCCAGTCGGATTCACATTGCGGACACGTGCGCGAAAGTTTCCAGCTCTGGTAAATTGCACTGCAATAGACTGGTTCCACCCCTGGCCTCAGCACGCCCTGCAGTCTGTCAGCTCTACCTTCATAGAGAAAATCCCTGGACTGGAGGTAACAACACATTCACCTGGTGTTCATTCACTTTCTTTCACCTCTCCACTGCCTCCTCTCCTCTTGTTATATTCAAGTTTTTTGTATGTGATGTGGAAGTTAAGGCAGTATGTTAGTCATATCCATATTCAATATTAACAAACTAGGCAAAAGTGAAATATTATCAGACTTGTCAGCATTATTAAAGTCTATCAGAAAAATATTATTATTTTATCTAAAGGCTGCTGGTGTGTTAAATCCATAAATCCTAGTGTGTGTTCATCTTCTGCAGCCAAATGTGAGGGCATCTATCAGCGAGTTCATCTCTTACGCCCACACTAGTGTCAATGAGGTGAGTTATTGCAAAGTACCATGGGTGATAGATAACCAACCTTGACATCTGCACTCACATCATCTCTCTCCTCTCATTCAGGTGAGTGTCAAGTACCAGCAGAATGAAAAGCACTTTAACTACACCACCCCGAAGAGTTTCCTGGAGTTTATGAAGCTGTATGGAAATCTGCTGGGGAAGAAACGCACAGAGCTGACCCAGAAGATGGAAAGATTAGAGAATGGGCTGCAGAAACTGCTGTCGACTGCCTCACAGGTCAGATAACATGCACCGTGCTGCCTGAATGCACACCGAAGTTACTTCAAACAACTAAGTTTCTGAAATGTTGTGAGTCTTGTGCTTTTCTTTTTCAGGTGGAGGACTTGAAGGCCAAGCTAGCAGTGCAGGAGGTGGAGCTGTGGCAGAGGAACACGGATATCGAAGCTCTCATTGCTAAGATCGGGCAACAGACGGACAAACTGAACCAAGAGAGGGCTGTGGCTGATGCTGAGGAGCAAAGGGTAAGAATGTGTAACTGTAAGGCCATTCGGGAAGCAAAAGCATAAACAAGCATTAGAAAAACTGCAGCACATTTTGACTCTCAGATCAGACCTCTCTGAGAGTCTTAAGGAAAGAGGCAAGAGGGTTAATTACATGGCAGAGAAATAAATCAAACCTGCATCAGTCCATTCAAAATGCATACAAGTGCATACTTTCTTTTAATTGCTCAGGTGGCAGCAATTCAAGCTAAAGTGACCAAACAGCAGCAGGAGACCGAGGAGGACCTTGCCAAGGCTGAACCCGCCCTACAGGCAGCTAATACAGCTCTCAATACATTAAACAGGGTAAAACACACGCATGTAAACACGAAGCAGCGAAACATTTCTGCCCCAGTCATTTACTTGAGTTATTCAGTTTTCTTTCATTCAAGATATTGTATATGTGCTCTTTACAAGCAGTGTAAATAAACAAAGAAAAACATTTTCTCCATGTGTGTGTGCATCTGTGTGTGTATGTGTGTTTGTCATCCAGTTGAACCTGACAGAGCTGAGGACGTTCCCCAACCCTCCAGCTATTGTCACCAACGTCTCAGCAGCTGTTCTGGTGCTTCTTGCTCCCCAAGGCCGAATCCCCAAAGATCGCAGCTGGAAGGCTTCCAAGATGGTTATGAGCAAGGTGATATTTCACACCGACATCTTGTAGTGTTTCTCAGATTAATGGATTTCTACCACAGAAGCCAAAGAGTCCATCACAGATAAATTGCCTGAACTGCTGAAATAACATTGTTTCACATTCAACATAACTGCTGCTGCTGTTATTCTTTGTCTCTTGTCTAAGCTCCCAACAAGAGAATGCATTATTTATGTTTACTGTGTTTTCATTTATGTTGTAGTGTATTTATGTAATGGTCTATTGGCTGCTGGTATTTTATTATTTGAAAAACTGCTCTGGTTGATCCTTCATCAGTCTTTTTAAATTTCTGTTTCTGTGTCTTTGTTACATGTTTTATAACCTCTATATTTTACATTCTCTGTGTTGCTGCTCTCTTGGTCTTGAGATTACAAGGGAAAGCAAAGCATCTTCCTGGTTAAAGAAAGTCAGAAAATACTGCTGCATGATACAATATCCAATATGACATGAAGTTGTGCCTTCATATTTTTTTCCACTGTTCAATTTGCACTTTTCATTTTGAATCCAAAAGACCTCTAGAAGCGTTATATAAAGAGTGACTTTGATATGACACTCACCTCTGCACACAAATGTGCATCCAGGTGGATGACTTCCTGCAGGCTCTGGTGAACTTTGACAAAGAGCACATCCCCGAGGCCACAGTGAGGTGTGTCAGAGACGAGTACCTCAGCGACCCAGAGTTCAACCCCGAGTTTGTTCGACAGAAATCCTCGGCTGCTGCAGGCCTGTGCGCCTGGGTGATCAACATCGTACGCTTCCACGAGGTACTCACACCTCCACCAGCTGTCGCCCAGACTAACTCACTGTGTGATGTTGTTCACTGTTCAGATCTGTGTTCTGATTGTTTGATAGATCTGTTTGTTTTCTGTTTCCCAAACTGTTGTGCCACACTGGACAGATTTTTGTAAGTACTGCTGTCTTTATTCTAGGGTTTAAATGCAGTATTTCTTTATTAATATCTCATCCTGTGACCTCTCAGAAACTAAATGTTTGATGCATCACCAGGTGTTCTGTGAGGTAGAGATGAAGAGGATGTGCTTGTCTCAGGCCAATGCCGATCTGGCTGAGGCTGCAGAGAAATTGGAGGCCATCAGAAAGAAACTCGCTGTAAGCTCATTAGATCAATATTCTCTTTTCTTTTGTTTCTTTGCCCTTAATGCCTTGTTTTCTTTTTTTTTATTTTTGTCTTTTCTCACGTAGCAATTTAACTCAAAATTCTCCTGGGGTTTTTCTTCATATTTTTGGCCCTTCCTCTGATCCTCTGCTTCTTAGGAGCTGGACAGCAGCCTGGAAACTCTGACAACAGCATTTGAGAAAGCCACGTCAGAGAAAATGGGCTTTCAGGAGGAGGTCAACCGCACCAACAAGACGATAGAACTGGCCAATCGGCTGGTCAAAGGGCTTGAGGTGGGCATTCATGAAAGCTGGTTTTTGTAATTGTCCAGTGTGTTGTACTTGATTTCTTTGATGCTTAACCTATAGTTTTGCATTATTTTGACAATAAGGAGGTGCTCTCTCTCTCTCGGTCTCTCTGTCTGTGTCTGTTTAAGAGTGAAAATGTGCGTTGGGCCCACTCAGTGGCTCAGTATCATGAACAGGAGAAAACACTGTGTGGGGACGTCCTGCTCACTGCAGCATTCATCTCTTATGCCGGCTCTTTCTCCAAGACGTATAGGAGGGAGCTGCTAGACAACCTGTGGATGCCATTTTTGCGCAACCAGAAGGTCACAATCTGCAAAACACATCACTCATTTGGCCATAAAAAAAACATTTTTCTAACCTCTGAGGTCTGTTTGAAGATTTGTTACAGTAATATCTTCTTTTGCTCTCCCCTTGTTTCCCCTTAGCTGTTGTCTGTATTATCGTAGGTTCTTATTTTGCTCATGTCTCCATATCGTCCCTTCATCAGATGTCAATCCCCATGACAGAGGGCTTAGATCCAGTGTCAATGCTGACTGACGATGCAATGGTGGCCCAGTGGAACAACGAAGGCCTACCTGGAGACAAAATGTCCACTCAGAATGCCACCATCCTCACAAACTGTGAGTAGAAGCAATAAATCTACTTTGTTGCGTCACCATGGTGATGCTAGTCCTTTTTCTCACGGGCAGTACAAACAGTGCTGAGCAATGCGGGTAAATATCCCTGCGCGGATTGTGTTTGTTGCTTCAGGTGAGCGCTGGCCTCTGCTCATTGACCCACAGCTGCAGGGCATCAAGTGGATCAAGAGTCGTTATGGCAGCAGCCTCAAGGTTGTCAGCCTCGGGCAGAGAGGGTAAGTGTTTTCTCATCCCAGTCTGACTTTACATGTGCAAGTGTTACTTTGTCATTTTCACATATTGATATTGAAATGTTCCAGTTATGTAGATGTGATAGAGCAGGCCGTGGTGGCTGGTGACACGGTCCTCATTGAGAACCTCGAGGAGACCATTGACCCTGTTATTGACCCTCTACTGGGACGGCACACAATCAAGAAGGGCAGGTAACACACAGAAACAGACACACGAGCTCCAGTGCACAAAATACAACTGTACTAAACAACCTCCTCCTACATTTACACTGTTTTCTTTTTCACTCCATCTTAGTTGTATAAAGGTCGGGGACAAGGAGTGTTTCTTTCACCCGGGCTTCAGACTGATCCTTCACACTAAATTAGCCAATCCCCACTACAAGCCAGAGATTCAAGCCCAAACCACCCTCATTAATTTCACTGTGACCAGAGATGGACTAGAGGACCAACTCCTGGCCCAGGTGGTGAATCAGGAGAGGCCTGACCTCGAGCACCTCAAGGTAAATTAGGTTCTTTTCTTTTATTAAACTAACAACAGGTTCACCTTTTTACAACTTATTTGTCTGTGATTATCAGTGTTTTAATTAAACTACACAATAACAACAGTGATAAGCACAAACTAATTTGTTTTTGTTTTGATTCAATCTTGGTGTTTTTTTAATGAATTGTTTTGTTGGTCCTCCTGCAGAGTGAACTGACCAAACAGCAGAACATGTTTAAGATCGAGCTGAAGCTCCTGGAGGACGAGCTGCTGACCAGGTTGTCTGCTGCTGAGAGCAACTTCCTGGGTGATAACGTGCTGGTGGAGAAGCTGGAGACCACCAAGCACACTGCTGCTGAGATTGAGATGAAGGTACGAGAGAGAGGGGTGGAGTTTATAATATATGCGTTTTTATTTGTGGAGTTAATATCAAAGTTAAATCATCTGTTATACATATTTCCTTCCAGTGCTCCATCTCTTTTTCATTCTTCTGTGTCCTTCTCTTCCCTCCTTCTCAGGTCCTGGAAGCTAAAGTTAATGAGGTGAAGATAAATGAAGCCAGAGAGCACTATCGTCCTGTTGCTGTCAGAGCGTCGCTTCTCTACTTCATCATGAATGATCTCAACAAGATAAATCCCATGTACCAGTTCAGCCTCAAGGTAGCTAGAAAGGGAGATTAAGAAGCAACTCACAGTCCAGAAGCTGAACATTATTATTATTTTATTATTTTTTTTATCACATGAACAAATTTTTATTTAACATAACACATAATGATGTTTTTCCGCTGTAATGTTTCTGGATCACATGCAATAAACTCTGCATGTCCTGTGATGGAAAATGAAAAAACATAACATGAACTCTGTGATGTTGTACTCATGCAGTGATTATCAGCTATTTATTAATCATGCAAATATCCATCTCTGGTTCTCAGGCCTTTAACGTGGTTTTCCACAAAGCGGTTGAGCTGGCCGAGGCCTGTGAGGAAGTAGAGAGCAGAGTGAATACCCTCATCGACTGTGTTACCTACTCCACCTTCAACTACATCAGCAGGGGACTGTTTGAGAGAGACAAGCTCACCTTTACTGCACAGCTGGCCTTCCAGGTTTGTGTCCGTCCGCCCATCTGTCTGTCAGTCAGTGTTAGAGAGAGTGTGTGTCCTGCCCCTGACTGTGTTCTCCCACTTTCAGTTGCTCCTGATGAGTAAAGAGATAGACGTGCGAGAGCTGGACTTCCTGCTTCGTTTTAACATTGACCACAGCTACATCAGTCCCCTCGATTTTTTGTCCAACTCAGCATGGAGCGCCATCAAGGTGCAAACACACACACAATTACTTTGTTCACAGAAATAAAGTACAACATACTGTAAATCACCACCTGCTGCTCCTCGTCTTTACTCAGGTGATGAGTTTCACGGATGAGTTTCGTGGTCTGGAACGGGACATTGAAGGTTCTCCGAAGCGCTGGAAGAAGCTGGTGGAGTCAGAGTGTCCAGAGAAGGAGAAGTTTCCTCAGGAGTGGAAAGGAAAGAGTTCCCTGCAGAAACTCATCATGATGAGAGCACTGAGGCCTGACCGCATGACCTACGCTCTGAGGTGCAGAGAAGTTCTTTCTTTCTTTTGTATTTTACTTTAAGTATTTATCTTTTTTATTAGTATTAGTATTAGTAGTATTGTTCATATGTGCATCATGCTGGCTTATGTCCTTATTCCCACCTACAGTGTCTAAAGAGAACTGAAAATTGGTGTTTGTAGCTACATCTGATTTTAGCCTTTAGGCCCTTATCTACTTTTTTGTAAATGCAGCCTATTTCCTCTTTTTTTTTTGGTGCAGGAACTTTGTGGAGGAGAAGCTTGGTGTTAAATACACAGAGGGCCGGAAGACAGAGTTTGCAAAGTCCTTCCGAGAAAGTGGTCCCGCCTCACCTGTGTTCTTCATCCTGTCTCCTGGGGTGGACCCACTCAAAGACGTTGAATCACTGGGTAATGCCCACAAAGTTTCCACAAACACACACAGACCACACTGAAATACATACTGTAGTAATACACACATTAGTCATTGCCATACAATTCAATGACAGTGGAACTCTAAATCCTTGTGTCATAACATTGATAAAAATGCATGGAAAAAGTGATGTAACATGTTTCTTCCCAGAAATATAATAATAACAGGACACGTATTTTCTCTGAAGGTCAGTTTGCGTCAACATATGAAAAATTCAGTCCTGTGTTTTTCTCAGGAAGTAAGCTGGGTTTCACTATCGACCTTGGGAAGCTTCACAATGTGTCCTTGGGTCAGGGCCAAGAAGCTGTGGCTGAGGTTGCCATGGAGAAAGCTGCCAAAGAGGGCCACTGGGTGATACTGCAGGTGTGGATGCCACAGAGATGGGTTTAATTTAAACGTCTGGATGGACAGCACACATTTAATCATAGGATCGAAATGGCATTTTATTCAATCATGAAAACAGTAGACATTTTTTAAATATATAAAATGTGATTTATTTGTTTGCATGTTTGCATGCTGCTTATACCATATTGAACCTCAACTATGGGTTTCATTCACACAGAACATCCACCTCGTTGGTCGCTGGCTGGGGTCACTGGAGAAGCTGCTGGAGCGCTGCTGTGAAGACAGTCATCCAGACTACAGAGTGTTTATGAGCGCACAGCCAGCTCCAACACGTCAGGAGCACATAATCCCACAGGTAGAGAGACGGTGCATCATCTTGGCAGCAAACACATTCACATAATAAGTCCATGCTATGCTACAGCCATCAATATCGCTCTGCACTTGCGATGTATATGTTGTTTTGTTTTACTCAGGGTATTCTGGAAAATGCAATCAAGATCACAAATGAACCTCCGACAGGCATGCACGCCAATTTGCATGCTGCTCTGGATAACTTTGACCAGGTGAGCTTCTGCTGTCTGCTTTGTGTTATAAGTGGTCAATATATTTACTCATTTATTCATTTATTGGCTCCTCTCTAGGACATTCTGGACCAGTGCAGTCGTGAGCAGGAGTTTAAGACCATCCTCTTCTCTCTGTGTTACTTCCATGCCTGTGTGGCGGAGAGGAGGAAGTTCGGTCCTCAGGGTTGGAACAGGAAGTATCCGTTCAACACAGGAGACCTGACAATATCTGTAAACGTCCTCTACAACTACCTGGAGGCCAATGCACAGGTACAGTGTGTTGTCAGTGTAGTAAGCAGCTTTACATTTGCCACAACATGATGATGAGGATGATTATAATGTTGATTACTTTGGATGTGATTTTCATAATGATTACA
Organism: Caranx ignobilis; assembly: GCA_021432705.1. Taxonomy (NCBI): domain Eukaryota; kingdom Metazoa; phylum Chordata; class Actinopteri; order Carangiformes; family Carangidae; genus Caranx; species Caranx ignobilis. Next base: position 39,148,747 of record MU269980.1, read on the forward strand.
ATGATGCAGGTGCCATGGGAGGACCTGAGGTATCTGTTTGGGGAGATCATGTATGGAGGACACATCACTGATGACTGGGACAGACGTCTCTGCAGAACGTACCTGGAAGAATACATGCAGCCCAACCAGGTTTGTACAGAAGACGAAGGAACAGAGATATGAACATAATCATCCATGAGTCGTCATTAGAGTTTGGCCGATAACTGCAGTGTTGTAACACAAGAGGATTTAATGTGAACTGGCTCTGGTGCAAATACAGCCACTGGACTTTGTCTCCAATTATGAGCAGTTGTGCTGCAAACTAAAGAGCGACTGGCAACCGGACATGCCAGATTTTGGGCCAAACTAATTTGGCGGCTGCCTATGTTGGGACACTTTTATGTTTCATACAGCGTTAGAGATCTGAAACTAAAGATTCTTCATTGTGTTGTTCCACTTTGCAGTTTGATCGTAAGCTTTCTTTGGCTCCTGGCTTTGTCGTTCCCTCCAACCTGGACTATCAGGTACCTGGAAAGAGATACACCTTCACAGTCACACCTTGTTAAATGTTCAAATGGTGAGAACAGAAACACACCTGCATCCCGGGTGGATGTAGAACAAGTCATCACTGAAATATTAGACTTACTTCAGCTCTGCCTGGATGAGTAAATGTTTAAAGTCCCACAGGGCCAGTGCACTAAATACACTGTGAAAAAGTTTAACACTTTAAAGTGCCTGATACTTACAGCATGTTTTTTTATGAATAGCTTTTACCGTTTTTCCCTCCACACATCTCCAGGGCTACCATGATTTCATAGATGAGATGCTGCCCCACGAGAGCCCAGTGCATTATGGGTTGCATCCCAATGCAGAAATCGAGTTCCTGACGGTGACGTCAGATAACCTTTTTCACACTCTGCTGGAGCTGCAGTCTCCTGATGCTGTGATGGGGGAGGGAGTCTCTCAGACACTGGAGGAGAAGGTAGCTCTACATGTTCAGTTACTTCTTGATAGGATTATTTCATCTTGACTTGGATTAAAAGATTTTATATTTGTGACTGACCTCTGACCCTCTGTAAGCCTAACAAACACACAAAGATACTGATGGACACAACTGTGGCTAATCCCATCCCTGTGCTTTTACTGTTACGCCTCTTCACCGACCTTCAGGTGAAAACTATTTTAGATGAGGTGCTGGAGAAGCTGCCAGAGGAGTACAATATGTCCGACATCACCTCCAAGACAGCTGAGCGCTCCCCGTACATCCTCGTCTGCTTCCAGGAGTGCGAGCGCATGAACATGCTCATCTCTGAGATACGACGCTCGCTCAAGGAGCTTGACCTTGGACTCAAGGTATGCCTTCATTTATCGGTATATACTAAGAAACTCTAAAACCATCATCTCTGTATATGCAACGGTTCAATCTGTCTGTCAAAGGGTGAGCTGGCCATTTCCTCTGAGATGGAGAAGCTGCAGACGGCCTTGTTCTTTGACAACGTCCCTGATACCTGGACCAAGCTGGCTTACCCCTCCACCTACAGCCTGTCTATATGGTGTGTGTGTGTGTGTGTGTGGATGTCAGCACATCAAAATATTTTGAGTTTATGGGTTAAATATTAATTAAATACTATTAAGAATGCATTGATTGTTATTATAGTTGTGAATGAGGAAGAGTGTTTAACTTTTTAACTTCCTGATCCTCCTGATGAAGAGCTTTATTTTTCTCACTCAGTGTGTGTGTGTGTGCGTGTCAGGTATAATGATGTGTTGCAGCGTTGTAAAGAACTGGACAGCTGGACTCAGGACCTCTCTCTGCCCAGTGTCGTCTGGTTGTCTGGACTTTTCAACCCACAGTCTTTTCTCACTGGTAAATACACATTTGTACACACACATAGGAAAGATAAGAGGTTTCACACAGTTATATAAAAGTACATAAATCATACTTTTTATAAATGCTTCCCTCATCCTTGTCTTGTTATCTTAAATCCTGTGTGTTTTCAGCGGTGATGCAGACCCTGGCACGTAAGAATGAGTGGCCCCTGGATAAGGTGAACCTGACAGTGGATGTGACCAAGAAGTTTAAGGAAGAGTTCAACCAGCCAGCCAGGGAGGGTGCGTACGTGTATGGACTTTACATGGAAGGTAGGCCAACACCATCTTTCATTTCCTCTCTACTCAGCCTCTCAGTTTTTTTTCTCTGCTTTTAACCATCGCCCTTCCACAGGTGCTAGATGGGACACTCAGGCTGGCGTGATCACTGAGGCCCGTCTGAAAGAACTGACCCCTTCCATGCCGGTCATCTCGGTCCGAGCTGTGCCCAACGACCGCCAGGAGACCAGGAATATCTACGAGTGTCCGCTCTACAAGACTAAGATCAGAGGTCCAACCTATGTGTGGACTTTCAGCCTGAAAACTAGGGAGAGACCGGCAAAGTGGGTTCTGGCCGGAGTGGCTCTTCTGCTCAGTGTGTGAGATGGAGTTTAGAGGTCAGAGGTCAAGATTTAGAGGGATTTATTTTATTGTTCTTAAGAACGTACCGTGTGTTTATAAGGGGAGGGTTTTGATGTGCCTTTTGCATTTTACATGTTCCTACAGGATGGGGCGTAACCCTGACAGAGCAGAAGCACTGGAACACGATCACTTTCTTTTCTTTTTATTGAAAAATGATAAAATATACAGAGAGAAATGCCAAAAATTCACGCTCTAGATCACAGTTAGAACTGATGAAAGTCAAAGCTTGTTTTGAACAAATCAAATCTACAAACTAACAGATACCGTACAAGCAGGAGAAGAGAAAAAAAATCAGACAGTGCTGCCTCATTAGAGCGGCATTCAAGTGTGTTATTTTTTAACACTTGTACCTCTTACAGTATGTTATGCAGCAGTTTTAATAGCACATTAAATTACACAGGTGAAATCATTCTGTCAGCATAACGAGACAACCTGGAATTGTCTTTTTGCTCCTTCTTACTTCACAGTACACATGGGTGTAGTATTCATCCATTCAATAAAAAATTAACAAAGAAATGTGTGTGTGTGTGTGTTTGTGTTGACCAGCTTGTTTTCAACAGGAGATTCTACTGCACATACTGTAGCTCAGATACTGTATGTGCTAACAAGTCAAAATCTGGCTAGTTTGGCCTCTGTGTGTGTGTGTGTGTGTGTGTGTGTGTGTGTGTGTGTGTGTGCGCGCGCACTAATGTGTTTTCTAGTCGCTGTCGGACCAGTCGAGCTCCATCATGTTGATCTTGGTTCCGTGCCGCACACTGCAGCTCTTCACAGAGTTCTGATTGGACGAGGCCCGCATGCTCACCTGCACCCCTGAGTGGCCGATGACCCCTACCTCACCTCTAATCTTTTGGCTGACGGCCTCGCTGACGTCGCCTCTGACTCCCTGGACAACCATCCCCATGTCACTCCTGCGACCCCTGACCCCCAGCTCGCTCCTGACTCCGTGACCTACCACCTTCACTCCCAGGTCACCCATGTTCATGTTCATGTCCATGTCCATGTCACCTAGTCGCTCCATGTCCCCCATGTCATCCATGTCTAAGGACAGCATGTCCCCTAACCCCCCCAAACTCCCATGGAGACCCTTGAACATGGTCGGGAGCCGCCCTCCGTCAATCCCTCCCTCCATCCCTCTCTCATTGAGCCTGTCTCCGAGTTTTTCTATCTCCCATCCTCCCTCCTTCTCTCTCTCCCCTCTGCCTCTCCGAACCCACCTGAGTATCCTCGGACTATGGTCGTCACCCTGCTCCTCTGCATGCCTCCCCTCTCCCTGTCCCCCTCCTCCCACGTCCTCTCCTCCCTCTCCACCACACCTCCTGGGAAGCTCCGGAGGGTCACCTGCACTCTTCCTCCCTCCAAGCTCCCGCTGTCATCTCTCTCCCTCTGCCCCCAGGCTTTCTCCTCCAGGGTTCCTTCCTCCTCCTCTTCCTCCTCCTCTCCAAACCTCCCCTGCAGCCCTCGGAGCATGGCGTGGAGCCTCCCGCTGTCGCTGAGTGAACCCATCCCCCGCTCAAGCACTGCGCTGCTCCCTCTCTCCGTGTCTCCGTTGCTGAGTGTGCGGAGGAGACAGCTGACGCCGGCACTGCTGACTCCTGTGCTGTTGGAGTCCTGAGAGTGTGAGCGGAAGAATGACCCAGTGCTGAAGAACTGTGAGAGAGAGAGAGAGAGGAGGAGGACAGAGGACAGAGATCAAATGAAGGTATTAGAGGAGTTTAATTTAAGCAGTTTGAACAGATTTACACTCCACATTTACTCACTGGTGAGATGTTTGAGCGCTCCATGAGTAGAGAGGTGGGACTGGGAGTCATATTGGATCTCTCCATCAGCCTCTCCTCCCACAGTTTGAGCCTCCTCTCCCTCTCCTCCAGCTCCTTCTCTTTGGAGTAAAGTTCCCTCTCCAGCTTCCGAAGGCGCTCCAGAGTTGACTCAATTTCACACCTGTTGATTTGCACATAGAGCACAACAGAGAGAATATCAGTGATCTGTTGTGACTTCTTACAAACCTGTGTTGTAGAGATTCAACAACAACTTCACCACAGCCACAAATAATTATCAGTGTCAAATATTTCCTCAGGCCAAAGTGAAACAAACAAATGTTTCAAAGGTGCATTTACGTTGTTAAAATGTATTTGTTATTTTCTCTTTTAGCAAAACTCAAAACACTGATTATTTTCCTCAGAGTTATTTTTATAGCACCTTTCATACAGTTAAAATGCAACACAAAGTGATTTCCATAACAAAAACACCCTATCCCACCCATACTAAAAAAAAATGGGAAATTCAGTTAAAAGCAAGACTAAAAAGTCTTCAGTTTGCTTTTAAAGATATCAACACACTCTGCTGCCAGTCCATTCTGTACTGACAGGAAATTGCACTTGTCATATATTGGCCTGACTTCAGTGAGTTGTCCTGCAGTAAAGCTACAGCTCCGACAATATGAGGCAACATTACAAGGTTAAAAAACTGTAATCTGATTATTCTGATGTCAAAACTTTATTATTCCTGCAGAATACAATATAGTTTATCAGTGTGTGATCAGAGAAGTCTTTTTGCTGAAGTACCGCCTGCTACCACAAGAGGCCACCAGGAGCTGGTGGTGTTCCTGTGAATCTGCATTCACAAACACAATCAGCTCTCACAGCAACTAAATATAGACAAGAGATCTGACGCACAGCCATACCTCCTCCTGTGTTACTGCCATGCCTCCCTATTCATTCATCCCGCCCCTTCACCTCCCTCTCTTCCTCCTCCCTCCTCTCCTCCTCCCTCCTTGTCCAAGTTTTTCCACCCGTACCCAAAACTTCACTCAGAATTGATTGCCTCGCTGTACTCATGTTAAATATGCACAGAATCTCGCACCCTCTGTCCTCTCCTCCATCCCCCACCCCTCTCTCTCGCTCCTCTGTCTCCCCCCTTGTCATCTGTCCACTTGTTTCCCTCTATCCTCTGTGTTTTAGATTTCACATGAGCACAATACATTTCTGTTCCTCCCTGAACTTCTCTTCTTCAGTTCACTTGATTTGTCCACTACCTCTCCCTCTAACCCACCCCCACCCACCAACCCTCTGTCTTTCCCCTGTGGTGGAGTGAGGGCAGAGTGGAGGAGTAGAGGAATCTCTTCCATGGACACTTTCCAGAGAGCTTATTATAGACTGAAGTAGAGTGCAGGGTCACACATTCATCTTCTCTCCTGAGCTTTAGAGTCCATGTGTATATATGTGTCTGTGTGACTGTGTGTGTAGAGGCATTTAATCTGTTAAACTTATGTGCATGCATATTTCGTACAGTTAACACAAGACTGCATTTGTCATTCAGACAAAAGACCAAGACTATGCTGTATACAACAAATGACACCTCATACTCAGACACAGTGCACAAACAATCACTACTTCATCTGAATGTCTACAAATCTATGTGTGTGTGTGTCTGTGTGCGTGTATGTACCTCCACTGGTCCTTGTTATGTAGGAAGGAGTTGCACTGGTCCGGTAGTCTGCTGTCGTTGGCCATTGTCTCCAGGGTTACCAGCACCTGCTTAAAATGTGGACGCTCCTGTAGATGCACACACACAAGTCACCACTATTTTTACCACTCACTGCGTCTTTTAAAAGTATAAAAGTGACGCATCATAGCATTTTCTGTAAGATCATCTTTGTATCCGTCCTTAGTTTACCTTTGGATCTGCTTGCCAACATTTCCTCATCAGCTCAGCAAAACTTGCTGGACAGCTGGTGGGGATGGTCAGTCTCTAGATAAGCAAACACACACAGACACAAGTAGTAGAAGCTTCTTATTGCAGAAATGTTACATCTGGACATATATTCATTCAGTTTGCTGCTTTACTTGCACAGTGCTACTAAATGTCATTATCACATTCAGAAACTCAGGTATTGTGGTTGGAAACACAATAAAATAAGCCCATAGCTGCCTTTTTCTCATTATAAATCAAATATTGCTAAGACTTAATGTCACCTTTTTCTAACTAATCACCACTTCTCCCATTGATGGAAGCATAGAGAAAAAACGACACTACACTAAAAACAGAAATGTGCAGTGTAAAATGACTATAACTGATCCCGCTTTTTAGAAAATAATGTGTTTTTATGTGAAACAACATCACCCCGGCACAAAATGAGACAGGGGAACACTTTCAACAGATTATTTTGTGCATTTACAGATTTACATTTTAGTTAAATTAGGTGGTGTTGTATTTAAAATATGCACTTTAGTGAAACAGTTCGGCATAAAATCAGAAAATATGAAAGTATATGGCTGCCGTGTTTATCTTTGTGTAACACTGTAAACTGCAGCAACACGCCGCTGAGATAATGTTCCCACATTAAACATCCCCTGGCATCGCCACAGGTCTGAATGAGCCTAGACAGCTCCATAGTACCGTGCAGCAAATGGAAACAGATTTCTGCGGGGATTAATCCTAAAATATCACTGTGGAGTGGAGAGAGGGCAAGTTAGAGGGTCAGGAAGAGGTATAGCAGCGGAGGGGAAAATCAGAGGGAGACTGGGAAAGGGAAAGGGAGAGAGAGAGAGAGAGAGAGAGAGAGTGAGTTATTTAGGGAGAGTATTTGGAGATTAGCCAACAGCTACGCAGGAATCATGTTCTCCAAGTTGTTTGTTGGCCCACAGTGTGTGTGTGTGTGTAGCTGTTGAAGTGGATTCAGGCACGTCAATAACTGAAACACATACACTGTGTAAGCATCATCCCCCACCATCCATAAACCTCTTGAATCAACCCTCCCATCGCTGCGGCCTTTCTTCTACACCCCCTCTCCACTCTCTCTCACTCTTTCTCTGTCTGTCTGTTTCTCTCTTTCCCTCTCTCTCGTAAAGGCTTTAGCCAGAGGGGGGAGTCTGGCCGAGCTCCACTGCTGTGTATCCAGGCCTTACAAGAGCAGAGAACTGACATCAGGCCTAAAAATACCCAGCCTCAGCCTCACCAGCTCACAGTGGAAACCATGAGAGCATCGCATTGTTCCTCCAGCCTTCTCAAATTCTGGTGGGTCTACATGTTTACAGGGTGCTCAGAAAGGTGTGCTCACGTGTGTGTTTGTGTGTGTCCATTACCTCTTGTTTCTCAACCACCAGCCATGCAACCTGCAGCCCTTCGAAGCCTTTGAAAGGAACCTCCCGAGTCAGCATCTCCCACAGCACCTAGCCACAGAGCAGACTGTGCTGGTTCATTCAGACAGACATGAGTGCTCTGCTGTGGTGCTTCTTGCTCTAAATGCAGTATTTTTGTTTTCTTGAATAGTTTTGATGAAGTCTGAAATAAGTTTGATTTTCGTCTGCACAGCACTACCGACTCACCACACCATAGGAGTAGGTGTCGCAGGTCTCAGACACAGGAAGGCTCTGAATGACTTCGGGAGCCATCCAGGGGAAAGTGCCCACCACCGTCATGTGGGTGGTGTGGGAGAGGAACTTAGATGCCCCAAAATCACAAATCTGAGCTCAAAGCAGAGACAGAACAATAAGGACAACACATAAGATACATAAAACATGTACTAACATGTGCATGATATATCCATAAAGCACAGGATTAGTGCTACAAACCTTCAGCACTTTGTCTGCTGTCATCACCACTGTAGAGAGACAGAGACAGAGAAACCAGTCAAATATGGGAGAGATCAGTGGTTTTATAGAATATCCAACAGTCAGAACCAAAAAAAGAGATGGTGTTTTGATGCACTAAACAAGATGAAGCTCTGAGGAACAAATGAGAAGGTGATTTCTATCACACATTACCGTTCCGTGACTTGAGGTCTCTGTGAATGACTTTGACTGGAGCTTCTGCGTGGAGGTAATGCATCCCTGAGAGAGAGATGTGTAACATTTAACAAGTGCCAAACAACTTGTATGTCTTTCAAGTGTTTATTTAGTGAGTGGTTTGGGTTCAACTTCATACTGAGTAGTAAGTTCGGCTGCAATTTCTTTTTATAATCCCAAATTTGAACATCTTTCGCAGTAACTGAACTTAGAGTCAAACATTTAGGCTCAAAACAACATTTAAAGCAAATGATCAGAAATAAAAAGAGTGAGATATAAAGGGCTGTCCAAAATATCATCAGGCTCATCTGAAGTTACAGACTTAGTTTGTCAAACACAATTGATAGTAACTGTTAACTGTGCATGACTTATTACTCTTCATCATCATAGGGAACAAGTGAATATGTAAATCTTTATCCTCAGTCCACCATCATCATTTGTCACTTGAGTCACTGGCAAAAGTAATTCGTTCTTTATTCTGCAGCTTCCAGGTGGTTCAAAATCTATTAATCTATGTAATATGATTTGGTGCTTTGTATTATTGCTTGGTATATTTTATATTTAATTAATTACTCTGGCTGATAAATGGAAAAAGCTTGTTGGTGCTGAATGAACATGAGTTAGTGACAGTGATTAAAAGGCAAATAAAAAGCTGAGGTCTGCCTGTGGTACATGGTGAGTAAAACAAACCCAATCACAGAACCCTGGTGATGCAGGGCTCCAAATTTTTCATCTACTTGCGCAGGTGCAACCAGTAAAGTTGCCTCTTTTTTTGAGGATCATGAATGAGAAGGGCATGTTCATATTTGTATTTCCTCAGCTGTACCTTTGGCTATCTGAATGGCCCATGCCATGATCTGCTCCATGTCCATCTCCTCACTCTGCTCACTGGAGAGGTACTCATACAGAGAGCCTCCGCTAGCATATTCTGCAAAAAGTGACATACACACACACACACACACACACACACACACACACACACACACAGGCAACGGTTACAATAAGAGAAACCATGTGTCAGTACACAGCTTCACAGTCTATACAATGAGACCATGAGCAGGATGAATAAATAACCACATCTTTTCAAGTCTGATCTTTGACATCTTTGAAATATTTAGACTCTGACAGAATAAATATCAGTTTTATTAATGCAGTAGTCTACCTCAATATATTATAACATATGAGAAATATCACACACAGACAAGTCCGGCACACTACGCATACCTAAACAGAGAGAGGCCAGGTTGAATCAGTGGAAAAGTTTGCAACCTTCACACCCTGACTGTCTAATCTAGATTATCTCTGAACTTGTAACCTTTCCCATTTTTCTGTAATTCAAAGTGACAAGTCTGTGCAGCAGAAAATGGAAAGAATCTCTTATGCTACCATTTCCAGTCATCACTGTGACTGGAATCTCTCTCCGGAACCAAATCCCATGTGTGCCTTACTGTACTTTCTTATTTTTAGTGATTGTTGTGCTTGGTAACACTCGACCACGGCAAGAATTATTGCTGGACAAGTTTGTGGTTGTGTGTCGGTGCTTTATCTTAAACATATGACCCCATCAGGATTACAACCACATCCAAACATGCTGGTCTCAGTTACAAATGTCCTGCCAGGAAACACAGCAAGAACTAGTGCTCAGAGTACACACCGACACTTCAAAACACACACATAAACACTGGTCGGCCATCAGAGCATGTGCTAACGCATCCACAAATGGCACGTCTGCGATTAAATACAAACTAATAAAGTTGATATACACACACTTGTGTAGATACACACAAAAAAATGGCTCTAACCTTTTTATGCCTCAGCTCAAACCCTGACCCAACCTTGTTATTTCCACCAAAGATAATAACATACATCTTTATTTGTAGAGGACCTTATCTGAATCTTTTATGTTTTATGTTCTGGTAAAGACATTTGAGAGGATATATGCATCACACACACACACTCACACATGTGGCGTCTGACCTGTGACAATGCCATAGTTGGGAGATTCCAGCACGGCTCCATAAAACTGAATGATGTTCTTGTGACTCAGGACACTGAGAATCTCGGCCTGGATGAGGAGATGAGGAAAAGAGAAACGAGAGGCTCATGAACAGCTTCATAAGCAGCCAGCTTAACAGTTCCAATATCTAACGCCGACGAGGAAACACGATCTTTGAGAAAATAATCATCCCTGATTGAATTTAAAGCTAAAAGCTGTAGCTTTTGATTTAATCCTGACGGTGTCTCCGGGATGTCTGAACCTTTGTCATAGCAGAGACCATTCACACTGCTGTGACAAACATGTTATTAATCTCCACTGACATAAAGGTCATAACCTCTGCATATGTGGAATAAGTAACTGTTGCCAAGCAACACGATAACTAACCATCAATTTGATGAAATCACACAACAACTACAATCAAACGCCAAAATATTTACAGAATAACACGATTTTCTAACAGAGCAAAAAAGTGTGTTTTCCTATTACTTATTCAACATATAAAGTTATCAGTGTCTGTGTGTGTGTGTGTGTGTGTGTACATTCACACATGCACTTTACATTTTGAATAAAGAAATAATAATTAACTTTCAAGTGCAGTTATTCAAATATTGATGTACTAAGAATTACTAAGAATTGCTTAACATCAAAAGACATAAAATCAATTTAAAACATTTTGGAAGCATTGGTGTAAAATTAAGAACATTAAAAACATTAAGTAAAATAAGATGAATATAAAATTATGAATTTATAATTATGTAAATTATGTAACATGTGAAATTAGCTCCACCTCCACCACCTACATCAAAGTACACTTTACTGTAGCAGCTCATTTATAGTGCTAATCCATTAACATAACACACGTCATTCTGCATTATGAGTTCATTTATTTTTTATACTTAACGTACATTTTGTCACCAACACTTCTTTACTTTAACTGAAGTGAATTTGAATGCAGGACTTTTACTTGTTGCAGTGTAACTACTGTGGTGCAGTGTTTCTATTTTTACAGAGGCAAATGATTTGAATCTTTCTGACGCCGCAGTGTGAGTTAGTGTAGTGTTTGTGCAAACATCAAAGATCTCTTGAAATATGACTTTAATGTTCAGAAGCAGCTCCATTTCACATGACGTGTTGCAGGGAAAGATTCCTGAAGGATCCACTGCGCTGCAGCTCTCCCAAGATCCATCAATTTGTATTTACACTCCGGCTGTACACACAGTTTTACACTGTCTGCCCACCCTGCATGTGTTTGTGTGTGGGTGTGAGAAAGTGAGTGTGAGAGAAGTAAGTCAGACAAGAAATCAAACTCTTAGCTCATTGTGTGTGACAGTGCATTACATCCACTCCCTCTCAATTGTTTTTGTAATTTCTGAGCAACTTTTGCATTTACAATGTTTAAAACCTGTTGCCACAACAGTAACATTGTGCCCGATTCTCCCACAGGTCGTCCTAATTTCCTGACACTGCGTTGTGAACCTCCACCACCACCAGTCCGGTATTAATAACATGGAGGGAAGTTATGTTTGGATCACCATCGAGGTCATACGCATGGAGAACCACCCGGCCTGGACTGCAGGGGCATTACGGCCCCAAATGACCACACACCTCGCCCCGGCACACAATGGGAGGAACAGGGGAGTGTTGGCATAAATAAAACTGCTCCATGCACAAAAGAGAGGGAGGAGGAGGAGGGGGACATAGAGAGGTATGTTTAAGATAAACACATGTTCAATGGCAGACAACATGTCAGGGAGGGAGGGAGGAGGGAGAGAGGGAGGGAGGGGGTTTTGAGTTCAATCTAAAGAATCTGGGAAATGAGTGGACACTGATTCATGCTGAGGTTTGGAGCAGTGATAGGTGAGAGGCCTTAACTGACAGCAGCTTTTGGATGTTTAATTCTGTGTGTGACTCTGCCGCACAAGTGTTATGACTGCTCTGTACGTGTGTGTGTGTCTTCCATCTTACCTCTTTGTCAATCTTCAGAAGCTTCTTCACAGCCACTTCCTTGTCCTGGGATATCCAGAGGGCTCTGTAGACGCTCCCAAAGCTGCCTCCTCCACAGTTCTCATAGAAAAGCAGGTCCTCATGCTTTATCTGCACAAACGACGAGCCAGGGGACGACATGGCATACTGCCTCACGCGCACAACACACACACACACATACGCACGGAGCTCAAAAAGCGTGCACACTCAAGCACCGACTGCTGCCCCAAAAAGTGTACACAATTCACGGATCAACGAGGAGCGTTTGAGGGAAGAAGAAGTAAGGAGAGGCGGTGTAGTTTCCTCCACAGGGTCGGAGTGGATGTTGTCAGTTGGTAGAAGAGATTGCCAGAGAGAAGAAACCAGAAAGTGCTGGAAAGAGAGAGAGAGAAGTTTGCTCCCCGTGAGTCAGGAAAAGTCGAAGCTCCACTGTCACTACTAGCCAAGGTATTACATTGCCTGATAGTGGTGATCCAGTGTAACTACAATACAGAGCAGACACACACACACACATTGAGTGTGAAGTTGAAGGGGAGGTGAGTGTTTGAGTGTGTGTAAATTACATTTTGCAGTCAGTGTGTGCAGTCAGCCTGGAGCAGACACACCGTTCAAATATGGTCACTGGCATCCAGGGCATTCCTCCTTCCTGGGTAAGTGTGGCTATATAAAGATCTTCATACACTACACACACATAGACACACACGATAGACAGAGATATACAGTTCCAGCATATAGCGCGTCAGACACAGTAAATCAGTTAGCAACAAGACTGACTGCCACAGATACCTAAGACCATCTCTCACACTCTCAGCAGCTAAAAACACACACACTCACCAGAGAAGCCAGGCAGGGACAGCGTGTTACTCAACCCGACAGGAATGACCCAGTGACATCACCAAGCAAGATAGCCACACTGACATCACTGTGTGGGGACAGGTGAGATCAGCTCGGGGACGTTAGTTACAATTCTCAGTTGTTGACAGTAATCAAGTGCAAAAGCAGAACTTGATGGTGATTCACAGAGTAAATAAAGCAGGACCAGAAGGCTGAAGGCCGCCACAAGCCTGTAGAAGCTGTAACCAACTATTACACCACAGAGGGCCAAGGTGTTGGATGCTAATAAACAATATTCTGATGGTTTTGATAGTCTTGAAAGTCTGATCACTAGATAGATGGCACAACGAAGATGTTTTCCTCAAACAGAAGCCCCATCAAACCACGAGAGACATAAATACACAAAATTTCAAAATAAACATGATTCAAAAGCTAAAGCAGCAGAACTACTCTTGACGGACACTTGCAACAAATTTGAAGACTGTGATCAGAGGATTAGCACTGTTAAATTAGCTATTTTTATTTACAAAGCAGACTACACGTACAGTACAGTTACAGGCCGCTCTGGGGGAAGCCAGCCTCACGGCAGTTCTCGACACACACCATCACATCAAAAGCTCCTGAGATCAAAGGAAAATGAATGACATTTGTCAAGAACACGTGTAAAAGTCTACACCCACATATACAAAAATAAAATTACACGGACTGAACATAACTGGGAGATGACAGGACTTCCTTTAAAGTGGTAGTTGCTTTTAGACTCCGGATCGGACCAAGCAACTTCATCATCTCGAATGATTTATATTCTTTAGGAGTTATTCTCCAATGCAAAAATAAAACGCAATAGTGAAGTGACAAATTTGAACACTGCAATACTATTGGGGCTTTAATCCAACTAATACTCTGTTAAGTAGTTTTGAAAGTGTCTGACTAGTTAAGGGACACTGATATTCACCTAAAGGACATCAAATCCTAAAGATTCTCAAAGACTTTGACATACTCATAGATTATGAAATAAATAAGGACTCTTGGATTTCATATTCATCTGTATATTCAACAGGGAAAATGAGGAATCTAGATTTAACTACAGTTTGTGTGTTTGTTTTCTGTCTATGAGTAGGACCGTCAGGAGAGTAAGGTTTGCTTTACAGGCAGATACAGTAATATAATGTAAACTAGGGCTTATTTTGGGGGTAGCACAACATTACAGGACACTTCGATAGAAATCCACTGTATAGAACACAGAGCCTATGAAGTTCAGTCATGCAGGATATGGATTCAAGTTCTATACATTACAGTTCTATCTAACAGGTCCCAAACAGTAACAGCTAGGATGGTACGAACCATCGGTCTGGGGTCTGAGACACAGCGACAGAGGCAGCTGAACAGTTTGTCTGTCCAGGAAGTAGAGGCTTTTAATGGCACAGTATAAGTCCTTGATCCATAAGAGTCCATAATAGTGCTAAAGTCGTCGGCTGTTGTGATTTGCTACTGAATGTCCAGTTGTGTTGAGTTATTGTATCCAAGTAATGTGTGTGTTTTGTTTTATGCTAACATCACAGAGAAGGCGATGGTGGTGGAGGGTTTGGAGCTCATGTCCGCCGAGGCTCCAGCCTGTAGGAGAGCTGCGTCAGTGCTCTTTGGTTGTCAATCACGCAGAGCTTCCTAACGTAACCCCGGACCTCTGCTTGGTTTTTGTTCGGTTGGCATATGTCAGGATCTGATGTAGGACAGAAAGGACAGGGGTAAGAAAAAAAAACATACTCAGAAAGAGTCTTTGTAAAGCCAACAGGCAAATGTATTGAAGGTACACTGATCAATAACATGCTACTTACTGAAAGGCTGGCTTCTACAATGCCTCACTTGCCGAATCGTGTTAGCTATAATACGCTGATGAAATAAAGAAATTAAAAGATATTAGTCGCAGGAGTGTGAGGAGAATGAAGACACTGTTAAGACTGACATATAACTTAAGTTATATGTAAAGATAATGCCTTTTTATTGATCACAGAAACTCACCATTTTCTCAAAATTGACCATACTGTCAATACATGTCTTGTTGCCCTCATGAGTGAAAGTCATATCTGAAAAAGAATGAGTGAAATTTAATAGTAGCCATGTCCCATAATGAAATCCTATATGACACAGTGACTGGTGTGCAGTCACCATACAGACATGTAGACAATGAGTGGTACCTTTGAGAAGGAGGGGCATGAAGGGGATGATTGGTGGTTCCAGTTTGGTAACAGTGAGTCGGTAGGACCGGTGATTTCTGGATGGATCCTGTTGTCAAGAGCATTAATAGAGTCAATACTTAAGGTTGGTTCATTGTGATTATGAAGACCACGGCTTACTTTTCTTACTGATAGAGATATAGCCCTTCAGTTAGTTATTACTCCTCTATTCACCATGTTTTGGTATGTCTGGCAGTTCTGCTGCCAAATCAATAAAGAGATGCTGAATGAAACCTGAATGGATCTCAGATGTAGGCCAGATACAACTTGAGGTAAATTAGATTTTTTGTTGTAATTTGGGTGATCTGACCCATTAAAGATATAATCAAAAGCCAATTAAAATGTGACTGTAGAGATTTTGAAATGAACCTTACCATCATGCTCTCAAACTCAGCGTAGAACTTCTTAAACTTTGTGGGGAGTTTCTGTGAAAAACAGATAAGATCTCAGTGAAAGGAGACATGAACGCAGCACTTTAGCTACAGCAGAATGAAAACAAGGTTCACTGAAGATGTAAACTCAGAGTAATTGGTTTTTAGAGAGAGGTTTTTACCTCCCACGTCTGGCTCAGTCTGCTGACAGCAGGGTTGCTCATCCCCATGATTATGGCAAAGAATGAATTCAGGTTCTTAAACTCTCGACAGCTACAGACAACAACGCACACAAGCAAAGAACAGAGTGAATGAGACTAAAATCAACCTTGCTGTATTTGGAAACTCTTCATCTAAGGGTTTGTGTACAAACCAAAGTGTATACAGTATAAAGTGTGTGACAGTTGGCAGCAGGTTCTACTCACTGTGCAGCTATCTTGATGAACTTCTTAAGGAGCTGGACTCTCTTGCTGAGCTGTCCACAGAGGCAGACTTCAGTGACAACCCACAGCTGAACCTGGTTGAACCTCCGCAGGAATAAGTCCAAATTAGCCGTGGTTCTTCTGAAGCTCTGCCGGCCAAATGTATGGTAGAGGAGCTCGTGCTGGGGAGAGGAGGGAGGACACATTAGGAGAAGCAGGTATAGGGCTAATTCATTTAATAAACATTTGTCCCAACGCTAACCCTATAATGCAGCACCAGCACAGAACAAGGCCAGTTTATGGCCATAACTGTTATCTGAATGTGACAGTGTTTTTTTAATTAAAAGTGCAAAATGAGGATCTTCACATCACTGTACACACTCATAATGCCCGTAGTTGCTTTTAGTGTATCTGCACGCATGCAATACCTCATGTACACAACTGAAGAGCTCCCAGTCAAACATGGTCATTTGATAAGCCAGGTCCTTAGAGCTCATCAGCTCAAATGTTGACATGGAGCCTGCAGAGGGGCCCTCCTGGTCTGGAAGAGGAGTCTGAGACACGCAATGCACAAATGTACAAGGACACAGTATAAATAGTGAGATTTCACAGATTCACACATGAGAAATATTTACAAATGTAGTTTTGGCCTTAGATGTATTAAAGTCCCTTCAAAATAACACATGTATCATATGCATGTATGCACTGTATGTATGTAATCTCAGAGGCTACATAATACAGATAAATGGGCTGACAAAAACATATTTAAAGTAAACACAGATAACATTTACCAGACTGTTGAGCTGGTCTCGAGGACAGGCAAATAATCGCCCATTGATGCTCAGAGTAGAAAACACTGACACGTCATTAGGTTTCAATATTTGTTTTTCTGAAACACAAAGAGGGAACAGATGAGCTGTACTGCACTACTCAGATACAGTACATCCCAACGCTAACTTAAAGACACCTAGGAAAACAAGAGACATCTGAAATTACAGATCATCTGACTATAGGTTCTGTTCCAGCTGAACTTGTGATCTCTCCTCTAAAGGTTAACAGTCCTCTTACCACTGGCAGAGCTGAGGTGGACCAACAGGAGCTCGTCAGTGGTGCCAAGTTTGTCAGCAACAGCACCAATCACTTCTCTCCCAGTCGCTGACACAGCTACCCGGATAGTTGTGTATGTGTGGTCAACGCAGTAAACCTTCAGGAGGACTAGACACACATACAAAATGTCACTTAAATACAACAGTATGTATACATTTGGCCCCATTCTGCCACCCTGCATCTATTATTCTTTATTGAATAGAATGTCCAAGGTAAAGATGCATTTCTCCACAACAAACAAATGGTTATTACATCCAAAAACATAGGGGAATACATCAAGCATCACACTTAAGACTTTGTTTTTCTTAGCCATTGATGTATGAACCTACTGTAAACATGGCAGCCTATTCCTCACAGTCCAAGCTGCTCATGCAGTGTTTTCATCCCTCCATCCATTATTTACCACACTTCAGAGTCACCATTTACCCTAATGTGCATGTCTTTGTACTGTCAGAGAAAGCTGGAGAACTCACATAGGCACAGGGAGAACATGCAAACCCCACATAGAAAGGCCCCAGGCCTAGGGTTCAAATCTACGACCTTCTTACCAATATGCCACCCAACAATGATAATCCATGTCACAATTTCTACTGGGCAGACATTTATGTTGGGAGGCTGGGCCTGACAGCAGACAGAGCAATAACAGGGGCCACAGACACACACATACACACAGACTTACTGTCATCCTGATTTCTAATGGGTTGTTTTTTCTGGAGTCTTTCCTCTCCGTTGCTGAACTGTCGTATTAGGGTTTTCTGTTAAATGACATGGGGCCACATGTCAGTGCCCACATCACTGTGACACAGCTCAGATTTTATAAAAACTGTAGACTGGGCATACCTTTTTTGTTGCCTTGGCTTCTTCTGAACTACAAAGTGAGAGAAGTTTAGAAAAGATCAATAACACTAATTAAATTTGACTAGGTTTTGGGCATTTAAGAGAAACAGAAACTGAGAAACATACTGTAATTTGACGATTTTCTCCAGGTCAGGAACCAGGTCCTTCAGAGCTCTCAGCATCCGAGAATCATTTGATAAACTTCCATACAACTCCTGTGGAAAGACAGAGAGGAAGAATTCAGCTCAGCTTACACACAAGGTCGGTGCGAGTTGTGTAATTTACTGCATTTGAAAGCTTGCCCATGTTTACCTCCAGGAAAGAGACTGCAGCAGGCTCCTCCTGTAGCAGGTATGTGTGTGTGTTGGCCCAGCGCAGGGCCAGAATCAGGGCCCTCCTCTTACTGTTGACTGCATACTCCAGCCTCTCCTGCTCAGAGCCAGGCGGAGATGCTGCATGGTAGGTGCACACGAGGTTAAAGATAAATACAAATAAAGAATAAGTAAATGGATATTACATTTCTGGCCATGGTAAAGAAACTGTGACATCCAGTTTGCCTGCTGCTGATTGAGTAATCAGTACCACAACGTGAACCAAAATAAATCATCATGACAAAATCGTCAAATCCATATTTTTATGCAGTTTAAGACAAAATCTTTAGTTCTCAATTACAAAAGGAAGGTAGTGGTGTTTAAAGCTACCCCCCCAACATAATTCAAGAACATGTTTTATTTGCAGTGTAGATCCCCACATCGATTCAACTGTCGTGCAACTTGATCAGGGAACAGAACATACAGTAACAAGAGCAAAACACTTGACTGAAAATAGAACCTCTACTTGTGCAGGATCTACTGAAGGCCATAATTAAGCCTCTTCCTTCTCCAGGTGCCACACCATGCTACTGTTTGTGTCTGTGCCTGTACAATAATGATCAGTGCAGCAGTAGTAAAACACAAGTAGCTGAACACTTGCACTACAATGACTAAGACATCAAGAAAAGACCTTCTCAGCTGGGATTACAACTTCATACTATAGTGTGAAGAGGTGAGCAGTCAGTCAGCAGTTCATTAGTGCTGGATGGTCAACTGCTGCTTCAGCGCTTCCCTAAGCAGAACTGTAAGCTGTACAATCCAAGATGCTGTCAGTGGCACTGATATAGTATTCTGGCAAACAATGGACACATTGTCATCATAGCATGCTGGCTACTGGTAGAGGTTTGTAGGTGCAACTGGTGAGTAGGTATCACAGAAAGTAGGTTTTAAAAAACAAGAAAAACTGATTTCACATAAAGGCAGAGAGAGCAGCTGAAAGGATATTGTGCCATGAGTAGAGGGCACAGCTGGCTGTTGGGCATGAAGACGCAGTGCATGAGGACAAAGTCATCCACTGCTGGGTCTAAGAAGAGGAGAAAAACAGAGAGGGCAAGAGGGAAGTCGGTCAGAAGGGAAAGGGAGGGACTGAAGAGCAATAGAATCAGTGGGCTCAAAAGGCTGTGAAAATACCATTCATCATTAATCCATCCATCTTGTTCATCTGTCTACCCGTCATTCATTCTCTCATTATAATGCAGGTGATATCATATCTGTGTTGTCTCTGCTGTGGTAAACTGTCTGCGTTTTGGGTTTCAATTTGAGGGACTGAGTTGAAGGTAAACATTTGTAAACTCCATTTGTAAACTGGAAATTTAAAACTTAAGATTAACAGGTATTTTATCATGTAAATCCTTCATATTCATAGCATACAACATGTTACCACAATAAATAATGCAGGCTCTACAGTGGTGCAGTATTTTAAAGGGAAAATAATAGTGAAAGTGCTGTGCCTATTCACTTAATAGTATTCTCTGGCTACCTGGTTCACTGTGATGTATGTCCATCCTCATGGTCTCCAGGAAGTGCTCAAGAATCTTCTCTGGTGTTCCTGATATCACAGTGTACCTACAGAGGATGAGAGGAGGGGAGTGTTGCATTAAAAAAAAATACAAATACACTTACACTCAAGGCAGAGAGATCAGTACTTTGTGCTTTTACATTTTCTCTACTGCTAGCTATGTTGATTTGATCATTTGTTGGTACTATGAGACATGGAAACACACACATACTTGATGCTTCCCAGGGTGGAGGTCCGAGGACTCTTTTCTAGCACCAGCACAGCTTGTTCATGCTCTTTTAGGCGGACTGTGTTGGCTTCCACATCCTGCACATACAAAACCCACAACACAGTATCACTGAAATAGTTTTTTTGTAATGTAATACAGCTCCATGCCAGAGGAGGGAGCCAAACATCACTGTAAGAGGTTATGACCAGCCAAACCATGCAGTATGTCTCACTCAGCCCCAATGAATGGATCTATAACCCTTGATTAGTTTATAAATGGTGTTTAAAATTGAAACAAGTGAGTAATTTGATGCTACTGTGACAACAACTGTTTCCCATCAAACTTATAATAAATGTCCAGCTTTCGTCCACTTACCCTGAGTATCCTGTTGAAATCTTCCTTGTCTACACGAAGGAAGTGACAGTTGTCCTCTCTCAGGACGATGGAGGCAGCACGAGGTGAATCTGTGACCAGGGCCAACTTCCCAAAATCATCACCCTCATGGAGTGTACACACCACACCCTAGGACACACACATATGCATAAACATACACATGTAGGCACACACATGCATGCAAAAATAGCAAGATACAAAGACACACAGAAGATAAATCAGATAGGAGCACAAGCTCTCAGGACTGGGATGAATCATGTGTGTGCAGAATGCATTTGTGTATGTATGTGTGATGAATGTGCCTTTGCACACATAAGCATGTATGGTACATCTGCCTGTACTGTAGTTGTGTGGCATGAATTTGTGTATGCATACAATCCCTTAAGCCATTTAATCATAGTGATGATTCACGGTGAGCTGAGCAGAGTTTGCCAAACTCTGCTGCTGGTGTGTCCCTGCTGGTCTGCTCCAGACAGACATGAGCAGCCATACATGTTAAACCAGTACATACAGATGAAATATCATCAAATGAAGCAGAAAACTATAACAAGGCTCATGTGTCAAACAGGGAAAACAAACATAAGCATGTTGGTGGGTGAAGGCATTCAGGCATATGTGTACACACCTTGCCATAGATAACCACATTGACAGAGCCCTTCTGGATGATGTACCATGATGTGCCCTCCTCTCCTTGGTTGAACACTGGAAGGGAGAGGAAAGGAACAAACACATATTTCCTTCACATTCTCAATTAATGTGCTTGCTCAGTTTGCTCAGGTTGTCAAACTGTGACATGTGTCTCCTGAGGGGGTACCGGGTGGAGGGACAGATATGAGATGTGTGTTATATTAATCTAAATATATGTATAATAGTAATGCACAAATAGTCATCTGTATGGTACAGTGCAAACAGGAAAATGCTAACAGCTCATTTCCATACAACATTTGGACATATTGCCCCCAGCATACTTTGGGGGCAATATGTCCAAATGTTAATTTAAGTTGGGAAAATATATTCTGTATGCAGGTTGGTTTTTAGCCTATGCACCAGAAAACATATGCATACAACAAATACAGGGACTATTAATATTTAATGGCAGCACTAAGACTTGCCCAGGATGCCCTATGAACTCAGTTCTTATTTTCCCATAACAGCAGCACTTCTCTATCGGTTCATGTACAGATGTTTGCCGTGAAAACCAGGGAGCAGATCAGATTTTGAGAAACCCTGCTGCACACCATGTATACAAACAAAAATGTATTTGAGGGCAAAGTAAAGACTTACACACAGTTCCAGCTTTTGCATGTGACTCAAAGATCACAACGCTCGCCAGTTCTCTCTTCACCTGCAAAACAGAATACAGTCTCAAAACTAGGGTCATATTGGATTTCGCAACACTGCAGAAATATGCATGAGAACAGGAAAATGCAGAGATCAGGGTTTTTCAGGATTACCGGTATTCAAAGAGGCCTGAGTGTCCTCGCAGTCCATCGGGAGGAGGAGTTCAATTATTTTTGCCCTTGACTCTGAATGTACTGATTAATTTAGCAACTTTTACTATTCATATTCTATCATAAAATCTTGGAATGACGACATGTTTTGTTGAAGGTAAGCGTAATAAAGTTATCAAATTGATTGAAAGTAGTTAATGAGATTTTTATTTGCAGGAATGTATTCATCTAAACACTGAGTCCAGAAGGGTATTAGAGGACAGTGGGACTAAAAAGTGATTTAAAAGAACTGTCATCTCCTGTAGTGTGAGGTAAGTTATTTATAGTACTTAAATAACGTGACTGCATCTCGTAATTGTACATGTAATATTTACTCTGGCAAAGAAACACTCTGTATAGAATATGCAAACAAAAACAAAAACACTTCTGGAGCCGGTACAGACTTAAGGCCTCCTCCACATGGTGAACACTTGCCAACACAGAGCAGATTGTGCATAACACTGTGTCCCATTACACGGATGGGAGGGTTGCTGACAGTGACAACAACGTCTCCCTCTAGTCTTAAACACAGAAAGTCTGTAGCAAGTGGTTCTGGTGAAATAACAGCCTGTACTGTGAAAAGCATGTAGTGTCCCTTTAAAAGAGAATTGGACCATGTGACTCACAGTGTTGGAGAGGTGGGCTAAGGCCTTGATGTGAAGGAGCTCATCATAGATGATCTCTAGGTCATCCCCTGTCCTCTGACCAGGCCTACACACACACACACACACACACACACACATTAATATAAAGGTTAGTCAGAATGAACTCACCATGAAGACACTCCACCTCTTATCACACTGGAGTGGAATTACCAATGACGCATCTTAATGATAGATAATGTTGTTTTAAAAGTAGAGGCTACAAATGACTTGTGATATTATTTCCCATGACATCACTGTTTGTTACATATTTTTGGCTTTGGATTACATTTATTTCAACCTGCCAACTCTCTGACATTAATGAAATACAAAAGTTGGGCTGCAAATGTGTAATGTGGCAGGAAGAAGGAATGGGTGGAATAAACTCATGATTTAATATCATGTTATATTTAGTTAACTGTACAGTGTTGCCAGCGTGATGTGACAAAAGAAATACAATATTATTAAGTGACTGACGATTTCCTGAGGATCATGCGTAGCAGTGCGTCGGGTCCAATCTGAGCGAGGAAGAGGATGGTCTCTGGCAGCTCTTCCTCACTCTCCCTCTTCTCTTCCTCACTAGGCAACGGAGTGTCCTCCTCCTCATCATCAAGAAAACGGTAGAAGAGGTACTTGTCCTGAAAACCCAGCTCCTGGTCCACTGAAGAGCAGACAAGCACACACAGGTAAAAAAGATGCAAGCGTAAACATTGAAATGTGCAAACAGAGTTGTTTTCTTGTCTAAAAACATCATTTCAGGCATCGTCTTTGAAGTACAAGACTCTGAGGTCAAGGCTATATCTATATTTTACGTTTGTGCTTCTAATTAATTTCCACTCTGTTATTCAAAGAGACTCTCTCACTGTGATTGATGTTAGGATTAAAAACCCACTCTCTAACTCAACCAGTGACAGTGAAATTTTCCCTGCATTTCACACTCAGATTAGTGCTGAAATTCAAATGTATGCATTAAAAAAAATGCAAAACCAAAACAGCATGAAGACAGTAACTCCTACCATCAAACCCTAAAACCCTTTCTCTCAGCTATTTGGTTTAAGTTCCAAATTAATGAATTAAACTAATGAATTTACTCTTGCAGATAAATTATCTCAGTTTCTCCATCTAAATACCGTGCATTCACTGTGAAGAGAAGGAAATAAAGAGCTAATGTTTTAGTTACCGTGGTTCAGGACCCCTTCCTCTAGTAGCGCCTGCCACATCCCAACAGCATGAGACCGTGTGAGCACACATGCACTCTGCAGCACCAGCCAGTCAACCAGCTCTGTGCCTACACAGCATTGCCTGCAATACACACAAAAACACATTGCTCAAATAGCAAATGCAGAAAGCATAAAAACAGCTCCCAAAGCTGGTGCATGTTCATAATGCAGTACAAATAGTCACAATTGCAACTTTGCTCAATCTTCCCCCTACCTGTACGTCTTGAGGTGGTACTTCCTATCCCGAATCATGTGTGGGGCTCTGGATAGGATGGCATTGCGGAGAACTTTCCCCGCTCTCTGCAGCTTCTCTGAGGGGATCTATTGAAACCACAGAGGTATGGTTAAGTGAGATAAGCTAATGTAATAAGAGAGATATTTTTGCTTACTCTATGCTGCAACAGTTGTATGGACAAATTTCATAGTAATACTGATGGGAAACCACATTTACATATCGATCATGGTTAATCTTCATACAGCACCAGTAAACCTGCATTAAAACACAGCACATACAAGCAAATAAAACCTATACAGACTACACCTGCATCCCGGACAGAGAGGAAAATGGCAGATGTGTGCACACACGTGTACGCACACACAGCTGCTGCCGAAAACAACAAAGAAGGCATGCTAATTGGGCAGATGGGATCTTTCTTCTATGTGCATGCATTAGCTTGCATTAGCATGAATACAGAGGATCACAGCTGTGAGTCATCACTTGTCTCTTCACAGAACACACACACCTCTAAAATCCTTTCTGGCATTCTGCTTCATTCACAAACATGAAAGATTGCAGCAGTGCTGGATGTTATGACACCGTGGTCTGGTTCACTACGCTCTCACTACACCTTTTACAACATGCAGGAGGTTTTCTGTAAAGACTCAGCTGCCTTTTGATTTCAAATATGAACTGCAGTGCACATTAAAATCACCCATCTCTTCTCTATGCGACTGAAACATGCATTTAATCTTCTCTCAAGCATAAATTCCCTGTCCTCACAGATAATCTGACACAAACAGTGGCGCTGTAAAGGAATCCAAGACAAACTTGATGCCGTACAGTAAAGTGGTTGTGAGTTTGGTTCATTAATTCTGTGAGTACTGTGAGTAAGGGCGCAGTTGTCTGAGGGTTGTTGGTGGTGTTACAAAATCTCAAGATGCAATGTCAAACTTTTTTTAAACATCCTATAAAATATTTTAGGTCCAAACTGTGAGATGGGGTGAGCAGTTACCTTGTTGTGAGCTTTGTTGGCAGAGTCGGAGTTCATGTTGTCTTTGTCTGTGAGTCCTGATGAGGAAAAACTGTCATCAGTCTGGCCTTTTTAAAGATTGTCTACAGGATGCAGATGCTTCATGTTCACAAAACAAAAAAACACATTATGTAGCTTCCATACTAAATGCTTGAGAAACACGCTCAGGTATCTAACACAGTCTTTTTCTCCTATTTAAGCTGTAATCATGTATTTTGCTACATTATACTTCAATACACTGGATTAACAGCATCATGTGTGTCTTCTCACTGTCATTGTTGGATCCACTCTCCATCGCTCCATAAGGAGGGGCCAAAAGTCCAGCCAGGCTTTGACGATACTTCTACAAGACAAAACACACATGCACATATCAGAGTCAGTGTCAGCTTTGAAAAAATCTACACCTCAAACTGTTACGATGCATCATTTATGACACATCTTCTATAAGAGATCAAACGCCTAACATTTCTACACACACCCAGCAGTGTTACTTTGAAACACACATACTGCAAGTGCCCCTCAAACAAAGCCCTTTGTACAGCCAAGATCATTTACATGCAGAACAACTAACATTACATAACACACACACACAAAGTATTCAGACCAGGGTTAATGAGAGCACAAGGCTGCTAAATGTGTACAGATGCTGTTCTTACAGCTGTTACAAACAATAAAGTGTGTTTGCATTTCTATATCAGAGATACTGGAATACACAGAACAGGCAGTTGAGAGCCTGAATGTGCCCTCTGAACACACACACAGAAAGGATAATCACAAATACAGTCTCACAGAGAGAGACAGAGCATCTGTTTGACCTAAAGACACAAACCCCACTTTTCTATGTAGCCAAGAAAATAATCAAATTATTAACCACATCCCAGTATTAATCAAACATCACCAAACAATCTCTGAGAGTTTTACCTGATCAAAACAACAAAAACAAGTGATGTGAAAAAGTACAGAGAAAGTCTAACTTGCCCACATGCACACTACAGACAACTCACCTGGGGAAACACACTGAGCTGTCTAATGCTGGAGGGACTGAAATCCCAGAGAGCCACCCTCTGCTCCCTTACAACTCACACACATGCCACCGGACAGCATCCTGCTCAAAACAAGCTGCTCACTTCCTTTTGCTCTCTCTTCCTCTCACACACAGTCGCCTCAGTGTCTTTCTCTGTCTCCCACTCTCCCTCGCTCGCCCGTTATCGAGCCAAGAACCAGACCACTTTCCCCTCACAGGTTACCACGGTGATCTCAGCCTCTGTATGACTGAGCTACTCTCATGGACGGAGAGAGAGAGGGAGGGAGGGAGAGACAGAGGGAGCAACCAGAGGAGGGAAAGAAAGGAGTTGTGAGGATGAGGATGGAGAGGGAGGGGAGAGGGAGGGGAGAGGGAGGGGGGGAGGGAGGCTGGCAAAAGACACAACATAGCCTGTAGAAGAGAGAGGAAGTGGGCACAAGAGATGTAGAGCTGGTCAAAGGGGAAGAGGAGTAAACAAGAAAAGAGAAAGAAAGTGGGGAAGACTTACAATAACAGCCGGACGTAGTCCAGGGCCATACAACCGACAGCAGTTTGATAGACTGTGTGTTTACACACATCTGTCAGCAACAACAAGCTGTTTTACATTCACGCCCAGTTTATTCATCTCACTTTCACTTGGTGTTAGAATTATGGAGCAGCGCTTTTTTGCTTTCATCCTTTCATCAAACACATGACTGCATTCATCTCGTAGCTTTCTAGTCCTCACCATAAACAAGCACATGCACAAAAATTAGCCCATGCTTGCGTGCACACCCAAACACACAAGACATAAAACACAAAGATCCTTTTACTATGAGCTGAACAAGACTCAAAAGAGGACGACCTCGGGCTATGTTTTCTGCTTTATGTCTGATGCCCTAAAATAGACAGCACAGAGGGAGACTGAGTGCACTTAGTTCACCAACAAAACACTATGAGTCCAATAACAAGATGACACACACACTTTCATAACCAATTATTGCCTTATCTCACCTTTACATTCTCCTGTGATATAAAATGGAGGTATCATGTTTCTGTGGTAATAATACTGTAGAGGTCATTATCATTCTCATAAATTGTAATAATGAATCGATAAATGTGTTCTGTCCTGACACTGAGAGCAGTAAAGCTGTCACAGCTGCATTCATCTTAGATTACACTTTTACACAGAGAGGAATGGTGAACATTAAATACAATATTCATATTCCTTTTATGTGAATAAAAAACATATCTACTTATTGTCTAATTCTGCCATGCCACTGAAATAATATGCAGTGAGCTCCAAACATTTATAAACCCTGGATAACACATGAAACCAAATTAAACTTATTCATGTTCAAAAGGCAGCCTGATTCAGTTTATTTACTTATCACAATGAAAATCCACCTACTGTAACTCATCAAATAGTAAAAAGGCACTGATGCACCATTTCATCACTGATAAATAAATAAATAAATAAATAAAGCTTTCGCATTTGGTAATAATAATAAAAGCCTTGCTTCAGTCTGACTGACGGCTTTGAAGTCAATGATGTGCTCAAGTTAATGAAAGTCTTTGAGGTGGATTCAGGATTCAAGCATTCTCAAGAGTCCTCAAGCAAGACACACAAAATGGCTCTTTACTTTGAGCCTGACCTCAAAACTCAATGTGAACAAACACAGGCAACAACTCTCTCTAAAATTAGTAATAAAATGTCCCACAGCAATTATCAAACATACAACTACATTACTATGCAGTTGAGTGAATTCCTCCCCCAAGGCTGAACAATCACACTTATGTGTCTTTCAGATTAAGATTATTATCTGGATCATATTTTTGTCATATCCAATTTTCCACATCAAGATCTCTTTCCCAAGAGACTGATGAAAGTGATGGAAAATTCCACATCTCACTTTATTAAGGAAAATATTTTATTCTTCTAAACTCTTACATTTGCTATACAATATAACCTCTGTGGTGGAGGTAATAATACTCTAAGTATAAAATAAAGAAACTTTAGAGAAAAATGTCAATGTTTTGGGTTTGATCATGTAAAAGAACAGACTGTAGACACCTGTGGCCTTTGGTTGATGACTGTGAAGCCACAGTGAACTGACCTGCTGCTCTGCCAGGACTTCCTCTCTGAGTGGGACCCAGTGAATTGGGAGGGTAACCTCAACAAGGAGGCCCACAGAGAGGCGGCCTCTACGATGCCAAGTCCCAAAGATGATGCCAGTCTCTGGGCCAAAGCCATGTTACTAAGCACTTATTCATTGTACCAAGAGTTTTGCATCATTCAGCATCTATCTGCAATATCTCATCTATTAAATATGGCTAATCGTAAAATTTCATATTCCCATCATCATGTAAGCAACAAAATATTTTCTATCTTCTTCTGTTCCAATGATTGGAGTTATGTACAACACACCAATGTTATCTGTTAGGTCTGTTAGATCTTAACATTTTTAAGTGTAAAAGGAGAGATTATTCCCGCAGTGTCTGCTATTTAATCATTCTATTTACATTTGATTAATATCAAGTTAATTACAATAATACCAGTCCTGCAACTTTTTTTTTTTAATCCTTTTGTCATGAGTATAGAGTGAGCAGTTTGGACATGTCCCAGTAGAAGTTCTTACGCCCTGTGACCAGTGGTAGCAGGACAATCACAGGTGGAAGTAATGATGTTAGTTACTGCAAAGGAAGGTGATTGGTCACACCTGTGCTCTCCCTGCAGTGACACTGTGAAATATCTGCAGTCATTTTGACATCTTTAAAGTAGCACATAAAATAAGTAAAATGTAAAAGTATTACATGTATGCAGCTCGGTGCATTGTCTCTTCTACTGTACAGCCTGCATTCAGTCACATGACGCTCTGTCAGCAATAGAAATCCAGTGCTACACACAAGCACGCGCACACACACATACACGCACACACACACACACACAGGCGTGTATTGTTTATACACTCTCCTCTCTTGTCTGCTTGCTCACTCTCCCACTCTGTCTCTATTTTGCTGTCTCTCCCTGTGCCATAAATAACTCACTGTTGAGTTTCACCTGAGGTGTGTACCTAATAGGTGGAACAAAAGGCACTGTTATGGTGGACAGCCCTCTTGTGGTTAAGAGCACAATTACAACATATGGTAGTCTGAATATTTCAGTCTCAACAGGGGAGCTCTTCCACAGATGGAAACCTTTTGGTTCACTACCAAGACAGAGTTTATGCTGAATCACGGAGTTCCGGTTCACACTACACTTCACAGCTACAAACAGTCTTTAAATCTCTTTTTCTCTCTGTCTCTCACCTCCCAGAGGCTTTTAAACTCCCTCTGTTCAATGCGGAGCAGCTCGCTGGTCTCTCTGCTGACGATGGTAGCGTGGCGTGGCGTGTTGTCCAGGATCGACTCCCCGAACGCTGTCCCAATCCCCAGTGTACAGATCGTGACTGCATCCTGCACACAAACACAATACACTGGATTAAACTGCTGCTGTCACCGAGGAGTAATAGTCAGTTGAAACGGTGTGGTTTTGTAGCAGTACAGTGCTCGGCTGCACTGTGATACCAGACAGCAGTAATAACCAGCGATATATCACAAGGTTTTATTTATGAACATGGACAGACATGGAGAGCAGACAGATAATGCAGATACAGTCATGCAAATTAATTTAAACATGAGGGCCTTATAGTCTCCTGTAAGGAAAATACCTCTAGGTGCTATACATAAGAGGTTCAAGAAAAGCAAATGCACATCGACATGCACACGCGCATAAAACCACAACGTCCACTCCTTTAAACAAATACTCAGTCTGCATGCTACACAAACCTTTTCAGCTGTCCAATCTGACATTTCAAATATAGCCACAGAAACTAGGCCACCAGTGGCACTTTAGGGCTACATACATGAAGAGGACGTTTCACAATGAAGGGGCTTCTTATCTCTGTCTTTCACTCAGAAACAAATCCTCGCTCTCTCTTCTCCCACGTGTCATTCCTCTCCTCTATATGTACAGTATAACCCTATTCTCCACACTCTCGCATAAAGGGTATAAAGTGCAGCGGAAAACACAATCCTCAGTGGACTTGTTTTCTGTGCTGTGGCAGCTTTGCTCTGGCATATTTAAGCAGGGAGACACGAGCTAATGTAGCAGAACAATGTCAGCACTGAAGAGGATCGTGCAGGACCAGCTCTCTAACATGGGGCGCACTTGTAGAGCAGCCTGGATCTCAGCTGTGAAGGTTATGAAAAGTGCGAAAGGAACAGGAAACGGCAGCCAAACACACCTAAATCTTATTCACAAAAACAGAGAGGAAAGGAGTGAATCCACCCAGAAGTGCCCCTGACTCAAGATTTAATTCATTATCTATTCATTTGTGATCCAAACGATTTACTGGTAAAACACATAGCAGATGCACAGCAGTACAAAAAAAGTGTGAAAGTTATTCTGTTTGATGCAGGAATTTGATCTTGAGGTTACCTGATGGTTGGCTGTTTCTGACACTTTGACATCCAGGGAACCAGAGAGGACAGCGTACCAGCTGGTGCCTATGTCTCCCTGTCGAAACACTGCAGAAACAACAGAGTTACAGGAACACTGAATGTATTTT
Organism: Caranx ignobilis; assembly: GCA_021432705.1. NCBI lineage: Eukaryota > Metazoa > Chordata > Actinopteri > Carangiformes > Carangidae > Caranx > Caranx ignobilis. Next base: position 39,179,512 of record MU269980.1, read on the forward strand.
GATACGTCATACATAGTATTGGTTGTAAAGCAAACTTGGGTTTTGTGAAAGGTGCTATATAAAATAAAAGTTATTATTATTACTATAAAGTACACATTTAAAATGGTAGTACCAGAATGATTGGTTCATAAAAAATAAATCGTGCCACTCTTCCATAATATATCACCAGTTATCCCGCGTTTAGAGCTAAAATATTTCTTCTTGGCTCGAGCTCTGCTGCGACGTCACAGTCCATCATGTCAGCTTATAAGTACATGCTGGGATGCAGGCAGCGGCATGAGCGTATATGCATAGCTGTGACCAAGAGTGTATTTCACGTTGTATTTACAGTTGATCCAAAATACTAGACGATGATAAGTGAGATAAGTGAGAAGTTTGAGAACTATTTTGAAAGAAATGCTAGAAACTGTATGATAATAAAAACATTTCATTTTCCAAGAGATAAATGTCAGCTATGATTTAAAATATAATGTAGAAAAATGATACATGCAGCGGTTCAAAGGACCTGATTCAGTAGTTTTAGAGATGTTGTATCCAACCATAAGGTTGCCTAATGTAACACGTTTCCCTCCCAAGCCTTATGGGTACTGTCAAAACGTGAAAGGCTCTCTCCCAAAGCCAGGATTTCGTTTGTTTGCTCTGGGCTACTGTAGAAACATGGCAATGCAACGTAGTGCACTCCAACAGGAAGAGGGCAAACTCCTTATTTAGATGTGAGTGGCTCATTCAACGCCTACATCAACACTAATACATTAGACACTTTATTTCTGTCACTGGACCCAATTAATTGCCACATGATAGCCGTTTAACACTGAACGAGTAAATTGACTTAAATTAAGTAAATTAATCATTCCAGGCTACTTAACAGGGAAAAGGCCAGAATTACTGGCTACTGTTTCTAAACAGTTTGCTGCATTTCTGTCTGTCATACTCTTTCATTTGTCTGAGTGTCTTTGAGTTTGGAAAAATTCAGGGAAATTATTCTGGGTGGTTTTTATGACTTTCTGATTATATAAAAATGCCAATCAAGAAAAGTTGAATAAATCTAAACCTAGTCTAAAAAGGTTCATTGATCTTATGTGAAAACAATATCTTTTGAGGAGTTCTAACAACATTAGCATGATTTGTGTGCAGTGGTGTGTGCAGGCATGAATTTTAATCGCACTCTGCATTCCAATGCATCATACTTAAAAGAGCCTTAAGAAGACAGCAAAGACCCTGTAGCATGACTGTCATACAGTATAATGACTCTTATAAAACAGTATAATTCTGTATACTATATGATGAATGCTTTACTGTGCTTTGCTCTGGAGAGGCTGTCACTGCAAAAAGCTCTGTATCATAATCCAGCTACAACATATGTGTGTGTGTGTGTGTGTGTGTGTACGTACAGGTGATGCCTTTCTCCAGGCATTCATAGAAGGCACAGGCGCAGATCTGCAGTAAAAGCGGAGATGGAAACCTCTGAAAGGCTTTGACCTCTTTCAGTCTGGTCAGAATAATGTCCACATCCTCTCCTGAGCGCTCCGAGGGCCTGTGTGCAGAGAAGGCCCACCATTAGATCTTGCTTTTAGGTGTTAAATAAGCATGTCAGTGGTGTTACAAAATGATTAACTGCGTGATGTAACATGTTCACTGTGATGGATTATCCATCTCATGCATGCTCATTTCCAACCCTGAAGGCTAGGAAATCAATCAAAAACCTACTGCGTGCTTTGGAAATAGGTTAGCAGTAATGCTAAAGGTTTGTAATCACTAGTTAATGGACTAAAACATGAGGAATCAGTGATGTTGTCCTCCAAGTTAAAAGACAGCACTATTGTTTTAGTGTTGTCAACGCATTTGTGTGTGTGTGAGAACGCTGCTTTATTGTACAGCCTGGTGTCTGCTGATAACAGTGGAGAGCTGCAGGCGTTACTTTGCTCGGCTCAGACCCCCACAGGGTGTTGATGCAAGATCTCATTTGTACTGCTGCTATTTCTAATACGCTTAAATCTGAGTGCGCGCAGACACGCACGCACACATGCATGTCACTGCTGGATATCTACGCAGACGCATACACACACAAGCAGGAGAACAAAAAGAAGTTTGATGTAAGAGCTTTAACATTCTGCTCCTGCGACATGGTGGTGAAAAACTACAGAACCAAAATATCTCAGAGTAACACATGCTGGAGTTAGCCCCATTCATTCACTTAAACTCCCTTTCCAGTGAGTCATCCTTGCACGTGTGTGTATGTGTGCGTTCATACAGAATAGCTAATGCACCGTGGACTTCTTCCTTCACAGATGGGAGGCCGTCTATCCCCTCTCCTCCTTCGGCTCCTTCCTTTTCCCTTGCTCCCAGCTCTCTTCTTTGTCTGCATCCACTAAACATTTGTCTACTCTTATCTCGTCCATTTTTCTTCTCCTCTCTCTCTCAAGAGTTGCTGGTTCCTCTCAGGGAACAAAACAGACAGGATGGAAGAGAACAAATGACCCCTCCTCTTCTTCAAGCTACCTATTTTCTCCTCTCCATTACTGGCACAAACCACATTTCCCTTCATCCATTAAGTCCCACCACTAACACACTCTCACATCCCATTGTTATTATTATCCTTTTATTTCTGCTTTGCAAGCTCGCAGCCAGTGATGACTCCGTCTTTACCCATACACACATGTACATACAGCAATAAACACACATATATTTGTGCCTCTAAGCAGTACACTGTCCTCAGTAGCCACGACGATTCTCCCGGATAAACACAGACTACACCTTAAGGGCTGTGCTGCACAACACATCTTCCAGCACCACAACATCTGCTACAAGCTCAGGGCGATTACACACAGGTCTTTTCTTTGTCTCTCTTTCTTTCTCTCTCTTGTTTTCTGTCTGACTCATCCTCCCATCATCCAACTACTGCCTGCGTATTGGCCCTCGCAGCTCCAGCAGGGCATCATATCCCAGTGTAGGCTGGGTTAATGGCTTAGACAGGTGGACTCCCACACACTGCAATAGGGAGAGACAGGGAGGTTAACTCTTCTGGGTTGAGTGGGTAATTCTGGCATCACCCTTCACCCATTCGTCTACAATAAAACTGTTAAGATCTGTCATTTATGATTAATCCGCCGGTTAAATCCTGGTTTTGTTGTTCTTCCTCCTTTGATGTCCTGTGCTTGCTCACTCCCTGCCTGTCTGGAGGAATCTGCCTAGCCCGCTGGTGTGCGACGGATGTGACCTGAGAGCTGTTCACCTTATCTCACTCTCCCTCCCTCTATCGCCCTTTTCTCTCCTCCTTGACTTCTCCTTCCTGAGCCCCCCAACCCCCCACTGTCCATGTCAGCAAAGATCTCAGCTTTCAACCACAAATTATGGCAAAACACACACGCGCACGCACACGCACAGAGGATTTACTCATCGACCAGCATGACACACTGAGGAGACAACTGAGACACGGGTTCTGCAGATTGTCTGAAGAAACACCCATCTGGAAAAATCTGGTGTAATCCAGACTAATAAATCATAGGTTGATCTGTGGCAGCTAACCAAGATGTCAGGCGGACTCAACACGAACTGTCTTCCTGAGCTGGCAGATTAAATACGTTACTGTAGAAGACAGTGACTCTTGAATTGTGTCTACACAGCACCCATCTGTATCACCACCAACGACCTGAGATCCTGTTAGAAACACTGAATATTAATCACCACACAGCTCAGACAATTTACTCATTTAAAAATTACTCATCAAATTACTCATTCAGGCTTGACATATTTACAAATTAATCTACATGTTCTATGTAGGAGAGGATATATTTAACTTGTTTAATCATTAACTGGTTTAATTGTTTGTTATGTCATCTGAATGGGTGTCCCACTACACTTGGTACGTCTAGTTTTCTGCCTTAAAGGGACATTAAATGTCATCTGTAGCATCTGGACCAGGGCTGTGTGCGTTGACTGGGCCATCCATTACCAGCCTGAGGCTACACTCAGCAAAACAAATCAGATCTTATCTCAAGTCTTCACACTCACTGGCAATAAATGTCTTTGTACAGATATATTAGTGACAGTCACATCTTAACCTCTGTCTTTTACTCCCTTGTCCTTCCTCCCCCTCCCCGCCTCTCTCACTCTTCACTTGCTCACGTCAACAGATACTGTGGATGAAAGGTCCAAAACACACACACACACACACACACACATACACACACACACTGAGCTTGTATTGATTGAGTAAGAGGTGCATAGTTGAGGAGCACTCAGAGCTCTAAGATCCTGCCCAGCCTACTGTTCGGACACAGGCTGCCCTTACCGGCACACACCTAAAAATGTTTCTGGGCTGCATTTAGTGTATGATGTAAAGCACCAGAGCTTTCTGTTTAATGGATATTTTCATCCTAAACACCAGATTGGACAGCATTTTGGCACAGTAAGGGTCACGCCCACCTCACAGTGATTGTATATCGTTACAGAATTCTCCATGTTTAACAACAAATAAATGAGAAATCACACTAAAGCTGAAAAAGGGGAATCCAAAACAGAAAACTAATTAAATCAATTCATCATGGCAGATGCCTGACTGTTTATAGTTCCACCCTCTAAAATGTGAATAGCTGGCCATTTCACACATATTTTATGATAGCGACTATTATATCACTGCACACGTATTCAGATCATAAATCCAATCTTATTACAGGTGGCGATGAGAGGACAAGATGGTAGCTTCAGGTTGCCAATGGTAACGTGCCGATGTGTCATAGTGAGGTGTGTACAGTATGTGTGGGTGTATGAGCTGTGGGGTGTATGTCTTATCTATCATTGTTTTGTTTTTCTCTAAGTCTTCAGGTGTATCATCTACTCTACAGTAATTAGTATACAGGTGCCCTTTCATCTTGTTTATTTATTAAAGCCCTCTCCCTTGGATACTGGGCTTTTTCAGCACAGCTTGCAGGCAGCTCAGGATCTTTAATATCACTGGACAGAGACGGCAGGAATTAAACCTATTAGCAGACTTGATAATTAACACACTGTAAATTGACTGTTCAGTTGTTCTAACCTGTTCTGCTAAACCACACCAGACAAATACAGCCTCACATACAGCACTGTGGGAAGAAATGGGAAAAAAGCAATGCCTCTAATCCTTATTGTAAAGAAATCACCCACACACAACACCCAGTAGTATTTTAAAAACGTAAAGCTATTTGATTCAGGCGGACAGACAAACCATGTGCGTCTAATGAGCCGTCTACCACAGCCCATGCAGTGCTGAGACATCCCAGTGAACCTCGAAGCCACCAACGCCTTTTTGACCGAGGAGATACAAAAATGGGAATTTCAAAAAAAAAAAAAAAAAAAAAAAAAAAGCGAGGATGTGTATTTTTATGCACTGCAGCCTTTACCGTCACGTTATAAGGGGCATCTATTCACTGATAGCGACAGGAGCCTGTACTATGCTACGGACAAGGCGTTATCATTGCTATCATTGCACACACTGCACACGCAGCGATCGCCGGTTCCGATTAATCACGTTGACGCGGATGAATGAAAAGAGAGGGGCTGAGAAAACACGTATGGTCGCCGCCGTGTGTGCGGACGCGCGGCGTGGAGCTCCATCGTGGCGTGGATTCACTCACCTTTTATCCAGGCAGCAGATCCACTCCGCAGACGGAGACGAATTGGGGGACGTCTGCACCGCGACCATCTTCCCCGCCGTGTGTGATGCTACCGGAGGAGGCTTCCCTTCCCGGTTGTCGGTGGTCGTTAATGAACGTGAGCTCCGACTGCGCCCCCTCCCCGCCCCTCTGCTTCGAGCTGCCAACACAACTACAGGCGGCTGCTGCTGCTGCTGCTGCTATTGCTGCTGCCTTCATCAAGGCATGTGCAGATGACTAGTGTCAGTCTGCCACAGTGGGCTGTCTGAGGGCAGCTGGAGGGCTCACAAACAAACACACTGCAGTACACGCTTCAGGGGACTATTTCATATTCTACTAACTTTGGACAACTCATTGAGAAAGAGTGTAACAACATGTAGCTGACTGTAGTGAGCCTACAAGCTGTAAAGTATTGTTGCAGGTTATACTGCATGCAGCAATAACAACTGAGACAATCAATGCCTTTAATGTGTCAATATTTGAGGCTGACGCCATTGGGTGCTTGGGAAATAAGGATATTTATGACAGGGGAGAGGTCTGTGCTCAGCCTGAAAGGCCTCCTGATTAGTCCAGTTAATGTAGTGTCTTATAAATGGGCCAGAATGCCACCGGTTGTTTTCACAGAAGACATTTGGACATGTCACAGCCATGGGTTCCAGTAATTATACATACATTTATAGCTTTCATTTGGCAGCTTCAGGGTTTCTGGGTCTTGTTGTGCTGCTGCCTCGCTGTCATACAGTCATAGCTCAGTGGGACACAGCAGACTCATCATCGGTGCTATGTTGAGTCAAGATATATGCTGTGGAAAAGGTCTGTTGCATGGGCATCGTGACATCAGCAATTCATATTTGGGGAGTGCAAGGCTTCAGTCGACCACAACATCATGTTTCTGCTCAGCGTTAATCCACTTTTGTATTGAATTATGTATTTTTGAAGCATTTTATCTTCATTTGAGGAGTATGGTCCCCCTGTAGGAGACTGGACTGTGGTCATTAATATGCGGCATGCATTTTAACCATTAGGAGCAGTAACAAAAACAGAGACAATCTCTTTGTTATGTGAGAAGATAATGTTCGTTAATGTTTGCAGAAACAAATGTATATTAAAAAGACTGGATTTAACACAATGTCTGAACACTTCAGTGGCCAGGGTTCCATATGTATGATTCCCTACTCTCCTACAATACCTGGATTATGCATATACCTCCTATAACACATACTAATACATGATCCAATACTGGATTGCCGTCTCTTCTCATATTTTTGATGTTCAAAGTACCACGGTTATTAATGGGATTTGATTAAAGGTCTGGTGATGAGGGGGGGAGAAAAGAAGCCAAATCTGTGCATTGTCAGTATTAAGCCAGCTTTATAAGGCAGAAAGGCACACACAAGCCGTGTGAACATCGGTTCTGTATATGGGGGCTTTGATCTAGTTACATAAAGACCAGTGCAAGATGCAGCTGCTGTGGCCTTGAAGGATTCCTGTTTATGAACAGCAACAAAGCAGCAACTTCCAAGCCAAGTGATGAGAGGCAGCAGCAGAGATGTAGCCCGTCACCGCAGCACAGGGAGGAGGGGAGGAGAGAGGGAGGGGGAGAGGAAGCACTTGATGAGGAGCAGGGACGTTTTAGGCAGCTGGCCCTGCCTAAAACCATAACTTATGTCCCATAAAGTAAGGAGAGGATAACAGAGAGAGCAGCAGTTGCAAGAGGAATGTGGACGTACTATAAAGCATGCCAGGACAGACAGAGGGAGGCAAGGCTTGTTTATCAAATGATAAATAAGACATAATGGAAGGAGAGGGCCCTTGTTTTGTTCTCCTCATTCAGCACACTGACATCATTAAAGCTGTTACGTCTGGCGCATCAGGTCATTAACACTGTGCGAAATGTGCGAACGCACCTGTTGAACCTGTGGACGGTGCATGTTGATGTTTACGCTTGCTTTGCTGCATCTGTTTAAAATGGCACTTCATCACGCATGGCTGTAATACTGGGGGGTGATTGGGCAAGTTCTCACCATAAATGCAGCAGCTGTCACAGACAGGGTAGCACTCTATTTTAAAATGTTCCTTTTGAAAAATGCGAAGTGAAAGATAAATCACAAAAGAACCAAAAAGAACACCAGAGCATTGAATCCCATGAAGATTAACAATAAAAATGTTTGATCCTGATGTACAGATCTAAAAGTCCAAGACAAAAGCGTTTAAACAAATGCATATCTGAAGCCTCTGCATCTATTATAAGCCTCTTTCCAAATTACATCACAGCTTTAGGGAGATTAATTTCATTTATTGTGTTGGCTCTGGTAGGATATTTCAAGCTTTATATATTAATCTGCACAGGTTTCTATCATCATAACTGACGTTATTAAAATATAACGTGCAGTACACATATCTAGACACAAAGTGGCAGTGTCATTGTTTACAGACTCATAGATGCATCAACACTGGAGCTATAAAAAAAAAGCAAGTCACTGAGGGGACACATCAGACCAATCACAGCACCAAATAAACTGACCATGCAGAGCAGCAGAGCTGCTACACTGTGCTTTGCTCATTTAAGCTGCTGACTTGTCTGCTCATCCCAGCCATGGGTTGAGGCAGTATGTGTGTGTGTGTGTGTGTCTGCATTTAAATGTTCCGGGGATTGTGTGCAATTCCCTCATGAAGCTGGCGAACTCAAAATATGGTTGACTGAGCAGATAACCATATGGGGCATGACTGTCTGCCAAATGCAGCCTACATGACACACACACAGAGCTGATATCATCAGCTGTCAGACAGTATCTCAGTATGAAAACAGCATCTGTCCTTTCCCCTCATTTGACTCTTTAAATTAACAGTGTTAATTTGGCAACCATCAACATTTTTTACCATAAAATTACCAAATTAAACTATTTTAAAGGAACAGTGTCCAAGATATCTACTGAGTGGGGATTTTATAGCTCAAAGACAAATATTAAAGGAGAACTATGCAAGTCTGGTCGCTTTTCCTCTATTTTGCTGACCCCCCTCCTCTGGGCCATGTGCATTTGTTTTTAACGAAGCCGGCACAAAAAGCAATCCATGGAGCGCTGGGTAACGTTATAATGATACGATGTTTAAATTTGTGTAAGATTACGGGTTACGGAGCACGTAAGTGTCGCGGTGCGCAGAGACGAGAGCTGGGACGCAGGGGCGGTGGCCAAGTGCTGCACTGATGTTGCAAGGTTGGTTTTCAGCCCATAGAAGCCAGGTGGAAGGCAGAGAGCCTCCATTCTCCCTCGTAACAAGTTACAAGTCACGTATGTACTGTAACCATCACAATTAATCCAAAGCTGTTTAATTAAGGTAAAAAATGTAACATAGCTACGGGAAAATCCTGCATAGTTCCTCTTTAAGTTGTCATTGCTTTCTGGTGGAAGAACTGTGTCATGACATCCCATCACTGTCAGACTCTTAAAAAACAACTTTGCATCATGCAGCACTGTTTTTACGTCACATTTCTTCATGATATTGCTGTGCAACATGATTACCTGGAGCTATATTCTCTCTGATTGCTCTGAGTGCTTTTCATATTCAAGTCCCGTTCCTTTTTAAATTGTGTATAATATGTACATAGTATTCCTCCTTCTTATTTTTTTTTTAACTATGGTTTTATACTTACTGTTTATTTATATAAATATATTATATTTATTGTACTCTTATTTCCTTCAGCACTCTTATTTCAGTTTTTTCTACCATGCAGAAAAAAAGATGTCAATTTCCCCACTGAATCTTATTTGATCTTATCTTAAACATCATTCTTATTACTTTCCAACTGATATTTACAGAAATAAACAAGGAGAGCAAACCAAAATGTGCAGACTTATTAGCACTCCTTAAAAACATGACAAAGCCGTGTGTGTGTGTGCCTGCAGCCATGGCTGTCATACTAGTGTCTAAATTGAAAGCAAAATCCCAGTGTGTGCCTGAGGAGGGAGGAACAAAAACTTCTGTAGAAGTCAAGGTGACCTACTGCTGGTGAGAGTAATGGGAGTTGGGGATTACCAGCACACACACATGCACACACATTATTTTCTCTTCACCTGTACCTCTCAAATCACGACTGCCACCCCTCAATCTTTCATTTCCACTATCTCAACCAATCCAGGTTAAATGTCTGTCTCCATTCTTTGTCTCTATCTCTGCCTCGTTCACGTTCCTGCAGCGGCTACCTCCCTAATTTTACTTTGCCACCCACCCTGACATCATTCTCACATTTTCCATCTCTACTTCAATTCACTTTCCCTTCTTCCCCTCCCTCTCTTAGTTAGCCTCATTCAGAAGTAGGCTTTTGTGATTGGCTAGTATTTATATCAACTAGGTCCCACTGCCACCTGGGACAATGGTCTCAAGTCAGATCCAGGTCACAGCAGGCAGAACCATTCTTCGGCTCAGCTCTGATCAGTCCAGTCCAGTCGAGTCCAGTCCAGTCCCGTCCATCTGCCATACAAGCCAGCCTCACATACAGACATAGGTACTGCACCGACTCACCCGCTGGCATCACACACACACATAGGTAGGCACACACACATACATCAGCAGGTGCTGCATCACTGCTCTTGCTTGCCTCACACATACACAGGTAGATAGTGGGGAGATCTGGCTGACTGCACTAACCTGCAACATGCACACAGGTGAATATTCACACAAAGCTTACCTCTGACTCCAGGAGAGCCTCTGTCACTGAGATATCGCTTTTCACAGCAGATGGCAATGTTGGCAGTGATGCTGAAAGACAGTTAAAGGTAAGTGGATGTAGCAGTGACCTGCACGTTTGATTGTAGTGTAAAATACAAATAGCTTATATGAACTGTTTATGATGCTAAAATGTAAATTCCTGGCGATAATGAATATACACAGTAAATATGAAGGCAGTATTTGTTGTGATCGATAGCATCACTGGCAGTAGCATCCACTAATACTCTGAATTCTCATGTAAAAACAGTGACACTGGAACAGGCTGAAATGACCAGTAATTTAAATATTAAGACTTCTTCCTGTGGGGGGGGTCAGGTGTAACAACTGGCTCTTCAAATGTAGGCTAACTCGTCCCAGTGTGGTACCGCACACCGTCAGTGTTTCATATTAACTGGAGTAGTTTACACAGGATTACCTCGGGATAATCCAGTTACAGTATTTAGAGACATGAGTCGCCATCTGTCTGTATTTATCACAGCGAGGGAGCCGTCAGGACCGTCTGACTTCAAACATACAACACAGCTACGGTAAGACGAACCTGCCGGGACTGCTGTTAGAGAAATGCGACATTGCTAACATTGTCGTTTACTTGTTAATTTTTCGGTGTAGTTTACCGTTTGTTTAGCATTCGGACCGCTGACAACCTTTAAACTGCGCGCGCACTCCAGCTAGTTCGATGAGATTTGTTGCATTCAAATGCTGTCGTAAACTCGTGCTTCACTCTGTTTTTGCATGTTTTAGCTGCAGCATTAGCCACAAAGTTAGTGTCGCAAAAGTTTTTATTTTTGGTGTTGTAGCTTTGGTGTATACATGCTGTTATCTATGTATATTACAGTGAAGAAAAGACAGAACGCACAAGGTATCAAACTGTGGTTCAGTTACCTTAATTAGCACAGCACGTTCAACATTAATACTCCAAAAAGCATCTTTGTTTTTTGTTTGAAACACTGTGTATCAAAATAAGATATTTCAGAATGACCCTTACTTAACTTCAAAAGTATTGATTTTACCTAGATATATATACCACGGCCGTGCGTTCTTCATTTTCCGATACCAAGTGAAAGCAGCGGCCGGAGGACTTCATTACTGCTGTTGCAAACAAGTTAATCATAAATACCTGTGTAGCTCGGTTAACAAGACGTATTCAGGCACCGTTTGTAATTGTTGTGGAGTTGATCTTCCACTTGTTCAGTGAGTATGAGCATGAATCTATGAATTACTGCTTTAAAGGGCAGCGTTTATACTTCAAAGTAGTTTGCTGTTTGATGATTTGTCCTGGCTGAGATTTGTACTATACCCAAGGTGAATGCAATTTGACCCCTGTAAAAGTGTTGTAAATTCTGCCTTCTCTCAAATTGCAATTGCAGGAGACTTTTGACGTGGTGACTGTGATTAAATTTCAGAGGCTGCCTCAAGACCATGAAGTTTACAGACCAAGAGCCAGCCTTTGTCACCTGCTGTCATTCAACAAATGCAGTAACCTCTTAAAACACCAGCCCTACTATCCAGCACATTTTTGCCTTATTGTTACCATCCCACTGTACCAGCAAGTCCTCAAACATTATCTACCTGCTCAACACTTGCCTGGGTGCTTTCATTAGCTGTGAAAAGCTTCCTTCACTGTTTTCTTCTCACTCCAGAGAACCTCCACTGTCAAATGATGAGGACAGACAGCAAAGGCCGAAGTGCCTCTCCACACAGGATAACCTACAAGTCTGACTTCCATGCCATTAAGTGTTCATTTGACGCTGGGACCAGTTTACAACAAGGGACCAAATCTGCTGTTGCCGCCAGCCACCGCTCTGCAGTGCATCCAAAAAGGCTGCCATCCAGCCTGTCAGACCCCCTGATGTCCCACACCAGCACCAGAAGCAGCACCAGCAGCAGAGGCGGGTTCACAGCACAAGGGGAACCAAGATCAGAGACAACATCTTTCTCCAAATGGACAGCCAGCAGCTCAAACAAGATGGTGGTCCAGCACCAACTTCTGGTGTCACACCCCTTGTTTCTCCCCAAAATGTGAGCCTGCAGCCCCAGACTTCACCTTTCTCTGGATCCAGACGTTCAGTTGTGAGTTCCTCATCTGTTCTGATTACTGTGGCCTCCATTTCTACTCCTGAATCCTCTCTGCAAGATAAACCTTCTAGATCAGATGAGATAAGGGATATTGACAGAGCTGCTCTGGCTCAGAAGTTCTCTGTAACCCGCAAGTTGTTTGAAACCAAGGTGATGGAGGTTGAGGGGGTTACAAAACCTATAACTGGCAGGGGAGGCAAGGGGATGGCAGATGAGAAAGTAGAAGGAGATGATGAAAGAGGGGGAGATAACCAGGAGGAAGGAGAGGAAGAAGCAAGTAGGAAAGAAAAGCATACAGAGGAGGATGGCTTAGATAAAGACAAATCCATAAACCCACCTCTCATAAATATTTCCTCACCAAAGCCTGCACCAGTGTCACTGACAAGGCACCCTAAGTCACCAGTATCAGATGGCCACAGTGAAGTATCCAAAATCTCACTCCTGCCCTGACAAACATGGTCAAACCACAGAAACACAGGCAGAGGGAGAAAGGGACGGTGCTAATGCCGACCTTAGCTTGACCCCTGAGGAGCCAGTGAGAGCAGAACTTGTCGATGTAAAGACAGAGTCATCAGAAAGTGATGAGAATGAGGAGGATAAGGAGCAAAAAAGAGACCGCAAAATGGATCAAAAATGAGGAGGAAAGGTCTGTCAGTAAAAACGTAGAGGATCGTGTGGAGGCCCTAGTGGATGATGTTTTTGAGTCAAGCATGGAGACGACACCAGGAACTTGCAAGATGGAAAACAGAATGGAGCTGAGAGAAGGTGAAAGTAGCGAGGTCACCCCCTCTGAGGAACACCAGAAGCAGTTACCCACCAGCATACCATGTAAAGGAGAGACTGAAGATGACGGGGAAAGTGGAAGAGACAAGTATCAGCAGGTGAATGAACAACGGGAGGGCAAAAGGGAGGAGCAGAACAGAAAGTTCACTGCACAGTCTGAGAAGAAGTCAACTGAAAAAGGGGACAACAGGAGAAAAAGACAGATGCCAGAGTGGAAGAAAGTGCTGGGAGGAAAGAGAGGCTCATGATGCAAGAGGAGGATGTTGTCAAAGAAGTTGAGGGAAAGAGGAAAGGTGAACATGGCGAGGAAGAATCTAGACAACTTCAAGAGGAGGAGAAAACTAAGAAAGAAGAGAAAAAGGAAAGAGGAGGTACATCGTCTGAGCATGTCAGTGAGGAGGTCGAGCACGTGGTGCCCAGAGGATGTAGTGATGGAAAAAGTGACATAGGAGGAGGCAAAGAGGACCAGACAGGATCTGCAGTAATCTGTGGGATTGAGAACAAGGCTTTTGTATATGACCAGGACTCCCAGCGTCATCATGAACATTCAGCATCACCAAACCAAGACCGTGAAACGTCACAGCAAGTAGAAAATCAGCTTTTACTCGAATATGAGGAAATTCCTGGTGTTCCTGATCAGGGTGATGAGGATGCATCAGAAGCGGCAAAGAGAAAGGTCAGGTTCTCCACGGCACCCATCAAGGTAAGGAAATCTTCACCAAAGAACACATACAGTCTGGCTTTCAGCGTTCTTTATTCACTTTAGTGACAGCTGCTGGGTCACTTGTCTCTAAAGCTGGCCGCAGAGGCAAGCTCCTCATTGTAGATTTGTGTGACTGTCACTCTCAGCTGTGGCTTAAAAGAGATGTTTTAGCCTAAAGCCATTTTTCTTTTTCACAGAGGGAGGAGAAAAGACAAGATCCCACATGCTTAACTCTGTCAGCGCTCTGCTCCGAGCTGCCTTCATATAAATGTACAGAAAACATTCCTGTGGATGCATGTGACAGCAGTGGGGCTTAGGTCATGACTAATTACTGAAGTAGTGGTCAGTGCAGTAATGGATAAGTGGGAGTAAGTTGATAAGTTGTCTGTGTACACATATTTTTCTCCAATCCTGTAATCGTTGGTACAGTTTGCTCAAGTCTTCTCACTCTGATTCTCACACACTCTCTGACAGATTTGCCAATACAAACAGTGTCTTGTTGTGTCAACAGCAGCAGATGGTTCTCCTCGCAGTCTGCTCTGTGATGAACGCATGTTGGAGCTATCAGTTCATAACAGAGATTTTCACCAGGCTTGAATTTGACATCATTGTTGATGTAAGCAGAGTCTGTTCCAGTGATTTGCTGTGTATATTGACTTCTCGCTGTCTGTCAGGTGTACAACACCTATTCTAACGCAGAGTACGACAGACACAATGAGGATATTGACCCGGTGTCCGCCTCGGCCGAGTATGAGCTGGAGAAGAGGGTGGACAGGATGGATGTCTTTCCAGTGGAGATAGAAAAGGGTTTGTGTTTCCCTCTGTTTGCCTTTCTTTTCTGGTGCCAGTTTGAATTTGAGGCTCCACATCTGAAACCAGGCAGAAAATAAATCATGTAACTGGTTTTAGCTACTCTCATAAGTCTGACACAATGATGCTTTTTTTTTCTACCTCCCTGTGCAGAAAGATCTGTTGAATCAGTTATGTCACTGCAGGTGTTTCCACATTCATTGTTAGTCTTTAAACTCTAAACAAATAGTTTAGTTTGTCTAAAAATAATATAAGGCTTATATGTGATAGATTAAAAAAAACACACAATTACTTTATATTTTAACTGTATTTACGCGCCAAGTTTCTTCTGTGAGGTGTATTCATTACAGATCTTTTGCTGTTGCAGCAGCTGTTAGTTTGAGGATGAAATGTGAATGATGAATGTGTTTCCCTCTAGGAGACGACGGACTGGGTATCAGCATCATAGGAATGGGTGTGGGGGCTGACCAGGGACTGGAGAAACTGGGAATCTTTGTCAAGACAGTAACTGAAGGAGGAGCAACACAGAAGGACGGAAGGTGCATTTTAGCATCAGTTTTCATTACTTTGGGTTCAGCTTGACTTTACTTGAAAGTGACATTCATGTGTGTGTCTGTGTGTCAGGATTCAGGTGAATGACCAGATAGTGGAGGTGGATGGGTTGAGTTTGGTTGGAGTCTCCCAGCTCTATGCAGCCACAGTCCTCAAGAATACATCAGGCCTTGTCAAGTAAGTGGCCAAGTTACAGTTAAGTGTTGTGTGCATTGTATTGTTCTTGAGAGTACAAGCGTTTCAGTGTCTTTATATGTGAAGAAGACAGTTTCTTGTACTGTTTTTGTCTTTCACACACTCTGAATTGCCTCTACGTGGGAGAGAAACTGAGTACACGGTCTTGCTCATTAGAGATTACAAAGATATCAGAATTCATTTTTGTCATGTCGCTTTAAAGATATTGCTTTAAAAAGCACTTCTCTGCTGATCAGAGGCAGAGCCGTGCTCTAACAGAATTGAATTTATTTTAAGATTAAAGAGTGATACCAGGATAAATATAATTCGTCTCTCCCAAATGTAGTTTCTTAAAGGACCACACCAGCCAGTCAGCCACACATAAAATGTTCTTTACAGCCAACCAGATACCATATGGTTTACATTGTCTGCCAAGGATGCTGCACCAATTAAGATTTAACATTGGGATGTCAGTCAGCAAAACTTCTAGACCAGAAGTGATCCTGTGCAAATTTTCTTTATGACATTTTAATGAGCTGTTTCTTCTGAAACAACAAAGTAACAACAAAATGTCTAAGGCTTTTTGGAAACACAGCAGAGAAAACACAGGAGGGAGTACTACAACTAACAACGGTTGAATTCTCTGTAGTTGCTGTCTTTATGCCACAGTGTTGTAACTTTATTACTGTTATAAGTAACACCTGTGCTTATGCTGCCTTGTCCCCCAATCTGTGCAGCTGCGTTATGGGCAATGATGACTCCTCACAGCTGTAACTGATTTGTCTCTTTGTCTGCAGGTTCTTGATTGGCCGTGAGAAGGAGGGGGTGGAGAGCGAGGTGGCCCGATTGATCAATGAGAGTCTGGAAATGGATAAAACATCCAGAAAGGTATGTTTTCTCTCACAGAGGAGTGAAGCTTTTGGACTTGTTAGGAATAGCCAGATGGTTTTGTTGCCTTCTTCATTGTGCGCTTGTTTTTACATATGAAGAGGGAAAGCGCAAGCAGAGATGAGGATGATGATGATGGCAGCGTTTCAGAGAGGGGCTCAGTGGCTGAAGTGGAAGATGAGGAGGAAGATGAAGAGGAGGATATATCTGTTCTTTCCAGTCTGGACAGCTACCAGCTATGCCTCAAATACCAGCAGGTAATTTACATTGATAATTAAAAGCCGTTATAACATGACATTACGTAGAGTATTTAAAAAGTCTTTTTGAAACTATTTATAGTAAGAGATTTTTAAAAATGAAACATTAAGCTATTCAATTTACATTCATTTTATATTGTAAAAACAATAAAGTGGTCAGTATTGTCCGTGTGATGTGAAACTAGTAGAAAAATTGTGTATTGTTTCACATAAATAAATATACATAAACTCTTCACTTTATTTCCTTTCCATCTTCTCTTTTCCTCGGCAGCTTCAGTCAAAACTACGAAGCAGAACAACCCAACTTCACCACGCTAGAGAAAAGGTAGGTCACTCAGCTGAGATTGAGATCTCTCTTTTTCCCTCACACACCCAACCAGTAACTGTACTCGCTTTAATACGCTACCTTTTGCATCCATATTTGGAACAGTCTGACCCATTTTAACTGTGAGTGAGATGGCTCGGTGTGGAGTTATTAGGACACAGGCCGTGTTCCAACACTTCTCCACGTCAGCCCAGCTTTTTCTGCCTTTGCCTTGAAGTAATCACCACTGTGACATAACTGGGTTGGCAAAAGCCTTTCAGTCAAAAATCTGGCTTTCTTCTACCCAACAGCGTTAGATCAGTGAATACTCTATTTGTTCTATCAACACCTTTTGAAGTAAGCAGATCGGAGAGGTATACTGATTTCTTTACTCTAAGAATAGTTTGATATGTGTAACACACAAAAGAGGCCTTTTTTTAGAATCTTTTGCTTTCCTTTGTGCATATGATATAAATTAAAAACGTGCATACATAAAAACAGATAGTATTTTTGCTGTTTTTCTAGTTAAAAGCATGGAAGCAGGAGCAGGCGTGTTGGGAGAGTCAGAGGGCTGAGCTGGAGCAGAGAGCCGAGGATGGAGAGGAAAAAGCTGACAAACTAGAGAAGTACGATACTACAGCGTCTGTTTCAACTCTATTTGTCCTTTTTTTCTACAGCAAGTATCAAGTGCGTTCTGCAGTGGTTAACGCAGTAGATTTGAAAGTCTATATGTATCTAGGGTTAAAGCCCAGGTGGGAGCTAAAATCCTACAGAAGGATAATCATGCTGAGGAACATTTATGGGAAGTGATTTTTCAAAATGTGTCAACAGACCCTCCCTCTGTTTATCAGGTATTGGCAGGAGGCCCAGACACTGTGTAGGGTTGTGAGCCAGCGACTGGCTGATGCCCAGGGCCAATCAGAGAGCTTGGAGATCAAATACAGCAAGGCCAAGAGACTGGTCAGAGAATACCAGAGCAGGTATTTGTGAAGACTGCCAATGCTGTTATTTCCATTACCAAAAGTTTAGTAAAATTATATTTGCGTCTTTTTCCCCTGTGGATTTGGAAATAAAGGTTATAAATGATGTGTTTCAGGGAAGAGGAGAGGGAGAACAGGGAGGTGGATTTGAGGAGAGAAATGGAGGAGAGAGATAAGCAGCACAGAGACACTGTTGAAAGGCTGCAAATCCAGGTGAGAGGAGTCTTCTGAGCCCTGTCTGGGTTTACTTTTCTGAGCCTGCCATCTCTCTGTAGTCATTGTTTCACATCATTTGTCTCAGATTGCACAGCTAGAGAGGAAAGAGCCTGCAGCTGAAAGGAAGAACCACTCTGTGGACTCTTCAGGTAAACTTATGTAGTGTCGGTCTCCGTAGTGTCAATCCAGTGAGGAAAAATGATGTAAATGCCTCTTTATCATCTAAAATGGACTGTGTTTGTCTCAGGTCCAGACTGGTATATTCCAGTTCCTGACACGGGGCGTCTAGACTCAAGTGCTCACATAGCCAGAGCTCAGCTAGCCCAGAAATCCAAGCGCCATCCGCCCTC
Organism: Caranx ignobilis; assembly: GCA_021432705.1. NCBI lineage: Eukaryota > Metazoa > Chordata > Actinopteri > Carangiformes > Carangidae > Caranx > Caranx ignobilis. The sequence goes on from MU269980.1 coordinate 39,197,963, forward strand.
ACGAGACAAACTCCGAGAGAGCTTTCGAAAACAGGTAAGCGACAGAGCTGAGAAATTCCTACACCAAATTTCAGTTTGAAGCAGTGAAACTTAAAACTCACCATATCCTGATGTGGCGCTTTTAGGAGGATGAAGTCCAGACACAACAGCAGAGCCAACATCTGTCTGCCCTCACAGTGGCTCAAAGGAGCAGCAGAAGTGATATGTCCAGCACGTCCTCCTACTCAACCCTCAGTCCTCACCCTCCCACCAGCTCCATCTCCACCCCTCCCATCTACATTACTGACACAGTCACACCTTCGCCATGCAAATCCTCAGCTTCCAGGAAGTCCAAAAGGAAATTTCCAGACTTCAGGTGCAGGGTCTCTTTCTTCTGCCTAAGACTTTGGATTATAATGTAAAGTATTCCCCAGTTTAAAACCCATCTATTATGATGGGATTCCCTCTCAGGCAAAACAAAGTCCTGCTGGTGATTTGTCACCACCACACTGATCAGCCATCTTGCTTTTTTCCTGATACTTGACGACATGACTAATTACTATTGCCTGTTTATTTTTTTTTAGTGGCCTACGCAAGTCTCTCAGCAAACGGAGAAGCGGAAAACACAGCAGAAGGTCCATGAGCAACAGGTGTGAACATCACATATACACTGAAATAAACTAAGCTAAATGAGTGACTACTGTGTACAAAAACAAGCATTAATGCTGAATTTCCTGACTGATCTGATAGGACTATAAATAAAAGTGATGATTCAAATGATTGTATCTACAGTATGTCTGCCGCACACTGTCCTCCTTCCAGGATTGAAGCTCCTCATATCACCTGTTTTTATGCACATTTTCTAGTTATACAGAAATCCCTAAGGAAATGCAAAGCAAAAACATCTCAAATTTTTATTTATTTTTTTGATCTGGTGGGACAGATTGGAACACATTTTGTTTCTTCATCATCCATAATATGAATGTTTTCCTTCTCTCCACTCAACTTGGGAATTTAAAGTGTGTTGATTAAAATGCAGTCATTGTTTTCTATCAGGGCGTCATATGGTGGCCTGGTGGATGAGCCTGCTGGAGTTTCTCCATCAGGTTCAGTCACCTCGATGCCCTCGTGCCTGCCTTTCCCCTGGTTTGGAGAGAGAGGGAGGGAGAAAGAAGAGGCACGGGAGGGAGAGGGGGAGAGGGGCAGAGAGAGGCTTCGGTCCGTGTCCAGCAGCAGTTTGCCATACCTGACCACCACAGGCCGGAGAGACCAGGTAAGAGCTGAACGTGAAGCCAGATATGTGCACATGGCTCCATGGTGGCTTAACAGGCAAATTGGACTCCCCTTCTTTCAACTTTCTTACTGAGATTCACCTCTACATAAAGACAGAAATCCTTTTTAAAATAAACACATGCATGAGTGAGCGTGCACCGGTGTGGAGTGTGCAGGCAGCCCAGGTTTGTTTCTCTTGGTTGCAGAGCGCTGGCTCTCCAGTGGGCAGCTCCAGCATGGTGGCTCATGCCTCTGATCACTCCCTCTCAGGACACTCTCACACTCTGACCTTTTCCTCCTCTGAGGTGAGTCTGTCCTCTCCCTCCATTTCTTTCCCTTTTCCTTTCTTCTTTTCCCATGGAGCACGTTTGCCTTAGTTTTTTTTTTTTTTCTTCCCAAGCTGGTCTCTTCTTTAATTACATCTTCCTCTGATTTCTCTCTCTTCCATGTCCTCTCCTGCCATGGTCTCTGGTGTCCTGTCAAGACGCTGGACGATGACCCAGTTCCCACCAATAACAACAATCAGTGGAAAAGTCAACCCATCATGGAGTGGAACAACCAGCAGGTCTGCCTGTGGTTAGTCGCCATGAACATGGATCAATACACGTCTGAGTTCACTGCCAGAGGGATTGACGGGACACAGCTGCTCAACATGGACAGTGAGAAACTGAAGGTGAGCACTTATGTTCCTGATGGTGGTAGTATTTCTTCCCACATATACCAATTCCATGTTTCTGATATGTTTTGTTATATTACAAAGGAAATTTTATTCTAAAATGCACATTTTAAACAATTATCACCATAACTACAGTTAAACTTTTCTAATCTAACATGTTTTTAAACTACACTATTTTGTCTGTAGTTGATTCAGGTGTGACTGCCTCTCTCCCTTTAAACACATTTGTTTTTCTAAATATCTTTAATTAGCTGCGGTGAAAATGTAAAGTATATCGAGAGTCATTAACATGAATATGTCACCTCTTTTTACATAAGTTGCTTTTGTTCATCATCAGGCTCTGGGTGTGTGCAGTCACAGTGACCGCTCTGTCTTAAAGAAGAAACTTAAGGAAATGAAGAAAAGGGAGGAGAAAGAACAGAAGAAAGGAGAGAACAGGTTGAAAGAAGAAAAGGAGAGAGAAAAGAACACAGTTTTGGACAGAGACAATGAAGGAAAAGAGAGGGTGAGGATGACGACAGAGAAGTCTGTGAAAGACGTCAGGTGCAGCGGCAAAACTGTAAGAACCGAGTCTCTCCTGTAGAGACAGAGGTGATGTCGGATACACCACCAGCATGACAGTGTGTTTGCAGTCTCACACTCAGAAATACACTCAAACCTATTTCTATTTAGCCAATAGAAATGGGCAGATCGGCTGCACACGTACTGTTGTTCACATGTTGATAGTTGTGATGAAGGACACACAACACTGGGTGGTTTTAACTGATAGATCTCAGACTTTGACTCCAGCACCAAAGTTCACACTCAAAACAATCATGTATCTCTCTATATGTCAGTTGTCAAGTGTGTGATTTCACTGTTTTACTTTATTTTTTTTCTTTTCATGAACTTTAAATTACCCCCAGAATGATTTTAATATTTGACAATGTGCTGATTTTATGCGTTCAGGTATTTGCTGTAAATGCTTTTTTTATGTATTAATAAATAATGCTTTAACTTCCTGCTGTTGCCTTAAATTCCCATGCAACTTAGCCTTGAGTAATGAGACAAGAACACATGAATATGACAAAAATCTTTATTCTAAAAACTCTGTTTGCTCTCACTTTGTTCCTATTTTAGAGGCATGGAATTAAAGGTAAATTATGCAGAGGCCTGCCATTTAAGTACTCATCAAATGTGAATAAGTTGCAGTTCCTCCTTAACATCCAACCTGAGGCTCTTTGAGTTTGACATACAAGCCCATTGTTCAACAGTTAAGGCAGATGCACGTAAGACATTTTTCTTTTTTCTTTTTTTAAATAGGCACTTTTTTAAAATTTGGGAAATAAACACATTTTAGTTATATGCATTGCATGAGTCTTTGGCCTGTACAGCACGTAACAGAAAGTACTCCTCAAAGAATAAATACAAACAATTCTGCAAAACATTCAAAAAATGTACAAAAAAATCTAGAAACACTCCCATAACCCTCCCTCCCTCCCCCCTCCCCTGGTCAACACTGTGAATGCAGTCAATGTACAAAACAAGCTCTAAAACTTGGACAAACAGTAGTTGTGCAGGACCATCTCCCACACTGTAGCTCTCCTTCCAGTGATTCATACACACCATCCATGATCAAATCAGTCCCTGAAGCAGAATGTACTGATCAAGTATTTAGTCGTAAAAGTTTACAAAAGATTTTCTGTTGCTTGATATTTACAGTCCAGGCTGCGCAAAGATGGGGCAGAAAAAAAAGGCAAAATCTGTGAAATTAGGAGTTCAGCAGTAAGCAACAGGAATCTGTGTGGAGTCAGATTTCATTGGCTGTTAAGAATAATGTTCATTGTCATGCCAGGTTGTCATCCAGGGCTTCTTTTCCAGGTTTTCCCATTTACCATTTCCAGGGTTTATCGCTCTCTCCTCCCGTTTGATCCGAACTGCATTGTAACTGGGAACCTTGTCTTCATATTTGGCACGCTTAAAAAAGCCACACTGTGGAGAAGAGAAGAGAGGGAAGTCAATATTTTAGCTTGAGAAAGGGCTAATTAAGAAAGTAGGAAATAGCAAATGAAGTTGGTGAGATTTTATTGTCATCAGTCTGTTTCACAGCCAAGAGCCAAGATGCAGTGACTCTATGAAGAGGCAGAGAAAGCCATCTGCACTCCTGTTAAAGAACGGCAATATAATTGCCCCTGTTTTTAAATAGAGAGAAAGAGAGAAACCTTCAGACCAAGTGACTGCAGGTGCAAGAGCAACAGAGGAAATGTCAAAGTAGAGGAGGAGAGATTCAAATAAATGCAGAGAAGCCCCAAAGGGTGTCGTCCCTCAGAACATTCAATAACAGTCATCACTCATGAGCCACCACCTCCCATTCCATTAGCATGCAGATAAACTGTGATGAACCACACATATAACCATGTGTGAAAATCTTTTAGGTGTAAAACCATTGCAGAAATAATCAGTCAGTTTTCACAACAGCAGTCCTGTCACAATGTGAGAATTGCCCACTTCCTGTCTTAACACCAGAAAGCAGAGCTTTTGTAGCACACAGGAGCAAGAGAAGAAGTTTCACACATTCATGGCAAGCCGGGTAATTTTACCCTCTCTCTTTTATTTATGCATTTGACGTCAGTGTCTCTTTTTCTGGTGGGTCCTCTTTATTCTTTTTCCCAAAGACTCCACACTGAGGAAAGGCAAAATGTTAGAAAATGTAATGTAATCAGTGTAATGTGTTCCTATGATGGTTCGTAAATGCTTTTACTTTGCAGCGGCTGTGATATGTGTGTTTTTCATTAGCTGAGGCAGTGGGTTTATCCTGGTCCTACCTTCCAGAGGAGGAAAGCCAAGAGGGCCAACAGCAGCAGCCCGAACAGGATGGAGAGCACGATGATCCACCATGGGACTCCCGCCTGCTGAGCGCTACGGCGCTCTGGGAACACTGTCAGCTTCACCTGGGGAATACAAAATCAGTGTAAAAATTTCAGGACTCTACACTTTAAAATGTCATCACACACAGCATCAGCACGAAAAACCTGATGTATAAAACTGAAGAAAGTAGCAGGCAGTTAATAATCACATCATAGTGATCATATCACTATCTTTCTTGCCGTTCTGTTCAAATACCTGTGTCTCCTCTTTCTGCAGCACTGTGGCCCACGTGCTATCAATGTGCAGAACGGCCCTCACCGTCAAGTCCACGTGATGGAGCTTGGAATACTCCTGGAGAATGAAGATAGGAGAATATCAAGTTAGGTGGCACCAAGAGAAACTGAAACAAAAACACTCAAAAATAGACACCGTAATTTGCTGCAGTGTTCTGTTCAACTTAAAAAATGGTTATATTAAGAGCCTACAAAGGTCAGAGTTTTCAATTGAATAATTATGAATTCAACGTTGAGTAAAGTTAATCTGAATGATTAATTAATAAGAAGTTAACAATTTAATTTATATTACCTAATGATTTTATTCTGCAGATTATAAGGATGATCAGTAGGAGAAAAAAATGGCCACAAAATTTGATTAATCCACATTTAAATAATCATATAAATGAAATATATGCTAGATTATTAATTTCAAAACATGTGAAAAAGCATCTAAATTTCTACCAATCTCAAATTCTGATGCAGCTGTCAGTAATAAAAGCGCTTTGTTACCTCGATGAAGGTGCGGTTCGAGAGGCGAGAGTGGAGAGTGATGACTGCATTACTTTCCAGGCCCCGCAGAGGGCACTTTATGATTGTACAAATTGTCTTACTATCACAGGCCTGTCAACAAAGAAGGGAGAAGAGTTACTACTGGATTCTTCTACTGACACATATAACAAAATGGAACAGAGCAGAACTTGGCTGTGTGTTATTACCAGAGATTCTGACTTCTTGTCAGTGAAACGGGAAATGATGCCCTCTTCACTTGCTTGTGTGTTTGTTGCTGCTCTTCTTGTCCTGCTTTTACTTGATTCCTTAAAGCAAAGACAAGAAAAAATACATTTAACCATTAAATTCAGCCCAACTTATTTTTCTATGTCAATATAAATGTATCATTGTCTTCTTCTACCACACACCTCTGCTGCTACATAAACAGCAACATTAACCACTATACATTAACCTGATGCCTTCACTGACCAGGCCAAGACTGTTGATCTCGCTTGCAGGAGAGCATGCTATTTCTTTAATTCCTTCAGAGCTGATCTTCATCAGGTAGAGCAGCATCTTCTTCTGCTCTGTCTGCTTTGGCCAGTGGATGGTGAGTGTGGCGGTGCCCAAGTCTGTCAAGCGCCTTCCCAGGTTAATGATCTGAGAGGAGGAGTGTAAATACACAATGTCAGATTAATTAAAAAAGAGATAAATCTGAGTGTGAGGAGACGTCTGATGTTCTGGATTTCCTGTACTCACTCTGAACTGATGTGTGATGGCAGTGCCAATCTCACTTTCACTCTTCATTGCTGGCTGGGAGTTACCTTTGGCCTCTCCTGCGAAGTAGGCCTGAGAGGGATGCACTTGTCTGCAAACAGACATATGCTTAGTGTAATGAACCTGTGCATACTTTTTCTGCACATGTAGACATAGTGTGTGTTTCTTACCCTGACACTGACAGCTGCAATGCAATGGTCACTTTTGCCTTTGCTTTGAAAGGATTTATGTTCTTCTGGCTGCTTGTCCTGTCAGATCAGAGGTTGCACACAGGTTATCACAGATCCTAGTGATACCATCACCATCGTCAAACCAACTGTCATTTAAAACACTCCATCACCCAACTGGTGTCTTTAACTGCACTGAGCCATTTGAACATACTTACGTGTTAAGCTGAAGATCAATCTCCAGTTCGGTGGTGTTGAGAGAGATGCGTCCCGTGCCCAGAATAATATAGAAAGTCGCCTATATGCGCGAACATAGATTATACACAATTTAATACAGGCATCAACAATGACACTTTGTATGCAGAGCAACTAGACGGGAACAACAGGTGACTTTTCTCTCACCTCTGTGTTCCCCATGAAAGGATTTCCCAGCTCACACTCAGCATTCGAACCATCTTTGTTGGCTTCACAGGTTACTTGCAGTCCCTGAAACCAACAGCAAGTCCCAGTCAGAATCACAAATCATGTGTGTGTGTGTGTGTGTTTGAGAGAGAGAGACAAAGAGAGAGTGTGTATGTGTCAAAAAAAAAGAGACTCACATTATTTCCAACACGAAAGGCAGAGTAGCTCAGGGAGGGTGGGAAGGAGGCGACCAGAGAGGCTTCATGTGCAGGATCTCCATTCTTATTGGTTACTGTGACCTCCAAAGCGATGTCTTTCTGGTCACTCAGCGAGATCACCGGCACGCCATTCTCCCTTTATACACATAACATTTATGAACATGTACAAAATTACACATAGTCACAATTACATGCTTTTATAAAACAGGTGCACGGTTGTGTGTGTGTGTGTCCTCACAGTTTTAATGGAGTGAATGTGGCTTCATCAGTTGTCCTGTAGCCGTAGCGAGCCTCCACCTGCAAGTTGCTGTGGCACTCGCCAGAGCCACATCCCTCCTTCACGAAATGCACCTATAAACACATATTAAAGGTCACAGAGAGAACATGCTGGGAGCATCTACTGCATGTCAATAACAGCCATCCTTCTGGGTCATCCATACACACCTCTGACCGAGTCATCGGCTGCTCTTTTGCATCCAGGACAGGCGAAAGTTGAGCCGAGCTCTGCCTGCGTTTACGTTGGCCGTTCTTGATCTCCACGGACACGTCGATGGGGATCCCATGCAGTTTGTCTCGAATGTTTTCCTGCACAAGACGACACCATCACCGCGCATTACACATTACTCACAATGCATTTTGGTTAAGAGAGAAAGAACATTTTCCATACAGGGTCACTACCTTTATCTTAAGCTGACGTTTAATGCACTTCTTTGCTCCTTTGGTGTCGATGGTGACGGTTCCTTTCGATTCATAGCTTTCAGAAGAGGAAGGGTCGGCAAAGACTGCCCTGGGAATAAGACCTATTTTCTTCTTGTCAGCATCAGCCTGCATGAAGTACTCCACCGCTAAATGGGACAGAATAAGAAACTTAATAGGCAGGGATAATATTCTATTACTTTGGATCACTATAACCCACTAATACGGTAACATCTACTCTAAGGCAAAAAAGAGAACAAATACAAACAGTAAAACTACTAAATATGACAATGTCAAGTAAGACTCACCAAAAAACTGCATAAGTCACATATTATGAAATAAAACATTATCTAGAGGCCTGATGCTCTGTGCTCCTACATTGTTTAAACACTTCACTTGTTCAATGTGAAAGATCCAATACCAAACTGTTCCAGATTTTCATTCCTACAACAGCACGTAAACTAAACAAAGGAAATGAAAACACTACTGTGCAAGACTCCTACCCAGGCATATCCAAACTGTTCCACAAAGGGCTGTGTGGCTGCAGGTTTTGTTCCAACCAATCAAGAACACACAGTTTGACCAATCAGCTGTCTGAAGACTGAGATCAGTTGATTAACTGAGTCAAGTCTGGTGTGCAGCTGCTTGGTTAGAACAAAAACCTGCAGCCACACTGGCCCTTTGTGGAACAGTTTGGACATGCCTGCTCTAACCTCTCTATTACTGTCTCTGTGTTGAATCCGTTCTGATGATGAGAAGTCAAAACACGATGAAGATTTAAGTTAGTTTTAACTAAGGAAAATGTGGGTCAGCTCACCCAGTCTGGGAGCGTAGCTCTTGGGATTTGCAGTGTAGGTGAAGCATGCCTCACTTCCAAGCTGGAGACACAATGTAGTTTATCCACAATCAGATACAGTACTGACACAGTTTTCTATATGTACATTAATAATACAATACTCATTTCACACAAAACTTACCAGAAGGTGTTGCCACAGTTCTTCGTGTTGAGGTCAATCTCCTTTGGTGTGAACTTGATTTCTTTCTTGATGTTGATGACTGGACGGGTTCTGGGAAGATAAAACTCAGTCAGCAAATTGATTAAAAGACGACCAGAGACACGTGATTGGACTAACGCACCAGTTTACTCACTTGTAGACAAAGACTGAGTCGGAGAGGGATCCAACAGCCAGGTCATTGTATGAGTTCTTATCCAGGTCCATGTTCCCTGCCAAAGAGTAGCCGAACAGCCTCGCTCCTAAAGACTGGCCCGACAGCACCTAGAGCAAGAAAAACACTTTTTCAACAAGAGTATAAACATACAATTTAACTTTCAGGGTTTTAAATATTTTATTTCCTTGGATGGAAACAATGATCAGAACAAGACACATTAAAATTTAAGTATTTTCCTCAACCAGGCAGTCCAACAAAATGCTGGAGCAGAGTTGTAACTGAAAAAATGAAGTTAGCTCAGTCAGTTTATTTCATACCTGTACAGGTTTCTCTGAGTAGAGTCCTGTGGCTGATCCACTGAAGATGTAAACTTTCCCTGCACCGTCATTCTCATAAGGAGCTCCCACTGCAAAATCTGTCACAAATAAGAACAACAGTGGCTTATAGTGAAGTTCACACAGAGGTGTCAAGAATGACCTGCAGACAGTAGGATGCATGTGCAGCCTCACCATGGAAACCATCCAAATTGATGTCTCCCAGGTTTTCCACAGCCAGGCCGAACATGGAGTCCTGAGTTCCATCTATTCTGATTGGTTTGACTTGTTCCAGTTTCCTGCTTTGTTGACGTAGACATAGACGGCTCCACCAATATCCCCCTCCTTCTCAAAGTACTGAGGTGCTCCCACCACGATGTCCTGCCACCTAACCAAACAGCAGCATCACTCTTGAGTACACAGTAACGCTGGAACATTACACAGGTTGCAGGTGAGATCATGTGTGTCACGCTTTTTCATTACCCACCCGTCCCCATTGAGATCGAGCACAGCCAGATCGTAGCCGAAAGACGAGGCCAGCCCCTCGCCCTCCAGGGTGTACTCCTCCACCAGGATGTTGCTTGAGGGCGGGCCTTTCTTCAGCAGCACCACGGCCCCGCTGTGGTTCGCTCTTGGAGCTCCTGCTACCACTGTCAGCTCGCCCTTCTTCACCAAACTTTTCCCTGAGTCCAGAGAGAAGCCTGAGAGAAAGACATAAAGGATGGCTTACTTACACAGCCAGAGGACAGCTAAGCACTCTTTTGCATAAATGAACAACTGAGGTCATGGTGAAAAGTGAGCTTTTTACCCAGGTAGCTGTTGGGGGGGCAGGGACAAGGTCAGGGTTCTTCTCCCTCTCATCACCCGCCTCAAAAGGGCCATCATCATAGATTCCCATCTCTAACAAGGTGTCATTCTTTTGTTCTAAGCGTACAATGCCTTAAAGAGAGAAGTACAGATAAGACGAGGAAAGATGGGAGACATTTGTTTCATTTTAAAACCCATCTAGATTAACTAGACTACCTTTCCAGTTGTATGCTCCAGGAGCACCAAAGATGAGATAGTGGTAGTCCCTGTCGAACGTGGCGGAGAGACCCTGCTGGCAGGAGCCAAACATCTCGTGGCCTCTGGGCCGGCTGTCACAGAAATGCCAGCCATCGCCATCTTCAGCGGAGTCGGGATCAATGACCAAGTTCTGACTCAGCACGTAGCAGCGGCCGATGATGTCACGGGATTCGATGGGTTTGTTTACATTGTTCCGGCGCTGATAGCGATGGGCGCAGGTCTACAAGGGAAGACAAGAGACACATAGCTGCACTGAGTATATAGCATTATAAAACAACTGGCCCCTGGTGAAGGTGTGATTACAGAGGAAATAATCATTAGCTGCTGCTCTAATGGTCTATATCTATGATCATATCAATTATACAGACTTGTTAAAACCCAGGATTATTTTTTATTGCTGCACTTTTCTGTTGATTGTAACTTTTTTATGTTTACATTGTGACGCAATCAATTTCTACTGACTTGGTTTCTCTGACAAATTTGTGTTGATTTAAAGAGAGGCTTAAAGTGCTGTTCATAATAATGGGTTGAGTGTGTTGGTGCTCAGATACAAAGACAAACAGTCCTACCACAATCTTGCCTCCTGGTCCCTGACTGTTCACTGTCACCCCCATCCACTGGTTCTCTTTGCTTTCTTTCTCTGTGTTCTCTGCACAGAGGCAGAGGGCAGGGACAGAAACAGAGGCAAAGTCAATACCGTGACAACTGTCCAAAGTAGCTAAATATATATATATATATATATATATATATGTATTAGAGAAGCAGATATCTCACCATTATTATCAAAGTTGACTCTGTCACAGCCGGGTGAGCTGGAGCTTATGTCACAGCTGTACAGTCCTCCTGTCACCTTAGCCTTTTGATTTGATAAGGCTCTTGCTTTTGGGGCACCAACCAGCAGCCTGCAACAGACACACACACACACACACATATACACACCAATGAATCATTATTGCTGTTAACCCATTATTATTTATCAGTCTGTGTCTATCACAGTGAAAGAGGCCTGAGCCAGTGACGCTCTATTGTCATCTGGGACTCAAAATAAGAAACATTTCTTCCACTTGTTATGTTATAACACATTCCAGTCTGCTGTGTCACAAGGCAGCCATATTCACACACACACACACACACACACACACACAAACTGATGTTCCATGTCCTCACGGTCCACTGAGTCAAAGACCCCTTTGAAACGCCTGCTGGGTTTGATTGAACCAGGCTTTCTATCTCTCTCTCTCTCTCTCTGCACACACACACACAGAAGCTGCCTTTGTGGATGAAGGACAAGGGCAAATGACACACCCAAGCCTTGACGATGGGCATCCAGTTTCCAGGGTTTCCTCCAGAGTAAATCAAACAGATCATGGATGTCACCCTTAACGCTGCTGCTTTGCGGAGGTTTCCAGTGGCAATTTGGGCACGCACACTGTCAAAACACACTCTGTCCAATGCATATTATGCTCTGGGATCCCTCTCTGATATGCTCTGGCTGCCCACTGACGATGAGAGTTAACATCGTACAGCGCACTGTCTGCAGCAAATGACATTAAGCAAAGCCATTTTTAGCTGGAATACAAAGCATTCTCAGATGAACACACCATCTGGGAGGGAATTCACTAAGACGTATAGTCAGAGTGAGGAGCCGCAGCCCTAATGTGATCAGCATGTTCTCTGGGTAGACCTCCACAGTAAGCACCACAAGCACTAATTGCACATGGGAGATTTCAAACTATAAAGCAAACTTTTTGAGACAGTGTAAATCATTATGAACACTCATTGCAGCAGGCATGAGGGGGATTTGCAAAGGGCGATAAATCTATTTATCTGACATAGAAATATGGCTTGTTATCACTGTTAGACAGTCTCTTAATGTAGCCATTATAACATAAATCTACATGCATTTTGCACGAAACATTGAGAAAATATGATTATACTTCTCTACAGCAATGTTTCTACAGTGAGAGAAGCCATCACAATAGAGACAAGTGTGCACAGTTTATCCTATTTTATCCACTGGAATTGGTTTGGTGGTGCTTCAGAAAACCAGAACACTATCATTTGTGAAGTCAGCCCAGCCATTTAGTGTCTGATCCAGTCTTTTTTTAAACTACAGGAGGAGCGAACGCCACTTAACACTTCACACCACATAATCCTGAGTAAAGCCTCCACCTCTACACTGCCATACCAAACTAAAACATGTCCTCACACTTAGAGAAATTGTCAGGGCATGTGCTAGTCTATCAAAGATGAGTCTGATTTTAATGAGTCAGCGCAAATATATGACTAACAGTGAACCCCAGATGGGCATACTCTCCACTTCCGTCCTCCTCCTCCTAAGAGACACAGGAAGTCAGGAGAATAGACGGATAGAGCCCTGCTGAGACATATGGACTCTGGGAAAAGGGGTCACTGGGTCTTGGGGTCTCTGGTGTATGAAGACAGAATGGACACTATAGTTCCTCCCTCTACATATTCAATATATGAAACTCAGTCAGTGGCAGTGAACAGTGTCTTCTCAGTGCATTCAGGCCAACGCAACAATAGTCCATAGACAGCAAAAATGATGTGATCCTGTAGTGACACATTAGAAGAATATGTTGCTGTTGAACAATTGAACAATTAATTATTAGTTAAATCACAAAAAAGAATCTGAGTTGGAGGAGGAAAATCACACTGGACACAACTCATCTTCATTGCCTCACATGATTCACATGATTATTTTTTGGCTGTGATAAGGTCGACCTGCTGCTCCACTGACACTGACCCAGCTGTTTATCTAATCACTCACCACCAGCAGAGGAAGCCCTGAACACATTGGCTTGGTCTACAGGAAGCACTAAGACAAACAGAGAGAGAGTGAGTGTGTGTGTGTGTGTGTGTGTGTGTGTGTGTGTGTGTGTGTGTGTGTGTTTGTGTCACCCATGTGTGCAATCACTCATAAAAGCGCACACACACACACACACACAGGCAGTGACACTTGGACAGACAGTGACCATTAGCGAGGTATCCCGTTGAGAGAGGTGTGTTGTTTTTTTTTTAGCAAAACACTGGCTGACGGCTTGGGCAGAGCCTGTTGCTTGGCAACAGCCAGTGGCAGCCTGTCAACTTCAACTGCAAATGGGTAGCAGATCCAGAGGGTCATGTCATATGTTATCTAACTCCTCTCTGCATCCGTCTGCCAGGTTTGAGCCAGCTAGATGAGTAACGGCTGATATTTGGTGCCCAGATGTAAAAAAAAAAAAAAAAAAAAAAAAAAGATTTATCCTCCTCTCAGCATTCTTTCACTCATCACTTCTTTCTTTTCCTCAGGTCCTCTCTGTCTCTTTGATGCTGGATAACCTGGACTAACCTGAGACTGAGCCTGACTCTCATCTACACAAACCATACACATTCACATATAAGGCTGGTTTCACTTTAAACCTTCACAGTCCTCTCCTCATCTCCTCTATCATTTTTTGGCATTATCCAACATGCCATCTTTACTCTTCCTCACAGCAGGTCTCTTTATCCCTTATCCCTTATTGCTACATTTCTCCAGAGACCCCCCCCCCACACACACACACTCACACTCACATTCTTTTTCTCCCTGACATTTCTCACACTTGATCCAAGTCCCTCCCTCCACTCTTACTTGGTTTCCTTGTGACTATGCTACACACATAGACACACACACACACACATACACACACACACTCCACAGCAGACACATGCATATACATGATTCCCTCAGCTCCTGCCCTCTCCTGCAGGTACATGCAATACTCGTCCCTGAAGGGCATGACAGACAACAGAACACATACGCCTGAATAAAAGGAGGAATGCTTGTCTGGCAAAGGGCTGTGACTCAGAGTACACACCCAGCAACAAGGACGCACACATGGGGGAACAGGAACACACACGCCAACACTTTGCTCAGTGCATGTTGTTGCAATGTACATAAGTGAATTCTCAGAGGAAGAAAAACACATCTGTCTATTCATCTATCTATCTATCGTTCTAGAGATGTATGATGGGCATGATGACAATCTTCCAAATGACTGACAACAAGGCAACGCCTCAGTGCTCAGCCACAGTATGCATCAGCACTGTTACAAACACACTCATGGTGCATCTGTAGGCAGCACATCAGTGTAAGTGCATACACAGTCCACAGCAGCAGCATATACACATTTCCCAAACAAACATGGCTTCCTGCTCAAACAAGCACACACACATTCAAGCTTGTATTATAGTGTAACATGCTCCAGATGGTTTTAGCCCATCTTTTCTATTTAAGATTCTATTGGAATAGATTGAGACCCTGACCCTTAAATGTTAAACTTATATGGAATATGTTTGTATTTTGATAGCAGATAGAGGAAAACAGTCCTGCGTCATCTCATTTATCTGAAACCCTCTGAAATCCTGTCTGAGATCACACCTCAGCAAGAGTTGCAAATAACATTTCTTCACTATTGATTTATCTGTTGAACACTTGCTCAATCAATCAATCATTGGCAGTTGTTGGGGATATAATGTCACAAAATAGTGAAAAATGACCTTGATTCTCCAGTGCCATAGTTAACTAACGAGCTGAGAGAGTCAAATGTTTGGCATTTTTGCTTCAAACTTACTTAAACAATTATCAATTATGAGAAAAAATTGCAGATTAAATCTACATTGCCAACACTGGCATCTGTTGTTTTGCTCTTCACAGGATTCAACAGTGCTCTGTTTTCATGCATTTCAGTTTACAACCTGAAGCAGAACGACTTTGTGGCAACTTTGGTCTCGTGCCGATCACCATGTGTCTTTCATTTAGACACAGGCTAAAACTAGGACACAAACTGCTACTGTGTGGATGTGTGTATGACACAGAGAGAGAGAGAGAGATAATGTGTGGCAGCAGCAGAAGAAATGTGTAGGCATAAGTTTAAGAGCAGTGTTTAACCTTTGAGGAGAAGGTTAAAGACCTGGGGGATGCTTAGTGACGCTGAGTCCTTAAAGTCCAGGATATTTTGCCGAGGGTAAACACACCACACTGACCCTTTGGCTTTAGCTGGACAAACAGATCCACTTGGGATGTAGTTTCATCTGTTTGACTAATTACAAGACAGAAAATCAGTGTTTTGTTTATTAAAAAAAGGCCAATTAACAGTGTTACAATTCAACTCCTCATCACTACTACTGTGGGTACTGACACTTTAGATGACTTAATCTAAAGACATTGCATCTTGTGCTATTTAATGGACAGCGGTGGAGTATTTCTAAGTGTGTTAACTCAGGCAGTGTACCTAAGCATATATCTGAGGTATGTGCATCACATGAGCAGATCTCCCCCACTGTCATTCAGAAAGAAATGCTTTGCCTTTCACTCACTGACATTTGATTGACAGCTATATTTCCAACTGATTTTGATGATGTTACAAACGACATGATGAGCTCATGCCATCTGATACATGTGTGATAACAATTCAGTAATATAATGTAACATTCACAGAGGGGGTGGATTTTTCTAAAATGAGTTATTCTGCTCTTACTACTACTGTTACATTCATTTTAATACAGCTGCTGAATGCACATCCTTTAGTTAAAGCCCAGTTTCTACATTGTGCTGTTGGGTCTTAATACTTAACTCCCAGTATATGAAGTTACACAACACTGTGAGGCATGGACAAACATGCACATTTCTGACTGTGTGTGGTTCATTATAACAGAGTCAAACAGCTCCCCAGATTAAGGAATTTAAAACATGCTCTGATCTCAGGTCAGTTTATATTTAAGCCATTCAGACCAGTGAGCACTTGATGGTATTCAGCCTCTATGCAGAGCGACAGGTCCCTCTGAATCAATGCCCATAAAAACGCCAACAGTGATTCAGGGGGATGTTTTGGTCATAAACGCCAACACCGGGTCCCACCTTGAACCCCAGGCCGCTAAGAGCAAAAAAACAGACATGTGCGCGCGCGGCCCTGTGCGTGCCCGCGTGCCAAAAAGCTCCCAATGTGATCCAGTTAAAACTCACAAATAAGTAACATGATAGAAGGAAAGACTAGTAAAGATTAACGAGCAGTGTGCCTGTGGCCGCACTCACAGCAGGTGTACAGTGTGTAACAGTGGTGCTGTGCAGTTTCGTGAGGTTGAATGACATGGTTCGCTGAGATTTGGTGAGAACGAGCTGCTGCTTTTAAACTACCTGCGACATACCTGAGCTCAAAGAGCAGCGTGGGTTCTCTGAAGTGGGTTTTAAAGCGGATTTTTCTCTCCCAACAACCAAAACTGAACTTCATGCTTCTGCCCCACTGTGGCATTGTGATTACATGCTCACTGAAGCTATTTTAAAGACATTTAAGCGTGTCTCCGCGGGAGAAACGGCCTCCAGCGTGGCCCCCTTTCAAAATAAAACTCTGGTTCTTACATTCTCTTGTCCACCGGAACGAGCTGCCGGTGCATGGCGAGGGAGAAGCCGAACAGGCTGCCCGGATCCCCGCTCTTCTGCAGGACGTTGTCGGTGTCCAGGTTGAAAGCCGAAAGTTGATCGCATCCCAAGAGAAGGACGAGCAGCCACAGTCCACAGGTGATCCGGTCCTCCATGACGGCAACAACAAAAAAAAGTCCCTGACAGAGCTGAAAAGGTGAGTCCTCACTGTAGAAGGTGCAGAGTGCAACTGCGTGGTTGCTCGAGAGTTGGATGATGTCCACCCTGCCTACTGCTGCCCCTCCCACAGGCCTCTCCTGGCTCTCACACACACACCATCCCACCTCACCTCGAAGTGCCAGGAAATCTACCTCACATTTTAGTGATACCTCGTTGGTTTGTTGTACGTTTGCAGCAGGTGTGATCTAAGGTGAATGATGCCTCAGGCTGCAGAAATATGAAAGAAGGGCGCCTGGGGCTTAAAGACTGGCAGCTTGTAACAGGAGGTGTCTATGTGTGCAACACTATAATAAAGGCTGCAGTTAAACTCAGTTGGAAACAAGAGAAAACAGAGCACAACCTAAGTCCCACAAGTTGAAAAAGTGACACAATGGAAAAGCACCAGAGTTTCTGTAACCACCTTTCATAACATTGTCAATGCTATATGCAGTGGAAAGGGAAATGTCTTGCTTTCCCATATAAAAAGAAAATTTGAGTGACACAGCAGGGTAATCTGCACTCTTGTTCCATGCTCTTGTAGTAAATTGTGTTGGCTGACATCAACCATCCTTGCAGTTAACAAGGAAAGGATGAGACAATAGGCTGAGGTAGAGGGGGGGTAGAGACACACTCATACAGTAGTTAGTCACTCAGTTTAGTCCAGACAACAACAGCAACACAAAGACCAAGAGTGGGAGAGACAGATGGAAAGAGAGAATACAGAGAGACAGTTTTGAAAGGAATGGAGGAAACAGTGTGATTGTAACTTCATATCTAGGCTCTGTAAACCACTGCCTAGAAATCCACAGCTAAAAAAAAAATTAGTGAGAATTTAGAATTACAGTCCCTCAGGTGTTCTCGCAAAGATCATTACATGCTATCGCCACTGGGTCTGTCTCCTCTGTAATGACTCACTGGATGAATCACAGAGCCTAAAGGAGCCCAGAGACCGGACTGGGCACAGTCCCGCGCATTAACAAACTCCCCTCACTAGATGGTTTTCAAGGCATTCCATGAGACGCTGACCCAAAGCTTGTCCTCGCAACACAGCATTTCAGCAGACAACGCCGGCATTGTCTGCACACAGAGAAAGAGGGCAGACAGAGAGGGAGAGGGAGAAAGAAACTGCCCACATACAGTGTAAAAGGCAGAAATAATGGTGGAAGAGGGGAGCGCAGAGAGGGAAAAGGGCAGGGGAAGAATGTGCTGCTTACACAGGTCTGTTATCTGCTGAAGTCTTCATGAACAAGATTTGGAAACAGATCCAGCTCGGATCAACTCTGTGATTTAGAATAACTTGGAAATGCAAAAAAAAAAGGAGAAGTAAGCTCCTTATCTTTTACAGTGTATTGTTTTTTTAATCAAGAGGTGGAAAGAATAAGGTGCACGTGAGACCACAAAAGCCCCCCCCCAATCAGACTTTCAAAAACCACAGATGTTTTTGATAATATTACTCTAGATTTAAAAAAAAAAAATCCCTAAATCATGTGACCACCACCTGTTGACTCTATTTTTGCATCTGGGTTTATTTCCCATCCGTTTGTGCTGAAGTTCTTCCAGTACGTGGTGAGAGCAGCAGCCTGTGGAAGGAGTGCCACTGATTTATGCCTCTGTCTGCAGACGGTCACAAACAGGAATCGGCGCTATCACTGATAAGAGCAGCAGTGTACAAAGTGAGGTGAGGTTTGTTAACTTTAGCATGCCCTTGGATTGTGGTTTTCTTTCTCTGTAAACTTCCATGCCCAAAGTGTGTGTGTGTGGTAAGATATTAACACAATGCCAACATCAGAACCTCTGCTGAGGCCAATGTAAACAAGCATGCACAAAATTAAGAGGAAATTCCTAGTAACTGTTCCTGACCTGACCTGAAATCTAATGGGTTCTCACCTGGCCAGTGCAACATCTGTCCACCAAGTTCAGTGAAAATCTGTTCAGTACTTTTTGTGTAATCCTGCAGACCAAGCCAGCAGGCACATGTGATTACATAACCTCTTGTTGGAGGTATTAAGGATCACAATGAATTTATGTTCTGTCTCTGACATCCAGTCTCAACTAACACATTTTTCCTTCTCAGCCTCTGTCTCTTCCACGGCTACTGTTGCTTTCAATGACAGCCAAAAATGAGCTCTCTGATTGTGTTCACACCGTTTCTTCTAGTCATCTATAACCTCACACACCCCGGCCTGGCAACACCCACTCCACCCCCTCATTCCCTTTTCATCTTCTCCTCTACTATCCACCAGGGAAATAAAGGTCACATTTCTTTTCCACACATAAAGAGGCCGAAAGGCCACCGCAGCTACAGCTGAGTCTGTGGACGTCCAGCTCTCACTTTAGGGTGACATTTAACCATAAAGGTGCACAATATCCTGCACAGTGACCAAGCAACGAATCAGGAACTAACTGCAAATACATAATAATTTCAGAGTAAATAAAGATTTATTGATAGGATAGAGGAGAACAGACCAGAATCCAATGATCAGTTAGGAGCAGTATATAACTCCTGATTACATGGATCATTTATCAGTGAATCACTGCTGATTAATTCTGAATCATTATCTAAACTGCCACGTTCATTAATGTTATTCAACTCTCTGCTCTGGCAGTGATTTTAATCATTTTACTCAATCAGTTATTAACCAATCAAATGTTTCGATTACATCCATACAGAATTAAGAAACAAGTCATGTCTTCCTATCTCCACAGCGTTACGACAGCAGAGGAGGAAAAACCTTCCCCGGGGGTGTTAAAGCAGTGGAATGACAATGAAAGCAATTTTCTCTGACACACACACATGCAGAATATCCACTGCCTGGACTCGCCCAAGCCGCAGCCCTGTGTTTGTTCTCAAAGCTACTGCTCCAGGTACAACGAGGAAAACACTTGCACACTCACCTGAGGGTGTGGCACAGTGCGCTGAGTGGTAAGGGTGTGTTTTTATGACACTGTAGAAACACATAGCCTTGAGATATTCATAAGCACACACAGACACATACGCACACACACACACACACACACCACATGCACCAGTTTCACAATCATATTGAACTCCACACCCTAGGTGTTTTGCAGCTGCAGTCCAGTTAATGAACTCCACTTCCCCTGAGCTTTGCAGATTATGTAAACCTGTAAATGTGTTAACATCTGCTCATCTATGGGTTTATGGCTGATTGTGACGCAGATCAGAGAGACTGATCGGAAGCTCACTGAGCTCACTGACTCTTGTCAAGGCCTTTCATCTCAAGTTTAACACTTTTTAAATGTTATAACATTTCTTGCCCAGAGTTTAGTAAGAAAATCGACAACTGGTGTAATATCTGAGAGCTGAGTTCTTTGGTTACATGACAGTGATGTTGAGATCAAACAGAGAAGCTCTCATCTAATGCATTTTAATGCATTCTTAACATGTGGAAGTGTAACACTCTTGAAAATCACGATTTTAATGCTTTCATTCCAGAGGAGCTGTATTTGATGAGATATTTAGATGATGCACTGTATATGAGTGGTGAGGACTGTGTGTGTGTCATGTGCTGTGAAACAACCAGAGACCAGAGAGCTATCAGTTAGCACTGGAGTGACATTGTGGGGACAAACGTCTAATTTACATTCCCCTATGTGGTATCCCTTATACATAGTATTGATCCTATGTCTTAGTGGAACTTCTACTCTCATGGTTAAAACATAAATAGATGCACACACACATACAATGCAGGCTGTAACAGATCATCTAGCCATCTTGATGAGTGTATTGATTACAGTCAATAAGCAGTAATTGATGGCCTCTCTTGTCCAGTAGTGCTGTAACACCCTAGGGATAATTGTCTTTTGTCAATTTCTTCGTTCCCAAGTGAGTGTGTGTGTGTGTGTGTGTGCGTGTGTGTGTGTGTGTGTGTGTGTGTGTGTGTTTCCCAACCCTGGCCAGAGGATGTAATATGAGATGGCAGTGTTGTGGGAGAGGCTCCAGTGTTAGTGAGCCCAGGTGTGCTTCACAAAGATGTGAGCTCACACCAAGTTCACTTTCATTCTGTTCACTTTTTTCCTGACAGATTCAGGTCGGCAGCAGACGCTCGTCTCAGCTTCTAAAACAACACGCACAAGTAACTCACTGTCTCTCCCTGATTAGATAGGGTGTCTGAGTCCAGTGAAATTGTATTTGCTGAATTGTTTTATTATTTTTTCCCTCCCAGTGTACTTCAATGATAAATTGTCTTTTGTGTTTTATCTATTCATGTGCCACAACTCCCACTACAAACAACATCACTGTCTCTCTCTGACAGCAGTAAAAGTCAACATATATCTGACCATACATATTTAAAAAGCCACAACGCTGATGATGATGATGATAAAGGCCATAAGTTGACAGATCAGTTATCTGCTAAGAAAATATGGGCAGTGTAGTACATATCATTCTCCCCCATCTTTTTTGAGAAAGATCGTAAAAGAGAAGAGTAAAGCATCTCATTGGCAAACAGAAAAAAGACTGCACAGTGTCGCTCCCACATGTGAGGGTGCAGCAGCTGGGAGGAAAACAAGGAGCATGCTCAAATGACCTGATTGTATTTCAGTGAATAGTGAATACAAAAAAGACAAGCATTTTATTTATTTATTTGTTTATCTCTGTTATTCTCTATTATTGTCATATCTCTTTAAATGCAATACCTATAAAAAGTTTGGGGCTTTACTGTGGTGGGCCTTAGAGCTCTTCATTCAAATTCACACAGCACAACTGAAGTGTTTCCAGGGGACAATAAAAAGTGACGAACCTGGCTGGGACCCACAGTTAAAAGTAAGAGTCATTCAAATAGAACAGTAATAAATTTATATGATGTCTGGTGTGATAAGGTTCCTGCAAGAAATCAGTCTCCCCACCTATTAACACTGTCTTAAAGAATACACACATGCACACACGCAGGCACACACACAAACTTGCTCTGTTCTACTGGCACTTTAGGGATTGGACCATGGACCTTTGAACTTGTGAGGATTGTTACAGAAATTCCTCCATTAGTCCACCGTTCTTTCTGACGCCGCAGGAGAGAACTTCCTTCCTTCTGGTTTTGTTCACAGCACTTTTCTGTGATGATATGAATATTATTGACACTGTGTGGCCACTGTCTGAGTGGTCTCTTGTTTTGGTGAGACTTTCTTAAAATAGATCAAATGTGAACAGGGGATTTTTTTCTGAGGAAGAAAGAAACACAGAACATGTTCTTCTCTCAAGTTTATCTGATTGTAGTGTCCACAATTCCCAGCATAGCCTGACCCCTCCCCAACACACACACACACGGCTAAAAGGATATTGCTTTTGTATAACCGGTTTTCCACAGGTTCACACACAGTCAGGGACCATTGTGCAGTGCAGTGAGCTCTAATGTGTGTGTGTGTGTGTGTGTGTGTGTAAATCTGCGAACAGCTAAAGATGGACAGCATCTATGTGAGAGCTTTTAAAGCTGCCTCAGGCGATGCATATTATCCACACATACACACACACACAATACACACCACTCTCTTACTTCAGTCAGTCAACTGTGTTTTTTTAAGCTCAGGAAGGGTGTTGAAGGAGGAACAGTCACACAGATGGCAAAGAGATACACCCAGGAATCAAGAGATGTGTGGATAGCTTTGGAAACGTATTTGTGATCTGACAGAGCTCCTGATCACTCCTCCAAAAAATACCTCCACTGTTTTAAAAAGGCATTCCTCACAGTGGAGGAGTCAGGAGGTCAACAGAGAAAGTTTTCCACCTTGTAAGTGTCAATCAAGAGGGAAGCCTCCCTGTCCCAGTCTGGTGACTCGAGTTTACAGCAGAGCTGCTCCGGCACACACACAGACACACGCATTCTTGCTGATTAAGTGTAACTTGTGACACACATCTGCTCTGTGTGGCCTAATTTGACTCTAATACATTCCTCATATCCTCAAAGTGCTTAGCCCCGCAGCCTCATTAAGGATTGATTCAAGTAATCAGTGTCACCTGTCCCAGGTGACTCTTGGTATCACATTATCTGTCATATTTCCTCTCACCAGACAATAACATTCTCACACAGTGTGAGATCTAATTTATGTGAAAGCTTTGAAAGAACAGAGGGTAACAACAGTTCAGGTCAGTGATAATGTTTTTGTACAGATGTTTGTGGTGCCCACAGGATGAATCCCGACAACTTTTGTGACCACGTGACTTTTCCTGTTGCACCACACATTCATGGATCCCTGAGAACACACACACACTGACTCACACCAGCTCTTCATATTGATACAAATGTTCTGTGCAATAACTGTCCTGTGTGCAATCGCCCTCTATTTTATGTTTACAAGCATATGCTGGTACTGTGTGTGCATGTGAGCACGTGTGTTTAGCGTGTGCTCTTATTTATTTTTTACTTATTTATCTATGACTTAGTCATTTATGAGCTCCGTTTTACATCTATCTATCAATCTATCTATCTATCTATCTATCTATCTATCTATCTATCTATCTATCTATCTCTCTGAAATACTTTGATAAACCCATAATATGAAGTTCACATTGGTGAAATTGAATATCAATGATTTTCTAACGGTGCTCCCTCATCTCCACCTTTTCCACAGCATCACAATGTAGAAACCGTGCAGCCTGTAGCTACATGTCCTCTTACAGTGGATGTTCAGCCCCAGATACAAACCTCAGCTGTTTTTGTTTTGCCTTCAGGTGTTTTCACAGAGAGGCTTACTCAGGCAGGCTGAGTACATGCCAGCCGGACAGTTGCGTTTGAGACAGATCTGCCTCCACAAGTCCGAATATGAGACATCACTTTGTTAATGCCACAGCTCCACAGGTCACCACGGAAACCAGGAATTCCTGAGGTGCTCCTCAGTGAAGTCCCAGGTAAGTGTGATATATCACAGGTTCACTCACACACACATGCAGCGAGGTAGGTATGGTCCACCTGGAATGCAAGATTGTGGGAAAACATATTAATCTACATATCCATGAGTTAGAAAACTGGACTGGGAAATATGTTCACACACACACACACACACACACATGCGTGGGCTTTATGAGGAATGCTTAATGCAGATATGAACATCACATGATGTGACTGTATCTTCAGCATACAGAAGACACTGAAATGTATGTGTATGGGTAATGTCTGAGGTTTTATTAATTATTATTAATATTATTATTAATATATTTGTTACTTTGACCCTGTGGCACCACTTTCATATTGTTATAGGAGCAATTATAGTGAAGACTGTGAAAAGAGGTTTTGATGCACTGTACATAATATAATATGATAATATATTGTAATCACACAGTAACAAAATACTGGTGTGATTTGGCTGCTCAGACAGGATGGGCGTTTGCTTAACAGCTGTTTGGGTGTTAACCAACAAGCTAACATGTTGTGTGATTAGGCTGAAGGGCCATAGCTTGATTTTAGCATCATGCAGCCAGTGATTGCAGTCATATCATATCTATCAGTCTGGTCAGAGGTGAACGAGTCAAAGGTGCATTGTGTCATGGCTATAGAGCAAGGTGTGTCTAATGATGAGTGGAATAATCAACCCAACACAGGCCCATTTCCTTTTGTTGTGTATCAATAAATGACATTTTGAAATTATTTACCATCAGATGAAATTATTCTGAAAAAGTGACAATTGCATGTTTCTAGTTTAAATATTTTAGTTTTAGAAGGTATTTCTTACATTTCTAAATCTCAGCCTGGGTCAGACTGTATACACCCAAACCATGGCAGTTTATGTAATAGACGGTTAATTAAGTGACAAATTCTCAGACACTAAATTACAGAAAGGCCTCCTGAGTTCATTTAATGTCTGTTGCACAAAATCGGGTGAGGATGATATTGATATTGTAGAAATAAATGTGAAAAAGTTCAACCTTTCCAAAAAAAAATCTGAGTGTGAGTCTAGATTTCTTTTTAAACAGCTGCATGATGCCTTTCTTGTGACATAACAAAGTTCTCTGGATGCATGGCCTGACTTTTCATCAGATATCACTGGTATAGATTCTAAGATACAGAACACGTGGAGGATCCTTGACATAAGAGGCGAGGACTCACAGGAGAACAGCAAAGAAAGAGGAGAAGGAGAAGGAATGGGTCCTGACATGCAGCGAAAGAATGACAGACGAGAGAGAAAATTCACGACTGCAATCCCACACCTCACCCAGCCACACCCTGATCCTCCTTAAATCCCCTCTTACCCACCTCTACTCCCCCTGTTATCGGCCTCCTCCTCTTTGCCTTCACTTTTCTAGCTCCTGCTGACAAACCTCTCAATAATTTTTTTCAGATTTTAATGGTATATTTGAGGTGTAATGAATCCTAAATAAGTGGGAACCATTGAGAATTATATACACAGTATTAACCCCCCACACACACACACACACACAAACAAAATGTACATGTAATCTTCATCACTCTTTGACTATGTGTCAAGTAATATTGTAATACGTGAATCATTTCCTGGCTGGTCATGATCAGCCTTCAGATTAGCTGACCCACCTTCATTTCTGTGTACTCACACCCACAAACTGGCACTGGCATGAACACAGGAACACACACACAGGCGTAGACACATGCACACCCTTGGAGTACATTGGCAGGAAGTGAAGACACACCCTCCAACAGGCTGGAGCCCAGTGTCTCCATCATGTTTTTTTCTTTTTTTAAAGCATCTTCTCTTGACAACACTCCTTGGTTACAGTAAAATTGAAAAGTATTAATATTGTAACATCAGACTTGCATTATCCACACAGTATTGTGGCCTGTCTTGCACTTAGGTACCTAAGTGCAAGACCGGCCACAAGAGAGGCATTTAATCACTCACATATTGAACACTGTTTCCTGTCTTTTATGTAACCAAACAAACCTTTGATTTCAACACAGTGAGAGTGTTTGCTGTTGACCAGCCTTGTGTGATTTGCTATGATCTCATGTGCTCTTATAAGTTTTCTTTATTAAATCCACCTGCAGACAGAAGATCTACACAGTCGAGAGAAAAACACAAAAACAACTTAAGTATGTGTGGAATTCACAGCACTCAGCAGCGCTATGATGATCTACACTTATCTTACCTTCAACATGTTTAAGTGTTCACTGAGACACTCACTGGTAAGTAATCGTAGAGGATTGGTTTCAGTCAGTGACACAGTGCTGACTTTGACTTTAAGAGACAGGCTTAAGCATGCTGAGACATATAGTTGTCTGCTCTCTCACAGTTTAAATACCACAAACAAATTGTAGGCTGCTTCATATCAGAGTGATTATCCAGGATATGAAATCTTTGTTGACTACAACCTGCAAGAGCTTTGATGTCATTAAGCATGTGCTGCCATCTACTGGTGATCCATGACTTTACAGTGTGTCATTTAACCAAGAGAGATTTCCACCAACCTCAGCGACACTGAAATGTATTATGTAGTTTGTGTTTCATGAGTTTAATGAGTTTCATGTATTCAGGGCAGCAGCTACAACTGAGACTGCTCCCTTTGTAACATTTATGGGAATTTGGGACATGATATAAAGTTACATTCTGAAGTTACATGTGCCTTTTCACATCTTGGAAATATCCAGACAGTATTTCAGACTGAATACACAAAAAAATCAAATCAAATCAAATCAAATCAAATAAAACAAATACAGTTAAAAAAAAAAACACATATTAAGAGCTTTGAAACAGTTTTTGGATTGCGGTAAAATGAACAGGATGACAGGTGATGTTTTGTGACTTTATTTAAAAATAATATAATAGTTTTCAGTGTTCGCTTGGTGACATGTCTGCAACTTTATAGGTTAATGGGTCCAAACTTATTACTTCTTAAAAATCTTGGCCAAGCCCTTCAAATGTGACTTTAATTTAACTATCGCAGTACAAAGTGACTGCGCAAGTTCTGTATATGAGCCAGAGTAAAAACACTTTAGACAAAATGAATATACAGGTATCGTGGCCTGTGATAATTTAATTTAATTTAAATCCTGACACTTAAAGAGAAAAATGTTCAAGTAACAGTGTCTTGTAAGAAAAAGTGTAGTTTAAATCAAGTGTTGGAAACTGATTTTCTATCAGCTGGTCTGATGACAACAGCTGGATCCCTGCAGGTCACAGACTGCTCTCTTCAGGCAGTTTGGTGAGAATATCCACCCCATCAGACGTGATGACCACCGTGTGTTCAAACTGAGCCGACCTGAAGAATGAGAAAACACAGACTGTGCATTTAAGATTTTAAAGGAATAGTTCAACATAGGCAGAAATACTGGTGCACCCTTTTGAGACGGTTTGAGGGTGTCATGAGAGGATTAGCATCTCTCTAATGAAAGTATGGAGCTAGGCGGCAATTAGCTTAACTTAGCTTAGCATTTCCCTCTGTAGAGCCAACCAGCATATCTAAAGCTTACATTACCAGATGATCTTTTTTTTTTTTTTTTTTTTGCTTTACCCCCACTGACCTTTTATCATCTACAGACACTGCAGTCCACTTGTCCTTAAGGATCCTGAACTCTGCAGACCCCTCCATCAGTATGGGCTCTGTAAAACAGACTCTATCAGCCCCACACTCAGACGCAGTGCCACCGTTACAATGCACATTATAACTACAAAATGTTACTTGCCTATTGTAAAAGCCATCCCTTCATCCATGGTCATGTCGTTGTCATTGGCTGAAAAAGAAAATAACTGAATGAAAAATTTAACAATAATATATTCCAGCCATGACTCTTAATTCCTCACATGTTGTTTTTTATTTTACATTTTCAGTTCTCAATATCCCGGACACTTTTTGATTCTGACTCTTCTCAAATCTTCTTAGTGAGGCATGTTTGAATGTCTTTTTAGCATTTCTATCTCTTTTTCCAAGACACACTGTAAATACTGTAATGGTTTTTTCAATATAGACAAGAACAACATTCAAATTTTTGAGTTACTGCTATAAATAAACACATTTGGTTTTGAAGAAAGAAAAACATGAGAGAGATTTAGGACAAGGATAAAAGAAATAAGCTCAAAGTCATTGGCTCCCACAGTTTCCTTCATCATCTGAGAACAGACCCAAACTCACCATGGTGCCAGATCTCAGGATGGCAGTGAAAGTGAGAGCCTATTCCATGTCCGATGAAATAAGGACACACTTGGAAACCACTTGCCCGGGCTATTTCACTGCCAGCAGAACAAAAGATATCAGATGTGAAATGTGATTATGAGATATATATGTATTTTATGGTGTGTATCCATTCTGTTTGTGCACCTGATAGTGTTTCCTATAACACAGAGCTCTGCGCCCGGCTTGCAGGCAGCAATGGCCTCATCTCGGCAACGCCTGGCGGCTTCCACCAATCGCCGCCCTGCCTCATCCACCTGGCCAATCAAGAAGGTTTCTGAAGTATCACCGTGGTAACCATCCAAATACACCTATCAGGAATAAGCAGATGTCAGTGACAGGTCCAGTTTTGATCTGACTCATGCATCTGTGTGTGTGTGAATGTGTCTGTTCAGGCATCAACTTACAGTCACATCAATGTTGATAATATCTCCATCTTGAAGCTGCCGACTGCAGGACACACACACACATACACACACACACACACACATATATAACAAGACGAATGATGAACACAGTGAATCCCTTTCATCTTTTATAATTTACTGTTGTGTTATAATACAGTCAATACTGTATATCAACATAGTACCTCAACATTAAATATAAAGTATATGATCTATATCTTGTCTTTATTTAAGACAATTTCCCAAAAATGGACTTTTTCCAAAATTAAATGAACAGGGTCTGGGTCCTAAATGTCTCAATCATGAGATAATGAAGGAATTACTTAGAGGCTGTGTTCCCTTTCCCTAATGTTGGAAGGAAATAAATGTAAAGGGAAAGAAGTTTCCATACCTGTCAGGTATACCATGACAGACCACGTTGTTCACAGATGTACAGACCGATTTGGGGAAACCGCCATATCTGAGAGGGGATGGGTAGGCGCTGTGTTTGATTGTCTCCTGGTGCACAATGAAGTCTATTTCATCTGTCGTCATCCCAACCTAGAAGACACAGGTCATAATGTTGTTGTTTTTCATGCTACACAAACACCAACAGTACAGTACTGTAGTGAGTAGGTGCTCACCTTCAGACTGCCTGCAGCCAGTAGCAGCACATGTCTGGCTAACTGACATGCTCTGGCAAGGCCTTGGATCTGCTCTTGGTTATTGATCTCAATGTAGTCTGGCCACTCTGGGACCAGCCCAGTGCCCACATAGTCCGGTCGAACAATGTGCTTCAGTCAGGGAGGGACAGGAAACACAGGATATGAGGGATGGGTGATACTCTTTTCCCACAGTTCTATGTAAAATAATTAAATTACTGGGCAACAGACACCAAACTGCATTAGATAATAACAAAATTCAAAGAGTGCGAGGATTTTTTTTTTTGTATGGCAGTGTTACAGCAAGTGAATTTTAAGTTTGCGAAGACAGGAGCAACAATGCAAATGTTTCCCTCAACAAAAGCAAGAGAGAGACTTAACCTGACCGACACCTGTAATTAAAATCAATGTATCTATTTCAGTAATTGTCATCATCATTCACCAAAATCTTTTTTCACCCTCATGGGAAAGCACATATAATTTTCACCTTGGGTACTGCATAAGCAGGCCTAACAGTAGCTGGTCGAACTACATTGTGAGAATTTTTCCACTTCCTCCAGAAGAAACAGCGATGTTGCTGGCACAGTAGGGCTGTGGGGAGACCACAACTTCTGAGACAACACACTCTCCGCAGGAAACCACCCAGTCCTGGAGGAAAGCACAGGAGGAAAATGAGGAGATTGGCAATGCCCATCTACTCAGATTAAATGACAGTAAAGTAAATCTACCTACCTACCTACTTATCTATCTATCAATAGTGCAATAGTGTGTTTTCATTAATCTTTTCTGAGCTATGTCAAAAAACACTGACTTTTACGACAACTTTCCTCCACAGCCCAAAGACATAGACACAAGGTTGACTGGTGACTCTAAATTGCCTGTAGGTGTGAATATGAGTGTGTGAGGTTGTTTGACCCTATATGTTGGCCCTGTGATGGACCGGACCAGGGTTAACCTGCCCTCACCCTGCAATATGTCAGATTAAGATCAGATCAGCGGTATAGACAATGAATGAATGGATGAATGGATGGATGGATGGATGGATGGATGGATGGATGGAGTGAAAGCTTAATTTTGCCACTGTGTGGAGCTGTTGTGCTAGAGCCTCAGTTTAACACAGAGGATCCAACCACACCTGCTTGAGCAACTCCTGATATATTACATGCTATGTACTGGTGGTCCGAAACGCGGCATTCACAGTTCATTCAAAAATAAAACCGGAAGCTGCAATGCACAATCTGTTGTGTGCACTGTGAACTTGGATTCAACTTGGTACATGCAATCGTAAGCACAAGCAACATACACTCAGTGGCAACTTTAGTATAGACCCGTAACCTGTAGTAATACACCCGTACAGTCTAATACAATCCAGTATCGACTACTCTGCTGACTGTAGCTTCGCAGTGTATGGACACTATGACAGAGGTGTTGTGTCAGGATGGCAGCTGTTGACTCTGCCGCCCCACTATGTATTAAGCTAGTATCAGTTCACCGATGACTTCCTAAACTTTTAGCCTGTCTGCTGTCACGATGTCGGGTTTTAACGCATTTGTCACAACAGCACTGTGTTTTTACTTAGATGCCAGCTGTCTACTTCAAGACAGAAACAGCGTTAGTTCAACACCTACCTGATCTCGGCACGAGTCCTGCAGCACTGTGCGCCGCCATGGAGTGTTATTGCTGATCACGTGGTCCGGCGGTCACGTGATTTATGATGGGTTTTTGTTTTTACACTATATGTACATATTACTCAACAGTCTTCTCAAGGTCAGGGCCCTAAAGTAAGTATACTAAAAATATATATATATATATATATATATATATATATACATATATATATACATATATATATATATATATATATATATATATATATATATACATATATATATATATATATATATATATATATGTATATATATATACATATAGCCTTTTTAAAATGTTTTTAATAGATTTATAAAAACATTAAACTTTAATGATGTTGTCGTTTCAATATCTCACAAGAGCAGACATGTCATAAAGATATAGGAAAATATAATAAAATCACATGCTGATGGTTAAAATATGAGACTGTACCTGCTTAAAGCCTGTTATCACATTGTATCGAGGGACATCACTGCTGTGCTGCTTCCTCTAACAAATAACCATCAGGCTGCTGTCACATTCTCCCTTTTTTACTCTGCATTTACAGATTAAAGAAATTAAAGATAGTATTTATGTACAGACCCACGCTCATTTTAAATGCTAGATAAGATAGAAGAAGAAGAAGATAATGATCTGCACCCATGATTCAAGAATTTAGTTCTAATGGTCAAATTATACTTTTGCTTTATAATTTGATTCACATGTTTTGAATTGATGTGACTGTTAGGTTGTAAAGTATCAGACAGTCTACTGTTTTGATGAAAAGCAAGATGGCCATTCATGATTCTGTCAAAAAATTAATGTAAATTCCATCTTTAACCCTGATGGAGGTTTCTATTCTCTAAACCTCTTACATCATGTGACATTGCCATTATTTGATGTTACATAACACAAGCCCTGACTAGTGTTGTGCTACAGGTATTGGAGATACTGTAGAAGGTCACTACCTTATCAGTGACAACAAATACTGTTGATATCTCACATGAACACCTCACTGAGGTCAGTCAGATAAGTTCTCATCCACCAGTGCTAAATAAATATAAAAAGTGACAACACCTCTGAGCATAAAAACAAACACATTGCCTAATCTGCTGGAGGTTAAAACAAAGTCTGCATGGATTGACATCTGGGTTTATGACCTGTCACAGTGGGAAAACGACAGATCATAAAAGCATAGCTATTGTATCATTTAATCACTATTGTAACATTACTGTTGTTATTATAGCAGGCCTACCTTCAATAGAAACAGACCCACACACATTTATGATTACAACATCCATCCATGTTACAGCATAATGTTTTGCTCCAGTTTACCTATTCCTCTTTAGCGGAATTTCATCGGGAAATGTGATCTTCTCACCATGTTCCTCACGCAGGTAAAGCAACCAGGGACATCTGCATCTGTTCTCATCTTTCACACATCCTCAATGAGACACATCTCCCAGGCAAAGCTGGACTTACTTAAGTGAGGACTGGCTCTTTGGTGAGCACAGAACTGGACTCAGTGGTGACAGTGGCAAAATAGGACCCTGGACATGGACCCCGTAGGCGTGTGTTCAGTGGAAGACTGCTGGTCCTGTCTGGTCAAACAGACACAGAATACTTCATTGCACATCCATGTTCCACTCTGAATGACAGGAAATTGAACTTTGTGTCCCTTTTAACTTACTATTGGATGCCCACATTTGCCAAACTATCAATCTATCTATCTATAATTGCAGCAGCAGCAGTGGTAGCAGTAATACAGTATGCATGACAGCAGCAGCAGCATCAGTTGTGGTAGGCTTACAGGTTGGAGTAACAGCATCAGTTGTAGCCCATTGATTAATATCAGCAACAATGAACAGAAGCACCAGTAGTAGTTGTAGTAGCAGTAACAGCATTCAAAAGTCTACTGGATGTAATCAAAGACGAGACCTTATTGTTTCACATCAGTGCGAGAGACTAACACCCTCCATCATCAGCTTCGGAGTGTGTGTGAGTGTGTAAAGATTACACAGTGACAACAAACCGATTAATCGTTTTCCGGGTGTTGAGAGGCTGCTCTCGTGCTCTGTTCCGTTTTCACTTTGAGACCTGTACACGTCTGAGGGCGTGCACTGCGCCTCGCTCGCCCACTGTACGTGACGTCAAACCAGCATGGCGGTCAAGGTGACTTCGGCATCGCTCTCTTAACGATTTTCAAACCTTTACTTTAACACATCTGCATGTCTTCTCTTCATTTTTTTGAGTGGGAATGGTCAAAGTTAGACTGCGTGGTCCTGTGCGGACGGGCTGTCTCGGGATGCGGTGCGCCGTGAGGCTGTAGCATCCCTGGGCTAGCTGCCGCCCGGCGACGGCTGGCCTTGATGAGGCATCCACAACCTCGACGTTAGCGGGATAATGCTAAACAGATATCGGACTACACAACCCTCTAACGCTAGCTGAGCTCGCATCTGGTCACAGCAGTCGACACTTTGTCACTTTGCTCTCGTCCTCTCGCATTTTGCTGATTTAAAGCTTAACGTGTCATTGCAACGGTTTGTGTCCTCTTCATATGAGTAGTTTGTGCTTGCTAGCTGGCTACACACACTTGTACCGGTAGTTAGAGCCTGTGTAGGTTTGACTCCTCAGCTTTTGTCTGGTGGATTGTGTATCTAGCTGTTTGGACTTGCTCAGCTTCAGTATGTGCCAAAGTCGTTGTTGTGTCTCTTTGATAGTTTGCCACTCCCGTGTCGTCGGGTTGTAATTCTCCTTCACTATTTCAAGGAGACACTAACCCAGAGCAGCTTGGTTGTTGTGCTTCATATTCTGCCTAGAGCACCACGGGAAACTTGCTTGACTCAGTAGCATTTATTATATCATAAAAACTCATATTAACGTGTGGATCATTGCCTGCTTTTATTTGACTGTGTATTGTTGTTACTGTCAGGTGCAATCTACCAAACGTGGGGACCCCAGTGAGCTGAAAGCAATCTTCCAGAAGGTAAGAAGTCACTATCAATCGATGCATAGATATAGTGATATATGTGCCATCATGTAGGTACTGATCCCTGTAACAGCTACAGTGTGTGTGTGTGTGTGTGTGTGTGTGTGTGTGGGAAACAGCCCATCCAGCACTGTTTCCAGTGAGTGAATGAGCTTGTAAGTTTGTGTCATGGGGTTTAAATTACAGCATTAGCCACAGTTAAAGGCCCAGCACAGGCTGCTGTTGTTGTTACATTAAACCACATAACTGCCACTGTTTTTCTTGTCAGTGATCATATTCAGTACTTATCTCAATGTTGTTGTTTCTTCTTCTAAAGAGAGTTCATACATGTTGGGTCAGCAGCAGCTGTTGTGACTGCAGTGTTTGTGTTGATTCAGTAATGTAAGGGAAGTGTTTCACATCTGCTTCCCTCAGTCCCAGTTTGCTTTGATCATAGTGACAAGTAAAAAGGGGGTGTGGGCCTGCTACACACAGGCAAAGGGGGGAGGGGGCGGGGGGGGGAGGGGTCACACATACCCCAGGAAGCTCAGTTAAGAGCGAGCCAAGCTTTTAATTTGAAGGTACAGGGTTCAGGTCTCTGATCAGGAGAATGTATCAGGTTCTGTTTTCCTGGTCTCCACTGCCACATAAGCAAAGACCTGCATGTTCTTGTACTGGAAGGATCAGTGAGCACAGTGTCACACGATGCTCGTCTCATGTATAGACAACACTCTGAGTCAGAGTGAAGGTGGTTGCATGACCATGAGATATCATGAGCAACTGTCACAAGAGTGGACTTGGTTAACCTTCACCTTTCTTCTGCGTGGGGAGTGTGGGTCAGCACTTGTTGGTGCGCTGATGCTCACGGGTCAAATAGCTCGCAAAATGCCAAAGACACTGGTGCATGTGAACCGCCTCATGAGTGTTATTCTGGCATGTCATGCTGCTGCATGATCGATGACCTTGGTTGATCAAATGCAGCATGAATCACCTGCACTGTTAGGTTGAAGACAAGTAACAGCTGATGAATTTGTGATTCACCAACCTCAGAGCAAATCTGTTAAATTTGGACACTTTTGATAATAATTTGATTTGTGTCAGTAACAAAGATGTGTCATCTTCAAAGACATTTGTACTGAAGGAAACAAGAATGTGGACATATTGATGATGATGATGATGGTTGATTTTTTTTTTTTTTTTTTTTAAGTCTCAGCACTAAGTAGTAAGTGGTAGGTAGTAAGAGGGCAGATGAAGATCTACTCCTTTAGCACCCTAGGGAAGGAATAGTTTATCATCTGCAATGGGGTTAAACCTGGGTTACATGAGAATACACCTTTTTCCCATTACAAGAACTAAACAGGTTACAAAAACAGTTACATTAAAAAATTGCATGACACAGAGTGAAGCTGACCATGGACCAGTCATTCTTCACACACGTGACTCTGAACACTGGCCCGACAGGTCATTAGCTGAGGCTCTGTGAGGGTTAACAAAGCTGCTGGTAACAGCTAATGTAAAGCCACACCACCGAGCTGAATTCACTTATTGGTATGTTAATATTTAATATCCAAGTTTATGTTGTTTCTTGTGCCCCCCCCAGTATGCCAGTGTAGTGGACAAGGATGGAGAGCGGTTCATGACCCCAGGAGACTTTGTCCAGAAGTATCTAGGACTACACACACAGATCCACCACAACCCCAAAACTGTCCAGCTCATTGCTGCTGTGGCTGACACCACAAAGGACGGGTATGTACCAACACAGAAACAGTGCGCGCACACACACGCGCACACACACACATAAACATGGACATATTTGACCACAGCTTATCATCACTAATTTCCAGTTTATTGACCCAAGTGTGATTAGTATTTGCAGTTAATGCCAAAACAGATAAGATAAAGCTCCCAGTGGCTGCTGCTTTCACAACTGTTAGTGTACAAACCCGTAGTGAGAAGTACTGTTTACTCTGTAAACTATGCATGAAACACTGCTTATGTTTCAGTTGTGTTCTTGTCTTTCAGTTCACATGCTACATACATGAATATCTTTATATAGTATAACTTGTTTTTTTTTTTGTTTTGTCACCCCTATCCTCTTCCCTTCCTCCCCCATATATCACCCACAACGGCAGGTTGATCTCGTTCCAGGAGTTTCTTGCATTCGAGTCTGTGTTGTGTGCACCTGATGCTCTCTTCATAGTAGCCTACCAACTGTTTGACAAGACTGGAACTGGAGCCGTTTCCTTCGGTATGGACCACTGTGTTTTCATACAAACTTTGTCTTCCAATCACTTGATATCAATGAATTCCCCCCCCCCACAAAAAAAAAATAACAATTAGATTCATAAAAATATTGCTCTCTACACTGAATAATTAGCAGAGTTTATGAAGGAAGTGATCCAGTTTCATTCAGGGTAAGCACAGGTCCTTGAAATTTGTGAACTTGAGAAAAACAAAACAATGATTTGAAAGTTTTTGAAAGTACTCATTGATAAATTAAATTACATTACATTACATTCCTATATTCGATGCAAAAATAGCTATTAAGTTCTTTTGATGCTATTTTGAACTTGCTTCCTTGACCATTTAAAAAATTAGAAATCGTAAAATATCTAAATATAGTCGCTACAGAACTGGTCACGGAAAGTCCTTGAAAGGACCTTGAGTTTGATATTTAAGGAGGTGTTGGGACTCTGTCATAATTGCAGCTCCACTTCTTGTTGACACGTTTTCCTGCGGTGCACTGTGCAGAAAGAATTTTCAAACGTGACATTAACCAGATTACTCCACTAAGTCATTACACATGGATGGAGTTACATAAGAGCGCTCATGCACCGTTTCTAGTTATTTACTTATGGCACACACACAAAGTTTTATGTTATGGCACTAAGATCATTTGACATGGCTTGTTGTACATGAAATTAATCTGGTGTATTGATCATTGATTCCTTATTGTTTATTGAATGTGTATTTGTGCTGTAGAAAATGTGCGGGACATTTTCAGTCAGACCACCGTGCACCACCACATTCCCTTCAACTGGGACTGTGAGTTCATCCGTCTGCACTTTGGACACGACCGCAAGAAATGCCTCAACTACCTTGAGTTCACCCAGTTCCTGCAGGTATGCCGAGGTCACACAAACACGCCCCGATCACTCTGAGATGTCTATCCCTTCGATTTATCCCTCCTTCTCACACTCAGTTTTACCTGGACTATTATTACATTCAGCCTTGTGGTGTCGTATTTTTGTAGGAGTTACAGTTGGAGCACGCGCGCCAGGCATTTGCCCAGAAGGACAAAGGGAAGAATGGCGTCATCTCCTCCATGGACTTCAGCGATATTATGTCCACCATCAGACACCACATGCTCACACCTTTTGTGGAGGAGAACCTTGTCTCAGTGAGTCAGTTTGTTATGTTACTGATAATAAGTCACAGTGTGATCCCAGAGAATATTTATCTCTGAATCACAGGAGGGTATTTTCAGATAACCTGTCTTACAGTCATTAAACAAAGTTCACAGCTCAATCATTTCATTGTTAATAATCTCAGGCTAACAGGGACAAAGTGTTTTTTCTCATTTCTTCTTACATATGTTTTGACCACTGACCAGTAGACATGTAATCCACTCTGACCTGTGGGGTTAGGAAAACACACACGTCAGCAGAAGTAAATCCTCATCCACGTCACATCTGGGGTTATTAGCCCTCAAGGACATTACTGGGCATTTTAACTTGAGCATTTCATATTGTAATGATGCTTTTAAGCTTAGCCTGGGCTCTTTATCATTCTCTAGTCATAGGTGTTACCATATATTCCCATTATAGTGTCTGTCAGTGACATGATTAACACTGGAGTCTTTCTTTGATTTACCTGAGATTCTTGTCATATAATAGATAAAATCCACCTAAGATTAGTTTTGGAATAATATTTGTGTACAGTTAAAGTTCAGGCTATAATGAAAAAATACAATAGCAGGTCAAAGTAAAGGAGTAAAACTACTTAGCCATAATAATAAGGGAAAGAAATGAAAAAATAAATTTTCTTGAGGAAATATTAAATATTATTTACACCCACACATCTTGGCTTCTCCATTAGAGGTTTAATATTTTAACAGATCTCATTCTTAGCCACAGTGTGTGACTTCCGCTGTCTTTGTTCTGCCAGGCTGCAGGTGGCAGCACCTCTCACATGGTCAGCTTCTCTTACTTCAATGCCTTCAACTCCCTCCTGAACAGCATGGAGCTGCTGCGTAAGATCTACAGCACACTGGCGGGCACGCGGAAGGACACGCTCGTTACCAAAGGTGTGCACTTCGTTCCAGTTGTGTGATGTCATCTCTTTGCTTTTCAGCTACGTTCCCAAGGGTATGTCAATGTTGTTGTCAAAGCTAATTGTCTCTCTCTCTCTCTCTGCAGAGGAGTTTGTTCATGCTGCCAACAAATTTGGCCAAATCACTCCCATGGAAATTGACATCTTGTACCAGTTGTCAGGCCTGCATTCTCCCTCTGGGTAAAACACTCTGTCCTACTCTGTTTAAGTCTGTGGTGTACTGATCAACATTATGGTGTGCATGTTTTATATATACATATGGGATAGTGAATTTAATAATGAGGACATACGTGTTTGTATCAGACGGCTGAACCTTGCTGACATTGAGAGGATAGCTCCGTTAGAGGAGGGATGTCTGCCCTACCACCTGGCTGAAAGTCAAAAACAGGTTGGTCTGTGACAGTGTTTTCATAACATAAAATCTATCATGATATAAAGTCAGATCAGTGGTTAACTGCCTCTCCAAAATGTCCCTTCTTTATATTTTTACCATCAGACCCATGGGGATGGCTCCAGGCCCTTGTGGCTTCAAGTTGCAGAGTCAGCCTACAGGTTCACCCTGGGCTCCATTGCTGGAGGTGAGTAATGCTGCTGTTTGATAGGCACACTACAGCGTCCCATGCATTTAATATGATGAAGTCTGACCATGTGTGTGTTTGCATAGCCACGGGAGCAACGGCAGTCTACCCCATTGACTTGGTGAAGACCCGTATGCAGAACCAGAGGTCCACAGGATCCTTTGTTGGAGAGCTGATGTACAAGAATAGCTTCGACTGTGCTAAGAAGGTGCTTCGCTATGAGGGCTTCTTCGGCTTCTACAGAGGTGAGACACACTTGGATCATCCCTCGTCTGCATTTGTAACACCAGTGATTTGGGCTCCCTTCTTTTGTGTGTGTCTCATTTTCCTCACCATCATTCATTCATCATTCATTGTATCATTGGCTGTATTTTGTCATGTGTGCATTTATGTGTTAGTGCGTTTTTTAAATGAACATTTTAGTTACGCAGTATTTAATTGAATATATTGGGATCAGTCTGTGTATCTGTTCATGTTTTCCTCTCCAGCTTCTTATCTTTCATTCCATCCATTAAAATCTCTTGTCTGTCTGTGTTGGTTTTCACCTTCGTGTCTTTCATCCTTGATCTTATTCTTCGTCTTCTTATTACAGTATTTTCAGTATTACTAATGACATGAGATTCTCCTGTTACTCAATCTCCCATGATGCCCCACAGGTCTGGTCCCTCAGCTTATAGGTGTGGCACCTGAGAAAGCTATCAAACTCACAGTGAGTATCACACTGCAACACTCATTATCATCATGCATGTCAGTTTTTCCTGATAAACAAAGTGTCCAAGTGTGGTTTCACCGGTGAGTGCAATCCTCTAGGACAGGGTTTACACAAAATTATGCAAATTCTTTGGTCTGATACCCGCTCTTGTTTGTGTCCCGCAGGTGAATGACTTAGTGAGAGACAAGTTCACCACTAAAGACAACACAATTCCTTTATTTGCTGAGATTCTGGCAGGTGCCTGTGTAAGTACCAGGTCCCATTGTGTTTTGTTTGTGAGTGCATGAAAGAACAATAGATTTAAGAAATAAAAATTCCTTCTTGGTTATTAAGGGCAGAAAACGTCACTCATGCATGCAACCTGTGCATTTGTTGTATTAACCCGCTTGCAGAGTTCCGAATGACGTTACTAACACTGGACTGCAATACCACATTGCATCCAGAGGAAAATTCCAATGTCCAATGCAACATGTTTTTTTTTTCTTCTGTGTTTTTGTTTTTGATAGCATTGTTCATCCTTACACACTTTGGCCCAGCACACCTTACCGTCCCGGGAAATGGCAAAGTAAATGAGTGATCAGGATTTGATTTTTCCTTGTTTTACACTTGGCATGAGCGAGACTTGGCTCCCATACCTCAGCTGCGTACTTGTAAGATGCAGGAGCAGTAATGTAGAAATTGCTAATGACAACTTTAGTGTGTGAACAAGCTCCTCCTCTCCCTCTTCATTCAGGCTGGAGGCTCTCAGGTGATCTTTACCAACCCTCTGGAGATAGTGAAGATCCGCCTGCAGGTGGCAGGTGAGATCACCACTGGACCGCGAGTCAGCGCGCTCAGTGTGGTCCGTGACCTCGGCTTCTTCGGCCTTTACAAGGTAACGTACCTCCAGACTCCTGCTTAATTCATGTTTCTCAGCATCACACCTCTCAGTCTTTCTCTTGAATCACAGTCACCTACATATGCCTGTTCTTTGTGTGTCTGTCCAGGGTGCTAAAGCCTGTTTTCTGAGAGACATCCCATTCTCAGCCATTATTTCCCTGTGTACGCCCACACTAAGTCCTTGATGGCTGATGAGCAGGGCAGGCTGGGACCTCTGCAGCTTCTCACTGCTGGAGCCATAGCAGGTAACTTCAGGGTCTGACCCCGAACAAGACAGCTGTCAGCCAGTGGTCATTCAGAACACAATCAAACGATTCTTTTCACTTTCCTTTTCAGTCAACCAGACCTCATTTTACACAAGTTTGAAGTTACAGTATTTCACCTGATATTCTTATAACTCCATTTCCCAGGTATTCCTGCGGCCTCCCTCGTGACGCCTGCTGATGTCATCAAGACTCGTCTGCAAGTCGCAGCAAGGGCAGGACAGACCACTTACAATGGAGTCATTGATTGCTTCCGGAAGATCATGAGAGAGGAGGGGTTCAGGGCCCTGTGGAAGGGAGCTGGAGGTGTGTGTCTGTCCGGTTGTGTGTATTCTTGAAAGTGTCTCAGATTATTTTAAACCACACTGAATTGCATCTTGCTCGTCTCCAGCTCGAATGTGCCGGTCCTCTCCTCAGTTTGGTGTGACTCTGGTCACTTATGAGCTCTTGCAGCGGTGGTTCTACGTCGACTTTGGAGGACAGTAAGTTGGTAGAAATAGAAACAGGAAGTGTATCTATAATACTGCCTCTTCATACCACATCCTCATGACTTCTATACATAATAATGATAACTTTATTTGTGTAGCACCTTTCATACACCAAAGTGCTTTACAATTTAAGAAATAGAACAAGAGCATACAAATAGAGTAGAGATGAATGAATTTACTTGTATACCTAAACAAAATCCAGGTAATCTTTTATTAGCATTTCATTAGTTTTGCAATGAGATAAATCAGGTTTCAGCTGATGGACAGTGTGATTTTTGCAAAAAAAAAAAATTAAAAAAAAAACACAATATGGGCTGATATCATAACATACATATATCAACTAAAATATATTCTTCTATCTCCACTGATGTGTAAAACTGCCTCAACTCCTCCTCTCCCTCCCTCCTGCAGTCGTCCAGCAGGATCTGAGCCCACACCTAAGTCTCGCATCTCAGAGCTTCCTCCCATCAATGCAGACCACGTGGGAGGCTACCGCCTGGCCGCAGCCACCTTCGCCGGGGTCGAGAACAAATTCGGCCTCCACCTTCCC
Source organism: Caranx ignobilis (assembly GCA_021432705.1). NCBI lineage: Eukaryota > Metazoa > Chordata > Actinopteri > Carangiformes > Carangidae > Caranx > Caranx ignobilis. The sequence goes on from MU269980.1 coordinate 39,239,465, forward strand.
AAGTTCAAGTCCTCCGGCGTGGCTTCTATACATCACCCAGAGCCAGTCACCACTGCGCCGGCTCAGGCGCCATAAAGGTCTTGCATCTCCATATCACTTTGCCATCCCTCTCCTCCTCTTCCAGGAGCCAGACACTTAGATAGATACACAAAAAAAAAACGCACATGGTTAACACACACTCCACAAGTAGGGGCCATTAATGTAGGAACAAACAACACCACCCCGTTGCTCTCTCCAGGGTGAAGGTGTGCTCCACCGGTCCCCAGCCAGTCGTAGACATGGAGCGCTGGCTGCAGCTGTGGATGTAACGGAGCAACAGCGACGGGACCAGAGCACTGACTGTGTGGTATCATGAGTGGCTGTACGCTCCTGGCATCTTCATCCTTATGTCTTCTTCTCTCCAGCATTTGTATAACATGGGGCCTCAGGCACTCGTCTCTCTCATGAGTAGCTGATATGATTTGTATTTTGTTTTCTGTCTGATACTCAGTTTGAGTAGGACTTCTCTTTATTGGACAGCGGGCATAGAAAATTGTAGATTGGTCAGCACGGTGTGTGGGGCTTCACTCTTGATTGGTCCTCACCCAAGAGGACACGTACTGTACATATTGTATAACTGCAGTGAAGAAAATGTTACAAGACAAAACTCCGTAACATTCAGTCAGCATCATTATACAGTAACTGTAATGTTATGGCCTAATATGTGGGGCCTTTGGTCCTGGTCTCTGAGAATCACTCTTACTGATGTACAGAACTTTCAATTAAAGTGTTTTCTTGATGAAACAAGAATCATGAGCAGAAAATTAGGTATTAATAAATTAAATGTATCTCAATTCAGTCATTGTATTTTATTGAAATAAATCATCCATATGGGTTTAATTTTACCAAGAAGTCTTGAGTTTTATTCCAATGGAAAAGTGCAACCATCAACTGTAGAAGTAACAGGGAAGAATACAGTACAATCAATTTATGCAGAATACTGACTTTTTTGTAATGTAATATCAAACGTGGTTGCTACAAGTTCAGTTTTTTTTTCTCTTTAGCTCATTTCAAACATTTGAAGCTGATGTGTTTTACCAGATGGTGGAAGTTGGACTGCTGCATCATGACGGAATGAAAAGTTGGACGGAAAAAGAAAAAAGAGTAACATTTAGACTCCAACCTCAGCTTTACAACTTCACACAGAACTTCATGTAGATCCTCTTAAAGAGGACAAGTCAAGAAAATGTTCTCTACTGTTCATTAGACAGGTACAGAGTATAAAACAATAACCTTTGGTACAGAAAAAAACCAACACTTTAATTGTACTAGTGTCAATAGATTCAAGGCAAATGTAGTAATGGATTTTGCCTGGTAAAAATCTTCTAGTGCTAATTTTAGGAATGTACTTCTTAAGCTTTCAGTACAAAGCAGCAACTGTTTTAAAACAATACACAAAATAATTACATAAGCGCCACCACTGGAATAAATATTAAATATCTTAGTGGTTAAAATCTAAGAATGACACACTTCTGCACAGGCCAGTGTGTGTAAGCATGTTAACTGTTTAAGTCATCAAATTCAATTGCTGCTGAGGAGAAAGGAGGAAATGATATCGATATGTCAGCTGTTCTCACTGCTTATATTCTTTGCCAGCCATGTGCACAAGCGTGATCAGAAAATATTAAAACATGTAAAAACACTAAAATGGTAATAAAAAGGTGCAAGTACAAAGGTTTGCATATTTTAAAAAAAGGGCTGAGTTGGTTGAGGCCTCAGGAGAAGAGCAGTTTCTGGAGCCCTGAGGATGTAATCAAAGCTAGAAGTTTAGAGAGTGGACAGCCACACCTATCCTGAAAATCACTTCCTTGTTCTCTGATCTCAGTCAAACTTTCGACCACTTAACTGCGCTCTCTGTTGTACTACTGCTACATGTGACATTCATTGTTCCTACAAACTGCACTCTAAAACTCTTAGACACATTTAAAAACACATCTAAAATCTTCTACAACTGTCTTTTCTATCGATTCTAGCTCTGCACATCTCCTCAGGCCAGTTTATGTTGTGGGTGGAAAAGCTGGAAGCCAGAGAGAAGAGAGAACAGTTCCTCCAGCAGTGCCATGTCATATAGTGTGCTATAGGTGTGTAGTGTACGTAGAGAAATTTAAGAGCAGTTGTCAGTATGTGTGTGTGTGTAGGGGGGGGGGGGGGTTGTAACATCAGACGTTGGCCAGCTCTTCTGCTTCGTCTCGGTTCTCATTGATCTCAGCCAGTGTCCTGACGAAGCGTGACCACTCATCAGCCTTGGGAACGCAGATTTGCTGCAGAACGGAAAAGGACAACACATTCAACAATCTCAGAGAAGGAGCAGGAAAGGAACTGATTTGACAAGTTTTAGTTGTTCTGGCTGAAATCACCCCCCCCCCCCAAAAAAATCAATAGTACGAGGGAATGGCGTCTCACCTCCCCTACATCGTAGACCTGCACCTGTCCCTCTGAGTCCCCAGTGGCAATCTCTTTTCCAGTGTGAGCCCATCTCACACGGTTCAGTGCAGGAGACCCCTCCACACACACACTGGCAGTGGGAACCTAGAAAACACAAGTGAACTTAGTAAGAAGCAGATTCATGGATGGATGAAGCTGGATAAAAAAGATTGATTAAACAATGTTAATTAGTGAGCTTTAGAGATGTCAGCAAATCGAGAGTGCTAAGCTAAGCTAACTAACTGCTGGTTATAGCTTTACATTAACATCACAAAAATGAGAGTGGTATCAATTCTCTCATCTAACTCTGAGAAAGCATGCGCTTAAGTGCATTTCCCAAAAATGTCATATTATTTCCTTAAAGGAGAAATGAGGGTCTTGGGTTTCAGTGTAATCTGTGTGCGTACTTCAGTGTCATTGTTGAGGTTCCACAGGTCCAGACGTCCAGCCAGGTCCACACAAGCAAACAGAGCAGGGTGTGTTGGAGACCACATAGCATCGTAGACGTAGTCGCAGCTGTCCTCAAATGAGTACAGTGGACGGGTGCTCTGTAAAAAAGTGCAGAAGGGAAAAACAGATTAAAGTTAAGGAACATACAGAGATTTATGGAGCATCTGGCTGTATTAATTAAACGCATGTTACCTTTGTGCTCCAAAGTTTGACAGTCCAGTCAAAAGAGGAGGAGATGAAGAGATGAGAGAAGTCGACAGGCCCACCAGCGCTGTGACAGCTCAGCCCGGTCACTGGACCATGGTGGCCTTCAAACACCTCAGTGATACCAGCCTTACTGTAACACACACAGGAAATATCTGACCACTGATAATGCCTGTCTCTCTTCCAAAGACTTCAGTGTTTTGCCTTTGCCACCCTGCTAATTGGGAAACTTGAAGACAAACATCCAAGAGAACCCACCTTCCGTGGCGACAGGCGGTGTAGACAGAGCCGTCCTCGCTCCCCACCACAAAGTTGTTGACATCCCCCAGAGGGAAGGCCATGGAGGTGACAGCCACTGCCTTGCTCTGTTTGAACACCAGCTCCAGACTGTCCTGCGGGGAGGACTCACAGTGTCAGATTCTCTGACAGACCAGCAGTTACAACAGTGTATCTGTGAGCTAACTGTACCTGTGGCTGAGAGAGCATGTCCAGACTCCAGGAGCACATTTTGCCATCAGTGGAAATGCTGATCAGGTTGTTTGCGTTCTGGGTCCCTACCACGTTCACACAGTAGACTGGGTGCTGAACACAACAAAGAACAAGACAGTCAACTTAGTTTAATACAACAGAGTGACACAACCCTGTCCATAAAATCAGAATTTAAATTAAGGAGTTTGTCTGTGTGTAGACAAATGGAGAATGAGCTCCAGAGTCCTTACTGTATGTGCAGCTGCAGACAGTGGAGTTCTCTGAACAGGGGTGCGCTTGTTGCTCCTGTTGTCCCATAAGACAATCTGTCCAGAGTATGTCCCACCCACCACCAGGTTGGGGTGAAACTTTGCAAACCCGACGGACATCACCTCTGACTGGAGAAGGAAATAACACAATTATATCTGCATCTGTATTAATATTTGCTTTTATAAAGCCTAAAGCAGTTGATTTGGGACGAGTTTCTTGTAGGACAACTACATGTGAATTCATGCCTTACCTGGCAGTGGAAGATGTACTCAGGTGTGCCCTTCTTGTACTTCATGTTCCAGACCAGTGCCACTCCATCAGGCTCATGGGGGGCATCCTCATTGTTATTATATGAGGCCACCAGCAGCTCTGGATACTGAGAGGAACCCAGCAGCCATTATTAGATGCAGATAAGTATTAATCATCCTCACAAATAAATCAGCATAGACTGGTTCAACAGAGAGTGAATTTCTGCCAGGGGTGCTGCTGCGGACATAAAATACTATCAACTTCTCTGTGGGGATCAATAACAAACACATCCTACCTGAGGGGACCAGTCCAGACAAGTGACCACTCTATTTTTAGTCCAGCGCTCATCTGCAAACTGTCTGTTCAGAACCAACTTTGCTCCTGCCTGCAAGTCACTGGAAACAACAGAAAAAAATATTATTAGGAACTTTGCCCACCCCTCTGTTCAACACTTGATCTCTATCATTTACTGCATTTATACATAGGTTTGCTGCAGGTGTCTCACCCCTCCTTATCCTCTAGATCCCTGCCGCTGTAGTCGAAGCAGACGTCCACCTGTTCAGCCAGAGCTCTCTCAATAATTCTGCTGCCCCGCTCGAAAAACGTCAAGAATTCCTCAGAGTGCAAAACCTGCAGCTTCTCCTCTTCTGTCAGCTCCTTAGGAGTGTCTATACAGTGAGGAAGATGTTTAGAAAGGACAAATTGTGATATTGGACTGAATTTTTTTTGACTGAATTTCACTCAAAATAGTCTTGGACAAGGCAAGAATGAAAAAGTTAAAATTACTTGTTTCCATGGATCAACATCATTAAAAAAAACACTTACTACCACTATTATTATTTACATGCTACAAACTTCTGTCCTTACCCTCCTCCTGCTGTTCACCCTGTTCATCCTCTTCCTGAGTGTCCTCCGCTGGTGTGGGAGCTGTTATCTCCTCATCCTCTTCCTCATCTGGAACACATACACACACAGACTTCATTCAGATATTATTTAAAAAAACACACACACACACAGGTGATGTGTGTTCATGTTTCCATTTGTTTACCTGCTTTTTGTTCGGTGTGTGTCAGCGCCTCAGTGGGTGTCTGTGTTTCTTTGGAGTAAGACACCATTTCCTTTGGGACAAATTCCACCTGGGTAACTTTGGACATGCCCAGCCTCACGGCTCCACGTCTACACACACACACACACAAACCAATATGGAAGTAAGAACACACTTACACATTTGCTGTACAAACTGAAACTGAATGCAATGTTTACATGAATAACAAATAACGATGTACAGAGATATTATTAACACATCTGGACGAATCTAAGATGAAACCACGAGAACTGATTAAAGTTGGAAGGCAAGCTAAAGGAGAGAGGAGGAGCAGTACCCCATCAGCTCAGAGTCGGAGTGGAGTTGCAGAGTAGAGGGGTCAGGATCCCAGTGCAATGTCCTGATACAGCCAAACCACCAGACGGTATTAGTAAGAGAAATACGGGACAGAGAAAAAGAGGAAACAAGAGGATGAAACCAAACGCCAAAGACAAGCCAAGGGCGAGCGACATAAGAAATGTTAAAGATGGGAAAGACAGAGAGCAGGGAGGACAGGGAGAGAAGAAGAACGGAGTGCATGTTAATTTGGACACCTCAGTGTGCCGGTGAATAGGCAAAAGGAGACAGGTCAGAATTCATCATGTATAATTGCAACGTTAATACACACACACAGCATGCATAACTCACATGAAAATGAACTTAAGCAACCCCTCCCCACTCTCTCTCTCTCTGTGTGTCTCACACACACACACACACACAAACAAACCTTGGTCCTGCGTTTCCGTCCCCTGAATCTTGGCTTCCTGCATCGCTGCCCACTGATTTGTTGGAGGGAGACATGGGGGCAGGGACTAGGTAGTGAAACAGACACGTATCTTCTGTTACTACCCTCAGGGGCTGAGCTGTGAGTGCGAGTGCGTGTTTGTAAGTGCGTGAGTCAATGAATGGGTGAGAGTGAGTGAGAGGAGGAGTGAGGTATGGAAAGAGTGTGTGAATAAGTGAGTGAGTGAGTGAATGAGTTTGCATGCAGTAAGGAGGACAAAAAAAAGGGGGAGAGACAAAGGGGAGAGAAAAGAGAATGAAAATAAATGGCAGGCAGGTTTAAGGTGTCATGCACAGTTATGTAAATGTTCAGATATTGAGTGAGGGAGGGAGAAGGCACAGTGGATGAAACCAAGCCACACCACAAATTTAGAAGTGACTTTTAGATACAATGCCAATTCAACAAGCACACAATCAGAAAGTGATGAAAGGTAAGTGGGGGTGAGAGATAAAAATAGAAGCATGCTGGCATTTGTGTTTGTACCGTGGGGTATGTCAGGGGTGATGCCAACACTCTGCAGCAGTGCCTCCGCCTCCCTCCTCTTCCTCTCCAGGTCGGAGTCTTCATGGCCGCCTGAAGACCCACCACCCACCTCCCCTCCACGCTTTGAATCTCCCTGCAGAGTATAGAACATGGACAAACTCAAGTATGAGAATACTAAGAGAAACTGTCAAGCTACAAACAAAGCAGACATCTTGGCAGGGTCTTCTCTCTGGAATTATATTTCAGGTGTTGCTTCAACATACATCCTTCTTTTTCTTCTCCTCTTCTTTTCTCTTCTTCTCCTCTCGAATCTGGGCAATTCGTTGTTTCTTCCTCTCCAGCTCAGCCTTCAGCTCACTCTTGTCAGACATACTGCAGGACAAAAATTCAATTGAAAAAAGGCAGTGAAGAGACCTGACCACACAACTAGCAAAGAGAAAATCACTCCACGCATAAATGTTTAAGCAGAAACACTTGACATTCAGTGTTTTAAGCTTCTCAAGTGTTAAAATTTCCATATTGCTGCTGTTCTTTGTCCTCAATAGTAAACTTAACATTTATGGGCTTTGGACTGTTGGTTAGAAAAATGGAGGAACTGTAACTCATATATTATAGTCTTTTATTTGAAAGATCTGGAAACCTTCATTATTAACATTTAAAAACATGTACTGAAATTACATGTAATATGTGTTTTTTGTTGTTGTTGTTGTTGTTGTTGTTGATTGGTTGGTGTTGTCTTACATTTATAATGTATTTCTAAATACCTGGAAGATGAATCACAAGACATAAGGAATTTCTGCACAGCACCGGAACAAGTCAGTTTGTTCAGTAAGTTATGCTTTGCCCTGTGACTTAAACAAAAAAAAATGCCTCTTCAACTATGCAAACTTCATATGACAGTGTTGCAGTTTTAATATTTGTACTCTAGCTGTGCAGCTTTTATACAGCAGCCCAGGGCCTATCACACTGGTAACATGTGAACACCAACCAGCTGCTCACAACAATGTCCTCTTTATCCTCTTTTTTCCCCATAATGTCACAGCTAATCATTAATGACTTAGGTATGGTATGACTCCAAAATATCCAAACTAAAATATGCTATATGCTAAGGCAATAATTAGTGTTACCGTTTGTTATATTATAACCAAACATGAAATATCTTTACTTATTGTGACGCAGACTCTTTCGTATCTATTTTGTCAGTTACCATTGTTATATATAATTGTGTAATCTGTCGGTATGTGATCACTACAGCTGCAAACTGCTCATCTTCATGTGTTAATCCAGTTACATTTATGTCGTGAGTGTCCATAACACTCGGACAACGAGATGCTCTGTATACCACTCCACCCACTGTCACATAAAAGATTAAACCCGGCGATATTATGTCTATTTAACCTGACGGTTCTTCGTTATAAACTGGTACTTCGTGTAAACTTCTTGTTTTGAATGTTTTTTCATCATTCTGGAATTTGTCAAACATGTTTATAATCTAATTAACGGCTACACTGGCAGCGAACAGATAGCTAAACTAGCTGGCTAGCTGTGTTAGCATGCTAATCTCCATGGCAGCCGGCGGGCGGGCCTACCGTTACAATAACAACGCAGAGCTGCAGCTTTTCTGCTTTACTGTCCCCAAAAACACGTGTAATACGTGTTTTGGGGACACTTATAAATGTAGAACAACATACCTGGTGCCAGGTGTTGAACCGAAGCAGACAGACAACAAGGGAGTCCAGCCCTGTGTGCTTCAGGTCTGTGGAGAGATGATGGAGGAGACTAATGATGCTGGAAGAGACTGTTAGTTTGGTCTGCTGCCGTCGTCTTCCTCCGTGAAGTACCGCGAGAGTTGAGAATTACCGCCCCCTCCCGGCAACAATGACCTTCTGACTGAAAACCACTACTATTACAACACCCTCTACCAATACTGATACAACTACCACTGCTGCTACTACTACTACTACTACTAATTATTATCTGATATTACTAATGATGACGCTTGATAAAAAAGTGAAGTAAATTCACACATTTGTCACCTCTCTCAATCAATTCATTATTTTTTTTTTATTGTTTTTATTTCATAAAAAAGTGTACAGCACGTCACTTTTTCCATGAACAGTCATACACACATTCTGTAAAGGTATATTGTGATCTGACATTTGGAGAAACTGTGAGGATGAAAGCATTGTTGTCTTGTAAAAGGTATAATGCTCTGCATGTTTTTTGTTACGTAGTTTTACAGTACTGTCTTGGGGTTTGGCCTTGTGATTTCATTTATAGTCTTGCCCTGCATAGAAGGCTCTCATTCATCAAGCACTTTTGGGTTTACTGTTTTTCTGCTGGATCAGTATAACTAGAGGGGTCAAAAAGGTCACGTTTGAAATCATAAGGGTCAAAGTAAGGGTAGAGGGTTTTCTCAGCAGCTGGTGCTGCAGGGGCACTTTCTTCTGCTTTTGCTGTTTCCTCCACTTTCTCCTCTGCAGGTGCCTCCGGTGCAACTGTCTCCTGAATAGGGCGGGGAGGGTGGTCGATGAGGCAGTCAGGATCCCAGTATGGGTCACAGTCATACTCCATACCTTTGGCAGTGATAACACGAGGTGGAGGTGGGACAGACTTTTTGGGAGCAGGAGGAGGTGGGGTTGGTTGGGGTGGAGCAGCAGCTGCAGCCTTTATCTCTGCCTCTGTTTTGGGCCTGCAGGTGGGGTTGTGTCGTGGATCACAGAGTACTGGAATAGCCCCTGTGGGCAGGTAGACGATCTGAGGTTTGCACAGTGGGTCTTTAGGGTTACACAGATAGATCCTCTCAGCGTCCTTCAGAGGGTCTGGTGTAGGGGCAGGAGTGGTGGGAGGTGGAGGAGGTTGGGTGGTTGTCGTTGGTGCTGCAGTGGTAGTCAATACACCCAAGACATTTTGGTAACTGGAAGCATCTGGGCCATAGGTCACCTCCAAGTGACGCATCTGCTGATACAGCATCCTGATCCTGTCAATCTCATAGAGCTGACAGAAAAACATGGAAATACGTCAGAGATAAACTAAATATTTATAGAACCAAAGTAGAGTGAGATATTTCCTCTCATTCTCAACTTACTCCCTCAATGTGCCCAATGCTGTTGTAGAAGCGGTAGTAGGACTGAAAGTCAGGGGTGCCTCGGTACCACTTTGGGTCAACATTCCTCTTAGGTCGAGAATTAGTCAAGAAATCATGAGCTTGGTCTGAATCAATGCTCAGTGGATTTCCTGTGGAAGAACATGGAAGCAGGGATTTATAAGGATGTTGTTAGGAAGCAGCTAATCTGTTTTTAATGACTGAAAATTTTGGTTAAAAGAGTGATACAACATTTTAGTATAAGCCTGCAGACATGCACACATTTGACTGCAGGTTTTTAAAAAGTATAATGACATATACAGAGATTATAAAATGACATATGAAGTGTGCTTTTGGCACATGACTGTGAAACGTCACTTTAAAAAAAGAGAGACTTTAGTCAGCTGTTAATGTAGTAAAAAAAAATCATTTCAATATGAATTTGTTTTCACTTTTAAATTTTGTTTAGGAAATTTAGTCCCATTCTAGTTAGTTTACAATTATATGGTAGATGATATACCTGCTGAATTCTTTACTTTCACAAGAGATGTTGCTTCTAGAAAACCTGTTGGGAGGCAAAGAAAACACAAGTTAACACTTCACCATCCACAATATTACAATAAATGGCCAATGAAATAATCAAACAAGTGGCTGCTCCAAGAGTACAAAGACTTTCTTTTCAGTATCAGGTCATGGGTACAGTTACAACTCTTAAATAAAGGTCAAGTGAAAAACAAATCATATCATGCATCATACTGTGCTGAGACAAACCTGGCATTAACAGCAGGCAGCATAGCGCCCTCGACAAGGACACGTGGAAAAGCATCTTTGACATCTGCAAATGCAAAATAAGCAAAATCCCAATTATTTTGCACTTTGTCTTATGTGTCTGCTGTTATTTACAAAATGATATGGTACAACTATACATCGTGTGGACTGAAGTCAAAAATTGTACAAAAACATACAGTGATGCATAAAACATTCACATTAACCACTGTTTGGAGATTCACTGCCTTCAAAAACTTCAAGAATCAAAATAAAATCACCTCCCATCAAGATTTATATAAAATCCCACAGTGTAGTTTATTTGTGTTCCTCAATCATGAACATTTGTATTTCCATGCCTTGCATATTTCTTGAATTATAGTAATGCTCCAATATTTATCCAGCAATCCTAGTAATGGAAATAGAGAATTTGTCAAACAGTGTGTCCCAAAATGAGTTGTGCTGTGCACCACAGCAAACATTGTGACGGACATTAACTTTAAACTCAACATGGATACTAGAAGAAGAAGAAAACTGAACCTGCTCACCTGCTGTTGCATCTCCCCAGCCCTGGTCTAATCTGCTGTGCAACATAACTGTTCATAAATACTGCTGCTGATCCTGGGGCCTTTCCATTGGCCACTCAGCTGCACGTAGGCGTAACTCCACCTCATGTGTAGTTTCTGTTGAGACGTGGAAGAGCTCATTAGCACGCTGAGGATGAACCAGCAGTAAAAGATGAACATCAAACAGAATGTGACGACTTGTAAAGCAGCAAGAAACAGCCCTGTAACAGCAGGGCACCCACTGGGTGCACACAGTCCCAGACGAAGCCATCAGTCAAACCAGAATACATGCATTCGTAAACAGCAAGTTTCCTAAATCTATAACTGCAAATCATTGATGTTTCACTGTTTTTGCACCACACTTGCAAAGTATGTTGACATCCATGATGCTACAGTAGACCAATTCTTGACAAAACATGCCTGGCAGGTAAAAATTAACCCTCTGTCCCAAAACAGCTGGATGTGTCCTTTTAACTTTGGTCCTGGCCAGTCAAAAAATAGAGGGGAAGCTGAGTCAACTGCTGTTTAAGTCCCCAAGAAATATGCAGGAATTATGGGCTAGCTTGTCCAAACACCAAGTCAATGTAGCACAGCCTGGGAAATGTTGTTTGGGAGATTTCAAGACATATTTCTGATCTAAAGCTGGCACAAAAACACATCAACTCATGTAGTTATGAGGGCAGTATCTGGATAAATGAAAAGATATGTTTCACCAGCACGTCCTTTCCCTTATCTCATACTACATACACACTTCCTGTCCCAACATGGAGACTGTGGAACTCAGACTAAAACAAATAGGGCTCAAAGTGAAAATGATCACAAGGGGTTCACGCAATGATTGTCCACCGCATGCTTTTAGAAGTCTTAACTGACAGCAGTGTGAATTAATGATGCTATGGTAACCATCAGCTGATGACATCATTGGGTTACAAGTTTTTTGAAATAGCTACTAGAGTTGGTGTTTGTGTGTGTGTGTGTGTGTGTGTGTGTGTGTGTGATTGATAAATATGTCATTAGGGACAAGAACATTCAATGCATACACCGTGTCTGAACTGAATCAGGCCCATTTACCGGCTCAGACAGCTTTTATAACTGACTGTTACTTCCTTTTTTTCTCTCACATCGTCTTTCGTGACTGTCTTCACATCCATCTTGTTCAGTGACTGTCTGCCCATCCAGTGTTTGTCATTTCAGCAGTGGAGCAAATTCTATCCTTCAAACCAGCAGGCGAGGCTGCGATCAAAGAGCACAAGACGGCGACAGGGAGTCTAAAGTAGCGTTCTGCCAGGTGGCTGATGGGGAACATCACACAGTAATTGTTCTGCATGCATGACAAAAATGGAAGGGTAGGGGTACCTGTTACTCTTAAATCATATACATTCATTTAAGCTGTATGTTGAGACAAACAGCCACAGTTTAAATCAAGCTGTTTTAAAAAATAGTGGAAGTAGGGCAAAAAAAACAAAAACACATGGAGCTATCTTAGATGATTTTTTCTCTGTTTTTCTAGGCTTGTCAGAATAATACTTCCTTATGCTGACAATATTTGATAATCAATTTATAAAACAATAAATATAGGCATCAGTTTTGTAGCTGTTACCAGTGGATCAAATGATATGGGAGAGGTCATGTGTCTTTACAATGACAAAAATAAACGTTAGAAGGGGTTTATAATGGTGATTCTGAATTATATCTCTATTGGTTTGATGGAAAATGGAAAATATGTTGCAAAGGTCTCACATCCACACTGATGATTAAACTGTGTGCAAATAGATGATTATTTATGACCTGAAATGATTAAATACCCCATGATGGCAGGGAATCATCTGAATGCTCTGTGGTCTTTATGTCAAGTCAAACCCATGATGGAGACTAAGGGGTAGTTGCATTAGTTTGTTGTACAGCTTTCATTGCACAACTTTACCACCACCTTCAGGGTATCAATTATCGGAACATGTGCCCCTCTGATCTTCAAGTGAAATTACACCTTGTCATGGAGCTCTCTGCAGGAAACCAGAGGTCTTTTCAGCTACAGTTAATGTTGTGGTATCTCTGTGCTGTCTTTCCATGGCAGTAATATCTCATACTCTGAAAACCCTTTAAGTTCAGACTCTGATCACTGTGATAGAAATGTGGGCCAATACAATACAACATATGCAACAAGATGGTGCTCAGTATTTTTGTTGTAACTACTGCAAATATTTGCATGCAGCAGGTTTTTCCTGTTGAGGAAGATTATCAAATGTCAGGTAAAAAGGTGTAAAAAGAACTCACCTTGCCAATTTGATGTGGTCCACTGGCAGCCAACACAGTCCATCGTCACTCTGCCCGCATACAGCAAAGACCGACAGTCTACGAAGCTCTGGTTTGACCTTTTACAGTATTTCCCATGATATAGCCCAGCTGGCCCTAGGTCAGTCCTATCTAAACAAGGCTCAGCACTGGTACCAGATATCAGTGTTAATTAAACCTGATCTGAGCCTCGTGTCTCAAAAACACTCTGACTCTAGCTGCTGTAACAATGATAGTTTTTACTCAGACATTAATCTATATTTCAATGTACATAGGCCTATCAATATTGTTATTACAATCAAACCCATGCAGTATTGTATTATTTGAAAATGAGAAGTTGAAACTAGTGTTTCGGTCAGAGATTCCCAAAATCAAGCAGAACAAAGCAATAACATAAAAGTTATATGACATAGTAAAATAAAAATAAATAAACAAAATGAATGTTGGCAGAATGGAACTGAGCTGCTTTAGCTTCTGGTTACAGTGTCACTGGGATACTGGAATGTAATGGAGCCATCATTAATGTTTTACGTTTTTACCTCAGAAAAGCTAAATGACAGTGGTGATACATCACTCAATACTGAATTCGAGTATAAGCCTACATTTTAAAGCACTCTGAGTATTTCCGCTAAATTCTATTACTCAGTAGCTACATGTATTAGGCAAGTAGTCAAACGGACATCTTGTTGAAGTGTCCCTCTGTCACCCTCATTGCGTCCACTAGGTGGGAGTATAATTCAACGCCGGAAATGTTTGCGTCGTTACATCAGTTCCTTTAAGGATGTCGAAGTTTTGTAGTTCCTGTGTTGTTGACCTGTCAGCGTTGTAGTACAAGCCCTCACTGCTGATAATTTGTTTGTCCTTCTGCTAGTCGCAGTCTTTTTTTTCCGTCAGCAGCACAGCGAGTATCAGGGCGTCGCACTCACGGGAGTGTTTCTGCTCACTGTTGCTGCTGCTGTCAGCTAACCAGCAAGCTAGCGGCTAAAGTTAGCTAACAAGCCCACCAACTTGACAGCTAGCTCGTAGCTTGCTGGCTAGCACTCGACGTTAGCTTGCAGCGTTAACTAGCTTTCTAGCAGTTAGCTCGCCAGGCTGCTGGCAGTAGGAGTGGAGGAAGCCGCCCACTCCTGAAAAGCAGCCATTCCGGACAAAAGAGTGAACGGTAGGTGAGCACAAACTTAAAGCAGCTGTCTAACATTACCTAACACTACTATACGGGATAGTTAGCATATTGATAATACGGGTTTTGGCCAGAGGGATTGTCTTTAGTAAGCCAGGGTTTGACAGTCGAGCTGCACAACCAAGTGTCACCAGTACAACTCCTCTGTCAGCTGTTTCAGTCACTGGTTTCACTGCTGTCACCAGTCCAAGCTGGACGCCTGTTGTGCTGACTCAAGGTAACTTTTGGCATTTCTCGACCTATTTCTGCGACTCTGTCGAAGTGACAACGAAACCAATGAGACAGCAAACATTGGGAACATTGTGTGAAAATTAGCTGAAGCCCATGGTTCTCAAAGTTGGGTACGAAGACCATCAGTAGGCCAGGACAATGTCCCAGTGTGTTCTGTGTATTAACTTGGTGCTAGAACAGCAGCAGAAGACAGCATTGACTTTTGAGTTGCCTCCGTTTCAACTTTGGTATATCCCAAAGTGTGATATTGAACAAACAGTATTGTACAGTCTGAATGAATTGTCTGTTCAGAGTAGTAAAGTGATAATCAAAGACATGCTACTACTGCAACTACTTTGAACAATGGTCAATTGCTTGGTCAAACAAATCGTCAAGCCTTATGTATTTACACTGTCTTCTGAAGATTTACTGCTTTATTTTGAAAATTACTATAAATATAGATTAAATATCTTTAGATTGTTGATCAAATCAAAGTAGCAGCCACTTTGGAGACTTGGAAACTATGGTGGTGATATTACTTTTTGATGATTAGTTGAGATAATTAATTACCAAATGTATTAAAAGTGATAATAATTAGTCGGTTGCATTTCTAAATACTCTTAGCTGCTTATTCACTAAACATTCTCCTCATGTTTGGTTGTTGAGATGCATTGACCCCTCAAATGGGTTTAGATGGTGTGCCATGTTGTAGAGCACCTGGTTTAACAAGACTTGGCACTGTCCTTTTGTTGCTTTCTTTTTATAGCTGTCAGTTTTAGTTATGATGACATGTGCTGTCCATGTAAATCTTCTCTGGCAGTGTGTGTGGGAGCCCTGCGGGGCTTCTCACTCACAGTGTTCAGCTGCTGCAAAGGGAAGAGGTAACAGAGTGCATTCACAAGTACCCAGTGTTGGATCAGGTAGCTGCCACCACCAGGAACATGTACTGTCATATCTGTCACTCATACTGAGTCACATTCATAACTGACTCAGCAACAAAAGTACACAGAAGAATTATTGAGGCTTAATTGCAATTTAAAGAAGTGACAGCTATAGATATTTTAAAACACTGACACCTCCCTTCAGTGACCTATGGCTTCATTTTTGGTTGCATGATGGAATGTGAGGAATGGGGCAGAGCCTTAACCCATAACACAGGAACCCTCTGTAATGGGATATCAGCATTAGTCTCTATTGTTTTGCTGTATTCTGATAGATAGGGTGGGACTCACATCACCTTTATGGATAGGATTTGTAAAGGCATGTTTGAGGATGCAATGTAATGTTGAAATTAAAAGACCATTTTAGATCCTGGTCCTGTCCTACCAGGATACACAGGACATTTTTAGGCTCGACCCGGATGCTGATCACTGAGCTTAGACTCCTGTCGGTTTATTTGGTTTTGGAGCTCTTCAGTTATTTGACAGAACATTAACATACAAATACTTTCATAATAGAGAATTCATAAGAGAATTTGTTGTCTTTCATTTTATATCCTTGTAAATCAGACGTAGTTGGCAACAGTATTTCAAATTTTGATGTCTTGTTTGTTCAAGGGTCCGTCTGAATATACCAGTGTGTGCAGTCACTGGAACGTCATCCAGCATGAGGCTTTGTGCAAAGCAGAGTCACCTGAAGTCAATCAGCATCTAATATGAAACTTTCCCCTCTTGCGGTGTGTGTGTGCTGGCTCTGGCATCCGGAGATTCATCCTTACTTCACCAGTCGTGACGTTAATGTGATCCCTTAGTCTTTGGACTATGTGAACAGATGGGAATCTGAGTGAAGGCAGGACATTGTTAATTTTCTTTACGTTAAGGGAAAAAATGTTTAATGTTGAAACAGGTGGTGTTTGCTTGACTCTGAGTTGACCTTGCCTGTGCTTATGAAAGATCTTCTGGGTTTTTTTTGTTGTTGTTTTTTTGTTGTAATCCTAGGCGTCCCGGTGGTTCATTGAGCCAAGGTACATACTGTGTTCTCCTGCTGTCACTGGGTTGAAGTTGACTTGTCATCCTCTACAACCTCACAGCTGTCTAGATTTACAGTCCGTCTGTACTGTATTCAGTGTTGACTTATGTAACATAGAGGTCATGTCCAGAGCCAGGGCATTTTTAACACAGCAAAACTATGTGTTTGCATGTGTGTGTTCCTTCTGACTTGTACTATAAGATGACAAAGGAGCGTATGGTGTATTCAAATGATTTGGTGATTTAATCATGTTTGTCTTGGTCCTTGACCCAGATGGAGGCCCAAAGCTCCAGCGGGCTGCTGCTGACCAGGAAGAGAAGGAGAGAGGGATCCAATGGGGAGACTGATGAGAGCGAGAGGCTTGTGAAAATCCCCAGATGTACCGTGGTGAGGAAACTGTCGTTGAGCTTTGTATTTGTCCAGCAGCTCCTGTTAGTTTTGCATGTGCTACACTGCCTGTTTATACATGCAGTGTGTTGACTCATGGGTGTGATGTACTCATAGATTTACAGTGACATTTAAAAGAATGGTGAAAAATAAAACCTTAAATTCCAACAGCATGCATGGTTTGTGTATCACAACACAACATTTGTTCTTGATTCGATTAGTCTGTAATAAGTTTCTGTGTTGTGCATGTTATGCATGCCGGTTGTGTTTCTTTGTTGTGTTCTGTGGAAATACCACAAGATTGCAAAGACAGCTAGGCAGGATTTCAACACAAAGAATGCTTGAGAAAATGAGATGTAAAATATCTCAGATTTTTGCAGATGTAATGGGCTTAAAAATGTCATCAGCTGTTTAACCAAAATAGCAACATGCTTGATTTCAACACGAGCCCAGTAAGAATGTCACAAAAATAGAGATATAACTCCTTTACTTTTTCCAGTTACAGAAGAGTAAGTTATTTTGTGTGATGTAAAGCAATGACTGTTGTGTGACATAATAAAACAAAACAAAATGCTGATATCCTTTCATTCTGTGTATTTGGCTCCTTTAGGGATTGAAGCACCCTGCACCTTTTGCAGATGAGCTGGAGCCAGCTGATGGTAAACCCTATGAGAGAGTCAACATGGACCAGGCCAAGAGGGGGACACCACGTGAGTCTGATTCCCTCCATCTTCAAATTGACAAGTCTAACTATGACAGGTTCTCAGTCTGTCTCATGCTGTTTAATTATCAAATGTTTCATGTCTCTCCTAGAATTTCTTAACAGTTTTTTACTTAAATATCAGTATGTTTGCTGTCACGTGGATAAAACAATGTCGTGGATAAACAAGTGGTAAACAGTTACATTCTTGAATAACTATGCCTGTGGCGCTTTAACCTCTGCTTGTCTGGTCCTGTCTCTCTCCATCCAGCTGACAGACCTGTCCGGGTGTATGCAGATGGCATCTTTGATGTTTTTCATTCAGGGCATGCCAGAGCTCTCATGCAGGCTAAATGCCTTTTCCCAAACACACACCTCATTGTCGGAGGTGAGTACAAGTCTGTGTGTGTCCCCATATTGGCAGCAGGTGTTTAAATACTCCACAAGTAGAAATCCAGTACAGACAGACAGATGACAGGTCTGATGAGTTCAGACATCTGTTAAAGGTAAATATTTATGACCTCTCACAGTGTGCAGTGATGACCTGACCCACAAATACAAGGGCTTCACAGTGATGAATGAGGATGAGCGCTACGATGCCGTCAGACATTGTCGCTATGTGGATGAAGTGGTGCGAAACGCTCCGTGGACATTAACGCCAGAGTTTCTCGCAAAACATCGGGTGAGTGGATGGAAACAGTTAAGACACAAACCATAAGTAGAACACTTAAGTAATAAGTGTTGTAAGTAATAATAAACAATCCAAAAGGACAAGTTTTACAGTCACCCACCCTGAAAATCTGAATCTGCTGTGTTGATGTGTATTGTAATGCCTTCTCTAGATCGACTTTGTTGCCCATGACGACATCCCATACTCCTCAGCGGGCAGTGATGATGTGTACAAGCACATTAAAGATGCTGGTGAGTGCTAAAGTAACTGACAGATGTGTGTGTTGTGTGATGAAGACATGATACAGTTCAGTGTTACTGTTTGCATGTTTGGCTCTGTATAGACTCAATGCAATGCTGATGTGTTTTCTTTGAGCTACAAAGTAAGATACTGGATTATGTGATCACTTACAAAGAGCCCGATGTTCTCTTTATACATTATAGACACCTGTGGATATCAGTTATTTGGACAAAAACATTAATGCTAGAATACAGTGACACTGAGCTGCGTTGTACTTGTTAACAGGAAACTCTAAATAACATGTTCCTTGTCTATAAGTGGAACTCACTGATGAAACACACTGATAAACTGATAAACTGTCTGTTTACTGCTGCTACACACAACATTTCACCTCCTCCCTTTTCCAAGGATGTCTAGTGCCATAACAGAAGTAGTTTTATTTTTACGTGTGACTGAGTCAAATACAATACATCGGCTGTACTTACCACTTACTGAGGTAAAACTAAACTAAAATACAGGACTCTTACCAGCCACCCCAACAAGAAGAAGACATCTCAACCTTAATAGATGGTTTTACACAACTGATCAATCAACTGATCTCTGTGATTATATCAGATGGTTTACACAATATATCAGCCACAGGTAAAGTCACTCCACACAGCAGCAGAAGGCACCTCATCTATACTCGACACTCGACACCCAAATTTCTATAGTGGAATTGCACTGTGGGTAAAATAGGTGCCAATTTTTGACAAGGAGGAAGAATGTGCGTAACAAAAATGATGCCTGTGGTTCTCAGCTTGTTTAAACTGTCCAGTGTGAGTCTGACAGCTCACCCAAATACTGAAAAGACAGAATCCACCTCCACTGTCATGTGAGGGTGAACAGCTCAGGCTTCACTTTGATTCATTGAACTCTGCCCACATATGTAAACATTAGTCAGCGCTGTCAGCTGGAAGCTGATGATTAATCATTTTCCTGACTCCAACGACAAAACTCCACGATGAAGACAAAGTGTCCCTGTCATTACTGTCTGTATCCGTTTGACCTCTGGTGTGTCTTTTAGGGATGTTCGCTCCCACCCAGCGGACAGAGGGCATCTCCACCTCTGACATCATCACACGCATTGTGCGCGACTATGATGTGTACGTCAGGCGTAACCTACAGAGAGGATATACAGCCAAGGAACTCAACGTTAGCTTCATCAATGTATGAAACTTTCAGCCTCACTTTAGAATAAATGGTTTTAGCAAACTCTGTGTGTGAGGTGATTCATGGCCTGTGTGCTCCTCGTTCTCACCAGGAGAAGAAATACCACCTGCAGGAGCGCGTGGACAAAGTGAAGAGGAAGGTTCGTGATGTGGAGGAGAAGAGCAAGGAGTTTGTCCAGAAGGTGGAGGAGAAGAGCATTGACCTCATCCAGAAGTGGGAGGAGAAATCCAGGGAGTTCATTGGCAACTTCCTGCAGATGTTTGGCCCTGAGGGAGCTCTGGTGAGGACACTGGATTTGCCTGGTCTTTAATCACTGTTTAATCAAGCAGCAGCACTAAAAACACTTCCTGATTTACTCTGCTGATTGCCTGGAAGACATGATGCAGAGGGAGGGAGGCTTAAACACACAAGTGGGAAAACATTTGGCTCAGTGACACGTGTATTAACGTACCATCACACGTCTGCCTTTACTTTTTATAGTTAATTTAACAGTTTTAATTTTACAGGTAAGCAAACAGCCGCAGTGTTTAAACATTGTTCCTGTTGAAACTGTTTTTTTTAAACTCTCGGCTCACGATCACATCTTCTGCGTCGCCTCGCTCATGCGTCACGTCTCCATCTCTGCTCCACAGAAACACATGCTGAAGGAGGGAAAAGGCCGCATGCTGCAGGCCATCAGCCCAAGGCACAGCCCCGACAGCAGCCCCACCCGCGAGGAGCGCTCCCCCTCTCCCACCTTCCGTCTCCCCTTCTTCACCAAGACCTCCCCTCCGCCCTCGCCCCCGCCCCACCACAGCGGGGCCCGCGGATACCTCATCAGCGAGGACGACGAGGACGAGGACGACGAAAACTAGAGCGCGTTTGAAATCTCCGCTTTGTGTGTCTGCAGTCAGTGCTGCCAGTTAACGAGCTGTTGAGTAGCATGGTTTTCATCGAGCTCCTGCTTCCATTACTTTGTTTTGTTTTGATTTTACGTTGGTGTTTAGCTCTTCAGTGTCTTGTTCATGTAACAACCAGTTTCTCCACAGCCCTTGTTTTTAACAGCCAATTTTGTCCTTTTTGTCATTGTGTAATGGTCAGTAAAAGATACCACTAGTTACTTCAGTTGTTTGAAAATTAGTCACATTTATCTCTGTCATTTTTTTCATGTTGATTTTATTAGTCACTCACTGTCACGTAGGAATATTTGCAGGTGTTACACTCAGTGCACTCTTCCATTTAAGACGGTAACTTTTAGGTGTGCATTGTAGCAGGAGTTTTTGTTTTTGTCCTATGACCTAAGCGGGAGGGCTCGTGGGTTTGCAGTTCACTTGTTGAAGCAGCACATGTTGTTTCGTTGTGCGAGAGGTGCCCTCGAGGAGACACTGTTGATTATATCTGGGGGAAGCTTTTCAGAGCTGGTCAGAAAACTGTGGTTTAATTGATTTGCTCGCGTGGGGGGCAGTTTAATATTCTGCTCATACCAACGTGAAATCACCCTGACTTTTATTCAGTAACAAGAAAACTCCAGATGAAATCAAACCAGAGCTGGATCAGAGAGTAACGGTGTTAAATATCTACTAAACAGCAGCTTTCCTCTTAAGTTTGTCTGCCTGCTTTGGGGCTATGCGTGTCTGTGTGGATGTGCATGTGATGTTTTGCGAGCAGGCTCTTATAGTATGTCAGCATGTTTGGAATGTCTTCTGTCCACATTCTCCATCTATTGACAGATCTGGGGTTCAGCTTGACTTTATTGCATAAGGTAATAAATTTGCTTATACATTTTGTCTGTCTATACATTTTTGTCTGTCTGCAGACAAAAATCTGTCTTTGGAGAAGTAGTTTCGAACTGGATGCCATTTGTATGGCAGCGAAGACAGTCTTGCAAAGTTTGCAAGGACGACCCGTTTAAATGTTGATGTAGAAATACTTATTTTTGTAGATTTCTTTATCCTCTGTACAGATACGATATTAATCATCGATTTTTAGAAGTGCTTTTTCAGGCTGAGCAGAGAATCAACATGAGAAAGGTTGGACCTTGTGTTTTGTCTTTTTTTCCTAATGTAGGGAAGTAACAATTTTCATCTGATACACGCGATAAAGAACTAGGTGTTGATGTATTCAGAAAAACACCAGAGAACATTCTAAATGCCCTCCTTGTAAGAAATCACTTCTTTTGATTTTAGTCATCAGCACAAGATAGCTTTGTTTTGAGTAAGGCCTCTTCATTGGTAGCACACTTACAAGGGAAAATACATTCAGGGCTTTGGGATTTTCCACATCAGGCACCAACATACAGGACTTCCACTGAATGAAACCAGTCTGTGCTCGCAGCCTGCAACAATGTAGACATGTATCTTGGTCGCCTGGACTGCACTGTGTCATTAGTTGGGTGAAGGGTTCTGGTTCATGTATCAATGAAGCTCCAGATCAACATTTATGTAGCTACCTCCTTCCCTGAACTGAATCTTTCCTAAGATGAGCACAAAGGATGAGCATTTTCTTTTTCCTTTCTGAACAGAGCCATTGTTCCAGCACTGAAGCAATGTGACTGGTCAAATACTTTAGATTTTCAGGCATCGGTGTGTGTGTGTGTGCGTGTGTGTCCTGCATCTCCAGTGATAAAGCATGGTGTTGTGTCTCCTGTAACCGAAAACAAAACATCACAGGTGATCTGAAGATGTACTGCAATACTGTTCAATGACTCTAATATAAATGTTGACGGATGGCCGATCGATCTTTTCTAGGCTTGGGGTTCCCAAAAGCACTTATGTTAAAAAAAAAAAAAAAAAAAAATCGACCTTTGCTGCAGTGACAAAAACTGCCTCTATTATTGTGGGTGTTAATCAGATTATGAGGTTGAGAAATAACAGTAACTCTACTTTTGGTATTAAAACAAGTATAATTAGCTGAGGAAATCCAGCCTTGATTTTGGTGCTAAGCTACTTTTGGGACGCCTCGCCTTGATTCTTGTGGAATCTGTTCTTTTAAAATGAGTGTGAACTTCTCAGTAAGAGCATGTCCACGTTAAGAGCTCAAGCTGGCAAAGACTTGAGTGGCGAGCCAATAACAGCCACTACCACAAAGATTTAAAAAATGTACATGTTTTTAACAGCAAGTGTTTTATTGTTATTATTTTACTGTTTGGGGTTATTTTTGTTTTAATGTCCTGGATGTAGAAGAGCAAGACAGGAAAAATGTATTAAACATGTTGGCCAAAGCATTTCACTTTTCTTGTGGTTAATTTTGTTCCCATGATCATAAGTCGATCAGGATCTGGATGAAATATCAAAAGGCTTTGAATCAATATATTCAACATATTAACAGGATGGAAACTGCATCCATTGTTCCTACACCAACCCCACCCTCACTTCACACAATGTCAAGAGGAAATAGAATTCATAGATGGCTGATACAATAGAATCACAGTTATATCTGGCAAATGAAAACACAGAGACAGGGAGGGCAAGTTTGGTTACACAGTCAGATTTTATTGGACAGAACGGTCACCAGGGCTACAAACATGAAGAAGCAGACACTGACGAGGCAAACACCAGGGGGAGACCTAACCTCACTGCAAGCGTACACTCCCAGGGCCTGATCTTTGAATCATAATAGTGTGACACAGTTGATCTTAGTGCTTAAAAAAACATGTATGAAATTTGAGCCACGGCTGCTGATAAAGGATGATGGTCACACCTCTAAACTGCATGGAATGTTCCTCCGTTTTGACTTTAACCCGCTGAATGCTGGTAAAAGTAAGTGGAAAGGTAGCGGGGGCGAAAAACGACACACGCTCTCCACAAAGTACAAAAACAGCTCAGTTGATGTGAATACCTTCTCCTTCCCAACTGCCCATAAAGAGCCTTTGTGAGTTGAACTATTTTACTCTCTCATCCTGCTGAGTGGCAAAGAGAAAGTAAGTGAGATCCAAATGACCATTCGCAGAAACACAGATCAAATACCATCGGTTCACGACAGAACAGTATCTCCAGAGGGGCAGACTCTACTGAGACAGAAGCTCATATAAAGGGGCTATTATCAGGATTCATTATCAACCACAACAGCTACACATCATCTTTGCAGGGGTATCTCTACATCTTGAACTTCTAAATTAACTGGAGAGCAGAAAGTTGAACAGTAACACTGAATAAACGCAACAAAGCAACCCTTGAAGACACCGAGGCGTCTCCAGTCCTCTCCCCCTGGTCCCCCCCTGCATCACCTGTCTTTTTCTTTCAGACACCGGTTGGTTTTACAGGTTTACTCATCACTACGAGATATATACGATACAATGGTTCACATTTTGCATATATCTGTGCATTATACCATATTTACTTTTTTATGATGTAAATTCAATCTCCAACACCTAGTTAGGAAGGGGTGAGGGCAGTGGGAGGGATGTATGAGAGAAGCTATAAGGATTGCGGGGAGGAGCGAGAGAGACAAAGTAGGACAAGGGAGAAGAAGAAAAAAATCTTAACAGGGTAGATGGGGGGAAAGTGGGTAGATCGCTGCCTGGTTGATGGGGGCTGAACTTTAGCAGCGGGTTTCGTAGATGCCGGAGCGGCCGATGTACCGCACCCATTTGATGACGTCGTGGTCACTGTAGTTGAGCTTGGACTCAAACACCTTCAAGTAGCGCACCTTCAGACCAGATGGCGCAAAAGGAACCTGCGGGGACAAGAAGGAGGAGGTCAGGACGTGTCAGAGCATGCTGGGAAATGAAGGCCACAGTGTTTGCTGTGAAAAAAACAAGTGTGCGTATGAGGTATCGGTGATAGGTTGTGATTTGACCGACACTGGGATCACATTTGATCCATAGTCCACTTGTCTGGCTGCCAACTCTGTACAAAGTTCGGTTCAGCTATGCATTTAGCCAACAATATCAACACGCTGCACACAGGTTTCAACATGTGAGCTCTGGATTTTAAATGAGGTCAAATGGAGAGTAAAGAATAAAGTATTAATGTATTCTCACCTCAAAGTTCATAGAGATGGGAGGCCTGGCCCATTTCTTCTTATCGTTGGTGGGCAGCAGCTCGATCTCAGCGCTTATCTGAGACTCTTTCATCCCAGCCATGCGTTTGATCCTACACACACACACACACACACACACACACAGACAAACAAATACAGTAGGCTTTATGGGTGTTGCACAGGTTTCAGTCACAACAAATCTAATAAAAGCCTCATAAAATGAAAACGAGGGCCAAAAAAAAAAAAAAAAAAGACGGTTAGAAAAGAAGAGGACAGTCTGTGAGAGGAGAAAGTTAAACAAACAGGCAAAAGAGAAGAGGTTGTTAATCATTAACTCGACACAGACGGCATAAAAGAGCAGTGTGCTTGTTATCATGTAATTTATGGGTAGAGCTACGACTCACTTCCAGACGATGGCGTTCTCACTGGCCTTGTACTTGGCTTTTCCCTTCATACAAATCACCTGCACGCCGCTGGTGTTGAGGGGTGTTGGAATGCGCACCTGTGTAGTGGATAATGGCCATAAATGAACAATTGTAATGTGAACATAATCAAACTTCAAAACGCATATTTGTGCAAGTGGTGGTTGATTTTGTTTTGGCCATGTTAACGGCAGTTTGCACTGATCTCACCTCAATCTTCTGAGCCAGCAGCGAGGGTTTGAAGTTGGACTTGATCACCACCTTGACCTCTAGTTTAGTGCGACCCACCTCTCGGACCAGGGGAATGACCCTGAACGGCAGGATGATGTCCTTAGTGGTGCGATACCTGCGAGATGGAGGAGGGAAGATAGAGCTCAACCGCAAAACTAAGGCAGTTACAAAGCAGCAGCAGGCCGTGTTCAGCCACGTATTTATCAGTAATTTCACAAAACTGAACATTAATTCCAGGTAGAATGATCCATATAAACTACTGTATACAATGTTTAAATTGACCCAAGTGTCAAACATGCTGTGAAACCTCATACTGTTGTGTCACATTAGACAAGTTTTCAAACGTCCATCCACTGACCTCATGAGCTCATACTCTCCATCAGGGGGGATGAAGCTGATGCTACGTTCCGAGTCAAACTTACTGAGGCGCACACACTGGTGGAAAGTGCAGTCATCGATGGCTATGGACTGCTTCCCGCTGCCAGGACAGAAAACACATCAGGAAGGAGAGCGTGTTAGTCCTCCTGTTTGTTATTAATCAAATATTTCAAAAAAAAAAAAAAATCATGATACTCAGTCTTAAGACGACAAAACTACTACTCTCCCTAAATTCATGTCCATGGTTAAAAAAGGAACATCAACATATGAGTATATGTAGGAACACAACTGACTGCTAGTAGCAAGACATGAGCCCGGTTGAGGTTAATGTTCTAGACTTCAATAACAAAAAAGAAAAACAAATAAAAGAGGAATGAAAAAAAAAGAAGTATGAACACAATCTCTGTTAGGTGTTTGGGTAAGGGGTTAAAAGTCAAGCAGGTACGTGTAGGGAAACGAAAGGAAGAATTCTAACAAAAAAGGGAAACAAGGTGTTGATACCGATACTGATACTGAGTGATTGGTACTGAGCATGTGGTGAGAAACAGTGACTGGGATGTTTAGGTGTTTAGGTTCTTAATGTGCTAAAGGGCTTAGACAAGACAGGTGTGTGTAGGTGTAAGTGTGTTTGTGTGTGTGTGTTGAGTTGGCAAAGGGTGAGGACTCTTGTCAGTACAGTACCTTCCTCCCCCTAAATCACTGAGGTACAGCACATAGAAAAGAAAGAGAGGGAAAGAAAGGAGAGATGCATCCAAAGGAAAGAAAAATTAAAAATAAATTGTAAAGCCTGTCTTGTTGTAAACAAGACAACACTCAAACAGACAGGGGGCTAACAGACAAGGTGGTGTAATACATTTTAATTCAGCATTGAAGTTACCTCATCAGGGTATAAAGCACTGCTCTCAACAGACAAACTAAAAATGCATTTAGTCTAAATGATTTTCAAATTTTACTCAAAAC
This sequence comes from Caranx ignobilis, assembly GCA_021432705.1. Lineage (NCBI taxonomy): Eukaryota > Metazoa > Chordata > Actinopteri > Carangiformes > Carangidae > Caranx > Caranx ignobilis. Next base: position 39,266,145 of record MU269980.1, read on the forward strand.
ATGGTTGATTTTAGCTTTAGCTCGCTGACTGCTAAGCCTTCTTTGCTGAGTCGCTCACCTCTTCCCCGCGTCGTCGGATGCTCCTCCCTTGCCCTGCTTATCAATAACGATCTTGTCGTTCATGCCAAATTTACACTCAGGCATCCCGCTCAGGTAGCTCTTCATCACTACTCTGCCTGACACGTGGGCGCTCAGGACCTGGCCTGGACGGAGGACAGAGAGAGAAAACATGAATTTTCCATTTATGCCGTACAGCCTTAAAAATAATATGAAGATCCAAATGTAAACTTAAGAGCAGTGTTGCTTTTGTTATGCCATGAGATTGGAATTTGCTTCATACAAGATAAGACATTCAACAGCAAAATCTGTTTAAGAGTTGTAATTTTACACACTGTAAAAAAAAAAAACCCTATTGTGAATTAGTGAAATTAGTTATTGACTGAGAAGAGCATCATTTTTTTTTTTTTAACCAGAAGCGGAAACTATACCCATCTGCTGGGTAAGATGTGTGATATGCTCTCAAGCACCAGATAATCCACTAAATGGACTGTGGTGAGACTGTTTTGTTAACTAATGTTTCCAGGGGCAAGAATGACTCAATGAGCTCGATTTCAGTTCTCAAACAGCTGAGGATGTTATCAAAACCCCAGAGATGTAAAGTGACGCTTTACTCGCATAAATTTTGGAGCAAAGGATGTGGAAGCAGTAGATCTCATAGTAAGTGTTTCATGCTCAGACTCACCAGGTCTACTAGATATATATTAAAGGAGAACTAAAATGCTCTGAAGTACAACATAATGAAAAATGTCAACACCCATATGAACTGACCTTGTGGTGACATGAGCAGGTTGACACTCTCCAGTACATCCAGGAAAAGCTCATTTCGGCGATACTTGATGCCCTCACGACGCCAGCCAATCTGCCCCGTCACCTGGCTGGTGATCTGAGACTGCTCCTCTTTTGTCTGGGAGATAGAGAGAGAGAAAAACTGTTGACAAAAGGAGAGGCCAGGCTGATGAAAGAAAGGCAGTATTGAGAGGGTCATTAGCACTACAGGCAAATGAGTCAAAATTAATTTCCCATGCTAGAATTTCAGTGTTGTGTATTACCTGATGCTGAAGTTGCCAAGATTGCAGTTTGAGAGAGAAGAAATAGAATAGAAAAAGAAATAGAAAAAAAAATTATTTCACAGTTGACATCACACAATGACCAAACCAGAAAAATGCCAATTAAATTCAGTTCATTATCTTGTCATAACATAAATACTCTCCAAATCCTATTTCTATATTTTCCTGCATAGGATAAAGGAGGCCTTCAGCCAAATATGGTTAACAAATTCAATGCAACATTTTGTTGCATAGAGCCACTGTTAAGTTATTGTGTGTTGCACTTGCAGTACTTTGCATCAAGGAAATGATTCCAGTGTTGTGTAATGTTCCTGACAGCTACTACTCAAAGCATAGTGGATCACAATATGTAGTTTTCCCTCAGTGTTATAAATTGTCCATATAAATTGCAGAATAATGCAATTTCACCATAAACTCAACATTTATTGCAGGAATGATTATTGTGCTACATTAGTTTAAGTGAGCGTACCTGAACAAACTAGTAAATGAAGTGTATAACCTCAGTCTGTCAAAGTAACATTTCATCATTACATCTGAGTCCACTATCGCACTGACCTGTCCCTTAATGCCCTGCTGGGTGATGAAGGTCTTCAGAGCTCCGGTCTCTGAGTTCTGGGGGTAGCCAAAGTCCAAGATCTCTGTATGAGCAAACACAAACCGATAACTGTCAGTAAGAGATAAGATGAGTGAGAGGAGAAAGGACAAGTAGGACGCGTAGCTATGGAGAGAAAAAACTGAGTGACACATCAGTTTGATACAAGGCTAAAATGAAGCCGCTTTCAACCAGCATTTCACCACCTCAAACTAGATTCTTGCTGCAGGTTAATCCCTTATCACCATCATTCACACTAGACACAGATCGGTACTTCACTGTTTACTACTGTTAACGACTTAGAGTTCATACAAAGTGGACAATTTGATGAAGTACTGTCACATTTACCACATGTTTTCTTTTTTGATCGTCTTATATTTTAGATGATAAAACCAGAAACATTTGTAATATCATCTCCTACCATCCAGCAGCTCGTAGATGAGCACAAAGTTGTTCTTGATGTTCTCCTCGCTGATCTTGCCAAAATAGGCCGTCATGACGTCACACATCTTGTAAAGGAACTCAAACACCATTGCAGCGTTGACATTCTGCTTGGTGACCGCCGCCAACCAGATGTTGGATCGCTTGACATGGAAGAAGCTGGTACGGGCGATGTTGGTTACGGGGGATCTAACCTGCTGCCGAGCGTGGATCACGTTCACACGGAACGCGTCCACTGCATTGCGCCTGGGATGTCAGGAAGGAGGAGAGAGAGACGGGGGAAAAGCAAAAGAAAGAAATTCAGAGAGTTAGCCCAGGTATTTACACAAGTATTATTGTTTTTGTTGTTGTTGTTGCTGTTAACACTTTCCCACCCTGTGACATCATGTGAAAATGCTGCAGAATAACTTGAGTTTTAAACCACCTTCTGCACTGGAGTCAAAATAAATAAACCCTTCAGACCTCAAGAACATTTCCACCCATTTCAAGGAATGAGCAATTACCAAAACATTTGCTAACCGGCTAGAAAAGGACACTTCTCCTTGGTGAATTTAAAAAAGAGAAAGGGGGTTGTTTTGTGTAAATCATGATAATTACAAAGAGGGAGAGAGAAAAGTTTAGGTTGACACACAGGCAACAGCATCATAATTAACTGGACTCCATGGGAACTAAAGATTTATAAAGATGTTTCTAAAGCATGATCATCATTTGGATGCTTTATCTTTTAAGAGGTAAAGGCAATTTAGATTACATCTGAATGTCTGTTCTATTGAAAACCCAAAGTACACATAGACATGGTATACCTCCGGTTATTGCCATGATAATATAGGGAAACTGAGCCCTGATTAATGTGGATGTATAAATAACAGGGCTTAGTGCAGAGGATGCAACACGCCCTGACAGGAATACCAAATCCTACTGAGTAATGCCTGAGAACATCGAGGTTTAATTCCTGGCAAGTGCAAACTTACCAAAATCTAAACAGCTATGCATCTGTCCTTGATGTATACCTGTGACTAACCACCCAGCTCAAAGTATAACTCTTTATAGCTTATTCACTCAATGTTACAAACAACAAACCAGACCTCTGCGTACATTTTTCAGTCATCACCAACACTGATGTAGAACTTATTTTTCCTATTTTTGAATGGTAATATGAAAAACAAATGGACCAGACGCATACAGCTGGCAGCCTCGTTTGTTGACATAACATGTTGGAAAATGCAACATCTGCAAAACATTAACATCCATGTTTGCAAGTTTAGCAACTCGGGGTGGTAAATTCTGAATGAGCAATGGGGCAAAGGTACGATGTATCATTCTAGGAGGCTGCCATGATGTCTGCCTTGCCCATTAAGCTGCTGCTATTTGACAACTAACAAGTACGAGCACCTTAAAAAACAATGAAAAATGCTTTGACTTTCTTTGGGACTGAACAGCATTTGCTTGGTCCAGTTTAAAGGGACCACATTTACAAATGAGACCTAAAAAATGAACCTTAAACATTCTAAAACATCTCTCAATTTCTATGAGAGAAGTCACGGTGGAAATAAAAGATGAGCAGACTAAATTTTCAGTCATATTCCATGCTCAGACTACATGCTTAGGCATTGGGTAGAGCTGATAGTGAGAGCAATAGTATTCAGTATTCTGGTAGTGGCTGAATTGTTTGGCTCCGATTGACTGGCAGTTGTATTTCAGTAGCTGGGGGCTTATTTAAGGCTGTAATGTCATGACAGGTGACTCATGCTCAGAGGAAGTTGACTGTGGAATCAATGGGCATGCACTTCAGGGGTTCAAGGGGGGTCATTGATCGGTGGCCATGAGAGGGAAGGGTCATGCTTGATACGTTGGAACGTCTCTTACCTATTCCTACAGGGGCCAAGATGGACAGATGGAGGAAAATGGTGATACAGAGGATAAAGAGGAAACAAGGATGAAGTAAAAGGGGAGGAAAGAGACAAAAATGCACAGGAGACATTTTCGTGCATCATGTACACAGACAGAGTGAGTAACATGGTGTTTATCATGACGCTGTGTTTGTAATCGAAAATGCTGAGGAAAGGTTAGCAGCATTAGCTCGCTCTTTCATCCATGTTGTGTGTTACAGGCACAACAGGGTGTCGGGTTATTCATTCATACCACTCTATAACAGCTACTTCAAGTGGGTGAATTTCCATTTCAGTTGTGACTAAAAGCCCTAAATGTGCAAATCACAGCACCTATACTGCAGGCGTTAGAGCAGTATAATGTCAGGTTTACTCTGCACTGCTGCAGCAACAGGGAGGCTCACAAAACACAACTGATTGTGGTGATGTAAACAAAAATGACCACAGTGAAAAACCAAACATACGGTTTTTCTATTCTTCCATTAAACACAATATGAAAATTGTCTCAATAACAGTCCTATATGTTTTTAGGGGGGATCATCTGTGGCTACGAAGAGTTCATTGCTGCTCTGTTGTTCGCACTGTGCTGCATCTGAAGAGGCAGAGGCAAGCAGCTGTTCTCTATTTGTGCTTCTGTTAGACACAAAAGGAGCAATGATTAAAAATTAAGCGACCACAAGAGACAGGACAAAAGATGGAAGGGATCCTTGTGCACACAAGTTTTCATGTCATCTAAACAAACCTGCAGACCCTGCACACATCCAATTCAAAACAGACTCCTAACAATGTCTCAGTGTGCTGACGCAACATGTCACACTGAGCAGCTCTCATATCCAGCTATCCTGTTCCTTCCTATTGTCTTCACTCTGCATGTGTTCTTACTACTACAGCAAAAATGTTGAGATAAAAGGTTTAAAAAGTCTTTGAGGCTTTGCCCGAGAAATACTGACCCAGCATTGCTGATAAGTAGCAAGTACCCATGTAAGGGAGACGAGCACTAGGCAAATCTGGTTCTACCCATGTGCCCTCTACCTTTTCACCCCTTTCGCTGTGAATCTACAATGCAAGTGGACTGGTGTTTTTCTGACTTTTTCTGACTTTAACTTCCTGTCTGGACTTATGCAAAACAGAGGGTGATAATTGGATGCAAGCATGGAGACCTGATAACTAGACAACACATCGACAGTGTATCACAAACAAGTGAGGAAGGAAGGAAGAAAGAAAGACAGACAATATAAAAGTCAGATTTTCAAAATATGCATTATATTCTTCTAGCCACAATGCTGAGTTCCTGTCTGTAACATGCCATTTGACACACAGGAGTCAGTGTGCATGTAGCCTTTAAGCTGATATGTATAAACCTTGATGCACAGTTGTTGCAACATGGCTAGAACACAGTCTACTGTGGAAATGACTCAGCCTTGTTTTTGTCATCCATCTTACACAGGGAAAACAATTTCCTTTCCACCAGCTCTTCAGCGGCGACGTAAAGGTTCCTATGTCAGCTGTGTTCAGCCATTACAACACACTGATGTTTTCATATTATTTCCACCCAGGCAATTACTGTCCCCCCATGCCAACCTCACATCACAGTAATTCACATAAGTTAAGGACTTTAATTGTTTCTTTAAAAGCTCGAAGAAAATAATTTGCGAAGACCATCATCAAGACAAAAGGATTTTGATTAACTGTCAAAGACAGGAGACATGCTCACTTACCCATTACTGATAAGTTTCAGGTCCAATTATGCATTAGAGGTGGGGGCACTCAGGTTTTCGTGAATGTTACAATGTGAATGAATGAATGAATCCAGTGCGGCAATGACTGAGGACTCGCAAATGATGGGTTTCATGTCTTAGTCTGCCATCAGCCACACTTCTTTTTATTTTGATTTTTTATCTACAATAATGAATTTTATCTTGTTCCTGCAACAACCTGCTCTGGGACTGCTGATAAAAACTGAATGCACAGATTTGAGAAAAAATGTACTGTTAAAATAAAAGGGTCGGTAATACCCAAAATATGCTGCTGCATTGATGTTACTGCGGTTAAAGCATTTCATCACTGCCATTCCATTACAATATCCAGAAAATTAAGAGATGTAGCTGATGATCACATGGATAGAAATGCTTCCTGTCAGTCTCTCTGCTCCATATGGTTACAATTACTTACTTGTCTTGTATCAACACTGAGGTCAGTTTGTACAATCTTTCCAAATGACTGCACCTGATCTTTTACATAGGTATGGTTTGATAAGCACAAGTGAACCAAAGCGTTACCTCATACAACATGGGAAAGAGTGAAAGAGGGCATCATTTCTCCTAGTTGTACATAACTGTATTCTAATTGTGGCCACTTGTATTTGTAATCTGCACATATTACTTTATGTTTTGCATTTATACAGGTGTGTATTTATCAAAGTCTTATTCTAATAACACAAAATCTTATTTGTGTCTGACAGTTAGCAACAGCATACTAAATTTGATCCTATCTTTGTTTTTTTTCCCAATGAGCACACAAGGTAACAAAACAGCACAAATGTGAACTTCTTATCTAAGAAGAGGGACATAATCCTTTCTCATCCCTTCAGGATCAACCCCAACCTGTCCAACCCTCACGGGATCAGAACGGTCTCACTGGCCTATGTCCCCCAAAATTTTACAGCAGCTTTCCTCCTGTTAAAACGTACCCTATGTCATCTCGGTAGACTCGTGAGATGAGGACCTCCCCCTTGTGGTTGTAGATGAACAGACCTCCAATCATTGTGGCAGCTTCTCAGTCCCAACTGGCCATGGTGAAACCAAACCCCGCCTGAGAAAAGATAGAAATGGAGCAAGAGATTGCAGGAAGGAAGCGGGGAAAAGAAAGGAGGGTGACAGAGAAGTGAAAGCAGTGAGAAGTGATGGAGTGACCAACAGCACAGGGAAGCATTTGTCCTTCACATCCGCTTTTTCTGTCGTCGCCCCCCCCCCCCATCTCACTCACTCAGACATACACAATCACTCTATTGCCAGTAGAATAAACCTTGCAGCTGCCCCACTGTGGTGACTCATTTGTGTTTGGTGCATGTGCATATACATATACATGTATCAAAGCCAACACTGTAGGATAAAATGGGTGTACAACCACCACTCAACACAGTCAATTCCTTGTTTCCTTGGAAAGTAAGATTAACAGCAGATTAGCAGCCACCAGTTTGAAGCAGGGTGCCACCAGGTTGCCATCTAAAAAATCTGTTGCTCTTACTGGGTTTAATTTTCCTACCAGATACTGTCTGTATCTGATTAGACAAGACACGACTCCCACTAAAAAATTACACCTTATAACAAAAGAAATCATCGATACAACATGATATTGTTAAATTGTTGATTGATCCATTGTATAAATCGCCATATCATATGAATTTGCTTTCATTTAAGAAATGACGCTTCTTGAAACCAGGGAATGAAGGACACGCTTGAAATTTCCTCGAAGACAGAGCCAAGACAACTTGAACGCACGGAGCTCAAATGTAGCACACGACACAAATATAAGCCCGGGATCAGTGAAATCTTTCCCCAGTGAGACATCAGCGAGTTGCAACCGAGTAAATCGTGTTCAAGACCTGAACGGGTTCAATCGCCCTTTTATTGGCCGAAGTCAAGATGTCTGCTCGCTCGGGCCGTTTCCTAACGTTCATAAATTTTTCATATTTTCTCATTTGCTTGACAATCGGTGTGTCTGAAACGCTTCGTTTTTCTTAAGGCTTAAGTGGCTACAGCATTGATGGAGGCTTGACCTTCAGCTATGATCAAAGTGATGGGGAATAGACCGACTGAGAGGTCGCTAGCTAATTTAGCTTACGAGAGTAGGCTAGCTGGCGGCGATGTTCAGAGAACCAGCGTCAAGCCGTGCGCAATTTTAATGGACTTCCGGTGAAAAGAAAATCAGTCAGTCTTACGACGCTTGAACACTAAGTATTAAAACTTATCACCAATTTATGAATTAATAATGCCAAAATTCGGTAGCGGGTGCCCTAAACTGTGCGTACTAGTAAAATCATATGCCGAAATATGATACTCTAAGCTTTTATTTTGGAGATAAAAATCACTTCTTTCCGTTTTCATATTGGATGCCGCTGCTAACTTCACGTTAAGCTAGCGGAGCGTAGGCTAACGTGGCTAATATTAGCACCGCTCTCGAAAGAAACCGTTTCACCGGCGTTTCCGTAACGGTTACCGCGTTTCATCTAATTCATTTTCACGTTACACACTCAATTATATCGACATTAGTGAACCTACCCTTGTTCTCTCACGAACGCCACCAGTCTTCGGTCCCTGCTCGGCCTCAGATACAGCCTGTGTCAGGATCCAGTAGGTTCCCAGTCCACACACCCGCTAATTCCGCTCCTTCCTCCCGGTCCTCTCCTAGCTGTCAGCTGACCCGCCGTCCTTACGCACAGCGTTCCGCTGTGACAGGAAAAGGCGCGGCAGCAGCGATGTGTAAACCGCACCCAGGCCTTGTTATGATAAGCTATATGTCAGTTATTTGTTTCAAGAGAGTTAATTTACGTTTATGAGCCTAATAGTCACAAAAGGAAGCACAGAGGACTAGTCTCCCGTTTAAAACAGAGTCGGGACTGCGTTGGCGTGCATCCAGCTTACTCAATTAAATGCTGTTCAGAAACAGTGAGATTCATTACTAGTTCCAGAGATGGACCGAAAACTTAACTTGAATAACAAGAAAGCAATCTTCACTCTGGGGTTGTAGTAAACACCTTCCTCTCTGTGTTTATGTGGGTGGCCTTGTTTTATTCGCTCCTGCAGAATCCATCTTAATCAACTTGTTTTTGTCAAAGTTGGATAGTCCCTCTCAGGGAATTTGTTCTTTTTGCATGGGGTCATTCAGTTCGGAGGCGAATTTACACAGGTTGATCTCTCACACACCCACAGCCCACACACTCACATCTGTGCACCAGATTTCCTAACCTTCACATTCCTGCTCCTGGACAGTCTGGAATCCAGTGCTTTTAAATGCAAATATGACCTCAGGTGCAGGGGGTGGGGGCGGTGGCTAGGCTGCAAAGCTCTGCCTTGCAAACATGCACACACACTCAATAAAAACATAACACGGAGCAGCAATGTTAAGTCATAAAACTATATTTATAAATAAAAAGACATTTTTTCCTTGATAAAAGAGTAGTGTGAAAGACATGGTAAGAAAATTTTCCACTATACATTGTCACAAGACAGAGTCTGAAAATGCTCTGGTTAACAGATGAAAAATGCAGCTGTGTAGTGTAAAAATGACTCTTGAAGCTCAATGCTCACGTTTAGCGTTGGGAAATGAAACTAGTTGTGACCCTCTACGTATATAAAACAAATGCATTCTTACAGTAAGAAGGACTGCGATTCTCTTGCACTACATACAAATTTTTCCATTTCTTTCTCTCTTAAGTCAAGCAAACATTTAAAAAAAAAAAAAGTTTGAATAAGGTTAACAGTTAGTGTTCATTTCAAATTTCTTTCAGTTTTTTTCTTGTTAGAGGTCAGCAAGTGGGAATTGAAAGAACAGAAGGAGGGAAGAGGCATCTTTCTTTTTCTTTCTCAGTTTGGACGTGGACAGGGGTGGGGGAGGACAGAGAGTGTTAGATAAGGAAGGCAGAGAGGAGGGAAGAGTGAAGAGAAGAACAAATGAAAAACATCCATGTAGAAAAGCGCTGAGTCATCTTCCCCAGCAGTCCGTTTCCACTACCCCCCTTCTCTCTCTCTCACTCTCTCGCTTTTTGTCCTCACAGAAACTCTTCCCCACCGAGGAGCGGAAAATGAGAAAGGCGCTTTGGTTCCATCTTGAGTGAGGGGGTTTCTTCACTGAAGAAAGTATGGCCACTACAACTAGGAAGAAAAGCACAAGAGAGGAGGAGCATTTTCTCTCAGCATACACATCGGGATAGGTTCCATTTATGCTTTTAGGAAAAGTGGAATCACAGCCTTGGGTTACACCTTTTGCAATCTTCCCTCCTTCCTGTCCTTCTGTCCTTCTCAGCCTTACAATGACGTGAGAAGGACCCAATCTGCTACTCTGTTATCAGCCTATAGCCTGCATCACATCACATCAACAAAGAACTCTCCGGCGTTCCCCACGGCCATACGCAGAGACTGGCGTGATGCAGTGAGCTCAGGGGGCACAGAGGCGAGCTCTCTGCCTGGTGGGGCGCCCGGTGCAGCAGTAGACAGATGTGGGGGCTGTGGGGGCAGGCCAGGGGGGCCGTAGACGAGGCCAGGCCCGTAGGCTATTGAGTGGGAATTGGCACTGCGGTGGCTGACAGAGCTGCGGACGCTTCGCTCGCTAGGGGGAGCCACCGAGCGCTCGCTTGGAGCTCGGTGGCTCCTGATCTCAGATTCGCTGCCACTGCCACCAGACTTGCGACCTTCGTTCTTGCTACAGTTTGAACCGCTGCTTCCTGTGGACACACCAGAAGAGACAATGATTATTATCCAAGAGAGATTTACAGTTTTTTTTTTAATTAAATCTGCATGACCTACATGAGTCTCCCTCTCCCATCTGGGTGCCACTGAAGTGACGCACACAGTCCTGACCCAGTTAGTGGGAGACTCTCAGGAGGAGAACTTCATGACTAATGCACAAATGGTCACGGAGAAATCTCTGCCTTCACAGGCCAAACGGCTTAGCCATTACCGGAGGCAGTTACATGTTTTGATTTTATTACCACAAACAGCCTCCTTGCTTTGACAGCAAGTTCTTCAGAATGATGACGTTAAAACCCTAGGAATTTATATGAGTAAGAGGAACTTATTATTTTGCAATGGATGCTTCTTCCAACATATGACATCAAATCCACAGACAGATGAGAAGATCTGTATCAGTTAAGTCTTTTGGCCTCTGCTGGAGAGGTGTGGGACATTAATAATGAAAGCAGAGAAAAGCCAGAGAAATATTTATCTTCCAACAGAAGTAATAGCTTACACCTTAAACTGTTATGTTGTTTGTTTTTTAAGTTTGCAAATCCATGTGGCATTGTACTGTTCCACCATAAAAAGAGCACAGGGCATCCCAGACGTCAGTGGGCCCAGCTGTTATTGGTCAGCAAATATCTCAGTTACATAAGCAAACTGCTCCTAAAACCACAACGTCTGGTTTTCTATTTCTACACATTCAATACACAAATACAACATGTAAATAAGGTAGCTCTGGAGCCACTGGAAGGAAGACTTTTCACTCTTGACAGAGCCAGGCTGTGTCCTCGAATGTCTTTGAACTAAGCAAATATGCCCTGGACCTACAACTATAGAGAAGGTTTGGAGATAACACTTATATTTCTAACCTCATGTGCCACTGGATAAGAAGGCCAACAAGATATCAAACACAGCTAAATGTAATAGTATTCCCTCAAATCCCATGGTGCAATCTTACATGAGATATTAAGCTGTGGCTTGCTCTACTCCGTGTTGCCTTTTTTGAGACTTTTGAGCTCTGCCAGAAGAATCATTTTTAAAATGTTTTGAGAAAACTTGCAATGTAATGTTTGCACTATATAGATGGATAATGAAGAAAAGAACTATCCAGCTGTTTGAAATGTTTCTATGATATTTTAAATGCTTTTTCTCTCACCTCTACGATACTGAACATGGTTCAAACAGTTTCCCACTTACCCACTATTTCCTTGTCTCTCATTGATGATTGCATACACTATATTCTGCACTCACCACTGTGCTGGCTTCCTGCACTGCCAGCGCCTGGTCCACCGTGGAAGGGCTGCGGCAGGTCATAAGGGTGAGGGATGGGAAACTGGTAGGGTAGGGTCATGGGCCAGGGGGCTGCCCCCGGGTGGGGCAGTGGTGGCAGAGTGTCCTGATCTGACGCACCTCCGCTGGAGCCATCGTGGTCGTGGAGAGACAAGTGGGTCATGTCTGTGGAATAAAAAGGAAGACAAAAGGGATTCAGACTTCCACAGTTACAACCTACTTTTACACATTTGTCTTCTTTTGCCATAGTTCATATAGATGCATCAGAAAATACGACTGAGTCATTAAACTTTATGGACAGTTGTTGTTACTGCTGACACTCCAAGAGGATCTTAGCTAATCAAAGATTTTACTGTGCACTTACTGCCACAGAGGTCTCCGAAGACGTAATAGCACTGTTCAGAGAAGGTAATCTTGTTGACAGTGTGTCGGATGTAGCCGGCCTTCAGCAGGTTGCTGGCATATTTACGGGCTTCACGGCGATCCGAGAAGCCTTCCACGTGATGGAAGAGCCAGTCCACCACATCAGAACCTGACAACACAGTGTCTCACAGTTTAGGGGCTAAAACGTGAATCATGCAGTTTAGTTCATCAGGTGATAATTTGAAATCATCTACAGTAAACTAAACAGTTCCTTGTTTGGCAGCTGATTTTAATGTTAAGAGTATATTATGACCCTGTGACCCTTTGCAAATACAAATAAACAGGGGAAATAGCACTGCTTTAATGTGCACCTATGATTTATTAAAATTAAAACTGACATTTTAAAAAGCAAAGAGCACTCATGGATTATTAGTCTAGCTGTCATTAAACTGATGATGTTTAATTAAGCAGACCGACACTAATAAGAGGTTTTCTGTCCTCATCAGTGAAACAAAGGCAGAAGCAATAAGGAAACTGATCTGAGCAAATAACAAAAGACATGGGTATGCATACTGATGGGAAATAACACATGCTAGACCATGCCCTCCGCTTTGCAAACGTACCGATGAAGGCGTTAGCGATGGTGATCTTGAGCCACATCCTGTCTCGCACCTCCAGACCTGACTCTGGACAGGCCATGGCCTTTGCAACAGTTGCCATGTCGCTGTGGATGGAGAGGTGGAAGTCATCGAATCCTGGAGAATATCACAAGACACAGGTACAAGTTAACACAGGAGCTGAACCATATCCTTGTGTCAGAGCTTAAACATTCAGGTCAGATCAGTCTTGAATCCAACATATTTAATCTCCCACAAGTATTAAAACTGTTGAGTTGCATTCAGTTTTTTTCCTGAAAGTCTTAAATGAAACAACAGCTGAGTGCCGTTATCTAGACAACTACAAAAATGTTGGTCTGTTATGGAATTTGCTGCAAAAACTATGTGGTTTCCTGTGGTCTGGGCGGTAACTTGACCCCTGTTCTGTCTTGACCCTGAATCCGACCAGATCAGCCTTGATCTTTGTTTAAACTGGACGACAACTGGGCTGGTTTGAGTTAAGCCCAAAAAAGCCTGACCATAATGAATTAAATGTCCTCACTAACCCTAAAACACCATTGTATCTTGCATATCATCTAACTCATTTGCATAATTATTACTGCATTCCTAGATTAGAAACTTTTTTTAAGTGTTGTAATTTATTGTGTGGTGTTCCCATTCCTCCTCACAATGCCTCATCTAGCTCCAATTCAATCAGTGATTCTTTATTTTCTGCAATGTCCCATGACCATAAATAACGACACATCTAGTGAGAATATTGTTCATCTGGGAGTGTGATACTGAATATTACTTTTTACAGCTTCCACTAACTTTTTAACCATCAAAAACAAGCTGTTGCCATGGCACATTAATACCTCTATTTGCAAAACTCAACCTTTTGGGTGGCTCCACTCTATTATGTATGTTTTTTTTTTTAATGGAAAACCGCTGGCCACTGGATATGGAGATATTGGATATTGTAGAGAGCAGATTTATTTTCTCCTTTTCAATTTCACTGTTGCTGCACTTGAAATATCTCCTGGCAATAACACGGTTTGCCAATTATCCAAAGCACATGGAACATGCACCATTTAATTCTAAAAAGGGTGACAGGAATGCAAGGTGTACCACCAAAAACACTCTCTTTTTCCATTTAAGTATTGCAGATTTTAAGTGAAAAATTTTCTGAAAGGAAAAATTCCCCATCATGTCGATTAATCTCGCCAAGAAAGTGTGTCAAGAGAGCACAGGCTTTTCTCCAGAAAGAAAGAAAAAACACAACTGTCCTTCCAAAGATTACAGGAGGATGAAAGTTGTGAGTTATGAGCTTGGTTTTGACAAGAGTTACTGAGCAGATGGAGGCTGTGAGGCTGAGCACAGTAAAAACTGGAACAGAGAGAAGTTACAGGAATGCAGTGAAAGGGCAGGGCCACACTTAACAGAGATTTACTAACACGCCAGAGAAAGATAGTCATATTATTGCATTTTTGGAGGTTGATGGGTGGGGGATTCCTAAGTGTTTGATCCTGAAACCTGACTTGTCAACAATGCTGGATGATTCTGTCTCATATCACAAAAGAGCGAACAGTCGAATTACTTATTGTTTCCAAATAGATCTTGTCAAAAAGCCAACAGAAAACAGAGACACTGTAAAAGGTGGCAGCGGTAGTAAAACAAAGTATAAAGACACATAAAGTAGTGTGTTGCAGATTCAAATCACTTAAGGAAAAAATGAAAGTGAACGGAAAACTGTGACTAAGAGTTAAGATAGGATGACTGCGTTGTTTTGAGTAAAAGTGCACGATAACGCGCCACGACATGCAGGGTGACGTCACTCACGTTCAGTCTCAGGGATAGAGCTGCTGATGGAGGAGCTGGTGGAGGTGACGGTGCTCATGGAGGGGCTCATGCCATACGGGGGGTATACACCAGTCATGGCCGCCGTGTGGGACACCCACGCAGCTGGATCAATGGGCCTGATTGGCTCACCTGTTGATTGAAAGTTAGGGAAAGCAGTTCTAGTTGGTGACCTTACCTAAACCAGAGTAACACAAAGCAAATCAACGCAAAGAAGAAGAAACAGACACTCACTCCTTGGCAGAGCAAAGCAGCTCCGGGGGTTTGGGTCCCAACACTTGGCCACAGTCAGAGTAATGGGGCTGGTATTAAACAAAGACAGTTAACACTGAATTCTGTTACGCTTATGTTTCACATCAATTTTATAGAATATCCTTACACTTAAAAGAAAATACTTGTTTTTATGTATGCTGCTTACCCTGGCTTGTGCACAATGTCCCTCAGCACTCGAACGGCATCGTCATTGCTCATGTTCTCAAAGTTGATATCGTTCACCTATAGGATAAAAAGGAGAGAAAGAAAATATTACAATCTCTCAGACAAAAGATATAACTGCTGATAACTGTTACTCAGATTATGACAATAAAGGATAGACCTGACAAGTGTACCCTATATAAGATATATATAATTTTCATAGCGTTTCCAAAAAACCCACTGCACAAAGTCATTAAAGGGTATTAGAAGTGTTTCAACATGAGGAGCCTTACAGGAATGATGAATACGAACATTAGTTGAATACATTTGTCAGAGTCTTGTCATAACTCACATTCACACAGTGTAATGTCAGAGGAAAATGACCTGGGTCAGGAGGCATATTAAACCACTTCAGTATCTCTGTGTTAATACCATGGGACAATACCAAATAGCCAAAAACAGAACTTGTTTACCACCACTTTCATTTCATGAGCACATGAAGCTGCAAGGATCACCAAAAGGAGTAAAAGGAAAAGATACAACAAAAGGATTGAATCTTGGACACTGGAAACACTGTAAATTCATGTAACACAAGAACACACAAAGTTTAATACAAATGTCAGTGTCAGTGCCATGATTTATACCACCACTTTTTCACTGCATATTAAAATGTTGAGATAGCTCAGCAAGCTTGGAAATGTAAATAAGCAGGGACAGGAGGAATGGATTAGAAGAACATGGCTTATAAAAACCTTAAATGACATGCTGTGTAATGGCATACTGTTAAAACACATTTGTGGCATTGATCTATATCACTTTCTAAATAAATCAACATCTGATTACCCTCACATTACCAAATCCTTCCACTTAACGTAAGGTGCTGGCACTAAATGCCAACACAACATATAATTACACATGTACACACAAAGACACACACAGTTTCTTGGTCCTAGTCCCAACTAACCACCAACACACATTTTTTTATCCTTGTGTGCATGTGTCTCTCTCTCACACACACACACACACACACACACCTGCAACAGCATGTCCCCAGGCTCTATGCGTCCATCTGCAGCCACAGCTCCTCCCTTCATGATAGAGCCGATGTAGATTCCTCCATCTCCCCTCTCATTGCTCTGACCCACAATGCTGATGCCCAAGAAGTTGTACTTCTCTGTGAGGTGGAGAGGAACAGACAATGTTTATTCAAGAGCATGGTGACAAGCAGACAAAGACAGAAAGTGAGGAGATTGTTTATATTTGTTCAATTTCCTATCTTGTAAAAGGAGTTTTTGAACTTCCCATTCTCCCACAAACTCCATTTCCAGGTGGCTTACCCATGTTGAGAGTGACAGTGATGATGTTCAGGGACATGGTGGAGTCTGTGATGCTGCTGAATGACGAGGACTGGAGAGGAGAAAGACGAAAAGTGGGTGGAAGGTGAAGAAATGTCAGAAGAATCAAACATCACAAACTACAATTACATTTTAATCAAGTCTACAGCTGATTGTAAGTCAACATTGGATGTACTTCAAAAGTGTGTAAGACAGGGGTGTCAAACTCATTCCACAAAGGGCTGTGTGGCTGCAGGTTTTTGTTCCAACCAATCAAGAGCACACAGTTTGACCAATCAACTGTCTGAAGACTGAGATCAGTTGATTAACTGAGTCAAGTCTGGTGTGCTGCTGCTTGGTTGGAACAAAAACCTGCAGCCACTCGGCCCTTTGTGGAATGAGTTTGACACCACTGGTGTAAGATCTCACCCTGTCCATATTGGAGGCCTTAGGTTTCCGTCGGCGACGGCGGTGTCGTCTCATTAGATGAGAGGAGCTCTGTTCAGTGGAGCTGCTAAACCTGAATATGAGAAGAGACAATGAGAGACATGAGAAGACATTATGGATGAGCCACTGGCCAAATGTTTAGGGAAGATTCTATAAAAATGAGGTCAGCAACAGCAGCACTTCTTCCTAAAACAAACTTAAAAAACAGATACAAAATAAACAGTACAGTCGTAAATTAAAATGTGTAGACAGAAACATAATCAAACTGGGCCCATGTAACTTAGTCTGAATGTCAAATGAAACCCACACTTAGGAAGACTTTAATCACTGTTTCCATAATAAAAATGTCCTGCTTGCCTGGAGTCAGGACCAGGTTTAACTGTTTGTAAGACAACATCCAGCCTGCTATGTTTAGAGGTTATAACCTGACAAAGCATCAGCTGGCACCAGAGTTTATTCATTTTGTTCAGGTAAAAATCTTTCTGTGAAGAAAAATTCATACTAATGGAACTTGGCTCCAGACCCATTATGGCTTTACCAACAGAACAAAACATCCTGTGAGATGCCTTAAGACTGAGAACAGCAGAGGTCTTAAAGTGGGCTGTAGATATTTCTACGTCTCCTGGAGGAGAACCCAGGGGGTGACCACAAAAACCACTAGACAATTAGACTGTACTAATCTCTGCCAAAACCCATCATCTGTAATTCCAGTTACATTCCTGGAGCCAAAGGCCATTTCTCACTGAAAGACGCACTCATGAACAAGCTGAACGTCTGACCTGCTGGTTGCGTCGTCATCCTCTGAATCAAAGCAAGAAGTGGACTCCAGTTCGCTGCTCATGAAGGACGAGCAGCTGTCGTAGTCGGCGCCCCCACGTCCCATGGCCCGCGACGAGTAGCCGTTCTGTCTCCCACCTGCAGCGGGGGCAACATTTATGTTCACGTTACACATGGCACGTGAACATGAGGCTTAAAGAAAGATACAACTCTGATAAAAAAGGATGACAACTACAGCCACAAATCTGACTCGTACAACCAAGAGAGACACTTAGGTCTGTCTGTTTTTCACGAGTGAGACTCTTTATATGCCATCTAAATTACATCTTTAGAAAGTCCTTGTTTTGATTGATCACTGTCAAAATAAAAGCTGAAGCCAAACTTTTCTACAACATCCTCTCCACAGGCCTAACACAGTTTCATGTTCATAGAAAAAGTGATAACTTGGAGTTGTGCATCTCTAATATCACTCTGTGCACACCATGTGATCAAGCTTTTCATTTGTGCATCTTAAGAGACTCATGGAAAAAAAAAACAACTTCATTACTGCAACCATGTTGAGTTTTAGCCAGGAGATAGATGACATTAGAAAACTGTTACATAAAGTACACTCAACAACGCGGAGTGAAAGGGTGGTTTTCTGACCGTGGTCATTACTGTGTTTCCGTCTTGGCCTCTCCCTCTCTCTCCTTTGCGACACCATGGAGCCGGTTTCAGTGTCGTTGTCCAAACTGTCCCGACCACTCGCCGCTTTCCCACTTCAGATGGAGAGAGAGAGAGAGTGGTCATTAAAAAGAGATATTATTACACTGTATCATTATCTGGGCCGTTAAGTTCATTGACCAGCCTCTTAAACAAGTGTTTAAGATGAGTCCTTCTCATTATAATCAAATCGCAACCTGTGTTGAGTTTAAGCTTTCTCTGGCTCTGAGTAACTGAGGCTGCACTCAGCAGTTGAACATTTGGCATTAGTGGCCGTTGCTGTGTTGAATGACTTATTTTGGTCTGGCAACCATTTCTATTCTGTCTTTCTATTCTATCATGTGTCTTTTACACAGTTAACACTGCTTCATTTCAAATAAAGTACACATCACTTAAGAAATAAAAAGTGTCGCGACTACACAAATTTCCAAAAAATGAGAACTAAGAGACTGTTAACATCAAGCATGAGCCAAAGAAATCTGTGCTCAACATGACTAATTCAGGCGTCTGATTCATTTCCAGCATGGAGATAATAATAAATGGGTAGAAGAAAAAGGTATTTTTCTTCGTCTCAGGAGTCACAAGGTGTCATACTTTTTCTATTCAATTTGTTGTTTCCTCTGTTACTGTGGTTATTTGGAAACACAGAAGAACTCATTCAAGACAAATACACTGAGCCAAACACAAAGAACGCATGGCATTTCTCTCTTTCGCGCACACACACAGCCAAACATAACCAAAATCTGTCTGGCACACTTTAAAAATATATGATATGTATACACACACACACACATCTTTTATGAATGTACTGACTGATAGGAAGGTGGTCTCGAGTCTCCAATGCCCCCAGTCCTCTCCAAAGGTGGTGTTGGATCTAAGCTATCTGCAACCGAGCCTGCATCTGTGTGGGCCCCGTCTCCTGAGACCAACTGTCAACAGATGGAAATTCAGGTCAGTCAGAGGGATGAGACAAAGAGTCAGAGGGAAGAATAAACAGACAGACACAGAACAAGTGGGCAGCAGACTCATGTCAGAGCACTACAATGTTTACACTAAGCTTTATTCAAGGGCTGGATGGATATGTCTTACTATACACTCACTGCCTCGCAGGCCTACCAGCATTTACAGATCGTATGTAAACTATGACTACAGAATGACACAGCTGCTAGCTAGTGACATACCCCAAAAAGTTCCAAGTGCAATGTCTCTTCAAATATAGAAATTAATTTGTCTTCTCATAATTTCCTGCTGAAAGAGCAAAGCTGTCCAAAGGCAGCTGTGGATTCAAGAGAGAGAGGGGAAGAAAACGCCTGTGTCAAGACTTGTGGTTTGTCTACCTGACGGTGTTGCCACAGTTACCAATGTGTGGGAAAAAGTGGGCTTCAATGGACCATGACTGAATTATATCATCGGTACAATTTCTTATTGGCATATTCTGCTGCTGTTTACCTTTCCATCTTTTTTCACTTCAAACACATTCCAGTGAACATTAGTTCTGCTCAATCCAAATGTTTTCTTTTCCCCCTTTTTACATTCTGCTGTGAACCTGGAGTTCTGCAGCATATTGGATGTTGTCCAAAGTAGAAATGAAGCATGGACTTACATAATTTGCATGCAAAACAAGTTAAACAGTTAACACAAAATCAATATGAGACCGTTTACACTATGAACAAGCTCATGGTTTGTTAAAAGGCTAAAATCTGCTAGCTGTTAATCTCAAAGCTGGGATATTCACGACGGTTGCATAATAATATTTCATTACTGTGCCTGTTGTGTTATAGGATAGAAATACAGCTGTTTGTATAATCTTTCTCAATTTCATTTACACAGCAGGCACAGTTTGTATCTCATGTTTCTAGAATCATATTCATTGTTAAGATGACCACATCCATCAAGTTAATCAAACATGAAGTATTTTCTCTCTCATGTTCAGCTGTACCATTCCCTGGGGCTAACTAAATAACATTAATTTTTATTACTGACAAATCGTACAGTAAAACTGTCAAAACTGCCCATCACAATTTCCCACAACCCACTGTAGTAGATTCAAAAAGGATTTTTCTGTGTCCAAAAGTCTTGAGCACAAAGAAGTTCAGATTAATAGACTGTACAAGGTAAAGCCGTAAATCTGAACTTTTCAGAAGCATTTTTCAATTTTAGCTGACTATAACAAACAGTTTTGCAAGGCGGAAAAAGAGTCGTATGTGTAAGAAATTACTTTTTTACCAACCTTTTGATTTAGTAAGCGTGACATTTTACCAAGGATATCAAATTCAATCACCTCTTCAGAAATAGCAATACAAGCAAGTGGTTATATAGACAGGTTAAAGATTTAGACAGATCAATGAATATCTAAATGAACACTTGATGTATTTATAATGTAATATATTTGTCTGAATCAGAATCAGGGTTGTTGCTAAGTAGGTTTACAAGTATGAGGAATTTGCTTTGGTGGTTTGGGGTATGACCAGAAATGCAGTAAGAAGAAAAAATATAGATAAATACAGTTAACCCCTTAATCTAATTTACATCAATGTGCAGTATTTGTTATATTACATTTGTGGTGTGCTTTGGTGTGTAGAAAGTAAAGAGTAAATCTGATTTGTACATTCAGGTATTAGAAAATAATTAGATTGAGGAAATCTGTTGGTCAGCTGACAATAAAGCCCAACAGGACAGACCCAGGGTGCTGGCCTGTTGTGATGATGTGGTGTGGTGATAGTAAGCCAGGCCCCAGACCCCAGAGAACAATCAATCAGGCCATTGAAACAACAGATGAACCATGGCGACAAACAAATGGACCACTGTAACAGAAATAACATTTCATTGTGCATGGAACATTTCAACAACTCCCCTGAGATAACAAACATATTCACAAGCACGCACGCATGCACGCACTCAAGCACACACACACACACAAAGAGAGGAACTGACATTGAACCACAGCCAACCAAACCTCCAGACAGTCTAATGAAAATGACCACAACACAGGGACACAGTAGGACAAGTACACTGGATTATAGCCTCAAACATTCAGCAATAACACTGTGTTGATGACTCTCAAATAAAGTCTATAATTATAACCACAGTGTATGAAATTAACCAAAAACATTGGCCTTTTGCATTAAGACACGGAGTGCTCTTTTCCTCAACTTTATTCTGCCCTCCCTGTGAGATTCAATCTTCTTGTTAGATGACATGCAGTGAGGCTCTTTGTTATGGGGTATTTTCCTCCTATCCTGTGATTTCACTTGCTCTTAATCCAATTTCAAATGTCGAGAAGAGAGGAAGGGAGACTGTGCAGCGGCACTAGATGTCTCTTACAGAGGCAGAAGACTTATTGCTCAGAGTCCCTAAATGAGACACTACATGCAAGCACATGTATGTGTGTGGTGCATGTGCTGACAAGCTTGTAGAATAACATGAAAACAAAACAGCTCATATTCATAAAAATGCTCACAAACACAAGAATATAAAAAAAAACCAGCAGGATGTTTCCATGTGCGTGCTGAACCCTGGATCATTATGTGATAATGATATTATCATGCAGATGCATAGGGCCTCTCCCTAGAGATGGAGCATGGCTGTGGTCACTGGCCAACAGATGGGAAACACTGATGTACATGCACGCACACAGTTGGCACACACACTTGGCCTCGAAAATGTAGTGAACACAGACAAACGAACAACAACAAGCAAACAAGAAAGAAAAATGACTCTTGGATGTATTCGAACCTACCCATGACACCACACGTCCATTAAAACAGGGCAGTTTAGCATTGTCGTCAGATATTTCCTCCTTTACCACCCTGTAAAGAGAACAAAGCTTGGTTTCAGTAAACCTTAAGCAACAAAAAAGCACTCTCAGGGCAATAAAACATAGGGCTGCTTTTTGGGCAGGGGAGATGGGCAACACTTCCATCAGCCAGGAGAGACACTGCACACTTACTAAGCCATTGTTATACTGCCTTCACAAAGTGCCTGTAAAGAAGGTCAGCCGTGGTTACTGTGTAATGACAGCAGGTCAATAATACAAATTTATTCCCTACAACCTGTCTGCAGAAATCAAACTGTCTTGCTGGTTTTAGCTGACAGTGTGTCTGCGGTCACTCAATGGTAAAATACAACTACAGATAAGAAACAACATATTTAAGGAACCCAAAAGACGTCAAGAGAAACTCCACATGCTGACCACCGTCAGAACTCAAATGAACTGAATTTAGATTAGACATCAAATACTCAAATACCTCAAAAAAGGTGGTAAAAAAATAAAGATTTTGTGTCAGAAATGTACATCAGACTGAAATGTAAAGATGCCCTGGGTAAACCAATTCAGTTTCATCAAAATTAGAAATCTATAATGGGTTGCCTGATTACAAGAATCAGATGTCTATGCTTAATGGAAGTACTTCACTATTGATCATGACAGGGTTTGCTGTGCTTCTAAGAAAAGTAGGAAAAGTGATGGTCAGGTGAGATGTCCTTTGAAAGTCTTGGTCAACATGGGTTCAAGTCTCTATTCCAGTCTGACAGGTTGCTCAATCTATACCAACACAGGTTAGAGTAAAGGTTTCAATAGACTATTTACAGAGCATCCACTCTTCACAACACGAATAGCTCTGGGTCCTTTCAAAATATTTCTTTCCCACTTGCAAAGGTCCAGAATTGTTGCCCCACCCTAGTTTGACTTTGGCCAAAAACAACTTTGGAAATCTGTCTGAACTGTTTAAAAAATAGTTCATCTCTAGTTCATCTGTATAAGGCACTGTCTGGAGGAACATGCCATGTTCAACCATGTTTTAACACAAAAGGACATGCTCATAAAGCTGCCACGGTGATGAACAGGGCATTCCTGTGTTCAACTCTGCATTCCTCGGGCTAACAGACAACAACAGCAGGGGCCTGCCGGACTCACCGACTCAGGCTGCCGTGTACACTCTGACATTAGCCTGTTAGCACACACCGTCAATACATTAGACGGCTACTGACAGCGGTAACGTCAGTAAGTAGCTATTGTCGATTTTGTCAACTACCTCGGTCCCCACTTTATCTTAAAGTGCCCAAAATGTCACCTAGGACCTTCTCGGGTGCTCTTGAAACTGACAAATACCAAACTTGGTCAGACAAAGTCAAGGCACACAAAACGCATAAGCTAGCCACACAAGCAATGTAAACAAACGGGGTCGAGACGCTAAACAGACCTGCTAACGCTGCGAGCTCGTCGCTAGCAGCTAACAAAGGAACTGCAATGCACGGAGCTAGCTAATGATCGGTAGCCAGGTAACGTTAAAACTGATGACAGGCCAGCTGGACGAGCCAACAACTAAGTTCGTGTTAATCAAGCTGCTCTAACGAAGGGAAAACCCAGGAATGTCGTGCTGACTTCGCGTTAAACACAATAAACCCTGTAACAGTTACCCGAAGTCATCGTCCATAGATTTGAAGAAGAATTTGTAATTTGGTTTCTTCAGGACATTTTTGAAGTCTGCCAGAGTGACTTTGTCCGCCGGCACCGACAGTTTCACCAGATACGGTGTTTCCTGGTCGTCGAGGTGGTAGATAATTTTGGTCTCCCCCATCTCGGACTGCGGCTAAGGCGAGGCAGGCAGGGTGCATCAAGCCGAGGGCCTGGCAGGTTCCCTCTCGGGCCCCGACTCCCCGTGGCGCTAGCGGCGGCAGTGCCGTGGTCCTCCCGGCTCGCCCTGGCCGACCGACGCGCTGCGTAGCTGTGGTTCTCTCTTTTCTACGCCAGCTCGCTAACGTTACGCCTGTCTTTCTGTTGGAAAAGCACCTCGCTCTTCCACAGAGCGCACTAACACCGTCCAAAGAATGAATCACGGTAGTTCCCGGTTGTAATAAACTTCCAACAGACCGCTGGACGCTTGGAAATGACCGAAAAGCAGTTTGAAAACGCAGGAAAGATAAACAATCTCAGCAGGGTCGGTTTTCTCCTCTCGCTAGCTGCCAAGCTCACACTTTGTTGCACACGAAACTGGACAGAATGGTCCAAGCCTGTCTTGGAGGGGCGCCATCCACAGGAGAGGAGGGAAGTGACAGTTTTCCTGGGACATTACTCCTGCTGCAGTCACAGGCTGCAGTGCATGGAGTCACCAGAGGCGGTCAGACAAGAGCATTATGCCCCAGCCCCCATAGCTGCCACCCATATTGTCAATACAGGCATAAATGATACATATTTTAAAAAAAGAAAAAATCTGAAACTGCAAAATTTTTTATCATTTCATTGGTACGAAAAGTTTCATCTGGTTTGGGTTGTTAATTTCATTTAAAGTGAGCATCTAAAACAATAAATGGTGACCAAAGTGGAGATTAGAACTGTAATGACTCTGGAATAATCAAAGAAAATGAGAAGTAAATGAGATGATATATGTAAATTAATCAATTCTCTGTTTCACTGTTAACTGATGATGATAGGTCAGTACAAAGGAGACATGATCTCTTAGGTGTGAGAGATAAGGCTAACTGTATAGAGAATTGCAGCTCTCAAGGTGAGAGTAAATAAAGCATAAACTATGATCCAGTCCCAGGATCCCAAATAATTCTATTGATGGGAATTATTTTATTTTTATAGGCAATCCTAGATGAAGCTGCACCTGGCACCAAAGTTCATTTATCACATTTCAAACCAGAATAAAAGATATGACTGAGATTTCTTGTTTGGGAGTTATGATTAAATGGCAGAGACCCAGGAGTGCTGATTGTGGTTGAAGGGCAGCATGTAGGGGAAAGGATTATGGCCTCTGTTTTATTCTGGTTGGTAGAGAAAAGTTTTTTTGCCATCCAGGATCTTATATCCTCAGTTTAGTTCAGAAAGGATTTCAAACCTTTTGCTCAGGTTGGTATAACTGGGTGTTTTGTATCTGTTGTAGGTGATATTTAAACACACCCATAAAGGGAAATTACACTGTGCCCAATATGGAACCTTGTGGTACTCCATACACGCTGGGTGCAGAGAAAGAGGACACTTGTGAAAAAAATTAACAGGGGCCGACCAGTCTTGTGGGTGGGAGGCAAACCTCTGAAGAGCCTGTCCTGAAGGTCAACATCATCAGGCTGAATGTTTTACAGTTTTATCAACCACAAATTAAATTCACTACTTGAAACAGCATCACAGGTGAAGCAGACAAGAAAAAAAATGTGTCCCCAAAATCTGAATCATCTTAAGCAACACTATAAATCCATAAACCTTGAAGGCCCTTCACAAAATTGTGTTCTCAAAATATGTATTACACCTCTCTCAGGATTGCGTGGGGGTGTACAGACGTTTGATGAATTAATTAACACTCTCAATGCAAATGTGCATATGTACAGCAACCGCAGTTTATTGGACTCAATGAACTCTGATTTGCCATCTAAAAACACCGGCAGCAAAGCAAAGAGTAAATATAACATCTTTCAATGGACAGTTAGTGAAAGATTTTCAAAACAATCAATAAATGGTGTACAAAATGGAGTCAGAAATAGACATCTGTCTACTTTTTTCTTCTGAGAATAAAACATCACTGGTATAATCATCATCATCATAATCATTGACTTATATCCTGTCTCTGCGGTAGATGGACAAAATAATATTTTTACATACAAATACAAAAAAACGGGGGGAGATGGGGTTTGGTCTCTTTCTCTGTTTAAATAAGCTCTGAAGAGTGCTGGGGAGCAGAGTGGTAGCGGGTCTCAATCATCTAGGAAGTCATCGTCGAGGTTAACATCTGTGGTGTCAATGTCATCTAGCTCCATGTTGTCCAGGTCCACATCCAGGTCGTCAAGAGACTGTATAAAAACACACATTAAAGACAGTTATTACTGACTAAAATGTTGCAAGTATTCAGTTTTTTGTCAAATACATTGAGCTATATATCAAAAATCATGATTAAAAAAAAACATGAAGTTACCCATACAATAAATGAACAATCTTCCATATTCATGCTTAATGTACGAGAGAAAGCATTTCAAAAAAATTGAGAAATCTGAGAATAAAAGGTTTAAAGTTCTTTTAATTTGAGTCTTTAATAGAAAAAAAGCAAACACCTACCTTATCTTTTTGTGAAAACTCAGGGATTTCCTCCTCCTTTTCTTCCACTGCTGTAGCAGGAGCAGGTTCAGGCTGTGAAGACATCACAGGTGCAACTACTGCTGCAGCAACAACAGGAGCTGCTGCCACCGAGGTGGACTCCTCAGCATCCTCTGTCTGTGGGACACAATCAAAAATTGAGAATTTTCAACAATGTCCATAAGATATAACTGGCTACATATTATATGTAAGTCAGGATACTGTTAGTTAAAGGTCAGAGGAAAATCTTGGACACACCTTTGAAACAGGAGGAATGAAGGTTCCTTTGGGCTCGTATCCTTGAGCCTCCTCAAGAATATTCCTGTCTTCATTTGGCTGTAAAACAATTCACTTCATTAAAATACAGGAGAGAATATTGTTTGCACACAGTGTTTTATGTGTCACATTTGAAGTCATAAAACTCACAGTGACAAGAGGATAATCTTTAGCAGGCCTGGAGTTGCCCAAGCAGGACTCTCTCAGATAGTACTCAGCTGCAAAAGCTTCTTTCAACCCAGGGAACAGATTCTCATACTCTGTGGGGTCTGCTAGAGATTCAGCTGCCTGCAATGGAGATTTAATACATTGTGTTATGGTCAAGAACAATCTGCATCCAACGTTGTGCCAATTGTTTTTCTTAATCATATCTTTAATAAACACAATCATTTGTTCGCATTACTAGTAGTAGAATTAGATATTAGTGGACTAGAACTGACCTTCTGGTTGACCTTAGCCAGATTCTCCCTCCATAGTTTGACCACTCGGGACACCTGACTGGGCAGGTAGGTGCGAGCCAGGAAGGCAGCTTCAGGTAGTCGATTGGTCCTGATCAGAAGCTCCAGACACTGATCCAGGCTTTGGAGAGAAGACAATGTGAGAAACATTTAATAGCCATCATATTAATTGTTTTAATCAGGTCCTTTTCTTAATTGGTCCTCCTGCGTCACCAAGTCTCACACGTTTTAATACTCACTTCCCCTGCAGGAAGTAGGTCATGAAGGCCACATTGTTCTTTCCGTCCCTCTCTGCCCCTTCAGCCAGCTTGCCCACCATAGTGGCGTTGCCAGAGGCTGTGGCAAGTAGGAGCAGGCCACCATAATCCTGTGCATGGTGCAGGCACTCCTGAGCCAGGCCAAACTGGCACTTGCTGATGGCCAGCTCTGCAAGCTGCTTCCACTTCTGTTCCGACTGCAGGAGAAGGGACAATTATTAGAAATGTACAGAGAACCTCACCAGTGATGGCATGAGATGAAAACAATGAACAGACTGATGGTCTGAGGATGCACTAATATGCTCTTACTTCTGCCTCCACAGCCAGCTGATAGGCGGTCTTCAACTCTCCCAGCTGTAAGGCCAACTCAAACCTGTGCTCTGGATCAGTGGACACAGCCAGTGCCTGCTGCTTGAATCCCTGAAATGACAAAGAATATTTTCACATTTGAAATGATGACTGAATAATGATGCATCAGACTGGAGTTACAAGGAAAAGAAAAGCAATCTCTAATGTTGGCTAACCTGTTTCTCCAGGAAATGTGCCACCCTGGTGCGCTGCTCTTTAGGAATAGTGGGTAGCACTTTGTCAGCCATGCCAAAGTCCCTCCTCATTACAGCAGTCTGGTACTCCAGGACAGAGACCAGCAGGGAGTAACTGACAATGTTGAGCTCCTTGTCTCCCAGGTACAGACGGTCATCTTTGGGTATGTAACCCAACAGGTACATGGTCCTGCAGGGAGAGAAGGTGGCAGGTGTTAAAGATGCTGACAACCTTTGAAGTTGAGTCCTTGGATCAAACTGTCTGTGTTTAAGCTTAAACTCAAGCAAAAACATTCTGTATTCTTACCTATCCAGATGAGCAATTGTGACAATCTCTCCTCCCACATAGTAGTTTAGTCTGTTCACAGAGCTGGTGTAGATGAAGCAGTCTCCTACCCAGAGCCCAGTCTTCACAATCTCTTGGATCTCTCCTTGGACCTGCAACAAAACAACAAGGACAGGAAGGTTGTAAAGGTTATGCACTGAAAACAAAGTAAAGACACACTCCCTCTTTCCTGAATATATAGCACTAAGTCACAGTTACACTTCATCAAGTATTTGTTGCTTGGGGAGAAATGAAAAAGCACGGCATGTGTTTAGAGCCACATCTGCATGCCCACCTCGAAGGCATCTTCAATGCCATCCTCTGTCACTCCTTCATTGTTCTCTTGGGAGGCTGCTACTTTATCTGCGAGATAACGCAGAATGAAGAAGGATTCTTCTGTCGCAATGCAAACCAGCTCACCAGAGTCTGACCAGAAGATCTGTGTGTATGATGAACGAGAAGAAAGGTGGGTGGTGGGGATGAGAATTAGACAAGTAAGTAAAAAGCCAGCAAAATCTTAATATGTGCAGAATAGAAAAGATCTAGGAATGGAAAGGAAATCTGTCTCTTACGTGTTTGGGCTGGATCTCAATGCGGCGGATCAGCTCTGTGTTCTCCCAGTCATAAAATGCCAGGCCATTTACTGACCTCACCCCAAGCAAGAAGCCTCCATAAATCCCTGCAGTAAAATCAGAAGCATATATCAGGTTAGAAAAAACTGAAAACAAAGCCCTTCAAAAACAGAATCCCACCATACATCAGTGTTCGCATTACCTTCAGCTCCAAAGTCAGGCTTAAACGACTTCTTTTCTTTGAAATTTTTGAAGATTTTCACGATGCTGTTGCTTTCTCTGATGGCATATCTGCAATTTTTTTTAAAAAGTGTCACCATTAGCTGTCAGTTCACTTGTAAAGAGATAAAGAGTAAGGAAGTATCTATATCTCTCTTCCTACATCAAAATCTCTTCTGTCAGTTTACTTACTCAGAGGAGTCATGTGCCCAGACAAACTCCTGCGCTGAGCCAAAGCTCTTGTTTCTCAAAGCCATAGCAGTGTAGATGATGTACTCTCCATCCACACACCACGACAAACCTGGTGCACACAAAACATTCATGAGAGATATCACAGTGTATATATCACCATGATTGAACACAAGTCTTGTGATGACTGCATTATAGTGCTTGTGTCTACTTGTCTGTGAGTAAGTGTATGTGTACCTTCCATTTGGGTTGTGCTGGATGGTTTGTGGGTAAATCTCACAGCTACCCATGTCCTTGACAGCCAGTGGCAGCCTTTCTCCGTCCTTGATTTCAGCATCACCCATGGCCTTCAGGTTGGCTTGCTGAATTTCACTGTGTTTGGCCCAGATGATTTTGCCATTTGTGTCCATAGACATGGCCGGCTCCTCACGACCCACCTACACAGCAGAGGGAGGGAAAAACACAAAAGATTGAGAGAGAAAGAAAAGATGTTTTAGTTTGTGTGCATGATTATTTTAAGGAGTGTAGGTGATCTTCAATCTTGACTTGACACGTTTCATGGTCAGTTATTTACAATCAGAAGTTTTCAAAAGAATGACTCTTTCACTCACCTTGATGATGATGCTGCCTTCGTCATAGCCCAGTGCCACATTGTTGGAGCCCCTGAGGCCACACACACCACACTCTCTCCATGCCGTAGTTCAGTGTACTCTCTAGACGGTAAGTGCTTGAGTGCCAGATACGAACCGTACCTATGCAGTGACAGAAAAAGCAAACATTACTGAGGGTGTGTGAGAGATGATGTTGGTGTGCAGAGCGGGAACAAGTGGGGTGCCCCCTCACCATCCTCTGATCCAGTGATGATGATGGGCAGTTCTGGATGGAAGCTGACACAGGAGACGTTCTGGGCATGGCCTTCAAGAGTCTGAACACAGGTCTTGTTCTACAAGAGAGGAAAACAACTGAAACATTCCTAAAGCTACAGAGCTGAAGGATTCTCAGAGAAACTATAGTAAACCAGTGAGGAAAACATTCATATTCAGCAGGTTATTTTGACATTTCCTTGAAGGAAGTGTATAAAAATGACCAGTTTAATAACATTTTCTAACCTGATAGTCCCAGATCTTGACTTGGCGGTCATCAGCCCCTGAGATGAGGTAGGGCTTGTCTCCTCCACTGTAGTAGTCAATACAGTTGACTCCTTTCTCATGGCCCTCCAAAGTGAAATTGGGAGATGAAGAGCCTAGCTGCCAAACCTGAAATAGTCCATGGGATATGTTATATATATGTGTAAGTTAAAAATTGCTTAATACTGTAATTCTTGAATGCATTTATATAAGTAGAAGGCCAGGAGTTGAGTGAGAGTCCTCAGTACTGTAAGAATTTCCTACCTTAATTGTCCTGTCCAGGGAGGCACTGGCAAACTGATTGTTATCTTTGGGGTTAATAACAATCTGCATGACGTAGTGAGTGTGACCCTCAAAGACCTGGCTGCATGACCACTTCTTCTCCCAGTCCCACAGCTTGATCAACATATCATCTGAACAGTCACAGAAAGCCATGCATTAGTAAATAACTATATAGACATTTGACACCATATGTATGAAATAACACTGGAGGAAGCCAAGTGCACCACCAATTATGAAATCATAAATTGTCTATCGTACCACTGCTGGTTAGGATGTAGGGCTGGGTCGGGTGTACAGCAATACACCGGATGTAGTCAGAGTGGGCCTCAAACATGTGGACCCTCTCCAAGGTGTTGTAGTTGAACACACGGATTTGCATGTCATCCTGTGCAGGCGGCAAAAAAGGAAGAATAAATATTTCAGATTTAAATGCATTAGATAAATAAACATAAAAATACACAAATGATCCAAACACATTATTATAAGATATTCTGTTGAAGATTATATTGCACACACACAACTGCCAACACAACACTTGCACCACACCAAATCAAACAAATTCAAAGTCATGCTCTCTTTAAAGCACTAGCTTGCTAGAAACTGGTGCGGTAAGTGACTACCATCAGTGTCTTGTTCATACAAATGAATGTCCATAACTCACCGCTCCTGTGATGACCCAGTTTTTCCTTGCCACAAACTTAGAAGCTCTGACAGGAAGGTCACACACTTCAAAGGTCTTGACAAGAGTCTGGAAAGCAAAGAACATTAAAGATGGGGTTGAGTTCTGCAAGCCTCATCACTGCCTTTCTGTTTGTGAGCTCCACCTTTGATTTTGCATTCACCCAAACATCTGTAGCCATCACTTTTCAACTTTACTTCATATAAACAGCTCATTGAATGGCATCATACCTGTGTTTCGTGATTCCACACGCAGACGCTGCCGTTGTACAGACTAGCCAGCATCCATGGCTCAGTTGGGTGAAGGTCCACACTCTTCACACGGTCCGACCTGGCTGTCAGCCTCCGCTTAATGTCCAGCCTCAGAGGCTACAAAGACAGAAGACATCAGTGTCTTCTTTTCCACTATTCAAATTGTCATTATGAGTAGCTAACGATTTGGTCATGAATAACCTCTACAGCATCCACGTAATGATCTAGAATAGCAGATTGCCATTACAGCCACCAGTAACCGCTAGCATTTTAGTGTTTCTAAACACCCT
Source organism: Caranx ignobilis (assembly GCA_021432705.1). Classification (NCBI taxonomy): domain Eukaryota; kingdom Metazoa; phylum Chordata; class Actinopteri; order Carangiformes; family Carangidae; genus Caranx; species Caranx ignobilis. The sequence goes on from MU269980.1 coordinate 39,297,964, forward strand.
TTAGCTTTACATCCTACTATTCATTCAACAACTTTGACAAAACAAATGTCGAGACATACAGAGCTTGCAGCAGAAAATGTTAGAAAGGATAATATTCCTTAGCTACAAGCTAGTTAGCCGCTAAGCTATTTTCGAGAAGACATTATCATTTGACACTGTTTCGCAGTCGTTTTAAGAATGAACAGGGGGGTCCGGGTCAAATATAAGGAAACAAAACATATTAGGGAAGCATTCTGAATGTCTCTTACCATGTTTTATCCCTGTGATGTCGCAATTAGATGAGATAAATGTGTTGCAGTCGGGCTCCAAATGTTGCGATTTCAGTGGACAGGGTACTTGATACTGACGTGGAACTTCCTGAAAACAAATCTCGCGTGAGTTGCGCTGTGGAAGTGGTGACGTGACATGGGCGATCAGCTCACAGTGCTTTCTGTCGTAGTCATACAGAGACTGTAAGCAAAGAAAACCTGCTAAACTTGTTCAACTCAATAATTACTTACACATTGACTGTAACATACAGTCAAATACAATACAGTACTGTACTGTGTACTGTAGCCGAGCGGCTACAGTACACAGTTAACACATGTCTCTGTCATAAGCATACTTGAGTGCTACTCACATGACTCCTCATTCGTCAAACAACATTTTAACTGTAACACAACCAGCATACATGAAATGTGTCCAACACATTTTGGGTAATCGAGGTCAACATATGTAGCCAAATAGGCAATGCCTGTGGCAAGTATTTGTACTCGATGATGCTGTGGACAGCTCAGGATCGTCTAGGAGTCAATACACGACTGTGACATTATCTATGGCCTCATCTTTCGTTGTCTCCTGCAAAGAAACAAACAATCAGCAAAACAATTTGTAGTCAGGAAGTATTTGGATAGTTAGACACTACGATCATTATAAACTATACACTAAGATCTGTGATGGAGAGACACTTTGAAAAAAATGAACAATAGAATAACAATCAATAGCTACAATAACACCCTCTAAATTTGAAATAAAGTGAAAGATAACACAGTAAAGGAAGGCCTACATTAATGAATACAGGCAGAAATGTGAGGGACATATATCTTTGATGTCGGTATTACAAGTGAATATACTGTATTTTGTGCAAGTACTTACAAAACACGTCTTATAGAACTTGTTTGGGTTATCACCAAAGACGATGGGAAGGCCTTTGAGGACCACAGAGCGTCTTGCAGTTACATCCGATGACTTATAAGACAGAGACAGAAAACATCAATTAGAATAAAAAATTACAAGGTCCAAGTCAGACAAAGAATGAAAATGTTGGTCTGTAAGTGTATGTAGATGAGAGTAAGAACTCAAAACATGAAGCAATTAATTTCTTACCAAGTTGGCCATTAACTCTTGAATCTTCTGTCCAGCAGCTCCCTTTTTTGACTGCAGGAGTTCAATGATCCGTGGAGTGTGCTTGTCAAGAGACTCAAAGAAACTGCTTTCAAGATGTTTGGTGACAATTCTGCTAAACTCTGCAAAAACCTAAGAAAAAAAAAGTAGGGCGATGGGGTTGTGGGGGGGCAGTGAGAATACCAGTTAAGTATGGTAAAATCACACACCATACTATTTCATATAATACTGAATGACATCAACAAATTCTCACTGTAAGAGCAAGAGTTCTTTACTTGAAAAGAACATGTTAAAGCATAAACATTTACAAAGACTTATATCATTGTGAATCTGCAGTGAATTTATTCTTTCTCAAATTCAATTTTTATTTTGTTTATCTTATCAAACCTGCTTTCAAATATTCAGAGAAAAAACCCCCAGTGACCAATCATGAAAATAACTTAGTCCACTGTAAAAAAGCTACAGTGTACCATTCTTCTTCCTGTTTTGGATCACTGGTCTGTAGTAGTTGTAATGAGTTGTGTTTTGTTTTTGTCATGTAGTGCAGATGTTGTGGTTTTCACGATTCTGTCGTAGTGAGTTCTGCATCAGTTTGCCATGAGCAAGCCATTGTGTTGTTTTTTCTTCATTTCTTCCACGAGAACCAGTCTGGCACTTTCAAGGCCTTCTTCATTCTGTCTGTCGGGTAAATTGGGGAGATAGTTTGCTTCCCCCTCTTCGGCCGTTTGATGTTTTTTCTTGATGATTCACCTTCTGGGTTGTTTTGCTTCTTTTGCCCCCATTAACTATGACATCCTCACATCCAGCCCTTCTGAGCTTCGTTCGATAATTCCCCATTTTAAATTTAAGGCTGTTTTTCCAGCCATAGTATCCTGGCTGAGGACCAGGCTCAGCAAGGCTTGGATGCTTGCTGATAAGAGACTGGGACACACTGGTGTAATCATCACCATCAGGGTACGCTTTAAAACTGTACATGGCCTCTGCTAGTTTTTCCAATATATCATGCTTCATATCACGTGACAGCGACATACGTGTTCCATCTTTCATAAAGGCAAGATCAGCTTGTCTCAACCTGTATTCAACATCCACCGAAAAATTTGGAATATCAAAAAACTCCGGCCATTGTCTTCTTAATGGAGTTTCAGTGGGAGGCAGTATATCCGTATCTGTTGAGCTGCAGTCAGCATCTGATGACGTGCCAGGCGATGTCACAGCTGATAACTCTAGAGTCACCAAGGGAATGATTTTTAGTGTCGCTTTTTCAGGCAAATCAGTGATGTGTGTCAAATTACAGAGAGCATTATCAAAGTCTTTGTCTTCATACTGCAATATAAAATCATACTGCAGGGAGAGTTTCTCCTTCATATGTGCTTTTAACTCCTCAATAGAATTTGGCCTCTCATTTAGAACCAGTTTCCTGATATTGTCTTTATTGATGACCACTCTCATCAGAAGTTGCTGTTTTTCCATCATGACTTCTCAACCTGAAAAGGAAGAATATTTGTATTAGATTTCAAGACTTCAGTATTTACATTACTCAGCACAGTATGTATCATTTCAGGGTAATGAACTGTCTGCCTCTAATCCTGTAAAGGGATAGAGGAAAAACATCGTTCAGTTCTGACAACTGTGTGACAGAGAAGGTGGACAAGTGACTGAGCTCATATGCTCTTAGATGCTCATCATACCATGAGGCCAGAAGTTTGCAGACAAATACAATGTCATTATTGATCACTACAATCTTTGATATTTGTCTGAAAATTTAAAGTTAGGAGCCATTGTGCTCCTAGTAAAATAAGTTAGTCTGGAGCCCTGGTAGTTCATCTGTTTTGGAAGTGTGGCCCATAGGTACCCGTGCACTGTGACAAGCAAGGATTATCCTGGATCATCACTCGATTTAAACACCTTCTCTAAATGTAATTTTCGTTTTTAAAGATTAACTATTGTGTTTACGTTGTTATCTTGTTATCAAGGGTCCTACTTTGACCTCTGTAGGTTTTTTTTTTTTTTTTTTTTTAACTGAGCTACAATTGCTATTACTATGGAATATTTGAATATGAAATAAAGAAATACAAATATGTAGATAGACTAATGTCTTCTTTGTAGCTGTCTTAGTCAAAATATACCTCTTAAACTCTCCAGTTTTCATTAACAGGCCTTTTTTGGCATAGTCGCTGACTTGAAAGAAGAATTTCACACTGGTTTAATAGTGGTATTATACTCATGAGTCAGTTGTTTAATGAAGGATGTCCAGACAGGACAGGACAGACAGACATATTCTGTTTATTTCAGATGTCAGTCCTGAATGGAAGGAGATCAGAATTTGGAGGCAGCAAGGTAAGAGGAAAAAGCTTCTCAACAAAAGTTGGAGCTAAAACTAAACAAGGAGAAGGGAGGCGAAGGCAGTGAAAACAAAATGTATTGTACAAATTCAAAAGCAGTTACTGTATTCTTTAACAGTATTGTGACTTGAAAATAAAGTTATATATTATCTCCCATAATGAGGGGTTATAAAGTGTACAGCAGCACAGAAAAGAATGAGTGGCACAGATAATAACAGTTATGTACATGCTCCAGTTTAATAAGATCCTTTGATCTAGGTAATAGATACACTAATACACTACTTACTGGGGTTGGGCTAAAGTCAAAGTAAAAAATAAAAAGAAAATGTCCAAGAGTGTACCATTGTATGTATCGTATGTACCATGTATTGTCAGCACAAAATAATCATCATTTTATCATATATCCTGCATTAATGACACTGATACATCAGTTAAGTACGTTTAAAGTACTTTGTGGAAAGCACTTCTAAATAGAAAGGATAATATAGTTGTTAGAATAATATTCATACAGAATAAAGGTGGTGGTGAAACATGCAAAACACTAGTATTGTGTATTATTCAGCACAATATAATGCAATCAAAACAAATGCCACAGAAATTCAAATAATTGCTTTTGCTACTTTGCTAACAACTCCAGGGACAAAGAGGAGAAAAAGACAGGATCAGACCTCAAGTGCCATTATTCAAAGGATTATTCAGTGTGCAGAATCTGCAAATGTGAAATGCATGCAGAGCATGTTAATCTTGTTCAGACTGCCAGCTCTGATAAACATAAATGAAATGCAGCACCATTCTCATCAGTGACACTCTCAGACATTGGATTTATGGTCTCAAAGCAATAGGAGACAAGACAGAGAAGAGGGCTGAAGGTACCAACCAACATAGCCTGTCACAATCCATTATATCTGGTAACTACCTCTGCAATTTAATTGGATCTACTTGTGATAAAGATATCAAAATGCACTGGACCATAGTGGGCACAGTGCAATCAACCATGCAACGGCTCCAAGCATGTTCAAAGAATCCTGGAGGGGTATTGAATATCACCAATTCTGCAACTATGTATGCATCTTTGGCTGCTGAAGTGTGTACACCATTCCTTAGATCTGTGTGAAAGCAAGAGTTTCAAGACATGTCTGTGCAGTAGTTTTCAAGTCTTTCATTCTCACAGCTGGTCTTAACACAGAGCTCTTTACCACTGTGGTTAGGGTTAGGCAAAGATGCAAAGCATCACAAGTCCCATATACAGTGGTTTTCCATCCATCACTGTTTGCACATACTCAGTCAGTGGGGATGAAGGAAAGCTTCACTGACAGCTAATAAAAGACCAGCAATGTTATGATGCCAAAATGTCTGAGGTATAGTGATCTTGTCAACAAATTGTACATGATGTTTTTAATCGAGAATTCAACAAACTGTTCCACCAGACCATAGTATCTTGTTACCTGTGGGTGCCATAAATTATAGGGCCACCTTTATAATGGCTCGAGGGGAGAATCTGGCAGAGAGAACATAATCAGCAAACAGACATCAGATATGCAAATCAATGACTGTGATTAGTCTGACTATCATTCTTTCACAAGTAAATGTATCCCCCTTCTCAGTGTGGAAGCTCTACTCCACTGATCTTGTAGCTCTTGCAACACAGTAGGAGGCTGTTATGTACCACATATGCACAAACAAGAATTAAGCAGAGGAGTTTGGGGTTTCACTGCTCCATTACAAAGAGCAGCGGAGACCAGACCTTCAAAGGAGTTGCTCCTTTGCTCTGTCTTTGATTACGATGCCTTTGAGCAACGCAGACATAAAACAAGCACTCTCCCACATGAATCTGCTCAAGTCACAACTCAGGAACAGACTAGGAGAAGATGCTCAGCAGCATACTCCACATAAAATATGGACTGAGAAAACATGACATACTGTGCTGCAAGGACTATGACTGAAACCAGGGGATGCTGCAACATTACAACTGCTGAGTGGAGTGGAGCATCAGAGAGACAGATGCAGAGGAAGGCAGTGAAAATGGATTTTAATTAAGATAAGTGCTGTTGCTGTGTCTTCTTTATTAGTGCCAGCCTCTGAAGAGGGAAAGAGTTCTGTCAGTAACAAACAGCAGGACAACAAGGCTAAATGTTATTAGCTAAAATGTCAGATGAATACAAGAGTTAAGTTTAGGCGTCAATATTAATGGTTTAATAAGGGAAATGAGTGTAAGTGAGTCCTCTAAAGTTATGGTAACATATTCTCTCTCTCTCTCTCTCTCTCTCTCTCTCTCTCTCTCTCTCTCTCTCTCTCTGTGTGTGTTTCATGAGTGAAGGGTGAGTGAGTGTGTCTCTGAGGAAAAAAACAACCATAACATGACAAGGATTAAGACAAGATCAAGCCAGGGGATGCTCCAGTGACCTTCCAGCCTTGTGCATCGTGAGTGATGAAGACAGTGACGATGGATTTGAATGAAGGTTTACCTGCTCTTTGTTACAGTGCTTTTATTGTGGATTTAACAAACAGGAACAGAACTAGGATAACTCACCACGAGAAAAGGACAAGGGACAAGTTTTTCCCCCACACAGTAATTGAGATGTCTGTGCAAAGGCCCATGTGTGTGTGTGTGTGTGTGTGTGTGTGTGTGTGTGTGTGTGTGTGTGTTTTCAGTGTTTGATAGTTTAAATGGCCAACAGTTCACAATGTGATATTACTACTTTTACTTCATCCTACAGGTTTGAATTCTAACTCCTCTTGTTTTCCTGAATGTCACTTTAACACTCCAAGAGTTCAGGTCATAAGAACCTTCACAGTGTTACACACTGTTCAGCTTCTATTATGGCTGTGTCTACATAGAGCCAGTGCTATCATACACAGTCTTATAGATAAAGGGGCACAAGGAAAACAGAGACTTTGTCAAGGTTGAGTGAAGTAGGGGAAAGGATAAACACCCATGTAATATTAATTAGGTGAGAACATGTGATAACACAGGCTTTAGTGATCAGTAGAATCTACATGTAAATCTTTCAGATGAAATCTGCCCTGAGGTACATTTATAATAATAACAGGTCTGTCCCTACTCATACATAACACACAGTGTTGTTGGAAAAGCACCTTTATTTATTGAAAACTAAAACAAATACTTGCTTTTTATTCTTTTCTCTTGAACACTTGAAGACAAACTACATCTTCACACGTCAGCTCCTGTCAGAGGAGAGGAGAGGAAAATGAATTGTTAATATATTGTAGCGCAGTTGGTTAAAACAAGAAAAAGAAAAAAAAAGGAGGGCATTATTGCAACAGACGGAACATTAACATTCTTGTGTACAATACTTTCCACCTGCTTCCCATCCAATTTATTTTTAACAATAATTTAATTAGCCCATGATCTTTTACAAAAGTCTAATTACAGTCAACACACCAAGTAGAGTTTGTCCCCTTCGATCCAGTGTTTCCAGCCCCGGTTGGCCTTCTCTCCCTTCTGGGTGCACACCAGCTTGTCCCCCTCCCAGGTCACCAGGCACTAGACAACACACAGTGTGTTCAGCAAACAATAAACATACTTCTTCTCCTAGAATTCCACTCATTTATCAATGAATGACTACAACTGCATGCTTCTCTTGTGTGGCCAACGCTATCATTAAAAAAATATATACTAATGTGTCAATGTGGAGTGTCTCTAGGAAACAGTATTGAACAACCAGAAGATCACATGATCATGGATTTTGAGGGATGTAAAAATGTGCTTTTATTTTCCACGATCACAATATAATGAATCTGTTTCACCCTTACAGCGTCTCCCATTTTCTTGATAATGAAGGATGGGTATATTAAAATGCCTGTGCACATCTGTGCACTACTGGCAGGTCCATTTGTGCGGCATGTGCATCAAGTCATTTCATATCATTCAGCTTTAGATGTAAACAATTTCCATTATTTGGCATTTTATATAGCTGCTTAACATCACCGGTCAGTTTTGTGTCACCACCGACACATTAGTATTGATGCTTTTAGCACTGATGACACACATGCACTACATAGAAATCATTTCCTGGACACACTTATCTATATTGCCTCATCAGATACACTATCTTTGACTCTGGACATTTCAAGGACTCCATTCATGAGATCAACCCACCTTTATATTTCGGTTGTCTAGTCCCTTGGTGTACTCGTCGAACTCCACCCCTACAGTGAAGCCCAGCTCATAATTCCTGAAGGTGCTCAGTGTTTTGAAGTTAAACTTGTCTCCATCTTGGACAACCACTTTGGTCTGAGACAGGGAGATGGCAATTTTCCTTGTAGCAAAATCAATATCTGGACCCAGAATATAGAAACTTGGTTATGCAGGTAATCCAGAGTTGTCACATCATTTAATATGTCACTTGATATGTACTTTATGTACTTGATTAGAAAGAAATAATGTAGTTGACTAAGCACGATTCTTCTATGTGAACAATATGAGTATTTATAGCTGTACTCAACAAGAACCTGTAGTGGAAAAACAGTTTGTCATAAACTCCAAGGTCGACCATTGCACGAGGGCAGAAAGTTCTGCCTCAACAGAAGGAATAAGCGAGCATGAAACTACATGATTTTGCCAACCTACAACACTACCACTGTGACCACATAACTTAGACATCACAGACCAAAAATAAACCCTTAATATAAAAAAGTTTCTTACTTAACACTTTCAAATATTCCTCAAATTTGTCATTGGTTTCCAGTATCCATTTCCCACTGAAGTCTGCAGGCATGGTGGCAGCTGGTGACACTGGTGTGAGTAGACTTTAGACAGTGTGAGTAGGGGGAAGGTGCAGGGTCTCCCTCTTGCTTTTATGCAAGTCAGAGGCATGAGGGCAGAGAACTATTGATAAGTGAGTTTATAGCTCAAAGGGGATTGGCAGGGGCAGTTGTTTTGGAGGGGGAGGGGGAGGACCCACCCTTTTCTCTCTCTCTATACACTGTCTTTGGGGGGGAGGTTACTTCAGGCATATGTGGGCCTCTCTCTCTCTTGTACCTTCACCCACTACCCATGCAACTACCCATGCAGTTACTGCTGAGGTGGTTGGTGTACAGTGTGCACACAGAAGAACCTATTTTGTAACATCTGCCAACACTGAGTCTTTATTTGAACTCTTTTTCTGGGATATTTGAACTTTGAGCACAAAGGTTACTAAAGTTCAGTCTCATAACAAAAAAAAAAAACAGCATTTTTAAATGGAAATAAAATGTACAGTAAGTTTATACATATACAGTATGTATAGTTAAATTACATATGTAAATAAATACTCATTGTAATTCATTTTAGTTCAGTTTTTCACCTTAAAGTTAAAAACAGTGTGAATTTGTTTGAATTACACCTGGAGTAGGTTCAGGTTCATTCATATCAAATCCAATTACGCCACCCACTCAGCTATCCTAATTAAACTTGCATTATCAGTCCACTGTTCCCACTCTGGATTATAATGGCACCCACTTGCATTAAGGATTCAGAGGAAACTGTGAACAAATGTAGCTGCTCCGAGCCTTTCAAGTCTTCAGTGATAGATATGGACGAATAAATAAATACTTATAGAAGTCTAGAACTTGTTATCAGTCTTTTCGTCAACACCGGTAAACACGGGTCAAATTTCAACTGAACACAAGGTGTCTCATACTTTATCCAAAAAGTCTAGTGTCACTTTAATTGAGCTGAGCAGAAGCTAAAAATTTGGGGCTGTTTATCTGTTGATCAAAATGAGAGCTCAGTAACGGCCCTTGAGCCAGACAGAAATGTTTTATTGAGTAAAAAAATGTAAATGTAGCTTTTACTCTTGCATCAGACTCTGTTTGGACCCCTCCCTGCCAGCATAATTTTTTCAACCAGCCAAAGGAAGAGCAGGGAGAGATCAATAACAACCCCCTGGGGAACCATAAATAAACAGAGGCTGCAGGTAGAAGCTGGGGTGGTGGCGGGGTGTGAATGCACAAGAGGCAGCAGGAGGCAGAACAGCAGGGTGAACAGCAGCAGTGGCAGCAGAAGCAAAGAATGAGCAAGCGAGTTGGGCAGCTTATGTACACTGCAATGGCAATGCACAAAGTGAGCTGACAGATGAACTGATTCAGAGCACAGCGTGGCTCAATGTGTATGGCTGAAGCTCCGCAGGCTTCACTTCTTCACTTTTGAAATTCTTAAGTAAAGGCCCTTAGATTCCTCATGCATGTCTTGAAAGACATTTTCAGATGAAAGGAGCTTCTCAGGCTAAACTTCAATAAAATAAGACGGGTTCATTTCAGTGTTTGGTTGTATAACAGGAGGCAGACCTGCCAATCAAAACAATTTGTTTTTCCACCAGATTTGAGAAAGTAAAGATCCAAAAAGGATTAATTACACAGAAAAACACAACTGACATCGTTGAGCACTGCTTCATTTATTGATTGATGATTCCTTTTACTATCAATTGCTCAGTCCCAAGTGATTTGGGAGGGATATATATATATATATATATACACATGCACACATTATATTGATATCCATTGTGGAGTCACTAAGCATCAGTAGCCAAGAAGCTCACAGTCCCCAACCAAACTCAGATCACCGATTTTCAGTCATAAAAATCATTCCAAGAACCAAAAAGGAACTCACAACCTTTTTTTTCCCAGGTGTTATATTGATATTATCTTCACTGGGATCTTAACTTTTCCATTGATCAGTTCAGTGTGTTGAGTTATCAGTCTGGCTCACCCATCTGATCAGCTACACCTAGCAGTATGCATGCATCCAACACATCTAAACACTTTAATCAAAGGAGCGCCCACCCTGAGATAGATATGCCGGATTGCATTTTGTGATGTTACACAATGCACACACTAACCTGCCCTGTACTGTACTGTCTATGGATTGGCTTTGACAGAGTAAGGCAACAGCTTTGATGAAATATGAGTGACCTCTAACAGTAATTCAAAATTCAACAAAGTAATGCATATGACATTGGCAGATGTATATATGGAGAGATGGAGAGATGTAGAAATGGCACAAAGGGGAAACAGATTGTGTGGTACGCCAGAGGCAGGGGATGGATCAGGTGTGTCTCTGTGAGCCAATGCCAACCAGGGGCACTGCCTCGCCCGGTCAGAGCCATCTTAGGTCTTCTTGAAGACCTGCTTGGAAACAGCTCCTGCAGCTCTCAGCTCCTGTAAAGAACAAAAGAAAATGTAAAGCTTTTGATAGTGATTTTAAAAGATTCAGAATGACTTATATACCATATATATATATAAAAGTCATATATAAAAGTCTTCTTGTAGGTTTAGAACATGGTTTCTTGCTGCTTATGAGCCCCTGCAAACAAATGTGACTTATATAAATAGTCAGCCCTGGCATGGTACATAATGAGAGTTGCTCAGCATGATATAATTAATTGTGTGTGTTGACAGTACCGAGGGGAATCACTTAAATTATTGGCCAATCAAGACCTTATCATCTATCTCTATGGGACACCCAAATGTTTTGAAAGAGGTTGACATAGCAACAGTAACTAAGAGCTTGGATGAGGATGAGTTAATTATCAGTAGGATGCATAACAAACATTGGGGTTTTTTTTTTTTTTTTTTAAATTATCACAATAGCTTCCCACATTAGCCACTGCCCGTGCAAACCATGTATCTCCAAAATATACGTGACCTCATCATGAGCAATGAAAATGCAGAGCTCAGCTTCCAGACTGTATATATTTCTAGTGTGGATTACAATGAAAAGAAGCAGGGGAATTTTCTAGAAACCACAAAGGAACATTTGATCCTTTGATGAAGAAAAACATCCCAGGACACTGACAGTTTCCACCACCAGAGGCCACTGTTGCTCCATATTCAACCACCCCTCCAGCTCCTGGGAACTTTTCACTAATAACTAATTTCATGGCGGCTGATTGAAAACATCTGTTGGCACCACTTAAACTAAATAATTTGGCTGATTATTTTTTGCTTAGCTTTGATAGCAGTAATCATACAGAGGGAAATCTGATAATGCTGAACTAATGAAAGTGGTAATGTGCAAGTCATGACTTTAAAGTCTTTTCAGATGCTAATGCTTTCATTACAGGCCACACTGGGGCCACAGTATAAATTTCACAGAGCAGTCGTTTGAAAGAAAAAAAAAAAAAAACTTCTGAAGTCCTTCTAACAGAAATTAGATTCGCAAAGTCGAGATAGTAACACAGCAGCGGCAGATGATGGTCGTGATGTGTCTTCTCGACCACCAGAGATCTCAAGTCATGAAGAAATGAGACAAATGAGTTGCAGAAACTGGACAGTTTTGCATTTCAGTTTCAGTCTATGCATTACTTTGCATCAATCTTCTTTTTAACCAGGCCGAAGAAATGAGACTCAGGATTTATGAATCTGTATTATGTTCCCTCGAAACAGTGTCCTCAGATGCTGTTTCTTATGTGGAAACATGATTCATTTGACAGTAAATGAATTATAGCCACATTCTTGTAACATTGACAAACTACATTTTCAGTGTGTATGCACCTCACACAGTGAAATGTTATTACTGCTGCAGCTGGTGGGCTAATTCATACCAGAGTCAGATATAAAAATATATGCACAGCACATACAGTGCTGAGAGGCATTCTGGATTTGGATTGAAGTGTCCAAACTGCACATATTAATATTCATGGGAGGAACTGATGTTTTCTTACCAAATGAAGCTCATCTCCTTCCACCCAGTGGGTCCAGCCTCTTCCTTCAATCTCCCCCTTCTGCACACACACCAGCTTGTCTCCGTCCCAGGTGATGGTGGTCTGTGTCAGGGTCACAGGTCAGGGGAGACACAGGTGTAATTGTAATGCATGGTGCATCAGATGTGAAATGTAAATACATGTTTCCTCTCTAAAGATTCAAACGTGTTTGACATGCTGAGTGAGAGGCCATGTCCTGCTCCATCCTTCTTAAAATATTTACTCAGATAAAATCACCACATACAAACACGTGACCTCTCACTCTTTGTCACCCTCCAAACAGCTTATAGCTTATCTATAATCAGCCTATCAGCGTACAAAAAAGGTTTTTCAAATGAGACCACAGATAATCTTTGAGCCCATTCAGTATTCACTGACACAGTCTGATCAAATATATGCGATCCTTGACTTATTTCTCTACCTTCTCCATTCCTTTTCCTTCAGTATCAGTCTTAATTACAACAGTTCACTCGTGGTCTCAAAAGTTTGGCAAGTTTTACAGTTAGGTGGAAAGTTTTTGTGTGGTCACCATATGCTCATTATAGTCTAGAGAGGTGCCACTGAGAAAAGTCACCTCATACACCTCCGGCTTCTGCACCCACTGCAGATGTGTTTATGTCAGTGGTTGCCACACCTGCAGCAATGTAATTTAACTTAAATGTCAAACTAGTGGAAAAACTAGTTTGCCATAAGTTAAGAACATCATGTATATATTCATTAAAATGTAATAAATCGCCTCTGAATACACTTATCCAGGCACTCACCATGCATTTCCTGTCATCCACCCCAGACAGATCCTCCTCGAACTCTTTGCCCACATAGAAGTCCATGTTGTAGTTTTTGAAGGTGCTGAGGGTTTTGATGATTATATGGTCCCCGTCGTGGGTGATGTCCTTGTCAGGCTTCAACAAGGTCGCAATTTTCCTGATAGCAACGTTTACATCTGTGACATGTCCGCCAAGCAAGGTGGAAGATGAATGAGAAACAGGACAGGGGCAAGTGAGAAACAGGGTGCAGGACTTCTGGGTAGCTATAAAATCTTGTCTCAGTTAGAGGAAGTTGTTTTATGAGATTTTTGTTGCAGTCTAATTTGTGTATTTTGTGGTTAAGTAGAATATTTGTGCGAAGATAAAAGACCAGTCTGCTATTCCTGTTAACAGTTAGAGCTACTGCATAAAACAGACTGGGGGAAAAAAAATGACACCTTACAGCAAATTGCACCTCCTTTATTTTGGTAATAATGTACAATATGAGATAAACTGCCTCTAATCTCTCTACCAGAGGTGGAGATTCTCTTTATGAATACTATAGGATCATTTGCATACTAATCTAAATACTGAGACTGGCATTTACATCTAGATAAAGTTCAATATTTATATTCCAGTGCAGACTTGCTCCTATAGCACTAGAAGTCCGTCATCTTGTTCTACAAAAGCTCTTAACAAACTCACCGAGAGCCTTCAGGTACTCCTCGAAGTTATCATTGGAAATCATTTTCCAATATCCATTCAGATCAACAGGCATGTTGGCTGTGTCTTTGCTGAGTTTCTTTAGTTTCAGTGGGTGAGAAGGTCTGCTGTGGATGGCCAGTGGCGTTGGTGTGCAGAGCCTGCCTTCAAAAGCCTCAATTTGAACCAAATTCACTTTAATCCGATTACCTGCCCCTGGCACCTCCCACTCCCATCCCACAATCCACACCATGTAACCCCACAATCCAATCCCCAACACGCTCTCCCTGCATGTATGCTGGGAACATGCGGCATGCATACATAATATAGAATACACTTGTGTGCTTTATGTTGGAGAATGCTTACTCTGCCTTTGTGGGATTAGAATAGAATGAATACACTTCCTTTATTAACTGACACAGACACACTTGTGCGTAATTCCACGTGTGGGAGATTTGGCCTGGTTCTGTTGTATAAGATGACGCCCGCTTTAATCATGTTTAGATCAGGATTATAGAGCCATCAATCAGAATAATGGAATAAAATCACACAGAGATCAGTTAAGTCATTGATCAGACTGTCATTTGGCTGAACACACATGGCACACAGTGTGGACAGTATGCACTGCACAAAAGCAAAATTACTGTAACAATTAAACACACCACAATATGTCTGTCACATCTTTTGTCTCGCCTAAATAACTCAATTAATTTGATAATCTCTTTTTTGGGCCAGCTGCAGCCAACACACTGTCTCAATCCTTTACTGGCTGGAACACAAACAAAGACACACACATACACATCTTTCAAAGGATGCCAGTCAGTATCAGTGGCACAGCGGTGCTTTCAGCCATTGGCCTCAGTGAGAAAAACCTCCTGTAGCTGAGCAACTGTCAGGATTACTTTAAATCCTTTGGTGGAAAAAATACCAGCCTGCAGACACACAGTGTGTGGATGATAATGGGGAAACTGAATAGATCCGCAGTGAATGGCTGTTGGGAGGCTGCTGCATTGCAAAGACACCCTCAATGATCTTCACACGAAAAGAAATCCAGAACAGGATAAAGTTTATACTTAACAATTTAAAAGTTACACATGGTGGCATCCTAGTACTGTAGTGGTTAAAATGCACCAAGATGACACAGAAAACCCAAAACATACATGGCGACCATCTTCATTGATATTTGAATCTTCAGATTTATAGAAGAAAAGATTTCTTGTCTTTTATCAGAATAGTCTTTGACCTTGTCTTATATTTCTGTCAATTTCATTTGTTCATATTGTTCAGTTTTCTACTTCTTTTTCTATCTTACTCTGAGACGTTACCAGTCTCTGTCTCTAAAGTTCATTGGCCTATAAACACCAGTGTTCACAAAGAAAACTTTCTCATTTTATTCCTGAAAGTTTGATTGTTTAACTTTTATAAATACATGAATAATATCAATAAACCAAAACCTTGGCAATGTGGTTTAGTGAATTTAAAAGCTTCCTTTCTGGGTAGGATTTCTATTGAGCAGTTAGAGGGACGTTGACTTATGACCTTGTCATTTGTGAAACTCTGGCTCCACCCTGCCTGATTTATAATGTTATACATTTAAACAGCGACAACAAGAGAAAAGAAACAAGTCAGACAGAACTATTCAATAGAGATATATAATATATTTCAGTCAAACCAACTGCAGTGATGATGCAATGAAAAACTACAAAGAATAGAAAACTATCTGCAGACAAATCTTCAGTCTCACAGTGGAACAAACATGGGGCACAGTATTTGCAACACTTGATGCGTATGAGTCACAAGACAAGCACAACACTGTGTAAATGCTTCCCACTGATGCCTGGAAAACACTTTGAGGGCAAGTGTGTGTCTTTGCAGACATCTGTAGGCCGTGTGAACCTCTTCCGCTCTGAAGACCGAGCGAACAGAGCGAGGAGCACTGATCTGTGAGTGAATTCACTCACAGGGAGGAATCCCACTGCTGAGCTCAGTGCTGCAGCAGTCTGTCAATCAGTCATCCAGACTGTTCACTGGCTGCTGCGCCTGCTTGGTCAGAGGTCTCAGCAACTGGCCCTTATTTCTCCTCTCACTGTCCTCTGTGTAGAGGTTGTGCTGGTGAATATATTCTATCACGGAGTCTGGGATCAGGTATTTCACGCTCAGACCCCGTCTCAGAGCCCGCCGCACCTCTGTGGCACTCGTCTCGTTCCTCACCCATTCCCTGACCAGGAAAATGTTTTCGGTGGCGTGGCGAGAGCGTGTCTGACGCGTGCACGGCCCACTCTGGCTGCAGGCTGCCCCGACTGACGCAGACGAGGCCGAAGCCCCCGACCACCTCCTCCACATGCTCGTCCTGCCACAAGCCTGGGATCTTGAATGTGTCAAGGAAATCAGCTCCACACAGGAGCTTCAGCTGGGGAGGGGGCCCTGAAGGGAGAGGCACAATGTGATACTGAGTAGAGGCGGGAGTCTAAAACTCAGGGTACATTCAGAGGCTTGTCATGCATTCAGAGACCAGAGTCTGAATATAAAACACATCTATGATTCATTCTACTTTATAAGAGTTTGATGCCTGTTGATATAAACAATACCCTTTCAAACTAACAAAGAGCAAGCTTAAACTCAGACCCTTGAATCCTTTGTTTTATCCTCATAAGGTTTCCACTCCATATTCTGTGTTTTTGTTCTAAGCAGCTATAATGGCAGTGACATAATCCTCAAGTGGTGCTCATTTTAAAAAGGCTGAAATAATCCAGTTAGCCTTTGCCAACTGGCCGGCCCATAATCGAACTAAAAAAAAAATGGGAATCCAATAACATGTGACTGAAATGTCCCATCAAAGAGCACGGACAGGAAGAGCAAAATTCGACACCTGCGGTCTTTGTAAAATAATTTGCAGAGCAGAACTTAAACAGTTTTACTGCGTCCACAAATCACACAACTTAAGATATTCATGGTGCTGGGTGCTAAGGATAATAAGAACAACAGAAATTATTCTTTCTATAAAATCTCAAACTGAACTCTGTGAACTCGTGTTCAGTAAACTCTGCAAAAATGAGCTATAAAAGGTGGCAAAATAGCAAGAAAACTTTTTTTTTTTTTTTTTTTACAAGAATGTCAATCTCTGCAAACATAATACATATTTTATTTGCTTCTCTCTGATGAGATCTGAGGGCTATTCCTGCACATAGTTCTATTTTTCATGTCGTGTTTTCGCCGGGTTGTGTAAAAGCAGGGCCCAAACAGATATCCCTGTAAATGATTTTGATAAATCAAAGATAATCCATGAAAATGTTCCTGAATACTGACTGGATAGCTTCCAGTTATACAACCATCCCATAAACTTGCTCGCGCACACACACAGTCTTAAAAGTATTAGAAGTATTAACCACTGTTAGTCAGAGCCACAGTGCACCGTTAGGCTCCTGCTTTGCATTTGTTAAGCACAGGCACATTATGTGGGATTGATGCAAATCCTTAGCTCTACCTCTGTCAGAGGACGTGTGATAAAAGTGATAAGCTGAAGAAAAAAAAACTTTTATCAAGCACTGTGTTTTGTGCATTGGCAGAACATTGTTATTATACAGGCACTAACATCTGCCATGCTAGTGGGTGTTTGAGGCTGTGTTTAGGCTCTGCAGTAATGCACTAATGTCAGCATGCTAACAAGCTCACAGTGACAATGTTAACGTGCTGCCATTTAGCAGGTGCTATATTTGCCATGTTCACAATCTAAGTTTAGCCTACTAGCATTTGCTAATTAGTGCTCAACACATGGCACAGCTGAGGCTGATGGGAGTTAGTATTTGATCATATGCCAAAGCGCTGACTAAGTCAAAATTTTAACCTACTGGTGGTGCTAGATAAAAAGTGAGGAGATCACCAAGGGCACTATGATTCATATTTTATGAAACATGGATGCATGTGCAGTCTGTTACACCCAACAGATGTTGAGATATTTCAGTCCAGTGCAAAGTGATGAACTATGTATCAACCAACCAACAAACAACCAACCAGCACTGCATCTCAAAATGAGAGGAATTAACAGCCAGTGCAGATGGATGAAAAACTAATCTAAAATGTGTGAAAACAGAAAGTGGTTCCATGCAATTAAAGGTTCTTACTTGAGAGGGAGGTGGTGTTATCGCTGGAGCTGATGTGCATTCCTGTGCTTTGCTCATACTCCTTTAGAATACGCCCATGGTGATACCTGTGCAAGAACCAGAGGTATGAGAGAAAGAGAGGCTGAGAATTTATTTCTTTAATCTTATCTGGCAACACAGAATTTTTTCTTCCATGTTGTATCACTCCATGTGCAGTGTATTATTGCTTTTATGTGTATTCATTTGTTATTTCACATTCTCTTTTTATGCAACATGATTTTTTCAGTGTAACCATGCCAATAATGTTTTATTAACCTGAAGTGAATAAGAAAGAAAGAGTCACAGAGGAACCTTTAAAGAAGATGAATGAAAAACTTCACTGTTTTCAAGTAAAGCTTCTTAAAAGTTGTTCTAGAACATTTGCATGTGTGTGTTTGTGTGCGTGTGTGTGCGTGTTTGGGGGAGATGATGTGTGACGTGGCCTGGTCATAGTCCTGGGACAACAGGCCACTTCATGCCTTGATCTGCACCCCTGTTGCGCAAACACAGCTTAGAGACGACCAAGTGAGGGGAGGGTCACTAATAAGGGGATTTATGAGAAATGAGGAGGGGGAGGGGATTGGGGGGGGGGGGTGTAATGGGAGAAACACTTCTAAAAAGAAACCAAATGCAGATGTTTGTCTATAAATAAATGCAATTCACTGAGCTTAAACATACAGTATGTGTGCACAATATAATGCAAGGCACATTTTTATCATTAGATGATTAATTCCCTTCCGTGACATCTGCGCTATAACCACCAAAAATCCTTTAGTCACATCTTCTCATTATGAATGCAGCACCTCTGCCTGCCTCTCTTCACCCATATTCATGTCCCAGACAGCTTTTCTGCAACTACACTGGTCCCACTTGGCCCATGAATTTAACAGCCCGTGCCTCTGATTTCACCCCATGAAAAATCCAGACCTGCTGCAAGTCCAGTCTAGTCTGGCAGCCCTCAAGAGACTATAACCTGTAATTTAGGCTCAGGGAGCCTGGCAAACACTCTGTTACATAAACAGTTGAAGCTGGCATCAAGAGTGGCTGACAGGGAAGCAGCAAAGGAGCGTAAACCAACGCCAACTCTGCTGGTGCTGTGGTAAAAACTAGGGCGTGTCAGAAAAGACTAAATATTAATTTTATCTCACAGCCTGTCAAGGATGAAGGAGGATGCAACAGGAGGCAGTGTTAGCAGATGGAAATACTCAGGAGCTACTAAGTAATGCTGTGCTGTAAACTTGTACTGAATATGTTTAAACTTGTCGTGATAGATGTTCATCTTTATGCACTGTAAAGATCTACCATGTCATGCTACAAATACAGTAATTTGAGGTTTAGGGAACATCTAGGGAGCTTAAATGAGTCAAATCAGAAATGAGAGATGAAGAAAAGGGACAGCGGTTAATATTAGTATCCCAATAGTTTGGCTAAATGTAGTCTCACAATATTTGTTCAGCCAAAGTAATTGTGCTTTGTCTGTACTCTGTTCTGTGGTGAGATTAACCACTGAAGTGGACTGAATTATGCAGTGAAGGGAAAGTGAATATCTGACTGCCGCTACTTGTGTAATGGAGGCTGTAACAACCAGTGAGGTGCTTTAACAACAGGTGACAGTGAAGAAGAGGCAACGGCTGGCCTCCTCCGACCCCGGGACCGTTCCTCCTTAAATGCAACAACGCAATTTGAACTTCGGTGTGGCAATAAACATCTTTTATACCTCATAGTGACCACTGTCTCCGTCCAGTCTGGCTGCTGGCTCTCCCATTCATCAATCGTGACCCAGTTGGAGCTCTGGAGTGCCAGTTTAGCCATAGCAATGCGGTGCTTAGCCAGTACCAGGCCTTGCTTTCCATAGCCGTCGCTAACTGGAGACACGATGCCACCCACCACCTGGTACTGGCCTAAAGGGAGAGAAGATTAATATAGTTTTTCTGGGTCACGACAGTCGATACAGAAATGGAATATAAATCAGCAGATAAAATTATCTCTCAAGTGTACTGATTAATATTATTGCTGCTTTTTCAGATTTTCACTTTTGTGGACAAAGGCTACGAGACATCTTTATGAAATGAGGAGATGAACCCACCTGATTATGACTTAATTTGTCAAACTACATCATTTCTCATAGTTTATACTGTGTAATTGATTTTAAGGCGTTGGAAACTGCTTTAAGCAAAGAGTTAGACAAAGGTTCTTGATATGGAAACACAGAAGTAAACAACTCACTGTGCTCATTAAAACATTTACAAAAATGCTTGTATTTATAACTGCAGCTGAAACTTGATCAAGAAGAATGAAGAAGAAAAATGAAACCAGCTCCTGCGTGCAGCTTACACTCATTTCTAATGATCACCCTCAGACAGGTCAGCTGATGTCTTATAGGTAAGTGGCCAAAGGGAATCTGTAAGAGCATTATTTATGGTCCTGCTCACGGAAATGCTGCATCGACTCATAAAGCATCTTAGAGTGTTAGAGCTGACTCAGGACCAGTATAACTCCTTTGAGATATAATGATGTCGTTATGACCATGTGATCTGGTCAGTGCGCTCATTCAGAGCAGCTTCAGGATGTAAACAGGCCTGGGTTTATGTAAGGGGACTGACACAGGTCTTACATGAGACTGTGTGGAGGAACATATGAGGACACGCAAAGCCTGGAGTGACTGAGCTGAGGATATGGTAATCACTGTATGTATTTTTGTTTATAATCAATAAAATGAAAGTTTGTTTTTTATGTAATGCTTTTGTGTAAATATACACCACAAGAATGTGGAGCGATTAAAGCTGCAATGGGCAGAATATCTCCACAACAGGTTGCGAATCAAAGTTCTCTTATCATCTTTGGCCAAGATGTAAATAAATAATAAAAAAAATGTTAGCGTTTACATCAAGTTGTGCTTCTTGGAAACAAAGTCCAACATTAACTCTCATTGATTTCCAAGAATTCTACAGGTAACTGTATGCATCTATGGTCTTTTACAGGAGCTGTTTTCACCCTGAGATTTACATACACGTGACAAATTAAGGGAAAAACCTGAATAAAAGTGTGGTGAGTCCTGCTGAATGCAGATGCTCCACACGGCTGCCATGCATTGTACAATTAAGCAGTTAACTCCAGGTCATTCTCTGTGGCATCGTGTGTAAAAAATGCTGAGCAGGCCCAGATGATTCTGGTGTCTTTGTCATCGTGGCAGGAGAAAAAGATGTGAGTGACTGTGAAAGAGAGTTAATGGCTGGGGCATTGATGGCAAAGCTTCAGTCATCACAAGGACTGCTCAAAAGACTGGTGTTTCCATAGGAACAGTGACTACAGCTTTACATCTGCGTTTAGATCTATGGTAAAAGACATCAGGAGATAGGGTTGGGGATTGAAGACCATTTTGCTGGCTTGACCCCTAGAGTGAAGGGATCATATCACACTGTTTGAACATTTCTATTCTGATGAGAATGGTCTCTAGATGGGGACAATGCTCCCATCTATGAGACACATGGGGTCACTGGATGGTTTGATAAGGATGAAAATGACCATGAGCTACTGAATCATATGCTGTGAGTTTCACAGTCACCACATCTCAACCCAATTCAACACCAGTGGGGAATTTTATAACAGTAGGTTAGACAGCACTCTCCACCATCATCATCAAAACACTGAATGAGGGGATGGCTTTGGAAGAATGGTCTTCATTTTCCTGTAGCTTCCAGAGAATCAATGCCAAGGTGAAGTGAAGCTGTTGTGGTGGCAGAGGGTGTCCCATTATCTTATCAAGAGACTTTTTGTTGGTTTTCCCTTAATTTGTCACACAGCTACATTGGTAGACAACTTTTTTTTGGGACAAACACCTTCTTATCCTAAATACATACAGCATGTGGGATGTCCAAATCTGACCTGTGCTGTGCAAGTGGTCTCTGGCCAGCTCAAACAGCCTCATGTGCTGGTTAGTGATGGGATTAAAGGAACCGCAGGCTAATAAGACCAGTGGAACGCAGCGGTTGGCCATTTTGGCTTATCCTCTCACACCATGGTCAAAGAACCTTGAAGGAAAGCAGAAGGAAGTGTTATTAACACAGTGGAAATACTGACAATGCGACGCAAAGGTGACAGAACTGGAGGATGTTAGCAAGTACAGAGTGTGTCCTCCTCTATAATGTTGGTAACTAAAAGTAATCTGTTGCTTCTAATAACCTTGAGTCATGTTGTAGCATTTTAAAAAGAGGTTCGCCTCTTTGTTTTATTAACCTCAAAAACCCATTTGTCTTTTAAGTTTGTATCCCAAAGCATTTACAATATATGGGCATCTGTGTAGGTGGCTCTTGTGAGAGGTAAACCCTAACCCATGGGCCCTCCATTTTCTGCTCATTTATCTCCAAAGACATCCAATGTACTTACCATTGGCAAGAAAAAAATGTGGCGGCCTTTTCCTAAGTTAGACACTAGAGAACGGTTATTTACAAGTGTGTTTATACCGAGCCTGGAGGGAAATTAACACCAGCCACAGTTCAGCCAATGGTATACAGTTATTAAACAGATAGCTGACTCATTAACTGACTAACATTAGAAATAAATCAAATAATTTTTGGCTAGCTTTCAGTTCCCTGCAAGTAAAATATTTACATAACAGCCTCCTGACATGGTCTCATCAAGTTACCATCAAATTTGATTTTCACATAATTTCTTTTTTTCTGGTCTTCATCCCGTTTGCTGTCTTGTTGTGAAGACAGTGAAATCGAGGGACTGTCAGATAGCACTAGAAAATCAGCTCATGAAGCCGCTTTCTCTGGCGAGCATCCATCATCACTCGTGGCAACAAGAGGCAAACAACACCACCACAACACCAACTCAAGCTTGAAGCAGATGGACAAGCAGCTGCTCAGCATATGAGGAAGGGAAGAGGAAGGAGCAGGCAGCCCCCTCGAGGGCTTCCTGTCTCCTGAGTGTGGAAGGTCTGCACCAAAGTGTCTGGGCTCCAAAGCCAAGTCTGAGCCTGCAAAAAGACAGACAGACAGACACACAGACCCTCCTCCCCTGATCTTTGCAAGTTACAAAGCAGGAAACTCATCCTGTGTTACAGTGTCCTGTCTATTGCATGTACTGCATTTTATTTAATCGGGATTCCTATTGGATTGTACAGTGTTTGTGTTTGACATATTCAGATTGGACAGACAATAAACAAACTGCATTGACAAGATCCTCCAGGCTTCTGTGTTTGGACAGTGATGGATGCAGTGCTGTCTGCGTGTGTTCATGTCTCTTTAAATCACGACCAGCGTCCTATGGGGAACCGCAGTGTTTGTTGTTGGTCCAGACTGGTGACAGGTGCATGTTATGTGCACTGACTATCATTTATCCCTCTTTAGCTTGAAGGCAACACGTTACTGTGGTGGTGACAGTTGTTACAGTGCACTACCAGTCAGAGGACGCCATTCACGTCTCAGCAGCGTTAAGTAAATACTTCGCACTTGACAACGAGCTAGCGGCTAACATGAATTAGCCTGGCTGATAAAATTACGACAAACACATGCTGTTCAGATGAAGTAGTACATTCACACGGTCATGTTAGAAGACACATGGCTATTCGAGGTAAAATTGATGATTGTTTTCATTACCTTGCTGATAGGTCAGCGGTGTCACACTATCTCCGCTCCGTGGATCTACGGAGCTGCAGGTCGATGGTTCCGCAGCGAGAGGCTGGCTGAAGAGCGACCCCCGATGGAGGAAGGGGAGAGTGAATCAAGTGATGGAGCTCTCCATGGTACTGAATTACATTGTACAACCTAGAAATATTAATAGTGGCACAGAGAGGAGGTGACACACATCCTTGCCATTAGTTATGTCTTGTCACGTGTAAAATATCCCACTGAGCTTTATCTAAAGACGTTCTTTGGGGTGAGGACAAGAAGAAACCTGCTATAGTCATAAGTTGACCTTTACAGTGATGGCCCTTCACACACCTACATGCTCCTGGTAACCTTTCATTCCATTGTTGTTAAGTGCTTGTCAGATGAAAAGGAGAAGCTTTGTTGAACACTAATTGACTGTCTGTAGTGCAGCCGGCAACTGATTTCCAAATGACCGCTCCTTTATTCTATTGTGTTGAATGTGTGCCTGTTTGTATGTGTGAATGTGTGTGTGTGTGTGTGTGTGTGTGTGAAGAAACAAACTGACAAATATCATTATATTTCTCAGCTAAAACTTGATATTCATTTGGCTGCTCAGTCTGTACCAGTTAAAATCCACAACAGCCTTTCTCACCAGCAGAGAAGAGTTTGTCTTAACCAATAACCTGTGTAGCAACACCAGAACCTATGGAGACCGACAGCAAAAGAGCGGAGAACAACATGATATTTTAATCTGGCTGTTAATTTTGAGGTTTTATAAGATTTGTAAAAGTCACTGATTTGCAAGAGTTTAGAAGTAAATTCTGGGAAAAAAAAAAAAAAAATCTTATCAGCGAGGACCCTCTGCCTTGATTAATGAAAAAATATGTGATGAATAATTTAACCGTCTTAAACTGTTTGGACTTGCTGGAGAATAGTGTAGCTACTGGAAAAACTAGCTACCACAGTGAATTACTAATTGTGGGCCCTGAGCGCTCACTTAAGGACCTAGCTAAAGGTAAAGGGACGAAGGGTGTTCATTACACCATGCTCCCTTGTGTCTCCTTTGCTGTAACTTCACTGCCACTTCCCATGGAAACAGCCAACTGGGAATACGTGTGTCTAAGTGACTGCGTGTGCATGTAAATGTGGTCCTGCATGTGTTTGTCTGCTTGTGCGTGTGTGTGTGTGCATGCATGTGCTCTATCTTTGCTATCCTCTTAACTCACTTGAGGTCTGCCTGCTCTCTCTAATCCCCAGAACACACACCCACACTCAACAGAGGAAGAAACATGGGGGAATAATTGAAGAACATACGGCCGTTAGAGAAAAACAGTGATTCTGCCACAGGGTGAAAACTGAAAGACTCAAATCTGTGAGGGGGAGTATAGCTGCGCTGTTCGAGCTCTTGTTAGGATACAGCTGGAAACACATCATAGCGTAGCAGCTGCTTCATTCAATTATGAAAGGAATATTGCTGTAAGAACATTCAAAAATCCACTGCTCCCGTTACTCTATAATTAAATTTTTACATTTCCCAAATGTAGTCTAACTTACACAGGCAATTAATTGAGGGTAACAGCAAATAAACTATTTTGAGGGCACACGTGAGTTGCTGACTAATTTCAACAGGCCACGTAAAAGGCCAGGAGGTGGACATCATCCGGTCTAACAAGTATTATGAGCAAATGTCAAGCAAATGTTAGTGTGAGGGGAATTTACAATGGTGGTAGCAAACCTTGGTCCTTATATGAAATATATGAAAATAAGGGCTCAAAGGAGGACCAACAGTATAGAGTCTCTGATTTAGAAGCTGTTTCATGTGTTGAACTTCAATCACGGGAGAATTATCATTCCCTCTGTGCTCAAAGCGGTGTTATCCCATAGCTCCTATAATAATCAGTGGTAAGTGATGTGGTAAGTTTTGGGTGTCCTACCTCACAGTAGCTTGGGGTTAATTAAACTGAATGAATTGCTGTAGTCATTTTCATGTAGAGGAATGCAATCACTTTTCAGTTGCAGCAATCCTTTCCCGGGGTGTCAAAATTAATCCCTCTCCCTTTTGTAACATCAAACTACCAACACATTCGCTCTCATCCCAAATAGATCCCCTGCCTACATCCCCTTCTACCCATCACTTGCTCCTTCCCTCTTATTACGTCAAGCTTGCCAATTAAACCCAAGTAATGCGCGCAAAGGATGCTTTTGTTCTTCAGTATAAAAGTGTACAGTTTCCAAAGCTCGTGGTAAATGTGTTTCGGTTGCACCCACAATGTATAAAACATGTATTTAAAAGTCATTTTCATAGTGGTATTGATGCAGCCGGATTATGGGACTCCTTATCTGCTATTATTTCACATTAAAAGGCCATAGGGTTTTATTTTGAAAAGTAGTAGCAGGAACTGAAGTTTTATTAACGCCGTCTTAACGTCAGTCTTTGCCGAGCTCTCGCTCGCTCCCTCTCTCTCCTGTCCGTATCCAGTGACTGTCTCTCGACCTGCCCACAACCCCTCGCGCGCCCGGGCAGCTGAGAAGATCCTCGCGCCAGGAAGGTGATCCAGGATTTGAGAAGAGCAGAGGACGCGAGGACATCACCCACGAAGCCCGACCACCATGCAGACACTCGGGGTCCCTTTTCTGCTGTTCTGGCTTGTTTGGGGCCATTCCTGCGCTGTCGGCGGAAAAGGTAGGCACCTGAGAGCAGGAAAAGAAGGAAGAGAGAAAGATCAAGTTGGCTTCGAAATGTTTGTTTTTCTGTGGTTGAGTTGCGCAAGTTGGCGAGGAGAGCGCTGACAGTCTGTCCGGCAACTTCACTGTTTCTTTTGGCTGTTTAAAGCGAAGTTGTGCTGAATGGTTAAGGAATTGATGTGTTTTTATCTCAGCTGTGCGCTGATGGGATCAGTGATGGCAGAGTGGCCAATTAACAGCACAGGTGCTTAGTTTGGTGGGAAGTTACGGCTTTGTTTTGTTTTATTACTGTTTCCACTGTATGTTTATTGTTTTAATTGTTTACGATATGAGAGAAAATATTGTAATACACATTTCTCATAGTTCTCATT
The DNA here is from genome assembly GCA_021432705.1 of Caranx ignobilis. Taxonomy (NCBI): domain Eukaryota; kingdom Metazoa; phylum Chordata; class Actinopteri; order Carangiformes; family Carangidae; genus Caranx; species Caranx ignobilis. The sequence continues at coordinate 39,324,631 of MU269980.1, forward strand.
TTCAATCGATGTCACATGAAACAGTGAGAAGCAGCAAACGCCTTCAAACGAGGAAATAAAACTAAGACATTTCCAGCATAAAAATAACGTTTTAGACTGATCGATTATAATTTTTATTGCCCGATCGATTAAGTTGCTAATGATTTCAAGTCTGACGTTTGACAAATCTCAGTCTCATTCTAATTTAGCCTACTTCATGTGATAGGATCTCACGATCTCACATGTAGCCTCTGTATGTGTGTATGTATGTAGCTGATGCATGTATGTCAGCCTGATTGAAGGGGTTAGTGGGGACACTGCTCTCTACATAGTGTTGTACCTCCGTGGATCCCTTACATGCTTTTGCTTTTGAAGTGATTAGCACCATAAACACGACATTTATTGAGTGTATCAGTGGTTACGTCTCTGGTCATGATTGGCTGGTTGGCCAGTGATCTGGAGATGATTTCTGTCTTTGATAATCGATTAGTGCTCGGGGAGGGCAGCCATGGTCAGGGCGTTGTATTCAATCATATCCTCACTCTGTGATATATCTTTCTCTCTCCTCTCTCTCTCTCTCTCCCACTCTCTCTCTCACACTCACACACACAGAACACCTCACACACAGACTGGTGTTGCCTGTGAAGGGCAGCGGTGGTTTACAGTGGTATTAATTGGGTCTCTGGAGTCAGAGCGCTGGGCTGACTGGCTGTCTACACTCAACCAAACATTATCATTATTTTCCCTGTTTTTGAAAGACCTCCATATGGCCAGGAGCCAGAGGCAAGGCTAACTAGGTTTAGATTAACTCTAGTTTCCCACAGAGACTCAAATGACTCATTCGATTTTCAAAGGTGAATTGATGTGTGGACAGCTTTGTTTGTTATGTATAGACTCTGTAAGTATGTTCACAGCTGGTATTAGCTATGCAATGTCTGAACTGGCTTTAACTCAGGGAAAAAAAAAACAAAACAATGTTATTTTCCCAAGATTTCAAAAGACCTGGCATTCTTATGTAAAGCCATTTTCTCTTAATGTTTGAAAAGGACTAGATCAAGGCCGCTGTGCTGGCTGGATGTTGCCTTGCTGCATTAGAGGGATGCAGAGAGGGCGTTATTTGTGCGTGTAGATTTTGTGTGTTTACAAGCTCTACAAGCTCAGCAGAATACAGTATACATGAGACAAAGCCTTGCTGATGAATACCTTCACAGAAGTTAAGAAGTCAGGAAATAGACCGCAGCAGATGAATGCCAAAGCACACAGACTGAGAGGATTTGAGGGGCGCTGAAAGAGAAAGAACAGGGGGAAAAAAAGAATCGAAAACAAGATCAGATTTATGGGGTCTTTTCAACAGAGCCGTCTAGCTGCATTATCCTCGCCGGAACATAAATCGTGAAAGCGATGTGGAACGCAGAAGCATAACTCAGGTTTTCCTCTTCTGTGCAATGACTGGTGAAACAATGTCTGGCAGGAACTGCTCTGCCCGTCCTGAAGTTGTTTTCCTCTTTACTGTCATTCATGCCCTTTCTATTCTTTTTCGTTCCTCTATCTTCTCACTGGTGTTTTTCTCTCTGTCTCTCTCTCGCTCTCTTTTTCTTCCCCTCGACTCTGCATCACTCTTTGCGGCTCTGCTCTGTTGAGCTGATGGCATTCAGAGGGCAAATGTCAGAGAGAGAGGGAGAGAAGTGTTTCGTCATTCTGCCTCTCACTTCATATGGCAGGCTTGAGCAGTCATCAGTCTGATTTCCAGAGTTGCTGCACACTGTCTCTCCAAAGCCATGGATTCAATTCCAAAGTTTTATTGCCTTAAGTGAGATGTATAAATGGTGGGGCATTTCTGTCTTATTTTGCCTTTTCTCATCTGGGATTGTCAAATTCTTACTCAGTCCTAGCTACTTTTATTATCACCCCTTTCCACAACCTGCCCAGATTTCCTGTCTGCACCACTGCTCTTGCCTTCCTTCACCTCTCCACCTCTCCACTCTCCACCTCTGCCCTTCTGCCTTCTAGGCAATGCTCAGTTTTTGTTTTCTATGGCTTGCCAACAAGAAGACATTACGTTTAGAAAAAAGAGAGGAAGAAAAATAGAGAAACAAACTTGAGTGTGCATGACTTGTGATAGTAGGCCATTGTGTTGAAATAGACTGATTACCCTTGTGGTTTGTACTGGCATTTATATGTGTGTGGAGGAATGTCAGGTCTGTGTGCTGCTGGAAGTATATGCAAATTAAGGCAGATATGCAAATGAACGTCCTAATTTGGATGTTAATTACTCAGCACGGCTAATTATAATATGTCTGATGAGGCGTAAGGTGGAGGAGAGGAGAGAAATGGAAGGGCTGCCATGGCATGATGTATGTGTGGTGATGAGAGACTCAGTGTTTGTTGTGTGTGTGTTTGTGTGTTTGTGTTTAGGGCTGTGCCTGCGCCACTATAACACCAGCTGCTCCAATGGCCCCAGTGGGGCTCTCTGGTCAGCACTGCTCAATATGTGGTGGATAAACATTGCATGCAGTGCTGACTTCTGAGAGACACTCACTCTCCTCCCCCTGCTCTCTGACTAATGCGTGCACATACACACATTCAGACACTTGGACACTACACTTTAAAACTACCCTAGTAAACCCTTTTTAATTTCTTTATAAAGACGCAATATTTTCCCCTTGACGCTCCGGCAGGTGGCCAGTTGTGGGTAAATGAGTGACATGGTGCTGTGGAGGAGACATAATAGGACAGAGGCGAAACATGAGACATATCCTGTTATAGTCCTTATATAATGTGTATGCTATTTTTCTGTGATTTCCCATGATTGTTCTTTTCCCCATTTTATTTTATGATATTTTTTTTCATGATTTCCTTAAAAAATCTCTAATTTATGATATGTCAATAGTTAGAGTCACAGAGAAGGGGACAGAGAGAATTGACCAGCTTGAATGTGCTATGAAGTTCACGGATAACCTCTGTTATCTGGGTTACTGAACCTAACACTGACCATACTCAATAACCTGCACTTCAAAGCTGGTTAGCAGCTCTGTTGTTTAACCCGGGGTTTACCTCTCCAGCTGAGAATAAGAGACATTACAGGGTTTAGTCTTTGTGTCCAGCTCTGCTCACAGAGTCTGATCATGTTATTCTGAGCTGCAGTGATGACAAAGAAAGTAAAAGCATCAGTCACCATCAGGAAGCCTGTTAAAGAATATTTGTTCAACTAAAATGGAGCTACAAAAGTTATAATATAAGATACTGTATATGATTGTCATTCCTGGAGCAGCTGATGTGTCGCCAAGCAACGCCATATAATGTAGCTCTTCAGGCAAATGTTACTAATGATGGATATTAAAATTGCCAGTTAAAAGCTCAACTCAAGTTCTCCCTGAAGAACAGATGAGCCGTATTCAGCTTGAGCGTCTGATTTTTATTTTTTGTCACAACAATGTGTATTGTTACACCACAAACTGCATTTTTTGTTTCCATCTGCCCCGAGCGAGATCACGTGGTCATATGTGCATCACTCCCTGATTGCTCTCTCTCTGGCAGAGTAATCTTAATCATATCCTGTAGTGTCTGATGTGCCATTATATTTAAGACTTGTAGTGTATGCAGTGCTTGATATTATCCAGAAGATAATCTGCTAAATTTATATGTGTGATGCAGTCTGATTTGAAAATCAGCTAGGATGTTGAAACCGTCCTTTAGTCAGAGCCTGGCTGAAGAATATATCAGGATGCCCAGGGGAAGCATAACTTAATTCATCATATCTCTGTTGTGATTAAAGTATTTGTTGGAAGTGTTTCAGAATTGGTGGGTCATTGAGCAGTCAGCTCTTCAGTCTGTTTGTCTCTTGGCCAGCACTTTTTGTCATACGCTTTTGCGGCTCATTTGTACTACATGTGGTAAGAGATATTTTTGGACTGCACTTAGCTTGTTTTCTGCGCTCTTTGCTTAGTGTAATATCTGCATCATTTCCACAGTGCATAATAACTGACAGAAAGCAGTAGCTTTCCTTCCCCTGCTCTACAGACTCTGTCAGGGAAGAGACAGAAACAGATACGTAAAACTGGATTATCTACTTTTTGAAAACAGGAACAATTGCACTGTTAAATATTCACCAGACATGATAGCATTTGGTTGGCATTGTTTTCATTTTGTGATTATGAGTATGATTGTGTGCCTGTGTGTTTTGTGTGTGATCATGGCAACATGTGGTCCTGGAGACATCTACTGTAGTGGGAACTACCACTGAAGCAGTTCTGAGTATTTGGAGGAGGGTTAGCAGTGATCTTGAATGGAAAATGAATGAAAAATATGCACTCCGAAACTGTAGGGGGAGCTCTGGGAAAAAGCGACCAGACTTACACAGTTCCTTTTAATCTCAAGTTAAATCTAATGTCATTTTTGCCGAAGAGGCCCAGTGATTCAGTGGTTCAAATTTAGCGTGTTTGCCCTCGCTGACATTAAAGTAGATCCCAGGGCAAATAAGGAGGCGGTTCAATGGCTCTGAACTTCTGATGATTTGTGTAAGTGTAACATTGTCTCTTAAAGTGAGATATTATTTCAGTCTTCGGATAAGAATGCAAAACTGCCAATATTTAAAATGGCATCTTCTCAGTTAGTGTTCGGTTGAATAGAGCAATGTTCAACAGCAACTTACAGACTGAACAGAGGCACTGTGCTCCAACTGTGTCCCACGAGCTGGTGTCATTGAAGTGTTATCTATTGTCTCTATGCACACAGGCCTAGCAATCCTTTATTAAACAATAGACTGCAGTCTGTTGTGACTTGTGATAAAGCCTCAAGTTATGAAGACACGCACCACTGCACACTGTTTTAATTATAATTCCAATACAAACTTATTAGCCGGCTGTGTATTTGTACACCTAATAAAATGTGTTAACATTGCAGTGTGTGTTCAGTTCCAACCAAATGTAATACAGGAAACACACACAGAAAAAAACACACACGCGTGCACACAAAGCTCTTTTCATGTTACCCCCGAACTCGATTGAGTCATCTCCTTCATCTCCCTTTCAAGTTGTCCTGTGTGGGTCTCTTGTATAGTCACTCCAAAGCCTGACTATACGCTTTGAAATGGCTTTTATATTAGATTCTTTTTTTTTATTGCTTCTGGTTCCCTTCTGAAAGAGCCATGTATTTTCCATCGTGAGATATGATTCTAGAGATGTTTTACAGGTTTGGGTGAATATTGGAGAGGTGGGCTACAAAGTGAAACTACACAGAGTAACATCACAGGTGCTGTGGCAAGTCATGCCAAAAGAGATTCTTCTAAGTCTACTAATACTTTTCCTACAAGGTGAGACAAAGTGTGACTGAAAAAGAAATCATTTTTAAGACAACAAAGGAATTACCTTGAGAGGAGACAGAACATAACGCATGTCTGTATGACAGAGAGACAAGTAAAACAGAGTGCGTGTGGTTTGGACGCATGGCTGTGTGGCATAGAGGCCATTTAATTGGATTTACCCACTTATTTCTGGGTGTGTTGTGGTGTGTAAACAGAATGTGCACTTTGCTTGTATCTTTACAGATTCCCATCATCAGTTTAATGGATTTCTCATTAGAGCTGTGTGGACCAAAAATTGTATCTCTGTGTTTATCAGCAGAATTTCAGTGAATGTATTAGCAGGCTAGATGCTCAGCTGCAGATCACACAGGAGATGTAACACGATCCATCCATCCGTTGACAGTGGGGACACTGTCTGGGTCTGGAGTCAAAGAGATGTAACAAACAGTTTTATTTAAACAGACTATGATCCAAATAAGATAAAATGTGTCTCTTCCTGTTTTACAGCAGAAAAACATGAGCTAAAAATGACATAAAATGGTTTGTATTAATTGAAAATAAACCCATATGTCTCCCTCCATGTCCAAAGAGAACTTGGGAGCAAGTGGGGCCACGTTTGCAGGCAGATGCGGTGCGAGCGTGGGGCGGGGTGTGAGAGAGCAGAGATGCAAATATTGGCACGGCTTTATGAAAGACATAGGTTATGTAACGCAACATCAAACTGTATTGATGGATCAGGTCTGTTAAAAAAGTTTTTCTGGGATTCAGTCATTTTTTCCCAAACATTGTGAGACATGGCATTTTTTTCCTTTTTTTTGACATTTCTGTCAATATCTCAGGAAATAATTCATGGTTTTTGACATGAAAAAAAAAAATCTATCATCTTGTTAAGATCTAACACGTGGTGTGGTTTGGTGCAGATCCAGATGATATTTTGCATCTCACTGCCATGTGGACTTGTTTAGCCTTGGTAAAGGAACACATTTTTTTAAGTGCCTCTCTAGTTGTGACATCCTTGAGAGAACTGCAACATTAGGTAGCTGTGTATTGGTGGATGTAACTGTCATTAATGATAATGTAGTGCCTCAGGAAGTGAAGCTATTACTTTGTCTTCTTCTGACAATCAAACTTCTCACAACACAGTATTTAAGGTTAGGAGGGCTGTCTGCAACTGGAACAGCAGCATACTTCATGATATCAACAGTCAGCTCACTGAACTCAAGTCTCCACAAAAAATGCAAAAGAAGAATAAAATATACTTCTAATACACAGTCGTGTATAAACGTAACGTGTATAAAAATGTAATGAAAGTAAGCGCGCTGCCTGTGTTCATTTTTATTTATAGTATTTATTTTTATTGAAATATGTCGGTGTGTTTGAACACAGAAGCTCACTGAGGCAGCTTTGTTGTTAAACAGTCCAGCAAATCATGTTTTTATTCAGCTTCATCTTCTCAGTTCAAATTTCATCTGACAGAAGGATTTTTGAAAAACATATATTAAAACACAATAGACAATAGAGAGGCACCAGTACATTTACAAAATGCTTGGAGACCCAACACTTTTCCTACTGCGGCGGTGGCACATACTGACAGGTTGTCTCAGGACTGGGCAGTGTGTTGTGCTGCTGATGTGACTGCTGGTCTTCTCCCCCAGTAGGATGATCCACACATCTCCAAAAATGCCCAAACACATTTCCCCAAAAAAACATCAAAACTTAATGAACTGATATGACAACAATTGTAAACTGAAATTTACTTGAGCTCTGAGTCTTGCTCTGAATTGCTGCTGCTGTTGGCATTTGTTGTGGAATGCATTCTTGGATATTTCACCGATGTAGCCTTGATAAAACAGGCAGCAACACCTCTGGATATTTGATTTGTACTTGCATAGACTTTGGATTTGAACAGTACTTTTGCTGAGACTGATATTTCACATTTCACAAGCACAGAAAAAAGTGCAGATTGAGAACAGCTACAGATAAAACACATTGTGTTTAGTTGTAAGTAAAAGCATTGAAAAAATGAGTTAATCTTTGGATTCATGGCTTTCTGTAAAAACATGGACTACTAATCATAAAACCTGTCATATATAGCTCAACTAGATTATGAAAGAGAATGCATTAATATTTTTGGAATACTGTGCTTTTTTATACAATATATGGTTATAACTGTATGTGCCAAGTCAGATGAGTTATCACTGTTTATTTTCTTTCATTTGTACAGTATAACCATTCTCCCTTTTCTCACAATGTGTTCATCCTGAGTCTGGGGAGCTGATTGATTTGTGGGTGTAACATCTGCATGCATGTGCAGACTCATGCATGCTGTGTACCTGAAGCTACTCGCTGCTCAAGAAGAAAGGGATCACAGCAGGGCACGTATCCGCAACAAGAAAGGGTTTAATTGTCATGAATCATCTGTCAGTCGAGTTATCTCTGTTTCTCTCGGTGTATCTTCCTGTTTCTTCATCTAGGATTCACCCTCTATCATACCACCTGTCTCTGTCTATGTCATTGACTTTGCGTCCCCCCGGCAGCACAACCTAAGATATGAGGTGTGTGTGTGTGTGTGTTTCTCTCTCACGTTCATATTTTCATCTTCTTCCTTTGTAAGGCTGCATGCATTTGAGTCGTTGAGATTCCTGTGTCCAAATCTGCGTGTGTGTGCGTGCACATGTCTTTGTGTGTTTTTGAGCAAAATCCATCTTACTTATCATGTATCAAAAAACCCACTTGAGGTGCCTGCTAATTAGGTGGTTCATGGTTCTTTGGCTTAGATAACCTGTATAATGTGATGTTATGTTGTAAAGTGATGAATATTTGTATTACTGTTAAATTAAAAGTAGGTACATTCGTTTTCTTGCCCGAGAACAGATCATATATCAATCATCTTTTTTTTCTTTTCAAAACAACCTAGGCAGAACTTGTATTTAACTCTGTTTTTCTAATTTCCTAATTTAATTTTCTCCTGAAAATGATCATCTCTTTGATGAAGTAGCAAAGGAATACATTTTCTTTGATTAAAGTCTTGTCAGGCACAAAAACATGTGCGTGACATACTTAATGAATCCACACTGAAGTTGGCAAAGTTTTAAAGTTATGAAATAAATAATAATATGCTGTAATGGGTAATGGGCAGTTTTTCTTTTGAAATATTCTTGTGTGGAGATGTTTGTTATTAAATTAAAAATGATGGTCAGAGACCAGTGGGAATAAGAAAAACTGGTTTATTTTATGCTCTTCTAAAACGCTGGGTCCTTAAGCACAAAAAGCAGACCTTCATCTTTCGTCGATTGTGTTGTGTGTTCTGTAGTGCTCCTTACCTTGCCCTTGCTTCTCAGTTGTCATTATATGAAATATAAAGGCACATGGAAAAACACTCTCTAGTTTAGGGGAACACGTTCATTTTTGTCTGGCTGCAGAGGTTGAACCCACCAACTGTCATGACCTTGAACAAATGACCTCTCCACATAACAAATACATACATTGTACTGTAAACAAATAAGACTCTGTTGTGGTTAAAGGGGAAGTGCTGTTTTTCACAACCCTAGACCTTATTTCTGGCATAAAATACGGTTGTTTACTCAGCCATATAACTTTGGTGTCATTAGGAGTCCGTCGGACGATATTTAGATCCATTCTGAGCCGTGTATATCCATATAGTGGGAGTGATCGGGGCACTGAGAATGCAGCCTCTAAATAATAAGCCTGTGGAAGCTGAACTTCGTCCAACTGGTCATGTTGTTGGGACAATGTGGAAATACGCAAAAACGAGCATATTAGCAGTAGCAACAAGCCAAGGGTCGCAAAATGAATGAGCCATGCTGTGGCTGCGTGCGGCGCTCAGAGATGACATCATCATCCATTTCAGAGGTTAGTAGGTCAATCTAAAGACCCTGGATGATGATAACAGGCAACTCCGGACTCAAGGGGGAGTAGCACTAGTGAATCATAACAAAATACTGGTGATGAACGAGTTTCGCAGCAGATAAAGCTTTATTAGAGGCTGCATTCTCGGTGCCCCGATCACTCCCACTATATGGATATACACGGCGCTTGAATTGGTCTAGATATCGTCCGACAGACTCCGAATGACAAAAAAACGGCACTTCTCCTTTAATCACCTGCACAAATATTGACTTTTCCAAGTAACCAGTTACCATAACAGGAAGTGCTCTCCAGAGACTTAATGACCTAATTCATTATCCATAGTTTGTCAAAAGCTTCAGAACACTTAATTTTTCTGCTTTTTCATTTGGACTTCAGCAGTGAAAACCTGAAATGCTCAGGGTGAAAATAGCGTACGGGGAAAAATGCTGTAAATTATAATGTCATGAAAAACAAGCATTTTCATGGATTAAGACACTGGATAACTTCAGCTTTCTTGCAGCAGTGGAAATATAAAGCTGTGCAATTAGTGCGATCCGTTTTCACAGGCTTTTATTGATGACTTTGAAACTGTGTTGTTTCACTCATTGCATCATTAGGACACTACTGCATTGGAGAACCGTGAGAAACAGCCAAGTCACAAAGGACAACAGACTGGTTAGTTGGTCAGTTGTTCATCCTACAACAAGATAATGAAGCAAAAGAAGACAAGCACCAGACAGTGGCTTGATTGACGAGCAGCACAGTCTCCAGACTGGAGTCAAAAATGTAGACTGAGTTTAGCAGATTTGAGATTTCATGAATCATTGTTTTTGTTTGTTTTCATCTTTATTATTTATTGACTGCGTGTTTTAATTTCAGAAACACTGAAATTTCAGACATTACTGGAAAAATGATGGTGTTTTCAAATTTTGCAGCAGTAGTGTTATTTCGTGTGTGTGCACACATGAAAGATGAAGTGTGGGCATAGGGCTTACGAGGCCATTTACACTGTATTCCCACGAAACAACTACACGCAATTGTGAGTCACCTAGCGCTCTGCCTGTTTCCCTGATCCATAAATTTGGATGCGTCAGAACAGAACCTCTATTTCTGTTTTGTAATTTACTCCCCCGCTTCTATTTGTTTTTCCCATTTGCCGTGTTTTTGATGTATGGTCTGTTGTTGCCCTCAGAGTCATTTGCTCCTCCTCCTCTATACACTCTTCCTATAGGCTCGTTTGACCTTTCAGCTAAAACTTGTCTGTTGAGGTCACTCTGCTGTTAGTTTTCCTCTAAGCTGTTTAACTCACACTCACACAAACACCCTGTTTTTCTTTCTTTTCTCTCTCTATAATACCTCTTTTTCTCTCTTTGTCCCTGAGGAATGAGCAGTACTTTACCATCCAGCACTCTTGTGTCAGCACAACCACATTTCCCATCAAGCCCGCGTCACAACAGATGAGTTTTAATTTTTACTTACTCTGGTGTAATGACATTTCTGTTTATTTTATTCATAGTCCACAGATTTTGCTATTACAACTCTGCTCTCTGTCAGCAAAAAATCCTATTAATCTTTCTGCAGGTTCAGCATTGTTTTTGCGCAGCCTGATAATGGTGCTTACCCGGGTTTTTCAAGCTCATTATCGTTAATCGATTGACATTCGTCATTCCAGACGCAAAATGAAACATCCCTTTTATCACCGAGAGCTCGGTTAGGGCTTTGTGCATTCACATGTATAAAATCTCACTCCAGTTTCCATGCATTTGTGACAATGACTTTCTTTATCTGAGGTGATATTTGCTCCTGCGAGGTGGCAGGGGAGGACTGAGAAGAGGGTGTTGCAGTTGTCAGCAAACCATGTTCACACTTGTTATTGTTGTGAGGGTTTGCTGTGTGTGTGTGTTTGTGATAACTAGTTTAAATGCAACTTGTTCTATTCATGAACAGATAATTGGTCTTTACATTCACAGAAATGTCTCGTAATGTCACTCCCAAATGACTCAAATATGATGCTGCCTCTCTGAAGACCTATTATATTGTGTTAGATGATGGAACATTGTCACCGTCACAGGCTCTTGTCATGTCTCTCTGTCCTTGTGTTGTTCTCAGTCTTTATTTGTGTGTTTCTGTCGTCTTTTCAGTACCACTTGAATTGGGCTCTGAGATGTTTTAAACAAGAAGACAAATAAACGTCTAGGAATTCTGTCCCCTTTTGACAGAGAGAGCGGACAAATATGTCTATGCAACATTTTTGCGAGACAGTAAAATGACTCCCTCTCTGTGCTAAATAAACTTCTATGCATTGTTTTTTCACAAGACAAAAGCAGTCAGATCAAAGTCTTCCAAACAAAAAGCCAAGCGAGAAGACATATCTAAAGTGAGGACGTCCTTGTCGGTCTATACCTGTCACAATTAACCCACGACAGAATGGTTAAATTTCTATTAAAATGCCAAGGCTTTGTGTATGGATTGCTCACCCTGTTGTGGCAAAAAAAGGAAAATGCACTGTCCTCTGAGAAGTTGAGGGAGCGAGTAGGGAGGGGTGAGTGTAGATGGAAAAAACCCAAAACAGAGCCCTGGGAAAAGAGGGGAGGAGTGAGAATAGGAAGGAGGACCTAAAGCTCAACCCTGAGTGTAGTAGAGAGAGAGAGGGAGGAGCTAGTGTAGGAGGAAGGGCCTGAAAACTCAACCCTGGGTGAAGTAGAGAGAGAGAGGGAGGAGCTAGTGTGGGAGGAAGGACCAAAACTTAACCCTGTGTAGTAAGAGAGAGAGAAATTGGGGGAGGGTGAGTGTCCACTATGGGGAAATTTCTAGAAAGCCTAAGACCACAGGTGCGGACACCAGGTGCATGGGTGAAGTGTGCCAACTATGACAACATAAAAGTGGGAAAAACCCGGCACGAGTAAAGAAAACGTGATAAGAAGAGATAGCCGCGCCTGTTTAGGGCAGGGGCTAAGGTGTAAAAAGTGACGCCACGATTGTTTAGACAAATAAAATTAGGTTTAAGGAAAATAAAGGAGGAAACCTCCCTAAATTTAAATAAAAGGTTGTGCACTTTAGGGGGTATAAAAAGTGAGTGCAGAGCCCTCCGGGCCAGTCTTATCCGGATTTGACTCGGTTTTGACCTCGCCGTTGCGTGGGTTAAACTCTACTGCACCAAGCTCTGTTGGACTTAGAAAATTTTCAAAGGGATTATCTCCACACTTTGTTGATTTTTCGTGACCTTGTTGGATTCCCTCCAAGACGTTGATTTTTGTATCATTTAATGTTGGATAAAATAAACGGTCTTTGATCACAACTGGCCCATTTTCGGACGTTTATTTTTTACCCGACATAATTGGCGAGCCAGCCAGGAGGGATTGCGAGCAACCGAGGATATCTGCCGGGGTGGACCGACCTGTTGCACAGCACACGTGTGGCCACAAATTGAAGGTAAGCAGTTTATTTTCTGCTCAATTTGTGTGACTGCGTGCAGGTCTCCACCCAGGTAAGACCAACTCAGATACAAGCTTGCCCCTAAAAAACCTGGCTGAAATTGATAATATAGTCGAGTTAAAAATTATTGACATAGTGAAACTAAGACAGAGCTTGGTGCAGGCTGTGTGTTTTGTGTTTGTGTGTCCGGCGTCTGTTTGAGCTGTGTCTGTGTGTCCGGTGTCTGTCTGAGCTATGTTTGTGTGTCCGGTGTCTGTGTGAGTTATGTTTGTGTGTCCGGTGTCTGTGTGAGTTATGTTTGTGTGTCCGATGTCTGTGTGAGTTATGTTTGTGTGTCCGGTGTCTGTGTGAGTTATGTTTATGTGTCCGGTGCCTCTGTGAGTTGTGTCCGCGAGTCCGATATCTATGTGAGCTGCAACCGCTAACCCGGTGCCAGTGTGTGCTGTGTCCGCTGGTCCGATAGCTGTGTGCGCTGCGGCTGTGTGCGCTGTGCTAAAAGATAAGCTAGTGCATGAGATAGAGAGAGACCATGGTGCGGAGCGAATGAGTGAGACAATCCTGAGAGTGTTGATAGGACTGTGGGGCTAGTGTGTATTGTGTTCTTGGGAGGATTGTTGTGGACGGCTTTGCATGATTTGAAGAAAAACTAACGACTAACCGTTGGGTTTTCCCTAAAAAAAACAAGATAAAATAATAAAAAAAAAAGGAGAGGTAAGAAAACTTTTTTTAAGAAAAACCTTTGAGAAAATACTTATAAATTCTCAAAAGCTAGAAAGCATTATAAAAGCAACCTAATGAGTACCCTAGACAATGTTAAATAAGAGCTATAGAGAGACGAATGATGGATCTCAAAAGTTAAAATAAAGCTTATTAGAAGATAAAATTAACCTATGGACGGACTACTCCAACAGAGCCACTAATGAATTAAACTGACGAGTTTTTCTTAGAGGCCGCGAGTAGCTGAAAGTTCTGATCAGCTTTGACATCTAACGCAGTGAATTTGTCAGAGTTATGAGAGAAAATCCAGTACAGTTTGATAAGTAACTGGTATGCCGGCCCGACCCCTGTGGATGCCGCTCCCGAGAGAGGGAGGACTGCGCGATCAGGAGAAGTCGAAGAGATAACCTCTGAGGGTTCCGCTCCTAATCATTGTGATGATTTAGATGAATGCTAAATCATTTCATATGATACGGGAGGTCTGATTACCAGGGGAGTCTAGAGAGAGAGAAATATCTGTAGAACTCTCCAAGAGGGAGAGATGATGACTGCAGATCAATGCGCATGAGGTGAGACATTGTACATTATTAATACGCGTAGTAAAAGTGGCCACATTGTGCGTTAAATTGTAAAATAGCACACCCGTGTATATACATTGTTGCAACAATGATTGTAGTGTGAGTGGTGATATGGAGCATATCACTGTGTGAATCTGTGAGTGAATCTGTGTGTGTGTGTGTAGCATTTCTAAAAGTATATATATGTACATAGAAAATAGATAGAATTTAGAAAATGGTACCTTATTAATCCTGTGTAATAAAATTATATATACATATATACATATGCTTGCAGGCAATATAGAATCATTAGAAAATCTGCGTGATCAAACTGAACTAGGACAGGTTGTTTTAGGAACTCTAACTGTTCTAGCTTTTATAATTTATTGCTGGAGTAATTTGGACAATGACTAAAGTGTATTGATCCTTTGATGCCTGCCTTATCACATTATATTCACACATACTGAATTTTCATTCGTTCATCATTTGATATATCCAGCATTTTTAAAATATAATTGGTCAAAATTTATGTATTAAAAATTTAAATTGTATACATAGTATTTTTAAAAGGGAAAATATGGATAAACACATCAAATATATTTAAACCAAACAAAATAGAGAACTTGCGTGAACAAACAGTATGCTTCTGTATGAATACTAACTTTTGGTGTTCCTTACTGGAGTGATTTGGAGGATGAGTAAAATATATTAGTATGAGTGGAGGAGAGAAGTAGTGGTGAATATGAGGCTTTAAAAATCAGAATACCTTTGTTGACGAGATGTAGACAATATTAAAAATAAGAACAACAGTTTCGAAGAGAATATCCAGATAAAGATAAAACGGGAAGAATAATCGACAGTATAATTAAGAAATAAATCAAAAAAAAAACTATGGCATCTAATGTGATCTGTTAGTCTGACACAGTCACAGGAGGAGTTTCCCTGAAACGCCGTGAAAGCAGACCAGCAGCGGCCTTGGAGCACCAGAGCTTTGGGGGAGTGCTGGAGCCGTGTCAGAGGGGTATGTAAAACAAAGATAACACAGAAACATAGTAGATCCAGGCCTCTGTGTGACTGCCATTCCTGTGAAAGTTAAGTCAAGAGATGATAGGTGCACATGCACAGTTAGACAACAAATGAAGGAGAATTTAACTCCGCTAGGAAAGCGCACATAGCCACTCCCACAGTAGAGGCGGGGTGTGAAATAGGAGTAGTCAGGGAAAACACCACATACACACCCACACACACACGCACATACACACACACACACACACACATACACATACACACACACACACACGCACATACACACACACACACATACACACACCCATACACACACATACACATACACACACATACATACACACACACACACACACATTCACATACACACACACGCACATACGCACACACACCCATACACACACACACACATACACACGCACACGCACACACACACACGCACATACACACACACACACACACACATACACATACACACACCCATACACACACATACACACACACACACACATACAAACCAACACTGTTAACAGGGAGCTGTCAGGGTGGACTGCCAGCAGTGGACTTATGTTTCTGGTCATTCTGAAAAAAACAAAATTTAATATAAAATTTATTTTTATCATTATTTAAACAAGTCTATGTAATACAGATAGTACAAAGAAAAAAAATAAATCATGGCCACATTTTAGAGTAAATAATGTTCATGCATGCAATTCAGAAGTGACATAGCTGCAGCACTAATATCAAGGTCTGCAGTTTAGCAACAACATTGACTTTACATAGGCTTTAATATTGATTAATTCTTCTTTGTTAATGAGGATAATGAGGATGAGGATTTGCTCCCCTGTCCTTACTGATCCATAAATTGTGTTGCCTTTGTCATTCTTAGCAGTGGAAGAGGGGACCTTCTATAATCTACATTGTGTATAACCTAAATGCTCCAGACAGCACACAGTATGTGGATGAAGTCTTGCATTGCTGGAATCTATTTTAAGGAGTTAAACTATTTTACTCTGATGTGAATTACAGATCTCATAATTGTTGTCAGAAGTGCTTCCTAAACATGGACAGTTTACATGACAGAGGCACTGACATCCTAATGGTGGAATGACCTGCAGCTTTTGTCAGACCCAGATCCTTAAAGATCCATCTCACCAGACTTCTACTTTTAAAAGGACGTGGTTTCAATCAATTTTAATTTACTATCCTCAAGTTATAGGAATGCATTTTTAATATTATTTTGCATTGCAGAAAAAGGTCCCTACTTGGGTTATATGGATTGACAGAAGTCCACTGTTGGCCGGTACATAATGACAAGTTCCCACTAGGTTAGCATGAAGTGACATACACACTCCAGCATGGGTGAATAAATATTATAAAGAAATAATAATGAAGGTGGATAACAAAAGAAGATAATTATAATCTAAGTATAATCTAGTGTTATTTCTCTTAGCAAAGTGGCAATATTGACATCGAAATGTAGGATATATTGGAATACAATAAGGAAAGCAATATTTTACTATCATAGCAGAGGACTGATTAACCTTACAAAGTCCACTGTTAAATTACTGCAATAACTCTACAATACACAACTGCTCACACACACACCACACATCATGAGAGCAAGACTGAGGAAAGAAGATTGTGGGACGTTAACTCAAATGGAAGAAGTACAAAACCAGCACCCAAAACATGTGATGCAGGTGCAGAAGTGTATGGAAGAAAGCAATAGGAGAACAGCTGGAGAGGCACACTGGCCTACAACTGGAACCTTCAGTGAGAAATCTTGTGATGACGTGGCATTTAACATCCAACTGTGCAAAACAAAAGACTCCAGTGACAGAAGAGAAGACAAGCAAACAAAAGAGACAGAAGTCTTACAGTGGTTCAGACAAGAAGGACAGCAACGACAACAGACCCTGAAACCATACCTGTTGACATCACCGATGAGAAAGAATTTCCCTGATGGAGTTGAAACACAGGCTGGGGGTATCAGAGCAAAAGAAGAAGAACAAAAAAGATCCCTATGGCTCCCATGTGGCCAATAAAACCATCACCACCGTCATATGGCCCTGAAGAACCAGTCATCAACAGCACCTTGAGAACCCGCTCCCTTGAACCAAAGCCTACTCCAAAACGGCTGAAACAAGAATACAGCCTGGCTCAGCTGGAAAGGCAGAGGGAGAGGGCCATGGGGCAGAGGAGACAAACCACTTCAAGTGAACACAGTGATGAACCAGAACACAACAGAAGTTAAAAGTACAACCAGAAGGAGCACTGATGTCTCAAGCTGATGCAAGCAGGAAGATACAGCGGCTGAATGAAGAAAAAGAGGAACTCAATTCAGTTATACGAAAGTTACTGAAGAAGGAGGAAGAGGTGGATGCAAAGGAGTTGACTACAAGGCAACTGGTGAGCGTACTATTGCAGCCTCAAAATGGAAAAAGACTCGGCCTCCGAGACTTTTGGACTCCAAATGACCAACAGGAGGATGAAGAAGAAGCAGCCTCAGTGCATCCAATAGAAACAAGAGCCAGTGGACAAACTCAGCATGAACCATGGTCCTTTAAGTATATGGTTGAACTGGCTGGCAGACTGCCAGACCCACTGAAGAAGCACACAAGTGGATCACGAAGCTAGAGGAAGGCACAGCAGGTGTGAAGATGATACTGGGGAATATGGAAGCCCTGTTAATCCATGTGATTGGAAAGCAAATGGCAGAAGAAATGAATCAGCAGCTAGTGAACAGACTAGCCCAGCTGCAGCTTGTGAATCCACCAAGCAGAAGAAGGGTCAAGAGAAACACAAGTTCAGTGGTGACAGTGACCCAACCAAGGCCACCACAGCCAACAGGAACAGAACCACACCTGCCTGTAACACAAGCCCTAGCTCAAGTCACAACTCTCCAATGTCAAATACAGTGGCAACAGGGAAACCAGTCAGTGCACCAGTACCACCCATACACGTGCATGACACAACACCATGTGGAGGATATCAGAATCCTCCAGGAAGATGGCAACCAGCACCAAGAGGAGCCCCAAAGAAAAACCAAAGAAGATCATATATGCATGCTCAGTCTTATGAAGGAGTCAGTGACAGACCATCTACTGATGCACCATGTTGGGGATGTGGACAAGGAGGACACCAACGCAGGAACTGTCCCACAAACCCGTGGACATGACCAGCTCCAAATTAGCAATAGAGGAACCAGAGGAGCCAGGAGGGTGACTACAGTACCACCGCTGTCCATTCCACTACAAGACAAAGTGCACGACACCAGTGGCAACACAAGAAAAACAAGTCCCCGAGAGTACTCAAGCAGTAAATGTTTAAAGAAAGAAGAGGAAATGACAACGAAAATTCTATTGGACAAAAAACGACAACTTCACACATGACATTACTACAGAGACTGAACATCAACACAAAACTGATGTGAGAAATGTGAAGTGGCTCAACCAATCTGCATCAAGATAAAGCCTAGAGCTGCCTTCCATACAAAGACAAAGTCCATTGAGGTATTAACCAACAGTCAAAGAGCTGTTAAAAGCTGGAATGTTGGTAAAATAAATAACAAAGAGAAATGTAGAACACAATTTTCCAATCTGAAAATCACAGTCTAATGATTATAGATTATAGACTATAGACTAGTGCATGATTTAAAAGCTGTCAACTTTATTGTCTGACACTCCCATTGTCCCAGATCCTCACACCCTACTCTCACACATACCACCTGTTGCTGAATGGTTTGTAGTAATTAACCTATGTTCAGCCTGTTTCAGTGCTCCCGTTTCACCCAGATCTGCAACATATGCGCATTCACCTACATAGGACAACAACACATACACCATACTATCACAAGGTTATGTAGAGAATCCATAAGTAATTAACAAAGTACTGACAAAGCACCTACAACATTTAACTCTGGACTACACGATCTTTTAGTATGTAGATAACGTTGTTGGTTTGCAATTCCATCAAAAAAAAAAAAACATTTTGAAAGAATACGGCAAATTTGTTAAATGTTTTAAGTTAATGAGAACACAAAGTCATTAAAACTGTGCGGAAGTATTTCCTCTCTGGGAATGGCAGGATACAGTTGTTCATGGATTGGTGACTGTGCAAAAAACGTCACCCCTGCTTGCTCTTACTAGAGCAACAGGTCAAATGATATCAACACAAAGTTACAATGGAATTATGTGACTGAAACAGCTTTCTAAAATGTTAAAAGGGATCTGTGCACTGCTCCAGTACTCAGTAATCCAACTATCTTAAGAAAAATATATTTCACCGGTATGAGGCAGAAAACAATAGGCTTTGCAAATATTAATTGAGGCATAACAGTTAAACAACCACTTAAAGCACAAAGCTAGAGTACATTGAAGCAGGACTGCCACCTTGTTACCAGGGCTTGGCAGCCACAGAATTTGCTTCTAAGATAAATTAAATTGATAAATTAAAGCCTGTGATACTATAAACATCACATCAATTACATATGTTGTTAATTAACCAAGATTTCTGTTAACTCCAGCTGGAAAGAAAAAGAAAGAAAAACCTGCCTATGAAGTTATCCTTTCAACTCCTGAACAGGCCATCCAGTGATGCAGCACAGTAAATCCAGCAATCAGGGTGGCTTTACCAGTGGATGGCACTCCTTGTGACTGTGTACAGGTTACAGGTAATTTCACGTGTGTTCAATGTGACTTGTATAGCCAACCCATTCTAGCAAACCTCACATTGTTTGTAGATGATTCCACCTTTAGTGGCAGCAGACTGTGAACTCTTAACAACTCTCCCATCTCTCATCCAAGCACAGGATAGTACCTTACCACAGAAAAGATCATGTGGATCAAAGAGGCACGATTACGAAAACTACTGACGGACCAGACAAGAGTTTTGGTGAAATGCAGGTCGTTTGTTCCTTCTCTGTTTTTGCTTATGAGTTTGGTTAGGATGGCGCATGGTTAGGACCATTGCGCCAGGGGGGAAGTGATCAGACGCGTACAGGTGGTCTGGCGGTCCCCATTTTTTGGCAGCAACAGCGGATGCAAACCATACCATCCCCTGATGCTCGGTTTTGTCATCTAATGGTAGGGTTTGTTGACAGGATTGAAAGAGGGAAGAGAAGGAGCTGAATACTGGTAGTTATGTGTCATTTCGGCATTTTGGTAGCTAAAACACCAAGAGCACCAGATCATAAGTCAGTAACTAAGCTCTTGTGTAGAGAAGTGGTTCTAAAAGTTTGGTATGCCAAATACAATCAGTTAAAGCCTAATCACTTGTTCAGCTAACTAAAACTGGATTGGAAACAAAAAGCAAACTGAAACACTAAATAAAAGCAAAATTAATGAAAATTTCAAAACTATAATAATCTTGGTTCAGACAAAAGTATACATTTTAGGATAGAATAGAATAAACAGGACTTCCCTGAAGGCAAAATTAATTGTCCAGTAGCCTACAGTAAAACCAGAACAACAGCCTCACCTCCACTCACCCTCAATAGAATAAATAAATATAAAACATAAACATCTCAAAGGAATTATATGAAATAATTTCAATATGTGCAAAAGCAGAGCTTAAATTAAAATTAATATTAGTGAGTAAAATAAAAGTGAACATTGGCTAAGATAACAGTTGACAATAACAGCAAGTTCGACTGGAAAGATGCTTTGTCTTTGGCACTAATACCAGAATTCACAAAGTTGTATCCGACTACAGGAAGGGGACAGTAACACCTCCCATAACATATGTCAGCTTTCAAACTCTAACCTTAGGCCTAAAAGGCATATGGTTGATTTGATTTGTAAATATCATATTAAAGCGTAGGCCCCTAAGTTTAGCAATCTTAACTTAGGAGTAGATACTAGGGGTGGGCTAAAAAAAAAAAATAGATTCTTATTCTCTCTAAAATTCAAAAAAAAAAAAAAAAAAAAAAGTATTTTTGTTAACGTTTCTGTACACAGCGTCGCAGCTGCTAAATACCACTGAAGGCACGTGGAAGTTTGCACGTGTCAACACGCCCCAGTTGAACTAGGCGTTTAAGTCACTGACACTGAAATATGCAAAAAGTTTATTAGAGCAACGTTAGCATGAATCAATGTTACCTTTTATCTGAAATTTACGTTTATGTGTTTACATCATTGGAACCAGTTGATATAACTTTTTCAATTTAAAAATTGCATTACAAACTGTATTCTGTTTTAATGCCATAATTTGCAGCATTAACATATTTTATCAATTTTTGATAAAGAAGAATGATTTTGAATAAAAAATCTGTTTTAATTGAATTGTGACCCTAAGAATTGGAATTGGATCGAATCGTGAGACACCCAAAGATTCCCACCCCTAGTAGATTTATATTACTTTTATATGTTTTTGTGTGCATTAATGATATTTCTGCTTGCCTTACTAAGAGTTACATCATAGCAGACCATTACAAGACACAACCAGTGCTAGCTATAATTCAGCTCAACCCCAAGATGTAGAAAGGACAGCGAACCATCTCATGGCACCTCCAAGGCCAGGGGTGATCCCTTGCTGTGGACGTACATGGTCCAACCAGCCCGAAGACAGGAGAAGGTGATGTCAACTCCACCTCCGTCAACATGCATGGAGCAGCTGACGTGTGCAACCTACAACACCTGAAGTTGATGGGCAACTTCTACAGGAGGGGACAACATCTCATATTGACTGTGCTAATAGCAATGAGCTGTGGAAAGAAAATCCAAGCAGCCAGAATCAATCATCTGATGAAGAACAGAGCGGCATTCCTGAAGGAGAATCATGCATTGTGGATGAAGATCAGAATACTGGAGGAGACAGACAACATCTAACCTCCACTGCCTGGACTTGTCACAGACTGTGAATTGTTACCACACTCTGAGAGGGGTAACACAGCTGGTAGTGGGCATTGACTTGTCTGCATATGATTTCCCATTCCAAGCCCTGCATCATGCTTATGCTAATCACATGACATGAGTTTTATTTTTTATTATTTTATTGTATTATTAAACTTGTTCGTACACTATATTTATCCATAGTTTAAACCTACTTTTGTTTTGATCTACTGAGTGCCATTACAAGTAACCGGTTTACCACCAACCAGATTCTGTATGAGTGATGTTTGATATACCTGTGTGCTGGTTAAGTCTTATTTGTGTTTCAAATACATTAACAATTGAGCATTTACCAATGGTTTTATATTTTGAGATGCGACTACAGTAGGCACAAACATTACTTCAAACGTATGTTCCTTTCCAAATTCTGAGGGATTTTACAGAAGAGTTTGTTGGTATATCATCAACCTGATTTATACAACATTTTATTCTTAAAAAATACGGTGAAATTTGATTATTGGGAGACTGGTAACAGTATTTCTCATTTACAAAGTGACAAAAGTAATATTCAAGCTCCCTATTATGTAATTTTTGGGTTCTAATATATAAACAAATAAGACAAGACTTTAATAGTAGTTTTATCTGTTCAGATCTCTGTTCTATGTTTACGGTTAGTATGCACATTGACACATATTTCTGAAAGAAAGGCTCACATAAAGATTTGTGAAAACTTGTAATAACAATATTTGTGGTAATGTAAATGATGAACTTGGGAGGTTTCATGGGGATATCTGTTGGTTTAAATTTTACCCTATACACCTATAGTGTCGCACCATAATGCAACCACTACCATATTATGGGCTGAAAGTAACTACGGTGACACAAATGTTACTGATTTTTGTTTTTATTTTTATTTTTAGGTTTCACATATATTTGATTTTAACCATACTACTGTGTATTCTATTCACTTATAAGTTTTACATGGTACTGAATCCTTTTATTATATATTATATATTATATGTTTTACTGCCAGATTAGTATAAGAACTGTGTGTAACTTCTTAAGAGTTTTACCTGCTGACAGTTGTATAATTCTTTATCTTCTGTTATCATGCATCATATGGTTTTGTTTTTTCCTTTTTGGTTTAATGATACTTTGAAAAGTCTCACAGGGGGGAATGTTGTGGCAAAAAAAGGAAAATGCACTGTCCTCTGAGAAGTTGAGGGAGCGAGTAGGGAGGGTGAGTGTAGATGGAAAAAACCCAAAACAGAGCCCTGGGAAAAGAGGGGAGGAGTGAGAATAGGAAGGAGGAACCTAAAGCTCAACCCTGAGTGTAGTAGAGAGGAGAGGGAGGAGCTAGTGTAGAGGAAGGGCCTGAAAACTCAACCCTGGGTGAAGTAGAGAGAGAGAGGGAGGAGCTAGTGTGGGAGGAAGGACCAAAACTTAACCCTGTGTAGTAAGAGAGAGAGAATTTGGGGGAGGGGTGAGTGTCCACTATGGGGAAATTTCTAGAAAGCCTAAGACCACAGGTGCGGACACCAGGTGCATGGGTGAAGTGTGCCAACTATGACAACATAAAAGTGGGAAAAACCCGCACGAGTAAAGAAAACGTGATAAGAAGAGATAGCCGCGCCTGTTTAGGGCAGGGGCTAAGGTGTAAAAAGTGACGCCACGATTGTTTAGACAAATAAATTAGGTTTAAGGAAAATAAAGGAGGAAACCTCCCTAAATTAATAAAAGGTTGTGCACTTTAGGGGGTATAAAAAGTGAGTGCAGAGCCCTCGGGCCAGTCTTTCCGGATTTGACTCGGGTTTTGACCTCGCCGTTGCGTGGGTTAAACTCTACTGCACAAGCTCTGTTGGACTTAGAAAATTTTCAAAGGGATTATCCCACACTTGTTGATTTTTCGTGACCTTGTGGATTCCCTCCAAGACGTTGATTTTGTATCATTTAATGTTGGATAAAATAACGGTCTTTGATCACAACTGGCCATTTTCGGACGTTATTTTTTACCCGACAACCCCGCATATCTCAGTGCCACATTTCCTCTGTAATTACAGTCCATTTTCTTCAGAAGCAGACAATAACTTTATTGTACTGAGTTGAAAAGACGGCGCCACCGCACTGACACATCAGAGTGGAGTGCAAAAATCACTTTTGATAGTTGAAAACAAGGAGATGCTTGAAACAGTCAGCCCTCTTGCTGTGGCAACATACTTGTCACATCCTCTTGAGACAAAGTAAGTTACTTTACCAGAACACTATACTCTGAAATGTGCTTTTCTTTCCCTGATTATTGGATGAGTAAATTCAACTCTATGGGCAATAAAAACTTTACTGCTTTCATTTTACCATTTATGCGATCCACTGGCAACATCGACTGTATTGTTGAAATATGTTATGTGTAATGGTTTGGGTAGGAGCATATTGCAATGATAAATTGTGTCATTTATAAGCCTTTCACATTGTGCTGAATATCAGTTATCATTCACCTTTTATGATTGTCGTGTTTTGAACCTTTGATTACACTTGATTACGTGTTGCAGGAAGTGGGTATTTAGTCAAGAAAACAAGGTAAATCCAGATCTCCAGAGGCAGATATGTGGAGAGAGACGGGGTAGAGGGGAGGTCAGGATCACACATGGGGTAACCACAGTGAAAGTGTGTGGAGGTGAAGCACAGACAGCACTGATCACACTAGTGATATTGGTTTGGGATGTTTTAGCATTAAAATACATCATCAATCCCCCCCCCCCCCCCGTGTGCCCGCCTGCCTTTTATACTTTATTTAAAGTAATTGGCCAGAAAATAGTTCCGAGTTGTCATCAGAAAGGAAAGTGCTCCCGTTAGCAGCCTGGAGCTTGCAAGCAAGGGTTGTAATGGCTGTTTGCCCTTAATGGACACGAGTGTTGTTTCTCTGCCTCCACCTCCTTCATACAGTACCCTCTCTCCCAGACCTGCCCTTTCTCCCATGGCCCTGGCACTACCTTCCTCACCTCATGCACAATTAAATGCACACACAAGCATGCTCACACTTGTGCATGCACACACACACGCCCACACACACACACACACACACACACCCTTCAGCCTCTGTAATAAGGCTGCTGTCCTCCTCAGTAATAGGGATCAGCTGTGAGTGGAGTGGTCCAAGATGGCAGCTCCACAAGGGACCAGACAGATGCTTGCCGAGGAGACAAATCAGGGAGAAGATGTCCAGCTTACTCGTCTTGTTAACCCCTGACCTTTGTCTCTTGTCCCTCTTTCTGCCCACATGGACCACTGTAACTGTAAGATGGCTCTCACTGGTAGCAACGAGGCTGATGCATCATAAAATATTAAAGAGCTACACTGTTTACCTCTCAAGGTGCTGTTTGCCTCTCAAGCATCATTTCTTTATTTAGACAGTAGCCTGGAGGAGCAAAGTGAAGGGGGAACACCGGTAATTGCTTGGGAAGTCGTGACAGCAATTCACCATCTTGGATTTTGCCAGCTCTTATAGTCATTCTCAGTATCATTATATTCAGTAGACTCTCCTTTTAGTTCTGTGCTGCTTTGAGAAATGAGGTGATTTGAAAAAATACCAGCTGGTGATGCTGCCCTATTTGTTATTGCAGAATGTGTAATTCATCCCTCTTGTCAGATATTGATTTTATGAGAAAAATGATGATAAACAATGTTTTCTTCCCCACCATGATCCCCATGGTAGATTATAACAAACTGCAAAGAGTCATATGGCTTGACTTGATATTAAATTCTGAAAATGCCCTCCACTGTTTTCTATCTTACAACACTGTGGAAGTATAACTATAATACTTCAAATTTATCAAATTCCCCGTTGCAGCAATCGTAACACTGGAATTTTTTATGCTGAGAGATGATGTAGAAAACAAATGCTGTGAGGAAAATGCTGGCAGTTCCATGAAATTTCACATAAATGTCTTTCCTTCCTCCATTGTAAAATCTCCAGAAAGCCATTGCAGTCTGAAGTGTTGAGTCGAGTCTTTTTATTGGATGTACAGAGCAGAATGAACATGGTCTGACACTCTATAGCTCTCTCACATTGCACCTGACATTTTACCATCTTATTCTCTGCCAGCTCACTTACTACGCACATACATGGTCAACTTTGTGAATAGTGAAATATCATGGTAGTAATGCTTTACCAAACGATATGGAGAGGGAGGGGAGTCTGGATGTACGTCCCCCAGAGAAATCTTTCGGGCAAAAAAAGCCTAAATTTGTTGAGCTGTTTGAATCTAATATTTTTCCAGAAGCAGAAACAGGTGTTTTTTTTTCTCCTGACACTGGCCTGTTGCTTTGACAACACTTGTTTGCAATATGTCTTACACTTGGCTAATTAATTCAGTTATCTGTTAATTCATTAGACCCTGTTTATGATGCACATGTGGGAAATTCTTTTCATAAGTGCTTCTCTGTGCTTTTTTTTTTTTTTTTTAAATTCCTTTCATGCTCATTGTCCATTTGTCACGTTGCTTTCACTTGTTTTCTGAGTTTGTTCTTTGTGCTCTCAATGTAAATCTTCATGTTTTAGTGTCAGTTTTTATTTGCAAGTATTAAGAGCTGCACAACAACTGATTTCAATCACAGTGTAATTGAAATCCCAATAAACAGTCACCATAAATAATAACAATAAAAGTAGAAATGTATCAACGTAGGTGTTGCTCATATGATAAAGATGTAAAGAGACGTGTTTGTTTTGTTCTAAAAAAAAATCACATCACCAATTTACATTTTTGTCCTGTGAAATTGAAGTGAAAAATGAAAAGGAAAAAAGACCGTTTCTAACTGTAATTGCATATTGCAATGGCAGCACATACCCAGATAATCGCAATCATGTTTCCTGCATAATGTGCAGCCCTACTAATATTTGTCAAACAGTAAACTCTCTGCTCTACTTGGCACAACACAACCTCTCTGCTGAGTTTGCACACTCACCCGCATATATAGAGCATATTGTTTGTAAATCTGAGTGATTTTATTAGGATTAAATATTAATAGAATAAAATAGCCAGTATGGAGGGCTATCATTATATTATTTGTGCTATGCATGCACACGTCACCTTCAGTGTCCTTCTGTATATCTGTGTGTATCTGTGCACTGTCCTTTGTGTGAACCACCAGCTTTCTTTCTGCAGTGACAGCCTCACTCGAAGTTGAAAGACGAGATAGAGGACAGAGTTCCATTGGAAAATGCAAGAGAAAAGAATCAGACTGGGTGAAAAGAGTAGGGTTAGAGAGGAGGCGATGTGGAGAGGGCACAGAGGAGGTGTTGGGGAAACAGAAAGGCAGAGATAAGAGAAAAGAATGAAAAAATGAGAGCATCGTGATAGGAAAAGAAGGAAGATAAAGGGAGAGAGCCTGCATGGTGTGGTGATGTTTGCCATTGCCACTCATTGTTTGGCGGCATGAGTGGTCTGCGGTCGGCAGCAAGCCCCAGAGCGATTCATCATGATTATGTGGTGGTAGGCAGGTAATGTCACAGCAGGCAAGGCTGGGCAGTGGGCATACCCGAGGTAGAAGCCGCCGCTATTTCTGGGCATCTGTCTTTGCCAGCCAGTATCTAGCTGGTCACATCAGCTTGTGTTGTGTCTCTGCGGTGCCCTCTGGATGTCTCTCTTGTTTTTTTCCCCCTTCTTTGTTTTTCTTCTTTTTTTCTTGGACCCTTGAACATGTCAAACATGCGGTTGGTTTATTTGCTCTGTAGGGCCACATGATGTGTTAACAAATTGATGCTGTTGGCTTTTCTGCATTCGTGTTGTTTTTGGTTATTTTTACTCCCTGCTCCTGTCTGCAGTGTCACACAAAGATTCAGTGACTCATTAAAGATGTTTTAAATGTCAAATGTCACCTTCTGTTTGCCTCTCACCTCCTTCTCTCTCACTTTCTCCTCCCTCTCACTCTTTTCATGTGATGCCTCATCTTCTACCTTCCTTATGTCTCTGCTGTCTGTGGCATTTTTGTCATTCCTAACCTTGATCATTTACATCTCTCTTATGTTTCTTTCTTCACTGTTCCCAGTCAGCCACCTTTCAGTCCTCCGAAAAACACCTCGCACTGTGCACTGATGAGCCCCTGTGCTTGTTTGTCCAAATGTCACTGGTGTTGTGCATAAAGCTCATGTTGTAATGTGTGTGTGTGTGTGTTTGTGTATGAAATTTTTCTATTTGTATACTTTTTGTTCACCAGATAGTTGATGGTGTGCATTTTTTTTTGAGCACTCAAACACGCACGCACGCACACACACACACAGTTTAATGTCATGTGCACTTCCTGTACACCAAGTCTCTACTGCACAGCATGGTGGTAGGGAAGTCTAAATGATTAATGATCGCCTCTGTGGTGTGTCTGCCAAGGCTGCAGCTAAAACCAGTGTCATTCTCTCCTACTGCTGTCACTCCATGAATATTGTATAGATTATAGACTTATGGACGTGCTTGCCTCAAAAAGTAAGTTCAGTTCTGCCCATGCCTCACCACTTATCTGATGTCTCTGCTAAAAGTAAGGAACTAAAACATTTTCATAGTACCCACGCCCCCCCCCCCCCCCACCCCCCGTACTAGTCCCCACTTTCGATATGTACCTGAGTACTAGCTCAAGCTGTTCATTTCATTAAAGCTGCTCTCAAAGGTTCTTCCTGGAGAAACCCTTGAGTGGAAAATGTTGCATTTCACATTTCCAGCAGCAACAACGAAATGTGTTTGCAAAATCAGAGGCACACACTTTACGTACAGTAATAACCATTATGTGGGTAGTAAACAGAGTTAGAGAAGAAGGGTGGTTTCTTTCAGTTATATCAAAGCGTTACAAGCCAGTACATCCTGACTTTTTTCTTTCTCCAGTTTGGATAACAAACTGTAATCCTGGGTTCAACACCTCCCATAATGTAAGTGGTGTCTTTAATCTGCTACCACCTGCACCACCCACTTTTGTCGACATTTCTGTAAAAAAAAAAAATAAATAAAAACTTTACGTACAATCTGTGAAATGCACCAACCAGTTAAGCTAAAAGCTGCAGTGCACATATAATAATGTTAGGATTTATAGGGTTGTGTATGCTGTTGTTGAGTCTTCGTGGTGGTACATGGCCAGTGGAACCATACAGTCTGGGGGCAGATCCAGATCATTTACTATGAAATTGAATTCTTAAGTCCGGTGTTTGTTGTTTGACACTGGCATAGGCAGAGGTCTGAGCTCTGCCCTGCTGGTTTGTTTATTTGTCTATTTGTCAGCAGGATTGTGTACTGAACTGATTTTCACCTGACTTGGTAGAAGGATGGAGCCTGGAACAGGGTTGGACCTGTTTAAATTTTGGTGTTGATCCATTTGACAGATTTTTTTTTTTGATCAATTTCTTGAGGAGTAAGATATGGATCATGATGTAAAATATTAACCCTGATCTGGCGTAAGAACACTGACTCTGCATTACACACAGTAGTTCTATTGCTATTGAGTAACAGTAGATATTGCACCCTCACCATTCAGGAGTACTTACATAAGTATCTAATTCAATACACTAGTAATACAATCACACCATAACAATAGAGGTTGTGATATAGTTGTACCTGTTGTGTTAAATATGATGTCAGCCTTATATAATTCTCACTAACGATTTGTGTAAGGATTAAAGACAATGAATAGATAAAGAGCAGAAGACTTGTAGCTTTGTTTGCTTTGGCAGACTTGTGTGCTCTCCTACTGAACTGCCAGTTTAAGTTTCTTTCTATCTTGCTCTCGTGTGCTTGGTTTTCTGTTCAGCAACCTGCGAAAAGTGGATGTCCCTTCTGTTATTATAAGCAAAAAGTGCTGTGTACACATATGTCCGTGATGTGTGTGTGTGTGTCTTTGCTCTCTGTTTTCTAAATTCCCTAATTACCTTCTTTCAGCATAATAGTGTTCACTCTAAGCTGCTTCTGTTTTTAATTGCATTACAGATACACACAACAAACACCATCCACACCTCCTCGCCCAGCCCTTTGCTTTCATCAACACTTCCAGTGCACTCACCTTCATACATATCTGGATAACTGCAGCTAATGAATAACTGGGGAGACATCCAACCCCAACATACATCAAACGGCTGAACTCCAGGTGAATGTGATGTATGACAAATGGCTCTCACGAACACTAATGTTGCAGCCGTGCTTTGGTTTTGCCTTTGAAAATGATTAAGTGGCCTAGTTAGAGCCTACATTACATGTAACTTATGAAAAGTTTTATTTATTTCTTTAACTAGGTTGTCTGTGATGTTATTTATAGCATATTGGATTCTACAGAGAGTCTCTTACACTATTTTTAATATCTCCCAGTTTTGATAAACAGGACTTTTCCTGGTGTTTGTAGAGGGTGCAGCCAAACCAGGGGACGATTATAGAGGCTGACAGTGTAATCTAATGAGCTAAGGGGGCGCCCCATTATCCACACATCATTTATTAGTATTCCTTAAATTTGGCTATTGAACTGTGATCAACGTTTTTTACACTTGACAAATAAACTTCCCAGTGGATAAACTATGTATTGGTGATACAGTTTGTAAATTACCTCAGACATTTCTTTGGCATATCCATATGGCCATTTATTCTTACTTATTGGCTGACGTGCTCGCTGATGCATCTGCGATGGAATAAAATTGTCTCTATTTATTGACCTTCTCAATATATCAGTAGGGCTTTAGTGGTGGGGGAAGTGACTTTTATTTATGCTATGTGTTTAAATTAATAAATAGATATTGGCTCTCAAATATTTATTTTAGTTTGGTCAGGATCTAATATGCGCCCTGTGGTTTATTTGCCTGTCACCCTCCTCTGTCATCATCAGTGCTTCAGTTTGGAAAAAGTTATACTGTAAAATGTAAAAAACAAAACAAAACAAAATAAACGATTTGTGACTTGATGTGTTAGGCCCTGCAAAGAAGCCAGGGCTAACAGATAGTGTTTAGACCAAATTATGACTAATTGAATTTAGATACTCTTTGCAATCCTCCATAGACTTCCAATTCACCACTTCAGAGTATATGGAAGTCAGCTATAGTCTTCTCTTCAAGCTATGACCATGAAGAGGTCTAAGCTTATCAGAGTTTTTGAAAGATGAAGCACATTTGCCTTAAGTGTCTAAACATTGATTAGCTATTCATTGTGCCTCAACCATGTTTAGGCTTCAAACACCAAGCTGCATTTCACTGAGAGACAGAGAGAGAGAGAGAGAGCAAGCGAAGCCGTGGTTTCAAACTGAAACCTTGAAGTCATAATTTGAACAGATACTGAATTAAAAACATTGTCACACCACTGTTATTATTTCCATACACCACACACACACACACCACACACACACAACACAAAAAAAAGCAGAACGTCCTTTCTTTCACTTGATAATGGCATCATTTCATTTCAAATGTTTAATGGGTTATTTGGACATGGGAGTTGTTGTGGAGCGTTGAAAGGAAACAGCTGTGATTACCTTGATCACAGTCATTTCACTGAACAATATTAGACTGTTTTCGCTGAGAGTATCTGCTCAACAAGAGGCATTAATGCAACCTGTTTCCTCTAAAGCTCAGTTGAAGGGTGACAGCTTTCAGATAAATGGCTCATAATCACTTAAATATTGTTGTCTCTTACACCTTTCTCTGCTCCAGTGCTGCTCTACTGCTCAAGCCATGACCTGGGAAATGCAGAAAATAGTGTGAGCCACAGTTGGTGTGCTTTGTCCCTCAGCATGGTACATTCAGTACCACGAGAGGCAGTGCTTCTTAAAGGCCCTTTGTAAGTATAATAATAAAATACCACAGGGTTTCATGGTAGGGCTGGGCGATAATGGCAAAAATCAAAATCACGATGGATTGAACTTTCTCAGTTTCAATTATTTTTCGATTAAGCCCTATTTCATCTATTCTCCACTAGAGACTTGAGATATCACCCAGACTGTACAAACTGTGCACATAATAGGGGTGCAACGATTAATCGGCATAGTCGATAATTAGTTGGTAACGTTTTTCACACTTTTCACACTGTGGAGCTGAACTAACTAAATGTAGCTCCTTCCAATCTCTGCTGAAAGTTGCGCAATAGCGACCGGGACAGTAAATGGACTTGCACTTATATTGCGCTTTTGTAGACCACTCAAAGTGCCCCCTTTCACACACCCATTCATACAGCTTAGCTCGCAGACAGGCTTTTGGGTGCTAATTCACACACATCTGATGATGGAATCCTGGAGGGGATCGAACCTCCGACCCTCCAGTTTGTGAATGACCCACTCTACCTCCTGAGCTCCTGGGATGTGTATGCGTGCATGGAGGGCTGTTCAAATGTAGCGTCTTTTACTTTGACTGTAGATGTGTGTTATGTTCGCTCACACCCCAGCCTCCATTCATAGTTAATAGAGCCATTGAGTAATTGCATGCTTAATAATCATTTCAATAATCAATAGATTCATTCAATCAAAATAGTTAGTTGCAGCCCTAGCTCAAGTATTCACAAAAAGACAGATGTCGACGGGGGACAGACAGTCAGAAGGACACTTTAGGGAAAAGTATTCCCATTAGAGAAACGTTGATGCAGTAATTGTTTTCAATGGATGAGAGTAATGAAAAATAAAATTAAATGCTGCTTAATGTTTGTGAGAGATGAGCATTAATCCTAAATCCTTTTTTGATCCAGTACCAAATAAAACAGTAGCAATCTTTTTTTTTTTCCTGCCAAAAACTGTTGAAGCCGTTCAGTGAAAATAAAGTGCTGAGGAGCAGCCTCCTCTCAGAATCAATGCAGTCAATTTATGATGGAGTTGGCAATTAACTGAAAAAGTATTAACACTGATTCACTCTCTTGCTGACTTAATCCCGCTGATGTCAGTTAATTTGGTTAATACTTTCCCCTATGTATGCATACATGTCCTCTAAAAACCACCTCTGCATCAGTCAGTGATGCAGAAGTGACTCCTTCATGTCCAACTACATGAGTCTGTGTTCTTCAGCATTTTGTTCAGTTTGAACTTAACTAGGCAGTGGTGAATGCAACATGGGTAGTGACAAGTAAGTGTTTATTGATTATAACTGAGGTAAAAGTTTGATGTAATTTCGACACTGATGATATTTTTTTAAATACCCAACAGACACAGAAAGTCATTCTTATCAGTAGATATTAACCACAGACCAACGTATCAGAATGTGAACGTGGTTCGATGGACTACTTTCCAGTCAAACTGGCTCCCACTAGGAAGTGTAGTGTGTCGGCTTCCCCTCTGGTTTTTGGGTTGCTCTTGTCAGCTGAGCTAGAATCCATAATGGATGGGACTGCTTATTTCTCTGCGGCCAGTGTCTGGTCACTTTAAAGAAAGTAAGAGTTTCTTTTCTTTCTGGCCTTGGGTTCATTGATTTCCAGTTTGTAAGTCTGACGATTAACGACTTTGCATTCAAGACTTGATACGATAAAAGTAATAAGGAAAAAAATCAGGTAGAGGGTTATCCTGGGGAAAACCCTGCGTACCGCCTCAGATGGATTCATTATACACCAAGGTTAATATAATTGTAGCTGTCTTAACAGGAAGTCCTCGGGGTTTCTCACCTCTCGCTGTCTTTTTATCTTATTCTGCCATGTGTTCCTGCTCTGCCCTGACACAAGATAAGAGTAAAATGCATTATTGGACAACTGAGTGATTTCTGATTTGATTTCACTTCCTGGAAGAGAGAGTTACGAGGACCAAAACAGCCTGGGAGAGAAAAAGAAATAATCCCTCACTCGCTCTCCTCATTTCTCCCCTGTCTCCCCAAAGTCCTTTCCTCCTCCCTTTTGTCTGTCTGTTGTCTTCTGTTCCTTCACCCTCAACACCTTTATGGCTGAATAGTGATGGTGGGTTGTCTCGGTTGTTATTTCTGTGATGAATGTCTTTCTGTTGTAAGGTCCAGATATGCACTGTTTTATTCCACTTGTTGCACAAGTAAATAATTTGAAAAGTGAAACAGAAATCATGCTTTCTTGTGTCGGGAGGCTACGACTGTCTATTTATGTAAACTTCACTCTTAGGCAGTGTTTTATTAATCGGTTTCATCAACATGTAATGACCTGTCCTTTGTTGCTCTCCTTATACTGTTATCTCACTGTAAAGAAGCATTTAAGTGTTGATGTGATTAAGTGAATCATTGCATTAGGCTGAGCTGTTCTTTTAAATACACTCCATTAGAGGTTAGATGGTTTTCTTCTATTTTTTTTTTTTTTTAAATCAACAGATAATTAACTCTTCACTTGTAAGACCTTAATGCAGTCTGTGTGCTCTGTTCATGCCCTTGGATGGTTCGGATTGTGAAAGGACAAAATTGAAAATTCTCCATCTGCTTATGTGTGAAAGTGCATGGAGTGATGGAAATGAACCACACAGTCTGTTGCAGCTAAGACTGTACTGAGTTTTTCTTTTTTCAGGCAGACATATTTTAGTATGACATGTGGGGTTAATGTGAAGAATACAGTAAGCTTTTAGTACTCTGGGCTCCATTTTAATACAGCATTTAGACATCAGTGTTAGACTTTCTCCTGTAATCCCTTTATTTTAGCTGTAGGGTAGCTATTGAGATAGCACCACATAATTCTGTCCTGTCTTCCATCCTAGAGAAAACAAACTGTATATAAAAATGTGGCTTCATAACCTTGACGAAGTCTCTGTCTTTCAGTAAAGCACAAACATATCAGAACAAAGACGCAGCAGATGTTAGATTTTTCTGCTTTACCTCTTAGTTAGCAGTGCATCATTCACGTCCCCTCTCTGAATTGATTTTATTGATGAAGAGCAAATGATCATATCAATACAGCCTTGAGCTAAAGTGACTAAATGTCTCTCAAGTCAGTCCTCAAAGCTCTGAACGGTTACTTAAAAAGGACAAAACTAGCAATTGATGTTTCCATCTACAAGTCTGTGCATGCTTTTTTCAGGCTGCATGAAAGGAGCAGTTTTTACTTGTTTTTCTCGATGCCTCCTCAGAGTTACTGACAGAATCAACAAATGTCTTCAGCTTAAGAACATGAGAGAAGTACATCTCGTAATGAAGACAAGAGGATTAAATTAACCTGTGAATTTATGGTAGTGTATTGTAGCAGTGCAACTTGTTACCTTTAGTTTATACTGTGAAGTCGGGCTTCACATATGCCCAATAAAACAGTGGTGTTCAGGTGGTGAGCTGAAGGGTTCTCTTATGGAAATACATCAAAATATAGAAAAGAAAACATTCAAGCAGCCAATATTTTGAAGATTGTTGTAAACGTAGATTAATATCTCTGCTTCCTCTTAAATGAAGAAAAAAGTTGCATTTGGAGTTTCGTTGTCATGACACACAGTATCTACTTTTGAATGGGGAAAAAAGCCAAATGATTCCTGTGATATTCTGTGGGATGACAGAACAATTTATCACTGAAAGAAGCTATTGTAATATTCCTATTCTGATATTGATCGGTACATTACCATCCCCAGTTGTTAGGTTAATTTATTTAATGAAATCCATTCAGTCATTGTAGCTGAAGATGAAAAAGGGTTGCACTTCAGACACTTTAACATGTTCCTAGTTGAGAGACAATCTGTTCTGGAAACGTTAATTTGATCTTTTGATTTAATCTATTTAACACTCTGCTTCTACCAGGTGTGTGAGTCACCCTGTTAAAGCCTCTCTCATCATTGTCTCTTTCTCTTGTGGAGAAGTTTAAAACGCCTGCACGTCGAACCGGGACTCGTCCAGGATCAGAGGGAGTGAAAGGTTGAGGAGAGAGAAACTGGTCAAATGAATTCAATAACAGGGAGTAGAGCGCGGCCATTAATCACCTGAGGCAGGTTACAGAAAACAGTTGGCACACACATAAATAAATGATCAACAATGAAAAATACAGCTTTTACACAATGATGTGATTACCTGTCGTAAGGTATTAGGACTTCTCCTGTTTTGAATGATTGCATATCTTCTCATGTTGACTCAATTTGTGTTTTTGCTTTATTTCCTCTGTCACCACTTTCTCTCTCTGTCTCTGTCTCTCTCTCTCTCTCTCTCTCTCTCTCTCTCTCTCTCTCACACTCTCACTCACACACACACACACACACACACACACACAGCGTCCCTACTCTTTTCCACTCTTTTAATTATATTGTCCTTGCCAAACATAGCTGCAAGGCCAAGAATCCGTCTGTTCTGCCATATTTCCTTAGAAATCCTGTCTGTAATGTTCATATTGCATTATAAAGACCACCTGCAGAACTTCTCACATTAATAGTAGGTTCCTTTTACCACCATCAAAGCCCAAATTTTACCATATTCACCTGTTTTGCCTCAAAGAAAACTAAAGTTTCATGCTACATTGTTCAATTACTTTCACTCCAATGCTTTTTTTCCTAGTGGTGCTTTGTTACTTCCCACCACTGATCTGTCCACATTACTCCCTTTGTTTTTGTAATTGTAGCATGAATGCAGGGTTGGCATGCAGCAGCTATTCAGCTATTCAGTGTAAGTTGCTTTGAACGTCTTGTCTCTCATCATGTCGATGTAATTAAGGGGGGGCGGTTGGCAGTGTATAATCATTTCAAAATAGCCATGGTCAGGATGGCTCATTTAACCTTGTGCACTGGAAAACTCAGCTGCTGTAACTTCAGAAAGTGCAGCTGCACCTTAACCTGCACTGTTCAAGAAACTTAGTTCTCCTATAAATTCAGATTGAGGATGTTCTGGTGTTCTCTCCATATTTTCAATTGAATAGGAGGAGATGCTTCAGTGCTTCAGGTCTATAAAGTCACTGCAGGCAAAAACACCATCTTGCTCATGAGGCTTCAATCCGTGGTCACGTGGCACTGATACCCATGAATGTTGGAGAACCTCAGATGGACTTGAGTGGTATTAAGGTCTTAAGAAATGAGTGTCCCTGGATGCCCTGCAGGACTGTCTGACAATCTGTCCACATTACCTTACAGCACTCCTCTCCTCTCCTCTCCTCTCCTCTCCTCTCCTCTCCTCTCTCTCTCTCTCTCCTCTCCTCTCTCCTCTCCTCTCTCTCTCCTCTCCTCTCCTCTCTCCTCATTAGTGGTCTTATACCTTTGTACCACAGTGATGCATAATGAAAATGATTCCTCAAATGAAAGGGGTGCAGACCAGTATTAAAACACGCTGTTCTCTGGAGAGTGGCAACACTCAAACATGTAGCATCACAAATTCTCCATGTCACATGTTTTGAAGCAGCTTAGTCTGAATTATCAAAGCAGTGTGTGGCAACATCCCTGATTGCTATGTATGAGGTGGTGGTGGTGCCATGTGCACATGAAACATCCATCTTGTTGTGTTTCTCCTCCCACCTTTGCACCATGAACACTGAGCACCAAAATAACAAGGGGACAGGTAAAGTGCACTTGAAGGTCAGGAATACACATTAATACACATTGCCTGCAGACTGCATGTTGTATGACCGTGGCATTCTGATGATCAGACTCACTTGGCATTTTGTTTTACATCATTTATTTTGCTGGTAAGCAGGTAACATTGCCCCTCGCTGCAAAACTCTTGTTAACCTCTCAAGAGGAACACACAGATAGCTTTGATATTTTTCGCAGCTTACAGCAACATGTACTGTTGGACTGATCATCCATCTACTATACTAGTTTTATTGAAGTAGCCATTTTTAGTCCTTTCAGGGAAGCTTAACACCAGACCTTTGTCAATCTGGACACATTGCCGAACAGAACATGTCACAGGTCATGACTGGGGCACATGCTGTGTTGTTTCTGTGCCTCAGGATACTGTCTGTTTTCAGGGTTTCTGTCCATCCCATTCTTGTGGACACATCTCAGTAACACCTTGACAGACCTTCTTCAGATAGGATGTTAGACTCAAGGATGAACTGATTGGTCACGGTGACCTTGGTCACGGATTGTGGTTTTGGTTTTGTAAATGAAATATTTTTATCAACACCTCGACAAAGGTCAAAGGATAGAGACCTCAGAATAGTAATTCTAGTTTTTCTCTGTTCTTCTGCTCATTTCCATTTGAAATGGTAATTTCTTATAATTTTATTTTTATTTTGCATGACTTCATTGCCTTCATTATTGCTCTCCATGTGGTCTCTTGTTTCGATACAATCCTTGTTGCTGCTTCTCTAACACCAGATGATAAATGTTTATATGACCTTTCCGACCATAATCACACCTCTCCTACAAAAATGGTAATAACGCTATCAATGACAATGTAAAAAACCAAACCAAACCAAACCCATAAATCTCCTGTAGAACTATATATTGAGTTACTTTTTTCTCTATTTTCTTTCAGCGTACCTTGAGTCTTGGCAAGGATAACTAGCTTATTTCAAAATATAGGCAGCGGCTTCAAATATTAATTTAAGATAAAGTGGGACAGAGGGAAAAAGCATGGAATATTTACATTGTCTTTAATATTCCTTTTTGAACTTGCTTTCTAACCTTCCTCTGTAAATCCATCTCAAGTCTGTGACTGGGCTGAGTATTAAAGAGATGGGTTGAACATGTTTTGCAAGCACATGGAGTCATTGCTCATTAGAGTGTAGTTTCTGTCTTCATCAAAATTTAAATTATTTCCCCCTAGAAACCAGTGCTCCATTTTTACTCTTCACAAGCCATGCATCTTAGACGGTGCACACCTTCACTATCTAGGCCAATGCCCCCCTTGGCCATGGAGTCACTCTAAGTGCCATATAATAAGGAAACAAAAGACATGCACACACCCTTGTACTTGCACACACATGCACGTGTTTGTGGTACGTTTGTGAGATCCCTCTTTAACTTGTATTTCCTAGCCCCTAACCCGACTTTAACCAAAACCTAATTCCAACCTTCATCCTAAAACCAAGTCAAGTAGTCAAGTAGTCCTCAGAGAACCTTTTAAAGAAGTGAATCTAAGAATGCCCTCTGTCAAGACTTAAAACTCACACACACACACACAAAACCTGCAGCTGTGCTGCTGGTAGTGTCAACCAGACACGGCCAACCGCTCTGTCTGTCTGTGTGTCTAGGAATAGCATAGAGTGTGGCTTGCGTGCATGTGCTTGTCTGTTTGTGTTTTCTAAAGGTGTGTGTGCATTGTCCCAATAGAAACCGAATGTGTTCCTATCCAGGAATAGATCACTGCTGGATGCAGGAGCTTTATCATCTGCAGGATGTTTACTCAGAGTCGCCCATACACTCCATTAGTCTACCAGAACCCCCAATACATCACAGTGGACTATAACAACACACAAAGTAGTCCAATAAAAATGAATGCAGTGCAGAATATGACACACCAATATTTTAATACCCACCAGGGTTACACTTTGTGATATATTCCTGCACTTACAGTCCTGTAGCCAGATTTTATTTCCTCTTATGATATTAACTATTTTCTTGTTATCAGCCATACCATACACCCATAAGTTACCAAAATTGTGAGTCTTTGTGACCAGGACAAAGCTGTGATTTCTTCTGGATAGCTCTTTGCTAGAATGGCAATCAGAAGGAGTGGGAGAAATCCTGGTGGACAGATCCAGGTTTCTGGTTCATTACTGTACTAATAAAACTGCAGTGTGGCAGCCTGACCTGACAGAGCGGTGCACTCGCAGGCTCTACAAATGCATGCATAATGGCATTTTAAGTCTACTTCTAGGAAGCTGATATCAATTTAGCAAAAATGCAGGATTTATGAGACTTAAAATGGACACGGATTTTGGTGAGACTAAGAATGTTTTATTTAGCTCAGAACTGAACACTCCTCGGGTGAAAATTTTGAACAAAGGGCATGAAGTGCAGTCAAGTGCACTGTGCGCCAAGGAACTGGGATGCACTTTTGGTATCTTTGTGGCTGCAGGCAAGTGATGCATGTAGAATGCAGATGGAGACAGGACAGAACGAGAAATAATATTATCTTTCATGGTCAGCGAGCATGTGAGGGACAACGCAAAAATGTCCATCCTGCGTCAGAAATGCAGCGTGCAACTGGATTTTAAGTGCCACTGCCTTTATACTGTGCTTCTGCTCCCACAGAGAGGCACCAAAATACCAAATGGGTGCAGACTTAAGAAAAACACAGCAAGTGTAAATTGAGGTGAACCAACACTGCGTCTTCTCAGGGTTTGAATGTTATTTTTGAGAAATCAAAATCGAATGTCATTTTGTTCTTGGATACAAGGTTATATTGTCCAGTGGTTCCATTTCCCCTGACACCTGGTTTATGACTCCCTGGCTCTGGGCTTAGTTATTGCTATCATGAATTCACCGTGCGCAGCTGCATCCGTAAAAGGAAAGAAGATCTTACATTCTGCCAACAATTTCTTTTTATTGATCCTGATTTCTCTAGTTCAAACACTGGCAAAGCTTCACATGACATCAATTCAGCATATGGCACAGGTGTTGCATGTGAGGGATGGAAATCGAACAGGAAACAGAATCATTTCAAAGTGCCTGTGCTTGTATTTCAGTGGGAATAAACACCTGCTTGCAAAATTATAGACTTTTCAAGTCACTGCTGACTCTCCAGATATATAAGCACTTTTTTTTTTTTTTAATACCCTGGGTGTAGTGTCCAATATCTTGACATCAAAATGATCTTAAAAGAACTTCAGATGGCTCTCACAGTGTTTTTAATATATACATTTTGAAACTCTCAAATGTAATGAATGAAGTCGCAATTACACAACTTGGCAGAGGCTTTGTTTCCCATACGATCTAAGTGTAGCTACTCTCCTTGGCGGATGTTCAGCATCACTTTCAGTGATGTCGCTCATGATACGTCACATCAGCCGTCATCGATTCATGTTTATACTGTGAGTTGACTTGATGTCAGGTCCAAATTAAACTCGGCTCTTGGGAGCTTGTTTGTGCTCGACACGCTGCTGTTAGCACTTGTCAGTGATCGTTTTGTACTGTACAACCACAAATGACCTGATTATCTCTTCAGGTCGTATAAACAGAGTGATTCAGATGTCTTCATTTCTATCATATCACTGTCAGGGGGACCTTCTCCCAGCTGAACTGTCTTACATATCACATCACTAATTTAATCAATTTAACAAAGTGCTCCTTGTGGAAAAAAATCCCGGATGGGGTAAATTAGCTAACATTAAGCAAGATGAGGAGGTAGAGTAGCGGAGGGTTGAGTCAGCAGATTTTGGTATCCCGCTGCTGAATAAAATCCTGGATGAAACCCTCAGTGATACCGTTGCAGAGACATGACACGTTATTTCTTCAATCCTTCTATTCAGCATGTTTTATCTGCAACACTGTCACATTCTGTTACAGCTGTTGTAGGTATGCTGTTTGACAAGACTGAATATAGCGGCGGTTCAGAGACAGAGATACAGACCACTAGCACGTGTACACACAGGATCTGTA
The DNA here is from genome assembly GCA_021432705.1 of Caranx ignobilis. Lineage (NCBI taxonomy): Eukaryota > Metazoa > Chordata > Actinopteri > Carangiformes > Carangidae > Caranx > Caranx ignobilis. The sequence goes on from MU269980.1 coordinate 39,365,718, forward strand.
CTAATGTAGAAGACAGTGAAGGAAAGGAGTCTGTTGCATAAACCTTTGTTTGATTTTACAGTCCATGCTTGCTCATACATCCAAGAATGATCAGTGCAGATGGCAGAACATGTGCATATTAACAGTAACATTTCAGTGTTTACTCTGTATGTGTGTGTGTTTGTATGTACATGCCACAATTACAGCTGTCATTTTATTTTTGTGTACGTTGTATATTATGTTGAACATCACACTCTGAAAAAAGACTGTGTTAACTGTAATTAATATATAATGTGATTAACTCAGATTCTTACACTTTATAATTTGTACTGGCACAAGCACAATATTTATGCTTTAAAGGGGACCAATTATGGAAATATCACTTTTTGAAGGCTCTTTAACATATATTTGGGTGTTTGTCTTGCCTTCTGGTCCCCAAGATGTGAGAAGTGACAAAAAATCTGTAATTTGCGCCACAGGTTGAAATCCATGTGATTTTTTTACGAGCTGTTCCCTTGGTGGTCTGAAAAATGATGTCATTAGTTTTCAAATTTGCATAATACCCCCCCCTACCTGTGAGTACCAGTACCGGTAGAAGGGTGGGGCGGGGCTAGCAGTGGTTCAGGGCACTGAAACAGACTGTTCTGAGCGGATGAAAAGAGCTGTGATGTTTGATCCTTGAGGTCACAGACATGTCTCTAAGACACCTGGGAACTATTTTCATTTGTGGAAAAGGGGCAGAATACGTCTCCTTTAAAAAGAGAAAGTCTAGTCTAGTCAAATGTCAAGTCCAGCCATAATTTCTGTTATTAATATTTGAAAGCTAAACTACACACACAAAAATAACTTGAATATTACACATAGCAGTCCAGTTTTAGTTTAAAGGATTTAATTAGCCAGACTAGTTAGAGGCTTTTATTCATCCCAACTCATAAGGGAGTTTTCAGTCCCTTTTAATTTACTGAAAAAATCTAAACATTAAACACAAAATTTTCCTTCTCCCTCCTTTACAGTGCCCTGGCCTTAGTCATTTTACACACACGCACACACATGCAACACACACGCACACACGCACGCACACACACACACACCTCAGGCGGCCATAGACTAGAATTTGATAGGGCAGCTTTTAAGATAATGTCCCGGAACATTAGCCTTTATAAGTAACATCAGTGCATGAAAGAAAAGTTTCAAAGGCAGGAAGAGAGATGCTGCACTAAAGTCATCATGCTCCATAAAAACTGCAAACTGTGTTGCATGAGTTTAATAACATTTCCTTCTCCTCAGTTTTTATCCCAATAGGAAATCTAAAAAAAACTCACTTCACTGATCTGCAACATCAAGTCTAAATTTAAGCATAATAGCCTAACTGTCCCCTAAATCTTACTACTACTACCACTTACTGTTACTACTACTACCACCACTTACTACTTCCATTAATAATAGTGATCATGCAAAAAGAAGCACATTAAGTGCTAGTGGGCTGGATTGGAAGAACCTGGCTTTCTGTCAAAAGTAGGTTTCCTTTCTGTTTCATCAAAACAATTTTTTTTCATAGACAGCTGGTCTTTATGGTGTGCTGTAGCAGTTCTGCTCATTTTCCCTAAAGCTTAATATACCAAATATTATACTGTATGAAATGTAATTATTCGGACTTTCTGAGAAAAGATCTTTTTTTTTAAGTGAGAACAGAAGCTGCCACTATGAAATGCTGTGGGAACCCCTAACCCATTCAAACATGTGCTGACCTTTCTGGCAGTAAAAACATATGGTAACCTGCTAAGCAAGATAGCCATGACTTGGCACTTCATTGGTGATCCCCGGAGATCCACTTTGTTGTGGTAAAAGAGTTCTGATGCCCCCATGACCCTGGAAGCTGTTGCTGTCAGGGGCAACATCTCCTTGCAGGGTCTCCTGAGGCAAATTTGTTCCAGAAGGAACCCAGACCAATGGATATGACAGTTTAAAGCTATTTCAAGCTGCTGTCGAGATGGAAGAGCTGAGCTTGGGTTGTGATGGCAACAGGTCAAACAAAGTGGTCCTCTCCCTGGCAACATCTTCCAGCCCCTCTTGAGGGATCCTGAGGCCAGATGAGATGTATATTCTCTCCAGCATCTTCACCAGTCCATCCTGGTGTCTTACCAGTAGGAATGGAGTAGAGATGTGCCTTCAAAATATCACAGAGACACTGAACATGAAGCAGTACTGTGTTTCCAAGAGTTCATGCACACATGCACCGAGTGAGATTAAGCCTGTGAGGTTCAAAATGTTAGTCTTGATACTTTTTCAGTTAATTGCTCAGTTGTGCCCAGGAGGTTTCCTCACCAGATGTCTGAACCACCTTTACTGGCTCCTTTCAACATGAAAGAACAGCAGCCCTTCTACCCCCCCCCCCGTTTTTCCTCAGGATGTCAGAGATCCACCCTATCTCTAAGACTGAGCCCAGCCACCTTGCAGAGGAAACTCATTTCAGCTGCCTGTATCTGCCATCGGATTCTTTTGGTCACTACCCAAACGACTGGTAAATGGAGAGTTTTGCCTTCAGGCTCAGCTCCCTCTTCATCACAATGGTCCAGTACAATTCCTGCTTAGCCGCTGATGCTGCACCGATCCGTCTGTCAATCTCCCACTCGTGACCCCAAGATACTGAAACTCGATCACTTGGTGCAGACACTGGATGGATGGATGGACACAAAAACAAAATTAGGAAATATGTGCGGCTGTTATAGCTTCCAATTAAACCTGATTGAAATCATTCAGTGCTTCAACGTGGAACTGCATCTTAAATTCACCACATCAAAAACTATCACTCACATATCTACTTTGTCATATCTTCTCTCTCAAATGTCACTGAGATGAAAAGGCAGGTTTTGACAAACTGAAATATTGAGAGACTTAAAAGACTGTTTTCCTCTGCTAGATATGACTCACATAGCCACAACAAATTTAGACAGAGACAAAGGAAGACTGTGTAACCAATATCTTTGCTTTTTACCCGATGTGGACAATGTGGAGGAACCATGCGAGCTGGTGATAAGACTGCATGAATTTTCACCGCAGTGATGTGGCAGAGATGCTCAGTTACACACCAAAACACAGCCTTGGAAAAACAGAAAACGCACAGTGAAAAAGACACAGGCTGAGGAAGCGGAGTGCTTAAAGAAACTGGAAAATTGACATTCTGTTCGGTGCAGAGAGATAATACGCATAATATGCAAAAATCATTGCTCGTGGCTGTGAGGAATGCAACCCTCACAGCAGTCGTGTAACACTCAACACTGCAGCAAACAGACAAGTGGATTGATTTCAGTTTTTAGGGGACGCAGCAAGTCAACTGTCAAACTTGTTTGTTAATATGTTTTTTTGTCGAAAATCTAAAGAACACGACTTGACATTGTGATCTTGTATTCAGAGCCCAAAATGTTTAACAGAACAAACACTGTGAGCTTTCCTCCAAGATGCTTTTAAGCTGATTTGAAATGTCTTAGTGAATCAAGGAGCGAGTGGCGTACTGCCAGGATGTAAGGAGATTTTAATTTGCTTTTATCGGTGAAAAGTGGAGAAATACTGTTCTACTCAGCACATCGAAACGGGAGCAACAAAATCTGTCCTTTCAAAGCTGCATTGTGTATTTTGCTTTTGCGTGAGTGACATCAGTTGAGGTTGTATCGGTTATAGTAGAGGAAAATTATTTTTATTTCTAATTATGCAGGAACACTGTCAAAACAGGTCAAACCAACTGAAACAGACAGTATTATGAAAGTTTGGGTGCATGTGTGTGTGCATCTGTCTGTGAATAGACTGCACAGATGTGCATGTAATTAAAAGCACACTATATACTGTACATATACAGCATACTGCATGTAATCATACAATTCATGCAGTCTGTGTAACAACTCCTTCAACACAAGCATCCATGTCTTTGTTCTAAACCTCTGATACGACTCAGAGATACATATGTGTGGCAGGTGTGCTGGACATTTGTTGTCATGGTAACAAAAATGTAATTCTTAAGAGGCTATCGACTGCAGCTATAGTGGCCCTTTGTCATCATGGTAACAATAAGAAACACACAGTTAATACAATACGATATGAATGACTTTATTAATCCCCAAAGGAAAACTCATTTGTCTGTCAGCTCATCTACCATTTGCAAAAGAATTAAAAAGCCTGATGGCTGTAGGTACAAAGGAGAGAGGAGCCATTCACCACATGATGAAGTGGATGATCTGAGTTGTTCAGAATGGCCTCCACCATCTTCAGTGCGCACCTCTCCACCACATCCCCAGTGACTTCATCAGGGAAATGTGATTGAAGTCATTATTAAAAGTGCCTCAGGATGTTTGGTCTGTATCCTAGCAACAACTTCATGGAGAACTTCACATGGAACTTGTACACAAGTATTGTTAGCCTATATGAAAAAATGTCTGCTTTCTGAGTCTTCACCAATATCTCCACCTCTTGTTGGGCAGAGAGTTGATATTTCCCATGATGACTGACGGCAGAAAGGACCTACTTCTCCAGTTCCAAGCCTTCACCTTTGCACCAGCACAGCAACCACCTTTATCTCAGCTGGACTAGGGTGGCATCCTCCAGACTTGCTCCATTTTCAATGATAGATACATTCAGCCGCTCTGAAATAAGCCCTGCCTCAGGGTTAGAGGGCCTTTATCATCATACAATAATAAACATTTGTTAAGGTTGTGGATAGTAGGTAAAAGAACAGTGGCCTCCTTTGTGACATTCTTGTGTTTTGTCAACACATTTACTCATATTAACCTTCTGATGACACTGATTTTGTCGCTTTACATACGAGCTACATCGTCCAGCTTCCTCCTGTCATAATACTGTGCTGCACTGCCAGAGTGCTGCACCTAACAATACAATGCAACAATGGGTCTTACAGCCTCATATTGAATAAAGTGAGAATTCCATGTCTTATTTCGTTACAAAACATCCATTTAGGCCAAAGAGGCAAGGTCATCGGTCTAAAAGCGGGGTGCAGTGGAGTGCAATGTGCATGTAAATGTACAGAAATAGAAAAACAGTGTTTCGTTTTGTAAGTCACGGGTAGACATGGCCTTCACCCCTAGCTTCACAGTTGTATCATCACCACTGTTTGGTTATTTTCTCATTTGCTCTGTTGCACCACACCAGTGCCATTCAATGCAAAACGTGCCCCAGATGAAATGAACTGAAAGTGAAGTTACTGAAGCAGTAGATGATGTATTTAAATGGTTTAAAGGATGTCTTTCCATATAGTGAATTACTAAAATTTGTTTGGCTTGCACATGAATGAATCACTATTGAACATCAGCAGGAGGTCCTTGATGTGTATGCATAATGAACGTAAGAGGACTGTTGTCCTTAATTAATGAGTTTTGTTTATCAAATTAATTTGGCAGTTGCAAAGTTCTTTTACTCTGCAGTATTGTTTTTTATTCTCTGTTACTGAAAACCCCCTCTCCTTGCTTTTATGGTTAAGACATACAACAGGCTCCATGTGAGGATGAGGGACAATAATTCACACAAGGGAACATTTTCTCACACACAATGAGCGCCTCCTCCCTCACTTGTTGTTTGAAAGGTCAGAGGATGTGAGCCATTTTTTTTAGAACATGGGCTTTGCAGCTTTCTGCTTCATGCTATTTCCGCTCAGACTTATGAATCCATTCTTTATCATCTCTAATAAAATTTGCCCGCTCTCCCTATTGCATTACTTTCCATTCCCTGTCCGCTCTGTAAGACGACTCCAGGCTGATAGGGTGTTATCAGACCACAGCTAAGCCTGGGACAATTATTCAGCCATTAGACCAAGCAGGAAGTCTGATTAGCTCCATTGTGAGACATCTGCCAACCCACCTGCAACCCAAGGTCTAAATAGGCTCAGCTACGGCACAGACATACCCGAGAAAGTACTACTTTGTCAGCTCTTACAAGACTCTCCAGTAGTTTGAAATTCTCTTTATGATTAAAATAACATTCCTGCTATTTTTTTAATTTGTTGGAAAATTCATAGTTATAGTAAACAGGCAGTTTCAGTCTGGATTCATGTGGCGCTTTGGTTGAAAATGAACAGGATTTCTTCATCAGAGCAGATGAACCAAACCAGATAAATGCTAAATAATATTAACTCTTCAATAAATCAGCGCATTTCCTTTCTATCTCTTTGCATGAAGTGATGGAGAACCTTATTTAGCACAAAAATCTGTGTTGTATGTTACAATATTTGGGGAGCTGGTGTTCAGCCAGTCAGGGACAATATTTCAATTAATCTCTTAATAAAGATGAATCAGTTACTGACTTAATTTTTCCACTTCAGTTAAACATTCATTACATCCATTCAAAAAAAAAAAAAAAAAAAAAAACCACACAGAATACAGACCTTAGATGCTGTTGAATTAAATTGTGAAAGAGCGAATGCGGATATAAGGTAAAGGTTCAGAGAGAAATCCATGCAAAAGATACAATGCAGTGCACGCTATACTGCATTATGCATGTTTTGGGGCCATCTGTAGGACTTTACAGATGAGCTAACTAGCACCACAACACCAATTTAGAATTCAGCTGCCCAAGCAGTTTTACAGAAGCTACTCATCTTCCCTGGAAATGGCCTGCTTGGCTGACAGTAAAGAATCTGCACTGTAGGTGCTTACGAACGTGTAGACACTTTAATCCATTCTAACTGACAGGGTTATGGGCCAAATGTGTGATCGGTTCATTGTAGTCAGCCTTCCCAAAAGACAATAAACACAGCCTATGTTATGAAGAGACCACACTGATATCATTTCTATAATTAACCAGCAAATTAGCAAAGCAGCAAATGGGGAAGGAGGGTGAAGAGCAGATGGTGGGGTTGTCACCTATGCTGATGTTATACGAGTGAACAAGAGACTGAAAATAGACAGATCAATAAACAGACGGAAGGAGGCAGAGGGCAGGAAGACAGTATAAGGAGAATTTATGGAAACTAAGGCCTTGGACAAAGCAGATGTGCTGCTACACTGCTCTTAACTGTCTGTTTTTGATATGGACGATTCTGTAACTTTTGTAACCTTGTTATGGCTATTTAGGCCATGACCTCAAAAAACTGATAATCATCTCAATGGGCTTGCTGAAAAAAAGGTTCAAAAGAAACTAAATAGCTCAGGCCTTGAAAGTTTAGTATGCACCAGATCCCATTTTCTCAGTGAGTATTCACTGCACATCTAGATTTTCATGGTACAACAACTACCCCACTGACACACAACAGATGAAGGGCTCTATCTTTGCTATCCAAAGCTTGTAACCTAAAGTGCATGACACACAGGCATTTAGGGTGTATCAATATTCACTTGTGCTATTTATGCCAGAAGAAGAGATTGCTGCACCAGGCACATGATTCTTAGGGGTTGCACTTAACCTCTTAATAATTCATGTGTGCTCTGGACGTAACATGCAATAAACCAATAAACCAAGTGCCCTCTCTCTTCCTCTCTCTCTCTCTCTCTCCTGTCTAATCCTTAGAGGGACTCCACGTAAAACTCTACTGTAGATCCTTGAGGAGCTAGCCATGTGCTAGGTTAGTAGAGTGTTAGCAATTTTTGTGGTGAATCAATAAGATCCCCAGTGTCCGTCACATGATTCATCAAATAATCCACAACAAAAAGTAACTACACAAAGGACATCAACGCAGTGAGACTATAGCGTATGATGTGAAAGCAGACGTCTCTGGTGTTCTTCGAGTCTCTTCTGCTTTGTTACAGTGAAAGTGAGAAGTTCCATGTCTGGTCTGTTTCAAGCCTGAGGAACATGGTGCGATAAAGACAGACTGCTAATGGTCCTATCCCTCAGCATCATCCTTCCCCGTGACTTTGAACAGCTTGGATTGTATCACTTCATCTGGACACCACTGAAGAAACACTGAGAGCACAATAGGACAGAGCTTTATCAAAGTAATGAGATTTGGTTCAAGTGTGTAAATTATCCTTTACATTGGACGGCAGCAGCATCCATCCCCTACATGTTAATTTATCCACATTTTACACACACACACACACACACACACACACACAGAGAGACACACACACATGTACACACAAACATTAGCATTATGGCTGTGACCTTTTCCTGATAACGGTCTGATGGCTATCTGCTGACCTTGCTGTGTTAACAGTTTGTCCGCTGGCTGCTTTTACTCTCCCTTTTAATTTTCACTTATCCTGACCCCTAATGCGATCGTGCTTCATGCAGTAAAGCGAAAGAGAAACAGGAGGAAGTGAGAAAATGAGAGTGAATACATTCACTAACTGAGATGAGCTTTGACTGACATCTTGAAAGTTAATGCTATTTTTATGATCAGTCTCAGAAAAGTCTAAAAATAAAGCATGCAATTCTCCAGCTTGTTTAAGAACCCAAGTACTGTAAGTGACAGATGCTCTGCAGTCTCCAATAATACAGGGTGATGATTCTACTCCCTCTCCTATGGAAAGGCACATAATGTCTTTCACTACTGGCTTCAAGAGTCGATGTTTTCTTTCCCATAACTTATTTGAAGTATCTAATACATGCATGTTAGTATTCAGGGCCTGCACTGTAGCTGCACCTCTGTTTTGTGAGGCATTCACACACACACAAAACAAACACGAGACCATATGATTAGGTCACAACCTTGCAGCTCTCTTATAAATCTTATGACCTCAGTGACCCATTATCACTGCACAGAAGGCGGGCAGGGGAGATTCTCAGTCCTGATTGGAGGAGACTTAATTAATGTCAGGACCTATTGATGGTGAAGGTGAGCGTGGTGGAGATATTTTGTAGTTGGAACGCTTCCTTCGTTGTTTTGAAAACCTGAAAATCACACCTATTGTACACCAGTAAGATTTAACCGCCGTATACGATAACCTGCTTTTTCAAAATGGCCTCAGGAGTGGATGAATCTTAAAATGCTGGGCGTACGTTTAAGTGTATATAGAGATAACTTTTCATTTTGTGACTCAAAGACCTAAACACATAAATCTGGCCAAGTCTCAGAGTGTTTGTGGGGATTTTACAAACCGTGCTGTTTCAGTGTGGAGGGAATGTTTTTAAAAAATGACCTAGAAACACTGTGTGGAAGAGTCTTATGTAAAATATGCAGCATAGTGTATATCATACAGTACATATTTTCTAAGCTACCAGCCTTAATACTTCTCAACTGTTACAAAATGTGTGTCTGCAGTGGGAGTGTTAATGTTTCTTGCTGCTTGCTGAAAGTGAAACAGTCTCTTGCATCGCCAAAACTATTGCTTGGTGTATCACAGCACCTCACATTCATAAAACACACAATGTGTTTTAAATGAACTTGTTTTGATGATAATGCTTATATGTCTAATGCAGTTTACATCTCTCCCTACACTACACCAGTCACACTACCTAACCACCATGCCGCATGGTTCTAAACATGAGAGAGGGAAGTATATCAAGAGCAGCCACAAAAACTAGCAGCATTTTACACGGTCACCTCAGGGGAATCTACGAGTTTAGTTCCCTGCCCTGGGAAATTACCTGCAGATGATTAGTGTCTGTTGTATTCATGAATGCTGTAGCTGCAAAAGCATTTGAACCCACCCACCTGAAAATGAGAATGTCAGAAGACACACAGAAAAGCATTGCGGTGCTCTGTTTGGGCTGACGGAAGCGACGGACTGCCCCAACTGATGTCTCGTAATAAAGCAAACACAGAAACTGAGGAAGGTTTGTGTACAAGTGGATGTAGAAGAAAGGCAACTTGGGAGACGGGGAGTAGGAAATTCAATTTGATGGTAATCTGATGAACACATTCTACTGTTTGTGAGTTAAATTAGATTTTAGATTTGTTTTGTCTGTCCCTCCCCTCTACCCCTTACAGTATTAGAGAGGGAGATTTATCTGGAAAGATCTATGGTTGTGTCTGATTGAAGAATCATGCTGTGGGAATAGTGGGCAGATGGTAATCTATCAAACAGACAACAAAATGTTTTATTTCTTGTTCTGTCGCCAAGGCACTGAAGAACAAACATCTTATTTTACCCTCAATTATAAAACCTTTGGTTCATGGGCAGACTGTTCTCCGCGTGCCTGGCTTAAGATGCCTAAACTAGTGTTAGTTACAAGTTCTCAGTTTAGAGGAATGCAGTAATGCTCAATATGTCTTTCTTGGCACTATTTCACAGTGTTGGTTTCACTGCTTCAGCCTGTCCGACTATTCCTCTGTTCCATTCTTGGAATAAGTTCTGTGGCGGTCTGGACTTTATATGGGATGCAACTTTATTTAAACAAAAGCGACATGAAGAAAATGAAATACCAACCAACAGAAGTATAACCCACAATATACTGTATTTATATACATATATTGTAATGGATGCTTCATTCTGTAAGAGACACTATATCCTGTCCAAAAGTGTGCTCTCTCATCTCTGTACTTGAATGGCCGTAGTGTTTTGCCTCTCTATGGCAGTTCTCAGGTTAGACAAACAAAATAGTACATAAGTAGAAGGCAACTACTCACTGCAAGACACTCCAGTTTACCACACTAAAGTCTGATGCACAACACACACTCCCTCAGACTGCTGCATTTACAGCTCACTGCTGAATGCATCGACATTGAATGTTTGTATTGGATGTAAATTGTACTGTGCTGATCTGTGCAAAACACCATTTTTTCGAGATTGAGACCTAGTGTGCTCTTTTTGGGACATTTTTCCATTTAGTGGATAGGAGACAGTAGCAACCTGATGGGAAATAAGGGGACAGAAGGGCAGAAGGACACACAACCAGGGTTAGTTTTTGGACCAAGGGTGTTTTGCGATTATAATATCAGTGTCTGGAGCCCTTAGGTTGCCTGGAATCACAGACCTCACCTCTACATTTGTCTGTCTTTCTGGTCTTCCTGCCCCTGGCCTGGCTGCAAAAGGAAAAAAAAAACTGAATGCTGTCCCTTTGGCTGACTCCAAGGGTAGTGAGGACAAATCACCTGCTGTAAACCTCAGCCGTGCACTCTGCTCACTGTTCCCTGTCTAAATTCAAATCAAGAGCCAAAAACCAGGGAAAATGTGATGGGGTGGAGCGGTGCAGGTGGGGGGTGTAGTCAGAGAAGGGCGAGAGGAATTTTATATGGAAAAATTAAAATGACCTGTTTCATCTTCTCGTACTCAAGCCTTCTCTCTCCCTCCCTACTGCTTATGTCTTCCTATTTTTAGTTTTGTTTCTACCCCTCTCTCTCTCTGTTTCTGTTTGACACGCACACATTTCACCATCTATAATGGTTTGCCTATTAAGCAGTTTCCTCCTGTTCTCTGACCTTGGCTTGGTCAAATCCTCCCCTCCCCTCCCTCGCCCCATCCTCATGTTTTCTCTGCCCATTCTCACATGTGTGAGATGGTTTCGTCACACTGTTGGATTCATTTTCATCCACCATGGTTGAAGGCTTCATTTCAGAGGAATTTCTGTTGTGGTATTTGGCCTGCAGTCCAGCTTTCATGACACAGCAATCATTTTTTAATTATTCAAAAAGCTTTTCTTTCCTGTTGGGGGCATTTCTTTCCTCTTAATAGCTGCAAAACGGGTTTTCTGTCACCTACTTCTTCACAGCGAAAAACCTTTATTTTTGTATTATTCTCTATATACAAGCAGGCACCTATTTACCTGCAAAGATGGACAGGGAGTGATGCAATGTTATGCAATAAGTAAGTAGTCTTACCTCCTCTGGCCCCTGGATCCTCATGGCTCCTTTGTTTTTGAAATTCAAACATAAATTCAGACTGTGTTATCAGACTTTAGCCCGTACACAGCCTCTCACTTAGCATAAATTGAAGCTGGACAGAGATGGATTTAAAGACCGCTGTGGTATGAGACTAAAACAAACACAGATTTCAGATCTAAAAACTTCATTCACAAGCGCCTTGTCAGTATAAATAAGCCGCAGCCGACTGACTAAACCTCTGCACTGGTTCACGATGCAGCTCCCCAATGAAGGAATCGTCTCATTCAAAAGACCAGAATTGATTGCATATTTCTCCACCATACACAAATCCAAGCTCTACAAATTTCAAACCGTACATGTACTGTAAGTGTAAACTAGGCTGGCCACTCCTCATCAGACCCAGCTCTCAGGTTCAGTTGAGTACAGGAACATGCAGGATCTCTGTTCACACCACCATCCACAGCAAAATTTGGTTGAAGAAAATCTCCAGCTCTTTTTGTTGCTATTTTGCATTCAGGCCATGATGCCTTTATCAAGTCGCTGTGAAGAAGTTGCCAAACAGGGATGCTGTGTAGTTTCAACCATCACAAAGGCCTAATGACTACCTTACAACTACTGTGCTGCTGTGTCAGGAGCGCAGAATGAAGCAGCGGGCCGAGCCGAACACTAAAAAGTTGCAAATGCAGCAGCAGCAGCGTGAATGCCAGCTAAATGATTTTGTTTTGAGTCACGTCATTGTTCCTTTTCCAGTACCCATGCAGCCAATTAAAGTGCCAGGAATGTGTAGTGCAGAGAGACAACAATCTGCATCTATTATATTTTCCCTCTCCTTTGCGGCATATTGTGCAGACATAGCCACCTTACCTCACTATGCATTTAATTGGCGAAACTCTGTATAGAGTGTCATGGTGCATCGTGTTTACTCAGTGGCTTTTGTGGCTAGAAGAAGGAAGAGCTGTGAAGTTAAAAACCTTAAAGGGGACATATTATGAAAATATCACTTTTTGAAGGCTCTTTAACATATATTTGGGGTTTGTCTTGCCCTCTGGCCCCCAACATGTGAGAATTCACAAAAAAATCTGTAATTTGCTCCACAGGTTGAAATCCATGTGGTTTTATGAGCTGCTCCCTTGGTTGTCCGATAATGATGTCATAAGTTTTCAAATTTGCAATATCACCCCTACCTGGTACTGGTAGAAGGTGTGGGGCGGGGCTAGCAGTGGTTCATTTGCATTTAAAGGGACAGGGCACTGAAACAGACCGTTCTGAACAGGGCTATTTTGAGCAGATAAAAAGAGCTGTGATGTTTGATCCTTGGGGTATTTTGATGTCAAAGACATGTCTTTAAGACACCTGGGGACTATTTTAATCTGTGGAAAGGGGGCATTATATTTCTCCTTTAAATTGTTGGCAATTAAAATGAATTTAAATGTAGTTGTTGTGTTACGGGTCAGAAATGTCAACTTAACTCACTTCATTCTAAACTGTCCAATTAATTAACTTCCTACATAACCATTATAATTATATGAATTTAATACACAATTATCAAACATAATCATGGCCAGGGAGTGATGTAATTTTGGTCTTTGATTTGTTTTCTTTATCACATTAGCATGTTAATTATGAAATAAGTAGCTGTCATATAAGCATGACATTCAGTACTGGTGCTACTGCTGCTAAACTATCAGCACTATCAGCCTTGCACTATGAAATGAAATGTTCAGAGCTTTGCAGGAACTCGTTCTGTCTGAGCTTTTATGGTGAAAAGACTCAAACTATATAATGTGTTAAACTGGGAGAGTGTCTGAGTGGCTCCCTGTGTGAAACTAGAAATCTTTTGTGTGGAGAAAAATCTGTCATTCAGTAGAACAGAAAGACGAGTCGAATGTGTTCTACTGCAAAACCAACTGATGTGATGTACTGACACTGGCATGGAGCGAGTGGAAAACATTCACAATTTCTTTTTAATTAGCATTAGCTTAAGCTAAAATAGATTTACACACAACAGTTGCCATAGCTGCTGAAATCAACAGTCTGCTGGCTTAAAGTTTCCACTGTTATGGCACAGTTGAATATATTTGATACAGTTAACTAAAGAAAAATGCATTCTTTCAAATCATGGCTGTGATGTCGAATCACTGAATTAATTGATCTGCATTGTTACATATTGATTAATGTGTGAGAACTTTTTGTGCAGAGTTGTGGAGGCTGCACTTAGGGCCCAGATTAGACCTGTTGAGGTGTGATTTCAGTTTGGTGGGCCATTTGTGATCAGAGATTAGAGAAGCACAAGGTATATCTTGGAGAAGAAGAGTTTCCTGTTCATCGACCACTTAAAGCCGGGTATGCTCTCACCATCTCCTTTGCTCATTCTCTACTCTAAGCTCGATCCTCTCCTGGCAGCTGTCAGAGCACATGGGAAGTGAATAGAATTTGATAGGAAAGATTGGAGAGAGAGTCAGTGACCAGCAGCTGCAAGCTGAGAGCTGGCCAATGCCACAGTGGGAGCTGAGAGTCTGCTGTACCAAAGAGAAATACAATGACTTCAAAACACTTCTGCTCCCCTCAGTGCTTAACTCCCCTGGATAAAGCACTCTCTGGTGATGAACACTGCCTCTGTGTGACCAGCTCACTTGTCACTGACTTCTAGTCTGTCCGTCTGCTTATTGGATTATTGATCAGGCTTCATACTGTGCTGTGGCCAAGGCCGTAACTACTGTTGAGAACACCAGGTCATGTCCATTGACTTTAAATGCATGTCCATTTCTAATTTTCAATCAATAATGGAATTCTTTCAGGAGTGGTCTTTAAGTCCATTTCTGAATAAGAAGAATGCAGTTTCCAAGCTTAAATCACTCTGAATGGTTTTTACACCATTGCATCAGGAGACTGCCACCTCACACCTGCAGGGCATCTCATTTTTTAAAGTCTCTGAAACACCTTTTACTGGAGGACACACAGCCAGATTGAAACTTGGAAGGTTTTTTCTTTTTCTCTTTTTTTCTTTTTTTTTTTTGCAGATTTAATGAGATAGAGAGAAAGAGGTGAAGGAGACAGTAGAGTGGAAACGTGTGAGAGGAAGTATTGGCTAAACTTGCTACTGGACCATTTCCAGGAGTTGTAAATCCAAACAGAACCATTTTCAAAGCCTGTCAGCAAAATATCTGGCGATTTTTGGCAATATTTGTGTTTTCTTTCTGGATAACATAATTTGAAAGTTTAATAATTGAAACATCAACATAATTATGAATTCTCTACCAGTCAGTGATTTATTGTAGAAGGATAATCCAATTTCAGAAGAACATAACTGATCATTTTAGCTGTGACATAAACTTCTACAGATCAGAGGTCAGGATTTTTACTATGAATTGTGATCTATGTTTGAATGAAGTTGGAATAGGTGAAATAGTTTTTTTTTATTACAGACTTTCCTGTTGCTGTAAGAAACTTAAAATATACACAGGCATATTGCCCAGGATGGATGTAGTTTACACTCAGTCAGTTATTCTAATGTTAACATCAAAACAGCACTCGCTGTAAAGTGAAAGGTGTAGGACAAATATTAAGTCAAAATCAAATCAAATCAAACTTTATTCATAAAACACATTTCATGCACAAGGCAAAGTCAATATACTTTACAACTTATAATTACAATATGATTAGAACAAATAATCACAATACCATTGCCAAGTACAGAAATAGTACAAATAAAAACCATGTCAATCACATATATTTCTACACACACACACACAATCAAACATCAACACACCCACACATGCACACACAACTAAGACACTTTTAGCTCATGGCTTTGTTCGTTTACATTTACTGGTTGACTCTCTGCAGATCACCAGTGACTTCGCAGCTTCTAAACAAAGTTAAAGAACCAAACAACCAGATATTTTTCTCTAGAGTAAGAAGAGACTAGATCAGAGCTGAAAGGACATACATAATGTGGACAGAACCAAAACTAAGTATGAATGCCAAAAAACAATTCACAACTGCTGAATGTTTATACTCGAATGTCTCTCTTGCCCAAAATCCTTCGTCAACTTTGTACTAGTTACACGTTACTGCTGAGAATAAGAAATTCTCACAATAACAGCACTATTTGATTGACTTGAAACAAGGTCATGGAAGATCAATGAAATAAAATATGTAATTCGACCTTTAAATGCCTGTCTCTTATCTTATCAAGGAGAACTTCTTTGAGCTCCTTTTGTGGTTAAAGTCAAGGTCTTGCTGCTGATGAATCAATGTGCTTTATCTGGCTGTAATGTAATTGGCTGGCTGGAACACAGCTATAGGTGCAGACAGGTCTCTTGGCTTTGTGTGTCTGTAGTTCATGTTTTTTCTCTCAGGGAAACATTATGTCCTAACATGTGAACACATTGTGGTGGGAAAGCAATGTGTGAGGGGTGGAAAATGTGGTCCTCACTGAAAGGTTGTATTTGAGGATGGGTAGAACATTGTCCTACCTTTGTTGTCATGGAGCTTACAGTGTGTAGGTGTGTTTCAGTGGTGTTTGGCTGATCAGAGAATAGAGACAAGTAAATTAATTAAACCTTTTCTTTTGTTTTTTGTTTACATCCATTCATTGTGTGTGTGTGTGTGTGTGTGTGTGTTTGTGGTCATGGTTCATGTTACGGATCCAAGTTTTGAATTATATAGTATTTGGCATTTTACCACTGTAAAGAGGCAGTTGCTCTTCAGCCCAAGTGGACCATGGATGAGCCATGGATGGATGAAAGGATGGGCTCTGAATAACAAACAAAAAAGTCAATACTTCTCCATGCATGGTGCATAAATAACAAAGAAACTAGAAACACCTCTACGTTATGAATGCATCTAAAAGGAATTTCTCAAGCATTCAGCTTATCCTGTTAAAAGAGAACATATTAAAATGCAAACCATAACTCAGCTACCTCTGCTTCTAAGTTCAAGTAATTTACCTTAGTAACAAAACAAACTTTCAGATCACAAAAACTCATAGATTCACATACACTGAATGAATAAAATAACCCATTATAATATAATATCATATAATAATGTAATAAGAAAAAACATAGAACATAGGTCTCCTGCAACTCACTGGTGTGGTAGCACTCTTGGTTGTACACTTTACAGAGCTCCCCCCTGCAATCTCCTCCCCTGTCTCCTAACGGGTGAATCTGACATGTCAGCTAAAGATTTTCAACAAACACTTAAAGCATATGAAGAGGATTCATTGAGAGAATAGCAGAGTAGACTGAAATGAGGATTATCTCTCAGCATTGCCAGAAATGTGGCAGCAAATCTAGATTAAAAACATTTTATTTAATCTTCGCATTCTCTCAACATCGTATTTTGTTGTCACAGTTGTTCCCATCACGAGGCTGCTGCAGTTTTTGCTGCACTGAATTGGTTATTTGCACCCACGTCTCCCTCTCTCTTTGTCAAAAGAAAAACACCCATATTTGTCACCTTGGTCTTCCCACTAGTGTGTGTGTGTGTGTGTGTGTGTGTGAGACTTACAAAGCCATTGTAAATTGTGAACAAATTGACATATATATGACATAACTGAGTCTAATTTTTATGTGATGTCAGTGTAGTTGCATTCTCTTTTTTACTCAGCTCAACTTAGTGACTTACTGTATAATTTCTGTTTATGAAAAAGAAAAACATCTTTATCCTCAATAAATTTGTAGCATATTATTTAGAACATCGTCACAAAAGACCTTATGCCTCAGGTATTTATAGACCTACATCCCTGCTCGCATGTATTTTTTCAACATGCTTTTAAACCAGTAAATCATTTTCATACAGTACATACATTTTCAGGTAGAAATCTTTGAGCTTTGAAGCCACCAAAAGAATTTCATGACCAGAGTTTAATTTGCTCGCTCACTCTAACCAGCCGTTGCTGTGGCACGATGGAAACCTTTTGTGTTGAGCCCACGGGGAACCATGATGTAACCCAGCATAAATGTTTCTTACTGTTACTGGAGGCTGTTTTCAGTATATGGCATTAGTTCAGCTGCGTGTTATTCAGCCTCTCAATACTTATTATGTGAACCTCATGGTTCCTCCAAATGGAGGCTTCCTAATTAACTCTCCTTATTTCTCCCTATTTCTGTTCCTTGTGTTCTTTGTCTGTATATTCCTTTTAGTTTTAGTCTCTCTCTCTTTCTTTTGTTAGTCAAAGTGTCTTGCTGTTGACAGTTGCTACCTCTCTCCCTAGCTCCCACAGCTTTACTGAGCAGCGACAACAACAACTTCTAAAAAACGCCAGGAGAGTCAAATCACACTGGGAGGTGGGTGAATGTGTCATGTATCCACCTCGAGAGAAGCTGCTGCTGATAACCAGTGTTAGACGAGCCATGACAGCGAGAGTTTTGGTTTTTGTTAGTGAGTCTGCTTCGACGCTTTTAAGGAAAAGCATGTTTACAGAAAATGGAAAAAGTTATAAATTTCCACGGATAGTGCAGATCTTTCAAATCACACCAAACCACTGGGGATGTTAAACAAACAGCGTCATCCTGTGTGAGCTGTTTGGAGCAGCCTCATCTCTTGTTCTAGCTGTGGTGGGTCCAGGACACTAGCTGTAGTTTTCTAGGATGCCAGAATAAAGCTGTGTATAACTCCCAGTGTTTTATATCTACTGTGTTGTTTTGGCAATGTTTTTGAGCAGACAGGCCAGACATATTTTTGACAGAGCTGTCAGAATATGCTGTTTTTCACTCTCTGATATCATATTTCTACAATATGTAACTTTCTGTGGGAAGAAGAGGCCTTGAGGCAGTGAAGTGTATTGTTATGCCTGGACTCTTCTCTCTCAGTTGGTCAGCTTCTCCCAGCGCGTTTCCCATCCCGATGCACTGCCTAGCCTTAGATACACATGTAGCCAGAGGCAGAGATAACTGGCACCTGTAAAGCCACCACTGTTGTTGAAGAAGGAGACTGTGTCTCGTCTGCTGCAGGTTCAGCATCATTTTTTTATACAAACAGGATTTGTTTTCACTCTGTTGGCTTTGCTTTGCTTGTACTGGGGCTGATAGCTTCATCTTGACAGTGACAACCCTGTGAACGAGAGTGTGTAATGTGAAGCAAGCCTGACCTTGGTTTACAGAGCCTCAGATTGCTGTTGTTGGTGTCTGGCGGTCCTTTCGTTTCACACTGCTTTAAGGACATGTGTTTTCATATGAGCTCCCAGTGTGTGACAATTCTTTGAAACAATGGCAGGATGGTAAGCAAAGGGACGTTTTTTCTTTTCCTTTCCGCCTAACTGGATCCAGTATTAGAGGGCTGCCATTGGATTGCAGTCATTTATCTTTCCTATGTGTATATGGCATTATGAGTAATGGTACTTTCACGCTTTTCAGCTCCCTTGATTACTTTGGCCCCCTCTCCTCCTCCCTCATGCCTTTTTATTCCAATGACATACTCTTTCAAATGTAATGCAGACAACTTTGACAAAGTCAGATGCAAACTGCAGAGGACTGAAAGTGAGCACAAGGCTGGCAGAGAGAGGCCGAGGTTTTGGAAATAGCAACAACAGCAGAGCAACAATAAAAAAAAAGGACTCATATGCCATTAGCTTGGTGTCGCTGAAGAACTGATGACTTCGTTTTCTTGAGTTTTCACCCTTGAAGTCAGTCGGTGCATATATTTCCACATAGCTTACACGGTGTTCTGTCACAGCACTTTGACAGTGTTGTCTCCTGCTCCATTCATTACGTTGTTGGTGAAAATATATGGTTCACTCTCACACAATCTCTTCGTGTGCTCATACTTCTCTTTTGTCTTTTTAACAATTATTTCCGCCAAGCGGCTTGGCGACAACGAGGCAAGGCGAAAAGCTTTTTCAAGCGGACTCATAGTTTTTAATTGAGAAAAGCATAGTTAAGATAGCAACAAAAGTTGGAAGGTGTTACACTACTCAATGCGACATGGCATTCCTTTAGAGGAATCTGCCTCCCCCATTGTTATCACTGGGTAGTTGAAGCAGTGCTGTAGCCATGGCAGCCTGTGGTTAGTTGGCTGGCCAGCTGCTGGTCAGTGCCCACTTCTTGGTGCTGCTCCAGAGATGAAGGCTGCTGGGCAAAGCCTGATTAGTGTTACCGACAGCAGATAGATCTTAGCTGGCTCGTCCACGACCCAGCATCCCCTGCCTGTCCTTTGCATCTCACTGTCTCTCTCTCTCACACACACACACACACACAGACACACACCAGGTCAGTGCATCTGTAGGATTTTACAAGATTTAAATAAAGATTGACAAATACTGGGAGTCAAAGGTTATTCGGTGGTTTAGATTTAAAAGCCTTTATGTAGTTTGATCTTTGATGTCCAGCTCTTTTTCAGCACATCTCACTGAGCTTGAGGAAGATGGGTAAAAGCTCCAGGGTAAAAAATTAGTAAGTGAACCATCCAGTTAAGACCTTTTTATCACAGCTGATGTTTCCAAGGTCAAAATGAACTTCCCCACTCCACCATGAGGGGCTGTTATGAACATTCAGACCTATTTGATGGGAGAGGCTAATTCAAACTCTGCAGGGTAGAAGAAGAGAGTCTCCATCTGATCCTCACCTCGTGACAGTTAGATTGAATATTGTGAAACAGCCATAAATCAACCTGCTGATTATTCTGTATCAGAGAGAAACGGACTGAGTTGTACCTTTTGTTATATGAGAAGAACAACTCCTCAATCAGCCAGGAACATTTGTTTGTAAAACACAGCCTTGAAGTCCTGGAGCGTGACTACTGAGCTGTGCTGGATCCTGCCTCCGTGGATGTGACTTTACATGAAAACCTTGTGTCAGAAGAAGTGCATGCACAGAGACAACATGTTCAGGATCTGTGTTTTTTGAGTGATTTGTGGGATCCAACGTGCATGTAGAGTTCTTCCCAGAGAGGCTAAGACTACGGTATGGTAAATATGGCATGCAACAACTGAAGTGGTTACCTTTTTATTCCTTTACAGTGCTTCCACATACAGAATATGATCATTTAAATACTCAAGTGTTTGGTGTTATCTAAACATCAAAGACCAAATGTCCTGAGAGAGTTCATAGAAAATGTCGCACAAACACACATTTTGCATACACAGTGTGCTCTTTTACCACTGACAGCACTGTGCATGCACCAGTCTATCAGGATTTTTCTCTGCTCTCTGTTTGTATGTGTGTGTCAGCCTCCACTGCAGGGGAAGCCCTAATGGTGTGTGCTCTTATCTGTGTTGGTACTTGCAGGTAAAGGAAGACGTGGTAGAGTAAGGAGCGCCAGGTAGTATGGATTAAATTTATCAGTCCACTTAAGATAGTGTATAAAGATGAAAGTCTCCCACTGCCATGACACTTTCAGCTTAAGGCTAGGTTGCCGAGCCTTTTTATGATCCTGCTTTCTCTCGCTCCATGTGGCCACTTTACAAAGTATAATAACTGGATCAGTTGCAGTTTCAGGACATTGGATATGTCTGGTTATGTCACTGTAATGTCTTTTTGTGCACTGGAATTTAATTCAACCACATCTGCATTAAATCTAAAAACATACAGTAAGGGATACCTAAAACTCCTCTCCTGCCCCGCTGTCCCGAGGTGGTGGTGATTCATCAACCACTCCACCTCTCTGTCCCTACATATTCCCCCATCTTTCTGTCTCATTGCACTCATTTAGATTTTTCTGCTGCTATGTACTCACTAAACCACACACACTTCTTTAACCCGTACACACCTCGACATCCTGGGTGCCTTGGCAACCACCATCACATACACAAATGCAGCACCCTATTCCTCTAAATCCCAAACCTAGACAACTTTTATGCAGAGTAGACAATGTGAGCTCCCTGCCATGCTGTGCTTACGAAACCCACCGCCTCCACGCTGTTGGCTGTTGGTCCATCTTATCTTCACCTGTCAGATGTCCTCCCAGTCACTCTCAAAGGCTTCTGGGAATTCCATCAGTCTGCAGCAAAAAAACACAAACACATGAATCCTTGTGCACACAGGCGCAAACAGACACAGTGAGAAGTAGCAGGTTGCCCAAGGCCTTTGCTGAAATGACTGGCTAACCACCAGGAGTTACATGGACTGCTTGAACTCCATCAGTCAATAGTCCATCACCCCTGGTCCTCTCTACCATGGTGGTTTGGATATAGCCTCAGGCTGTGTGTGAGCGTGTGTGTGTTTGTGATTCTGGAGGCATACACCAAACAGGTATAAAAGAGACAGAGATGGAAAGATACAGGGAGGCAGAGCGAGATGGAAGCATTTTATTTATTAACAGATTGAGAAAATAGTTTCTCAATAATAATAGCCTCATTCCAGCAATAATGGCTTCTAATGGTCATCAACTGTGCTTATTTTCACACTGTGGTGAAATGGGCCATTTAAGAAACAGGTGGTCCTGGGGTGAAGTCAAAACATTTAGAGGCGGCCTGTCTTGCTTACTCGTTATTAGAATATATGGAGCATGATTAAACGTCTCCACATTGTCTACAGAGACATTTGCTTGCCCAACAAACAACCATGTACATGCATAATGCAGACACCAACCAACATCACCAGCCCCCTTGAATGTCAGATCAAATTCTCATCCGCACTCTCCTTACACAGTGATGCCAGGAGAGCCAGGAAAATGTGAGCGTATCCACTTGCATGTGTTTTTTTTTTTTTACAATTACAGTATGAGGAAGTAAATGCGATTTATTGAGTCACATGCCAGTAGTTAGAACTGCGTAAGCTGTGCTCTCTCTGTGCATTGCAACTCAATGATCCTGGATGAGGCTGAACTGTTGTTGTGATAATATCTCTGAAGCCCCTGGATTATTAGAGAAGACCAGACAGGGCTGATTTCAGTGTGTGTTAGAAAATCCAAAAACACTTAACACTGACATTGAACTCATGTTATTTTCATGAAAGTGACTTGATTTTATTAAAACCTTGTTTATTCTGCCTGTAGAGCCAATATCAAGTATCAACTCAACTGATGTTGGTGTTGAGCCAGCTAGCAACATACCCACCGTAAGTGTTGGAAAACCTTGGAATAATCTTTACCCATTTGTCACTGCACAGGGTGAAGTTGCACTTACTTGCATCTTTTCATTGACTATATAAGCAGGCATGCTGCCTCCAAAAATGGACTTCATTTTCAGTCAGGACACACCTCAAGGCCATCAGGCAGTGAATCGGGGAAGTGTATTGGAAGTATATTTGTCAAGTAATAGTAAACAAAGCAACATGAGTCAGTCAGCAGGTGACACAAACACTTCCTTTCAGGATTTTAAATTGAATTTCACTTGATGTAAATTGAGGGGTATACCTCCAACCATGCTGTACCGTGATAAGTGATTGTCAGGATCTCAGCTCTCTGAATATTTTTATCTTATTATATGATGGAGATTTTTTTTTTTTAACACTGTGACTTCCATCACGATTTGTCCGATAAGGACAAAGACATGAATCTCACACATGAGGAGAAAATGTTTTCCATTAATGAATTTATTGGTTCACTCCTCTTTCCCCAGATAATGGGCCATGTATGTATTGTTAATCTTAATGGTGAACTACAGTCTGATGTTGTTGTTATGATAGGTCTTAATCTTTCCCCATAAATGTTGCTGAAGTGCAGTGAAATCCACCTTCCACCCTCCCAAGTGTCTGTGTATGTGTTCTCAACAACACGCAGGGTATTCGTCCAGAGTTACAACCTGTAGAATGCAGATCACACTCTAGTTGTTAAGGCTGTGAATGATGCTGCTTTAGGTGGAAATAAGTACTTCATTGTTCATAGACCTTCGTCGTCATGGTTACAGTAATAAACACTTGATTAAGTTGGTGGAAGATCAATGGATAAAAGAATCAATGCTGACTAATGGTTTCGCACTGTTCCTTAGTGTGAGAGGTGTGTGTGTCTTGTTGACTCATCCATCCACCCCAGCCTCCCCCTGAAGTGGATTTTGTCCGTCTGTCAACCCGACGTCCTCCTTATCTCCCATCATCATTACAACTGTGGACACCAAAGTGTGACCATGGGTGGTAACAAACTGCTTGTGCTGATAACCTAGCTGTAGGACAGTCTCCTCTTTCAGTGCCACCTTCATCTCTGAGAATCCGATTGCGGGAAGGTTTCACACAGTTTCTTTTGAGACCTGGTGTTCAAGTAAGACACGTACTGCTGTGCACAATGTTGTGACCAGACAGCTGCGGAGAAAAAGTACTAAAACGGTACTTAAAGGCTTTAAACCCTCATTCCCAGTGGTGCAGTACTTAATAATTCCGTCAGTGTTGTTGGGTGACTGTGTGTTGATGTGTTTGCATACACATTTGTGTGCACTAAATGAGTCCTCTATGGAATGTAACTGTTTTTCATGCTCGTACTTTTCTAGAGGGGCTTATAGGCCCCTTCAGCCATGACGAAAGCTTTTCTCTCGCTTTAAAAATGCCTCTGCCAGCAACTTTAACCTCCCTGGGGTGATTTCTCAGTCTTTATCCACGGTACCATACATGGATTTGCAACTATTTTCCTGCCATATGTTATATCTATATATTTAAAGTTATTTAAGCCTGTATTTGCAGTTTGAATTTATTCCTTCACGCATTTTTACCCAACAAATGAACTGGAATAAACACTTCTCAGGATATATAAACTATAGGTGCCACGGAAATGGCGAATAATTTGGAAAGTGATTTCTCAGTGCCGTTCTCAGTTGAGGAACTTGTTAACTGTGACCATAATTAGGCTTGTTGTGTTGGGTGCTTTGTGGGTGGCAGTTTTTAACATAGTAATAATAGCACCCACATGAGCTGTGACAGCATATTTAATGGTGATACAATGGTGCATTTGCGAGAGTCATGTTTGAGCACAGTAAGCAGAAGACACATCCATATTTACACAGCAGTGAGTGCATCTCTCAGTATGTGTGAATTATCTGTATTTTCTTTTCACAAAGAGGGACATGTGAATTCGAGATGCAATTTCGAGACTTCCTCTTCACAAAGGAACAGGCCAGCCGTTTTTAGACCCTCTGATGTTGTCGCTGTGCTCGGCTATGAGCTCTGCTGAGGACACCACAGTAGAAGTAATCTCCTGCTCCCCTCTTGTTAGACAGCTATTGGAGCTGATTTGGGCTGTAATTGAATCAGACATCTTCTCAGACAGATATAACAGACTTCCTGCTCTTTCATTCCATTATTCCTTCCGTGGCCTTGTAGATGTTCAGAGGACACTGGACTGGAGGAATTGGGGTACTTTTTGTGCTTTTTTACTTTCAAAGGTAAAAGAGTTTGACAAGAATTCTTGTCTTTTATTTGTGTTAAC
This sequence comes from Caranx ignobilis, assembly GCA_021432705.1. NCBI lineage: Eukaryota > Metazoa > Chordata > Actinopteri > Carangiformes > Carangidae > Caranx > Caranx ignobilis. Next base: position 39,390,697 of record MU269980.1, read on the forward strand.
CTTAAGTCCACTTTGTCCTGAGGTGTATTTTTACTAAGGTGTTTTAGTGACCCTCTGCAGTGAAAATTTTTAGCCTTGTTAACATGTCCATATGTTTTTTTTTTTTTTTTTTTTTTTTTTTTTAAATATAATACAAGACAGCACATACATTAAAATACCATGACTGTTTATTATCACCTCAGAACTGCAGTAAACCAGTGACGGTCTCCTCCTGTAATAATAACTTCAGAAAGCCAGGGAGCAAGAGTTTGCATTAGCTGAGCCACTGAACATAATGTCAGCCACTGCCAGGTGCAAACTAACAAAAACATATGCGAACTATTAGATAACTGTGCAAAATTCATGTAAACAAATAAAACAAAATTAAAACTAAACAAAATTAGAGTTTTTCACTTCATTATCAGCTCCAGGCCAGCAAAGCAGACTTTGACATCTCTTAATCATCATCTGTTAACCTACATTAGTGCTTTTGTGTTTTGATCAGTAGGCATACAACCACTGATCATCATCCAAAATGTGTCTCATAACTCTTCCCCTTTATGACTGTGTCTTCACAGGGAACTTGGAAGATATCCCACCAACTTGTCAGACCTGACAGTTAACACCTGTTACCTAATACCACTGACAGATAGAGAGAGAGAGGGAGGTGGGATGTCGGAGTATAGATGACAGATTTACCATGGTAGATGGTGACAGTCTGAAGATCTGAGACAGACGGTAAAAAAAGTAAGAGACAGTCCAACTCACAGCTGATACAGCTGAGGTGTGTGTCAGTGACATAAAGGATAAGAGGAAAAGCAACCAAACATGTCTGTCAGACTACAATCTTAATGACCGGGTTAATGTGTCCCTCACCCAGCGTGGAGACTTGTCCTCTCTTTGGTGATCTGTGTGATGACATGGCAGAATAGAAACAGTAATGACTGATAGTTGGTGTGTTAGCTTGGGATCTGGCCAAAGCTCTGTGTGCCTGCTGTGAGTGATAAGAATGACACATGGTGTTCAGAGATCAGTGGAAACAAATTAATCCATGAAAGTTGAATAGAAAACTTTAGATCGGAGTCAGAAATAAAATGAAAATTGGTCATGTCCCAATCACTGTAGTTTATGAAAACATGCTCTGATTATATCATATGTTTCACATCAGCAATAGCACATCATTTGACCACCCAACCTTGTAGGTTTTTGTCCAGGGGCTCCAGACTCTCACCAGTGGCTGCACATGATTTGGTTGCATCCTTTTTTCTTACAGCAGGGTATCCATGTGGCCAAAGAAGATACGGTCCTCCATTATCAATGACATGGCCACATGCAATCTCACATCTTTCAGTGGGGACACTGGTGTCAGCTTCGATCATAAATAACAGGAAGGAGAGCAGAGATAATTTTGTTATCACTCCTGTGAACTGAGCACATGTGATTGGCGTTCGTTGCATTCACATTCAAGCTGTTCTTTCTCATCAGGTTGATCAGTGATTTGAATTTTGTCGCTCAATGAGCTCATGCTTTGAATTGTTGAGGGGCTTAATTGGGATTGGGATTTTTTAAAATATACATATACATACATATCTATATGCACGTATGTGTGTGTGCAGTGCATACACAGTGAGAGGCCATAGCTGCTTTTCCATTCATTTTTCCACAACATGAATGCCTGAACAAAACAAAAGAAAATGATTTCAAAAGGCAGAAACATATGCATGGATTACAAATCATTCCCCTGAGTCAAACTTGAACCTGGCAGCAGTTAACTGATTTAAATGATATTCACATTTCCCTGTAATCATTCACTTTCTTTTAATGTGATAAGCTGGTAATTCCGATTTGTGCTGCTGTCACGTACATGTGCTTTTTTTATGGCGGGGAATGTAACTTGTTCACAACATTCAGTTCGGTTCAGACTGTGTGGATATTTGTTCTCAGCTACCACACGAGTCTGATTTGCATTGAAAGTGAAAAAAAAAAAAAAAAAAAGGCTGAATAGGGGGATGCAAAGCTAGTCATGAACAGACGGAGGAATAACTCACTCCAGCCAGTCAGGAGCGTGGAATTTCCATTTGAAAGTTTTTTGATGTTTATGAGATTGTTGCATTTGAAGTGAGTTGAAATAACTGCAAATGGTCGACTGTTTACGTTCGTTGATCTTCACATGAAGCCCAAGTCTGCAGAGTGGAACAGTTTCTAATTCAATCCAGTCAGTCACACTGCCATCCATTTCTCCTCACCATGGCTCCTCTTGCCGCCTGCTGCTTTCTGTTAATGGAGATATCACCTCCTCCCTCGTCCTCCCTCCCTGTCTTCCTCCTCTGTTCTCCCTTTGTTGTCCTTCTCCCTCCATTCCACTTTCACTTTTCTCCGTCTGTTGTGCCTCTTCATTGGCCCACTCAGTGAAACTAATCGACAGTAAGCCATCACTCAGAGCACTCAGCTCCCTCCCTCTCTCATTGTACTGTAAATCAACAACTGATTCAGAAGAGGCAGACAGGGAAGAAAAACATAAAGGGGTTATTATTGAGTGCAGGCACACTGATTTCTTTCAGCCAGATACAATATTTCCTATAGTGAATGCCAGGCACTCTAATGGGCATCACGATGTACCATAGCTCAAAAAATATATAATCAGAGAGATAAACAAATTGGATGTTTGCTTAAAAGTCTAATGCCAAATGCTTCAAAACAACATAATAGTCACTGAATGCTGATAATTTTTCTGATGAATTAAATAAAAAAAAGCCACTTTCCAGCTAATTTAGATGATACCATGGCTCCCCTCTGAATGTCATAAACTGTTACCCACTCTTATGTTTTGAATGATGGCACTGTAATATCCAGTCCAGGTTATAACTTTCGATCTGTGATGTACTGCAGCTCCTCGGTTCCTCAAGTTTAGACCAGTAAATCCTCTGTATCATAACAGGCAGGGGGGCATGGATTGGCCTTTTCCTAGTTTTGGATACAGATAATATTTTTTGTGTTGTCGCTCAACTAACAGCAACACTTGCTCCTCTGAATCATCAGATTCACCCGAATTATAAACCTGTAGTTTCATTTCATGCTCACAGAGGTAATACAGTACCATCACAGACCACTGACTTCCAAACATCTCTACTTCTTCCCTTTTTTCTTTCCTCATGCTGTGTTTTTATGTATTTCTCTCCAACTTCAGTGGCGCTCCAATCACTTTTTTTCCCTTTCTCATGCAATTCACTTGCTTAGTTCTCAGTAGGTTTGTCCATAGCCATAGCTACTCTACAAACACTTATTTTTTTATGCGCTGCTACTTGCAAAATATGTGAGACGCCAAGTAAACACGGTGGCTTTGTTTCCCTCTCCAGTTTGTTTTGATGTAGTCAGCAGCACCACACAGGGAATAGGAAGGATCTGAATGTCATACAGCAATTATGACACATCTGTATCTCACACCTCCTTGTTTAGATAAGGGAGCAACCTGTGAATTGTCTTGATGAGATTGAGGGCAAAGGCAAATGAAATCAAAAATCCATGAAAATGAAGTGTCTTAACGACTGGGGGAAGCTTTATGGCTTGTGACTGGTGGAGATTAGATTATGGCCCCTTTTAATGAGTCATTATGAAAAAAAAAACAACAACCAGTATAATATATATATTAAAAACACAACAACTGCACAAGCTGCAGATCTAACTGTACTGTACCGGTAGGAGGGGTCCTGGGAGAGAGTGAGTGGGAAGAATTAATGTCCAGAAAATGACCCAGTGGTCAGCTCCAACCTAGTTTTGCTCTAAGTGCAGGACTTGTGCAGCAGTCAATATGCCTAATTACTCTGTTCTTGCTAACTGCATCTTGCACTTCAGCTCTGGGACCGTAAAAGTCAGAGTTAATGCTCACAGTACTTACGGACCTAATGTAATGATTTTGTCCCGCTCCTCTCATGGGCGTTGGAGTTTCTAATGCCTAATACGCTGCTGGTGTAGGTGGTTCCCTTCACAGCCATTGCTGGAAATGCATTTAACTGTTGTGGTACTGTACATGTCAGCGTTTCTCAGTGCTGGTCCCTGAACTCACTGGATGAATGGTCTCTGAACTGGTTACAGCACATACAGACTAAGCGCTGTATTTTGCAAGTCACCCCCTCCAGGCAGAGCTGCTTTTTGAAACCAAGTAAAAAATCAATAGCTGTATCCTAAGAAAGAAAGCATGAAAGTAAAGAAATAAAAGTAGGCTAATATTATTTTAGGGTTAAGCTGCATTAATTGATTAGACAGTACCCCTGTGACAAAAAAGAGCCCATCTGTCTTTGCAAGCAGCTCATCATAACCAAACTAAACCACTGTTTGTTTCCCTTTTGAAATGCTTTATCCATGATCCTCGCCACAACCTTAACTGTGGGTTTATTATCGTAACCATGGTGACAGACAGTCCCCCAGCCTTGATAATACTTTGAAACCCAAACCCATTAATGTTTCCTGAACATAACCAACTTTCTGTAGCTAAACTTGACCAAAATGTGACAGTTACATAACCTCAGTTACATGTTCATTACATTGTTTTACCAAACTTTTTAGGAAATGATCAAATTGATAAACTAGTAAATGTAATATAAGAAAATAATAGAATATAATAACAAAAACATCGCTGCCAAAAAAGCCCAGCATTCAGAGAAAAGTGCAGGGTTGGTTTTGTTTATAGTAATTGCTGAGGTGTTGGTCATGATGATTCCTCCTCAGGCTGAGATTAGGCAGGTTTATCCATGATGCTGTGTGAGCATTGAGCAACACCTGCCCTTGGCTTTTGCACTTGCACTACACAAAGGTTAGGTGCGCGGCGGCATGCACTTCCTGACGAATGGATTACCTGGACATGTCTACACAGTTGACAGGCTGAAAGAAAATGGGGCAGGGCTGGTTAAGTGGGGATCAATTACTGTAGGGAAGTAATGGCAGATTGACAAAGCAACACTATGTAGTTTCTCAGCCTTAAAATGTTTCTAAACTCATTGAAGTGGTAGAAAAACGGCTAATAGGATGAATTGTGCTGCCACTGCTGCCTGAGAGGGGTCACGCTGAATTGTTGACGGAGCCGTTGCTGGTACTGTTGCCGGTGCTGCTGCCACTGCTGGTACCAGTGCAGTTGCCGGTACCATTAGCTCAGTCTCTGGAGCTTAATGGAACTGTGGTGTAGCAGGACCACAGTGACAGCTGCAGCCAGCACAAACCCGCTCAGGCTGCAGTGGCGGAAAAAAAACATCCCTATTATGGAGCACAAATGTATGTTTCAAGTGTTAACTGCAAAAAAATGGTTAAAAAAACAACTTAACTATTTTGAAAAACATAAAAATGCAGTTAATACCAACAAGCTACTACAAAATGTAGCTGAACTACTAATTAATTACATGTAGTTTGTTACACTTAGTTCTATTGAAGAATTAAATTGGGTACATTTTGAGAAATAACATCTGCTTAGCTCAAATCATGACATGTAATCAACTCCTGTGCAGCTTATACACCAAGTTGCATGAGTTATTTTCAGAAGTGTGATATAATGAGAGTCACTGTTCACCGGTGAAGCAATTATCACCTCCTTACTGAGCAGAATGGCTCTGAATCTGCAGTTTTAATCCTCTGACCGCTTTTACTGTTAAACTAACTACATCATAAACACTTTCCCACATGGACACATCACTGTAAGAGACAAGTCTGTGGGATGATTTGCTTTAACTGCCTCATTAGAGAAAACAAGATGCAGATATTGTTTAATATTATACCCGTCTTGGTGTCTTGGAGTTGAATGAATGAATTTTCCTGTTTTCTGAATTGTAGGAAATTTATCTTTTTGTGGGATAACTAGAAATATTTTAAATTCCCTCTCATGCTCCAAATTTCTGTAAAATTAACATGCAGTTAATTGACAATAATTGAATGCAAGACTGCTGCTGACTCGGGCTTTACTCTTGTTCTGTTAATCAAGCTGGAAGTTGAGTGAGAATGAGAAAAGAGGAAAGGGGCATTATCTTTGGGCTTCATGTTTAGACACCAGTCCTCTGCAAATCATGTTGTATGAAGACAACCAATTATTTATGCCCCTTTTTGTTATTTGATAGTTGACAGCAAAGAGGAAAGGCAGGAAAAAGGGAAATAAAAAGGATAGTGTGGATAGGAAAGAGTGATAACAGCATCACCCCTGTGGGACAAAAGACAGGGAGAGAAAACATGAAAACTACATGTGACAAAACGGTCTCCATGCAGCCAAGACTTGAACCAGAGATGCTGCATTTACACCCCACACATCAGCGCCATGGTGAAAAGCCTTGGTGATGACACAAGCTGTACCTAACTGGCATGGCGCCTCCTTTCCCTGTGTCTTTTCCTGTTTTATTTCTCCTGCTAATGAGGAGGCGTGTCACTTTGAGGTATGCTACAAAAGCTCATCCTAAAGCATCATTTTGGAAGGCGCTGCTAGATCTTTCTGCACACACAAGAGCGAGTGAGCCCCAGTACTATTATTCGATCACATGTTATCTCTGGCATGTAATGAATTGTATAGGAATCCAATTCAATATTTCTAATAGGAAAATAAATTGGAGGATTTGTGAGGTCCTATAGGCAGCAGCATGCTCCCCATGAAGGAAGTGAGAGTAATTCCTGCCCTCTCTTCTACCCCTTGATTGCCCTATTTTCTCTCCAGCTTCCCTCCACTTTTATCTCCTCCTCGCCACACTCACCCTACTTCCTCCAGTACTGCTGCCTCTTATCTTCCCTTCCTCCTTTTAACTCTTATATCTGGGTTAACCCTTTATTCCCCCATATATTCATTGATCATGTCATCTCACATTGTGTCTTTTCACTCCCACTGTTTGCACCATGTGCCAGTGCAGTACATCCATCTTCATGATCTACCTTTGTCCTTGGTGTTGAGTAACAGTTGCACAAACAGCACGTCACCTGTTAATGCAGAGCTTCAGATTTCTGAGAACAATGTATATTTCTCCTTCTATTTGGGATCATGTTTGTATGCACTTATTATCAAAGGCGTCATGTAATTTGCATAAAAAGCCGAGCTTTCCCACCAAACCGTACTGTCTTCCTTTGCCTGCTACCAATTTTAGGCCAGCCTTCATCTATACATACCTCCCCATGAGCCAGTTTGTTATTTGGATACAGAAACAAGACATCCTCCCTTAAAAAGACTCCTTTGAAGAGTTTCTTCTCTGTCTTTCCCCTCCTCTTCTTGTTATTTTTGTTGTGGTGTTGTTGTTATCCATGCCTTGGTGTTTTATCTTATTGGAGACAATGGGAGGACTCTGTTTCGCTGTAACATCACTGTAATCAAATAAACGCTAAAAAGAAATAGATTTGACATGACTTATATTGATCAATACATAACACAGTGATGCAGCATCTCTTGGAATATGAGTTGGACCCAAATTAAATATAGATTATCGTCCGGCTGTGTCCCCACAGTAATATGGTTTCACGAGTCTCAGTCACAGGGGAGACACTAGCACATATTTTGATTTCAGTGCCAAGGTGGACAAGCTGACAATCCCCTGCAGTGATGTCATTTACAGGAAATCTTTTTTCTGGATTTCTTTGTTCATATTACTGTCACATCAGATTTTATCCAGTGCCGTGCTGTATCCACTTTTAGACTCTTTCTCCTAGTAAGTGAATTACTCCTCCATAATGTGGAGTCTAATGCTGTAATGGCTGCAGATGCTCCTTCAGAAATAACCAGAGATGCCATGCATATTGCAGCCAGTGACACTTGTAACCTCATTAAAGCAGGAATCAGCTGCTACAGAAAGGGTTATTCTTAACCAAGCTGGTGACATGGCTCCAGGGATGGCAATGTTTGCCTGTCGGTCACTCAGTCCGCCACTTTGGGCCCAGACTGAAATATCTCAACAATGATCAAATGTGCTGCTATTACATTTTGTACTAACATTCATGGTGATTAGATCACCTCTGCCATATTAGTGAATGTTACCATGCTAAGATGGTGGATGTGGTAAATATTGCTCCTGCTAATATCAGCCTGCTAACATTGTCATTGTGTTTGTTGTTGTAATTCTGCTGACATTAGCATTTAGCTGTGCCTGAGAGCATCTTATTGGAGTCATTAGTGTGGAAGTAGACTCCTCTTGGTCTCAGAGGTGATCTCATGGATGGTTATATGTCTTAGCTGGGCTCACTTTGCCTACACAGCTGTTCCTGCCAGGGTTTTTTGTCCGTGATTGCGAGCTTACCTCAATTTTTGTTTCATTGCCCGGTCTTAAACCAGGATGTCAAGGATGAATACCTTAAACACAGGACTAATGGCTTTACAGGACTATGTGTCGTGAAAGCCATTTTGGAAACAGCCCATTTCCATGGTTTGATGTGAACTCACTCTACAAAACAGTTTGTATATTAGACTCCCTTTAAAAAGTCACAGCTCCGCTGCCTCAACCACCACCCAATTTGTTTGGGATAAATATAAGACCTTGAGCCAGAAATTTAACCTGCCATTCATGAGTACACTGCGCTAGCTGTGGGCTGCTGTTGCACTTACTGAAGTCATCCTCGTACGTAAATGAAATGCTCTGTGAGCATGATGGATTAATATGTATTTACACCAGCAAGTGCAGGCATGCAGAGATGAAGAATCACTTCAATAATGCTCATTTTTATGGTCTGTTTTATAGTCACCTCAGCGCCTCAATCAAATATGCTCTTGGTTTTCAAGTGTCTGTTTATAAGATTGTTTCAATTCATTTCATATCTGGTTTTGGTGGAAATTTGACTAATGCAGAAGAGTGCAAACCAAGGAAAGCTGTTAAATATCAGAGGGTAGCTGCACAGCACTTTCAATATGCCGTAAAATATGTGTGAGTGTGTATAAATGCACTGATTTTCCACCATTAAATAGAATATTCCAGGTGTATAAATGCCTAAACAGCACTGGCAGACAGAGCTCGCCTGTCCTCTCAGAGCAGAGTCACGCTGTGTGCTGCAGTGCTTTCTCCTGCATGAGCATGAGACTCATATGAATAATGTCTTCCCTCGTGATTCCCTCACTTTCTGTAATACACTCACAGCATGGGGAAAGTCTCATCTAGAGTGATCAGCAGGTGTCTGTCCGTGGATTGAAGACAAAAATGAAGGCAAACGTGAATGAGAAGTAAACACACACACAATATTCACCATTGTGTTGACTATATCCTCAGTTTATTGTATTTTATGTAAAAAAAACTCCTAAAAACAAAGAAAAACTGTGTTTAGACTATAAAACCAACAGTCAGTCTTTAATTTTTCCATTCACAATTGTTTCTCTACTGCCTTAAATAGACCAGATTCCTTTGTACAGGGCTGACACTCATTTCCTCTGTTGCTCTGACCTTGTTCTCTCAGAATAGTGACAATCCAGGGAGAAAATAGAATAGTAGGACAAAACTACTGAAATCTGCCCAAACAGATGAAAAGCTGTGAGAAGGTTTTAGGAACAGTTTGATGCATTTCACTGCCAGCTGGACATGTCATCTGCTCATTGGCATGAGACAAACGTTCGTCTTCAGTGGATTGAGAGGTCAAGTTGACATCCCTGCTCCCCGCAGAGAGTGACACTTGTACACCAGAGATATGGCCCGAATCTGTGCTTGTGTTTACAGAAAAGTGCACACACACACGGTTGTTTGTTCTTGTTCATCTGTCTCTCTATTCGTGTGGTCCAGTCATGAGAGACGAGGCTTAATTATAGAGTCAGTGATTACGTGTGATGGCGATCTGTGTTAATCTGAAGCTGATCCTCCTGACTTTTCAATCGCATTTGTGCCGTGGCGGTTGGACTTTCATTTTGTGGAAACAGAAACACAGAGAGCATTTGCACTGCAGAGAAGGTGCTGGAGGTGTAGAGGTCAAAGCACAGAGTTGAAGTTAAAGCTGGATGTGGATTGTGTAGTTCACTGTGTCATTTTGTCTAGGATAAGATTACAGCTTTTTTCTTCTTTTTTGACACATTCAACAACATTTTCAAACATTTTCTGAGCATACTGAATCCCTGTTGTTTCCCCCAACAAAGTCAAAGTATTAGAAGTTTGAAGCTTTGCTGCAAAGATGTGATTCAGTGCTGGAGTGTGGTGACACACGGCAGTCGACAACCTACCTAGGGTGAGTGTTATTAGAGACACAGAGTGTGTATAGTGTAGTGTAGACAAACTGAGAGGAAAAGAGAAAAACAAGTGGGTTTCTTCTCTCTTCTCTTCTCTTCTCTTCTCTTCTCTTCTCTTCTCTTCTCTTCTCTTCTCTTCTCTTCTCTTCTCTTCTCTTCTCTTCTCTTCTCTTTCTCTTCTCTTCTCTTCTCTTTCTCTCTCTCTTCTCTTCTCCTCTTGCTCTATACTGCATTTCCCCCACATTTTTCACCATCTGGGTGACATGGTGGTGCAGTGGTTAGCTGTGCCACCTTACTAGAACATTCTGGGTTTGAACCCCAGACCTGAGGGCTTTCTGTGTGGACATTGCGTGGTCTCCTGTGCTTCCCTGACCTCCTCCCACAGTCCAAAGACATGCATGTTACTTTAACTAGCAACTTTAAATTGCCCATAGGTGTGAATGTGAGTGTGTCAGCTGGGATTGGCTCCCGCACTCCTGCGACCCTGCACATATTAGTGGTACAGCCAGTGGATGGAGAGTGTTCACCATCTGACCTCCTTTACTTGTCCTGTCATCTGTAAAAACCTTTGACATCAATCATGATCAGAAAGTTTTTAAAAAGCCGAGGTTTTCTTGCCTGCAGTCCTGTTGAAGTGACTCAGTACATCTAGATAAAGTGATTTGAAGAGGAAAAAACAGAGCCTGTCAATTCTAATCCTGAAAATGATGATATAAACGGTATCATATGACAAATTAAATCTAAAAAGGGAGCCTGTAACATTTACTGTATTTATCTTGTTTTTCTTTCTCCTCCACAGTGAACAAGCACAAGCCATGGATAGAGACATCCTACCATGGTGTGATCACAGAGAACATGGACACGGTGCTGCTGGACCCTCCTCTGGTCGCTCTAGACAAGGATGCCCCGGTCCCCTATGCTGGTAGGAAACACGACACAACACTCAAGTATCCACACGCATTTAGAAACCACAGTTTAGCACACATACAGTATAACACACTCTCCCAGACATCCATTGACTGTCACACACACAGGGGCCAAGACAGGGATGCCTCAGTACTGTGTGCAGGCAACTGTGGCAACTTCACAAAAAAAAACAGATGATCCAACTGTTCTCTGTACTCACTATTTGTCATGGAGACTGCATTCAATTTATCACCCTGAGCAGTGTAAACTAAATGGTTTCTGCTGTTTTTTGGGAAGTTTCTTTTCATCATTATGTAAAATTACTTTACACCGACAGAAAAAAATATCAAGACTTTCTTTTCTAAAAAAAAAGAAAAAGGAAAACTTGCAGGGAAGAGTACATGCACCACAAATATCAGATTAAATATATTAACTGTAGAGCTTTTTTTTTTTTTACACAAAACCAGGGTTTGAAGTAGCTCAAAGTCACATTAGTGGAAAACTTTGGGATGGATGGAGGATGGCTGAATGATTCAAGCATACCGAGGTTTATGCGAATGCATTTATTTTCCATAATCTTTTATAAGGTGCATCTTCTTCACTTCCCCGAGACAGGCCTCTATTCACAGCTTCTGCTAATTGAAACCATGTGTCATCATCCTTTTTCATTTGCTCATAAGCTGAGCTGAAATGCCCCATTACCCCGACCAACAGATTCCTCTCAAAAGCGGAAGAATATACGATCGTTTTCCCGAGACCTGTCAGCCTCTCACAATGACAACATTTCTGGTCTAAATCTTAATCTGACACTTTGAAGCTGCTCTGAAGACTTGCACAGAATATCAAATGGCTACAGAGGATTGTTTTCATGTACAGCATTTTTACAGTCTTATTTACAGGATAATTTATTGTGCATCTCAGGGCCAATTATTTTAAAGTTCATGTGTGTTTGTTTCTATCCAGATTGTGCAATTCTGCTGGATCTGCATCGCAGCCTGAGTGTCATATGTTTCTGTGATGTAGCACTTGGGTTTGTTTTGGCCTTAGCCTCCGTAGCATTTATCTATTAAGCCTGACTTTGTAAATTAGTCTTAGAGGCTCCTTAGAAATGAATGTTGTACACACAAGGCTTCGACCTGTGAATTTCGCCTCTGGCGGGATATAACAGTAGATTTATAGACGCTCTGCATTCACTGAGAGCTTGGTTGCTGAGGACTCACTGTGGCTTTTTGAGAAAAGGTTTCCACAGTCTAGTTGGCCAGTAAAAAAAATCCCCCAGTATTCCATAAAAACAACTCCTGGACAGCGCTTGTTCTGTTTCAACTTTTATTGCTGCTCATGCTAGAGACAAAGATGCCACACAGCCCATAATGGTTTCCATTAAACTGGGGATGCTGGGACTGTTGGCACACTGAGCCTGACTGATGGAGTCATGGAACAGGTACCACACACATGTAATCATGTCAGTGTGACATCATTATAAAGCCCATCCTCTGTGTTTCTGGGGCTGATTATGTTGTCTTAACCAGAGCTGAAATCAGACAGCTGTCATGCAGGTACACCAGAGCTGACTGCGACAGGAACCAGAGGCAGAGCTGTTGTAATTAGACAAAGTATTCTGAAACTGAAAGGCAAACGAAGACGCTTTTTGGCAGCTAACGCTTAACAGCTCATTATGGTGAAATGGCTCCTATTAATCCCGGAGCTGACAACCATGAAAAAATGATACTCAGCTATTTTTCTTCTGCTGTTGTCATTTTTGTGTGCGAGTGTGTGTATGTGTGTTTCCTCTGATGCCAAAGCCATACTTTTGTCTTTTTCATTGTTACGTGTCAGCTGTTCTGTCAATAATGGGTAAATAGAGCTGAGTGTGAAACAGCCTGGATTAATGTTAAAGTCTCCTTTCCCCGCTTTTCCTCTGAGGGCCTCTAAGGGTCTTGTATTGTACACATACTGTACTGTTACAGTAAGTGTAAGCTAAATGCTATGGTGTATGTGGATGGACCGTATATAAAGACCTAATGATCCTTTGGAGGGGTACAGAAGAGGAGATTTAGTTATTTAAAACATGAAAAAGACAGAATACGTTATGCAGAAATAGCAACTTAATTCATCTTTTATTCATATCACAAAAGTGGAGATGCTGAAGATACTCTTCACCCTCGCTGTTCCCCTACAATCCAGCAGTGCTGCCTTACAGTTATTTACAGAACTTGCGTGTCTTTCCCCAGTAACCGAAGCTGTAGCACAGTTAAGGCTTAATGGTACCACAACGAGCAGGCAGACTGAGGAGGAAATTACTTTTGATTGCTTTTCTCTGTGATTAACACATTGTTTGTTGACTTGAGAAGTTCAAGCCTGGTGAAATATCGCTCAAGAAGACAAAGCTGAGCAGTGCACTGTCTGCTGACTGGTGATATTTCTCCCGTTCTCCTTGTTTTCCATTGAATGTAGTCAAAATGAATGAAACCCGTGCAAATGCTACCAAGGAGACTGAAGAAAAAAAGGCCATGAAAAGAGCAGTTTTGTCCTAATTTATCTCTCTTTGCTTTTGTCTGCCTCTACTGCTCTCTCCCACCTTTTCTTGGAGTCGAACTGTTCTCTGAAATCTTCATCTCTATCTGCACCTCCATTTGTTTCTCTCTCTCTCTGTCTCCACTGAGCACCACAGTCCCTCTCTCAATCCAACTGTCCTTTCTCCTCCTCTCTATCTCGACACCCGGCTCCTAGCAAGCCCATAGACAGCCAGTCGCTTATTACAGACACTCTCATCAATCCTGGTTTTGTTTTACTGCAGAAAAGGAGTAGGCTGTCCTCCTGGCTCCACATTAATTGCAGTGAGGAAACACAGAGCAGGCTTCTTAAGTACTTGCCTGTTTTCTCCTCACTTGTACTTCTCCCATTATCCGTCATTCCTTCTCCCTTTCACTGGCCTTCCATCACGAGTGTTTCCTCTCTGGATGCTGTGTACATCCTCATTTTCACCTCTTATGCTCACTTCACCTTTTTAGCTATGTCTTCTTGTCTCTTCCCCACCTAGTCTCCTGTTCTCTCGTTCTCCTGCAGCACCACATTTCACTTTGATGTGAACTACCCACAGTGGGCCTAACCTGAACATTATATGCTGAGACAGACAACCTGGAGATAAATTGTTATTATTGCATGTCATCATGGCAACCTCTATTCCACCTCCACCCAATCCCCCCCCCCCCCCCCCCCTTCAACTCGACACAGCAAAGGTGTGTGGGTCGAGGGGTATGTGCTGATCGAGCATTCTCAATCAAATTAGCATGAGGAATGGTGGCAGTGGGCTCTGGGGTGCTGCAAGGCAGGCAGGCAGTTTCATTTGCCTATTTTTTATCTCAAGGCCACAGTCAACAAGCAGGGATTCTCCCCATTCATCATGCTACATTGTTTCCTCTGCAGAAGTCACACAGGGTAAAGGAACAAAAGTAGTCGGAGAATTGGAGGAAATGGAGAATGGAGAAAAAATGAAAGAGACAGATGGAAATTAAAATGAGAGCAGGTCATCAAGAACAGCTGCCACAAGAAAACATTTTTGATTGTTCTCATTGATTGGTTTAGGTCCGTGCACGTGTGCTTATGCGTGCATGTATGTACATGGGAATGTGGACATGCGCATGCTGTAAGTCTTAATCCTCCACGGTATTTATTACAGTAGGTCAGGAGTTAGGCTGGTGGATTTGAAAACCTGAGATGACGCTGCAGTTATGCTCATGAATTGCAAGCCATTCAATACAAGGCCGGTGTAGACAGCTGTATTGATTGAAATGTGTATGTGTTCTGTCAAATGCTTGTGAGACAGGTGAAAGACCAACGCAGGAAGAGCCCAGAGTTTAAACGTTGTACTGTCAATCAATGGACTCCCCTGGACTGTGGTGTGAAAAGTTTCAAGCAGCTTATTCGACTTCCAATTTATGTCCCTTAGTCAAAGATGCATTTATTTCTACTGCAAAGCTTATATGAGACTCACCGTATGTTCATATTGGAAGCATGAGATGTATTTATTCATGATCTAAGTTGTGATCAGAGCAACTTAACCCCTTCATGATTAAACACACTCCCCTCGTTTGTATGAATGCAGCTGTTGTTGCAATCACAGTTAAAATAATTGCAAAATTCTTTACATAGAGGTAAAATTATATTGAGATATTGTCTACATCTGATGCCAGCACCAGGATTAAGGTGAGATTCTGGTTTGGTTAAAAAAATGAAACACAGTCTGCTCAAATAAAATCAGACACATGTTTTTTTTTTTTCCTTTTTCTGGATATCCTCTGGGAAAGTTGATCCAACATGTGCAAGGAGGCAAACCTGAGATGCTTTTTTTGGACACCCTTTAAACAGGACTTATTTGATACACCTTCATTAATCTGGCTTCTATTAGACTTCTTCTGATTATAGCTGCTGTCAAACTCTGTCAAAGACAAAAATGTTTATTTTCAGAGACAATATTTTTCCATTGTGGAAACTTTCTTCCACTTTCGCCACATAATTTTCATTTTTTCAGTGCCATTTATCCTATTTTTACCAAGCGCACAGTCAAAATCCATTTACTGCTCGGAAAATATAGGACTTATTATCATAAGTTCAAAGCCGGTAGTGAGTGGGATTTTTGCAATGAAAAACATGCTGTTGTGACTGAGAGAGCACATTGTTGACATGCATTACCTGATGTGTAAATGCATCCCAGTGACGGACAGTTGAATAATTGTGAGTGAAAAGTTTTTAATATTCTTGCAGGACTGTCAGAAATAATCATCTCATTTGTTTGCCAGTTGCTGCGATGAAGACACAAACAGGAAGTGGCTTATAACTTTCACTCATCATTAAAACTGCCAGGTGAATAGACCAGTTTCCATCACTGCCTAATGCTCTTGTATTGCTGTATTGTCTACTGCTTTATACTAAAAAATGTTACCATGACAATCACAGCTTTTGATGTTTACACATGATGTGTCACCCAAAATATTTTCCTCTTGCTCAGAATGGAAATCGGGAGTAAATAAAGAAGAGAAATGGATAGCTTCAAGGTGCAATTTCACCACAGGTCATGGCTGTAATTTTGACTTTGTGGTTATTAAGCTTTGCCAAATCCCCAATCTACCTACAGCGAGTATTTGTGAGTGAAACTGCACCAAGGTGACAAATGCAAAGGTGCTAATTAAACTGTGGGACCCGCTATGAGTCACTTCAAAGGTGGTGAAGTAAAAAGAGGAAGCAGCAGAACATGGAGGGGGAGAGAAAAAATGCAAGGAAAAGGGAGGCGAGGGAGAGAGGAGATGAAAGAGAGAAACAAGGGTAGATCCAGAAAATGGGAATATATAGTGTGTGTGCGTGTGTGTGTGAGGGAGAGGGAAAGAGAGTGGGAATAGATAGAGATGGTGGGATGGATCATCAAAGTATGAGCGAGGATACTGAAGGGACGGTCTGATCAAACCACGCAGGTGTCTGACCATCTACCCCGAGGAGAGGAGGAACAAATCACTTAGCCCCCCCTCCCTCTTCTCTCTCTCCTTCACCCTGTCTTCTTTGCCTTTGTGTTGCCGTTAAATTTCTGCAGCGAGCGCTTAGTCGTGAGGTAATACTAATGCAGGTCTGCAACATGAAACAGATGCAGAACATCAAAGATGCGGTGTGCTGTTTAGAGGGCTGACACCGACCTACAAACCAGATTTCTCTTTGCTGCAACCAGTATGAACAGACGAGCATGAGAGTTACAGGAATGTGCTATTTGCAAGTATCTTGAAACATTCACCAAACATTACTGCTGTATTAGTTGAAAGGAGTCACTCATGGTGACAAATCCACGGAGAGTTATCAGCCCCTACAGTTTTCCTTTGTAGCATCCTTCAGCTCATTGTTTTGGTTTTATTGTCTACTCCACCCCACCCCACCATGTTTTCTATCAGAAGCCCACTCAATGCTACTGGTTCAGCACCACAAGGCAGGCACATGATACTACTGGCTGTTACTTACTGGCTAAGTTAATGAGGTGGAGACCAAAACAGAGCTAAAAGAGTAGTAAAATGTGGATTTAATATTCATTAGGTGGGACACAAGGATAAACTACATGTATATGTACATTTCAATACAGTGTTGTAATATATCCTAAAATGTTAATATACATAATATTATAAATTAAAAAAAGATTCAACACCTACTGTAAAGGTAGGGCCCAGACACACAGATCTATGAGTGCTCTTGGAGTAGCTGCATGTGTTTTGTCAATGCAAGCCTTTCTCCTCATACTGTATCACCCTCCATTTTTCCTGTCCAGAGCAGGAGACGGGCTCTCAGTGAACTGTCAGAGTGTGTGTATTGATATCTCCTCCTTGCCTGAAGACATAAGGTTCAGTGCTACGCCTCCACACCCCTTTGCTGTGTTTGCTCCCAGCAGGACAGATATATTCCCCTTTTTTCTTTCTCTCAGTCCTCTCAACCTTTTTTTCATGGTTTCCCCTCCCCTCACCGTCTCTCCCTCTCTTGCTCTGTTCCTCACTCTGCTGCTTCATCACAATATATCCTCATTTGAACTTTTCCTCATCATCATACTTCATGTGACTGAGACAATGACATTACAAACAAGAGCGATATTGTGTTTGTCATATTATATTGATCCTGCTCTCACCTGACCTTGTATCTGACCTGCATTTGGCCCCGTTTGTTAGCCTGGCAGTCATTTCTCCTGCAGGGCCTGTCGTTCATACATGAGAAGCTCTTAGAAAACATATTTTAATCAAATCATTGTAGAGAGAGGTGGTAACATTTTACCTTCAAAATGTTGATCACAGTATTTCGTAAAATGAATGATGATGTCACAGTATAGCAGTTTTACCTATAAACTGGATAAAGCTGCAGTTGAGGGAATTTGTAGGGAGGAAGGATTTTCTCACTGTCACGACGGAATTTCACATATCATTTCTACTATTTCTAAAAAAAAAAACAAACCAAAAAATATATATATACATGGCCTGTAATCATCCAAAGACCACTATGCAAAACAATCTGCATCTATTCAAAAAATCCCTGATAAGAAAATAATCAGATCCCAGGTTCTGAAAAGATACATGAACAATGTCATGTCACACTGAATCTGCAGCACAGGGAAACCTGAAGCATTCATTTATATGAATGGAATCACCATGCATCTCCACTGTTGAGGTGAGAGAATTCGATCCATATACGATGGCCTGCAACAGAGTAATTACATGTCCAGTAATCCTCCACTAGAGCTCTGTCATCAGTGCATTGTCAAGTTGCTCACAGTGTCAAACAACCTTTTAGCCACTGATTGATTTTCTGGAGGACCTGGTCCCTTCCCTTATTACCCTATTAACCCCCTTTTTCTATTCTGCACTGGATGTGTCTCTCATTTCTCGAAGCTATGAGATGATTTTCAATTTCTCAGTTGCATTCTATTTCTTTTATGTGTGTGTCCATTCATAATGAGCTAAGGCTGTGTGTGAGTGTTTGTGCCTATCAGGTTATGATGAATCCCCTGAAAATGTGGTCTGCCATCTGTTGCAGCTTGTTTAATAAATGAAAAGGCTATATATGAAACACATAAAGCTTTTCATTTTATCCAGATACACTTTTGTCAATCTATTAATATTATTGGCTAATTATCATGTACTTAACATCTGTTAAATTAAATTCCTTTGTTAGTTCATTGAAATTCCACCTACAGTTATCTTAATCAAAAAATACTTTTCATGTAAAAGTGATAACCAATGTGTTAAAAAAAAACACGGAGGGTGGTGCCATCTAACTTAGATGTAGTAGCTAGCAGCCCAAGGAGAATACCATGATTGCAAATGTTGGGTAATTGACTGACTGAGTGATCCTAGTTCAGTTGTTACACGATTGGACAGCCAAATGCCACATGGCTTTTTTGCCTCTGCTCTTTCAAAATGAATCACTGCAAACAGGTTCCATCAGGATGCATTTACAGCCTGTTATGTACCAACCTGCTGCAACTTGGCTCGACCGCATCTGTTTCTGTTGTTTACGTGCTGTTCAGATGTGCTAGTCTATAGCTTCTATAGATTAGCAGTTACCTCTGGGTTCTCTCTCCCTCCCACTCTCCGTCTCTCTCTTGCTCAATGTGTCTTATGTTTAGTTATTCCTCTGCCTCCTTTAGGGAGAAGAGGACATGTAATTAAAGTACTTTATTTGCTGTAATGGAAGCTCGGTGAATTGGAAATGCAATTCTACTTCCCAGTAACTCCTGGCCAGCCTGGAATCCAGGGGGGTTGGGTGACTGCATGTAACACCCATACACAGTTCAGCTTAGACCTAAGTTTTCCTGTTTACAGTTTAGGCTAACATTAGCAGCTTTTTTGAACTGGGAAAGCAAATTAAGTCTGTCTTAGCTCAGATATAACAAACACCATGCTTACCTCATCTTTAAAGCCTCTTCTTTTCTTTTAACATCAAAAGTGAAAACAAGTTGTTTGAAATCACAAAAGCAAAGCATCACCAGAACAATCCTGCATCTTTGCTTATCATACATGTGCCAATCACAGTTTTACTTGCAGTAACTAGTTATTCTCTGCAAAACGCAGAGTAATTCTATGTCATGTTTGGCCAGTGGCATGCAGCCTCGATTTCAGTTGCGTCAACTAATAATTTGCACATGTTTTACCAGATAAAACTGAGGAGCAGGAACAAATCTGCTGCAGCATTATCGACAAATTCATAGAGCCAGCTTTAGCTCAGTTAGCTGGCTGTATACAGCTGACACAATCTGCCAGCACCAGTTGTTTAGTGAGCAAAATCAAGAGTTAGTGGTTAGCGATGAGAGGCTGCATTTGTCACTTTCAGAAATCAAGAACTAATTGCTTCAAAAATTAGACCCCTGACTGATTAATCTGCCTCTGTTATCTCTGGAAACTTTATTAGTGTCATGTGAGGACAGAAAGTTTGACAGCTGTTATAACTAAGGAGAACAGATTATCACTGATATAAATTACTCAGTATATACTAAGTATATTGTATTCAATTGTTTTGATATATCCGTCAGTATTTAAAAGTGTAAGAAGTAAAAGTATCAACTGAACTTGACTGACTTCTGACTGACCTGATTTTTAGTCTCAATTCCACATGTGCTCTGCCAGGAGCAAAATATGATTTAGGTAGACAGATTTATTTCAGTTTCAATATTTAGTTTTATAGCACTATTTTACCATATCCTCTGTATTTGCTTGTGCCGTCTGCAGAGGAGAGAAGCAAGTGAGAACTTGTTTCCTGGCAGTGTCTGTGTTTTTCAGTTGTGGGAGACAAACAGGAGGTAAAGCGGAGATGAGAGGTGCCTTTCTTTCGTCAAAATTACAGCTGAAAGAACCTGCTCTTCAGGGATGGAGCGCTGACCCATGGACCTGATGTGAGCCGAAATTACTTAATGAAATGTGCAGTGAGTGGCAGCTGAAACTAATCCAGTAATTCTCTGTGTTCTCTTGCTCTCGCTCGCTCTCTCTCTCTGACAGCAGTTTGACAGGGCCTCAGTATCCTGACAGGCCAATTAGACAGCAATTTGCATATCTTCCCCGCTCCATTTGCCTTGTTCATGTGAGCATAAAATAGGATAATCTGGCTTTTGGACCTGTGTACGACATCAGAGTCAGTCAGACTAACTTTATCCTCCATCATCCACGACCCTTCCTCCCACCTAAATCCACATCATCTCTCTTGTATCGCCACCAGCATAGACCTCTGTTGTGCTATCACCTTTGTCTCATCCTTCCCCATTCCCTTTTATCTTAGCCTCGACCCTGCCCTCTCCACTTCCTCTCCAATCTCATTATTTTCATCATTCAAATTATGAGAAGAAAACAAGAGGACAGCATTCTCTGGCTACCGTTAATTGGAGGTATTAATGGCTACTTTTCCCCCCAAGAAACCCTTGAATTACAATGAATATCAATAATAATATAGAGCACAAACAAAACTAAAACTTTTCCAAAATACATTTGAGAAATATCTCAGCCACTTTATACACTTTAACAAATCCCAGCCATTAAAAGTCTAACATTAAAAAACATTAAATTAATGGAAACACAGAAATACAGAGTGATTCATTTTTTCTGTATCTTGCACAGGCCTGCCTCATTTTCTGTTCAATTTTATGTTTAGGTCACTTGAACTCTATTTTCCCAATCCAGCTCAAGATTGCACCCTGGGATAATGCAGTGATAAAATGCTAATATGAAATAATTAAGTGTTGAAAATATTTGGATAAGTGCAGCACATTTACTGTATACTCAACACTTTCAGCTGTATAACTCTTAAAGAGGAACTATGCAGGATTTTACCTTCGCTATGCTACATTTTCACCTTAATTAAACAACTTCGGAGTACTTGTGATGGTTAAATAAATGACTTGTAACTTGTTAAGGGGCGTTCACACCAAACACATTCAACTCTACATTCAAAATCAATGTAAATGGCGCGATGACACGTGATTTAATATCAGGCGGGCGGCACAAATGGAATGTCTGGCATGACGAGATGCGGTGCCAATGAAGCATCTGAAGCGTCACAAATAAAGGTGGAAATATTGATCTTTTCAGGTGGCAATGTGCTGCGACATCCAATCAGCAACGGGTTTAACCCGCCATCACTTCCCTGACGTAAGCAGGGAAGTGCTTGCATAGTTCCTCTTTAAACTGTACAACATATGCATGTGACCAAGTATACTGTCCTCCTGTACAAAGAAAGAGTCTGTAGGATGTCTGTCACAGTTAAAGATGGATGTAGCCTCATGCAGATGGTTTGTGAAGCTCAGAGTGGGCTGCTCTGTCCTCTGCTATCTTTGCAGCACTTGACTCTGCTTAACTACCAGCGAACTGAAAAATGGGCAAAGATAAATCTTTGTGCATGCTGGTTTGTGGTAAGCACGTGGTAAGCATCTCTTCAATTATATAAAAATTTAAAGCTTAATAGGATTCAAACAAGTGAGTTAAAAAAGACAGTTGTCGTGAACAGGGAAATTAGCTGCACAGACCAAGAAAACAGGCTGAAAACATGTTTATTTCTGCAGTAAATGATGATGCCAGACTCAAGCAGCCATTCAGAGAGCAAAAATTTTTTGCACCTCTGTGACGATTTTATTTTTCAACCAACTCTGAAGTTTCAGCTTGATAACAACCTGTAGTTGCACTTTCTTCTCAGCAGTGTGTGTAAGTGCCTATTATTAGTTCTACCATGATGGCAGAAGTCCAGCACACCTATTACTGGTGGACCAGTAACCATCCAGTACAGCTATTACAAGACAAGATGTGATTGTTTAAATTGAAGAAGTCATTGCAGTTGAAATAACCTGTGTGAGTCTCGGGTTTTTCTTGTGGCTTTGTGGAAGCTGTTTAATTTCTGATGATGTGAAGCAGAGCCAGAAAGTTTTTTCAACAGTGCACAAACTCCTAACATATTCAACTGGAATGAAACAACTTTGAATGGGCTCCTCTTAATATGTGATTTTTTTCTCACTGTATAAAAGAAACATTTGTCCTTCATTTTCAAGTGATGTACCACAGTAACTAACTAACTTTAGGCACTGGGTCACAGACTGGATTTGAAAGACGTGGTTGAGATCTGATGGATGTCTTGCTGTTTCCTGTCAAAGCGAAAGAGATAAACAGCCTTTTTATTCAGTGATGCTTCAGCCTGGGGGACACTGAGATAAACATCTGTTAAAGACAAAGTGACAGAGCAGGTCATCCAAAGACTAATGAGTACAAGAGGAAAAAAAAGTGATTTGCTCTGTGTTATCAAATATTCTTTTTCACTCTTTCACTCTATTTTTTTTACAAAACACACTAATCAGTGGAGCTTTTGTTTTCCCGCACTGTCAGCTGATGATTTTGTGTCATAACTTCAGCTAACAGCATCGTTAGACCGGTTCAGAACTATCATACAAATTAATCTCACAAAGCGTCCTGAATTTCCAGTGTTGGCAAAAGCTGGTGAAACGAAAAACAAGTGGCTGCAGAGTAATAAGTGTTATCAGCTTGTAGACAGCAAAGAGCTCCTTGAGGAGCTTCTTAAATCATCTTTGGGATTTACTGCAGAATACATGCTTCATATTTAATGTTTTATTTATTTAATTTCAGCCTTTACTTTTATTATAACCAGTAATGCTTGTAGTGTGGGCTCCACTCCCCATGTCTTTTGCATCATGATCATCATCCCTCTTAAGTTTTGTGCTTCTAAACCTCCTGTAGGAAACACGGCTTCTAACAGTGATCACCTCTGCTTATCAATCGTCACCTTTCATTTCAAACCTGTTCAAACCCCTCTGATCTACACCAGCTCCCAACATTGCCTTTGACAAGTTGCTGCTCCTTATTGTTGCTGACATGCCGTTAAAACGCCACCAACCATCTGCATCATGTGAATGTGAACATTGACTGAAGCAAAGACGACAGTTTGTTTTAGCAGTCAGACGACCAGACGAACCATCGGGACCTCTCAGTGCATGGGGAGTGTTTCCAACAGCAGGAAGTGCTACAGTAGCTGCTAAATGTGAAGCTACAGCCAGAAGCTGATTGGCTTAGCTACACAAAAGAACTAAAAATAGGGGAACCACTTAACCTTGGTCTGTCCAAATGTAACAACCCACCTCCCAGCTCCTCTAAAGCTCATTAATTAACACATTAGATCACATTTGTTTAATTTGGACATAAGCTCTTTCCCTTCTGTGGGGCTATGTCACATACTAATTAAAGGCCAGGACTCCTAAACTCCTGAAGTTGTTGCTGGTTGTCTAGCAAACTCAAGGTGACGACTAGGCTTCAGGACATGTACCCAAGTATCAAGCTATTCCTGTAAATGACTTTAAACATTTCCTATTGTCTCTGAATATTCAATAAGACATTAGATTAGATTTTTGACGCCAGTACCTGTTGGCTCTGCTCTTTCTTTAGAAACATTGACCCATGTCGTTCTTTTATTTTTTTTTTTTTTTAAATCTTTCTATGTCCCTGTGATTGAATTACACATCTGTCCCTGCTCACACTCTTCTCTCACTTTTTCACTCATTTTTATTCATTTATTTATTTATTTAGCATTTTTGTCTGCTCTGTCAAAAGCAACTTGGATTTACACCTCTCTAAATGCTTCTATTTTACTGCCAGTCAGATGTTGGGTTGCTGCTCAATAAATTAGATTTCATCCTCATGGTCCAATCTATTATAATTAAGTGCCTCAAACACACAAACACACACATAACCTTAAGGCAGAGTGTGTACTGCTGGACATGGGTCTCCAGGGTCAATTATGGCAGTGTAATGATTGTAATTGGCTGATTTTCAGCCTATTACCCTATTTTATGTCTCATGCAGTGGGTTGTAATTTAGTGAAGGACTGATGGCTGGCCTGGCTGTGGGTGATAGATGACAGCCAGTGCAAGAAAAGAGGAGCTCCATCATTAATAGTGTCTAGGAATGAGCTGCCATGTCACCAAGCAGCTCAGTGCGGATGGCTGGGAGTTCAAGACCGGCAATGTACATGTATACCTCATATGGGTGGATTCAAAGATTTTTAGATCTGTCCAGCTCTCAAAAACTACATGCACAGGTCAGCTCAGCATCGTCTCTGACATCCAGTCAAAAAGAGTGAGTAAAATGAGACCTCGCCTGATGTCCACACTTCTCTCTGAGAGTGTCTGTTAAGTGTCTGCGCTTGTTTTAGTTTTTCACAGGATTGTGTCTGATTGTGTCTGAATTTCCCTTTTTTTTTCACTGCCCTACCTTTTTCCGTCACTCAGTGTGCTTTGCTCCCATTTTGGTATTCCAATCACACTGTAGGGCCTGATCACCTCTGAAGTGGTCCCAAAGGATCTGACGGCTGTGCAAGTGAAATAAGATTATTTTGCGTCCTCACCTGCCACAGTGCCTTCTTTCAGCTACCCAGACAAAAAGGAGGAGTGCTCACTTTTACAGAAGTGCCAGAACGTTTGAAAGGCAATTTCAAACAAGTGACAGAGTAATGGATGAGGGCAGTGAGGGCCATCAGTCAAGTGCTGAACAGAACTAAGTCAGAGTTCTAGCTAACATATACTTACAGCTACTCTTTCCTGACTCTTCACTTGCTGCAAATAACTCAATTTCCCTCCATGACAGAACACTGTAGAAGGAAAATACTTTAAAAAAAGTTACCCACAGTCCACATGCATTGTATGAATAAGACTGTTCAGTATTTTAAAAAATGCTGGTACTGAACTAATTTGACAAAAGTCTCCACAAGCTGATTTTCCTTTACCTTACTGGCCATTTTAAGAGAAATACTGCAAGGTGAGGAGTGAGTATTGGTGTGTATGTCTGATCACATCATCATAATGCAAAAAAATCCTATGATGGGAACCCAAATAATCACATAAATCAAAATCCTCAAGTGCTGTTTTTATCTGCTCACAACCCACACAGATGCTGAAAACAATAGTAATCATATTAGCTCAGAGTAAATATAGATGTAATGCCTATTGAGTGCTTTGCTTCCAGTAAGACAGCAGACACTAAAGGATAAAGACATAAAGACAAATTAGATATTTTCCCCTTGTATTTGATAAATAAAGGGGTGGTTAAGTGGTAAGACTCGGTTAACTGCCGTGTTGTGAATGTTTGCAAATTGTAGTAAAGAAAAAACTGATATAAAGAAAACATACTGTGCTCATGTGTTCAGGTTCTACTGAATATGTATCACACGAAGCCTTGAGCTCTACAGCACTGCGGTTGCTGGACTAATTTGCTCTTATGATTTCCACAGTAGTGTTATTAGTATTCTTTCATGGGGTTTATCTAGTGTTACACCCCTGAGAATTTTTTTTGTCTTTGCTAATTGTTGAGAGAGCAAGTGAGGATAAAGGCAGAGTGAAAGGAGAGAGAGAGAGGGGAGGGAATGAGGGAAAATTCCCCTATCAATGTTCCCCTACCTCCCATGGCATGGACAGATGAAGATAGTCTAATACCAGCCCCGTCCTGCCCTTCTAAGACCTTTTGTTGACCTTTTTGTGTCATTTAACTCTATCACAAGTGGGGCCGTCGCGACGAGGTGAGGATTTTCTCAGCTCACAGCCCATATGGGTAGGGTATTGTGTGTGGCGACAGATTCTGTTGTGATGAAGCAAAAATAAATGAACTTTGAGTGAAACTAACCTCAGAGGTGGTTGGTGAGGCATTTGGCCACATCACTAACAGACTGAAAATGCAGCACATCTTAAGCTGCAAAGGAAAAGTGGTGCAGAGATCAAAATCAAGTGACTGAAAAGGAATATTTGTGTTGTTATTGATTACACACATATATTTATCAGATATTGACATATGACAACCTATGAGGCTTGTTTTTCAGTTTGACTTCTTCATCATATTTCCCTATGAAAAATGTCCCTGTTCAGCCTTGCACCACTGTGATGGTCATAATGACTTCTGACCATGGGACTGCTGCATCATTTTTGTTGTTTTTAGTTTTATTGTGACATTTTTATTGGTTTTTGTGCGACTTCATACGTCTTGTATTCCCAGGAGCACTTTGAGGTTAAATATTCAGAAAGATTGAACGTATTTATTGTCTGACAACGTGAAATGCAAATGATAGATACTCAGTATCTGCATGGCAGGAATAGATTTGCTCTAAGATCTCAATTTGCACTCGGATGCTCTTTGTCTGCAGTACGATTTCTGTCACATCTGTGTTTAATCAGATTTACTGTTCCTACCTGGTAAATGCCGTTGTTTTAGTATTCATAATAGTCACAGTGGAGGTGACGGCTCAGTGTATGCCAAGGCATAAAATCCATTGGCACGCACACAAACTGCTTGTTCTTTTGCACTGAGAGTCTTTGTTACAAATCTGTTTAAATGAATGGAGTCGTTCTCTCTAAAAACAAAAAAACACTGTCACGTTTACAGTACCAGTCAAGGATTTTAGAAGACTTCTATTTCCCTGTTTTTTTAATGGAAATTTAAGCAGTTTAAGACCAGGGAATAACCTTAAATGGTATGAGAAAGTGTCAAAGTAAACACCCATTTTCTGGGAAACAGGTTAATTAGCTGATGGATTTCCTGCAGCACTGGAAGAAAATGAAGCAATGAAAGTCAAAGTAAACAAATCCTACAGATGAATTACTTGGACAATGCTGCACTGGAGGAACAAGTACTGTGCATTTCTATTACAATGGCGAGAAAAAGCCAATGAACAAAGCAAGACAGACTTGGTTGGTCAGGAGTTCATCCTACAGCAGGATAATGAGCCAAATCATTAGAAGAACAGAACCAGACAATGCCTTCACATGACGCAAGAGCAGCACAATCTGCAGACTTCAACTCTGTGTAGCTGGATTAGATGGACTAGACAGAAAGTGAAAGCAAAGTAAACTACAAGTGCAAAACATTTGTTGGCATATTTCCATTGTAGAAAGAACCCACAGATATGTTGAGCTGCTGGATTACACCAACTCTATTATCCCTTGTGTTTAAAAACTCGTCTGTTTATTTGTCTAATGCTTTAATTCCAGAAACATCAAGACACAAAATTACGTACATTTAGTTTACAGCTGGAAAAATTGAGGTGTTCTCAAATTTTGACCTCAGCAGAAGTACCGACAAATGATCAAACATGACAGCGACGCATGTGTGAGCTATTGCCTGCCGTCTGGTATCGCAAACATAACTAGCAAGCAGAGATCAATGAAAGATGACAGATTAGGTTATCTTAACCTCCGGATCAAAACTACACACTCACTACTTCCTCAAGATGTTTTTTGTGAGTTTACCTTCTCAATGAATGCTGCATGTGGTCTTACCCCACACCCCACACCCCTGCCGGCCCAGCTCAGTGACAGTTTAGTTATGTCGTTTTAATAAGCGTGCATTAGCATTCAAAAGGTCTCCTGGGGTTCTCAAATGCCACCTGTCAGATTTCATTGATGTTGTGTTTGCTTTAAGTGATACTAAAGTTAAACATTTGTAATAGATGATGTGAAAATGATTCTGTCTTCACAATAAATGGAGACGAAACTGCTGGGAGAGAGAGAGAGGGACAGAGAGAGAGGGGGGGGAGAAAGAAGAGACATGTTTATTTTTGCTGAGTTTCACATGGTCCTGTCTGTTCACAGATTTCAAGCGAGAGGAGATAAACCAAACCTCTGTCTGTTTGTGTAAATTGCCGAGAGACATAACAGCTCCACTGACATCTGAAGTAGTGCGCACCAAATCTTTTTCTGAAGCTCCATTAAACAATATTTTAATATCAACAAAGAATCAAGCGACTTGATTTGAGAGGTCGAAGTGACACACCAGTCTGTTTCCCTTTGTGTCGTACAGCTAAATTCACATCATTGTTTTGGGTTGTCTGTCTCAGGCACACCATGTAAAGTCAGTGGCAGCTGCTCTGAGCAAACAAGCCAACAGAAGATAAGAGCACACCACCTGCCTAATGCGAAATGACAGTGTAAGTAAATGTCAAATATCTTGCAAGCTCAACAAAAGTGATAGGCCAAACCAGAGCTAAATGGCCATTTATGGGAGGTGGTGAGAGAGAAGGCTTGTAAACCTCTCTCTGCTGATTTTTCAATTAGAGGAGGATTGATTTTAAACATGTAAGCAATAAGAATCTGATGAGACAGCACAGTGTTCACATGAAGGCCCCTGCAGTTTGTGGTTAGACATTATTAAGGTGATGATATTATTATTGATATTAAGGTGTGTTTATAGTAGATTTAGTAGATGACCTGACTTTCCTTGCCTCATGTTATTGTTATTATTGTACCTTTGAGAGTAATCAAACTGGAATATGCTCAAAGAACACAAAACTGAAACAGTACAGATACCAGTTCATCAAAAATTATTGTTTCACCATTTGAAAATGCTGTTGTTTTTCTGTCATTTTTTCTTTTTCCTTTCAGAGTGTGCCTGTAAAGACTCCATGGGGACCATATATTGTAATGGACAGGTTTATTAGTTGCTGTTTAGCTAGTTAGACTCAACAGCGTGATGATAAATTGCCAGTGGACATGTCGACATCATCTTGATTTGAAAGTGATTTATAATAATATGCAATGCCATGACTTAATTTAAACCACATCTCAGACATACTGTGCTTTATAGACTTCTGTGGAGGTTAGCAGTGGGTCAGTGTTTAAGATGAATGCATGTCATGCATTCGTAGATTGTCAAAGAAATAGGAAACACGGTGGAGTACCAAAAATCTTTTCTCAAATGAACTAATCAAGACGAATCAAGACATGTTGTTGAAATGTGTTCATGAAAATAACCTGTGATCCACGTCAAGTCGTGTTAGTTTCATTTGTTCAGCTCCAAATCAAAAATTCATCTCAGAGGACTTCAGAATCAGAACAGCATACATGATCTTCAATCCTTAGAACAAATAAACTTACTGTTTAAGTTATTTTTTGATCTGAACAGTGTGGTGCTTTATACTGTGCACATGCAATGCAGTCTCAGTGGTTCAAGGAAACAGATATAACTTAACAGAGTATGAGTCATCACACTCCAGTGGTTATACCTTAAGGCTACTGTGGACTGGGAGCTGTTGTGTTTACGCTAGTGTTTTATGACTTACACCTCAAAACCAAAGTAAAGTAAAAGTAAGTACAAAAACAAAAGATTTATTGTGTTTATACTGTAGATAGGAGTCCATGCCCTCATACCAGGACTCCTGCTGTACAATTGTGTGCATAAGGGAGTTTGAAATGTGTGTGAGTGAATGCTTGATTGTGTGTTTTGTGTGCAGTGGAGCATGTCCACGAGACAGAAAATGCGTGTGCGTGAATTTGTGTGTGAGTCCTCTGTAAACCACTGGGCCATGTCCTCTTCTTCTCAGGGAGCGGCTGAGCTGACAGAGGTCATAGTTGGAGCCACTGTGACATTTACAGCTCAGAGGCTTATGGAGACTCCCTGCTGCACCTGACAGTCTGTGATTATCTCAAAACCAGGCGGCCCGCAGCCCGACAGAAGGGTGTCGAAAATGCAGGAATGAAAAGGAACACAATGATGTGAATGTCACAAGGGAGAGGTGTGATTTTTGCTGAAATATGTGACGTTAGGCATGAAAAGATTGACAAGCAGACTGACTGTCAGAGAACGGGTAGAGTCGGGTTATTTCAATGAAAGGCAGGTCTTTGTTACGTCTCCTGTGGGGCTTCAAGAATGATCTGCAAAAGATGCAACATACAGGAAGCAACAAGTGAAACGTAACCTACGCTCACTGCATGATGCCTGAGATCTTGCTGTTAGCTTGCTAGCAATTTTCATCCGTCGTATCAGCATTCACAGAGAGGCTCAGCAATGTCAGCTAACAGTTAGGGACTTAGACTAGACAGACCGTGATGGGTAAAATGTGCTGTCATGCTTCATTTTTAACACAAGACTTTTCATCGCAGTTCTCCTAGTGCTAAATTGTTGCACTTGTTTCAGCACAGCCACTGTCACTGACCTATACTGTTGTGTGTCAGCAACATAACTGTACTGAATGTGTGTGACAGTGCAGTAGTCAGCTAGAGACAGATGTGAGTGGGAACATTCACAACTGTGGGAGAAAATGCACATAAAATCTACAAAGTGTGGTGAAAGCCTGCTTTGGTGAGTTTGTTGTTTGTTTGTTAGTCGACTTCATTTCATCATCAGCTAACATTAACTCGTTTTGCACAATGTTGACAGTGTTAGCAGAAGTAGAGGAAGAGATGCATTAAGGAAGGAAATCAGTTCAGAGGCTTTTTTTCAAGAAAGTGAGAAGATGAAGAAAGGTTTCGTTTAGTTACAGTCTGTTCATATGTTGGAAATAAGTTCATGTACATTCATAATGACCTTTGATAAACTACCAGGGTCATGTCTTACTGTCACTGACTGTTCTGCTGCTGCAGCAAATTACCAGATTTCCCTATTTGAGATGAATGAACTTCATTTATCGTAGACAGCCTCCAACCCTGGCCAGCGGCTCTTGGCTCTCTTTGGTGTGTATTGTGTATTTATTTACTCCTGTGTGTGTGTGTGTTGGTATGTTTTTGCAAGAGAGCACTGGCACTTCCCTCCATCACCAAACTGTTAAATTGCCCTTGTTCAAGAGACCATTTAACTCCAGTGGCGACCCTCACTGAGCTGTAAACTGTCAGATCCAACCAAGAGCAGACGGCTGTGGAACAAAGGGAGAGGTCAGGAAGGTGAGGAAGAGGGCAGAGACAGGAGTGGGTGAGGCGTGTCAGGGGTAAAGGAGGGCGAGGGTGAGTGGTGCATCTGGGTGCTGTTAAGAGGCAAATAATTGCTTATCGCTGTGAAATCTGCTGAGGAGGAAGCAAGAAGGGACATGGGGAGGAGAAGGTGAAGAGGAGGAGAGGAAGCACACTGAGATCCTCGAGAGTTTGAGCAGTTATCTCTCACACAGCTATCACTTTAGATACACACTCCTTTTCTCTCACCCTCCTTTTTTTATCTGCCTTACAGCTCTTTTTTCTCCTCTCACTCACCTCTTAAGTCACTCTTTTGTTGGGCTTGCTTGGTTCGAAATATTACCAAATTGCAGTATGTCTGAGTGCAACATTCAAAGAGGAGGAGAAACAAATTTGTGGCACAATGCACCATTTTAAATGAAGCACTGGTTTCAGAGATGCTCCAGATTGCAAATCATATTGTCCTGATAAGTACAAACTTGTTTGGTACAGACCCCAGACCATAATCATTTTTGGAAAATAAAATCCGTATGTGTCAAAATAATAATGAATTTTAAGAATTCTTTTTTTCCTTCAGCCTGGCTCTCTTGTATGTGTTTGACCTGGTCTGCGCTGGTGTTTTCCTCTGTGTTCATGTCTTTGATGTTCTTTCCTCTGTGCTGGGTGGGTTTACTCTCCCTATTGTTCAACTAATACTCTGAATTTCTTTTAACAACACTGATGTGAAAAACTGGGCTTCCTTTGTAGTACAACTTTTGATGTACTCAGCCCCTCTCTCTCCCTCTCTCACGCACACACACACACACGCTTAACTTGATAAACAACCAAGTGCCTCATTTATCTTTTCCTACTTACCTATTTTCTCTGGAGCCATGTGGGGTTAAGCACTCAGCTGAAGGCTTATTTCCCAGTTTGTCATGGCACTCAAACCCATCATCTTTCAGTCATAAGTAGCTTCTCTAAAAGTTGCAACTTAAACTGCTCATAGTTGTGTCTGACTTCGGCTGTTAACACTCCACTCGGTATTGGCTTTGAACACTCAGGCCAAAATGCTTCTCGAGGCGCCTCCTCTTCAGCATTTAAGTCACATCTTCACGCAGTTCAATTAACAGGCAGCACTGACAGTCACAGTTCATCTGATGAATTCTAATCCCACAACTTCACAAGCTGCAATTAGCACTAATTGCATTGCAGACCACCAAAGCCCCCAGCAGAATAAATGTGTATTGTCTCTGATATTGAATTCTCCCCGTCCCTATATTGTGTTGTCCAAGGCATTGGGGTTCCTGAGTGAATAGATAACCTGAAAGTGTGTGTATGTGCTTTTGGTCTATGTGAGCTGTTGATTTGTCACCCTGAGGTCATGTGGATGGTGCGACAATCTCCCAAATGCAATTAGGAAGTGGCCGGCTATCTGAGTCCAGCGGGACTCTGATGAATTGCTCCTCCGTGTCTCTCTTTAGCCGACTGGGAGTACACTGTGGCTGCACCGGTCAACAAACGCATGCACCCATTCACACAGACACACTCTGCCTTGTGTGAATACAAGCCTCCTTATTGCACTTCAGAGTGCCAGACAGGCTCTGAAGAAATTGATGGAGATTGTTATTTCTTTACAGTGCCACTCTTTCATCAGAGGAGAACGAGGTGAGAAAATTGATGGTGGTATTTTTGCATTATAAGATATGTCAGGAGTTATTTCCTGTTATGGCTCAATTACAGTGTGCTGTAAATTGCTTGGTGGCTGCCTGTTTTTCTGGATTTATTTTTGTTTGGATAATAGAAGTCAAAAAAGCAACCAGATGCTTTCAATCAATATCATTTATACCCGTGTCTATTCAA
The DNA here is from genome assembly GCA_021432705.1 of Caranx ignobilis. NCBI lineage: Eukaryota > Metazoa > Chordata > Actinopteri > Carangiformes > Carangidae > Caranx > Caranx ignobilis. Next base: position 39,423,768 of record MU269980.1, read on the forward strand.
GTAATAGGCACATGCGGAAGTGATATAATGTTGTTTGTGAATGTAATTTTGGATATCTTATCAAAGTATTTTCCCTCTCACAGTAACCCTACCTCCATCAACCTTCTCTCTTTAGGTTCCTGTGTTGTTAGTGAACATTTAAGCCACACATCAGGTTGTGACAAATCTGCACAGCCACTACTGACCTCTGAAAATTTATCCTCCAGGTAACTGCTCGCCAGTCAGTGTCCTCATCGCATCCTCACCTAAAACCTTGAGACAGTGCAGAGAAAAACCCATTAAAGCCAACAGGAGAAAGGCTTAGTGAAGGCCGTGAACTCTTGTTTGTCTTCATCCCCCTCCTACTTGTCCAGACAACTGTCCTTCTCTAACCCCACTCTCTCAAAGCCAGAGCTGTACAGTAAAAGCTGAGAGAGAAAGAGTTTTTTCAATGTCCATTTTGTGTTAATTAATTAATTTTCATTAATTGATTAAAGCATTTTTAAGTGTATGTGCTGTTCATCATACCCACATCTCCTGAAGTGTCACTTTAACCTTGATACAAAAATTGAGCACCAACGGCAAAGCCAGGAAATGTGTTTACTGTATATATCATTATCATCATCTGTGTATTATCAGTCACAAACGTCCTTCAGTGTGCGCTGATGCTGAGTTGCACTTAACATTAGAAACTTAATTATTTATACAAAGGTTGTGATGCACGACTAGGATGCAAAAGACAATGCAGCCACAAATTAGTAGGTCAAACAACTTTCAGATGGTAGCTCTGTAACAAGCAAACAAAAAAAACACAGATTCATATGATTATCACAAACAAGCAAACAATGCAGACAAACCTCACTCTAACAGTGAGGAAACAGTGTCAATAAATGTTTTTGTTTGTCACAAAATTATGTTTTGCACAGTGTGTTTATCAGCCCTTTTTTGTGTAATGTACCTGAACTATCTCACACGATATTGTTGTAAACAACAAATCTTGCCAGATTTTAAGATTGCACCATATTTGTCTCATTTGTCAGGCACCATCTTATCTTTGCCTGTCCTGATTTGGAGCGTCAGAAAACAGGCTTTCATCCATATTTACAGTGCTTCACATTCACTGTCCGTTTACTGTATCAGAGAGTACAATGAGTCAGCATGGCTAAGGACCTATTTTATGGTTAAAAAGGCTCTTACTGCTTTATCATATAGTAGAAGACAAACAACTTCTTCGAGTGTTATTTTCACCTCTGAGGCTGGATACCACCAGTGCTCGGTGTGCACCGAGTTTCAAGTTAATAAGTGTGGGCTATGCAATCTAAAGTGATCAAATGCCATAGCACCTGCCTCTGTGAAGCCTGAAAAGTTCAGGTTGACACTGAGCCAGAGAAGTGTTGACACAAGCGTCAAACTCCAATGTAGTTTGAGGCTTGTGATATGGTATTGCACTGCATCACAATGACAGGTGTTTTTAATACTAGGCCTCCTGTATGGGTTGGATAGCATTAGACTGTATGTGTATACCCAATAAAACTGGTAAGCCGGTGTAGATGGAACAGCAGGAGCCTAAACATAACGTCCATAAAAGCGCAGCTTGAGGCTGGCATGAAAACCCATTCAGTCAGGGAAAGTGGTTGGTTCTCCACTCTAATTTTCTCTTCTACCAAGAAGTTAGTGCCGACAGCTGGAGTGATTCAGGCTCTATAGCAGAAGACTTAGAACACATTACCTTGTTTGCTCAGTCATACACAGCCATGTGCTCCATATGCCACTAGGTAATTTAAAGCAAGGTGCCTCTCCATGATGAAATCTTCTTATGAAATTTCTCTTTGTCTGTTATGAAAAGCACAAAAGCTCCAAAAACAAACTTTCTGGTGTCTGGTGACATTTTTAGGCTACAGCCTTTTTCTTACTTTCATCACTGGAAATAAAACACAGAGCAAAGCAAAAGCTGAGTCAATAAAGTCATATTAAAATCTGAAACATTGCAATGAAGCCCTTTACCCTCAAAATGATTTTCATTTTTAGCCTTGCTGTGTATCTGCTGTGAAATCCATGTATAATAGTGTGTACACTTGCTGTATCACTGTATATTGTGTGTGTGTGGTTGTGTCAGAGAGTAAGGGTGTATCTTAGGGTCAGTAGTGGGATGAAGTGTAATCCAGTCATTAATTAAACGAGAGGAACAGGGGTGAGTGTGAGCTCAGCACTGAGGGGAGGAGAGTGAAGGAATAAGGGCTTAAAACCGCCTGATAGTCTGTCTGCTCAGAAACCCACTTTAATCAAGGTCTTACAGCCTCCCCCCACCCATCACACACACACACACATAAACACACACACATACTGTCAAATCTGATACTGAAGCTTTTGTGTTTAATGCTCTACACAGACACACACAAAACAGGCACATACACACCAGATGGAGACGCAACTGCATTTTATTAAGAAGAGGAATTAACATGATTGAATTTTCTGTTTCTCCATTGAGGCTTGACTGAGGAGGTGGTTCACATGAGGCTCTCAGTACTTGTGAAGTCACTCCTTGACTTGTGCTTGCACCTCATGATGCAACGTGACAAATCAAATTGTGAACCACTGAAATCTGAAGAAGAACAATGTTTCTTCTTGTAGGGCACCAATTAGTCGAGCGGTAGCTTGTCTCTCTAGATTTGTTTCCAGCCGTTTTGCCAGTGACTTACATTATCGGACAATATGACACATTCTTTCATAGTCATGCTGATTATACACAGTGGTAGCTCGGCTTTAGCCCAGAGGATTTAAACAGCCTGACTGTTTTACATAATTGTTTTCTTGACATCAGGGGGGAAATTGTTCAAAAATCTCCAGTTGGAGGTGAAGACAGAAATTCAAATTTCAGGTCCTGACCCTTTTACACCGAACTCCATGTGGTGCCTATGTGTCAGCGTCTTTATGTAGTGGTTCTTGTCTACATTTTAATGAGCACTTTGGTGTAGTTACTGTATTTTTTTCCATTGGGTTGCAAGGATCAGCCCTGTCATTTCAAGTCATTTATTCAGGCCCCTGTTACATCCTGTTCAGATTTCTATAATGGTTTAATTGGAGGTTAGCATGTACAGCAGTTGGACCTTCTGTTGCTTAAATGTCACTCTGTGCCATTTGTGTAATAGTTCACATTCAGTTGTAACAAGAACCAAAAATAACCCATTGTTTAAAGACACACACAGACACCACACACAGCCTCTTATTCCTCAGCTTTAATTTATAATAATAATGGATTTATATAGCGCTTTTAATGGTACCCAAAGCGCTTCACAGAAACCAGTATTCATTCATACCGCAAGTCTGTAGCCACAGCTGCAGACTGACAGAAGCATGGCTGCCAATGTGCACCAAACGGCCCCTCCAACCACCAGGACACTACGACAGCGACTGCGATGGAGTGGGATTCCAACCACCAACCCTCTGGTTATTGGACAACCCACTCTACCTCCTGAGCCAAAACTAAATGCCTTAACCTTAACTCAACCTAATTCTCACCTTAAACTCGTGGTGGAAATCCCTATAGTATTATCTTACTACTTAAGCCACAACACAATATTGCTGACATTTTGCAATATCATGTTGCAATACACTGTTATTGTGTCCTGAAGCACGATGGGATCATCAAGCAGACAGGCTGATCAACACAGTCATAAAAAGTACTCTAATGTTCTAGTGCCAAAAACTTGAATTTGCATTTGCAAAGTACATAATTAAAAGATTAATACTTGGGGTTTGTGTATCAATACAATATTGTCACACAAGACGTAATAACACCCACGAAGGATTTATACTGTATAGTTGCTTTTAGATTTAATCTGAGCTCCAAAGTAACATCTGAGTCCAGCAGCAGTTAAATCAATAACTTCCTTCCTGAATGGACTCTACTTGCATTCAGTAAAGTCAATTATAAAGGGCAGCATCCTGAAAGCAGCAAACTGATTTCACACTGAACAACTCCAACAATAAAACAAGGTGAAAAGAATTCAAGAGAAAATTCAGAGGTATAACATGAAGAAGTGCTGCCTCCACTCAGAGCGGTGCATTAACTGTCATACATTAATGTTTCATTTCTTTTGATAAGTACGTAAGTCTCCATTGAAATCTCTCAACCACTGCCCCTCTATAAAATTGATTCTTCACATGTTCATTAGTATTATTTCCATAAATCTATTTAGTTTTCATTCCATTTCATTTCACTTTTTGCAAGTATTAATTCATTTTTAATGACATGAAAATGAGTTCAGTTGGAACCAAATTGTACCAAAATGGGAAACGTTTACGTGGCTTGGATTACCTGCTGACAACTGATTTTCTTTTTACTTGCCTCTAGGTACACAACCTGAAATTATAAACTTTTAACACCATGCAGGGAAGAGTAAACACAGCAGCTCATGTGATGCATATTAAAGTCAGAGCCGTATGAAAATATGTATATGAATGGGGATTTAGGAAAAGCTTATTCAGCCAGTCTGACTTAGTTTTGAGATGAAATCATTATTTTAAACCCTATATCATGTTCTCACACCTTAAAAACATCAGCGGAAATTAGAAACAAACTCTTATTTGTCAGATCCAACAAATGGAGGATAAACAGCTCAGAGGAAATGAAATGCTCTGTCAACTTGTGTTACTGATGGTAGAAATACACTAATTTGTTTCAGCTCCTTGTGATAACGTGCCACCTTATGGAGCATCATATTCTCATTAACTGTATCCATCTTGTTCTTTTCCTTTATATTGGCAATTAAGCATCCTGTGAAATACATGTTCCCTGACACTTTGACATTTTCTGTTGATGCTGCTCGAACTTTCTGTGGAGTACCATCTACTTCAGATGATTGTTATTATTGAGACATTTTTCGCTGACTCTTCCGCTTTACTTGCAATCTGCCCTGGCAACAGGCCAACTCCCCGAAGGCAAAAATCTATGCGTTTTGATATTTACTTTGAGAAGCAACCTCTTTCCCTTATGACACATAGGCCAAAGGATTAGACTTCATTTCATCCATACCCCACAACAGGGTTAAATTATAGTGTTCCCTCTGGTGGGGCTAGTGAGAAAACACATTTGCTGACACAGTGGGAATCTGAAATCTCTGTCATTACCATTTACATATACATTGGCACATCACATCCCTCCTCATCTCTCTCTGCCTCCTCTTCTATTGCTCTCTCTGGCTTTCCTCCCCTCCATGACTCTGTTACACTCCCCTGTAAAATGTAATCCAGAGAAATGCTTTTGCCACAACAGATGGAGCGGAAAATGGATTTACACCCAACCCAAACTGTTAAGTGGAACTACCTTTCCCTTCTCTCCACAACTAAGTCGAGGTTTATGCATAAGGGCTGCAGCGGTATTTTATAATCACTGGTATTTTCAAACCAGGGTCCTTCCTCTTTGGTCCCATCTGAAACTATATTTGCTCAGCTTGTGCGTGAACGTGCAGTCAGGATCAAGCATGTGCTTATCGGCCTTCTTCCATACCACCCATTGTGTTCATTATTTACTTGCTTTCCGTACATAACACATGGCATCCTACTGTGGTAGTGGGGACCTTTTCATTTCGATAACACCTTCAAAGAACCAATGTGAGTGCGAGGCGTCTTAAAAATTGGTTTGGGATCGAACCTTGAAGCCCACTGTGTTCTGCAGCATCATTATTTCACCAAGAAGGGGATTTGACAAGTTGAATCAGGTTAAAAGGGAGTCAGACGGAGAGAGTAAGTGGAAAGACTGTGTACATGACAGTGGGATACGAAGAGGAGAGGAACAGAAGTGAAGAGAAGCCAGTGGTGAGAGGGAACTTTGTCTTTGTATTTGTTAGTGGGGTTTGAGCTCACAAGCACAATTCCCATAGCACGGCAGCTTTTTGTTTCCGCTGTGTCCCACTATGTTGTGAGAGATATCAGCCTGCACAGGGTCAGAGTGCTGCAGCTTTTTGTTCCCTCTGCAAGGAGATTTACCAAATCCCCAAAATGAACACTTGAGCAAAGAATGAACTCCGCAGATGATTCAATACTCACAACCAGATCTACACACACAGACGTTAGACAAACACAACACTCTGTGTGTATGGTGAAACACTGTGGACACAACAAATTTCAGTTTTTTTTTGTTTTGTTTTTTTTTCAGCTGGCAGTTTGACACATATCAGAAATTATCTTTGTCTTAACTACACCCCAGGAGCTGTGTCTGTTTCTGTGAGCCTCTCTTGCTGACAAAGATCACTGTGTCCGCAAATGAGGCTAAGACTAGAACTTGAAGTGATAGCTGTGCTGTACAGAAAATGTCAGCATCATTCCCAAAGTGCTGCTGCTCGGTTGAAAGAAAGAAAGAAAAGGAATGAACAAGAATTACCACCTCATAAATGTATACATTTGGCAGGTGTATGCCCTACCATGTTGTAGTTTACCCTTACATGTCTGCGCAGATTCAACTGCACATCTTCAACTGGGCTACACAGCAGATCTTTACAGTCACCACAGATTCAAGGTCAACACTAAAGATTAGTGTCACCACTTGTGTCCACCACAACCAGTGTCCAACCGAATGTTAAGTGTGGTCATAACCTGCCTTTCTGTTCCTGAGTCACAGCATTAAATAATGGCCAGAGAAGTAGGAGTATTCCACAAGTTCACCTTTGACCTTTTGAATATAAAATGACATTACTGCATAAGTTCTTCCATTTTAGACATTTGTGTTAAACTGTGTCTTGATTAACATATGAACATATGAATCCTTGAGTTAACAACTTGTTTTGTCGGGTCACAGGGACCATAACCTTTGACCTTTGACAACCAAATATTAATCACTTAATCCTTGAGTCCAATTCCCTCATGGTGTTTCTGAGTTACTGGGATCATAAGAAGGTGACGGCTGGACAATGTGGAAAAAGTAAAGTCTCCTGGTTGTTGCTGGCTTTTAGAAATAGAAATGAGTGGATAAAAAAACATCTATTTATGAGAAACATTTTCCAGTTTTTTTAATTGTTTGTTTGTTCATGCTGTGTCAGACCTGAAATTAAGTGCAGGCTCAGACTTTATCTCTCATTGTGATTTTGGTAGTTGTTGTGCTGACTGTCTCCATATTAAACACCCAGAGTCCTCACTCTCTGCTGGGGAACAGACGTGTTGAAGCCCATTATGTTTCTGATGTTTTCTGGAGCTGTGCCTTTTCTTCCTCAGAGCTCATGTGGCTCATTTCTCTTTTCTCTGGGGTAAAGATTCAATTTCAATTTTCACTTGATGTTTATTTCTCGCCTTCTGTCTGAATATCTTCACACTGTTTTTGTTTGCCTTCCTTAGTTTTAATTTGCTCCTGACCTATTAAATGACATTGGGATTTTTTGCAGTTGAAATGGCAGCCTTCATTTTTGGCATGAAAAGGGAATAAACACCTTTTGATGTCACATTTTCTAAAATTGTGGTTTCCTTTGGCCCAGTGAAGATAGAAGATAAATACTGATTAAAACACAACTTTATCAGTCTAACTGCAAAAGTAATTAAACCATTTTCACCTTTCTTTACTTGTCTTTTCAGGGGAGATTTGTGCCTTCAAGATCTACGGTCAGGATGTTCCATTTGAGGCAGTGGTCTTGAACCGCACATCAGGAGAGGGGGTCCTGAGGGCCAGTAGCTCTGTGGACTGTGAGAGCCAGAAAGAGTACACCTTCATAATCCAGGCCTATGACTGCGGTGCTGGAGCGACCGGTGCTGACTGGAAGAAATCCCACAAGTGAGTCAAGCGTTTGTGTCTGTATTTAATTTAGATCTAGTCTAGAGAAAAGGCAGTAGATCACTCACAGTAGTTTTTAACCACCTAAGCAGAGACCACCTCAGATAACAATTATTTTCACAATGAATAGTGTGTAATTATCCTGTATTCTCTTTGCAGTCAGGTTTTCTATACATCTGAAATGTAATTTCCCAGAGCTTAAGCCTCACATTGTTTTTGGCTGACCAAAAGTCATAACTGTCTGTAATATGGAAAAGATTAAATAATTTACCAATTATCAGAATAGCCACAGATTTGATTTGATTGATTGAATCAATTTTTACATTCCCTTTACATTTTAAACAATATTTTTTTTCCATTTTCATCCTTTACATTTTTAAAATGACAAAAAAGGAAAAGGACCTGCAGCAAAGGTTTGGGCACCCTGCATAGTTAGTAGCTAGTAGCATCCCCTTTGGAAACTATCACAGCGTGTAAATAGTAAATAGCTTGTCTGATACCTTGGTCAAAGTTACCTGAGAGCTCAAGTCTCCTGGGTTTCCCATTCTTTTGCAGGGTGCTGCTTTCCTTTTTCACTCTAAAATTGTAGACAAAAAAAAATAACACACTGAAAGAGTGTTTCATTTTGGAGATCATTTCATCTTCCACTTGCTTAACTGTTCACATTAAAAGACATTTTGACCAGGGGTGCCCAAACTTTTGCATGCCACTGTAACATTTACTTTACACTTTAACAGAACTGTGGTTATTAGATAGTTGAGCAAAATCCTGGTAGATTTTACAGTGACAGGGGAAAATATCAGCAACAAAAGAAAAGACAACAATGTCTACCTTTTCATGAAAACACATCTATAGAGAGCTGTACAAAACAACACAATAGCTTGCAGTATAATACAATAATACTGTCAGTGCAAAACCTATTTCCTTTTGAGCTCATATTATTCAAGGTGTCTTGACACAGTGTCGGATAAGTGCTTAAATCTGAGGAGTTATTGTTGTCATCAGTGAGTGAACCCAAACGTGGCAAACTGATTCACAGTTTGACGGAAGTCAGACGGTTTATTTCTGGTGGCTGGCAAGGCAGGGCTGAGCTTGGGTGAAGGCTTGGCGGGGGCTGGATGACTGACTGAGGCAGAGAGATGAAATGGATGGGGGGGGGGCATTTGAGGTGGAGGGCTGAGGGAAGCTGAGGACCGGTGAAGCAGAGCTGGGTTGGATTGTAAGGCAATGTTGCGAGCGTGCAGGGCAGGCAGAGAGACGAGCGGCTAAGCAGTTGGGCGTGCAGTGATCCTGAAGCACAAACAGACAAGGATTAGGAGTGAGATTACACGAGAGATAAAGCCTAGAATACACAATACTAAGTGTCGTGAACGTGTGATACCAAAGTGGTTGAAACAATGATGCTGCAAAAAAGTGGATGAAGGACCAGGGTAGACTTATTGCTGAGCTGATGAGCAATTGGACTGCAGGTGTTACAGGCTGATGGCCAATCAGGGAGCTGGGAGGGAGAGAGAGAGAGAGAGTCAGGGAGAGGAGAGGGGGGGGGGGGGGGGGCAGTACCACGCCCAAAACACAAACACACAAGAAAAAAAGTCATGAGTGTGGCCGTGACAGTCTTAGCTTGTAGTTAAGCAAATAATCCTTGTCTTTCAGTCAGTGTATATTTGTTGGCATTTGTTCTCGAAAGCTTTAGACACTTAGTGACTCCTCCAACACACAGACAGTGACTGTGTGGCCTATTTGTGTCTCAAAGTGTCCTCATGCACCCGGGGAAAAAAAAAAAAACAAAAAACCCTGATTGCCAGACCCTCTATTAGAACTGTCACATACTGCTAATTATTATTTATTTAAGCATGACTCACTGGTGCAGCTGTCATTGTCATTCAGATTCACAAGGGGCGGACAAAATATCAGAGACATGACATACAAAACAAATATTAACTTTCAAAGTATTTAAATCAGAGTTGGAAAGGCGACTGTGCAAATGAGTCACATTAAGTTCTCAAAGAGAAAAACTTCATCGGCATATAGAGGAAGTTGTTTCAAGTGCCTCTCCAATACAGCATGGGATATTTACGTAACTTCACTTTGAAATAGAGCCTCAATTAGAAGTTAAAGACTAAATAACAGGAACACTATAACTGTATGTAGATTTAGTTGCATTCATTTGAATATTTACCTTATCATCGTTTGTCTTTTCCCAACTTTAAATTGATTTAAAAGTAAAATAGAACAACTTGCTCCTGTGGCTCCTCGTTGCTCAACGTTAGGAAGAAAAATAACTTTATTATAATTAGATCTTGTCTTTGCTGTTTCTATTTTCTCTCCTTTCTTTGTTTTCTTTTATCCCACAGCTCTGACAGCTGAGACTTGCAGTTCTGCTCTCAGGATATGTCCCCCCTAATGGCCCATCAGTATAATGTGTTTTTATATATACGGCTGTGCAGCAGTGCTATGTGAATGAGATTGACAGACAGGCAGACCGGCACGGACAGCGGCAAATCAAACCCTCTGGTACCCCAAGTCAGAGACGAGGAGCTGCTAAAATAAGCTGCAGCAGGCTCGCCACTAAACAAAGAGAGAGAGGGAAATTTATCAGCTCAGGGATCTGTGATAAATTCCTCTAGTGGAAGATGAATGCCACACGGTGTTATGTGTGTGTGTGTGTGTGTGCGCGCGTGTGTGACATTATCACTGCATGACATTCTAAATAGGCCTCATTAAGCTAATGTCATTAATTAGCCAGATGTGCTTCCTCAGATACACCCGAGTTGTTGTCAGAGAAGGTCACCGGTGAAGAAAACTTCATGATACATCAGAATTATTACTTCATTTATGTACTTTAGTGCACAAATGTTACTGAGGCGCCTAGTTAATTTCTTCAGCAGCTTTCCCAGTGGATGAGATTGTGTTTATGCGCTTGCATTTTGCATCAGAAGAGGAGGGAAGGGAAAAATTAGAACCTTGAAAAACAATCTAGCTTTCAAGTTGAGTCTGTGTTCAAAGACAGGCCTGTTAAATAAAAGTTCTGGATAATAATGGAAACCCATTTCACAAAGAAATACTAATAAACAGGACCTTATGTGTGGCACCTGTTTTATCAGCTCTTCTTAGTCATGCTTTCAAGGAATAAACCTATTTTATTGTCATGTATGCACAGGAAGCTTTCTTCTCATTTCCCTCTGCTTCAACTAACCAGTGCTCTTAAAATAAACAGTGGAATGGGTCTTAATTACTTTCAGTCATTTCTAATGGTTTACTGGGTTTTTTTGTTCCATCTCTCCTCTTGCTTCTTCTATCCATCTATTCTCTCCCTGTGTCCTTACTTTACCTTTTCTCCATCAATCATCTCCACTTGAATTTCTTCACCTCCTTCTGTCCTTTTCCCTCCCTCCTTCTCCTGTCGTCCATTCCCTCCCTCCACTCAGGGCGGTGGTTCACATCCAGGTAGATGACGTTAATGAGTTCTCTCCTGTGTTTCGGGAGCCACTGTACAAGGCATCAGTGATAGAGGGGAAGATCTACGACAGCATCCTCCAGGTATAATTGACAGTGAATGCATATTAGTTTCCTACAGTATCAGCATCATCGAGCTAAGATCACCGTCTTTGTCAGAGAAGATTAAAACAACTAGAAAATGTAAAAAGTTAATATGATCTAAAAATGTCACAAAAATCATTCAATAAAAATGTGAGATGTTGCCAATGTCTGAAGTTCTTTTAGTGTTGTTGCAGTTGTCAATGTTTTGGGAGTGAGCTGTACTGTATGTCACATTACATTATTACAGGTGGAAGCATGGGACCAGGACTGTTCACCACAATACAGCCAGATCTGCAACTATGAAATTGTTACTGCAGGGACGCCATTTGCCATAGACCGTAATGGTAAGTGTGTGTCTCTGGCCTGGTAGAGCGAGAGACTGGACTGTATTATAATTGCTGATAGTGATGTGAATAGGAGTGATGCATGAGTCTGAGAGAGAGGGGGAAACTAGGATAGCAGCGCAAGAGATACTGTAGTTTCATTTTTATTTGATTTTAGAGAAACATCATCATTCATGCAACATGTAAGTACAACTGCAGGTTATGAGACATTGGCTGTACTTTGAAAATCACATATTTATCTTAGATTATACCAAAATAAGACACTCATTTTAACAAACGAACTAAAAGAAGAAATGTATACACCTCCAATAAATGTAAAAGATACGATTTTTCATCAGCCATACACACAGTATTGTGAACATTTAATATAATTGCATCTATTTGGTTACTTTTTGTTAATTTTTAATGACACACATTTGCTTGACTGCAGTGAAAGCGCTACATTGTTAGCCGTTATCATCCTTGCCTTTACCAGACTGTAAGAGAATAAAACAAAACAAGTCCGGGGCAGCTATACTAAATGGAGCTTGTGATGAGATTTTCAAATGCTGTTTGCCACAGTAAAGAATGAACTTGGAGCGTCTGCTTCTAAGCCGCTGTGGATGAAATGTCCTTTAAGTGCTCTGAAAAAAAAAAAAATCTAATTTTGAACATCAACAGCTGCTAAATGGACTTTGTGCTGAGGTTGTTTTTGGAGAATAATTTGCTTGGGTTAAAACACATTTGAACCTTATTTGAGAGACATCATTTGGAAAGGACTGATGGTGGCCCTGTCCTTGTCTTACTTCAGCACAAAGAGCATGGTTAATTTCCCGATGAAAGGAAGGAGCCATTCCTCAGCTGATGCTCCTCTTATCCCTTCAGCCAGCTGAAGCTCATATGAACAACATGAGTCTGTACTAAAGATAGACATGAGAGAGCCAACAATTCTTGAGATGAATCATGGAGCAGACAGTTAACTAGAAACCAGTGTGTAAAACTTATTATGGAGGCTGGTTTTACCACAATAAGTCTTGTGTTTGAAAGTGGTGGAACAATAGAAAAATGAAATTCGAGAGAAACAAAACTCTGTCGGTCGTAACGATGACGCCGATCATCTACTTGAGGAATAATGTGCAAGCAATATAAGAAATACAGAATGAAGAGGAAGAATGGAGCGCACAACTGAGGCTGATCCCTCTTTTTATTGCCGTAATGTTGTGATCTGTGACGTATCTTTCCATCAGTGAGTATCTCAGAAGTTACCTGACAGAGATCCACCTTCAGCTGTGGCAGCTTCTGCTTTTACTTTTCATTTTTTGTATTTTCCTTATATACGTTTGTAGCTTTACACCTGTCCTGGCTGACGGGGCGGAGTGGGTTTCATTTCTGATTGAGAGGTATTCTCAGCATATCTGTCTATATAAAATTTGAGTTTTGGGCTTTGTGCCGACTTCTTCCTGAGCTACACTGTGCTGATCTGAGTGCAGCGTAATCCAAACTGAATGGAGACTGGAGGGCTCTGTGTATGTTGAACTCTGCCAATAGATCAGACAGAAGCACACACTGCTTTCCTCACTCTATCTCTTTCTTTGTCTCTCTCTCAGGGTTTTATTTATTATTTTGTCTCATTGCTTTTTCAGTTTGGCCTTCTGGTCTTACACTCACTGTATTTTACAGAGGTTTGGCTCATTTGATTTGAACTTCTCCTAGGCGCAATGATACTGTCTGGGAGAAACTGCAAGACACAGCACAGTGGTTAGACTTACTTTATAGAACAATGGTCATTTTTTTGCGCTGAGGGAAGTGCAAGATAAAATGTGGGAGTAAACAGCCTGTGCTTCTGTGTTATCTCTGCTGTCAGACATGGAGTAAAATTTTATAAGAGTAAATTAAGATTGCATGAGTTCAAAAACACTTCCTATGTTCAGTGGTGATAATAAACTGGCTACAGGGTTTAAGGTCTAGATCTTATTTTCACAGTTGCTACAGTCAACTTGACCAGAGTACGACCTGTCTTTGCCTTGATTTGATAACATACGCTGCTAATTAACTTTTTGAAACCCACAAATTTAAGATAGTTTTCTTTGTGTTTTCTTGTTTTTCGGCAGTCACAGTTATACTGTAGTGCTGGTGCAGCAGTGGTTTTCTGCCTGTGTCAACACTCCTGTATTTCAGCCAAGTGAGAGATTTATTTTGGTGATGTGAACAGTTGTTCCCACGAGCTGCTCATATTTTCAGAATGTGATTTAATAAACACAGAGGTTTGCTGCTGACCCAGTTAGACTTCATTAATTGCACACTTGTAAATATTTTTTGCTGTTGCCATTTACTGATGTGAAGAAATGTGGTTTGGTCAAGTCAAGGTGTCTTTATTACCCCCAGGGGGCAGTTTGACACACAGCCAGCAGTAATTAACACACATCAACAAAAACAAATAGAAACAACTAAAACACAATTCCCTATTCCACAAGTGTCTTTTACTAGGCTGTTGACAGCAGGAAAAAGTGACCTTTTGAACCTGTTGGTTCTGCATAGTGACAGATTGTATCTGCGCCCTGATGGTAGAAATTTGGATTCATAGCACAGTGGACGGCTCGGATCAGCCGAGATTGACTGCGCTTTCTTCAAAGACCTGACCTTATACAGGTCATGGAGGTCATTTAGGGGTATACCTGCAGTTTTGCGGCACACCTTCATGATGCCCTGCAGGTGATTTTTCTGTTTAACAGAGAATGACCTGTACCAGCAGATAAAAGAGAACGTAAGAATAGTACTGATGAATGGAAAATACTCCACCTGTACCCATGAATGATCGGTCTCACTGTGAGGAACCTCTTATTGCTCTTTGAAAGAGAACACTGTATCACTTGTGCCATTCAGCCAACCTCTCTCTTGCTTTTTGTACAGTTGCTGTTGGACTGAATGACCTGTGTCACTGAGATGATGCATGGCCTCTGTGCTCTGCCTGAATCCAAAGCTTGAATGACTACTTTAATTTAGCACTTCCACAATGTAAGGAAATTCATAAGATGCTATTTTTGCAGCATGGGCCGAGATATTGTGACTGGCTTTCTCTAGTGCCAGACGAGCTACTCAAATCACTGGAGCATACATTTCCTGAAATGCCACTTCAATAATAATTATTAAGCCTCCTTACCTTGTACATGCACACACCACATGTCTAGTTGTTGACCTTCTGTTGAAAATAAAGGCATACAGTATATGACCCTGGTGACACTACCAGGGTACTTTAAAAAGGCTCTTTCCAGTGCCTTATGTAATTCTGTTCACAGACTATGACCTATAGGAGTGGGTAATCAGACTTTTGCTATGGCACACAGTCTACTCCTCAGATTAATCACACAGCCTGCATCATTACTACTAGGTGCTGGATTTAGATATTTAATCTTAAAAGTTCAGTCACTGCTGATCAGCCAGTTGTTAACTGTTAGACAGTAAATCTGTTAACTGCAGCTGCAGGCAGCAGTCCTTGTTCTGCTCTGCGTCCTCCTGTGAGCTTGTGTAGCACCACATCCACCAGCTCTCCACCTGAGCAGAACAAGGACCACCATCGCCAGCTGCAGTCCAAGATGGTGGAGTTACAGTCCATCTGCAGGATGAGAGACCTGCCTGCAGGCAAGGAAACACAAGAGTGGGCAAGACAACAGCACTCTGCAAGAGAAACAGTGTGATTGGGTATAACACAGTTCAGAGGACACATTGTCAGTGAAGACGAGCAGAAAGATGAAAAACATCGAATAGAAGTGTCAACACAACATAATAATACAAATCACATCTTCTGGTCAGGACTTTCAAAACAAAATCAGAGCGGAAACTGGATGAAGACCTTTGTGAATTGTCAGAATTTGTGAGAATTAACAGGCTTTGCATCCAGGCAGCGGTATCCACAGCTAATAATGTGATCACTTCAAATACACTGGTGGGGAGACTGATGTTTCAGATCATGGATAGTGATTAGATCTTTTGGCAAGATCACAAGCACCAAAAGCACCCACTGTGAAGTGAAGTGAATGCATGTGCAAAAGAGAGAACAAAAATATCCTGATTCCAGATGGGCTCCTTAAATTCCTTGTGAAGACGATGTTCGATGCAGCCTGCTAATGAACCAAGAAATGAAGACACCCTGTGAAACCAAAGAGGCAAATGCTGAAAAGGGCAAATGGTTGATATCCACTGTTTTTACTATTGCAATTGTTCTCACCAGCTGCGGATCAAATAGGCACTGTAGGAGATTTTTGTAGGAACTGTCTGGCTCTGACCTCCTCGCCTTTTCTCCCTCTGACATTTCAAACTCAGCTCTTTTTGTTCTGTACTGCTGTGCTCTGAACTGATTTCCTCAGTGCTCAATGCACCTCCTCTGCTCTCCCCTCTCTTTGTCTCTTTTCTTCTCTTCTGCTTTGGTCACTCTCTCCATTCCTCTTCTCTCCAGCAGAGTGATAGACTCACACAGTCAAGACTGTAGATGCAAACCAGCTTTGTTTGTCTTTGTCAACTGTGAGCATCATATTGAAGCCTTTTTTTGATCTCAAGGAACATCTGTTTGTCATTAAGGACAAAGCAATATGGACATATGAACCTCACTCCTGCTTTGTTAACATTTAGCCTGATACCCTTGATGCTCATTAGATTCCCCAAAATACATGGATCTACATACTTCAAGAGGTTTTCCAACTGCTGACATACATTTACTGAAATCATACTAGTTACACTCCAAACTAGGGCTTTACAATATTAAAATTGAAAAACAATGATTGTTTTGTGTTTCATTTTCACTGAGAATTTTCTGAAGAATATTATATGTTGACTGGGGCGTCACGTCGCACCACAACCTCCATGCTGCTAACATTGCACTACAATGTTATGACACATTTTACCTTTATTAAAGGTTAGCTTTTTGAAAAATTGAAGCTCCCGCAAATTGGCTAATTGCAATTTTATTTCATTTAATTACCCATACATCATCCCAGCTTCCAGCCCATACGTTACTGGCCAGACCTCAGACAACAGGAACACAGACTGAAATTACCTTTATATGAATTCATCTTGCATCAGTTCTTAGCACCATAAAATACACAGTTCAAAGGATAACAGAGAAATGGAAACAGAAATGTGAAAGATTAGGTAACTATGAAAGTTTTTAAAGATTCGGGAACTGCAAGTTTTTGCTTTTGAAAGCTGCAAACTTTTGTAGCTTAACACTGAAACATGCTTGCGTAAGGTTGTATCTAAACCAACCAATTTATAAAATGCCCAGTGATCAATGAAATACATTGGAGCCTCTGCCTCTCTTGGCCTTCTTCCCTTTCTCTTTTTGTGCACATGTGTGCGCGTGTGTGTGCTGTCTGTGTGTCTATGTGTGCTTCATACTTCTGACAAATATCCAGTCATAAGCTCAGTGGCTTCGAATCAGTATACTTCACTCCACCTAAGGCCAGTCTCATAAAACAAGATTAGTCCAATACTTGGCTACATTTTGGCTTTAATTCAATTCAATTTTATCCACATAAAGCCAAATGGTTACATACATTGTCTCACAGCATTAATTTAAGGTCAAGACTTTAAGATATTACAGAAAGAAACTCAACCATTCTCAATGTGCAGCCTAACAAAACAAACTCACCTGCCCATGTTAATGGATGCAAGTTTATATTTTTAAAGGAGTTCTGCAAACAGTGCTTTGACTGACTAATCAGCTGGATGGACAAAAATATGGTCACTATTCCTTTCTCATCTTAATGAGGATTGATCTTCAAGTAATTTATTTTTGCATTTATGAAATTTTGTACTTTTTCCTCAGTAATTTTCTGTAGTTATTCACATAAAAACTGCATGAAAAAATACTAAAATGACAAGGTGAGAGGCAGTTGGAAGATTTAGGTGAATGGCAGTGGATAGTCTGTGACTATATTCAGACAGGTGTGAAAGGTGACTTTATATTACAGGAAATAATTGCAGGATTCAGCACTATCAAACATTTATCAGCCAGCAGAGGGTTGCACTGTTCAACAGCAGAGTATGACCTGATCTAGTGGCTCTATTCAAAGCCTGCAACATCCCCTCCATCCCACACTGTAACCCTGGTGGTAGACAGAAGATAATCCATCATTACAATTTTGCATCAACTGTTTACAATGAGGCTTTCATATTAAAATGCTACACAAGGTTACTGGACCTTGAGTTTTCAGTAAAAAGCTCCGGTGAAGTACAAAGACTTTGTTTTCAGGAAGAAGTTTCTTTTATGCATCGTCACTTTCAATTATTGTTCTGCTGCAAGTGTTTTTCGCTTTATTATTAACAAATAAACACAACATTATTTTTCCTTCATCTGTGTCTGTGAATAATGGTAATTATTTCTTCTTTGTTTCCTTTAGGTAACATCAGAAATACAGAGCGGCTGAGCTACGACAAGCAGCAGAGCTACAAGATTATGGTGACGGCCTTTGATTGTGGTCAGAAGAGAGCAAAGGAGGATGTAGCTGTGCATATTGATGTTAAGCCTGTCTGCAAACCGGGATGGCAAGGTCAGATATAAAGAAATCGCCCCTGAAATACTTGCAAAATGCCTATTTCTATATTGGTATAGAGTGCACTGGCATGTCTGAATGTATTTAAATGTAAAGCAATACCATCAAAAGTGGAGTTGGCAATTCAGTGCAGTCTTTGAGCATATCCTCTCCCTAGAGGGAATTCTGTTTCATTTTAGAACGAATGTCTCTAGAGGAAATCAGAGGACCTGACAAAAACCTCGAGAGGGGAAGTTGACTGGAGTGTGTATGTGTGGGATTTTTCTTTCTTTCTACCTCCTTCAACATGGCAGCAGCTGGGCATTCGAGCCAGCCTGTCTCCCCTGCTGCTTCACCTGTCAGCACTGACAGCATCTCAGGAGTCAGAAATGAAAGCGGAAGACAGAGAAAGATAAGACAGGAGAGGGGAAAAGGAGGGAGGATGAGATAAAGAAAGAGGTTGAGTGAACAGGCAACTCAAGGGAAAGAGGAGAGGAACAAAGCTGGAGTGAAGCCTTTAAAAAATGTGGATGAGATAAATGACCGACCAAAGTAAATCCTACTATGTATCACTAAGTACAGCCCTGCTCTGCCACAAAGCACTGTAGTGCTGTTTGTGAATTCATGACCAGGTCCTGGTTACAGTGTCCATTCACAGTACATTCTAAGAGATGATGCAAAAGTCCAGGATAAACTGAACCAAGGATGACACAAACAACAACATACATACACATTTCTTTCACATACTCTCATGATCATATCAAATGTAACATTTACTGAAGTACGCAATGGGGGGATTAGATCTGACTCAAATGGGAGATTTTATAGTATGTATTCAGCATACATACATGTTCCTCAAAAAAAAAAAAAACGAAAAGAAAATGGAATCAGAATGGATTTATATCTATATTTCAATCAATCCAGCATGAATAGTTTTAAATTCTTACATATTTCAAAACTTAATTTATTAAAATGAAAACATACATTTACACCTCAGATAGTGGGGCAGCAGCGTCTGTGTAGCCTGACAGGTGACTCAGGGGGCAAAGACTCCATAGTGCAAGCAAAGCTTTAACAGCTGTGTGCGTAACTGATAACAACCCAGATGAGATCACAGTTTTTATCGGCTCTGCTCCGAGAGATTTTAGTGAGTAAAATCAACTGAAACCATAAGAACAAAAATTGTTCAGAAAAATGGGGCATGGGGGAATATTAGTCAGTTATTAGAAATAAATGTAGATTTCACAATTTATGTAATGTATGTAATGTATTTTAAGCTGTACTGTGCTTTATGTGTTGCTAGAGGGCATAAAAATGAAATATACTGGAGTCAAAAAGCAGCGCAAGATGATACATTTGTTTGTAATAATACTGCTCTCCATTAAAACAATTGATTCCAGCTCTTATTTCCACAGATCTAAAGAGTAAAGTAAGTAGAAGTGCTCCATCACTCTCACCATGACACTGCATCTGTCGCAATAACAACTTTAGATATACTGTAGTGAAATTCTTTGTTTAAACGTATCTAAAGCTGATGACAGATACATTACAGTACTTATAGTCCACAGACTGAATGTACATGGTAAAAATGTACATGATGGTTTGATAATGTAATGGCTTGACAATGGCATTGTATTCATGCCATAATGGGAGAAGATCATTTAGTCAGAGAACAGAGTCACATGTGAGTGAGTGTTAACAGAGACAATGTTACAGACAAGATCCATTAGTGCAAAGGAGTCATACAGTATATTGTAAATGACATGAATGCCAGTTGTTTAGGCTGTAGAGACTTTCAGTGGAGGAAATGTCAGTGTGTTTCACAGAGGGTTGAGAAAAGCGGTCTGAAATGGCACACTACTTCATGTAAATGTCATCTTCATGTAGAGATGTGACCCACTGATTTCACAACAAAGACAGATCAAGTTTCCAAATAAAAGGGACATGTGCCATTTTCTGTCTGTTACATGATTACACTGATTCATAGAACATAAAAACCACTGACAACAAAATAAGAGCTGGGTTTGGGAGGCTCAAGCTCTTGCTTTAAAGAAAGATTCACAGTAATTTTCCAGATGGTATCACAGGCATTATCAGCTCTCCACATTTGAACCACTTGCTATCATTACCCTGCTATCATCCTCATCAATGTTGCATGATTCTTTACGATTTAGCTAATGAAAGGAGGCCATACTGCAAAATCCTCTTGTAAAACCATTAACCCACAGCGGCTTGGAGCCATGAATAAAACATAATGCACTGGTCCACACACAAACACCAAGTCTTTTGTACACATAATCATATT
Organism: Caranx ignobilis; assembly: GCA_021432705.1. Lineage (NCBI taxonomy): Eukaryota > Metazoa > Chordata > Actinopteri > Carangiformes > Carangidae > Caranx > Caranx ignobilis. The sequence continues at coordinate 39,444,201 of MU269980.1, forward strand.
TATCATCTGTGTGTAAAGGTCAGCAGTTCTCCCGCTGCTGCTTTTTTGAGGAAGACTCGCCAGCATAAATGGAGGCTAAATATGTCTCGCTCCACCTCACTCTTCCTTAGCCACCAGATCACAGTCCATTTCTCTCTTTGTGAATATTTGTCTCTGGAGACTTCATATCTAATCTATTCTGTGGGCTTGGAAAGAGCTGCCAGGTGTCCACCCACACGCACATACACATGCACGCGCATCTGCACTCGAACTTTCCTGCACACAGTGATGCTTATGAATCCCTTTCACCTTTATATTCAACAATTCTCATACACACTTGGGATGAATATAACACCTGGGTAATGAAAATATAACACCATGCAACAGGACTGACAGTTACAAGGAGGCGAGCACCCCTCTCCACCAGGCCTGTCATGTTACTGGGCCCATTTGACTTGACACAGGCTGAAATTTTACTGAGAAGATTCCAAGCTCCAAAGTTACCCACCGGTGTGGTTGCTTGTCATCCTATCAAGACCTCATGTTGAACCCAAATACAGCACAGCATTAAGTTTTAGTCCTTATATTTCCATGTACTGCTCTTACAGTATAATGTTTGAAATGTCTAATACAGTCAGACAGCAAGATAAGTGTAGAAGAAGAACACTGTAAATAAAGTCAGTATTTGGAAAGAGAGGAAGGAAATGAGAAACATAAATAAGAGAGACAGTCAGAGCCAAACTATTTTTCTACTTGTTAAAAATGTTCTTCTTATGTTTTCACCACAGTTGACTCACAAATATCATGTCACTGATGCTTGAATATGTGTATGTACTTCATGAGACTGGTGATGATACGAAACATAAACTAAACATACGCACAGAGCTCATTCTAAGTGAATTTTTAATGTTCAATGCAAGTAACCAGGAATAGGAAACAGGAATAAGGAGCAGTCCTTGTAAGTCTGTGTGTGTGTGTGTGTGTGTGTGTGTGTGTGTGTGTACAGAAATGATGGCTTGATGTTTCTTTATGTTGCTAAATAAACTATTTACTGTGGTGTACTTAAAGGTTGGAACAAGCGTGTGGACTATGAGCCAGGGACTGGGAGCAAACAGCTGTTCCCCAAGATGCACCTGGAGACCTGTGGCGGTCTGCTGTCTGGTGTGAGGGCGATGGTGGAGCTACAGACCAATCACATCGGGAAGGGCTGCGACCGTGAAACATACTCTGAAAAGTCTCTTCAAAAACTCTGTGGTGAGCGAGAAAAAAGAAATGAGTGGAAGTGAGAAGAACAAAGGAAATGGAAGTGATAAAATGAGAAGCCTTGTTGAAATAGTGAAGGTGCTACTGTATTTAAGAGAAGAGAGGTCTGAGGGCGCAAGGAGTAGAAATGATAATGAGAGACAAGGAAAAATTTAATTCAAAGAAGAAATTACCTCTTGACGTCTTAACCTCTGCAGTATATTAATTTGCCAATTTCCAGTGTGCCATTTTAATCCTGAGAACTATTTTGAATTTCATTTTTTGTTTTAAATTAAACTCCAAACGTCATGTCAAAGTGTGACGTGTTCATTATGCTTCCATTTTATATCCTTGAACATGGCTTTGCACTGTAATGCATACAGTAGCCTACATGTAAAGCACACATTTGACACCATTACTGATTATTTCAGATATTCCTCTAAAGAGCCTGTTATTTAAAAAAAAAGATGTTAAAAGCCTGAAAAAGACTATGAGAAAAAAAAACAAACACTGATATCTGACTAAATATGGATAAAGATGGAATGAATTAATGACTGATCGACAGGAGAAACATCTTAATTATACTGTGTCTTGTAATTCAGTCCCCTGATTTCAAGACATGTTTAAAATTGGAGCATTTTACTGATATAAGTGGAGCAGGGCTTCATTGCATCTTTTGGGAGTGCACATGTTCTTCTGAATTTCAAATAGTGGCATGTACAGAGTGCTTGATGGGAGTAAAAGATTCATGCATTAACCATGTTTGTGTGATATTTGTTAGCACAATTCATTCAGTATTATCATTTTAGAATATAACATATTAACCAAAGACACCTCCTAATTTGTTGAGTTATGTAGATTTAAAGCAGCCTGAGTACTGGCAGGTATATCAGGGCATGATCTGATATACGTGGATCCAGAGAGATGACACAGAAAGCAGAAAGTGATCCAAGCTAAGCCATTTCTTTTTCTCTGTGGAGCTGTCTTGACAGTGTCTGTTCCTCTGATTGGCACGTCCAGGTGCAGCGTCAGGCAGCACCGACCTCCTTCCTGCCCCAGCCCCTCCACAAACTGGACAGCATCTCTGCTGACTGACAGTGGGAGAGACAGCGACCTCATCTACAGGTTTGACGGGCGTCAGGCTGCCAATGTTCCAGATCACGTGGTACCCCAAAACCTGACAGACCAGTTCACCGTAGCAACCTGGATGAAACATGGGCCAAGTCCGGGACTCAGAGCTGAGAAGGAAACCTTACTTTGTAACTCTGACAAGACTGGTGAGGAAATGATTTCATGTCTGATCACTGTTAGGATGCAAAATTACACCTTTAACACAAATGTTAGAGTGAAAATTTACAATCTGGAACTAGAAGCTGCCACCAACATTTACACTTAACCTTTAATTTCCCCACATTTATCAACAATGTGCTCCTAATTTAGGATTTCTGAAAACTGCTGATCCTTAAGTCGCTTTTATTGAAACATTTTAGACTTTGATTTCCTGCTGTCCCCTGCATTACAAAGATGACATGCCACAAACACTGTATGATCAAAAACCTCTTTTCAAATTTACAAGATTACCAAGACTGAGACCGAAGCCCACAATAGCAAATGCTCTTTGAGACTTTCTCCCACTGCATTTTTGAACTAGCTGCCTGAACTGTGTAATTAACCGAGCCATCTGCAAATCGCACAGTCTCACAATGGTCTCACAGATGGCTTATTAGCTTAGGAAATGTGTACTCTGATCTTGTGATGCAAAACTGCATGAGTGGTTCATGTTAGACTACCAGAGTCTTTTAACCCCTTCTTTGGTTTGTACAGTATGTTTTGGGCAAAGAATATAATGATGTGTGAAGGCTTGGCATGTATTGGGTCTCATCATCTCTCTGAATAAGAAGATGTGGACGAGATGGCCAAAGCTCACAATCATGATGATTCATAGCATCATTTTTTTCCGTTTTTCCCATGAAGCAGTTAATATTTTTTGCAGAACTATGTCATGATTAGCTCTTCATATGATTTTGGTGAAGTGTAACAACATTGATCATACAGTACTTTATACTGCAAAAGATATGTGAATATTGAACCCTTGTATTTCTATGTGGTATTTTGGCACTATACAGTCAGATGGACAGACTGCAAATGAGGTTATTGGCATGACAATAGTAAAGGGTAATTGTCATGTTTTTTTAGTTAAATCGGTACTGACTGACAAACATTGTAACACAAAACTGACTCCACTAATATTCACAAGTAGACAACATAAACACTGGAGCTCAATGTTGAAATAACTAACTAATAGCTAATGACCAAGTGACTTGGTATTTAGAAGAGAATCAGCTGCACACCCCACCCCTCATCCCACCTAAAGATTACTTAGGTGTTTTGTAAAAGCAGAGAAAGTCAGATCATAAAAACACAGTCACTGGACCCTCTCCATCATGCTGACAGCTGTGCTTTATGGAGAAATAATTTCCAGTAGCTGAAAGGGGTGAGGTCTTTCATACAGTTTTTCACTATCCCCCAAAAGCTGAGAAGAAAGCTTGAGGAGCATCATGTAGAATTATGTTAATTGCATGAGCCTGTGTTTGTGTGACCATGCATGGCTGTGCTGTTCCTGTTACAGAGATGAACCGTCACCATTACTCCCTGTACGTCCACAACTGCCGCCTGGTGTTCCTGCTCAGAAGAGATTTCACTCAGGTCGACACTTTTAGACCTGCTGAGTTCCACTGGAAACTGGAGCAGGTGAGGAGTTAGTGTGTGTGTGTGTGTGTGTGTGTGTGTGTGTGTGTGTTTGTGTGTGTTTGTGTGTGTTTGTGTGTGTGTGTGTGAATAGATCCAGGGTGATTTTCTGCAGCAGGTGAAGGGCTATCATTATTTGTATAGTGAAGGGAGAGACTCTCCATTCTAATTACCAGAAGCCCTCCATCACTTTCTTCTGCGCGCTGTAGGAGATAACAGGGTAGAAGACAACACTATCCCACACACAGACACACACAGACACACATACAAACATAGACCAAGAGTGGAAAGCTGTAGGTAATAGCTCACCCAGCAGCAGATCTCGATTATCTGTCATGCGTCTGGGAAGTTGCTGAACTAATTTGCAGTGACGCATACTGTTTCAGTCTCGTAGAAAGCCTTTGAATAGAAAAAGATGCAACTTATGAAATTGCTCCAGCTGCATATAATATGATAGTTTTGTTCCGAGGAGTATCCTGCAGATTAATATAATAGTTCTGTAAATAACTGTAGAAATGCATAAGGTGTGTGGTTGCACAGCATGCAGGTATTTTAGCCGAGCATAAAGATAGCAATTTAAAGTTTTACTGCACATAGTTCCTGCAGTCACACAGTCCAAATAGTTACATCTGCTCCTCCTCTTACCTTTCGGGATTACTGTTCAGGGTCAGTTCAGTAACCATGGAGCTGGAGGCAGGATTAAAGGTCTTGCTCAAGGAGACCACAGCAAGGTGAGCGGTTGGGTGAGAATCATCCAGCTGAAGGACGCCTCGTCACTGTAGCTCACCAAGCAGTCACTGAGCAGAGAAAATCCCACTGTAAAAAAGAAAAGAAAATCCCCACGGCTGAGATGATTTTTGATCATAAGTCTATGAACTCTCTTGTATTGGAATCTCCCCTTTTCCACAGACACTCCCGAGCTCAGTAATAATGCATGGTAGATGTAAATTTAATTCAAACTGTTTCCCTGTGGGATACAGAATATATCCACCTCACACTTAAGTTATTAGAAAATGCTTTGTAATTACAGCAAGCTCTCTAGAGTTTTGATCACCAAGCAGATTATAGGAGATTTATATTTTTCCACATGTGTGCTCATGCATGTGTGAGTGTGCATTTGCATGTGCGTGGACCCTGGAGACTTTTATTTTGGAGTTTTTTCTGATATTTGCATAGAAAATTTCATGCAAGATTAGATGCAAGGCTGTTTTTAGGATCTGGAGCAACGCATCATTGTGCATTTTCTTGCCGCTCTCTTTTCTGATGCTGGTGTGTTCCTTTCAGCCAGAGAGCTGTTTGTTGTGGGCCACAGGTGCAAGTAAATATATTTTTTCTTGTGTACCCTCCAACCAGGTAGCTCTTTGTTCTAGGCCAAAGGTAGATCGAAAAGTGTTTTTCTTGGCCCAGTATCCTTTTCTCCCGAAGCCCACAGAGGTGGATGCGACAAAGAGAGGGGCAGCCAAGTTGCAGACTGCTGCGTTTTCTTAGCGAACAACCTCAAGACACTGTTCTATTTCAGTCTAGCTTCTTCTCGTTCTCTCTCCCTCTCTCATTATCTTTCTCCTGTTCTCTCTCTGATTTATACTTTCCCACACATATACAGTGCATAGATAGCCGGGATCCCATTTGCTGCTTTAGTTGGATGTTGTAGAGGACCACAAAGGAAGCATGCAGTGCAGTCAAAGAGAATTTGTGTTGAGTTACCCACCAGAACAAGTCACTTGTGCAGATTCTAATTAAATATAAATGGAAACTGGTTTGAAATATTGGAGCTTAACAAGTAAAGTGACATAGTAGCACAAATGGGCAGATTAAGAGATGAAAATCTACTCTGTGATTATCATATATTGCTGATGGATTTCCTTTGCTTTTAATTTTAATAATATTTTTTAATAATATTTCTTTGACAAATGCCCGACTGTGCGCTTAACTATTGGATTTATGTTCAGGAGGAAAAAGCAGTGGTTTAGTGGAGCTGTTTTTTGAAGATTTTTGTCTGTGAAGTTTTATTGATGAGAAAACATGTCTTGCAGCTGGATTGCATTATTGTCTAAAGGCTACTGCCAAAGGAGAAACTATAGTGTCTCTACCTCTCTTACAACTGATGCTGTGCTATTGTGGGATCTCAGTGCAAAATGGTGAGTCTAGAAAGAAACTGCTGTTCTTTGAATCTAAAGATCTGACATCAAAACCTGATGTGTGCCCCGAAGCAGCACATGGTATTTATGTCAAAGAGAAGTGAGCACTGTGTCTTTGAAAACCGTTGCAGCCTTCTATAAATACAATATTCTCTTTGGATTTTTTTAAAAGAGGAAGACGCCAGAAGGTGAAGTGAACCGTACAGCTCAAGGGAAAATTCAGGCACATGCACTTTTTAATTTATTCTTTATTTTGAGATCCATCCAAACTCCAATTAAATCCACAATCATTTCAAATGACGCACTTACTAAAGGATGATGAGTCTCATTTATCGAGAGAAACTGCAAACATGGGTAGAACAAAGTACTGATAGATGCTTAAATTAATAATGTGCTATCTGTCAGTAATTTATTTCCAAACAAACAATCCAACAATTAATTAAAATTATCAACAGCAACGTGAAGAAATTGGAGAAATCTTGTAATTTCAAAATACTAAGTCACTGTAGTGTCCAGTCTGTCCTCAGTCCAACATGGGCATCTTGGTAAGTAAAAGAATAACATTTGATGCTGAAGCCACAATAATAATAAACTGCTAAGTGAACAGCTAGCATTAGCAATACAGCAAGACAATCCTTTACATAGCACCTTTAATTTAAGGCAGTTTTACTTAATCTTGAGCCAAAATGAAGAACACATTGCAGGTGAAAAACTGACACAATGCTTTATTGGTAAAGCTGATTTTGGTGATTTTTGAAGCTCTGAATTTGGGGGTTGGTGAGGAGAAGGTTGAGTGGCTGTCAGGCCCTGAGCAGGTGGCTGAGTGGAAGTTGACTGGTGTGGAGGCTGAAGATGAACAGGGTTAGCAGGGAAGTAGACTAGACAGAGCCAAGCGTGACTTAAGGCACAAGGAGAACACTGGTTAAGAAAAATCCAACAAGCCTGAACAAGACACCAGTGGGTATGACAGATCGCTCTGGTGGAGAACGTTGAGTAGAAGTGCTCCTTAATGCTGCAGCTGGTTTTGGGTTGAGTGCATGATGTGGAGCAGGCAAGAGTGGAGACAAGTAGGTGGAGGATCCAGGAAGTCACAGCTAATATATGGGGGGGAGGGCTTCTACTGTATGAAATGCAATTTTAGCATCTTTAAATGCCACCAAATTGCATCCACTTCACACCTTTATAAGACTGCAGACTAGAGTATATTACATTGCAGACAGAGTGTGATATAAGACATTGATGAAAAAGTCTGCTAAGCTCCAGTTAGATGTGAGATGTCGTACAGTTCAGTACTTTACAGTAATTCCTAGTATAGGTCTATATATTATTATTCTTATAATTTTGCCTTAAAGATGTATCATAGCAGATCAGTTTCCAAAAGAAAAAAGAAAAACTCCACTGTAGATCATAATGTAATAATGTCATTTTACGCTGTGCAGTGGCTTTGGCTGGTTGGTTTCTGTTGACTGTCTCGTTTCATGTAGTGTAATGTTTTATTGAAACACATTCCAGTTTCTTTTATAAGAGCTCTTGACCTCAATAAGGGTTCCTGAATAAATACATTTCCACTTGGTTCACCACTATTGTGGTTGCTTATGTTGTACAATCTATACAGAAATTACATATTAATAGTGTGTTTGGCAGTAATAACTACACCAAACACTGAATGAACCAAGAGAAGGGGCTGCCACACTCTCCATAGTGATAAATAATGAGGACAAGCTCACACAGTGATAGAAACTGTTGAGAAAAGAGTTTTGGTGGCAGAAGAAGAGGTGACTGTGGGATGTCACAGCTGCTTCTAACTGTCCTTGTTCCTCCAGCACTTAGAAAGGACACTCAGTGGCTTCCGTGGCAACTCCATTTAGCTCTATTGATTTTGCAATTCTCACCCAAGAGGGGAGGGGCAGAGAGGGATGAAAGGGAGCTGGCAAAGAGAGGGCGATAGAGAAAGAGAGAGAGTGGCTTCTATTTTCCATGTCGATCGAAAAACTGAGGAGGAATGTCACATCTGACAGGAACCACAGTGCATTTGTGAACAGACACACACATGCACACACACTTATCACCTCAAAATCATTGACATGAATGCATTCCCTAGCCACCCACACTAACTTAACTATCACAACTGAATATTTTCAGACCTCAAGAATATAGTAAGCCAACACGCACACACACACAACACACAAATACACACACACTCAGCGTCCATTTTCCTCTCTACAGCTCTTTCAGCCTTGGTAATGGACTACAGGATGGATCACTTCTCTTTACACACATTATTCAGTCTCCCAGAGTCGAGAGAGCCTATCAGTACAATCCAGCTGTCCAAAAGATATTCACTCACAGTCACACAAGTCCTGCACACAGCATGATTCATGCGTGTAATGTCCTGTAAGCCAAAGATGGTAGGAAAATGTCAAGTGTAGTCATAATGCAAAAAGGGGAAGGGAAGAAGAAAAAACATACCTGTTTCAAACCAAAGAGTCTGGGCCTTTGTATACTGCCCCTACATTTGAATGGCTTTGTATGTTTACCCTGCTTACTAAGATAAAGAACAAGTGCGAGATGGCACATTGATCTAAACCCTTACAAATGTTTGTTTACTCGCAGCAGGGTCCTTATAGATAGAGTCAGAAAAATCTATGTTAACCTAAGGGTGAGAGGAAAGACAAATACAATAATACATTATTTTTCTCAGCTGAAGTCTGAGAGGTGAAGGAGATTAAACGAGCCAATGAGTCTTTTCCGTTGGCAGCTGCTGCACATCAGTCCAAGATAACGGCACAATTGACAGTGGCAATAATGGCCAACTCTGTGTTGTAAACACAAATAAACTTTCCAAATTCACCAATTAAACTGCTTGAAACAACTGGAGACCCCCTGCTATCTATCATTTATGTCTGAGTTCGACTATAGCGACCGAATGTTGGCATCTTGTCTTTACAAAATCTACAATTATCTGTCTTATCCGCCTTCTATTACCACGCTTGTTGTGCCATGGCTTGTTCTCTGTCCTGTGTTGATTAGAAACCTCCCTTTGTTTCTCAGGAGATTAATTGGATGGTGCTGGCGGTGTGTGTGGAAGAGTGTGTATCGCCTCTCTGCCTGTTTGTTGTAGATACCAGGAGAGATTGAATTGCCTATTCAAAGTGTGATTTAGTTGCATTTCCAACATGAAAGACGAAGAGATAAATGTTTCACTCTAATTAAAACTTATTTGCATTTCATACATCAGCACTCAGACAGTCAGATTTTACAAGACACAGTATAAGGTATACAGAGTATGTTTTTAACAGCTGAAGCAAAAAGCATCAGGAATAACAGTGCAGGAGGGCTGTGTGTGTGTGTGTGTGTGTGTGTGTGAAAAGATTTTGTAATAGTCAAAAGGGCATTTCAAAAATAAAACTCTCCTTGGTGGGATGTGCTTTTATTTGTTAGAAAACCTCTCACAGACATTACATTTCTTACAGCTGCCATCATACAGCATGTTCTCCAGTGTTGCTGTGTTTATTCACTTTTCGCTTTGCTATGAATCACTCTAATTTTGCAAGTCATCCTATTGCAAGGACTCAGAATGCAGCATGCCTTAGTATAAAAGAAATCTAGCTGGTGTTGATGAGACACATTTTTCGCTTTTCTGTGAGAGCAAAACAGAAAAAGACAAAGAGCAGCAGGGAACAGATTGAGCAGTCCCTCTAGTTCGTACATCTGTGTGTTAATTTAATTTCTGGATTCCATTTTGCAAATCACCTCATCTGAGAGCCCAGCTGTACTTTGTCTCCTTCAGGTGCTTCCTGTGTTACTCCCATGTAGAGCGGCTACATTTCACTAAATGTAAATGTCTGTGCAGTGTGTGTGTGTGTGTGTGTGTGTGTGTGTGTGTGTGCGTGCTGAGGTGGGGTACTCAATGCCACTGTCTCTACTTATACACCACTCAGCAGACGTGCTGAGTGCACTAAATGCACTACATAAGCATTCAGTCAGCATGCTAATGTATTGACAGCTTGTTTCTTCCATCCCTTTCTGTTTTCTCTCACTCTATCTATCTCTCCATCTCTTGGCGATTGTCTCCTCTCCTCACTCTAACCCCTCCTATCATGTCAACCTTGAAGTGTCATTTCAACAATTCACTGATATTATACTACTTCATTAAACAACAGATGCACTGACAAAAATGTTTCAGAAATCATGCAGTGAAATGTAAATGCAAAGCGACCTTTGACTTGAAGTAGCAGAGATGTTTCTTATTTAGACGAGAACTCCCATCTTTGCTGTTGGACTTTTCCAGTTGTGTCACTGACTTGAATAACATCTGGCAGACAGCTTCCTGGACACTATATAGACAAAAACTTTATTTTAAACTAATACAAAACCTGGCATTGTTGTGTGCATTGTGAGTAGCAGATGTTTGCATGGTAATGTCTTATTCCTTATATTTGACCTTATGTGTGACCATCAAAGAAATTTATAACGCTACATTTTAATGGCAAAATCAGATCAGTTTTACAGTAATGTAATTTTTGTTGAGCATTATAAGCAAAGCTCTTCCTTTTCTTCCTCATTTGAAGTATTCCTCTATTGTCCTCTAACTTTCAGCATCCCTGTGGCTCCCCACCACCACATTGACACATAATAGTCTGGCATCAATAATGCAGTGCCACAACAGTGGCCGAGGAGGGGAGAGCAGATGAGAGGCGAGGAATGTGAATAAGAACAAAGGAGATGAAAAGAGATGAGAGTAGAGGTGAACAAGTAGTGAGGTGGAGGTAGGGACAGCAGGAGAAGAAAGACAAAGTGGTGAAGACAGAGGGAAGTGTGAGGATGGAGCATATAACTGCCTGAAGGCAAAGCTTCAGATTTATTAAATTAATCATATAAATGCTAAATTCACAGTAAGTAAGAAATCCATAGGTTTGGAGAGGACGGGAGCTAAAAAAAAAAAAAAAAAAAAAAAAAGAATATCATCCTGCATTTAATGCAAATTCATGCACAGATCATTAGTAATCATTATACTCTTCACATCAGCAAAAAAAAAAAGAGTATGCCTATGGGGCTCTGTTTGTCACAAAAAACACATGTGAACTTCTGATACAGGGTTTGCATCCACATAAAAAAGTCTCCTTCCATCCTAAACCTCTCCAGTGCATCAAAATAAACTTGACCCTATTAAATGGCTTCTCAGCAGACGGCAGAATGTCCTCATTATTCTGTTTATGTCAGCAGATTTAAAATGCCCCAGTGCTATCCGTGAATAAGGGATTATGTGTGGATTGGTTTTTCCCCTTAGTAAAATGCACAATATGCCAATCTAGTTTATTACCTATTTTATATAACCTCACAGAAATAAAGATGTGGGACTGCTCTGTATGTTAGTAGTTGGCCTATTAGTGAGCCAGCAGCATCTATATTTTGGCAGATATGCTTCATATGAAAACTGAAATTCAGCCATAAGACTGTATATTCAAAGTCCAACTGGAACTTGATATCTTCCCCCTTTCATGCTCATACAGTATATAAGATGTAATATCCTGTCATACATATGCCTTGGCAGATTTCCACAAGATAGGCAGTCTAATCATCACTGTTTGTCGCTCAGCAATATAACACTGCTATTGTATGGTTAATGTACAGCGAGCTGAATCTCCATAAGGAGTGGAGATAGTTCCAGTATTACTGGACTCATCGGAGAGTGTCTGGATACTGAATTGTACACTCGTTGATCCGATTTAACACAGTTGTGAAGACAAAGAGGTAATCTGCCTTTGAGAATACCTCAAGGAGATGATTGTATATTCCTCTCTCTGAGGGACACAGCATTCTCCAGATGTTTTAGAAATCCAAATCACTGAGAAACAGACACAAGTTGGAAAGTTTGTGGGAAGACAGTCCATCAGAAAACACTTGGAGAATAGCCTGCTCCTGAAAACCTGAGCCAGAAGTCTATTCAATAGCTTGTGTATCCAAGTTATAAGGAGGAAACTGTGTGTAGAGTTCCCTCATACTTTAGAAATTGTATGATGAGTCAAGCACCTCCCTGGTGGTCTCCTTCCTAATTTAAAACCCCAGCACTCACATAGGTGTTTTAATTATTCCTGCTGATTAGACTTCTGCAGGTTGATGAGAATTAGAGCTACGCGGAGGATCACATCGCCAAACAATGTTTACTAAAAAGAAGAGGCCTTTTTTCAGTGAAGACGCTCCAACAAAGTCAAGTAGGAAAAAGCACCAGTGTAAATAATCCAAATAATGACAACTGAACACCATCTAGCTGCTTCAGAGTCAGTACAGTGAAGAATTGATAGCTTCGCTTGTATCTATAGCTGGTAGAGAGCATGATACACAGATGTTAAAATGTCACCTTCATTGTTTATTGATAACATAAGGAAGGTGAGGCTCTACAATACAGTAAGACCAAACAGAATATTATAATACGAGCACACTTTATGATTATGTTAATCAGCAATCAGCAAGCGCTGGTATTGCAAGATGACATGCACATTAACCCAGTCATTACAGTGCACTTCAGTAATAATCATAACATCAGAATGGACTCTGACATGTGCAGTAAGATGTTCAAATATCCATAAGGCAGTAACAGCCACTGATTTATCATTGCTAAGTGCTAGGAGCTAGCAGGAATTTTGTAAATCCCCTGACTCCAACTGTATGTATTTGTATCTCCAACACACGTGCATGGATGGCTCACAGATGGCAAACTCTTTACAAGTTTATACAAGTATTTTTTTCATTCATCCATTTTTCACCACAGACAACAACTTAACAAAAATGACGGCAAGCAAACCACTAACTAGGCCACTGAGGGCTGATACCAGTGAACCTCTATAATACATGAATGAACAGGTCCTTCATCACTTTCAGGAGATGAGGCAATTAATGTGGCATCGTGACCCCTCTTAACCTGCATGAACAACAACAGATTGAGCAGAAATTTACAGTGGTTCTAAAATTAGCATGTGACTGATTCAGGGCCGCACTCAGACCGAATCCTTTTGGTGGCTGTCTGACTTTATTGGGACACTTGAATAAAACAGAGCGTTACTTAATATTATTAATAATAAATGTGCTGTGAAAAAGGCCTAAAAAGGTTGATAAAACTAAGAGGTTCAAGAAGGAGTGTGTACCTGCCTGCCCAGTCTGGAGAAGAGGTCTTCTCGGGCTAAATAATTGAAAGCACCTATGTGGGCATGCCATGTGTGTTAATATGCTAATTAATATTCAAGAGGATGTGCCAGTCTTAAAAATGACCTTGCTTGGTGTCACGATTCAGCATGTTATGGAGCCAGGATTCATATATCTTGCCTGCTCTCACTCTCCCAGTTTTCCATCTTCCTCTGGTTTGATGGCCCTCAGCTTAATGCCCCATTGAAGTTTTTTTAGATGTTTAATGAAATGCTCACATTTCATTTTGGTAATCCTTTTGGCACTGTGTGAAAAGCAGTGTTTCATCCTGTCAAGATTAGTTTGTCGTAAGCTGTTCTTGTGATTCATAGGAGTACAAATCTGTAGCAGCCATAAAAGTAAGAAAGATGAAAAGTTTTTATTGGAGGGAACTCATTTATTGGAGTAAACTCATGTTTTCATTTTGCTTCCAGCCTTTTGGCTTCCAGATATGTTTTTCTTGTAGTTTTTATAAGTTACTGTTTCCCTCAGTTATTCAGCAGAAGAGGTTTAATCCGTCCAAAACTTTGAAATCCAAAAAAATATCACTATCCTCTCATTGTGCAAAATGGAGAGGAAACTAAAGTGATTTAAAACTACCTGCAGTACATTAGCAAGAACGTGGTGGTAGTGTCTCTCTACCTCTCTTTCTGTTTCTGTTTCTCTGTCTCTGTCTCTGTTGTGGCGCTGCTCTGGTCTGCTCCCTGCTTTGGGACCAGCTCATTATTGTGTTTCAACATTCATTGTCTTGTTAGCGCTGCAGAAATACTTTCATGCTCTCACTGCCTAATGTTCTCTCAGACAAGTACTGCGTAAACAAACATGCCTCAGCAGCAGTGTTTGCTGCTGTTGTGTGCAGATGTGCACATATGTGCATTCTGCAATTATGATTTCTCAAGTTAAGACCGTCAGCAACATAAATAAGTGAAGTGCTTTAAGGCTAAAACATTAAAGTGCAGTGTTTCTGCCAAATAACTCAGAGAATGACTGGTGTGTGTGTCTGTAGTTGGTCAGTTTCTGATCCAACTCGCTCCATTTTTAAAGTCTTCTTTGTCTTTTATTCAAAAACACTGAGCTGTGATATTCTGTACAGTTATTGTTCTGCTCAGCATCTGGTGCTGATGGATCCAGAGGTCATCTCCTCTGACTTCATCATACAGTTAGAGTTTACACTGAGACCCTTCTCTTCTCTCCTCCATCCTGTCTTCTTATGTGTTTTCCCTCACCTTCCTCTCTCTGGCTTATATACAGCAGAAAAAAAAAACATTTAGTAGCCTGATTCATTCAGACTGAGGGAACAGACGAAGAAAAAGATGTAAACACCATCTTGCGAGTTCTTGTTAAGAGAGGTTGTGTGAGTCATAGAGCTCTGACTGGAAAATGTCACCTGGGCTGTGATTCAAGTCAACATGTGGGCCTTTGTCGACTCTTTAATTATAAACCAACAAAGGGCAAAGCATTTAGACTGACAAGGCAAATTACACACAAGTGAAATGGAAATGGCCAAATGAAAATTACTTAAACATCAATGAATAGTAATCAAAATAAAAAGGACACTTAATCTGCAGGGAAATGTCAAAGCAAAGACAGGGGACGATCCCTGTCCACTGCAAGCTTTTTAATGTTTTACAACATGATGGATGACCATCTTAGTATTAACCATCTGGCTGCTATTGCTCAACACTCGTCCCGGGCATTGACAAATACACACATTAACAGAAAACATACACCCATCAGTGCTGCTCACATTATTAATGTTACATCAGCTCATGTTTTGTGTAAATAATGCCAAAATCAGCTTTGGCCATTAGACCACAGTTATTTACCTTCCATTTACTCCTGCTGCAGCCAGCCAGCTGTCGACCCAAACAAACATTACTTGGCAACTATTTTAATAATCAATACTAGTTTCAAATATCCAGATTTGAGAAAATTATCTTTTTGTTTTAAAGTCTTGGCTGGACAAAATAGGACATCTGTAGACACTGATTTGGACTTGGGATGGACATTTTTCAACATATTAATTAGCTAATTAATCAGTAATATAAAATAATGATTATTCAGCCCTAAGATTTTGATGTCCACAGTAAGATAATACAAACACAAAGTAAGAAGCAAAATATCAAGGTGAGGATATTTGTGTATGGGTAAACCTGCACAGCAATAACATCCACAGGCATCTGCAGGATCCTTCTGTGAAGATCAATTTTGTCTACAAAATCAGACTAAAAAGCTGCACAAATGAATATCTTGAAGTTAAAAACAAATCCTGACCACATCTCTCACTACTCTGGTTCACGGCTGGACGCAGCTCTCACAGTGTTGTTTTCTGCCACAGCAGGTGGTGGTTTTTAGAGTAAGATGTAAGATGTAAACTGTGAGGCCACAGTAGACGACCTGATTAATCAATCAGGTATTGCAGCTTTATGACTCAGAAAATATATATTTGTGAGGTAAACTTCATCACTTACAATATTTTGTCCTCGTATGATGATTTTAAACACAGACTTGATTTATTGCTATTGATTGCCATGGGTTCTGATATCAGTGTTTGAGACTGATGTTTGTAAATGTATGTGTGTTGAATGAGCTGTGAGTGCATGTATGTGTGTGAGTTAAGTGAGTTAAGAGTGTGTCAACAGGCACCTATCATGGATGATTGTGCTGCAGGTTGTGGCTGTTCCATAGGGTTGGTGTTTAATTGACTTGCTAGTAATATTTCATTTTTTACACATGTGGGTTTGTATTAAATAGAATTATACATAATATTGCACTTTATTGTCTGGGCCTTGGTGCCTGTCAGCTTGACTCTGAATGTTCCCTTTGTGGTTTATTATTCAAACAATAGAGTCTGAATTCGACTGTACCGAGAGCTTGTAAGAATATTTGAGTGTGTGTGCGTAGCCGTCCAGGAAGTATTGTTTCATGCCCTCTGTTTCTGTCATTCAATCAGCACCCGCTCCATCAGTTGTTTTCACTGAAAAGCAGAGAGAAAGAATGGGAGAGCCAGCACGAGATGAGAGATTACAGGAGACACAATCATTTTTACTGTGTGAGAAAATAATGTAACTCAGTTTGTTGCTGTCAAATTTCCACACTATCTAAACAAAGTAGTTTTTTAGCCATGGTGGTGCAGTGGCTCGACGGATGGCAGTGCTGGTCTGTTGATTCATCCCAGGCTGAAATATCTCTAACTTATTCCATGGATTCTGTTGAAGTTTAGTTTCATGTTTACCTTAAAATGGATTTCTTTTAATCTTGCACAACCAACAAATCAAAATTGATATACATACCAGCTTAATTAATATGTTTTATGTCCTTTACTGGTAATGTTAGCATCCTAACAAACTGACCCAAGACAATGAATACCTTCTAAACATTTGCACATTTGCATTGTCATGAGCATTTTAACACACAAATGTAATCTTGTGTACAACACCACAGAGCCGGTAACCTTTTTTTTTTGTTTTTTTTTTTTGCTCTAACAGCATCAACAATGTAAGAGATTGAACATCATGCTTAAATGAGACAACTGTAAGTCTAGATACAAAAAGATCAAATGCTTCTCAGGATTCAGTTTTTTTCTGTGTCTATTTTAGGCTCATGGGACGCTGAAAAAATAGAATTAAAAAAGACTAGATAGATTTGCATGTCTGAACTCAATCTTCCCCCCAAAGGCCCCACAACACTGGCCGTGTGAATTGATATTTTATTGTGACGGGAAGAGGGCAAGAACATTAGAATCATCTAATCATAATCAATGAATCAGCACAGTTTTATATTTTCACTGGGTCAAAGTGGAGGGATGAGGTAAGATGAGGAGAGTGAAAGGGAGGGAGCAAGAAAGAGATTTGTGGGTACGTTATGAAGATGTAAAAAATTATTATTTTATCATTAAAAGTCATATGCATTATGCAACTGCTATTGCATTATAGCTTTGAACTATTATGTGGTCATTATTTTATAGACTCCACATCATCAGTGCTTTGGGACTACTAAATGCACTATAAGAGGAGACAGTCACCACCACAAACACTGCAGATAATTGGAGAGACATGTAACTCTGCACTCACCTCCACTGGCAGTCAGCCAGCCAGCAGCTAAACGAAAGTGGCAATTCATTCTGCCTGTCTAGTCAAGTACACATACAAATCCTGAATGTGAGCCGATGAAACTAAAACACATTGTCATTGTCAATAACACACGCATGGCATCCTGGGGTATTTCAATCAGTGTACAGTGCATGAAACAGTACATGGCGAGTCTGTGCGTTTGATTTTAAATCAAATCATGTGGTTCATATCTAACCGTGGTCATATAAGGCAGCAAGTGTATGGTCCCAGGGCCTTTTCTCCCAGTAAGTGAGAGATGTGTGTGTGGCAGGGATGTCAGGATATCCTGTGGGAATTTCTGTCTCACACACTCATAAAGAGTGAGATTCTGCGTTCTAAATCAAACATCCCAGGAGAGCCCTGGTTCCTCCAGCACAGGTCTCAACCCCATTAGTTCATATCACAGCTTGAATAAACTACCAGTGTGTGTGTGTGTGTGTGTGTGTGTGTGTGGCTGATCCTTAGAAAGAAATCTAACAAATAAAAATCCTTCTGAATGTTGTTTTTTTTCTCCCTGCAGTTTTTTTTTCCTGTGCATCTCAAATCAGCATATATTCTCCTCTTCAGTGCGAATAAACACTTTGCTGTTAATTCATCTGCATCCTTCACACCAGCCTGATTACAGAAAACCAGATGCTACAGCCAGAGAGAGAGAAAGAATAACAGAAGGATTTATAAATCCTTTAAGATTTCCATCTACCTACCTGAAGTATCACTTTTAAAGTAAATACACTCACAGTTTAAGTGGTTTAAGTTGATTTGTTTATATTTTTTCTCATCTCACCGTGATCCAGATTAAGAACAGGGCTTGTGTTGCGGATGTGTTGTTACACTGTGCAGTGTTTGTGTGTTATTCATCCTTTGAGCCAGTAAAATAGGTACATTTCTATTTAGTGTATTTACAGCATACAACACCTAAAACCTATGACATGACAGGTTGACTCCGGGTGGTAGTGATGATAATCCATTTCCTACTGAGTACTGTAGGAT
The DNA here is from genome assembly GCA_021432705.1 of Caranx ignobilis. Lineage (NCBI taxonomy): Eukaryota > Metazoa > Chordata > Actinopteri > Carangiformes > Carangidae > Caranx > Caranx ignobilis. Next base: position 39,462,592 of record MU269980.1, read on the forward strand.
ATCCCAACATGTGCTGAGTGGGAAACACACAAACACATCCTGAGCAGGTCAGAGGTCAAACACACGTTCAAAGAGGACATTGGTCTTCCTTGTGTCCAGTGGACCAAGTCACCAACAAGCTTTTACCATATCAGTGTCAAGGTGATGACACCGCATGGCAACTTTGTGTCTCAACTGGTTTCTGCTGCCTCTCAGTGGACAAAAAAATCATTGTGCAAACACAAGATTCTCCTCCTTCCATCGTGCATAATGTGACCACAGCACATATGGACAAAACAGAGTTTGACGTACAGTCATACCTGAAAACTATTTCCATTTCTGCCATAAAGCTGCATTTCTACAGACTTGAAGCTTGTGCTCAACTGAGATTCACTGAGATCAAAGGTTTGAGAGTGAGAAGATTTTTAGAGTTGAAAAATAGTCAAAAAGTCAAACAGTCATCCCACTCATAAGTTGGACAATAAAGAAATCTGTCGTTAACTACAGTAATTTGATTTGTTTAACCATTTCAGTCTTTTTTTAATGGTTCCAGTTGATCCCAGTTTCTCAAATCTCTGCTGCTTTAGATTTTTGTCTCTTTCTGTTTTTTGTGCTGTGTTGTTTTGTGCTCTGGGAAATGTTCACTATTCTCTGATGTTTTAAGGCCAAAGACATTAATTGATTATTTAATCCACAGTATCATCAATAATAAAAAAAATAATCCTTAGTTGCAGCCCTAAAGCCATGTATAGTGAAATAGTTCTGAGATTATTGCTGTGACCCTGGTTGAGAGAGAGTGTGTGTGTGTGTGTGTGTGTGTGTGTGTGTGTTGTGGTGGTGTGTGTGTGTGGGTAGAGAGGTGTGGGAAGGAGGGAGAACAGGATGGGTCCTTAGAAGCTTCCCAAGTGATCAAAGAGTGTTTACGGTGGTAGATAAAAATTGCGTGGTGGCGCGCAGGTCTTCTGCAGCCGTGTTTGTCGCTCGTCATGTGCCTTTAATGAACAGCTCATTAGACAGCATCTATCTGACGACAGGGAGCAAATGATCCAGGGATGAGAAGAGGAATTTGTTGCATCTATTTCATTGAGGGTAAGAAGGCAAGGAGCATTCAGAGATGTGCCTTTAGTTTCGGCTGCATGATTGGAGTAAATATCATCCTCTTCATTACAGCAGCCTCATACATATAATCCTCTGCAGGGAAACGCTTCTAACCTAAATAAGACCCTTAAAAGCCAATGTAGATGCAGAAGTAATATATTCTATAGGGCTGTCCTATTTTTGTGTTTGTACACACCAGGGTTATTTTCACACTTGAAAGCATAATAAGTGGTTACATGGCAGAAAGTGCTGGGTAATGACATGATAATCTTTCTCTTTCCTCCGCAGATCTGCGACAAGGAATGGCACTATTATGTGATCAACGTTGAATTTCCTGCAGTGACACTATTTGTGGACGGTGTGACCTATGAACCCTACCTGGTGACGGACGACTGGCCGATCCACACTGCAAAGATTGATACACAGCTGACTGTGGGTGCCTGCTGGCAAGGTCAGTGCATCTGTGTTTATGTGTAAAAACATATAGCAGTTTCAGTGTAATGCAGTAATTAGTTTCAGGCATTAAACGAACTGACATCAAACAGGGGGCGGATGTGAGTGCTGTTAACATGGCGATGGTTGGGATTGTTTACAGCTGTGATATCATCTGATAGTTGTGTTACATGCTGCAGCTTTTTCAGCCCCACTTTATGACATTTATTCATTTTCTGCACATACATTTAGGAAATCAGTTCCCTATTGGCTTTTTGACGTCAGTGCAGGGGAAACATTGTCTTTATCACTTCATTTAAAAGCACTGAGGTTTGCTCTGTTATCTAAATGCTTCATGACTCATATTGACAGTTACAGCTGCTGCAGTGTTGTAAAAGCTTGTTGGAAAAAAACAACCAAGAAAGATGTATAAACACAAGATAAGGAGCTATAAAGATGAGCTGATCTGTTAGTTGCTAGGATGTTTTACTTTTTTTAATATATATATATGTGTATGTTTCCCATTTTCTTCTTTCTTTGGAACTGTTTTGTTTAAATATGATAAAAAGTAAAAAAGTAGATTTAATTTGTTTTTGCAGAATCAAGTAAAATTGCGCTCAGGAAACTTCGCTGCAAAGCTTTTAAAGCAAATCCCACTCAAGTATTTTGGCCAGAAACAGTAATTACTTATACACAACTGAGAGCATGTCAAGCAAATGGCACACTGAATAAAATGTGATGTAATTTTTGTTAAGTAGGACAATTAATAGAGCTTCAAGAGGCAAAACAATTAGGCAATATACAGTAATGAGTCCACAATCTGCAGGTGTAGTGCTCAAAAACCTACTGTTATTTATTTATTAACTGAACGGTCAGAAAAGATAAAGACGGGTGGTTTACACACAAAATGCACCAATAAACACCGTTTTTTTACTATTGAAGCACAGAAAACAGAGGGTAGAAAGCAGCAGACTAGACTGTTCAGATAAATTAAGAGATTACGATTTAAACCCCAGGGCTGCTGGTATTTCCTCTTTGAAATGGAGAAGCACGAGCGGAGTGGATATCAAACAGGAAATTCCGTGCGTCAGCTCCAGAGGCAGGGAACGAGAGTGAGTGGTGATCACACTGGAATGACTAAGAGCTACCCTGCTGCCATGTTTATGAGTTGAATAATTACACAAAAGTGGTTTACAGGAGAGAAGAATGAGACGCTAGTGATCCGTTGTGCTGCTTTCCTAAAAAACACTCATAACACTCACCAGCATCATCCAAAGCTTCAATCCTGATGGTATTTTGGTTGCTGTTCAAATTTCTTTTCATCCCGGGCCTGATTACATTTTTTTTTTCTTTTTTGTTGTCATCATTTTCTTCCTTGCTTCGTACAGCTCTCTTCTTTTTCTGCCTCTTTCCATGAATCTCTGATTGTGAGAGAAAGCCCTGAAGGAAGGATTAGCTAGAGTGAATGGAGGACAACTTTGCCAGCTATTACATCCCAATGAAGCTCCTTTAAGCTTCACTAAGCCGCAACTGATAACTTTGCAGGCCATTAGCGAGCAAGATTGCCTTTCAGACTCTCTCATTTCTCCATCCCCTTTTCCCCACAATCAACAACATAACGATGAGACATGTGGAACGAAAGGCATTCACACTGTACTTTCACACCCTGAAAGAAAAACCCAGGCATGTGTTCTCACCATACACTTTTAGCGAGAAAACAGTTTGGTTGTTTGTTGTTGTTTTTTTAAGTAGTTTTCTGCAACAGTGAGGTGCTCTTGAGTTTGAATGAGAAGTGTTGTGTTGTGCCATCTCATTTCATTTGCAGGAGAAAGGTGGGCGTGAACTTTCAAAGCAACCCCACTGTGTACAAATACTTAATCAAAGGAGAGGAAGCACGGGAACGACATCAAAAACACCATGGGGTGATTTTTTTGTAGGAAATGAACACATCAATCAAAATATGCCATCAGAAAATTTGAAATCATTTGCTGCCATTTTAGAGAGAGAGTGTGTGTTATTTTCTAACATGCTTTTATCTTTTAACAGTGAACACTGATAAATATTGTTTTATGAATATTTTGATATTTTTTACTTGAACTGAAGGAAACCACCCTACTCTTAGTGGCAGGAAAAGCACCGATGTAACTCAGAGTGTGGATTAAGGCTCTGTTCTATTAAAGTGTCCCAGTAACACCAATGGACCAGCCATGTGCAATACATGAGGCAAGGAACTGGGACACCTAATGTAATGCAGCCGTCATTATTGTCTCAGTCTGTCATGAATAAGTTTAAATGGGAACACAGGAGGGAATTCATTCTAGGAAAAAAAAAGGCATGAAACTTCAAAAAGAAAAACAGATCTCGACCTCACAGATGATATGTGTGTGCATGTATTCATGAGTAAGAAAATATTTAGGTGAACCTCCAGGACCTTGAAAATTGAGGAAAGCATCTTGAAAGGGAAAAGAGATGGTGCTGTCACTGATTGTGTCACCTTTAATTAAACAGAATCCAAATGTTTTTCATGTCTTACTTTACGCTCATTTTGTATGCGTCACCCAAAGACTGAAAGTGCAAAGCATTATGTAACGTGAATGTCTCAGTGCCAATTTGTTCAACACATTCATACCTGTCATGATTTACTTTTACAAATTGCTGGTTTTCAATAAGGTCGTAGTTGTTAACTTTCCTAATGTGTATACAGTATAAAATATTTATACTCTTCTCCTCTCCCTTTTTCCTGGTAGATTCATTTGAATAATCTACTAAAACGCACATCTCAACACAGGGAACTCATGAAAATACAAGTTTGCATTTAGTCCCTGAATGCTCAATCACAGAGACCTTGTCTTGATGAAAACCTTTCAACAATGCGTTTGTCAGAGAGATGAGGTAGAGTAAATGTCAGAATCATGACAAGTGGTTCTACATTTGCAGAGAGAAAGGGAGATGATGGGCACACAGTGCAGAGTGCCCCCACTGTCATCTCACAAACACGGTGCTCGCGTCTCCTGCTGACGCACGGCTACAGTAAAACACTGCTGAACAAGAATAACAGGAATTGGTTTATAATGAGATCGACAGTCTTAGTTTGCAGTTTGTGATTGTGCCATTTACAAGTGCACTATGAAATTTACAGAAACACGTTCATTCACACATTCACACATTTTTTGTAACTATGACAGTCTTGTTCAAAACAGGAAATACTTGAACGTGCAAACTACATGAACAGTATAAAAAAGCCACATTATAGGAAATGTCCTTTTAAAAACATTAGACATAACATTGCTCCTCATGGTTACCACCAGAGGTAACCACATATGCTTATAATAAGTTATGAAGAGCTAAATTCAAGTGCTACAATAAAATCCATCCTCTGCATTTTAACACTTGGTTACTGGCAAGTGATCGACTCAGTAGTGTGCATGTGTAATATCCTCTGGCTGTGATCTAACCATCAAATACTCTCCATTAAGTAAAAGCTGTGACTCTGAACCTTTGTAGCACATAAAAAGTTTCTTGCTGCCACACAACTTGTTGGGTCTGAGCTTGCAGCAGTTTTGCATCTACACATCTCATCATGTTGATTTCATGGCACTTCTCTGTTAAAGTATGTGGCACATGGAATTTATCATTACATTGTCCACCACCATCATCGTCATCATCATCAGCCTCAGTCTTCCCTGTATCTCACAGCTCAGGTAGACAAACATGATGACAAAGTGGATTGATGCTCTGATAAAACGGAGACAACGGAGATCTCTGTATCTTTTTATGACACAGTTTAGGTCTCTCGCTACGAAGCGTGGCGAACACAGTTGTTGAGAGTCTCTGCGACAGGAACATGTATGATTCACGTTGACAGAGCTGAGAGAGTAGATGCCTCCAGCCTTGTGCAGACGGACTGGTAGCTGCTGTTCACAATAACATCTGCCGTCGCTGTTTACTATTCCCTGAGCCTCGCTGCACAGAAGTGCTGTACACAGGGAGGACCTCAAGTCTGTGTTGAGTGAGTGGGTGAACTCAAGCAGCAACATCACTGTGTCAGTCAGAGACTCTCAGGGCATTATATTCAGTACAGTAGAGTTGAATCAAAGCTACAATAGAGAGTAATCTTATACTGTGTTTGTATAAACGAAACATGTTTTAATGTAAAAAGGAGGTGTATATGTCCACTGCATTATTTTACAATTATCATTATAATTGTTACCATAATAATTAGGCTAAGAGACCATTATCACCATTAAGTGAAAATATATTCAGAGTTAAGAACCTCTACTTTCCTGTAACCTGTAATTTCAAAAACCAGATTGTTTGCCATTTCACTGCTGTGACATATTTGTATTAGAATACATAATAGAAATACAGGCTGATATACATTAACCTCAGGTGTTATTTGCACTGCTGTAAAAAGACTTGACCTGAGTGTCACCTGCCCTGGAATCCGTCAGAGTGAAGAGGCCACAGCTGACTCACGACGGACTTATTCACATTGGAAGTAATTTGCGTCAAGTGGATTGGAGCTTTATGATTTTGTGGAAATTACACACTTCATCAGAAGTAGTGAAATTGCACCGTAAGGCCAAGCTGACCCGTCCGGCAGGAGAATCTGGTGCTTTGTGGAGAAAAGAGTCGACTCATAAGAAGATGTCAGGGCTTGAGTGAATTTGTGATGGAGCTGACACCGCAGACTGCAGTGCTGTGGATCCTCACACACATTAAGAGACTGTGCCAATGTTCTGGCCTGTGCTAGAGCTTCCATTTATATTGTATGAAAAGATGTATTTTCCACTTGCTGTGGCAGCTGCGGAGCATTTCAGGTCGAGTAACATAACACCTGTCAAACTCATGCATCAAATTCAAACCCTGACAACAAGAGTCAAAATATCTGCTGTTGTGACATTCGAAATGTATCATATGATATATTCTTTTTGCTATTGCTTTTTGTCATTAAAAGTAAAAAAAATGACAGTTGCTGACTGTCACCTGCTCACACAACATCTTACTGTGGGTAATAAAGCAGACCCACAGCTAAATCCACAGATGTGACTTTCAAGCATAGTGATATTCTCTTCTGTTTATAGTTAAAAGTCACAAGTATTTCACTGTTCACCATCATCAGTTTATTCAAAAACTGCCTTTTTTCATCTGTGCTAGGCTGTTCACACCCTAAAATATTTTCAAAGAGGGGTTGCCATGTATAGTACATTAGACAACTATGAACACACATGGGCATTTTCTGGGCAACTGGATTACTTCATGTCAGACATCGTGTAAATTCTTCATGGCTTGCTTCCCATGAGTTAATGTATGCTTTTCCTGAAGCAAATTCACAGATGTTCCTTTGAGCAAACTGTATGTGCTTTTCCCATGGAAAGGTTTATAATACATGTTGTTGTCTTATTATGCAGTCTGTTTCTGTTCTCTTTTACCTAACTCTTCTCTTCTCTTCTCTTCTCTTCTCTTCCTTCTCTTCTCTTCTCTTCTCTTCTCTTCTCTTCTCTTCTTCTCTTCTCTCTCTTCTCTTCTCTTCTCTTCTCTTCTCTTCTCTTCTCCTATTAGGTGGTGAGGTAGCGACCCCAAGGTTTACCCAGTATTTCCATGGCAGCCTGTCAGGTCTGACAATCCGACCAGGACGCATTGAAACCCAGAAGGTTATCTCCTGTTTGCAGGCCTGTAAAGAAGGCCTTGATATTAACTCTCTTGAAAGCCTAGCTAAGGACATCAAGGTATGTTGGATAAAATGGAGACTGTGTTACCTATTCACACGCAACAGACTCCACATTTGCAGCAGCTGGTATTACAACTGCTGCTGTAGAAGAATTAAAACATGTTCTCACAGTCTTACAGGCTGATGGTTTTAAACCAGAAAGACACAGTCAATGTGCAAATATTTCTTCATCAAGCCAAGACACACATAATGTTATTTATGAAGATAAACACAAATAGTTTGAATCTTGATCTCTTCGTTTCTTCGAGGACAAATAGTGTTTGTGTGTTTGTCCAGTTCCATTTTAACCCTGCCCAGTCTGTGCTGGTGGTGGAGGGAGAGGATGTGGACAGCATCAACACAGCCATGACCAAGGTGTCCTACATCAACTCTCGCCAGTTCCCCACACGGGTCTCCGACGGCTGCACATCACCACCACAGTACAGTAAGTAAACTGATGCAAAGACCAGCATTTAGATTTACAAGTCTGAGCCACATAGGAAGCGTAATATAATATGAATATGTTTATATCAGCTGTATCATATTGTTTGTACTTGTGCCTTGATTTGCATATATTCATATCGAGGGGTTAAGTAAATAGGATATTAGTGTTTGTGCATCAACACACATTAAACAATTCAGTCTGTTTGCATTCAGTGATCAGTTGGGATGCACACGGACCTGTTGGATGTTCAGAGGGTTTGTATATTTAACATTTCTTCCTCTTTAGTGTTTGTGACAGATGAAGGCAACTGTGTACTATTGAAGACTCACATCTTTGTATAGGACTAAGGGAACACCTGTAGCAAGTCGGAGGGCACTATCTGCCAGTTGAATAAAGTGTGAGGCCTCTAAACCATTCCTACAACACCAACATGAAATGTTTCATACATAATACATGAAACAAGCTTACACCCTGTAAGTCTAATGGACAGCCATATGAAGTATGGAAACAACCAGAGGTGGGCGGCTGAAGCACTAAAGTAAAGTCTGAAAGACTCTTTCAGATGCCTTGTGTCAGTCTTTGACTTTACACCACAGACCTCCCTGTGAGATGGCACAGGATGGATCATTAGGGTAAAAACTATTAAAACCTCTGAACAGACCAACTGACCATTAAGGACATTAAACCCTCTGGTGACTGGGAGAGCACATCACTAGTTTTCTTTCTTTTGTTTTCTCTTTTCTCCTCTGTGCATGTCTCTTCATTCATCTCTGGATTTAATTTGATTTGCTTTGACTTGATTTAATTAACTTTGTCCACTTTGCCCAATAGCCGCGGGTCCCACGGACGGTGATGTCAGTGGGTCTGTTCGTCCAAAGCAATATATCTAAACAACTGCCTAAATTCTCATGAAATCTACACTTTGCTCCACAAAAACATCTCTTGAAAATAATAATTTCCGGAAAATTTGCTGCGGTTATTCGAAGAATTAATCCTGATCTGTTGACATTTTCTCTAATGCAACCATCCCGGCAAAATTTCCATTTTCACACAGAAAATATGAAAATCTAATGGAGATGTAATAATAAACTAAACTGACCTGATAAAATGCTTTTGCTGGTATAATTGGATTAAGCAGACAAGTTCACTGTGTATAATAAAGCACTCAACACCCACAGTAAATTTAACATTAGAGCAACAGAGAAATTAAATACTAAGTTCAGTCACTCTCAGACAGTATTTAAAACATGTTGTTTGTTTTCATGCAATGGTGTCTTTGATTGATTTCTTAACTGCTGACTGATTTATAATTGCACAAGTACTAAAAAATCTTTAGTTTGCTAACTGCCATAGTAAATGGCTAGTTAAAAAATTAAGTAGTTTGATTTTTTTAATTACTCTTAAAGCTCAGTCTAGCTCTGAATTCCCTTCTCAACGCACTAAGCTGCAATACATTTGTCTTAAAGAGCTTGATTAATGTGTTTGACTGTGTGTGTGTGTGTGTGTGTGTGTGTGTGTGCGTGCGTGCGTGTGTTTGCGTGTGTGTGTTGCACCTCCTTTCTTCTCATCACACTTCAAACACTTCAACATCAAACTATTTGTTTTTCCTTGTTCAAGTTTGTGTGTGTTTAATTGTGTGTCTGTTGTGTGTCCGCTCCCATGTCCACACGTATGCAGCTGCAAACCCTGTTCATTTTATTGAACAGCAAACACAGGCAGGTCAAATCAGCTTAGATGTGTGGTGGTCGATAACATGAAACAAGCTCAAGGAGCAGCAGCAGAGGCTGTCTAACTGTGAACAACACTTCACAGCTCCCCTCCAGATAAAGATGGATAGATCTTTCTCAGCAGATGAGTTGAATCTTCAGCCAATGACTGAGAAAGAAATGATCATTTGTAGGCCGGTTACAAATTGTTGACATTTTTTTCTTCTCAGTTATGTCATGTTGAGCTATGTGTAAAGTAAAAAGTAAAATTAAATCCATTGAATTAACATCCTTTTAGACTTTAAACTGAGTGGTATATATTGACGAGGGGCTAAAAAAAACGACCAGGACCGTTCCATTGTAAGTGAGTGATCAGTGGCCAGACATAATCTCTTACTGTTAAAGTTCATACCACTTTACCTGAGTTTTTAAATCAATCCAAAGATCTTCAAAGTCATGAACATGTATTTGCAACTTTGAATATTGACAATCAAATCTGATCATGGCTCACCTGAAGCAGTGTAGCTGTGTTTTGTCTTAAACTCCAAACAAGACTCTGACCTAAGGAAGGTTTCTCCTTACCCTGCTGCTGCGCATTTAGTCATGAATGTTTATTCCTGTAGAGAAAAGGGCTTCAAGGTTGTAACACTTGTTGTATGTCATTCTTATAGTTTATGATCATTACTTGTGACCAGAAATACTTGAAAAAGCTAACACAACACAGCTGCAGTTACATCACAAGACAAAGAAGCAGTGAAGCAGTAACGCTGGTGCTCTTCCTTCCTGTAACCTCTCCTCTCTTCTTCTTTTGTGTCTGTGTTTCAGGTGTTTTGGGGAGGACACGTGTCTCTCCATCCCGGACATCAAGGCAGTCGTTATGGTGCTGCCGCCCAGTGAACCAAGAATCACAATTACAGGATCTAATCGACTTGTCAGGCCTGCCGGTGACCTGCAGGGGCCGCTGGGTGTGGCACCCTTCAAAGAGCTTCACATCACCAGCACAGTAATGAAGGGAGACAGCTTCAGTGGATGTGAGTGGAGAGGCTGCACTGGGTGGTTAAGATGCTCTTATGTCACACCAGCCTTTTAGTAAGTGTCAATTAATGCTACAGTAAAAGTGTTATACCTTCATGTACTCCATAAATACTTTATTTTAATCATTCTAAATCCATCTTGCACATTTCCTTGGACACAGTCCATAGGCCAGGTGTGATGGAGGTGATGCATAACCTGGACTATTGTGACATCCTGGTAATTGGAGAGGAACTGAACACAGAGAGAGAGAGTCTTGAGATTCACCACAGTGCTTTGTTGGGAAAACATCTGGATGCCACCAACTCCACCTCTGGAATTTCAATATATGGTAGGCAGAGCTGACACACTGAGAGGACTAACCAGGCATGGCCACCTTAGAAATGCAGTTTGATTTCTTATAGCACCATGCACTTAGTGTAACATTTTCTCCTTGTGTTTCAAGGTGTGGACTCCATGGCCCACTATGAGCAGGCGCTGAGGCAGGTGCGTTACAGGAACTGGCGACCTGCCACCCTCAGTGAGAGAAGGTTCAGACTCACCTGCTCTGAACTTAATGGACGTTACACCAGCAATGAGTTCAATCTGGAGGTCAGTTAAACATCCTTCATCCCTCATATTTCATCTTTTTTCCCCTTTATCTCCTGGTCATGCACTGTTTAATCCCCTGCCTTTAATCTGTCATCTTTTTTTCCCTCGATTCTCTTCTTCATTAGCTTTTATGTCTTACTAGTTATCGATAAAGATTGATTGTTCTAATTCTCCTCTAGATCATTGTTCATATCATGTTGCCTTTTTTGAATCTTACTTTATCATTTTTGTGGTTGCACAAATTACCATCCACTTTCTCCTCTGAGGATAATGAGCTGTTGTCACACCCCTGCAGGTCAGTGTTCTTCACCACTCAGCGCCTGTGGAGCATGTCAATCACATGGCAGCCCAACCCCAGTACATGAGACCCGTCCATCACCCACTCATGATACACACTTTCAACTCACACGTGTCAGGTAAGCTGCAGAAGTACCTTTGTGTCCGACTCACATTATTTTGTTAATTGAACCATGATTTGAAAATGAAAACAAATCAACAGTCCACATATGTGGATGTGTGTGTCAGATTTCCTTCCTCTAGTTTCAGCCCAGCTGCTGTTCTCACTGTACGATCTCAGATCTGCATCCACAGTGAAGTGTGAGATTATAACAGACATCCAGATTTATTCGTCTTCATTTTCTGTTAAAAATAAGATGTTCAGACAAGATGATTTAACTGCAGATTTGTTTGCAACCGATCTAATCAGAAATTGCTCATGATGTTTCCTCTAATGGGCTGGCTGTTTCCTCCCCAGATCCTAGCAATGAAATTTGAGAGTAAAATTTTATCAGTACTGAAGAGAAAGACCCAAAATAACATATAATGTAGGCTTGCGGCTGTAGGAAATATTACTTAAGGAAACCTTTAAGAATTATACACTTGAAGATAACACACAGGGAACTGTGTTGCTTCTCTTCCTCCAGGCACAGCACCTCCAGCAGCCACAGTGGTGATCGTGGTTTGTATCGCTGCCCTGGTTGTGATTGTAGTGATCGGCGTGTACAGGATTCATGCCACACATCAGGAGGGGTCCAGAGAGGACGAGGACGAGGCCAAAGACCCTGAGGAGGACTGGGACAACTCTGCTCTCACCATCACCGTCAACCCCATGGAGGTAATCTATAACATGCATTCATTTCTAACAGTCTACTCCTGATTTATCTTGCACACTTGAATTTGTTGAAAATTTTGGACTTAATTACACTTTGTCCTGTAGAACATAAGAGGAGGTCAGGGGTTGGATGAAGAAGTAAAAGAAGAGAACCGGGAGGAGGAGGAAGAGGAAGAGGATGAAGAACAGGTGGGAGGAATGACAAGTGCTGAGTCGGACAACAGTGATGAAGATGAGGAGGAAGAAGCAGAGCGAGAGGTGAAAAAGAGGAAGCAGAAGGAAAAAAATGACTGGGACAGTTCCTCCATAACATACTGACCACACACATAGATACATATACACAACACTGCAAGGTTGTCTCTATCACTTCCCCTCTCTCTCTCTCTCTCTCTCTCTCTCTCTCTCTCTCTCTCTCTCTCTCTCTCTCTCTCTCTCTCTCTATCTCTCTCACTCACATAGTGCAGACGTTCCTTCATGCTTCACAGGTACACACACACACACATACACACACACACACACACTAGAACAAATTCTCTGATTAAATTATTTGCAATGCAGGACAACAACACTTTAAATCAGCCCCATGTTGTAATTTTTAATGAAACATCTCCCTCTGCTGGACAAAGTGTGAACTACAGAATCAGCTACAGTCCCACAGTGCTGGAGCAGTGTCCGTACCCACATTATTATTATTCACATCACAGTCAGTGAAGCAGAGCAAAATATATCAAACAAACACAGTCTTCTCATTATGTTGTGTGCAGAGTTTTGCAGATAATATTGAATCTCAAAAATGAAATCTTTGAATATGGCGACACAAATAGAAACCAGAGGATGATGATGTGAGCTTTTATTATTTATTATGTGCAATGATACGTGTCCTCAGATTACTTTTTTATTGTTTACTTTTCAAACTGATTATCTGAAAGATAAAGAGTTATTAACAAACTTAAAAGCGAGATGTATCCATATACATATCCATTAATAAATGTATCCATAAACCTAAATATAGTTCCTTCGACCTATATAGTAGGTATAACATAGATGTGTTGTCACCGAGTGTGTGTCCTCTGTTCTCATCCTGAACTCAAATCAGACACCTTTCTGTCTTTTCAATCTGTGTGATTAGTGCTGGGTGTCTCTAAACACATCACAGTGCTGTGGTTCTGTGGCCTGGACACTAAAGAGAAACATGCCCTCTCTTGCATAAACACAACATCTGTCCTGATTTATGTAAAATACAAAGTTATTACAGAGTTAACTGTTACCTTTCGGTTTTGATTTGCTAGGAGTATTGAAAACTAATTCATCACTTATCTTTCATCTTAAAGCTGAGTTTGGTTGAACTGTTCCTAGAAACAAAATTGCTGATGGTGTCTCTGTGTCCTCTATCTTATCTTTACATACCGCGGCCTAATATAACCTTTGCTGTTTAGGGGTAGGTCACTTATCTTTCTTTTTCCAGCCATTTTTCCATAAGAAATGATCCAGAGATGTTAATATATGCTACTGAAATCCTGTCTTTCCTTTGTTTTTAATTCCATATCGAAGGGAGCCCTCTATGCAACTACGGGCCCAGTAAACAGTCCAGTACTCACAGACTGGGATGCTCCAGTGATTGAGTGAGTAGAGGCTCAGACATCCTGACCTGACTTTTAGTGCCTAGTATGGTTCAATCTCCAAAAATGCCTGATCCTACACTACCCATAGTGGCACAAACATATAGTTCTTCACTATCTTAAATAGGAGTAAGTGTAACATAGCAGCAGCAGCAGCAGCAGCGTAAGATCTCTGTGCAGTGCAGATCAGTAGCAGAGCAGAGTTGAGAGCTGTGGTTTCTTAATGGCTCAGCATCTCTCTTATTGCATCCGTCTGACGAGGGACAGTTTCCTGGGCAAACCACAAGCACTGACCGTGTCCTCACTGCTGTGTGTTTCCAACACGTTACTGTGGTCTCTAAAAACTCCCCCCCCCCCCCCCATCTCGCTCCACTGCTCTCTTAGAAAACTAAACATCATCACCTTTGTCACTTTGCACTGCTGATTTGCACTTGTCACCGATTGTTACCATAGAAACATGGCTCTTAGTCATAGTTAACATTTGGGCTTTAAATAAGTCTGTCTCTGTCTATTTTTGTGAATTGCATTTTTTTTTTTTTTTTACACTGCATTAAAATAATATGATTTACTTTCCAGTGCCCACACCTCCAGATTTTAACACAGGCTTAATGTTAAGAAAAAAAAATAAATAAAATATTGTTGTTGCAGCAACAATAACCCTGATTACATCATCTGGGTTATATTCTTTGACCTGACAAACCTCCTCCAGAGCCACAGATGATATTACACCACTGTTTTCACTGACTGAGTCATACAGAGCTTCATGTGTAAAAACCCCACAGGGAAGCTTTGCCAAACTTTGCTGGAGAAAATAACCACTGCAGAGTTAAGTGTTTATTGGCTTCTTTCACATGATCTAAAAGAAACTGCAAATCCCTTTGACATCGCGTCTCAGAGAAATCACCTCTCACCTGATCCAGACAGCACCGGTAACTCTTAGTCCCTCTGAGCTCTCTATCTGATTCGTCTCCTGTTCACCTTTCCCTCCCTCTGTTGGCCTTGAAGCACCTGTGATTGTGATGTCATCATTGTGAAACAACTGCCTTGTTTCCCTCACCCCCGTTTGTCATATTGTGCTTCTGAAAGATTAAAGAGAAGAAAAAAAAGATTCTTTTACATATAAAAATAAACCCTGTAAAAATGTTCAGGACAGTTATTTTATACTGTATATCCGTTTCTTTTTCTTTTTGTAAACAAAATGGTTGGGATCTCTCTCTCTTTAGTGGTCATCCCACTGCTTTCTGTATATTGACCAATAAAGACTTGTTTTAGACTCTACACTGCTCTCCTTCTTAGTTTAGTAGACGTCTGAACTGGCTCACAGTGTGTTTACAGATGGACGGATATGTTGGATCTGCCTGACTGACTTTTCATCTGTTTACGTGATAAGCTTAACATAGAGAGGAGTTTATGATTTACATGTCACCACTGCATTTGTTTGCAAAAAAGCTGACATAACTGGTTTTCTTCCACAGCATGAGGAATTCATGTTGTAGGTTACTTCATGTCACAGCAGAGGAGCAGAGTTAGAAAAGTAGATATTTATGGAAATGTTCTATGTTGATTCTACACCATTTTACAAAAAGATCTCTGGAGGCAAACAGTGACACGTCTGCGGTGATCCACATCAGTGTCAGTCAGAGCTGCATCACAGGCCTTTTGGTCTCTATGCATCATCTTTTGTTAGAGGTGCAAAAAAAATCAGCAACAAAGTATGTGTACGCACATGAACTGAGCTGTTTGAACAGCAATTCCCAACGTGCAGGTTGCAACCTACCAAAAGATCCAAAAATGAATCTGAGGGAGCTTTACAATCAGATGATTTAAGGTAAAAGAAAAAAATTATTGAAGGTTTTTTTTTTTACCTTCCCGAGGGATTTGCTTTTTTCTTCTGAAATTGTGAACAATGTTTCTTTTTGCAAAACTCCTTCAGAGATAGAGGGAAATGTGCTCTCAACTTAGAGAATTATAATCCAAGACATGTAGGGGATCATATTGTCCTTTCTCATTAAATATTGGATTGTTTTTAAAGCGTCACAAACAAAAAGGTTTCAATCCACTGTGTTAGAAAACCGATTGATTCATACAACACATAATGAGTCATTTTAAATGGAAAACACAACATAAATGAGGTGAAACATTAATAACTGAGTGAAAGGATAAAGTGAAGGACATATACATTCAGATACTACCAAGTTCACAGGTTCAGAGATCATATTTACTCTGTTCGCTCCAGATGCTAGTCACAAAAAAGGAAATGCAACCTATGACAGAGTGGGTTATTATCAACTCATGCAATATTTATATTTGTTCATTACCTTAGAAACACTGAATGTCAGGTGTAAAAAAAATAACAACAAAACACTGACATATTGCATTTTATGATGTAACATTTTGAAAGAATGTGGTTATTCCAGCCATAAAGAAAATAATTTATAACCCACTATGGGGGTCTCTACATATATCAATTTATCAGGGGAAGTGGTTGCTTTGAGGGAAACAACAAAGATGGTCATATCACACAGAAAAAACAAAAACAAAACATGAATTAATATATTGTTTGAATATTTAAATGAAATTGCAACATCAAAGCATCTGGCAGAACAGCAACACAGGTGCAGATGTATGTGAACTCACTTAAAGTAATGATTTACAAACTTTACGATCCAAAATGCAAATTAACAAGATAAAAACCATAAATACACATATAGATTTTTTGTAATCTGTGACATATAGGGAAATGCTTACTTTGTGAAATGACAACAATATCACTGTGTTGAGGGGAAACATGGAGAAAACCAACCGCAGCTGCTGCAGAGCATCACTGACATCTGCTGGTGGAAAGATGAACGTAACCTTGATTAACAGTTTGTGATCACAGCAAATAAAAGAAAAATGAAATCAATGAAAACATCAGGTGCAACATGTAGATAAAATGAGATAAAATGTTATTTTTCCATCAAACTGTTGTAATCTCAGTTGCAAATTCTGCTTCTGTGCCTCTGTGGAAAACAAATCACCAAGTTTTTAATGAATGCAGTAAGTGTTCTCTAATGGTCACATCACATGATCACATTTAATTTGCATTAACATGCCGTAGTAAGCAATATTTCTCCACTGGACCTGCACTTAAATGTCTGTCCACTATCATATTATTGACTTTTAATTTGAAGTACAGGATCTTTGGTCAAGCCCACAAAGCTTTCAAGTGACTGGCCCTCATTTGACTCCATCTGTTAAATGCCCAGAGTTTGTACAGATAAAGTGTTGCTGCTCTGCTTGAGCAGTGCTGTCTACTTGGATGCTCCATGAGGATGAAGAACTACAGTTGGCTAATTAGTGGCTCTAATGGACCCGATGTGACTCACTGTGTCTCAGCTTTTCAGTTCTCGTGTGTTTTTCTTTGGTTCATATTTTAGAATCTCAATATTGAATTTGTTATTATTACTTTCTTGCTTCTCTTTATCTTTAAAAGCTGAACAAAATCTAGAATTATGTATCAACAGTCGGTGCTACAACTTGGTCTGATGGGCTGCTGTTCGTGGAAAAGAAATCAACTTCCAGTTTTGTGCAAGACAAGGAATCTAAAAGTGAACACAAACAATTTCACACCATATTTTCTCACTGCATCAAACACATGCTCACTTTCAGAGAGCACCTCATATCTAGGCCCAGTTGGCCTTCATGCCAAATTGATCTGAACTGTAAACTCCACCATGAACAGCAGACACCAACAACTCAGAGTTTGTGTGGAAGTACAAAAATCTCCCAAGGATTTCTCCATCACGTTCCCTGATGATCTTTTAATGTGCTGGACCACCACAGCTGCTCAGTATCCTCCTTGAAGGACAGTTTAATATCCCTGCCACTTTGGCACTGGACTGAGGTCACTTTATACTTTTGGTCAGCTTCCCAGAGTTGGGATGTGTCCATTGCTGTGTGATCTCCCTCCAGCATTTAATGACAGACACTGGTTTATTTACTTTGTCCAAGTCCTCCGTCAGAGTGACAGCAGTGAAGCTCTTCCTACACTCGCAGGTGTTAAGGACGACTTGGAGGTCATCACCATCAACAGAAGAAGAAACATGAAGAGCCGATGAGCACATCCTGCTCCTGGCAGCTTACAAACTGCAGGAAGCTCGTCTTCAGTTTATTGGCAAATAGCCCACAAGTAATCTGGAAACAATTCTGAAGAATTCACCTAATAGTGTGTCCAAGGGTGTGGCGTTCATACAGCTCTGTCACTGCAGACATCTGCTCTGCGTCTTGTTTTGCTGGATATTTCTGGCACCTTCTCCCTGCTTGCAAAACCTGTACAGAGAAATCTTGTCTCCATATAATGGATGATAATTTGCTGAGCTACCTTGAAACCTTGTACATCAAGAATGGCATTAAAAGTGAGAGTAGTCTTTCAGGAGAAGACTTAAAATATAACACTGAGAAGTTTAAGTATATATTATATGAATGGAAGTGGCCAATGTTGAAAAAGTGGAGAGAAGTGAATACAACAAGCTGTTTAATATACATATTACATATTCGATTGTCTTCAAGTGGCTGAAGACAAACAAATAAAAAAGAAAAAAGAATGACATGGCTTCACCTCGACCGGTTAAAAAGCGTTTTTTCCCCAGTATTTCATAAAAAGCAGAACTATGGGCGAATCACCTGCTCCGTCGGAGCGTCTCAGTGTGACACCGAGCGGAAGACAAGAAGCGTGCGAAGTTTCACCTGTGCGATTGTGTGGAGCTGTTTGTTTTCAGCTTTCAAGAGGTTTATCACAGAGTGAATGGCATAAATATCAGCTGATGATGAAGAAATCGTCGACAAATATCGTCCAGTGTGACGCAGCCTGCTGAATTCACTGATGTGGAAACCGAGGTGAAGCCACAGGGGACGGGACCATGGACTGGACAGGACAGGTCTGACAGGACAGGTCTGACTGGAAACCACAGTGGGCTCATTGAAACCATCATGAATATGACCTGTGTAATGAATAACCACAAGAAAATAGAGGTAATGAATAACTTTTACTTTTAACTTAACTTCAGAATGAAATTCTCTTTTTCTTCTTTTTGAATCACAATCCTTAATTTTTAACTTTTTTTTTTAACTAGCATTTATATGAACATTTTTATCAAACCATTGTGTTGCTGGGGTTCTGACTGCTCAATATTAAAAGTCTCAAAGAAACAATACTCAAATGTGGCTAGAAATATGAAGTATATGACTCATAAAGTGGACATTTTGGGTACTACTTGGGTACTTTTTTTTTTTTTGACATGGTGTCTCTTTGTCCTTCCAGAGCTGCCAGAGCAACATATCTGTGACAGGACGAGGCTGATCCTGAGAGGCAGCTGCAGGAGGGGAGAGGAGTCAAGTCTGGACCCAGAGCTTCTGCAGGTTAAGAGGAGCAGCAACTCTCAACGTCCAGGAGGGAGATCAGCTGGGACTGAAGCAGGAGGTCAGTACCTTCATGTCAGTAATCACAGCAAAGTTAAACCAGAGACCAGCAGCTCCTCTTACACATCCCTCCTGTAACTGCGAGCCAGGGACAGGAAATAAGTTAGGCTGTGTAAATGTGACATTTTTGTAGAAAAGCTTTTGAGTTTTGGTTTTGGTGCCACTTGAATTCTTGAATTCTGCACACAGTCACATACTTGTTACGCATGTGGTAAAGATGAACGCAACGAGGAGAGGTGAGGGCCCACGTATTTGCAACACCTGTGGGTAAAGATTTAGTGACTCCTCAGTCCAGAGGGTTCACGTGAAAATCCTGTAAGAAGCAGTATTCCTACAGGACCTCTGGGAAAGGATACAGAAACTTGTGATTCTTGAGATCACACCAGAAAAGGTGCAAAACTAGATGAGGAAAGAGATAGCTCAGAGTGTTGCAGCTGGGGAGGAGCCTTGGAGCCTTGGACCAAACATGTGGAGTCTTGTAGGGATCTTTGTGATATGTATTGTTTATGTATTTCCTACAAATAGTTCCTGCAAGTCTAATCAGTTATATTCATCTTCTATTTCTGTCCTGTGAATGGACTCCTGTTTTGTCGTCCTGCAGACTCATGTCTTGTCTGTCGTTAAATTTAGTCCATTTTTGTTTTGTTTTTGTTGCTGCAACTTTATATGATATAGTTTTGTTCCAGCCTTCAGAGTTGACAGGTTAGATGGTTTACAAAGGTGATAAATTACTTTTTTTTTTCCAAAAGTGTATATTTCTATTGCATAAAGGACTGTAGGCAGTTTTTCCACCTGTTTTCTAAAGTTTCCCAGTTCAGTCTCTGAAATGAACGCATAAAAAATTTCAGAGACAAGGAGTCATCTAAGTTTAGATTTGTCCTCAGTTTTTCATTCTCTGGACTTGTGTGTGGGTGTGTGTGTTCTAAAACTTTTAACCTGTATTTAATTTTTAGTTTATTTATTCTAACAATGACATGGAAACTGTGCTTTACTGAAATGAAACTATGTGGGAAGTTTAGGAGAGGGAGAAGTCAGTACTTGTTGGAGCTGACAACAACTCATAGATATTTGAAATGTGACTTTGACTCTGACACTGATTTAACCTTTAATAATTTGTTGCATTTGAAGGCATCTTATTATACATTATTATACAACATACATTATTACACAGTGGAAGGACAAAGTAACATACAACAGTTGATTAAAGTGCAGCTACCTCAGTAATGCACTTATACTCTACAGTTATTTGACTAAACAGTTGAAGTTACTTTCCACCACTGCAAAGTACAGTCCTCTGTTCTCTGCACGAGTCTACAGGCAGGAAACAAAGAAATGTTCCAACTCAGCCTTTTCATGCCATCTTAATGTACTGCACTGCTCGACAGAGACAGATGTTTACTTGCACATCCATAAAATTGCAGACTTGAACATGGCAGGTCAGCAGTCAGGGGAGCAGAGGTCAAAATATCCTGATTTTAGTCCACAGTACAACACATGGCCTAAGATCACAGGATGGATCTCCTGTGATAAAAAGACATACAGTCTATTCCATTGTTAATTGATGGAGTACATGATGTTGAATATGTGCACACACAACATAAATCATGTGTTTACACTTTACAGAAACACACATGCACAGAAACCCTCCTCGTCGCTAACGCTCATTCACAGTGACATGAACACTAACAGTCATTATCAGGACCTCGTGTCCTTGTCATTGTCGTTTATTTTCTCTTGTTTCAACTCATCTCTGTTCGTGTGGGAGCCGCCCACACGCCTCCTCATGCCTGCATGCGAGGGAGCTGTTTACTGATTAACTGTAGGAGTTGTGACGTTTTGTGTGTGTGTCTGTGTCAGTAACAAATGACTAATTCTCAGCACAAGAATTACGCGCCTCGTTTTCTGTCATCACCTCCGCAACAACGTGACATTTTTCAGGATCTTAAGGCAAAGTGGGAGTTTCCTTTTCCCTTCGACTATTTATTTATTCAGTGTCTCTGTCGGTCATTGAGAGTACTGAAGATGTGACAGCAGCTCGAGCCAAACCAGCCTCTGCAGTCCCAGATGGTCACAGTCATAACAGTTTTATCTGACAAGTGCATTGGCTCACACTACCACCACACTGGCAGCTCCTAATGTTTGTTTCTCTCAGCACAGTAGTTCAGTGAGTCACTTTCTATGTCGAAAACTGATGACAGAGAGGCACAAATATTGAAGAACATCACTGCTGGTTATTCTGACATTTCTCCAAATCAGTGGTTAATCAGGAGGACTTGGAGGATGTCCACGTGTGTCATGGTCTTTATTCCCACTCCAAGGATGACCCCCCCTCCAGGAGAGAAATGTATGTTGTTGTGTTGGGTTGTCTGTTGTTGCGTTTGTGCTGTGAAGTGGACCCTTTTCACACCTCAGCTTCCTGTCAAAGGCCCAGAATAGAAACGAAGTGCAGCTTTGCTTCCTCCTGTGAGCATCAGGGTGAGATGTTTTCAATGAAACAAATTGAGCAGCAGAGTGCCTCTCTCTCTCTCTCTTTCTCTCTCTCTCTCTGTGCAGCATTCGGACAGACAGACTGTTTCCTTCAGTGTTCTGTTCATGTACTAACATTACAGATATATAACAATATATACTTTCATTATTATAAATATTACACCATTCTAAAATGGCCCATACATATTGAGAGTATAGATTTTAGAAAAGTCTATGAACTGGAACAACCTTTTGTAAGTGAGCTTTTGAATAGAGAACATACATGTGGTATTTTATGTGAAAGGACCAGTGTCTTTACTACCTGAAGGATTTTCCACCAGTGCACCTTAAAATGAATACGTTCAGAGGAAAAGCTGTGTGTTGCAGTTCTCTCCGATATAAAAGGCCATTTATTGGAGTCTAAAAGATAAAAAAAAAATCTTTTAGTCAACAGGGGAAGGAAGTGACATTTTTAAAGACGACTTTCCTGCTGGTTTGAGATTGTTGTCCTCTGTTGTCACACTTAAAAACGCTGTTATAAATCACTTGGTGCTCTGTTGTGCAGCCTCATCAGACTTAAGCCTCTGAGCTCTGCAACACTGCCCTCCTGAGTATTCATGTCAGAGTGTGACTGGCTGTTTGTGACCACGCTGTGTTTCCAGGGCTGTTAAATTGTGAGTGTTTGATCTACAGTGTCAGGACAGTGATGCAGGAGCATCATTACACCGTCCGTCTGCTATTGATTTTCCAAACACCCATCCCTTGTGCGTTTAGATATCGTGAGTCACACCTGATGATGCCGTAGCACAAGTCTGATTCCACATCGTGCAGCAGAAATATGAAGCCTGCAGCCACAGCAGCTCTCACTAATGCCTGTGTTCTCACTCCGCGCTGCCCTGCACTTCTTACATTTAGACTTTTAGAGCTGAGCCGTCTTTATAGCCGCAGGAGCTGATGAGCAGGGCATTAGCAGTTTACCTTCTGAAGTGGAAACTGCACACTTGACAATTGGGAGAACTTACAGCCAAATAGTTTATGGCCCAATTTTCCTTGCCAAGGCCTCCCTCGGCAGATTAAACGCTCCCTCAGACACAATTAAAGATGCTGAAAGTGTGTCAGCCCAGTTTAACCATCAGGCTCTTTTGCATCTTACTGCAGCACTCTCAAGTTTTTAGGTTTTTTTTTTTTTTGGATGATTTCAACATATGAACAATTTGGTAAACATTCTTAGAAATCAACACCGGTGAATGGAATGAAACGCAAAGAAGACCTTTTTTTCAAATTCACTTGGCTTTTATTCACATTTCATTTCTGTTGACATCTCAACTGCTCTGCCAGTCCATACATTCCACTACTTCTCTGAAATGGTTGTTTTTCTCCCCATCCAAACCGATGGAAACAGAGGTGAGGCCACCACCATCACAAACAATAACATTAATAATTATAATAGTAATAATAATATTAATGATGATAATAATAATAATAAAAATAATAATAATAAAAGCAGCATTGAAGAAACTAGTTTTGATTTCTCTCTCTCTTCATCACCAGCATCTTTGTATTACATTTACCTGAATGTAACCATCACTGATCAGTTTAAGAAACACAGAATCAGCTAGTGATGAGTAAACATCATCACCATCATCTTCATCATCATCATCATCCCCATCATCCTATCATCAGAATCAGACTCCACACTCACAATAATATTAATAATAATAATAATAATAATAATAATAATAATAATAATGTAGGATACAAACTCAGAAGTAAAAAAAAAAAAGTGACTCAAGCTTTTTTAGGAAAGAAAACATGGTTGGTGTATGCATGTGTGTGTGTGTGTGCGCACGTTGTGTGTGTGTGTGTGTGTGTGTGTGTGTGTATGTGGTTGTGCATTGGTCATCTGCATTTTATTCTGAGCCACTGCAGTTGCAGTAATGTTCCTATGTCCTGCTCCAGCTTTTACTATAGATCCAGCGCCTCTAGATCTGCTCTGGCCCTGCTTGTTTGTTTACTTGTTTGCGGTCATTAAGACAGTTGTGTGGAGAGCAGACAGATACTGTCTGGTACCAGTGAGCTACAGCAGAGTGCTACAAACAAACAGCAGGTGAGGCTCCTCTTAGGTCACACTGCAGCAGGCCACGACCTACAGCTCCTACAGACACGTTCATTCACTCCATGGCTTGGTATGAAATACTTTGGTCATGATTGACATCATAATACGTGGTTTAGGGTCCTGTGAGGAATGTTTCTCAGTGCAACTTAACACTTGTTTAAACAGCAAGCGCTTTTGTCCCAGTTCTTTCGGTGATGAAGCCCCTTTCAGACATGAAGCCTTACGTGTAAGAACCATAAGCTCACTCTTAAAGAGCTGGACCACGTGCCTGTGCTGCAACACTTCCCACGCAGAGCAGGTCTGAATTGAATATGGTCACATTAACGTGAAAAAGCTGCAGGAGCACAGAGTGCACACAAGGAGCTTCAATATTTCCTCATTAAGCTTGTCACTGTGAGTGATGGTGACAGTTCTGGCTATTTCACATTAGACATTTGCTTTGTTCCTCTTCAGTGTGTTTGACGTGATTTGAGGTTTGCAGGTCTCATCCTGGAAAGGCTGATGCTGCCATACCTCCATCAGAATTAAGCAACTTTTAAATGTTAGAATTTGACTCTTGATGGGATAGTTTGATTATTGTCAATCAAATCTGATCAGCTACACAATCTTGATTATGTAGATTAGTCGAGTTTCTGAGTGTCAGACTCTTATAAATAACTTTTTAATAATGTATTTCTTAAATATTTTTGATCTTTAAATGATGAAACTTACAGGGAAATAATACAAGAGTTTGTTTTTTTCTAGATTTCAGATTATATTATATTATTTTACTTCCCTTTGCAGCATGTAAAGACACAGAATAACAGAAACAAGCACTTCCAGTAAAAAACCAGCAACGAAATAAAATAAATCTTAGGAAATAAATTAATAAATGATGAAACTGATATGTTAGATAGTCACACGCTGACAATTATTAAGACTTAAAGGAAGAAATGTTTTTTAAAATCCATCATTTTTTCCCTCCATTACTCTTTAATCCCACTGCTCCTCCTCACACACCAGGTGCTGCCAGGTGCTCCAACTGTTAGACGTTATTTACTCCATGTCTGAAAAGGGCTTAACCATCACCGCATGTCTGCATAAACCCAGGAGATACGTTAAGTCTCTTGTGCTAAACGTTTCATACACCCTGCAGCCATGTTTTGATCTACTCTGTATGCAGTGTGAGCTTTCGGTCGAGCCTCGAGTCATTACATAAAAAGGACATTAGAGCTAAAATCCTCTTAGACGTCTAAGACTCTGCAGCTTGTCACCTGTACCAGTGGAGACCACGAATACACACTATGGTATCCAACTCAATGATATGGTCACTGACTATACGTCAGAAAGGCCTCCGGGATAGGATTAGTGTGCTTTCTCGGTGCAGTTTTTATTCTCATCACTAGGTGGCGGTGGTTGTTTTCACCACCGTCTCTTCCACCACTGAACCGCACCGTGCCATCAGAGGATGGGCTTTTTCTTTCTGGATGAGTGAGACACTGATGGGATACCATCATCAATAATTTATTTCAAGTCCAAAACAAATGAAAGAGCAGCTCGAAATCCAAAAGAAGCTGGTGCTGTCCTGTCCTTTTGAGTGAAACCCTGGACCTCCACTGTCAGTCCATCCACCGTCCTTCTATCCATCCTCGTGTAAATCCTTCTTTTGTTGAGCCTCTGTGCTCTCAGTGTGGACATTCTTCCATTCGTCATCCCCTCTTTGCACCTTTTTATTCATTTCTTTCATCCATCCAGCTGTAGACTCTCTGGTGGTCTGGTTTGTGTCCTTGTGCTCCGCTGGTGTCAGTCACTGGTATTGGAGGTAATTTTTGAGGGACTGAGGCAGAGGGAGGCTCTCGATCTCCTGAAGCCGCTCCCGACCCAAAGCCAGGCGGGCCGCACGCCGACACAGGTCCATCAGTGGGAGAGGCTCGGCTGGAAAGAGGGAGGGAGAGATTGATTATGAAAATGTAAATACCAGAGGTCTGGGAGGAAAACACTTCAGAAAATGACGAATATAAAGCCATTTAAAAAGGAGATTAATGAGCGCCTGTAGTGTGTTATGAATGGATTTGCCAACATGTTTGTGTTTCTACCTTCACCTCTGTTTTTGATACATGCATATTCCATCTTTTTATTTGTTATGCATGAATGAAGGGGAGACGGGAGTAGAGGGGCAGAGAGAGTGATGATGCACCCCTTTAAATATTCAAACCTTCTCACTCACACGCCACCAATCACCTGTTTTATACACACACACACACACTTTGAACTCATTGAAACAAGAAAACCAAGACTTTCTATCTTCCTGAGAAGCTTATTTTTAGCAAAATGTTGTATAAAAATAAATAAATATCAGATTTTGCTGCGGAATCTTAGGACTTTTGCGTGGGAGCGCTGCGTTTTTGTGTTACATGATCACTTTCTCATCCATCCTGCGAGTTCCTGCTCAGCCTCTTCACTGACCTTCATCTTCTTATGAGGGTTAAGGAGGTAACAGATACTGGAGGCTGCAGTCTGAGCTGCAGAACACAGACCACAGAGAAGGACAGGGGAGGAGGAGGAGGAGGAGGAAGGAGGACTAAGGTGCTGTAGAAGGAGCTTGTCTGAAGTGTCTTGCTGATCTTCTATCTGGGGAACTCCCAAAATACCAACGCAGCCCAAAAACTATTTATGAAATGTATTTGAATGGGTGATCTATTGGCTGATTTCTGCTTGGCAGCGACAAGTTGTTAGCTTTTCCTTGGTACTTTCATAATACTGGCTCTAAAAAGTTTCTTATCAGCACTTTTGAGCACTGTGGAGAACATTCTGCAGCTGCTTTTTATTTCTTTTCCCATTTAAATTGAGAGACATTAGCGCCAGTGGACTACACATCAGCTGTGTATCAGTGTTAATTCTGTCCACCCTGAAAGGAAACTGGTGTCTGTTAACGTCTGATGATGGTTCGAGAGTTTTGTAGGTCAACAAGATGGACAGAGTGGGGAGTCGCTGATCCCTTCATGTCAGGTTCATATCGATCGCATCGGCGTTTTGATCATGTCGGCCTCACAGCGCGGCATCGGAACTCGCAGTAATTAATTGGAGCAAACAGCCTGAATAAAATGGATAAAATACAGGAGTTGTGAAAAGAGTGTGCCTCAGCTCTTATTTTAATGTGTGGTATTTAGTTAATGTTCTTAGTGAACAGTTTCTTATGCTGCTCATCTCATTGTCAGGTGAGGTGCGATTAGTTTGTGGTTTCTCATGATACAGAAAGTAAATGCAGATCAGTTACTTGCAGATGTTGAAACAAAAGTGTCAACAGTGTCATTGTGACAGTTCATCCACCAGGCAGAGAGTCCTGGCTGCACAAGTCTGTTGGCAAGACTTAGATGTCTTGCTCAGTGCACATCAGTTATGATTCTTGAGTAATCTGTTTCCAAACCCCAGCGTCAGTTCTTCGTCAGTTCCTGGTGCAGAGGAGAGGAGGACAAGCTCAGGAATTACAGCTGTTGTTTTTAATCGGCTAAACGGGGTGTGTGCTGACGCAAATTACCAGTGAATTTGACTGATGTTGGTTGGTCATCACTGATTTCATTGGCCCTGGCCCTTGGTGACTCCTCAGATCATATCTATTATTGCTGATGTTTATTTTCGCAGGAAAGTGAGATAAGTCTTGGTTTGTCTGCATCCCAGAACCACCAGCAGAGACCGTAGGAGGAGGACACAACTAGTACATTATCACCAGTTTAATGCAATAGCAATGACCATGTGTAACTGGTCTAATTACACAGCATTAACGAAGATGAACTCCATGATCCAACCAGCCCCTCCTAAAACTCTTCCACCTGAGGAAACACTCACAGTCAGGCACATACTGTACTGCATGCACGCATGGCTTACTGCACTGCACACACAACAGCCTTTGGACTATGTGACCCCCTAAATGACAGGATGCCACCCAACCATCAGTGGAGGAAAATGCAGGGAAAATGGAGAAATGGAGCAGAAAAGCAACAAAGGAAGCCATTCAGATGGAAAGAGGGGAGTCAGAAATGGTGAAAATTGGTTAAAAAAAAATTGGAGCAGGAAGGATTTAAAAAGATTCATATTCACATAGGAACATATGGAGATTGTGTAAAAAAGTGAAGAAAAGTTGAAGTGTATTGTGTAAAGTTGCAGAAAAAAGACTCTGTCAGTAGATGTACCCTCTGAGATAATGTCTTTATGTGGGAGCAGGCTGTAATTAGTGGTATGCCTCATAATTTCAAGGTGTGAAGTGCTTCGAGAGGATCCTGAGCGACATTAAAGCTCAGCTAGTCTATCAGTCTGAGTCTCCCTGCTGTTCTTGTTAAATAAAAAACACACATGCTGCCATCACCTGTGTGTGCGCACACGCTCAAGGTTAAACCAACAGGAGCAAGCACAGCCACACATATACACTCACACTCACACAAAAGTCATACGTCCGCTTCATCTCTGCGTGTGTGTCCTTGCGGTGTGACAGTCACATTAATGCTCATCCACGCTCGCCACAGAAACAGCTCTTCACTAGTGCACAGCCACAATGGCCGGACGGCAGTGTTGATTTTACTCTGACCTCCCTTTGACTCTCAATTACGCCGCCATTACGAGAGCTGCTCTCATCACATTAATATGAAATGCTGCAGATGAATGCTGTTGTGTGGTGGCTGAGGGACGTCAACTTCAGATACAGTCAGCTGCAGATAAGTGACTCAGATGAGATGAAGGGAGCATATCAAAGCCGCAGCTGACGAGTCCTTTCATTATGTTGTGTTATGTTTTGACTGATTATTCATGTAGTCTGCATAATGTCAGATAATTGTTGAAGAGTCCTTGACAGTTTCTCAATACACAAACCACTGTCCCCAAGCTATACAGTCGACAGTCTAAAATCCAAAGGTATTTGATTTACAGTAACAGAAATAAATGAACCGTGAAAATCAAAAGATCCTTTCATCTGAACAATCTCATGTTTTTACCATTTTACATGAACATCCCGTGTTTCAAATATTAAACATGACGGCACACAGTGCTGACAGTATTATAGAATGTACCGGTTTAATAAACTCTTAGAGATAATTACAGACACAATCCACATATTGTGCTAAAACCAGTCAGGTCAAAAATTAAAAGTTATCTCCCTTTTAGAGTGAGTCATCACTGCATATCTCCCTGTGCCACAGCAGACTTCCAAAATGAATAATCTTCTGGGGTCTGACTGATCAATTCATCAACCTATCGTTTTGGCGCTCTTGTCTATCCACACATACAGAATGACTGATGAGGAGCAGCTCATGGTGGTTCAGATTATTGTTGGACTTTAATGTAGTTAGTGTCAAAGCTCATCAACAGCGCAGGCTCTCGTTAACAGCTCTAAATATAGAGCCAACAGAAATAAACAGTGATGCTAAGCTGGCTTAATTGCTTCGCTGGCTGATGACCGAAGACACACAAAGTGTTTCTGACACCTGCTTTTTATTTACCTTTTTTCCTCCAAAAAAATATTAATATACTTGAAATCTTAATTATATGTCAGATCAAAACTAAATGTGTGAAAAAGTCAAACGAAAGTCAGCCAAATCACAACATGGTTGAATGAGCATTAAATCACAGCTGCATGGTGACACACAAGCGTATGTTTTTACAGACACACACACACACACACACACACACACACACACACACATACACACATGCCTCATTTCCCCTCACAGACATTTGACTCTTTAGCTTTTCCACAGAAAAAGTTCTTGTCTGTTCTGCTGAGTAACAGAGAAAAGCCGCTATGTGAGTGAACTGAAACCACAGACTGGCCATGAAAATGTCAAGTTGAGGTTAGTGTAGTCACAACTGTTTCTGAATCTATGCCAACTGAGTGTTTGTGTGTATGTGGTGTGCATGTGGCTGTAAAGGGGAGTGATTTTCTACCAAATCCAATTAATCTGAGCACGCTCATAGGCTCTTGTAGTTATGTGGATGCAGCTTTCTCAGACAACATCGTGGTTGCTAAGAGGAGAGAGCAACCATCAGCTCTCTCTCTCTCTCTCTCTCTCTCTCTCATGGCCTCTTGTGCAATAGTTTGGACACGCCTGGCTTATACCATCTTGTTATAGTCTATAATGTAGGTGCAGCATAATAGGGTTCAAGAGGAAATATAACTAAGGTGCGTCTTAATAATGTTATTCAAGCTTTAGGTGATTGTCTAAATGCTAGTTGTTCTAAGTTGGTATCATCCTCACATTAATCATCAGCTGCCCTCCAGATTTATATAATGGCCTTTTATTGCATTATACAAGTAATTAGCTGAGTTTAATAACTTCTAGTTAGAATTCCCAGCGCATTAATGATAGGATTTCATTCTTAATGACACAGTTTCTATTATGTTTTGTCCCATAAGCATCCCCGCACGCTAATGAGATTCACTGTGGATGATCAGTGCGAGGTCATTTAATCTGCATCATTACACATTCAGTACATTAAAAGAGAGAGAAATGCTGCAGGGGTGAGCACCATCAATATGTGTACAGTGATCTACCTGTTCACCACAGACGTATTACTGCGTGATCAGAAAATAGTGAAATCCATCTAAACATTAACTATATTGCCCGTCCTTGTCGGGTGGCAGGGGGGCTGGAGCCAATCCAAACTGACATATGGGAAGGGGTTGACATATAAAGACAACCTGACACACTCACATTCACACCCAAGGGGAATTCAGAGTCACCAGTTGACCTAATGTATGTCTTTGGACTAGAATACCAAGTACCCAGGCCCAGGTTTGAATCCCAACAGTACAATCCACTGCACCACCATGACGCCCATATGGTGAAATCAATGTTCTCAATAACAGAATTTCTATTTGAGCAATTTTTTTGTCTAAGTGATCTTGGAGTGTCAGTGTCAGTAAGTGGCTGTAGAGTTTTATCCTTCATTGATCGGAGCAGCGTCGAATTTGTCAGTTAAACTGTTAAACGAATCCAGATCGACCCCTGTGGGAAAACTGGCCTATTAACGCAGAAAAAAGTTATTAGGAAGACTTAAGTGAAGTGTGTTGCTCTTCATTGTTTCTGAGCCAGATGTCGGCAGCACTGAGAATCACACCAGCAACTAGTTGTTTTCCGCTGTGATCTATTTACACAAAAGTGGCAAGCCTCTATAATTTTTGTGCAAGTGTTTCCTGATGAAGACAGCTCGGTAATATCAGATTGACACCATGTGTGAAACGATCTCAGCTAGTGAGGAACTGCTTCCCTGATGAGACATTTTATATGGATATGAATTGCGACCCCGGGTCTGCTGCGATGGGAATGAGAATAATAGGGGCACAGAATGTGATACAACGCCTGTAATGAGATGCAGCGCACAGCCCTGCAGAGCAGGATTTATTGTCTGTAGACAGTGATAATGGGAGAGAAGGTGAAAATGGCAACGGCAGCATCACTTTTATGATGGATGTAAAAACTGACCTGTGGGGCGGGTCCAGAGCTATATAAAGCCTGACAGACGAGTTTTAGAGAAAAACTTGAGTCAGAGGAAAACCAGCAATGCTTAGAGTCCAAGCTCCTACTCTTTGTATTAGGAAATGATGAACTGTGATGACACTGCAGCTATATCGACCATTTTTCAAAGAGGATTAACTTGTTTTTGGACACACTTGTGGACACAGAGTGCACGACTAAATCCTCCAGGAGACTGGTTCCCATGGCAGCGATTGATTGACATCCGAGAGACAGCATCGCCAGCCTAGTAACTGTGATTGGAGGCATTCTTTCCCACCTTCCTCCATCTCAACCAGTGTTGAGCTGAAATTGGATGGGACTAATGATGTTGGCCCCTAAAGCTGGTTAACTACCTGTGCGTCTGAGGACCGAAGTTGATACAGCAAACTGTTGTTGGTGTCTATTCACAGAGATTTCAGCCTGACACTGTGATTTCCTGCTGCTTGATAAAGAATTAGAGCTTCAATCAGTACTGACTGGAAAGTCTGCCAACGACAAGCAAGTTACATATAGAACAGGCAGCTCTGAAAAATATGATCCTCTTCTCTTTCTCTCCCTCAAATCCTCCTTCCTCCTTTAGCCACGGCTCCATCTCATCTGTAACAATACACCTCTCTCCTCTTTCCTCCTGCAGCGCTCTTTCACCTGCAAAGAAGACACCCCCTCCCCCTGCTGTCTCCTCCGCCCTCTTTTCACTCTTTATACTCTCCAAGGTCAGAGGGTCTGATCTTTCCCGCACATCAGAAAGCGTCACTGTTGGGTGAAAACCACATTATCTCAAAATGTCAACATGAGACAGAAAAACAGGTGTGTTTAGCTTAATGACAATGCAGTTTCTATCATTATCCGCCCGGTTTTGGAAGTGCTTCAAAGCCCGAGAGGTTGAAGAATTTAGAGGAGCATGTAATCCTTTAATCCTTTAATTAAAGTCCATATAATATGAAAATGAATAAAACTGTAATTACAAGCCTTTCACATGACGACAACAGTAAAACTGGGACTAACACAGCCTCGGTGTTTGCTCATATGGATGTGTGCATACACATGGTGTGATCAGTCAGTTCAAGTTTAAAGTTACCCTCAGCTCGATAACGTGACCTCTGGCGTATTTCTAACCAATGCTGCACTTTCTCTCTCCTGAACTAATGCCACATGCAACGTGCTTTCCTGTTACTGTGAAGAGAGAGCAAACATTTACATAGAGGATATGCACAACCCTGTCTTGATGTTGACAGGTGGAAAACGGACACAAAGAGCGCACGCGTATGCAAGGTCACGAATCCAGGAAATCAAACAGACAAACATACAAATATCCGAATCAAGAGATCAGCAAAAAATATCAAACTGTGTTAAGTAAACAAACAAATAAATCAATCTTGCTTCCTTCCTACGCATGTACAGAGGCTGTCAGGCTCAGTCAGGTCTTCAGTCACATCTGAGGCTGGGTCTTTATCTTCACTTCTCTCTGATACCGATAAAATTTGTCTGGCACTAAATATTTCAAACCAGCAAACATCAAAAGCTGGCATCAAATGTGGCACAAAAAAATTGGAACTATTTCATCAGTTTCTTTAAACCACAGTCTTGATATTTTGCATAATTTATTTGGGAAAAGTATTTTCGTCTGGAACTGATAACGAAACCTGTGAGTATCCAACAATTTCCAATGCCATCCAGCCGTAGTCACATGCACTTAGTAACATTTGTCTATCTTTAAGCCAAAAATTTTGCTACAGCCCACACGCTCATGAGAACAAATGTTGCCAGCTGCGTGGCAGATGTTAAAATAAGTGATTTAGATCTCTGGATATTCCCTTCTTGCCTGTGTGTAACCATCAGAGCAGTTCTGAGCTACAAAAACACAACCAGCTCACCCGTCCGCAGCATGTGAGCTACTAATATCCACCTGCTACCATACAAGAGCGAAGACACACAGGTGAAAACAAATGTAAAAGTACATTGACCAACTTCTTCTTGATCTTAGCAGATTTCTGTAATGTTTCATGCTAAGTTGTATCAAGGCAGTAGTTTCACATCTACAGGTGGAAGCACATCCTGGTCAGTGATCCTTATTTTATGTTCACCCTATACTGCGACTGTGATACAGTTTGTAGAACATCACTGTGTATTAAATATGAAGCCAAGGTATCAGATCTCCTGACAGAGGGCAGCAGTGCAATAGAAACAGCTTGATAATATCCCAAAATACAATAAGATTACATCTGCACGTAAACAGAAAGCCAGTTTAAGTCGCTCCTCGTGCCGCAACAAAAGTGGAGACGGAACATTTTCAGACCTCACACAAAGCGAAAAACAACACAACAAAGGACGGATTAGCGGGAGGTGTATCTTTACTCTCTGAGCGCAGCATCCTCCTTTTCAAACACACACGATGCTGAACTCTGCCAAACACCAACGTCCTTCACAGGCAAAGGGGAAGTCGGCGTCAACCATAACTAATGTACCTCCAATGGCGTCCTCTATCTTCATCCCCAGCACATTGTGTAACACCACCAGTTTTTTAGACACACTCAAAGACACACCGAAGCAGCTGTTGGGCAGAAGCAACGTAATAATGTTGCTACAGTCCTTGGAGGATTTGTTAGAAAACCCTTTTGTACTAAAAAAAGGATGCAGCCACACTGTGGGAGGTCTAATGGCTACAAACATAGTTGTACTAAGTCCGTCCCACACAGGTTTAGGAGAAGAGGGTGTAGAAATCCTTTTTTTTTTTTTTTGAAGTTCTGCCTAAGCAAAGTCCATCTTAAGACATTTGGCTAAAGTTAATTGTGGTGCTTACAGTGTTATAGATCCTGTGGTATGAGTCATATCTTACCAGCCACATTAGTGTCACACAGAAAGATGGGCACTGTGGGCAGAGCTGGCTAGTAGAGAGGAGTTGGTGGTAATGCAAACCATGGCGCTGTTTCTTTTTAAAGCCCTGGTCTCTCTTTACCATCCTGCATTACTGTAAATCCACCGTTCGCTGTCCCTTCTGGGATGAGGAGCGGGGAGATAAGAGAGCCAGGGGAGGAAAGATGTGAAGGAGAGGTAAAAAGAAAAAAAAATAAAGACAGTGAGGGAGGAAGAGGAGGATGAGGAGCACTGAGGGGAGAGAGAGAGAGGAGAAAAGAGCAGAGGGGATGAAGCAGAGAAAAACAGGAAGAGGTCATGAGATGAGAGAGGAGAAGAGAGGATGGACACAAAGAGGAGAGAGAGTGGTAAACAGAAAAGAAGAGAGAGAGAGAGAGGGTGCACAGCCGGCCTGTCTGACCCTCAGATATCCTTGACTGTTACAAACTGCACGGAGGCGGACCTCACTCATAAAAATGTCAATACTAGAGGAAATCTGTTGGCATAATTTACTAAGCACAGCCTTCAATTAATATTCCTGCTTACATGCACTTCTGCAAACATGATAAATAATCCTTCGTTTCTGTGGGTAATCCGCAGGGGAAACTGCTGATGTTGATCCTCTGTGGCATTTTCTTAATGTGCATCTGGAAAAATCAAAACACACTGACACGAGTGAAGATAAACTGAAAAACAGAGAATGAGCGCAGAAAAGTTCAATGGCAGACCGCTGTCAGAGGAGGTGGACAGAAAATGAAGAGTCTGACAGTATTTTTGTATTAACAGTGGAGAAAGATGTGGGGCGATCTCATTGGACAAGGTCACCTACTACGGGTGATTAGGAAAGCTTATTGTGTTTGTGTGTCTCACAGAAAAGGACAAAGACAGAGAGAATCACACAAAGCAGGTGAGACTCACAGAGATGACTGTGAGGCGTAAAGATCGAAACAGAGCAATAAAGAGATTGTCAAAGAGGAACAACATGGTGAAACTTTGCTCCCGCTGCTGCAGCTGCACTGGACTGTGTGTAAACGAAGGTGGGAAGAGCACATGTGCATTAACACGTATACAAGCATGAGCTCTAACACGTGTGCACGCGCAGCGGGTGGGATCTCAACGCTGACCTCAGCCTGACAGAGACAGACGGAGTTAAAAGTGGCTGATCCCTCTCTGGCTTCACCAGGTCAGGGTGTTTTTTACGTGTCTGAGAGAGGAGGAGGCTGCAGGCACAAAATGTGTAACTCAGCACTTTGAATAATAAGTTTCCTGATGTCCAGCAAGATGTAAAAGACCTTGACTTTAGTGCAAAATACAGCTGTGTGTTATATGTCATTACCACTAATGTGCACCTCCACTTCTACCTGGAGCACAGGCACTGCAGCTGATTGCAAGTTTGTACCTGCAGTGAGGAAATTACCCAGAGTGATTCAGAGTAATGTCAGAAATCACAAAGTGAACTAAGCTGACGAGGAGGTGAATACAAAGAGGTAAATTACAGCATTTCATCACAACCAGAATGGCTCTCAGTAGAGTGCATACCACTGCCAAGGCCAATCCCTCTCTGTGAGACCAAGAGTATTATCTAGATCTGCACCAAACTGTGCAAAGCTAGAAAAGCCAACAATAGGAATATGACATGTGATGTGAAATTTTTATAGATCAAGATTATAAAGTGGCCTATCTTACCCTCAGTGTTCAGGAAAGGGATAAAAAAAAATCCTGATTCTTTCCCTTTAACTTGACCCCCTACAAAATGTAATGTGTTCCTCCCTGCCAATGCCTTATCCCTCCAAGCTTTGTACAATTTGGCTCAGTACTTTTTGTGTAACACTGAAGTCGAACAAACAAACAAACTGGGTGGCACTCAGCAGAGCACATACCTCCACCAAAGCCAAACGATTGCACGTCTTTTGTTCTCAAGTAGCTTTATTTACTCCTCATGCAAACCAGCTGTATTTTCTTACCTGTTGTGTAAAATAATGACATCAATGTGTAAATTCATACAGCTCCACAGCTGTGTGACTTTATTAACTGATGTGTCACAGCCTCTATTGTACATGTATTATATTATGTTTGTTGAGTGAAACACTGAAGTAGCCACTCATGCTCTTTGTGCCATATGCAATACTATGTAATCATAATAAGTACAAAAGTGCACAACTTCTATGCAGACTGTAGCTCTGAGTGTATACCACATGCAGTGCTCTACAAAGAGCAGAGATACAGTTCACAGCTTCCTGGAGCCTCCGTGGATGCATGCATAAACACAAACATCACACGCTGTCACCAGACAACAGCACACAAATGCCAAAATGCAGGCATGACATGGCACATCTCACATGCACAAACACACATTCAGTCAGAGAAAACAATAATCTGTGAGGTGCACATGCAGGCGCAGATTAAGGCTGCAGACGGACCAAACATGTGAGCTGTGATACTGAGATAGAGGGGGAGAGAGAGAGAGAGAGAGAGAGAGAGAGAGGGAGGGATACCAGTAAATTCACAGACACAAATCGCGTGGAAGAGCCTTGATGGTCGTAGAATGTGAGCAGCAGCTTTTAAAAAGCTAAAGTGTTACACTGTTATGACGCCTGTAAAACTGCAGTGGAGGTAAACAAGAAGCACATGGCTGCTGCAGCTGACTGGAATTCAATTGTCCAGGAAATAAAGTCAGATGATGTGTAAAGTCAGGTGTGTTTACGTCTTTGTATTCATTTGTTAAGCATGATAATACTTTTTTTAAATGTACATGTGTTTAACTATTTAATACTGTATGGTAGAGTTCTGCCTTCTGCCATGTCGAGGGCAGCTATAGATGCGTGCAGCAGCAGCATCACAAACCACCAATGTTGTTAAACTAACATAAATGTAGTACAAACATATGCAGCATACACACATCTTACACACACACACACACTATGAGCATGTAAGCGTGTGTAATACAAAGCATCTAGTAATTAACACCAGATTTTAAATTACCCCATGTAGTTATTAGAGCTGCTCACTCAACAGTGTAACATCTAGCAATTAAATCATTGCCCCTGCATCATGAGACTCTTCTTAGTAACCGAGCATTGAATATATCAGCACTTCTATTGTTGTATCAGGATGTTTAGGATCATTTCTCATGCCATTGACGGAGCTCTACATCTATACAACCTCTGTACCACTCGAGTCCCTCTGCAGTAAACAAACTCCACATTGCTCAGCAAAAGCCACTCAACAAAACAACGGTGGTTAAACAATAAACCATGCTGACGAAAAACTTAAATAACAATAAAATGGTATAAACTCAGAGTTCAACCGCAGTTTCCTGAGAGAAAGAGAACTACTTAATAGGAATCATAAAGTGTTTCATAGTTTTATGTTTTTCCAGAATGCCAGGTCAGCAATAAAACCAGGGAGGTGCTTATGGTAAAGTGTTGATAAGCGGAAAGTGTTCCAGCAAAGCCATCAGATAACAAAGTGAGAGAAGAGGAAAGTGCAGACAATAGGATTCATGGATTTCTGATGTAGTGTTCCCATTACTGTGAAGGGATATTATACCCACAGTCTCCAGGAATAATCTGAAGGAAAGATTATCACAATGTCAGCTGGATGCATTGGTGAGTGAGTTTTCAACCCAAATTTGTTGAAACATTTTACAAAGCCTGGAGTCATAAACATTTTTTAGCCTGACTTTGAAGCACAAGTCTAGTGACATTGGCGCCAAACACTCATCTCCAGTATCTAAGACCAGCGCTGCAATTGAACACTGTGCAACAGCAGAATATGTTAGAAATGTTTACTCACTGAAGTAATGCTCATGAAACTTTTGCTCAGTCACTTCGTGTGCAAGATACATATGATAGTAAATCTGGGTATGATTAATTTTCAGTGGAACATATGATTGCTAGTGAGTGGTTTAGTTTCACTTCTTCCACTCAGCACAGTCATATTATCCTTTTCTTCCATTCATGACATCAGTACATGATCAATCTAATGTAAAGAGGAAGGAGGGTAAAACCACACCAAATGTCATGTCAAGACGTGAGACACAGATTCATTTCCTCTTTCTTACTCCTCTTTTAACACCAGCCGTCAGAGAACTTAAGATTTTGCTGGTCGGTCCCAGACGGACGGGCAAGAGCTCCACTGGTAACACCGTGCTGGGCCGGGGGCAGGTTTTTGACACCAGAGGAGGTGGGACCAGCACAGCTGCCAGCTCCATCACTGCTGGACATCATGTGACTGTGGTGGATGCACAAGGTTGGAGCTCATCTGAGGAGCATGTGCCCCGAGAGGAGAAAATAGAACTGATGAGAGCGCTGGATCTGTGTGGGCCTGAAGGACCTCATGTCATTCTGTTGGTGATCCCTCTGCTGGACTTCACTGAGCCAGAGAGGAGAGCAGTGGAGAGGAGGATGGACATCTTGCCCTCTGCAGTCTGGAGACACACAATGGTGGTGTTCACACTAGGAGACCGCCTGAAGAGACAAGGGCGCACCGTGCAAGAGCACATCCAATCAGGAGGCTCTGCCATGTACTGGTTAATGAGCAAGTGTCGCTACCGATACCAGGTGTTGGATAATAAGACAGCCGTCACTGTCCAGAGCAAAAGACTAAAGCAGGAGGTGAGTGAAGGGCAGAGGAAACAGGAAAGGACTTGGCAAAGGAGAGGTGACAAGGGGACAGGAAGGAGGAAGGAAGGAGGCGAGGCAGCTGGGAATAAGGAAGGAGAGCAGGCGCAGGTGAGAGAACTGCTGAGTAAAGTGGTAGACATGTTGCAGGAGAACGGGTCATGGCACTTCTCTCTCCACATGTACCAGAGGCTGGAGGAGGAATGGAGCCACAGAGAGCAGCAGCTGAGAGCTCGTCTGGAGGCAGAGATCGATATGGGAAGTGTGAGGAGGAAACAAAAGACAGTGGAGACGAAGATAAACATGGAACCAGAGGAGGAGCAGAGGTTAGAGACAGAAGAAGAACTGGAAGGAAGCCTGAGGGAGAAGCAGGAGGGATGTGCGGAGAGGATGATAAATAGAGAGGATGATAAAGAGCAGAGAGTGAAGATGGAGCTCGAGAGACAGAGCAGTGAGAGGGATGAGGAGGATTCAGGCTGTGACAGTGCAGGAGAGAAAGAGGAAGAGTGATAATGGAGGAGAGGAGAGGAGAGGAGAGGAGAGGAGAGGAGAGGAGAGGAGAGGAGAGGAGAGGGAGCACTGAAGTGAAAACTGCATCAAGGCCTCATGTTGTCCTAATGTAGGACAAAGGTCAACCTTTAGTCCAGTCAGAGGACTTGCCCAGAGTACAACAGTGAACTGAGTCATTCACTTAGTCCAACTGGAGCAATTGACTTTGAACCAGAGGTTCTGCAACATCTGCAGTCACCAGTGACACATTTAGCCTGTCATGCACCAACACGGAAAACACTTGACATGTGGCTGCTGAGCAGTAAACCTCAGAACAACTGCGGCTGCTCAAAGAGAGCTTCACAGAGGCTGGACTTACAGTATCCTTGTGGGTGTTACAGCTGTTTCGTGGTCCTCAGAGACCGCTGCACTTATTCTGGAGATGTGGACTCTTAAAGGGACAGTTTCACACTTTTCCCAGCATGTTTTGATGTTTTCATGTAATATCCACAGTGTTCTTCCAACCTGTTTAAAACTCCTATTGAGCTACATCTAATGATAAATTATACATAAACACTGCATAATTAATGGAAGCATTTGTGGTTTGAATTGCTACTAATGTGCTCTGTGGTGAATCTATTGTTGGTTGCATGTTCAGCTCCCATGCAGGAGGACTTATTTTGGATTGCTTTTCCTACTTAAAACATCAGGAATGTGAAACAGTGTGTGATCCCAGACTCCAGCTCTCTTCCTAATTATGAACAGTGTGTTCCCAAACACTGGGGACGCGTGTGAAACGTTAAAATGTAACATTTTCTCATACTCAGGTAATTAAAATCAAATTTTCATTCTTAGGGAAAGGCAGATCTATTTAAAAATAAGTTAGGGTAGTTATCCAAGAAAAGGTAAGAAATAAAATATGAAGGAGAACAACTGCTGAACAATAAGTATGTCATTCTAACTCTTTTATATTTCTTTTGCATTTTCAGTTTGTGATAATGAAGCAATCGCTGACACTGCATGGGGGTTTTTATGGCAGAGACGAGGGACATGTGGTCCACCACCCAGCTCATTACATCTGAACAAATTGTCAGATGGCCTCGGGGAGCTGCTGTCTCTCCTCGGCTGACACAGACAGTTAATCCTCAGTTTTGGCTCACGGTTATACCATGGAGGGTCAGCTGTGTTGTAACCAAAGAGGTCAGTGTCAGCCCAGGACATCATAGAGGGCCAGATTTCAAATGCACATAATCAGACAACTAAAAAAAAAAATACAAAAACAAATCTCCATCCCACTGGAATAAATACAGATATATTTATTTGTGCAGTAATTATAAAAAGCCCAGCAAAGAAAGCTTTCCAGTCTTCATGGGGTTCAGCAGGGCATCAGAGAGAGGGAAGTATGCAGACATTACATTTTTTTGGCAACGCTTTCTTGTAATTAGCTATGGAAAGCTGCTGTGACGCTAATTCAAGTTGTCTTCTATGTGTCTCAACACATGTGAGCCTCGGAGAGATAGAGTGTGTTTACAGGGCTTTATTGCTACCAAACACTGCAGCAGATACTTTCAGCTTTCAGGTCCTCTGGTAAGCTATCAGTGAGTTTATTTGCATGTGCGTGAAGTTGGGATCAAAGCCTACATGCATGTCTCTGGTTGGCACATGATTAAGTCTAGTAACAAAATGTTATGGAAGAAAAAAACTACTTTATTTTAGGGATTTATTTTGCTGCAGCCTGAAAAGCTTCAGTGTTCATGGCTTATCAGTCGGCTTCCTTCTATGAGGGATGAGGTTCCACATGAGCACACAGTTATCTGCCAAAGTCAGCACAGTTTTGGTTATTTTACATGAAAGATTTTTCTATCAGTCCTCTGGGTGAACTTTTTTTTTTGTTACATTTTCTCACCAGTTTGAAGAGATGAAGGAGATTAACTGAAAGTTTTGGTAGTTTTAGGGAAACTCCATTGATTTGATAACAAAGTCTGTTTACAGGCCCTGGCTACTGCATGGGAGGAAAAAGTTCTTTTTAAATCCCTTCGTAGCACCAGAGGGAACTGCCTGAAATCTGATAAACTGCCTCAATTGGTGTCACTTTGGCAGTGCTGCATTGTGGGTAAGCCACAAGGTTGCGATAAGTTTTTGACTTTTTGTTATTCAAAGAGAACTGTCCATCATGAGTCTGACAAACTTATACAATCTATAAGTGCAATGTTAAGGTGCTCTCATGGAGTCCTTATAGATGATACCTGCTTTACAACAGTGCCGTAAAGATGCCTCCTGCTTCCTGAAGGTCTTTGTATTCACATGTCAGCTGCAGTTTGATATCGTATTATCATTTTTATCATTCTTCAGTGGGCCTTAAAGCAGGTCATACTGTATCATATCTATTGTCAGGCACAAGCTGGTTTATATACTTCACAGTGCAGGTACCTGGTTGGATTAGATGTTTGTGTTTTATGTATTAGCAACTACACAACTCACAATGTAAAATAGCTACAGTGTATTGTGAGACAATGAATGTAACTGGATTAAACGGGGAATATTGAGCTTGCATTGCAATGTTTCTTTCCTTCACACAAGTTAATGGAGAACTCACCACACAGTGGATGACATGCAGCTAAAAACACCGTCTTTGATTCAGAGGCCCCTTTTATGTATCTGGCAACGCAACAGCTGCTTGGGGGAAGCACTTGTCATGGCTACTGCTGTTGCTATGAGACAACTGATGACCAATTGGATTTGCAGTGTTCTTTGGCTAAAAGCTGAAATATTTTTAACTTTGATCACTGAGCGCTTTCTGAAATGCTGTCTGCTCAGATAGCAGCAGCCACAGGATGCACACAGGCATGTCTTTCCTTTTCAAAGCACAAGATAAAGACTTTCGTAACTTGAAGTAACCTAGCAACCTGCAAGTTTCCATATGTGTGAACAATTTCACTTGTCAATGGACAGTGACAAGCTTTAGGTGACTGTGATCACTCTAGCTGAACATGAAGGTGGTAATTATGCAGGTCTGATTCCGAGCTTGTAGCGTAGCCATGAGACACTCACCTCAGTTATTGAGAAACTGCACTGCACTGACACATATCTTTGGCCCACTAATTTAAACTTTTTTTCTGAGCTGCTTTACATTAAGCAACTAAAAGTTAAAAGAATCACTGATCACCACATCACAACAGTTAGATCCACTTCCTATTAATAAGTTAATTCTCCTAACTCCATCTAACTCACCTCACTGGGTTATTTGTCAAGTTTATTTGTGTTTCATTAATTTCTCTAAATGGATGATTAATATAAAAGTAGAGGGATTGAAATATTTTACAAGGATATTATATTGTTATTAATTTGGGTGAAACATGAGATCACATGTAGAGTTATAGAGCGGTTATAGCAGCCACATAAACTATTTTACAGACAAAACATCTAACGAAAAACACCAACCATGTATACTGTGATGAAGATTAAACCTGGAATACAAATTACAACCTCTAAACTTTCTTTTGTTCTCAGTAACTTCAGCTGTCATGGTGCACCACAGAGGACAGGGCAGCAGTGTGGGGTCAGACTACACTGCTGCACTAGCCAACCCGCAGAGCAGGCTACAGTAGTTGCCTGGGCACAGAGCCCAGCAGAGATTGAGGGGACAAAGAGGCAATGTGAATTAAACAGAGAGATGGAGATAAAGTGACGGTTAACTGGAGGCCGTGAGTGACGGTTAAAACAGAGGACGCACAGAGGCAGGGAGGGAGAGGGAGGGCAGCCCGGGGAGTGACAGGACACAGCGCTCAGAGATAACAACAGATAAAAGATGTGTTTTGATGTTTTAGAAAGTGTGAACAATACATGAGAGGGAGGCAGTGCAGAGGAAACAAAGGCAGGGATGGATTTTACAGAGAGAGGGAGATACACCACTCATGGGACTGATGGCAGTTAGTAACACTATGATCCATATTACTTATATTACCAGTGTTCAATGTGCACAATAAGCTGTGCAGGGAGAGGAGAATCCCATGTATTAAGTAAAAATGTTGGTTTATGAAATCATGAAACTGCAAGCAGAAATATAGCTTCATGTTTTCTGTGTGTAATTACATTGTACATGGTGTTAAACATTCATTTATGCACAGACCTCGCTATCAAAAACAAGAGAGATGTAGCTGAGGTACATGAACATCTCTCAAATGCCGCTTCCCCACACACGCCCTTTTCCTTTAAAATGGCAGTTTTCTGTGTCG
Organism: Caranx ignobilis; assembly: GCA_021432705.1. Lineage (NCBI taxonomy): Eukaryota > Metazoa > Chordata > Actinopteri > Carangiformes > Carangidae > Caranx > Caranx ignobilis. The sequence goes on from MU269980.1 coordinate 39,506,040, forward strand.
GCATCATGAGGGAATAGAAATCTGAGTCACTTTTCTGGAAGAGACACTCAGGACCCTGCAGGATTTCCACAACACACCCAGGCAAAGCACACAAAGCACTGAGAAAGCATTACCCTAGGTATTACTCTAGGTATGACATTTTTGCCTACGCTCTCTCTGCTGTCTCACTGCAGATAAAGTGGGAAATGTTACGTAGCAAATAGTAGGTTCAAGCTCCACTTAAAATAGATAGCTAATCAATTTGAGGCCAGGCAGGATAAAGATTCACACTAATAATAAATTCATGATGTGGGAGCAGACTCAACAGACCTACCAGTCTGACTTCTAAGATGTCTGTGGTTTAGTCAAACTCTTTAAATTCCACCATTTAAGCAGCCAGTGAACACATTTTTTATAAAATGCTGAATGAGAAGAGATACAAGAGAAAGCAGCCTCAGTGTCATAATGACCAAAGTCAAGGAGGAACAAATTGCCCCCTGCTGTTCAACACTTTAAAATCTTCAGAGATTATCACAGAGTGAATGTATAACCACAGGTTATGGCATCTTTGATAATTAGTAAGAAATAACCTTGAGTTGTCGTATATGAATCTTAACTACCAGTGTGAAGGACCAACTCACTGCACCATTTTTTATTTCCCTTTGCTGTTACTTCAACTTTATTCCAACACAAGATTAATAAGGGAGCTCGTCACAGGTCTTCTGTGGGTGTTTAAAGGTTTTCACCTCCAAATACAATTACACAACAATGTGAAAGACATGAAAAAACATTGTGTCATGAAAAGAATGTCTTCACTGGCTGTCTTGCCTCATTTTGTTTTGAAAGAGAGGACAGACAGGACAGATCGGGCCGTCGCGACAGAGACCAGATGAAGCCACTTAAAAGTGCGTAACAGTTGTTTGAGTAACCAGCGCTAACTGAAGACATTGGTAAAGAGTAGCCTTGTGTGTGCACAATGCTTGTTCACTAAGCTTTCAGACATGCACAAAAAACAAGAGAGAAATGTTGGGCAGATGCACACTGAGCCACAGATGGTTTGCTTTTAATCACATGTCTTGACCAGCTTTAATATTACAAGCAGAGTAGTGAAGTGAACAATGCACAATGCACACAGGCTGCTTTAATTAGATTTACAATGTGGCAATGATCAGTATGCACCAGTGATTAATCACAGGTCATGCACTCTGATGTTTTACTAACTTTCTCAGCATAAAAAAAAAAAACACACACACATCAGCCCGCAAACTGTCATGTGTATTGTGTGGCAGCTAGTGGTTTACAAGGAATTAAGCACTTTCTGCTGTAAAACCTTATTTCATAAAGATGTAAACAACAGGTTGAGTCTATGTAACCGCTGTAGGGAAAAATAAAATACGTAGATAATGCTTTCAATATAAGACTGAATACTGACCTGCAGCTCTTATATGCAGATATTAAAGTGCGTGTAAATGTATCTGATTTAGTGATGTGCAATGCTGCTGATTTTTATTCTGATCCAGTACAAAGTAAAACCAAAGGTGGTATTGTTGATACCATTACCAATACTGATACATTTCAACAAAAGCTTCATGTGTGAAGAGGGAGGAAACAAAAAATACACAGTTCCAAGTTATAGTTACGCAGATCTTTTTAGAACATAGTTTTGGGACCACATTGACCATGTGAATTCCCATTTAAAGGAATAGTCTGCAAGTTTTCTGAGATTTCAGCAAATAAATTCAGATTGTCTTTCTTATTCTTTAATTAGAAACACTTTTTTCAGTAATAACATCCTTATTTTTATCCTCCTGCTCTCATTAGGTTTATGGTTTTATTTACACAACCATAGTTTACCTCCTATAAATAGCGAAATAACTGTCTGCTGTGATGAAAATAATTGTTAACCCCAAATTAGTGCAGACTGGGGATAGTATTGATACTTTGTTATGAGTATTGATTCCAAAACAGACACATCTGGTATCGGAAGTATGGATACTTGAGTATCGATCTGCACATCACTGATCTGATTGTATAATATCTGAGTAACCAGGTGTCATGGGTGTATGTAGCTCCACTGAATGACTGACGGAGAAAATATGAAAAAGTGAGTGAGTAATGCCACTTGTAAGGAGAGAAAGATTAAAGTAGTGACACACCCTTCACAGCTGCTTGATGGCACACACTGCCCTTGTGTGAAGGTGGGAAACAGGGAGTTTCTGCAAAACACTAAGCCTGATCTGTCAACTTTCCATGATTAGCAGTGACTTGAGTTTTCGGGGGTTTTTCAGGGACATAAACAAAAATCCATTACATCATTGTGTCTGCTCTGGGTTGCGAGGAACAGGATTCCTGAGCGCTCATGCAAAGCTCTTCACCTGACTGAAGTCATGACATCACCCTCACAAGATGTGCAAACAGGAAACGTTATAAGAAGTGTTGTCATGGAGACGGTGCAACGTGTCTTCAGTGGGAACAGATGGGTGCAATTCAGAGCGAGTTCACAGACAGACTTTAGTTCCCCTTCATGTGTCGCAAGAGAGGAAAACGGCTAACTCAAACAGAAAAGAACTAACAGGCAACAAGCTCTCGGTGCTCTCACAACTCCTGGCTCGTCGTGAAACAACACAGTATTCACAGTGAAAACACACCACAGGAGACACAAAAATAAGTAAAGTGAATGAAGGAGAAGTTGAATAAATTGGCGAGTTTCATTCACGGGGGAAGAGAAGGCCAAAGGGAGAAAGAGAGAGAGATGAGAGACCTTTAAATAGAAGTGAATCCATGAGAGGACACAAAGGAATCCGGCCTGTCAGCCAATTGGTAATGTCAGGAGACCAAATTGAAGTGTTGATTAGAGGTCAATCTTACAGCTTCCTGAACAAAGAGCGAAGGAGACGGAGGCTGGGGAGGATTATCTTGCTTCCATTCATTACTGCTCTTGTTTATTACAGAGATAGAGGGTGATTGGATGGCACCGGTCATAATACTGGACCTGTGTGTGCTGGTGGCAGATTTAATAAATGAAAACAATCGCGCTCTGAGGTCAGTGTTCAAACACCAAAAAAGCAGTTTCCTTCTCAAGTGTATTCATTCCCCAGTGACAAAAATTACATGCAACTATGTTTTTTATCCCAGCGCGTATCAAATAGGTAAAGGTGATAGCTTTCTCAGTAACAGCCCTCATCTGAAGAAGGCACTTGTGTCTGGAAAAAGCATGGCTCAGACTTGCAGTCTAGTCTGTGGCAGCGTTAAACATGGGATTTATGGGTATGTTAAAAAAAAAAGGATTTCAGGCTGCTGGACTTTTTTTCCTCGCATAAATTTCTTTGAATCCTAAGTGGCTGGTGCTCTGATGCATAAGTGACTGTGAAGCAAAACGGATTCATCAAAAGGTTTTTACTGATGTGTTAAATGTATTTTTGGAAATTAATTGCATTAAAATGAGTCTCAAACTGAGCAACAGAGGTAATGTCCCACTGCAAATACAACGTTTCTCCACCAGCACCTATGCATGACGCACAGGCACATCCACACGCTGGGTGGAACAGATTAGAGGAAATGGATCGGCCCTGACAGAGAGGTGGGGGGAAATGGGACGATAATCAGGTGTGAAATCACTCTGCGTTTCTGTGGTAGTTCACTCTGTCCCTCATCTTCTCTCTGTGTCTCCCAAGGCACAGTGCCATTACTGCTTTACACAAAACTAATAGAACTAATAGCAGCGCTTTTAACACGCCTACTGTACAGGCAGCACAGCTGGGAATTGTTGAACTGCCAGGTCCCTCAGGTGTTTGACTCCCCCCCCCCACCTCCCAAGAAAAGCACCAGAATTCTGGGTTTTCTGCTTTTTCTCTGCCTTCTTCTCCCACAGAGGCCTTTTAGTCCATTTTTATCCATTCATCCTCTTAACCTGAGCTCATCAGTCATTTCCTCTAAATCTCTGCTTGTTCATCCCTCATTATCCTCCATCTCCATCTACTTCTCTTCTCTGAGTCTCTATAGCACAGGTTTTATATTATCATGTTAATGCGAATAACGCTGTGTTGAATTAGAGAGGCCAAATGGAGATTATGCAATTAATGCTAATATCAGCAGAAAAAAGATGCAGTGTAGAGGTATTTCATATTTTTGCACTGTAGGCGTGTTTCAGAAGTTTTTGTCCTTTTTTTTTTTTTTTTTCAACAATAAATAATTTGGGGTAAAAATATGCACTTGACAGTTGGTAACTAAGCTAGCAGGCCTGGCACTGTACAGACTGGCAGAAAGCAAACAGTAGATTTGGTGTTGCACATGGAGAGTTACAGGAAGTTTGGTATGCATATCTATATCTATGCCCATCTAATGAGCTCAGTGTTTGCAAAACAACTGACATGATTGGTGTCTAAAGATGAAATGTTTACTACATAATATGTCAAACTGAATATCAACTGAGAGAGATGGGCCTAAAAAAACAGGTGCTGGAATACATCACACTAATTTTTCCAGAGCCCTTTGTTATTCCTCTCCTGACATGTAAACTGAGTGAAAAGCTCGAGGCTATGAAACATACTTTGTATAACATGCGGTTCCCACATAAAAAGAAAAAGTAATGGAAAACTAGGCCTGGAAGCACAACTCTGCTTACTGACAAATCTGGACCAGGCCTTGTCATATAGACATGAAAACAAGATTAAAATCTTGACTTTCATCTAAACAACAACAACAACAAACCCAGAAACTTCCATATGTGCTTCTTTTTTCTGTAGTTAATCTCCATACAACATAAAGAGCAGCAATGTTTGAGAGACAATGTGGCTTTTTCAAATGAACATGAAGGAACCAGACCACAAACTCAGATCTGAGTCAAAAGATAAAAGAAAAAATCATTAAACTAGATGATGTACAAAACAAGTCAGTGAGAATATCAGTGAAAAACATCACATACTTTTGTAAGAATATGTGCAAGGAACAAAGAGGATCAGTCAATAACAGATGGCTGGTTACCTGCTCATAGCAGTGACCACTCTGTGTACATTAGAGAAGAGGCTGCAGAGTTCATTAGTGATGGAGAGGAGCGTAGCACATAACACATTTCTAAATGTATTGTCTTTGTGGTGTACAAAAGCCTGGAGCGTGGAGCTTTAAATATCTGCGAGGCGCTCAGGTGAAGGTGTTGGCAGCCGGGTTGCTATAGAGACAGTGAATCACTGATGTTACTTGTCACTTTTTTTCCTGTTCTTGGTCTAAATTAAATTAGTGAATTCGTGTAGAAATAAATCATCCTGGTTTAAAAACTGGTTTCTGAGATTAATTCTAATTTTTTTCATACATTTGTTATTGACATTACGTCCTGCAGTAAATTAAAGAAGATTAATGGCAGACACCTATGTTAGTGCTCATTAGTGAGAGCAGGTGTACACACAGCGCTGGCCTCAGGGTGCTGGTAAAAGCTGGAATGGATCAATAAAGCGTATCAATGTGGTGGAATCAAAGAGTCGAAAATAGATAAAACAATAGACACCGGAAAAATGAGTGATAATGGAGAAAAAAACAGAAGTGCCTACTGCCACTGGATCACTGGCAGTAAACAGCAGATTCCCAGAGCGTTTCTAATCCTCCTTTCGGAAAGTGGTGTAGTTCATCCAAGAGTAGGTCACATCAGGCCCAAACCCCTTCTCCTAAACTTCACTTAATCACAATCTGGGAATCCAGTCTGTGGTTTTGGAGCTGAATCAGGTCAGCGCTGCACCTGTAATGCACTCTCAGGGCTTAAGATGATCAATTTGAGTGAAATGTCATCTCTGGCTCAGGCACCACTTAACAGCACGTCTGACAGAATAAGAGCTGCCTATTCCAGCAAGGTCAACAGCTACGTTTCTATTTTGAGGAGACTCTCTCAAGTCTGGGACAAGTTACTCAAACTTTGTCTCAAGCTTTTGAATAAAACATCAGTTTGACAATAATCTTCTGCAGGTGGTGGGGTATAATGTCAGTCATGATTCTAATGTTAACAGATGAGCATGTTAAGTCTTAGGATAATGATATGGATATGTCAATAGTGTAATGATGATTTCATATCTGCCTGATGATTGTGATGATTCCTTTATGTTGAGATGAAAGTATATGCTTTATTCTTTAAATCAAATATTTACATTGTGTTCTACAGTAGTTCATAAGAATCATCAATAAATCCCGGCACTCTCACCTTCATTGATCAGTCTGCATTAACCCTGCAGCCCCTGACAAGCACCCAGTTCCTCCTGCTCCTTCAGTCCTCCATCACCTGTCACTTCAGGTGATCCACACAGTAGTGACACCAGTCGCTTGACACGATTTTCAATTTGTCCCTCTTGTCTCCTTCCTCTCTATGTCTCTCTTTTCTTTGTCTTTTCTCATCCTGTCCCTGTCACTCCTCATTCAGGCTGCCACTGTTTGATCACGATCTCACGCCTCATTGCCACCTTTGTTTCATTGTCTATCTATTTTGTTGTATTGATCTTTTCACATTCTCTCCATTATGGACTCTTTTACTCTTTACTCCCTCCTGTTCCTTATTAATACTGTTTTTTAAGTACACATCTATCTGGTTTCCTGAAATCCGATGACACAGTGTATATAAATCACTCCCTGGACTTTTCAGGCTTTGTGTTTCATATGTTTCTGTTTGTCTTTTTTCTCTCTAATGTCACCAGCTTTTCCCGTCCTCTTTTCTTCTCTTTCCTCTCTCTCTTGTTGTCTCTTGTAAGCTTTTCTTTGTCTCCTTCCCCCCACTTCTCTATTCATCTCTGCTGTAAATATTTGATCACGAGTGCACTGACATGACACCACTGTTGCCTGCAGGAGCTGAGTGTGTTTAGATCTCAAAGCAGAGGATGATGAAGGAAACATGCGGCACTTTCAAACACACATCTGAGGAGCCTTTTCTGTGTCACATAATCCTGTAGCGCAGGTTCACAGCAGCCAGTCGCAGACTTTTTTTTGGGGGGGGGCGATGCTGCAGAGCACAGTTGCAAACAGAGAGAAGAATCCATCCACCGAGGACATTTCATTTGACTGGAATATTTGTTGACTTATCTTCCATGCAGGCTCTTTCGCCGAAGCTGCCGACTAAATAAAGACACTGTAATGTTACCACTATAAAAATGAGCACAATAAGCATCTGTAAAGCATTGTTTGGTTTTTAGTGCAGGTGCAAGCGCCAAGCGGAGTCCAGTCTGAAAACAGCTGAATTAGACATGATGGCACAGATCAGAGCTGGGTGGTGGAAGAAAAAAACACTCTCTACCTTTGTTTGTGTGCGTGGGCTCTTGTGAGGAGCTTCTGATGGCTCGTCTAAATGTGCAACACTTCAAGGGAATGAGCATACAAGAGAGAAAAAAAATCTCACAGTGACGGTGAAAAGAAGAGGGAGACGAATCAGGGAAGCATAAAAAAGCAGAGTGCAGGCCATTCCGCCTGAGGCTAGCAGCTAAGTTAAGCTAAAGGACTAACCCACTGACCCACATATCGCACAGCCAGCAGTTAGTGTGAAACTAGCTCGCTAACTGCCAGGCTGCCACTAGAAAGCTGAGTCACTGAGTCCAGCAGGAAGAATTATACTTCAAACACGGACTGACCCCTGACGGAACAAAGTGAAACTCGGAGGTGAGAGTGAGCCGAGCCTGACGCCGAGGTTTGTTTGCGTCTGTGGTGTTCAAACATACATGTTTGGATTTGATGTGCTACAGTCCAGGAATTTTCACAAACTGAAAAATTACTTTGAAAAACTCGAGAGCAGAAGCATTTTCCCAGAAACAATTTCCCCGATAGCTACTGGGAAATTGGTAGACGGTTTTATTTGGAACCATTTCCTCTGTAGAGAAGCAGTGGCAGAGTTGTTTCTGGAAGGACGTGTTGCTGTTCACTTTTCATTTTTCAGTGCATTGAGCAGCGCAAATACAGTTTTTTTTTTCACTTTCACTGTGAGCGCAGCGGCCGGAGAAATCTAAGTGATGAATATCTCAAAACCTCAGCAGATAAACCAAAATATTTGCAGGACTCAATATGTCAGTGGGGCAACTGACCAAATGTTTTCTTGAGATTTACCCCCAAATTCCTCTCTAGAAGAACAACTACACTCATCATTACAGGAATTGTAGAAAAGATGAATATTTGAAATGTAAGTTGATATTTGGTGTCAGCAACAACAACAAACCCAGAAAGGTCTAAGTTCAGATATTTTAAGATCAGATAACCCCAGCAATCCAACAATGAAGACTAATGAGCACACTAAACACTGCCACAACATACACTGGTCGCTCTTCTGTTGTTTTAAGCCACTAAAAATCTCAGAGATTACAACATAACTAACATAAATCATTGTTAGCAGACCTAATCTGTACAGGTACAACTGTATGTGTTCTAGAGGGAGAGACAAAATGACTATGACCAAGTAGACTGACCCTCTATACTGAGGTGAGCTAAAGCATGGTGCCTGTGGGTGCCACAGCCTTCATGTAAACAAGCAGGTCATGAATGAATGTCAGTGTTCTGTAGTTTTGGTGAATGGGTGGCTGAACGCAGTGGCGGTGGCGGCAGCAGCTGGTTTAGGTCTGACCTGGAGTGTGTAAGCTCATGTGATGCAGACTAAACAGTAGGGAAGGGGGGGGGGTCAGAGGCCAGCTTACAGGAGAGAGAGGAAAAAAACAAAAAGTGGGTCACTTCTCATCGACAGAACTGCTGGAATGTGACGACTGAATGAGCCTGTGGTTGTGATTTTAACTGTGAAGTATGAATTAATCCCTGCCTGTGAACACTCGGGGTTAGTATTTGTGTCTGTGTGTCACGTTGCATATGTCACGTTTCTGTCAGCACACTTGGAAGTCCGGCGCCTTTATGTGTGTTTGTCATTTTTCACACAGCGCAGTTAAACCATAGCCTAAAGGACATAAAGTGTTGCAGTGGTGAGAGAGATGTGGATGTGCTGCAGTGCAGTTTTGATTTTTTTCTTCTTTTTCTTTTTGATATATGACAATTTCCCTCCCAAGTCAACTCAGGAAGCTGATCAGCTCAGTGCCAGTGTCACACTGCCTTATTCACATCGTCCCACACGACTGTGAAGCTCTGCTAGCTCTCTACTTTCTGTCCTTATTGTTCAAACACTCCCTCTTAACGCCTTTGTATTCTGCCTCCATCCCTCTCCTCATAAAACTTCAGTATGTTCGCTGCTACTTTTAGATCTTACCCAACTTCTGCTTATTCTCACGGCTGTAGCTCTCTCTGCAAGTTTTTCTTCCATTCTGTCACTCTCCCTGTCACACATCTTAGTTGTCTTCCCTACCCCCCCACCCCCCCCAACTTCCCCTGTTCCACATTGTTTTCTCCTCTTTTGCTCCCTTTACCTTCCCTGAGGCACCAGTGATCGGTCCTGTCATCTGGTCAGCTGAACTGTGAAGTGGCTGAACCTGAGTTATTTCACAGCTGTTTGATAAAGAACATTTCATGTAAAAAATCAAATAAAAGCAGCACTGACACCACACCAGTGGTCTGGAAAAAAAAAAGAAAAGATTTTGTAATCCTTTAACTGAAGCTGAAACCAGCCCCCTATATTGGATTTATAAGGTTTTCACATGATAACAGTGATATGTGAGCAGCAGCGGGTCCTAATGATTCAGAAAAAGGTCTGAAATTATGTTCTGGGTGGCTTGTACATTAGCTGATAAGGAAGGCAACATTAAACTGCCAGATTGTGCAGTGGAGTTTGGTGTGATGTGCACTCGAGTACAAAGAGAAAAGAGAGGAAGTGGCACACATCAGGGCTGTAGCTAGGACAGCTCCCATTGTAGCAAATCAAAGCACCACTAATTGGTACAATTACAGAGACAGGACAAGAGAGAATACAGATCAGTGTGTGTGTGTGTGTGTGTGTGTGTGTGAGGGACATGCACAGATATATATTAGACTGAATAAGATGAGACTGTGCTTCCAGATAACAAAATAAACCTGGTACACGTGTGGTAATAACTAAGCGAACTGTCCTCTATCTGGCAAACAGAGATCTGTTGACGTCTAGATGGAAGTCCCAGTGCTGGGAGGATGAATAATTTACATCACATTTACAGTATAACGCAGTTTGAGCCTCACACAGCGTTTATTTGCATTAGTGCTTATTACACCTTCTTATCTGACCCTGATTGCTCGGTGCGCTATTCCCAAAACTACCACGTCTCCTGGAGTGCTGTTGGTTTTATGTCTCAATGGTGCGCATGCAGCGTTAACTGCAGGAAAGGGAGCAATGATCTGAGGTGGGGCAAAGTGATGATCAACTGCCGGTGGTGCGGCAGGGCCTGAGCCCGGAGCGATGAGGAAAACAGTTTGTGGCGAGGAGAAGCCGTGTCTATAAATCTCTTTTTAATACCCTGCAGTCGTGTTGTTTCCCCTCACAACAATAATTCACAAACAATCCAATAGTTGCTCATAGGTAGGCCTATTAGATAAAGTCATTACCCAACTACCCCAAGGATCTCTCACAAGAAACCCCGACACACACATTCACAAACACACATAACGGATTTCTACATTATACTTATTGAGGCTCGCACACGTCTCAAAATTGACACACTAAGCAATTACAGTGGAAAAAAAGAGCTTCAAAAGCAGCTATATGATACTACGTCTGAAAACTAGCTGACCACATATAGCTGGTTTACCACTCATACTCATTCATACGCTCACAGGCAGGCAGCAATTATGACTTCATTCCCACTACCCGAGTCATCTGTGGGGCAGATGAGCCGATTCAATTCAAATCTGATATTGAACGAAGCCGCCACACAGACTGTAATCACACCCTGTTTGCCTACTCTGCAACAAAGAGAACACGCTCGAGGCTGTTTACCTCACCTCTGAATGAAATCTGGAGATATTACTCTCACCGCAGTCATCGTGTCAGACTCAGAGCAGCGACTGGAGCACTAATAACCCAAAAAGACCTCTCAGCTATGAATGTGCTCGTGAATGGAATGAGAAAGCAAAAATATTGTTTTAGATTTGGTGGTCCAAATGGATTTCCCCCACCTGAGGCTTACCTCCCAATAAAGTCTTTGTCGCTGTCTGTTTGCGTGCCCCCGTACGCACATGAATTGATTTATTCTGTTTATGAGTTTTGGAACGCTTAGTTACATAATGAAGTGTCTAACGCGGTAATTTCCAACAGGAGACAACAGTTTTAGAGTCACGTAATGCCGCTGTATAAAACTGCAACGTTCTGTGGTGAAATCAGTTCATTTGAATTAATGTAATGTAATGTTTTTTACTGCGTCTTCTGAATTCCCTCTGTTGACCAACAGCGGCCTGTCTCCACATTGTTGATCTTTGAGAGGAACAGAAAGCTAGGAGTCCAAGAGAGAGGAAGCTATTGTCGCTTATTAGCTGAGTTTCACCATCCACTTCTATTTAACTGTCTGAGTATGAACTGCTCCATAGAACAAGAAGTGTTTGTGGGTAGCTATAAGTACAAGACAGGGCAGGCTTGGGCGACCTATTCCACAAAGGGCTGGTGTGGCTGCAGGTTTTTGTTTCAACTAACCAAGAGTGCACAGTTTGACCCGTCAGCTGTCTGAAGACTGAGATCAGTTGATTAAATGAGTCAGGTCTGGTGTGCCGCTGCTTGGTTGGAAAGAAAACCTGCAGCCACACCGGCCCTTTGTGGAATAGGTCGCCCATGCCTGAAACAGGGCATGATGGCACATGTATGTCTTTGAATAATCTGTGTAATGTTACTGTGATTGGCAGGTATCGGAATGTTTCAGCTTGCAAAGGTGTCAGCAGTTAGCTCAACAGCAACATTAAGTCGCCTGCAATGAATCCCTGTTACCAAACCAGGGGCGCCAGATATTTTGTGCAAGCACACAGATAAATGTCTCTGTGCCACTTTCTCATCAGATCAAATCAAATGAGCAAATGAGCATTTTAAAACTTTCTTGCAGCCTTTTCCATTCTCCATCTTCTCCTCTTCCGTCAGCTACACCTATCAGGATGAGCCTTTCAACCTTCACTCTCACCCCCGCTGCATTAAGCTTTTGCACATTTTCAACAGTCAAACCTCATTTCACAGCACGGAGTCTATATGCTTGTAGAAATGGGGCCTTTGAGGAGACTCAATATTCTCCGTATTCTCCTAGGTGGCCCATCACTCACCGTGAAATCCAACACATGGCTCTATAAATGGAAAATGGCTGAAGTTAGGTGCTTTCAACAGCCAAAGTATGTACTTTGAACTAAGCCAAGAGTGTAGAGATTACCAAACATCACAAATACAAGCAGTCAGGACTTAACTAGAGGTCAAGATATTAAAGTCTTAAATGCAGCCAAGTGTTTGCTTTGTTTGGTTCTGATTCATATTATAGATGGCCAGCCGCAGCTCAAAGAGCAAAACATCCCATTTAAAACTGATGTGAAGCATATGACCTCTTTGTTATGTATCAACAACAGGCTCTTAATGTCAGTGTGACTCACAAGAGCAGAAAACTTAATGGTAAACTGTGAGAGAAATTTGTGGTAACTGGGTGAGGAGAACTCAGACGCAACAAACTACAGAGAGATGGGTTTCCTCTCAGCTTTCTGCAGGGTTACAGACAAAAAACACCCTGTTGTGATATCAAATAACACCCATGGGGTTCTGCAAACAGAGGGGGAGGGAGTCGGCCTCAGTCAGATCATAAGGCGTGTTTTCATAGCACACACTTTCCCTTCCTGGCAGGTGTGTGTCCATGTGTGTAGGTGTCCATGATGTGTGTCTAAGATCTTTTCTAACAAGCTCTTCAAAGAGTTACTGTTTAGACTGGGAGGGGAGGAAAAGCCTGTCTCTTCTCTCTCATAACGCTCACATGTAGACAGACAGTGGGAGTATCGGAACATAATCTTGAGTCCCTTGAGAGCAGGGCAAGCCATATTCAAATACCTAAACCCAAAGCATTCAGAGGAACGTCCAATCTGCTCTCTCTGCACTCCTCGCCTTCTCATATCCACTGTAAAGCACAGCCGGTTTAGGCAGACACAACAACCTCACAACGCAACAATTCTTACCACAAAGGTAAGTCATGTCGCGCGAACAAGAACCAGTAATTGAAGCAGCTAAAATTACAGTATTGATACCTGTAAGGGCCATATGAGAAAATAATTACATCAGGTACCCAGCCCAAGAACTCCCCAGTAATAATAGTAAAATTAGACTTAGTAATGAGTCCTGAAGCTCTTTTAAACTATTAGTCTTATAATAAACTCAACTTTACAACTGAGCTAAGCAGAAAAGTTTCAGTGGCTTCACATTGATGACCGACTTTTTTCACATCTTTCAGAGGTCAATGCATAGAGAATATTTCTGTAAATATCTGACCACGTACTACAAGATGACAACACATGATGAGGAGTTTTTGCAGTTCCTGCTGTTTTCCTCACTACCTCGATTTTTGCAGAACATAAGGACCTCCTGAACTTTCACTCAGTTTGCTGCAAAACCGAGGAGGTCAAATACACAATCTCTGAATTTACAGAATTACGCAACACATTTCTAATCTTAACACAACCTTAGACGTGTGGTGACATGTCACAACCAAAGTGAACTACCACAGTTGGTTTTCCTGTTTTGATATTAACTGTGGCTCTGACATGTGGGAGGATGATTCAGCAGATGTGTTTCGCTGTCTTATTCTGTTAAAATCCTAATCTTTTGTGAGTGTAGTAAGTGTTACTTACGATCCAAGCCGTTGATGTACTTCATGGATATCTCACAATGTCCCCACACAGCGCTGACAATGGGGTACAGCTTCTTGCCCTTCAGCCCTCTGAACGCCACTCCTAGATACTGTCCTTCCACCATGAAGCTCAGAGTTCCTTCGTCCATGTCCAGTATCACTAGCAAAGAGTCCGGCAGTGTGAATGACTCCTCCGGCTCCAGGAAACAAGGGTATGATGGCAGCGAGCTGTGGGCCCGGTTCTTACTGTCATGGTAGAGCCTGTTCCGTCCCAGATCCCAGCCCCAGGACTCACAGTCCGACCCCACCAACGCCGTGTACCCAACAGAATGTAACGGAGCCTCTGCGGTTGCCACGCCAACTACAGCATGGGTGCCTCGTTGCCGGGCGGGCCAGTGGATCCTCCACACATGGAGACCCCTGGTGTATCCGACACGCCCCCGGATGCAGTCCGTGCTTTGAGCAACTGGGTGGCGGTGAAATGTCAACTTATCTTCCTCTTTGATGAAGATGTTGAGTGAGCGGTCATCAGGGTTCCACGCGTGACGGAGCTGGGTCTCCGGTCCAGCGCATGGCATGTCTAGTAAGAGATCCAACCTGGGAGGTTTGGAGAAATCTGGGCCCCTCAGCTCCGGGTGTTGCCGGCGATGAGCCAAGGGCCGGTAGGACGGGGAGCCGCCGCTTTCCCCGCGTCCGTCTACCGATTTAATGCTGCCAGAAATCTTCTGGCCCATGGCTGCGATGGAAGGGTCGTCAGAAGGAAAGGGGGAGGAGGTGGGGAGGGTGGTGACAGTGCAGGTGTGTGCTGCGTGGAGCTCGACGTTACCTCATCAATGCGGTGGGGCTGAGTGAGAGTTCCTGATTGGAGTGTGGTGGAGGGAGATGAAGGAGGAGGTGATGAATGAAAGATGTGTGCGATCTGGTTTCATGCCACAAATATCCTCGAACAGACAGATTGGGGGACACTCCTGTTGAGAGAAGGACCAGAGAAAAAGAGATTAAAAAACAGATATTCACCCCTGTGAATCTGCCGTTTGTGTTCAGCAAACGGGAGCACACTAGAAAAGGAACAAGGGGAGATGATTGAAAGAGAAAGAAAAAAGTACGAGAGAATACTGACTGATGGCAAGTGCTGGCTAAAGTCCTTGCTTCACAGATTTTGTGTGGCTTTGCTTCAGTGGGAATAAACAATTAACAGGATGATACAAACACACACACACACATGCACAAATGCACACTAGTTTCCTCTGACTCATCCTGCTTCCTCCCAACAAGCCCATGCTCCTATACCAACTCCAACATGCAACTCCAAACATTCCCCAGTAGTGCAACATTGCCCAGATTTGAAGCTGGTGCTCCCTCATTTAGCTAATGTAATTTTAATGAGTGTTGGCTGACTCTGCAAAAATATAAACCTAACAGGAGGAAACAAAAACACCAGGTACTGTAATAATTAATCTCCTTGTCCTCTGTGTAACAGGGTTGAAAAAGTCAGCTTGACTTCAGCCTCTCCGCACACTTTACAGACAGACGTGTGTATGTGTTGGTGTGACAGTAGCAGACACTTTGTATTTTGCAATTCACAAAAAAAAAAAAACTATTTCTAGTGAGCAACAACTGTGGTTGATATTGTGGTTTCATTGTGAGTGTTATTTCCATTTTCATGTGATTTCCAGTGTAATACATTTCATTTCCTATGTGGGTGTTTTAGTTTTAATTATGTTTTTCATCAGTGTCTATTAAATTCACTTCCAATTCTGGTTTATCGGATAATTGAGTTTGTTAAAAGAGCAGATGAAAGTGTAGATTATGTTCTCATGTAAGTTTACACAAAACAACGACAGTGGCAAATACACACCTCTTTGTTTTAGTTTTATATGTGGGAAAATTTAGTTTTTATTGTTATTATGGTCTGTTGTTTCAATTAACACCATATGATACCACATAATCCAAAAAAAAAAAAAAAAAAAGATCATCTGACACACAGAGAGTTTTGAGAGGGTTTATCTGACGTAGTGATCTCTTCCAGGAACAGCAACTGGTGCTTCCTGTTCAGGAGAAAAGAGTCAGTGACACCTCGGGCTGATAGGGAAGTGGATGATGAAACCCTATTTCTCATGTTATCTGGTGCATCTCCCACCACAAGCCACAACGCAGCGTTTATTTTTATGAGTGTTCGCTGAACTGACGCTTCTTCTGGTAAGACAGTCTCACACCTCACAGCTTATTTATGTGTCAACACCACGCTGCCTATAGATACATTTAAAAAAAAAAGTCAAACAGACGCTCATCCAAACTGCCTATCTCTGTATATGAGCTGGTCACTTCTACAGCCTGGAGAGCCAAGAATATTGAGCTGAAAAGAGGCTTCAAGAGGAATCGTAAACAAAGGCAACTGTTTGTCTTTCAATGTGATGTGAAAATATGTACAATGTTTTCTTTTTAACCAGATACTGATGACACACGCACAATTATAGCCACCAAACCAGTCTTCTACCAGACCACAGAGTGAGGTCATGGTGTAATTCTGTGTAAAATGTTGTGCCCTCCAACACACACACACACACACACAGACACACACACCCCTGTCTCGTTTTGACTGTTTGCATTTTCTCCATTCTCCCTCTCTTTTTCTCTCGACGTGAATGAGGTCATAGCAGCTGGCAGCCAATGTGTGCCACCACTCAGCATGAGAGGGTTCAGTGCTCGGACACGCACACACACACACACACAAACAGCTGCCTCAGTGTGTGTCATCACGGCTGGCAGGTGGGTTCAGGGTGGACCCAGCTTGGAAGATTCCAGAGTCATCACAGAAAAAACACTATTTAACACTGTGCAAACTCTCAGTGTGTTTGTACATGTGTGTGTGTGTGTGTGTCTCAGTCTCAGCTGGCCAAGTCTAGCGCCGCATGACGATGACAATCTGGCATTACAGACTGCCATCAAGGAGGCACTTGACCTCTGACCCCGTGTCGCCACGGTCACCGTTGCGTAGTAACCTCTCAGGAGGCTGGTGGTGGGCTGGCGTGGCGTTTGCTTCTGTGAATAGCAGCAACATGCTTCCACCATCTGTTGTTTACTCTCCCTCCCTCACTCCATCCCTCTCCTCTTCTGCAGCCAACTCAGTGAGGACCGACTGCACTTGTTCCCCCTCCCTTCATCTGTACTTTCAGCTGAGTTGGACAGGTACGGAGACACAAGTGCAATGACGCACATTTACATAAATATTAAATGCAGGCATTTGATGTAGATCTGCAACCGATGATTATTTTCTTGATTAACTAATTAGAATTGAACTAGAAAACATAAGAGAAAATATTTTTTGGGGTAAAAAAATCAAATTTTTTCCAAATAACATTTCACAAGTCCGTATATCATTTCATTTGTCCAACCAGCACAGCACACCAGTCACATAAAAACCCACACCATTTAGAAGCTGGAACAAGAGAATGTTTTCATATTCTCATAACACAATAATTATCATATAATATATGATAATGATATAATAATGAGCAATTATTAAATCAGCTGTGTTGCAATTTCCAGACAAGTCATATTAAATTAGAAACTGATGTAAAACCATTGTCAAATAGTGGAAGAGGATGACATAAGCAGACAGACAGGAGACAGGCAGACGGCAGTGTGCACCTGGTGTGTGGGCTGGACTCATCTGGCTTCTCATGCTGCACTACTAACAAGCTCCAGTCACTAAAAAGCTTGTAAGGGCGTGTGTTTGTGTGTGTGTGTAACATTGTACAAGAGGAGGACACAGTGTATGTGTATGTGTCTGCCTCAGACTCTGTTTCATTTAAACTCTCCAACGAGCTCTGACTGGGCAGACAGGCTTTGAAGTCACACACAAACACAGACTCACACATATGGATGGGAAACTGCTGAGGAACCTCTCACTCATACTGCACCACCCTCAGAGAACAGACCAGAGATGTCTGTGGGCTTTTTCCACAAAAATCCCATCAAACTCCTCAGTGAACCCAAAGCACTAAATACCTAAATATGAACATATGAGTAACATTAGTTAGTCAAGACTTCCACATATTGTTAAAAAAAAGTTCTTTGCTGTAAATGACTGATTTCTTGTTTGCGTTTGAGGGCTAATCAAGGACAACCAGTGACCCACAACACCCCAGAGACTCAGGACTAATGGCTACACAGTCATTCAGCCTTCCTGTTTCTCTGTTGATGCATGAACGTCTGGTCTGAGAGCATGTTCCTGGTTCGTGTGCCCATCTTTCATACTACATCAGTCGGTCTGCAAGTTATCATCCCAGCCACCTGCAGACAGAGCAACAGCAGCAGAAGCAGCTGATGTTTTCACCACTAATACTCTTTAGTGGAGACAATGGGCTCGTTTAGTGAGTCAGATGTAGCTGTAAGAGTCAGACACCAACAAAGACATTTTAAATGAATAGTTACGATATGTTATTCACTTTCTGCTCAAGAGTCACAAACAATAAGCGTATATCTGTTCAACAACAGGCTCCAGCCAGCAGTCCTTGAGCTTAGCTTAGCATAAAGACTGGCTTTGCTCAGAGGAAACAAAACTAAAAGTGCAAAATGACAGTTTGAGGTTTTAAGTACTATTTCTTGACCAGACTAGTTTCTTGTTGTTACTGTAAGGTTGCCAAGGCAACCAACAGAGACCACAGGCAGCCAAGAAAAGCTTCCTCTCTTTTTCACTTTTTAAGGTTTAAACAAATAATATGAAAACATGTTAACTGGTGAACTTTGGTTTGACTTTTGTACATTGCCAGGCTCGGTGTTTCTGAGACTGGTGTCGTTCTTCAAGAACACTAATAAACATATTCCCCAAAATGTCAAACTATTCCTTTAAAACATTTTCATTCTCTTTATAGAAAGTATTTTACAATCTGGAACTAGGATGATCTTCTTAGTTTCCACCAAACTTCATGATTTACCCCAAAACATCCCTGGGACAAGGGGAACAGTTAAACTGACTGAGTAAACTCAGAGCCATGAAACATTTAATAAGCCACAAGTAAAACGTTTTACATGTCTGTTTTGAGAGATTCAGCTGCTTCCTCTTGAAATATTGAGCATCCTTTTCTCAGGGAACGGCTATGAGTCTGCACTGAAATATGTCAGTAGTGTGGAAATTAATATTTTGACTCATCTGTCAAGGGTCGGTGAACTCAAACTATTCTGGTCATTGTGAATTCTGATGTAACTACAGAGCGAGGCACTTTGTTAATTTAAAATTGCTCACTTGCTTGTATGTTGGTTGAGCTTGAAATTCAACATGAAAAGTCAAAGAAATGTCATAACAAGGAGACAAATCTGCAGTCGGAGGCCAGGCGAGTGCCAAACAGATTTCATGTGTCTCATTATAATGGACAGATTGTAATTTTGTTCTTCTTCTGCCCTTTTACGTACACAAAAGCTCCTAAACCCTGACCGGATCACCTCATTCCTCCCACTGCACAACAGATTTCAAACCACTCTGACCTTATTTGAACCTCAACTGTCTCAATAAATTACAACAACTTTGTCTCATTCCTGTGACACCAAATGAATCACAAAGCGGTCACTTCTTCCACTTTCCATTCCTCCGGCGACGTTTGTATAAAAGGGCTCACACGCCATCACAAATGCACAGCAACAGAGACACACACACATTTATATAATATCTCTTCATAGCAAGCAGCTGTACCCACTAGATTAAACAAACTACCATCCCCTCGACATTGCTGACATTCATTCCTACTGAGGGAATCCCTGGGTGGCGGAAGATGCCAGCATTAGACATAAACTGTAGCGTCTGGCTCCTAACAGGATGTCAAAATACAGACAGACACTCCAAACCTATCTCGCAGCTGATGAGAAGAAGTGGTGCGCTCGGATGGACATCTCTGGACTTATTAGGCATTTGTGGAGGAAGGCTCGACGACTCTTTTATCAGTGTCTCTCTTTGTAGGTTTGACTGTTTCCTCACACATCTTCTTCTCTGGCTTCACTGACGCTCTGTCCTTCTCCTCGCTCATTTTTCCCCACTACTTTCTGTCATATTCCCCCATCCGTCTGTCTCTGTCCCCAGTCTGTCTGAGTGTCTCTCTGCCTTACTGTACCAGTAAATCCACGGAGACTACAGCCAGGCTGACATTCTTTGAATCGGTCCTTCGGGCCCGCCATCAAATGCCACGCCGAATGCCCCAGCGTCTACCATGCGGCAATCGATGCGAGCTCAGCATGTAGAAAAAGCAAAGTCTGCAAAACACTGAACATGAGCAAATTCACACGCAGCTGCATCCTGGTAGTCCACAGACCTCCTCACACAGGGATGAAATTGACTGTTTACTTGTTGTGGAAGAAATGACCTTTACGCACAAGTTGATGGTCGCCTTTGGTGAGATTTCCCTGATGCATCACTTTCAAGCACTCTCACTCCATTCAGAGTCCCTTTACCCTCCTTTTTTTCTTCCATCAGTCTGTACTCTTTACGAAATAACTCCAGTCAGCGGCCCCCAAATGAATCATGTTCCTTCCTGCACATCTTCTTCCTCTGCCTGCAGTAATCTGCTCAGGACAAGAACAATCCCGCAGTATAAGATTTCCTCGTTTCTCATTTTAGATACTTAACTTCCATTCTTGGTGGTTTGCAGAAACTTTCACTCGATAGTTTCGGTGAAAAATGAAATGCAGTATTTTTAGACAGGTTGTAACACACAAGCTGTATGAACACACAACGTCGCCTGCTCCTAAGTTCTTATATTTCTCTCATGCCTGCTGTGACATCTTAAATCCATGGTGCCCTAAGGGGAAGACCATTAGTGCTACAGCCTTACGGAAACCCTATTAATCTGTCACACACACATATACATGGATACACGCGCACACACATTTATACGCACATGTAGAAGGCCCTGGCAGTGCCATCCATCAACCTCAGTTGCAGTAGATTCAGGTGGCAGATTCACAACCCTAGCAGTAATGAAACTGAATCGAAGCTTGCCTGAATATGACGCACGGCTACATCACTCACTTATCCAGCCCACTCACAGGAGTGTGGTGACACATGTCACACACGCACAACACATGATTTTTATTTCTGCATTATATAAAGACATTTTTGTAGATGGATTAGGAGTGGACAGTTAAGGGAATAAGAGTTTAAAAATGTTACTGGTTGATTAATTAGCCAACTTAACTGATTGTTTATCAATTATTTATTTAGTTGATTAATTCATTAACTATATTATTTCCTGACTAAAGCTGTAACCAACCAACATAGAGTCGTTTCTAAAAATGCTAAACCTTAATGAGCATTTACTGCTTTTTTTGTTTTGTTTTACACAACTGAACATATTTGAGTTGTGGACAAAAAAAAAATGCAGTGTGAAGGCGTCACATTGACATCTGGTGACTTGAGAAGTGCATTTTTCTCCATTGTCTGACATGTTATCGACTAAGCAATTCATCAATTAGTCAAACAATAATCAAGAGATAATGGAAATACTTGGAGGCGTAGCTCCAGTACACACACACCCACACAGATGCTCATGTTTTATGATTGGGGCACTTGTCTCTCTCACCACAGGGCTCTCTCAAATTGCTGTGTGTAAAGTGGAACACGGGGCCACTGGACAGAGAAAAGTACATCCACACAAACAGCATGATATTGAGAATCCTCGTCGGGGTTCTCAAATTACCATCAAAGAAAGAGAGAAAATGAAAAGAAAGAGGAAGGAAATTAGAAAGAGTGTCTAAATGGAACAATTACTTAAATGAAGGGCTTAACAAATAAAAAAAAAAAAAGGCAGAGGTTGCTGTGGAGGAAGGCTGTTTGGATTTGAGTGAAATAAAGACAGCGAGAGAGAACACAAACAATGGAGGGAGAGAGAGAGAGAGAGAGAGAGAGAGAGAGAGAGAGAGAGAGAGAGAAACAGAGGTCAGCAGCTGACAAAACAAAAGGGTAAAGTCAGAAAGGAGAGCTGCTATCTCTCTGTGCCAGAATGGACCACACAAACACACTCCCACCCCAATCCATAGACTAAACACAACACAGTGAGAAGGGCTACTGCAGGCAAACGGGCAGCAAGACCTCAGATTAGGAGTGTTTGTAACGTATAGACAAACAGTGTGTTTAAAAATAGAAAGCAGGGTCTATCCTATTATTGTATGTGAGCAGGGGAAATCCTAGGGTAGCTTATCCAAGAACTCTCAACTCTCCGTCTCTACCGAACAAAAGCAGGGAACCTGACACACACGCACACATACACACACACACACACACACACAGGGCTATCCCAGCTGGCCAGCTGGGGATTCGAGACCATTAAGAAATTAAAGGTGACAGAGGATGAGCAAGAGGAGGGAGAGAGGGAGGAGAGGGAGGCCGAGTGCACGGTAGCATCCACAGGAGAGGAGCGTGTTGTCAGAAGGTTAACAGCAGCAGCAGGGCTGATCTTGTCTAATGTAAAAAGACTGAAAAACTAATCATACTTACAGCTACTTCAACCCTCAGGCATGTGTGGTATATGACTGTATGAACTGTCTAAGCATAACAGAGCTGTACAGATAGTGTTTCCTCCACAAGTGAACTCACACACTACTGAAATAGCAACAATCTCTTTTAGATGAGACATATTTCAGCGATGACACACTACACCTTGTAGACTACACAACAGATCAAGCAGCTTACAGTGAATCTCCAGAGACTCCTCTCTTGTCTCGCGGCGTGAAGTGGATCAGCCCGAGTCCATGTTCAAATCCAAACGGCAGCCCAAACACAGCTGAACTCCCCCAGCCGGCAGCCAGAGAACCCGAGGAGAGGGGGCAGGAGGACGGAGGAAGAGAAAAGCAGCAGCCTGTGAGTCAGTCTGAGACAGAAAGAGAGAGAGACTCCCTCTTTCCTCACAGGGCTACCCACCTCTCCCTCCTTCTTACTCCTCCCTTGTTCCCTCCCTCTTTTCCCTCCCTGGAGCTTATCTGTCCTGAGGCTATCACTTCTTCCTCGCCCCCCCCAACACACTCCCAACTCTAATGTGTGTGTTTCCAAGGCAGTGTCGTCACAGCCGCTGAGAGCTACAGCTCCGAAACAGACTTTCAGTCCCGCTCTCGTCTCAGTTCCCCTTCAGTCTTTCCGAGAGAGTGAGGGCGAGCGCAGAGGGAGAGAGAGAGAGAGATAGAGAAAGAGACATGAAGGGCTGAAAGCCGATCCCCTCTGATCTCATCAAGCAAAGTTACCAACAGCAACCAGACCGGCAGGCAGCTGAGAGAAACACCCGGTTCCTGACCCCCCCCCCCTTCACAAAGAGCTCACACCGAGCCAACCAAGCCGAGCTCCCCCCTCCCCCCTCTGCTAAGAGGCACACACCACCACACATGTGCACGTACACACACACCTACACGTGCTGCTCATGCTGCACGAGAGGAGCATGTGGCATCAAGGTGAGAAAGGCCCCTCACGGCCTTTGTGTGGGAGAATTTGTAGTGGGAAAGTTGGAAAAGACGAAGATCAGAGAAGAATTCAAGTCTGGGAAGAGTCAGAGGTTACACGAATTTAAAAGTAAAATGTAGAAATTCTCAAAAGATAAAATACTCATGAGAGAAATGTCTCTCTCCACTGGGTTCAATTATTGTCACAGAGTACAAAGTGTTCCTTTTTCTTCTTTACGTTTCTGCAATCAAAACATGACGTCAGTGACAGTTTTTGTCTGGGCGATGACCTGCTCTGTTTTGTGCTCTGCTTTGTTTTTTCCCATCGTCACAGTGTATCTGAACACATCTGCACATTACTGCATAACTTGGCTCTGAGGTGATGTGATGACTAAGTTCATTTATCAGCCTCTTCCTGCAGCTACATCAGTCATTCACAAAGTCGGGAAGTGAGGACAGCATTTGGAATAACACATGCTTCTTTCTCTTTCTCTTTCACTAAAATATTCATCTCCATGTGGCATTCGAAAACAAGCCACACAAACATGCACGCGTGAATGCATACTGACACAAACACCCACAAAAGTCTCCTGCACAGGCGTGTTTGTGTGTGCAACTGCACCATACCATACAGACACATATGTACAGTGGTGAGACAAACCTAAGTGTTTGCAGTCACACAGGACTGAGGCCCAGCCAGCTCACTTCCTGTACGGACTTCCTTTTCCCAAGACTGCTGCGACAGCCAGGGACCCCTCCTCCCACTCTGTCATTATTTTATCATTCTCAGATGTCTACGATTAACAAAGAGAATGCATTTAATCAGCATTTAATCAGTGGCCCATCTAACACACAGGCACACACACACACACACACACTGTGTCTGTTGAATATGAAGCTAAAACATGCAGATGTTAAGCTTAGTTTGACTATCTGGCTGGCTGCTTATGTTAACATGCACGCTCAGGGCCAAGAAACAGAAGCATAAGCCCAATAAAACAGTAAGCTGTTGTGTTTATGCATTGGTTTTTCTATGAGTGGAACCAGACAGATATATGAAATAGAAATATATAGAAGTGCTTCAAGGTGGATTTTGTCAGAGCCAGGCTAGCTGTCTACAGTCTGCTGACTGTAGCCTTGTATTTACAATTGTATAGCCCACACAGGTTGAGGTTGTGCTAACTGGGTTATGTAATGAACTAATAAGAGAACATTGAAAATGCGAGGACACATAATCAGGGGTTTATCACCGTATTCATAATTTGAAATAAAATGAGTTTGGCTTAGATTTTCTCAGTGCCAGAAAGAATACTGGGCATGTTTCCCAAAATGTTGAACTTTTAAATTGAAACTTTAAATTAAAAGTTATTTGTAGAGTGTGTAAACACCTTCAATTCAGATGTGAAAAGGTACAAAAAAAAAAAAAAAACAGGAATGTATTGGGCTTAAAAGTTTCAGCACAGATGTTCACAAGTTAAAGCCAATCAATTGGCCTCATTCAGACTGAGAGCTGGAAAAGAGGAAACGTGCAGATCTGCACAAACACTCCCTGGCAGCTATGGATCACCTGAGGCCGACATATGGGTCAGACACATAACCTGACTCGTTATTCTAGACAGAAGCCGCTGTAGGTCAACGGTTTTGAATGTAAGAAGTCACTGTAAGCTTAACATAATACACACAGGTAGAGAGGAGGGAGGGTTTGAAGTGAGGCTTGAAATCTGGCAAAGAATCTGAGACTTGGTTTACATGAAAGTCACGCTGCTGTGAGTCCAAGTTCAGGTTTTATGGTTGGGGAAAATATTTCACTGATGAGTTTCCCTCTGAATTAAGGATGTACCTAAAAAAAAGCCTTATTTGTCATGTTAGGCAGCTGTGTGCACATGAAATGAGTTGAAAGTCTTGGTTGTTTACTCTTGCTTAATTTCTATAATCCTATCACTTCTACGTTGTAGTCCTGCTCACTTCAGAAAATCATCAGCTCTTCTACAAAGATCAATTACCGTACATGTTGTTTCTTTAAGCAGAAGAAGAGGAGGGTTGTGTAAGTCTGGCTTTGTAATATGACCAAAGGAGTTGACCAAGACATGATGCACTGCTCAGGGAAGGATCGGCTTTACAGGCGTGTTTAAGTTCTGTGTCTACAGCAGCATCCTCTGCTTCATCTCATTATTTTACTGCTGCTAATTAACAGTTTAATTTACATGTAGAACACAAACCCACAAGCTCCCACCTCATTCTGCTGGATTAGAGGCTTTTCTGGGTTTTAGTTTTGGGAGGCTTTGCTTCAAACCAGTGATCACCGAAACTGATTGTGTTGTCTGGCTTCACAGGTTCCTCATACTGTGTGTAAAATCCCACTGAGGGTGCACGCTTCTGATAAGATAACGTTAGGTGTTTGAGATAGTCTGCACTTCATTTGACCATTTTGATGCTTTATGTATCTGTGATGTGATTTCCAAATGGCTTTGAGTTTGATAACCTTGTTGTAGCTCATACTGTCACTGACTGTTTATGTCACTATTTTAACTGTCAGTTCACAGCTGCTCACATCTGATTCATGCACATTTTTCTTTTATACTGCAGTCTAATAACAAGGCTCAGACTCACCTCTATCCTTAAAGAAAAGGACGGCAGATACACTTTGACATTAAAGCTTCAAACAGAAGACTGCATCTGCGGTACATCCCCCATCTTCTCAGCTGGACCCCGCCATAAATTGCCCCCTGATTTTCTACCTCAAGGCACATTCACACTTAACGGACCCCATGGGGTCTGGGGACACGTGTGTGTGTGTGAGTGTGAGTTAATCTGCAGGACAATGGGGGCCCTGTCCTCGCCCCACACACACAGAATTAGGGCTAGGGGCCTCACAGCTGAGCACCTTACTGACAATAGAAGCTGGAGGTGTGCGTGCATGTGTGTGTGTGTGTGTGTGTGTGTGTGTGTGCTGCTTCCTACAAACACACGTGTCAAATACAAAGCCATCCAACAGTCCACATGGCCCAGGGGAGAGGGATCGACAGAGAGGGATGGATAGATAGATGGACAGAAGGGAGGGACAGGAGTCCAGAAGAAAGGAAAAGGGAGGAACAAGGGTCTCAAAAACGCAGCCTCAGGGAGAAGGGTGAGGGCCGTTAGAGGGAGAGAAAACGGAGAAGAGGAGGAGAAAGAGGAAACAGTAGAAGGTAGAATTACTGTGTGCAGATGGCAGAGAGAAAGCATGATGGAGGGCACACTGGCTCGTTCTGTGTTCAAGCAATCAGCTGTTCTTTTCACATGTGGACCTAAAAACACTGAAACAACAATATTCCTGTACATATGAAGACCCTGATCTAAAACCGGATTCCCCTTCAAATTTAAAACAACAGTTATTTCTTGAAAACACACCTATTAGTTCGAGGTTCTACATTTGTGGTTTTATGGAGGGTTTTGGCTGTTTACTGGCCTGGTGCAGTGACTGCTTGGTTTCTTGTTGTTGACATCTGAGACTCAGTGTCACTGCAGCCAACCAAGAAATAGTCAAACAGCATTTCACACATTTGTGTACAGTGTCGTCTGATGAGCTTACTGACCTGCCTGCCCGCACCTTCACCTTCATGAGTCCACTGTCCACTCTATCCACTGTCTCATCTAGGAGAAGCCTGAATCTTCATCATACACTAACATCAATCATAAGGTGATAGTCTGCATACTTCTCTGTAACTTACATGGCCTTTATTTTGGTGTTTTGCACTCAGGGTAAAACAAAACCAGGCAAAATAAATAAATAAAGAGCCAACTTTCATAATCTGCATAAATCTACTTCCCTACTTTTTCTATGTAAATTGCAGCATTTCATCTTGTCTCGAAAACAATGCTTGTGTTCCTGCTTCAGTCACTTTCCTAGCCTCCTTCCTGCTGACTGAACTAGTTTTCTACTCTTTTCAATCTGCTGCTGATGTGCTCTGTACTCTAAAGTTGCGCTAACTTCATTTCCTAAGCGGCTGAATATATTCACCCAAATTTCCGAGATCATTTCAACCTGCAAATTGTCAAGCTTTCATCAGGCAGATGTAGTTCAAATAACAACTATATGGTGCAAACAAATTGGTGTGGACACTTCTGTCTATTACTTAATCATAGTTTCAGTCATAACCCCAAACCCATTTTAACATTGGACGATCGTCATCAAACCCAACTCTGAGGTTTATGGCCCCTTAAAGGAGAAATGAGCTGTAAAATGTCCTCATCCTTCCCTGTGAGGACATTGTGTGATGACAGTCATAAGGAGACGAGAGCACAACGCTCAGCTGTCATAACTGTGGGAACACAAAGGGAGAGGTTCACTGAAACACACAGTGAGCCGCCTCTTTGCCTGTTACACACACCGGTACACATGCTGGCCATCAGAGTACAGCATTCAGCCTGGCTGCACAATCAATGATGGTAAATGGAGGCAGCAGGAGGGACAGAGAGCGATCTGCAGCTTTCATTCACCCCCCCCACCCCACCCCTCTCTGTCTCTTTCTCCCCCTCCCTCCATTAAAACACAACCTTTCCATGTCTCGTTTCATTATGGGAAAGCTTAGTGAGTCACTGTCTCGCTTTGTACAGAACACAAGCACTATTCAAAGACACTGTCACTGGGTATCGTGTCCTTCCCTCTTATAAAGCTCTCTCTTTCTCTAAGGCCAGGTCTTCAGTAATGACGCCTTTTGTTTGCTGCTCACAGTCTCGTTCAGGTTTTGTCGCCTGTTTCAGTCGATTTTGCAGTTTCAATAAATTTCCACCAATCACTTTTGTATTATTATTTTGTTATTTCAAAGCCATGAGAGTTGCTTAAGTCAGCAACTCAAAAATACTTCACATGACAATAAGGAGTCATATGACAATCATCTGTCAGCATTTCCTGTTTACGCTACATCAGGATTTTCAAGCTGCCCGATGGCCTCTTTGTCACTGTCCTCCGTGACTCCTCTCATGCCCTCTTCTCCCTCCCTCCAGCCCTTCGCCCTCCCTCCTCCCTGTCCTTTTCCTCTTTTCCCCCAACATCCCTGCTCATTCATCCATCAATCCAGCACCTCCCTTGCCGCTCCCCTCCTCCCACCATTTTCCTTTCCACAGCTTATCCTCCTCTTTTTTTTATTTTTTACTCTCCCTTTTTCTTCCCTTCTCTGTCCCCTCTCCACCCTTTTCTCTAGCATCTGCTGGTCTACGTCTGTCACTGATGACCCCTCGTTGCCACGTGCCAAATCCTCCCGTCAGGGTCCCACACAGACCCTAAATCATTAACACACACACATACACGCGCGCACACACAGATCAGCTTGTGAAAGGTGGCCGTCTGCCTCCCACAGAGAGCGAGAAAAGCACACAAATTCAACCTCTGATTGCAGACTCTCATTACGCTGCTGTATCATTTGTCAATTAAATGTCTTATAAAGGCCAAATCCTTCAATTAAATGGCCTGGACAACATGTGCAGTGAATGTAATATTGTCACTTTAATGTGACTGGTTCCATTACACACACACACACATTACACACACCAGTGCTGACGCTCCTGGGTGAGGAGTTTATGCTGTGCTAAAACACACTAGTGTAAAGACAGGCAGCATATGACAAAGTTTGTGCTGTATAGGGTTAGGTTTAGATAAGTGCTGAACAAGTGAAAATATTGGGAGTAAATTTAGTTCATTCTCAGGCTGCAGCAATAAAAACATTACTGTCATATTGCAATATATAGTGGCTCACCACAGGGATGGAAAAAAACATGTGTCCCCAACATCAAACTGCTTCTAGCACACTGCTGTCTACCCAACACACGCTGCTTTACAGACTTCACTTGTCTTATTTAATGGCCTACAGCTCTCCAGTACTTTACAGTCACCATGGCACACAAGTATGAACATGTCATACCTTGTGAAAACAGCCCCCCCCCCCATTAAAGTCCGACAACTGTGAACGTGCCACAGAAAATGGGATCCACCAAACCACACTGACACGCCAGCATCACTTCCTCTCACTCAGTCCTGCTCAAGCACAGACGCATCTACTTGTCTCGGTGTCGTCCGCTGTCTCCTGCAGGTCGCCGTGCACTTCAGCTGCACACGGATGGGGCTTATTATGCAGAATATTTGCACCAGTCATTTTCTGTACTGAATCAACCATTGTTTCCAAATCACGAGTCACAGCTCCCGAACAAGAAACCAGGGCAGAGTCATGCAGACAGACGATCAGATAGAAAAATACAGACAGAGACAGAGGTTTAACGGTGGAGTCATGGATAAATTATCTCTGTCCACACACACAAAGATAAAAGGACAAGCTGCTGGACAGCACACACGGGGCGAGGAGACTAGAGGGGATGTCCTCCTCTATCTCACTTTAACCGCAGCACAGATTTACTTTTATCTGGTGTCAAACATTGTTACATATCACATATCATCATGTCACAGATGAGCGGGCTGAACACAGAAAACCCAGAAATCATTTGAAGTCATCGCTCCTCCACTGGGCTCATTGTCCATTCATTCAGAGATTCATCTGAACTACTGCCACCATGATGGGTTGGAAAGTGTTTAGGGCTGAAGTCCTGATGAGATCCTGCTCATGGTGCACTTTACCCAGAATACACTCTACATGGAAATGCCTTCATCCAGCATGTGATTGTTGAGCCGGGGTCAAAGGTGAAAGGGCAGTTTAATATATAGACTACATGGTTGACAGTCATCAATAAATCACACTCAAAGATACAGTTATCAGAGCTGAGCTCAGCAAATTTACACACCATTGTGTACTGACACAACACCCTCCATGTTTACTTTCCCTTCCCTTCATCAATGTGTGTGCGATCACACACTGTGCAGCGGCGGGTGCAAGTATCTGTCCTTTAGAGTAGAATTTAAAGATCCCATCAACCCGGATTTCAGATTTTCCATTTACCGCATGTCAGGCAATTGTGACATCAGCCTTGTCACGCAGGGCGACGTGCGCTCTGTTAAATTGTCACAATGTGTGACAGCGGCACTGCCGTGTAAGAGAAAGGGCTTATTTTGTCCCAACTTTGATGTGTGTGTGTTGTGTAACTGTGTCATAACAAGACATCATTCATAGCTGTAATTCAAAGCCAGACACCTGCAGTAGGTCTACCTCCAATCCTGTGAAACTGAAGTAAACAGCTCAAGCCCGCCAACTGCTGTTCATGCTGTATTCCAGGGGGCAGAAATAACTTTGATTGTCACATTACGATCAAAACTTTCACAGCTGTTTTTATCAAGTTTGTTCAAAAAAATAAAATAAAAGATGTCCTACTGAGAGCTATCGAAGAGATGAAGTTCAAAGGGATTTTTCCCAACTTCGAATGGCTAATTTTTCAATTAAACATCCAGCTTTTCATGTGCATTGAAGGTGCACTGTGCAGTTTAAATACAGTTGTAACAGACACTGACTCATCATATGGGCAAATAATAAACAAACAATTCAGGGATCCAGTCAGCCCCACAAAACCTGATATGCAAGCCCTCTGTTGTTTCAGCTGTGATTTCAGCCGTATTGACTTGTAAACACTCAGAGAGAAGAGCTAGAAGAGACAAACTCCTTCTTTTTTCTGAGCAGTGAGCAGTGGTAGAGCGACCGTTACTCAATCAGTCATTCATGATTATATGGCTGGGCTGGCTGCACTATTTAGATCCCAGCCAAAAAGACTGGACAGTATTGGTATTGTTGTAAATGTAAGATGTAATCGGACAAAAGCAAAAGAGACAAAAGAGAGAAAATTACTTTGTTAAAAATCCAAATCATGTGACATAAAGTTTCTCAGGGAGATTTCCAACTAGATTCCTCCACAGAATCAGTCAGAAATGATGAAACACACACACACCCACGCAGTGTAGACCAGAGTGACAGCAGCCACACACACAGATAGACAGACCTTGTATGACAGCAGGACTCAGCAGCAGGTGGAGTGACGCACAAGAGATGAACAAGAGTCAAGGGTTCAGAGCGGGGCTGGGTGTCACAGAGCAGCATTCTGGTCAACACAGCAGCACAGCCAGCAGTTTCTCAGCCCACAGCAACTTAGCAGCTTATGGCAGCTCCATTTCCTCCAGACAGACTGGTTTAGGGAACACCAGGCTGCTACAGTAATCTACTTTAATGTGGGATTATCAGCTCTCTACAGGTGTCACTCTCTGTCTGTGCATCTCTGCCTTGGGCTATGTCCACACATTTTCATTTTAAAACTGCATTCTCAAATCAAAATGATCTGAAGTTATATATTTCATTATCTGTGTTGTATTCATCAGTGGTAGTCATGGTTGATCTCTAGGATATGACCCAAACAAGGAGCGATGGTGAGTGTCAGTGTCATCATTTCCAAAAAGTCTTCCTGTGGTCAAAAACTGTGATCAGGAGCTAAAAACATACAAGGCAAGAGTGTTGTGTTTCAAAACGAAAACACAAAGTGTGGACGTAGCTTCTCGATTATGTGACTCATTCACTGTTTCCTGTTAACACTAATATTACACTGGTAATGGTAACTACGCAGGAGCTGCTGATTCTGTTGAAAGTTATGTTTGTTTGTTTTTTTATCAGTGTGACAGAGAATATCTTTAACCACAGAAACACAGGAAACTCGTGGAGCTTTTACAATGACTGTAACTCACTGTCACAACCACAAGTGAGCCATTAAGTTAGTGAACACAACAATCTCAGTTAGGCCACACATTTCATAGATTTATGGTAAATTTGACAGCATGAGCTTGTACCAACCAAAGCAGGTTGGTCATAAAAACCAAGGCTGTAGCAAAACAAACAAACAAAAAAAAAAACCCGAGTGCATTATCTCTAACAATACCATGAGCTTCACTTATGGCAATCAGTTTTTATTTCTAGTTTCATTCTGAGAAATCATGTGTTTCGTATGTTTTCAGTTCTAGTTTCAATTTCAGAAAACTTTATTGATTCCAATAAGAGCAATTTATTAGCAGCTTTCCTTATATCACATACATACATTTTGGTGTGGTGGATGGATGTAAATACTACTTCACCAAAGATTTACCCATAATCCCAAACTAATAAAGTTAAAATATTAAATTCACTATAAAGTGTCTGTAAACTACAAACCTTTGCCTTTCACTGGCTTTGGGCTGTTCACTCACAGAGTGTCAAAGGGGGACAGGGTGACTATGTTATTGTTACTATTATAAGAGACAGTTTTATAACAGAGTTCAGGGACATCAGAACAAACAGAAGCAGAGAGTTTGGCAGCTTCACCCAATGCTAAGTTCATCACAGTACATCACTGTTGAACCAGGAAGCAGCTCAGTAGACCTGTACCACTGACAGACAGTCTAGATTGTATTTCCAAATAAGTGGCTCTGATAAGCAGGTTAAACTGAGGACTATTGTGTTTAAGGGCGATGTGACTGCTGATGGTTGTAATACCTCATGCACTTTACTGTACAACTATCAAGCAGCCTCAAAAATAGTATAAAACATTTCCTTTGCTTTCAGAGCTGTTTCAACACATAGATAAAAACAGCCACGTCTGAGCAAAGACAAATCAGGCTAAATTGTTGGACACTAACCTCCAGTGAACAGATGTGAGATGATCTGTCTATGGAGTAGACATTTTCTTCAGACTAGTATTTTAGTGGAGTCAGTATATTTCAGGCTACACTTCATTTGAGTGCTAAAATAGATGATTCTTCACAGTTTTGGCAGCTGATACATTTCAGATCATTTATCAATACAAACTTTCAAATATCTGCCAGAACATACTCCTGAAATACGAGGATTTACTGTCATTTTATTGCACACTAACTTTTCTATCTTCGGGGTTTGGACAACTACAGACAAAACAAGCCATTTGCTGACATCATCGTTGGCTGTGAGGAGTTGTTATTAGAGCTTTTAACAAGGTTCTTACATTGTGACCAGTAGTGGAGTCTGATAGCAATTTTCTGAATCCTTTCAAATCTTCTTTCAATTTTTTTAAAAAATACAGTTTATTTAAGGGAATAAACAGTTTATGTAGAGGAATAAACAGTTTATTTAGGGGAATAAACTGTTCTTTAAAAGACTAGAAGACATTTTTACTCAACAACAAAATATAACAAAACAAACCTCAACTAAATAACAAAAGATATAAGTTGATATTCACAAATTCATCTCCTATTTGCCTTGACAACATATTTGTAAGCTTTCATTCTAAATTTGTGAGGAATTACCAGGCAACCATTTGACTTGAATTAAAAATGTAATAAGAGAAGAGAATCCATGTGTTCAAGCTCTAAAGTGAAGGTAAATGTAATCGTTTAAGCATCTTATCAGAATCTAAATAAACCACTGTGTGCAAGTAACTGACTCTGACACTCACAAAATAAAGTAGCGGCTGAAAGCGCCGGTAAAGATTCAAACACACCATGTGATGCTCTTCAGTTTTGTACTGACCAGTCAAATGAAGCCAGAGGTGTGATGAGAGGAGGGCTGAGAAAAATCTCTCCTGCTTTGCTGAGGGGAAAGGTCAAACTGATGAATATCTCCTTCTGAAAACAAAGGACCTCGGCTCATTATACGTCAACCCCACTGAAAACACCCTTATTCAGACGATCTAATGTTGCCATGACAACAACAGAAGTACCACAATGGCGCACGCACACACTGAGGGACAGGCAGGCGGCAGGTTTCAGTAGGACGTAGGCCTACATTGAAGATGTCTTCACTGTCAGCGCGGGAGTAGGGAAGGAGAACATGGTGAGCCAAATATAGGAGCAGAATAATGACCTTCTTATCAGCTGCTCTATCGTTTTCCATATTTCCCCTGGTTTCCTCATCACTCCATCTCCCTGTCATTTTCCTTCCCTTGCTTCCTCCATGACACAACCAAAAATTTCCCTAGGGTCCTCTCCTCCATAAAAGTGATCTATTGCTCTGGGAATGTTCGATTATGAGACGGTGGCAAGCTTTTCCCACAAATAAATAAATAACCATGTGGAAATCTAAGAATAGTGGACAATGTACTCACCTTCAGCACTTTGCTTCGGTTTTCTCTGTCTTTATGGACGAATAGTTTTGATGTTAAAAATTGCAGGAGCTTGTGGGAGCTTGTCAGGAGTCGGCCTCTCTTGTTTAAGCTTAAAGTTGAAAAGAGGGTGTGTCAACACGCACACCTTCGGCCACAGTCATACAGAAACCTGCGGACAGAACAAAAGATACAGTGCTAAACTGCAAGTAATTTTGGATTATTTCCATCCAACACATCTTCCTAAAATCCAAGGCCATTTGCTTAAAATCTAAAACCCAAAGTATTCACATGACACATGACTATCATATCAAATAGAGGAAGGTATTTGAAAAGCTGGAGGCGACAAATACTTGGCATTCCTATTTGAAAAATGACTCATGATTACTCAATTATCATATTCATTTTCCATCACTAGTTTCTGTTCTAACCCACAGTCCTAATGCTGTTACTTCAGTGTCTCTTACAAACACACACACACACACGTTGTGAGTCGGACCCACAGACTCTCCAGTTTCACTGCCACCTCCTGTTTCTTTGACTAATTCAAGGCGATCAGTCAGATCTCTTACAAACGCTGATAAACCAGCTCAGAGTCTGAGGCCCTGAGTTAAACTGAAGCCTTTCTTATCACGCAGCAAACCAACATGTTTCCACAAACTGCCTGCATCTGTTATATGAACACAAACACCTGTTGGTTTCCTACCAAAGGGCCATAGACGGGAAGATGACAAACAGCTGGCTCACACATGCCTGTCTCTCTGAATGCCCGTCTGTCTTCATCTCTCACTACTTGTCTCATATCCTGCATCTGCCCACCGATCTGCAAACAGCCTCGTCTGTCTGTCTAAACTGGCTGATTCCAGTTTTCATTGTATAGAAGCATCTGTCCTGATATTTATTTCTGCCTATTCCACACACACACACACACACTTCGACGTCTGACCCAGATCCCTGCTTAATGAAAAACAAAAATGAATGAATAAATAAATTATAAGTGGGGGATGTTCTCTGTGTGAACCTAGTGCCCTCTCTGTCTCTTGCCCTTGCTTTTTACTCACATGCATACAAGCATTCCCTTACTTATTCTTTAACTCACTCTCAAACACACACACGCCCGTGCGCACACGCAAACACACACACAGTGCCTGTGTTTTAAGCAGAATCATTTTAGTGCTAAAGCACAAAGTGCTAAGTGCATCACAGCGCGTCTGCTCTCTCTGAGCTCCACTGTGCTCATTGTGAGATCAAGTCTGGTCTGTGCACAAAGGCTGCTGGGTGGAAATACCACATTGGAGGTCTTTCATGTATGACAGAAGGTGAATGAAGATGAGATGATGCTGAAAATAGTCGTGATGGTGAGATCCAAAACAAAGCCAACACAAGCTCCGGCTGTGCTCAGAGTCACAGCTAATAATACAGGAGGACGAGGAGCGTTTAGAACCAAATCCAGGACCATTTTTACAGCAACAAAAAGAGCAGACAAGGAAATTGTATGTTAATGCCCTGAACCAAACAAAGACTTGGCATGAAGAGAGATTCCCTTTCTTTAGAAACAGATGAGGTGATAAACAGAGATAAATGTGTCCTGGCTGGTTAGATCAGAAATATCTCCTGATGACTGACAACCAGACCAGTATCTGTTTGCATCTCTGAAAGGTATTTCAAAGACATTTCTGTAGTTTTCTGAACATTTTGGCCACAATTCATGTCTGAACATACAGTACAATGACTGCAGGCTCCTCTATGAGCTCCGCCAGTTATTCTTCTACACTCTAAATGGGACATGGATGGATGAACCTGCAAATACAATGTCCAGTATTAGCATATTGCAGATATATTGGGCTATTGGGTCTTTGCACTGGATGAAAAGTAACAGGACGCTTTTGCTACTGCTACATGGCCAAGACTAGCATCAGCAGCAGTTTGTTTACTAGTCTTAGGGACATCAGCCACTGTTTTATTTACAATGTAAGAGGTTGGATAAACACCCTCTTCTTCAGGACAGACTGGATGCCCCTGTGCTGTACTGGAAAGTATTATGCTAACTTCAGTAGAATAAAATAAATGATATGAATAGAAGCAAAGCAAAATGGTAAGTTTCAGCTACTGGAGACGACAACTGGTGAATAAAGCAATGAAGCAATGAATGAATGAATTCTCAGCGTTTTCTCTTAACAGCAGTTAATGATGACGTTACGCTATGCAATAGCACCTGTAACTGTATTTAAGAGACCCATTTCAAGAACATTACAGTATGTTGCTGTAAAAAAGACCATCGAATCAAATCAGACCTGTGGAGTCTTTTAGTGACTCTCATGTCACTGTCAGCTCATAACTGTACTGTTTTGGTTCCCTCTCACTGACCCACAGTAGGAGCCTTTGGCAGCTCAAGCAATTTTCTAAAGGTGCTTCACCCTGGATTTGCCAAAGACCAAGAACAGAGCAAAAAATAGAGGAACTGTTGGACTTACAATGACCTCTCTGATACAATCCTGACTCCACACACATCTGCTGGATGTATAAATAAGCAAGCTGCTAAGTTTGCCATATCATGTCAGGTGATAAATATTTATGATAATATATCAGTCCCAGCGCCAAAGAGGCCAAAATGTCATTTTTCAGGCTCAGTGACTAAGTAGGTGTAATGCTATAATAAATCAGGCCTTGAATTTCATAATGATCCTTCCAGACCGTGTGAAAGATGTGTTAGGACAGGCAACATTATCTCCAGGTATGTTTAGTATATGCAGAAAACTGAAGTAAGTAGGCTAATATATGTATTTTAAAATATTCTTGGGGCAGTTTGTATGACAATAAATCTCTGGGATGTAGAAAACAACAGACTTGATAGAGCTTTGGACGAATATTGTTCTGAGTTGTATGAAACATGATTAATCTTAGTGTGAAATCTTAGTGAAAAAAGTATAAACTGCAGGTAGCCCAACGAGAAATTAATCACACGTACTGTCCACATGAATCACATGAAGTTTTGATGAGAGTCCTGCAGACATTATGGCAATCATAGCTCTCTGCGGGACTTGTTTCCCCACTGCATTTTCATTTCCTTTCAATTGCTCTGTTGGCTTAATTTGTTCTGTGTGACAGAGGCAGACACAGTGAGAGGGATGGGGCGTGGATATGTGACAAGTGCCAGTTGACATTTTCATTATAACTACTATTTTCTCACAAATATCCACCGACTCAGGTTTAAAAATGGACAACAGTGGCAAAGGCTCTCCATTACATCTGAAATAACAAAACAAAAACTCCGAGATAAAGCCCTCAAAAGCACTTTAAAATGCATTCAGACTGGCTGCAGGAGGAATGGGTTATTCATTTCATTTCAAGCCTCGGTTAATTCGCAGCACATATAAATGAATATAAATATGTATAAATAAACATATTATGTCCACTACCTTTTCCTGACCTCCACTGGGAGCTAACAACATACACATAAATATTCATCAACACACAGCTGCTGGATGACATTATAAACACACCCAGTGGAGTGACTGTGCAGAGTTGGCTGACGAACAGTGATTGCTATTATATGATTAAGTGATTACTTACTGCGAACCAAACTGTGGCCTGTTGTAAGTGGCGCTGACACAAGTGTTTGTGTGTCTTTGAGTGTCTGCATGTGTTCATATTCATACCAGAGTGTGTGTGTGTGTGTGTGTGTCACCGTCTGTGCAGCAGCAGCATGCACAGTGCTGGTGGTCTGGTTTCCGCTCAGAGGACTGTGAAGTGGTGAGATGAAGGCTCCCGCATGGTTGCGGTGAGACGAGACGAGCCTGAACACCACAGCGCTCAAATGTCTGGGTGATGAAATTTTTCTCTCACTCATCCTTTTCTTCTCCCAGTTCCAACTCAATCAGGTGACTGAGAATGCTGACAATTTCCAGTTACCTCCAGTTTCATCAGAACTTACTGTCCATGTCTCCATCTACTGCTTAACACAAGTCATGCTGACATTTTGGCCTGGACCCTCACTTACACGGGCAGACAGCAACACTTACATCACGTGAATTCTCAAGGCTATGAAAACCCAAAGTCAAACTCCCCATTGTGTGAAATCATTTAAAGTTTCCTTTGAAAGCTTTCTAAAATTATTTTTGATGACTTTCTCCTTATTGCATAAAGAGCACCATCATGCATGCATCAGCATATGAATGATGGGAATCACCTAGAGATAATAAAAAGGCCTCTGTTATAGTGGATGGCTATGGTAACTATGGCTTCCATCTGGCCACCATGGATAAGACAGTGGAGCTGGTCCACAGAAAGAACTAGTGCAAAAATTTGAAGATTGAAAATTTTTCCAGAGAAGACAGGTGTCCTGTCATATATTATTTTTTTCTTTTTTTTTACATTCATTCAGTCATCTATTCACATTTTTTCCTTCTTTTCTCTCCAATATGATGCAACTATTGTAGGTTTGACATGGGCTTTCTCAGTTTTGACTGATGTTTGTGTTTGTAAATGCATGTGTCCAGCTATTCAGACACATACTGTCCATTTCTTATCTTGCAAATAGTATAATATATCCAGTATTCAGACTCTTCATATTCGTATTCGAAAAGTAATTCATATGCGTATTCTTCTTCACGTTCCCTCCATTTCTCTTGATCATCTTTGAGATGTTTCTTCACCTTGACTGGAGTTCACCTGTGGTCAATTCAAGTGATTGGACATAAGGGCGAATGACACACACCAATCTATATATGAAGTCTCACATGCTGACAACGCAGTTCAGAGCAATGAGCTATGACACTAAAAGCTGCTTTGCCCTTTTCTTTGTCACCCGTCAGTCCATCTCTGAAAGTCACTGATCCAGAATCGGAGGCTAACCAGCTGCTGAGTTTGCTGTGACTCACTGTAATGAATACTAATGTGAGCGGTAGCCTGAGGGACCATTTTTAAGTCTTGATCTCAGTTCGGCTACAGTACATGAGCAGTCTGAATTCACAAAAAATCCAGCAGAGACCTGGCTGAAGCAATAAATCATTTATATTATCATACTGTTTTCTATTCTGGGCCTAAACATGTTGTGTGTTTCATTTCACCACCCTCACTTCTCACCTTCACAGAGACATCACC
Organism: Caranx ignobilis; assembly: GCA_021432705.1. Lineage (NCBI taxonomy): Eukaryota > Metazoa > Chordata > Actinopteri > Carangiformes > Carangidae > Caranx > Caranx ignobilis. The sequence goes on from MU269980.1 coordinate 39,545,258, forward strand.
ATCTGCAGTGACACACTCCACCGTACTCCCTCTTCTCTCCTCTCATCCTCCTCATATGCTGTGTAGGTCTCTCATCTTTCTCCCACACTGCCTTACACTTCTCGCCTCTCTTCTCACTTGCAACCCCCGTCCCCCCTCCACCACCAACCACCCTCCCCCCAGCCTCCTCATATGATATGACTCATGACAATACAAGTCTCCTTCGAAATGTAAACCATTTTTTATTCTCACCTCCACGTCTCTCCTTCTCGCCTTGTTTGTTTTAACTGGCTTCTCTTTCTCACGTATGCCTCCTTACTTCCTCTTTCCTGTCTGCACCTCTAACTTCCTCCACTTTTCCATCCACCCTCAATCTCATCTGTCTTCTTCTCTGTGTCACTTCCCATCTTCCTCCTTTCTCACTCCTTGTGTTCCCATCACTCATTCCAATCCATGTCAGTTCTTGTTTCTGCAGGGTTCTGTTCATGCATCCTCTCAAAGCTTTCTCAAGCCCAAAAGCATGACCCCCCCACCCCACCCCGTCTCTGTTCATCTCAGTGGTGTCCATCATGCAGTCAATGAGTCACACTTCTGTTCATCCCTGCCCTGACTTAGCATGAAATGACATCACAAAAAAAAAAAAAAAAAAGAATACATCCCAGCCTGGGACACACACACACACACACACACACACACACAGAGTCCCTGTTGACTAATCTGCCAGGCTTAAGTCCATCATTAGCTCACTATTAAACAATAGGGAGCAGAAAGAACCAGCTGCAAGCCACAACCAACTGTGCTATTATTATATCCCTGCTGGGTCTAAGTGTGTGCTTGTGTGTGTGTGTTCGTGCATGTGTGTGTGTGTGTGTGCATGCACCAGTTTTTCAGAATACTTACACCTCTGTTTAATCCTATATTAACTTTTCCCAAATTGGGGGCTTTTGATTATTTTCTGGCCTTCCTGCCCCATTTTAAATGTGTGTGTGTGTGTGACAGTTGTTTGGAGGCCTATCTCCATAATTAGGGCAGACCAGCCACACATGGGTCTCCCCTGACACTTCCCCTCCAAGATCTAAATATTCATGAGACTCTAAACGCTTTCATGAGCTCTGTAATTATGGCCAGAAAATAGATGGAGAGAGACAAAGAGAGAAAGGGGGAGAGAGTGGGAGGAAATGCCCTCACACATTTCAAACATGGGCTCTCCCATAGTATTAATAGATAATATCAACACTGTCAAGCAAGATTTTTTTTAAAGTCATGTGATTGTGTGGCTGATTTAAGTAGTTAAAGTCCGATTTAACATAATTCCAATATTACATTTTACATCTACATCTAAGAGTTTCTGAACCTGACATGGAGAGTTCATGTCAAGCATTATTAAAACAAACTGCTGATATGCAAATTTTGTGAATTTAAATGTCACACTTATTATAACATGAGTAGATAAATGGACCTGACCTGTATGGTGCTGCTGTAGCAACTCTCCTCGACAGCTATGGACAGATGTTTCAACAGTCCACAGAGTCAGAGTCAATAATTAGTTGTGACGCTGCTTGTTATTTGTGATGACTTAAAAATAAATAAATAAATAAATAAAATAAAAATCAGGTTCACTCACTTTATTCCCATTCACCCTGAAGCGGCGTCCATCAGACTCACAGGAGTCGTCAACCTGAAAGTGAGTGATCCAATGTGGCCTGTGCAGGTATGTTGGGTAAAAGCTTTTCCCTGGATGATTTAGTCCGTGTCATTTTCTAAGTTGTCTGCCTTTCATGTTCAGTAGCTGATTAAGCTGTCATATCATTTCATAAAAATATTTCTGGTGACTCACACTGCACTGAGGGGCAGCTACATACATTCATCCATTCACATGTGATTTGGGGTGACTGGCTCACCCCGCTCATCATATAAAATGGCACTTGACATTTAACTTGCGGGGAGCCTGCGGAGCTGTCATACAGTAGAATGAGTTGTTTGTTTGATTTCTATCTGGTAAAACAAAACAAAGATAGCAGCTAAAGTCTAACTTTATCTAACGTTTAACTAATGTTATCCTCATCTTTCTGGTTTAATATTGAAGGTGAGGGATGTGTGTCTTGGTCACAGGCCGTGAAAAATGATGGGTGTAGCAGCAGGTTTGGGTTTTGAAGCTCAGAGTGAGCTGCTCCGCTGTCGCCATTGTGCCAGTACCTGAGTTTGACAAGCTAATCCAAAAATGGGCAACGAGGAGAAGCAGGTGTGGAGCAGAGACGTCAGTACATGCCGGCTTATGGCAGGCATATGTTCAACCGTATGTCACTCAAAGCAGCAAAACCTGAATAAGGCCTTTAAGCCTTAATGACATTTAAATAAGTGAGTTAGCCTAAAAATTCATCCCTGTACAGATGTCACAAAGGAGGAAATTATCGACAGAGCCCAAAACTGTTTTTGTATGTCACTGTTCTGCCTCAGAAGTTGCCTCTTGGTGCAGATGCTCCGGATCCATTGCCATTGCATATTTCTCTTTTATATGTCGCTAACTGGGACGAGCCAATCACAGGCTGAGTATTCGATTCACATCCCTATCTATTGCCCCAGAAATCTATCACAACATTGAGGCTAAAGACAGTCGAACTTCTCTTTCATTGTAAGTTTGACATTTTCAGAAAGTTAAGCTAAGTTTACATTCTTGTTTTAGTTTAGCATGAAGACAAGCAAAAAAGAGACAAACAACTAGTGTGGCTCTGTCCAACAAAATCTGCTTATCAGGATCTGTAACACTTCACAATTTTAACATATGTTTCCTTTTGGGAAAAATAGCTAACTATTTACCCCAATTTCCAGCCTTAATGCTATGCTAATCTAGCATAGCTAGCTACAGCTGCTGGCTGTAGTTAGCTATCTGCCATACAAACATATGTGGCATTTATCCCCAACTGGAATTCAAGCACATCTCACTTAAAGTTTAACTATTTCTTTAATCCTTCTAAATACAGTGGGTTAGAGTTACTCAAGTGGACAAGTAGTCAAATTTTAACTGTGTTAAAATGTTTTGCTATTGATATTTTGGTCATATAATAGTTAAAGCAACGACAAAGAACTTTCATTTTCTGTTGATTTTGGCGACCCCTGTGGACAAAAGTGGCAGGTTTATTTCTGCGGTCCTGTCCCAGTATCAGCCATGACGAAAATATAGCGATAAAATTGAGCTTGGTTTTTACTGGCCAGCGTAGCAACAACTCAATGCTAATTTATAGCCTCGTCTCCTCCGGTCTGAGTGTCGTAAATCGTTTCGTCTGGTGGACCGACCCGTCTACTGCCTCCCGAAGGTATTGAGTTACAGTATTTAGAAATAGCTTTATCTTCCCACCGATGGCCTCATTTGCTGTTGTAGGTCACACACAGACATCAGCAGAAACAAGAGACTTTCGCATATCCAGTTAAAAGTTCTTTGTAGTTACTTTAAGACTATGTTCCAGTGGGAAAAAAAGCATCTAGTTGGGATTCCCCAGCACTGGGTTTATCCTTTTAAATCCCAAGGACAAATCTAATATCACATCTAATATTACTGTGAATATGATGTGTTGTAAGCAGGCCTCAGAGTGCTGCCTGGCCTATTTTTGGTTTTATAAGTAAATAGATGGAGAAGCTAGTGAGGATTCTTGTTACAAAAAACACTGGGGGATGATATGTGAGAACGATTCAGGGCTTTCAAAAGACAGTCTCTGGCAGGAAATTCTTTTGTTTCCCCTTTAAAACTGAAAATCGTGTAACATCCGACCAGACACTTCTACTCAGAGTACCAGGGAGCTGAGTGCAATCGGTTAATTTTAATTCCATCACATTTTCCTCACAATGATGTGAACTTTTTCGCTCTTGCCGAGACGATCACATGCCTGCTTTACATTCCAGGAAGAGCAAATTGATTTTATTCAACTGGAAAAGCCATCAGATAGTCTCATGGAAGCCAAGAATTCACAGGCAGACCGCAGCACGAGGCAGCTGATTCAGAGCTGATTGTCCCAGCACAGACACACGATGACGCTGCACTGACACACACGCACACAGTAACGAGAAAAGAACCATTTTGGTTCTGCGGAAACACACACAAACACACACACCGACAAATGCACGGACACTGAGTCACCGCAAAATGACAAATGAGCAATATCACGACACCTCAGATCTTACCAACATTTATATGTAAATGAGAGCACTGCTACTCCCCTCCAGACCGCCCTCCTTACTCTCCAGGAACCAAAAGATAGAGCAAACTTGCGATCGGATCAGACAAGATGTCAGAGGAGAAGATTGAGAACGGCGGGACACCAAATGATACGTGACAGGACAGGGCACGATGAGGTGAAGTGAGCTAAGATGACAGGGTTTACAGGGAGCAGACATTAGCTGGAACTAAGGTCTGTTTGGCACATCACTAATGATTTCATGTTCCCTGTTGTGTCCCTTAAGGCTCCAACTCTGCTGTGGGTTTGTCAGATATTGTATTCTCCCAGAGGCGGACTTTGATTAACGACTCACTCCTGCAGCCTCTCCTACAACAATTGACACATGTGAAGCTGGATGACAACAAGATGACAAGCAGCATCAGCCTTGCCCTTATGAACTGATGAGTAATCTAAAACACATGACCACCACCAGGGAAGTTCCACACAGTGACTGGTTTTTGACAACATGTGTCTAATCCATGTCACTCACTGTACTGTCAGGAGTGGATCTGGCCACCTTACTTTAAACTGCACTCATTACTTGAGTTTTCCTGTTGTTGTGATGGCCTGAGTGAGTCATCAGTGCATCAGACAAAGGTGTGTAAACACACACACAGGCTGCACTGACGCAAACACCAGTCATGGGCAGGAGGAACACACCATCTTCATGTTTGTTTCTCTCTGCAGCAGTCGGAGTCATTGACTTCAGAGCTTAGCAGAGCATCAGAGCGCTGTTTTCCCTGAGTGCCAGCTGAGTATTAGTGTGTATGTGTGTCCGAGAGATAGTTTATGTGCATTTTTGTGAGCTCAGCAGTCTAACGCTAACTTCCCAACAGGCTGCTGAATATAAATCTATTCCCACTCCATCTGCCAGCCTAACATGCATACATTTACATGGCTGTCTGGTCGGAAAGATACACGTTGAGATGTGCTGGGTGCAGTAGTTCAGCTGAAAAAGCAAAAAAAAAAAAAAGAAATCTATCGGACAAACATACATTTTAACATACACACAGCGCAAAGATACTAAATTATAAATATACAATTGATATGTGTGTGTGGAAATGACAAAATGCAAATTGATCACTTGGTGAACAGCTGATCTTAACACAGGTATTAATGTCCTAATCCTATTTGTAGTTGCTTGGATATTTCAGTGCAGACCAAAATATTACGCCAAAAAACCAGTCAGGAGACTGACGGACACCCCCCCCCCCCCATCACTGAAGTCACACTTAGCATTTTTACATGACAGTAAAACGAATATCATGAAAGCTCTCAGCTCTGCAGAAAAGATGTGATGGCATATCTTTCAGTGTTTTCTGACATTTTACAGAAAAAAAATGATGAATGATCATTTGCGATGAATCATGAGAATATCTAAGCTGCAGCCCTGGATGCAGGCAGAGTCAGACTGATTAAATCATTTCAAGGAACCAATTTAACACTTTGCTTGTGCCTGCCAAGATGTGACTCTCACCATTAGAAACACAGCTCTCTATTTTCTGCCTTGATTTAGTCCAATTTGTGGCTTCACAGGTTCACATCTTTGAGGCTGCTTCCTGTGAAAGCCTGCTTCCTGTGGTACTCTGCAGTGGCACACAACAAACACAGTGGGAGAGAGGGGGAAATAAAGTAATTACAAATTAATGATGGCTGATGAGAAGCAGCGCATTCTGACTACAAAATGTTGTCTGTCACCAAAAAACAGAGTGGATGAAGGATGAGCACAACATCCAGTGACTAAATGTAAGATAATATATATAATAATGATGTGTCCGCTTCCTCCCACTGTACAAAAATGCAGATATGAAGCCAAAATATCCCACGTGTAACGCTGCCATCCTACACTGGTGACGTCAGAGGCTGCACAATAGTGATTAGTGGGTATCAAGGTCACGCCTGTGCACCCGCCAACCTAATTGTGAGTCAATCACAGCTGTCAGTCACGACATCACACCCCCTTGACGCGGCCTCAAATAACTAATTAAAAGCAAACTTCTCTGAAAATCAACACATTGATGCATTATACATCAGCAGCAGCTAAAACGGCAGAAACCATTTTTGGGCAGGGGTGATTAGATATGCAGTTTAATTTTGACTTCCCATTCACTTACATAAAAGGGGTGGAGTTTAGGACCTATATGACAGCCAGCCACCAGGGGGCGATGGAAACGTTTTGACTTCACTTTTGGGCAGCTGTCATGTCATGTTGTCCATCTTTATCAACAGTCATTGTTGGTGGCACACTGGGCGCTGAGTAGAATGTCAATGAGCAAGATGTCTGGCAGCTCGCAGGAAATGGGTCTAAAATTTGATTAAAAACTCTTTTCTGTGACAAAGATGTAGATTAATAGATCCACGGTAACACTGTGTCAACTCCTAGGCTAGTGTTGCCTTTGCAAATTGCCTGGAAGAATCTTCCATCTCTGCTTCGCTGCATTTAAATGAGTACGCTGACATCACTGGCACCCTTCTGTACAGGGATTACACCAACAAGCTTCAGACAGTACTTCCTCTATCTCAATTTCTACCACTCCATACATAATGCCGGGCCATATCTGTTCAGTTTAAGTAGCAGTGACAGGGTGTGATAAGACACAGCTAAGTTAAAAACCCTTATCTGGCCTACAAGCTAAATCCCATCTGCCTCTCTGCTCACACTGACTCATAACACTGCTTATTAGTCCCTCTGGAGGGATAAAGGGAAAAAGGGGAGATTTTCAAAAAGGGAGAGAAAAAGCAGGAAATAAAGACAGAGAGAAAACAGATTAGGAGGAGGAGGAGAGAAGAAAATGCGAAGGATGCGCAGCGAGACCAGAAAAGGCAACATTTTCAGAGGAAAACAGCAGTGTTAATTGCTTCAAGGGCCATTTGAAGTGTATTCACAGAAGGCATGTGAACTATTAATTTCAAATTAAAAGCACATCTGAAAACTGAGAGGGAGGGAGAGAAGAACAGGGAGATGAAGGGTGAGGACAAGAGACAAACGGTTGCATGTGGAGAAGACAAATGTCAAGTAAATAAAAAGGAGACATGGAGACATGGGGACATGGTGATGTAAGGTTAGAGGATGAAAGAGAGGAAGAAAGAGAGACAGGTGGTGAGGAGGGGAAAAGCTGGTGAGCAGCCAGATCTCCCATAGTGCCCGGCCAGTCAGATCCAGCAGACAGATAAATGACCCCCTGTCAACATGACAATGCTCCGTCCCGTCCTCCTCCTCCTCCATCTCTCTATCCCTCTATCTCCCCCAACACTGACCGACCACCCTCCCCTCGCTTATCTTGACAGGTCATCCATCAAACAGCAGACTCCACCCACCCACACCTTTTTTTTTTGCCTTATACTTATTGGTAAACCAGATTAAGCGATCATGGCGCTCATGTGAGGGAGGAGTGAGTACCGAGCGCACCTTTTTTGTTTTTATGTTTTCACCCCTTGTCTGTCCCGCATGTCACGTCTTCTTCATCCTGCCCATTCCCTACATCTTTCTTCCCTCCCCCTCTCTCTCACTCGTCCTCTTCTCCAATCTTTTCTTCCCCTCTCTCCAGCATCTCTATACCTACTCTTCTTTCCTCTCCTCCCCTCCCTGCTCATACCATCTGCTCTCCATTTTCCGTGTCCTTGTCACCTTACCCATCTTAGCTGAGCAAATGTCAAGGTGCAGCCATAGAGAGGTGATCACTCACAGGCTACTGCGAGGAGAAGGTGCTGTTACTTCATGACACATAATGCAGTTTAGCATTTATATACCCCTTTAACTCTGATGGAAAACCTTCCCTTTCCATTACAATACTAAGTGTCTTCAGGCTAGATTAGAATATCATCACGTTGCTCTCTGTTGTATTACTAAGTTACCTGGGGGTCAAACCCTGTTTCTGCTGGTGTAACAATTAGCTGATTCATCAGTTACACAGTAATGATGCTTTAGTGTCCTGTCTGTTTAAAGACTGAATGTTTGTGCATGTTGGACTGTCAGTTGTGACTTTTATCTAAGATTTCCTCTTTTATTGTGAAACATAACAAATTGTTTCTCTCTAAGGATAGAAATGTTTTAACAATGTCCTTTTTTTTTGTGGGATACTTGCAACACATAAATCAGTCATGCAATCAGGTGAGAGACATGTTTTGCCTATTCTTACAAACGCACGCACGCAGAGTTCAGGCACTGGGTACAGACATTCAGTCAATCTCTACATCTTCTGCTGTGTGGCGTTCAGTGACAGAGTGACATCGGTGTGACCACAGAGGTAACCATGTGAAAAGCAGATAAACACAGTTCTCACGAATTCGTGCACATTCAGGTGAGAGAGCACCACTTCCTCAGCATATCTGATGTAAAGTGTGGGAACTTCAAAACACAGCCGTGACATGGCAAACTAAAAGTGATTTTTAGGAGAGAGAGGAAGTGAAACTGAACCTCACACCACCAAAGTCAGCGGTGTATAATGTAGTGAAGATACTTTGGTATGAAAACACAGGACTCCGCTCGCCTCGTTACAACTACACATAACCCAGTGCTCCAGATCCTGTTCATCCGGTGTAAACAGAGAAACACTCACCGAGCAGATACTCTTTTCGTCCCGGTATGGCGCTTCTTTCTGCGGACTTCAGGGGAGCCACGGCCCGTCCTCTTCTCCGCTGATGACAACAACGTTATTCCAGCGGTGTTACATGTGTTATAATCGTGTAGCTACGGCTCCTTTGTTGCACTAACCAGCAGCTCGACACATCCAAGCAGCCACGGACCCGACGCTGAGTGTCCATTTACTCCGCACGGCGAGCGCTGATTGGTCGATTCCACCACAACACAGCGTTTTGCTCTGACGCGATTGGTTTAGGCTCCTGTGGTGCGTTCACCTCTACTTGTAATTTCTGAGATCCAGAAGTATACAGTACACCCTACTACCATTATTACTACTACTGTTACAGCTGTTATTAATATTACTAGTACTAATAATAATTAATAAAGATAACATTAACAAAAAACCTGAAAGGATTTCGAGTAGATGTTTTGCTTCTACCAAAACTATACAAATATCAATTTTAGCTGCAAGATCAAATTTTAGAAACTGTTATTTTTAAAGTTTCAATGGCAAAGGTTCAAGTTAGCCTACAAGAAAACGTTGCATTTTGCTGCTTAGTTTGGCCCATGTTTAAAGGAGTGCTGCTATCTTGGCTGAGACAGTCCTATTAAAGATTGACTTTTAAATCACAGTGAAGCACTTTTCAGGACAGACAGAAGTATACAAAACGATAATTATGTCTATGTTATATTTTTTATATATAATTTTGTAATTATTATTTGCATTCGTTTTAGCACCTTGTCATTGATTATACGGTTCCCGACAGCACTTGAACGCACCATTATCCCCATGCTTTATTTGTCTGTGTTGTGTACATCTCAGATCGAGGTTTCCACCACAATCAACATCACTGAACAAATCCAGCGTCTTATAAGTGGAAGCCAGTTAATGTATATAACCGCAAAATCAATACACTGATCCGCTGAAAAGTCTGGAATTCAGGCTACTTCGCTTAAGTAAATCAGAACAGGCTGATTGATTTGCATCGAGTTGTAATCGGGGCTGTGTGAATTGTTGGTACAGCCCCAACAGCAGCGCCACAAAATCAATACAAACTAATGTCTTATGGCCATTTTTTAATGTAAGTCACTGCAGCGAAACCACAACATGTATAATGATTGATTATTCCAATTTCAATCTACCCACAACCATTGATTAATTCTGCTGCGGGCACTATACGTCCATTACAGACAGATAATCAGGAATCGATATCTTTATTGGTCTCTAATATGTCAGCATGAAAATGATCATGAAGACATGAGCATGATGTGATATATGTGCGCGCGCGCGCGAGCTCGTTGCAGACATCTCCTCATTAAGGACTTGATTAAGTGATTGCAATGTTAATTATGGTATTTTCAACTGCATTATACGGAGATTAAGGCGAAAACTGAAATCAGTGAATTCCGTAAATTACACATGTGCACTGGTCAATTCTATAGGGAGCTATTTGGCTCCTCCTGCTGGTGAGAGTGGGTAAATACAAACACTTCATTGACCCATCAAACCTATTCCACTCAGTTACATACTTGTAACAGTTGTTTTACTATTTCACTTTCAAATGAGAAACTGGCAGTTGGGTGTATGTATAGAGGGTTATTATCAGATAAATGTAGTGGCTTTCCATTGTAAGTTATCCATACATTCATGAAGAGTAGCCTCTGCTAAACTTAAGAGGCTACAAACTGTATATGCTTTTATAACAGAACACGTTAATAAGTAAATAAAAAGGCTGATATGGCTATAATTACAAATGCATTTTTATTTACTTTTGTGTTTAAAAACAAACAAAAACACATCAACAACTAAGCTGGCAAAAAAAGACCATCATTCAGGTTTCATTCAACCCAGCTTGAGACTGCATCAGTCCCAGCTCACAGGCTCAAGACATTGAATTGCATACAGACACTGACATGAGAGGTAAAAAACATGGATGAAATGTTTGCACTGTTTGTCCAGTTGTCTGTTCGTGTCACATTTTAGCAATTTGACCTTAAGTATTACTGCAGTGGAGCCATACACATAAAAGCAATTAGTGTTTTGCAGGAAAACATGGACGTTAAAATGAGTCAGCAAAATTTTTTTCCAAGCACAGAGCACAACTAAGAGCTAGCAACATGTCAATGGAGACAGGAAATCAATAACTATTATGAGTTACAGCACCCCAGTTTGCCTGAAATGATCCTGCAACAAAGTGAGAGAAATGAGAGCGCTCAAGAACATCAGGGCTAAACGCACTGGACTTCCTGTAAGTGGTGAAGTCAAAATGATATTATTTTTAAACACGGGACCTGTGTGAATTCATCTTTTCCACTTTTCACTGTGGCACCGACTGAAGTTTTAAAGTTCTCGTGATAAACAATACATGTTGATAAGGTGCTTCGATTTGAAAGAAAAAAGTTATATTTTTTGCCATGTGAACTTTTTGAAGTGAAGCTTAAAAGGGGACATTTACTGTCTCACAGACAGAACTAATATTATTAACACTAGATTTCTTAAATTCAGTCTGTAACAATCCCAAATTGCTGTTGTAGATTCCAGTTCTTGAACTCTCACATCAATATATTATATATTGTATACTTCAATGTAGAAAAAAATGTTACTGGCAAAAAAAAAAATAAAATCTGACAGACAGAAATGTAACAATGTAAACATCATGAATGATGGAAACACCTTAACTCTGCGAAATGGAACACTTTTATATAAATGCTTTAAAATGACTAACCAACACTCCAGCACAAATATCAGCATGGAAATGTTTGTACTGAAGCTTTTGTTGGCTTTCATGTACGCAAACGTTTGCATGACAGCTTACAGCAGCATACCAATGCAAAACAAAAACAAACGAAAAACTAAAAAACTAAAAAAAAAACTCTGGCATTGTCAATACTCATGTCAACAGTCCATGTCAAATGTTAAATTGCACAAAAATGAAAACAATCATTTGCAAATGCAAACTAGAGTATGATCATACACGGACCTAAGAAAAAAAAAAGATATGCATATACAGTATCTATATTATATAAACACATTTGGACGTCCTTCACAACTACAGAGAACTCTAAACTGTACAATATATCTGCTATAAGAACAGTTGCGCAAAATACCATTTTGATATACAGTAATACTTTTTTTCTTTTACAATGTACAAGTTTATACTGTCCACACAATAAAATGCAAAGCACAAGCCCTGAAAGGCCACAAAAGTGCATGTTATCAGGTCAGATGGAAGCCACTGGAAGGAAGAAATGGCATGAGAGTGGAAATGAAAGCTCCCAGTGTCGTACAGGAGCTTTTCTACACCCACAAAGTCTTGCAAGATTAATAGTTAGAGGAGGGAAATCTGGAGTAGATATTTATTATACATGCAGGCACACATGACTGCAGATGCACGCACGCACACACGCACACACACACACACACACACACATAGACACACACACTTCATATAGACCATTATGGTGAAAGTGTCAAACTCACACATGCACACATTCTCACAACAACGTCATGGGGTGATGATGAAACTCCATCAACAGTCTCCCACTCATTCATTCCCTCACACCGTCACATTATGTTCAAGCAGCGGAACTCCAACGGTAGATATATACTTTGTCTCGGTACCTTTTGGACAGTTGCACACTTCACATCTCAGAAAGGACACAATAGTCTCATGTTTTCACACGAGGTTTTGAAGCCCTGAGCAGCGACTGGCTGTAGGAGGAAGCTGGCCTTGTGTACGATCCCTTTTCAGTTCTAACAAACTGTCAACGCCGCAGGCCAGCTTCTGCCTCAGCGTGTCACCACCAGGCACAGAGCTCTAGAGGAATCAGAGACTGAATGACAGTCAGCTTTTCAACCTACTCTTTATAAACACTAGTTAGTGTCTGACACGTGTGTTTTCAGTGACTGGCTATCACAAGCTCATCATTGTGTTTTTGGCCACTGAATGCACTGCTACAAGCGTATGAAGAGGGGGAGGTTCAGCTGCAGTGTTCAGAGGGGAATGATTGAAGCCACACTTTCTGTAGTGCAATGACAGGTGGATTTACATGTCTTTTCTTCAGAGGCAAATTTCCTTTTGACATTTGACCATAAAATAACATTCCTTAACTGCAACTTGTTTAATTGTACAGTAGTTTCACAGCACTGACGCAAGAGCAGGAAAACAGTGCCAAGTAGAGATTCTTGAATTACTGAAATTAACCTTCATTTACTGATCAACTTTCCTGTCAAGTAAACATGTAGCCAAGCATTCCCCCTTCACAGAATCTATCTACTCTTGATGAGAGTGGAAAACAGTTTTAACTCTTCACTCAGAGAGAATGATACTAACTAAAACCCATTCTGTTAAGGCCACTGAAATGTGCTTAAAATCTTCTCCATTAGAGGTAAACTCTGTTTCCTGTGTCTTTCCTGTCCTTTCCTCTCTTTTTCCACCCTTATTATCTCTTCTGTGACATATAGCGCCCTCTATCTGTCCCAGCAGCTTGATAAAGGGAACTTGAGGTGGTGATGCTGATGACGATTTCCTCCTTTCGTTTCTTCATGTGTTTTCCATTCGTCCTTTCCTGGTCCACTAGACTATCTTCAGTTTTCCTTTGGTCTTCATTTTGACTTTTCATCCACACTTGCCGAGGGGCATCTTTCACAGTCTCTAGCCAACTGTCTCCCTCTCTTAACAGGAAGGAGACAACTCTGGTGGGCTAACGGCCAAGCAGGTAGACCACCACTTCATAGGTGCACATCATGATGGCGGTGTTGGGGATCTGTCTGACCAGGTGGGTGGTTAGGCCACGGTACAGTGCCCGGTATCCCTCCTCCCTGGGTACCGTGAGCAGAGTTTGGAAGAAGGAACGATACTTGCTGCCCTCTTCTCGTAGCCGTGTGCGGATCACTTCTGCAATATGAGAATGAAGGAAGAAAACTGTTAGATACACTACTACACTACTGATAACTAATCAATCCGCTAGAGACACTGAGTTTAATTTCCCAGAATGACTCAAGACAATCCAAACAGAAGGTATCTGAACTGTTGCCTTCACTTGTGGGCTGTGCACGTAGGTGGACAATGATAGTGATATTTATAGCACAAGTGGACCATGATATTTTGCAGCAACAAAAAATGAGTCACTGCCTCACTCAAAATGCAACGTCTCGACGCTTCAAATGTATTCTGGTCTTTCCAGCCCATAAACAACATTACAGTTCCCATTACAGTTTAAAACTATCTCATCTAACATATTTGGTCATATTTGCCAATATATAGATTTTTCATAAACTATACAATATATGCTCGTATTTAAAAAAATCTGGCAGCAGTGCCCTTTAAAGAACAAGACAAGCTATTTTCCATATATTCCAATCGGATTTGTTGACAAAAAGAAAAACAGGAGCATCAGTTGTTTTATCCTTTAAAAGGAAAAAGAAAAGAAAGGTGACATAAGTGAGACGGACGAGTACCGTGAGGGTAGGCGATGGAGGTGGCACAGGTCTTGGAGGTGGCTGCTGCAAGCATCATGCCTACAAAGTCTGAGGCATCTTTGACAGACTCGTCCTCTTCGTCCATGCTGGCGTGGGCTTTGGACTCCAGCAATTTGCGTTTGATGCTCTCATAGATGACAAAATGGATAACAGTCTCAGAGATGCCAGCGTACGAGGCTGACATGCCTCTGTAGAAACCTCGCAGCCCGTCCATCTGGTACACCCGCCGCACACACTCAAACGCATTCATTCGCCGCTCACCCCGGTTTCTGTGATCACAAAAAGATGTTAAAGTTATTGACAGTTGCATTTTATTGCCATTATTGTATGTTTAAAACCCAGTGTGACATTATGGTTTGAAGTTCCTCACCTGGCGTCCAGCTGCAGACGGGTCTTGATCAGCCAGATGGGATTGGTGGCTGTGATGGCGGTGAACCCTGGGAAATTGAAAAGAGGTCAGAGGTTCAGACAGATGCAGAGACACTTGGAAAAACACAATATAATCAACAATACTGAATATTCTATACTGTGCAAGGACAGTGAGAAAGCACTTCACTAAACAGGATCAACTGGCTTCGGCGTTTTTCAGTCAGTTGTTTCAATCTAATACTCTTACAGAGAATTATCATTTAGAAACTCAAATTAAATTTGCATCAATTTCTGAAAAAAAAATCACTGATGCTTAAGACAAAAATGCACACATTATATATTGATCCTCTTCATGTGAAATGTTACTCAAGTGCATGTAAACAACATAGCTCTGTTCTTAAGGTAAAGTATTATAACTTACAACAGCGCACAAAGGCAGAGGCTTTAAGCTTTTTCTTCTTTTTTTTTTAAATCATCATAAAAATATCTAACTGCAACCACTGGGAAATGAGGCCAAGCAGCAAATTGATTTTAGGCCTTAGAGTGTGGCAGATTGTTATTCTACTGCAGTCTGATTCATTTCTTTTAAATGCTAATGAGAGCTTTTGTTCTAATGAACATCAGTTAATTCTTTATCATAACACAAGCTCATCTTAAAGAGCTCACAAAGGTGCTTTAATATGATTACACTTTCAAGGTGCTTTGAAATACACAAGCCGGTTGACATTTTTTACAAACAGATTTGTCATTACACAACTTCCAAGTCAAACACAGTGGATTTGACTCATAGTTTTCGCTAAATTTCAAAGCAATATGAATGCATCCACTCATTTGTCAATGAATGCATATCTTTGTGTTTATTCTATAACATTTAACAAACCAGTGGTTAACTGGTTAGACACTACAGACAGGCTGTTGGCCCAGCGAGCCCTTCTACGACAGCAGAGAGAAACAAGATGGTGTCTGGGTGAGATTCTTCAATTATTCATCAGGACTAACGTGGAAAATCTCTGACGTGGAATTTAGTGCAGCCTTTAGTTCCTAATGGTGGTGGGTAACCTTGTCCATCGGTCTCCAGCCACTCTCAGTTAGCTTATTTCAAAACAGGGGGGTCAATCAATAATGACATCCCCGTGAATGCAATGAGAGTGCCCATGTGTGCAGGCACATGTGGGTGTGTGCATGTGTTTGTTGGAGCTGCTTACAGGGGATGATAGATCATTGTGTTTTTGTTGAGTAGGAACAGCAGGCAGAATAAGTTTGATGTGTAGGATGTAAAGTTATTTAATGAGCACTTTGTATCATTAGGAAATGACACGAAGTCTCTGAAAGTGTCTGATGCAAATGATGTACGACAGAGAGACAAAACATGGCCATTTGCAGAAAAGAACTAGACGAGGGCGAGTCTATAAGAGAAGAGGCCTGAGTTACATCTAGAGTATCAATGCAACAGAGCCGTACGTTAAGGCAACTGCGTGAAGAAGAGAGGATGACACAGGTCTGTTGAAGAGAAGAAGAGAAGAACAAAAAGAGGTAGAAGAAAAAAGAGGGAAGTAGAAGGAAGTAGCGTCTATGGTGTGTACTCACGAGGGAGGGGCAAAGCTCCTCCAGCTCCTCCCCGCTGCAGCTAGTAGCCTGCAGATATGGGGGGCTCAGATGGCGGGGTGTCCCACCCAATCACGCAGGGGTGAAAGCTTTACAGTAAAGCCCTAAAATAGACACAGGCTTTTCTGTACCACAGTCACACACAAGCAGCAGTCACATCCACCCTCCCAACCCCAAGAACCACCCACCCCAACCCACTGGTACTGTACAGGTAGATGAGGAAGAGATGGGAGGTGAAGGACTGTCCTTCCCCCCATCTTTCCCCAAATCCTTATCCCAACTCTATGCCCCATGCCCTCTTATGTACTATCATTCCTTAAATTAAATGGTTTTACATTTCTTTTACTTTCACTTTATAATAATTGATCCCTTCCCTTTACTCCTTTTATCAACTGGATTAAAGAAAAATGTTGACTGAACAGGAGCCAACCCAGTCCAAACCTCCAGCTCCATCTCACCGAAGCGAGGTGACACACAAGTACAAACACAAAGGCAGAAAATAAAATTGAAGACGTATTCTTCATTATCATTGTGCCATTATCAGTTTATACTCTACATATCAGAGAAAGAACGAAATCAAATGCTTTATAAAATGGTGGAAAATAAAGAGAGGCAGGTGGAAATGCTAACCTTGTCGTTGGGTTGAACAGGCTAATTGGTGGACGATGGTGATGGAGAGACAGAGTGAAGAGACCATTTTATGAGAATGTGATGGAAAAATTGAAGTGAAATGAGGTGGAACGGTAAATTTAACTCAATCCGCCCCAAATACCACTCTGGGCCAAAGCTGATATTGTAAAAACTGGGATAGATTTAAAAATAACATTAAAATGTCCTTGTACATGAATAAAAATGTGTCTCTGGTGAGCCAACCCGTTTCTGGAAAAATGCATCAAATGACAGCTACAGGAGTTATCAAGCAAGTCGTCGTCACTGTCACAGGACATGATGTCAAAAATAAGAAGGAAAAATACTTACTGAAGTAGCAGTAAAAAAGTCTTCTAAATATTCATAATTTGGGAACTATTTATTGTTTTTGTTTGCTCCCTTAAAATTGTTATTTTACCAATTCATGTGTTTTTTGTTCAAATATAATATGGTGACCTTAGCAGGACACCTTAACAGGTAACGGGACATGTGCCCATTAATTACACATATGGAATAAAACAGAAGTAAACAATAAATAAATATTTATGAACAGGTGTAGATAAAATGTGTGGACTTAACACTAAATGTCACTGTATAAACCTAACAAAGCAACCAGGGTAGTTATAAAATTCAGTGACACGGCACAAAGTAACAGACCTTCCTGGTAGAGGAAGTGAACCTCACTTGTTCGCCAGCTTAGTAATTTTGTTAAGTAGATGCATGTGCAGCCAATACAAGCTACCACATCCCTGACTTGAACCTCAGCCTGAATAACTGTATCTGCATATTGACTTGCTACTGCATGTAGTGCATTATGATCTTTCTATGGCACATAATGTCTGTGCGGTCTCTCCACACAAGACTGACCTACATTCAGAGAAGGCAAATATGCTTTAGATTAACTGCTGAAGAGAAAAAAAAGGAGTAGCCTAACCTCCTTTCCCTGCGGAGGAAGGAAGCCAACAGTTCACAGCAGTGACTCCTCAGACTTACTTTACAAAACTGCAAACAATTTTCCAGCATCTGGGTAAAATGCAGCAGTTCAGTCACTAAAGCTTCTTTAATGCTGCTAATTCTCAGCGCTGATGAGTTTGGGGAGAGTGGGGAAAACGTGTGCATATGGAAGACAATGGGGCATTTGTATGAATCAGTGACACAGATGTTTGCCTGTAAAGGCAGCTGACAGCATGTGTGGCGTCTGGCCAAAGGTCATGCTACAGTATATCCTTGCCTGTATGTGACTTACATGTTGATAAAGAATGTGTGGGGGGAAAAACAAAAAACAGGAGTGCCTAGTGTATGAAGACTCTTTTGTCTGCCATATGTTGTTACATTTCCATTCATTATATCACAGTGCATATTGGTATCAAGTATTAATTTGTGTTTTTATGAAGTGGAGACCTCAGCCTTGATAAACGACATACACTCTATACAGGTGACCTACTGGAGCACCTGATATCTGGTGGAGAGGTTCTCCTTGAAACCCCATTCTTCTTGTACAGAAATGACTGAGGCACTAATGGTGTTGATGGAATATGACAAAAAACAAACAAAAAGCACAGCTTCTGTGGCAGTGACAAGGTTAGCATTTCTTTTGTGTCATTGTACTTTACCTTTACTATGTTGATGGAACAAGACAATAGGCTAAGGGGAAGGGAGGAATGTGTGTGTCAAGACTAAGCAGTAACAAAAACCGTATGAAGAGAAGAACCTAAAACTACAAACCAGCAGCAAACAACACTGCCATGAGCAATGGTATTATCATTACAAATGAATAACCATCATGAACTTTCTAATATTCATAAAAATCACCATGGTTTTCATCATACCAGTGTAAAGAAATGGGGTGCTACCTGACGTGTCCGCCCGAGTGCCAGGGGCCCCGGTTGACCTTTGGGGACCGTGCTCTCTCCTCTATACACACAGAGCAAAGAAGGGGGCCCAGACCACACTGTTTAAGTAACAACTGGGATGTTAAACCATTTACAGAGTCCTCTGGAGAGGCCTCAAAATTAAAGAATAAAAAAAAGAGGAAAGAAGGGCGAGGGGGGATAAAAAAAAAAAAGGAAGACATGGGAGACAACAGGGCTAGGAGAAGAGGAAAGCACAACCTAAACTTTGAGGACCATGTGGTTTTCTTCTTTTATTCATGGGATAGATGCCTGCAGTGGCACATTGTATCCTGAATCTGACTGGGTGCTATTACTCATCTGGATTTAGTGCTGATATGAGATTTTGTTACTTCAGATGTATGTGGGCTGTCAAGGCCACCACGAAGAGACAAGATACTGTATTATCTTGGTGTGTTTAGACAAAACACAGGCTCAGAAAAAAGCTGGTGAGAGTAAGTGGTAAGGATGTCCTACAATATGTGAATGTGTGACTGTACATATTGTATTTTTTCTTAATATCCAGATGTAAGTAAGATGACAGATGCAGAAGGTAAAGTGTGTACAACATGGATACATATCTTTCATAGGTTGGTGTCACAGTGAACAAGTGAGACCACTGTTACCACATTCAAGTTTGTCAGTTTGATCCTGAGAGTCTTAAATTGTGCTTTCTGTTTAACCCCTATTGTTTCTATGTAATATT